>OY992877.1:220428336-221725017 GCA_963921405.1 Cepaea hortensis
TTTCTGGATTTATTTTTCTGGTGATTAGTTTCCATATCTTTGATTATATTACTCATATATTCTCGCTTCTGCTGTCTGACTATTTTTGTAGCCTCTTTACATTCATTTCTATAATGCTCTTCCTTTTGGATGTTATTGATGTCATTTAACAATACATGTCTGGCATTCTTCTTCCTAATGACTGCTTCTTCACATTTTTAATTGAACCATCTGTTCTTTCTATGCGTGGTTAACACACCAAGACATTCTTCTGTGGTAGATTGAATTGTATTCTTGATGTTCAACCAAGTTTGGTCAACGCTTTCCTCCGAAGGGTTTTGCAGAGTTTCAAGTTTACATTTTATTTCATCTGTAAATTTCTCTTTGACTGTAATGTCTTGTACTTTTTCTCTGTTATATGTTGGGTGTAATCTTTGTAATTTAGTATAGAAAGCTCTCTTAAGTTTTATTTTAAATTTTGCTCCAACGAGGAAGTGGTCACTGTGGCACTCAGCTCCTCTATAACTTCTGACTTGCTGTATGTTTGATGCATTTCTGTTGTTAATTAAAATGTGATCTATTTGATTATAGGTTCTCTTGTCCCATGATTTCCAAGTTTCTTTGTGTATATCCTTTCTTTGTAGTCTGGTACTGCTAATCTGCAGTCCTTTGGCTTCTGCCAGGTTGATGACTCTCCATCCATTATCATTTGAAGTTGTATGTAGGCTTTCCATACCTGCCACTTTTTTATTAGTTTGCTCTCTACCTATTTTTGCATTGAAGTCTCCCAGCACAATCAGGATGTCTTGTTTGGGGGTTTCTTCTATGACATCTTCCAGATCATTATAAAAGTCTTCTTTAATATCATCTTCTTTCTCTTCAGTAGGTGCATGTACATTAATCATCGTTATATTTTTCCATTTACCTTTTATTCGTAATTTACTAATCCTGTCATTAAAAGCTTTAAAGTTTAAAATGTTCCCCCATAACTCTTTTTTGATGACAAATCCTGTTCCTAATTCATGTTTATTTTGGGTGTTTCCTCCATATATTATAATAATTCCATTTTGCTCTAAAGTACCCTCTCCTGGCCACCTTATTTCTTGAATTGCTGTTATATCCATTTGATATTCAACCAGCTCCCGGGTTAGTTCTTCGGCCGCTCCAGCTCGATATAGTGTCCGTACATTCCATGTTCCAAATCTTAAAAGTCCTTTAACGTTCCAAGGTCGTTGTCCAGATAAGTCAGTCCGATATCGAGGCTCATGTATTTGTTTCGTAATAAAGAAAGGTTTTTACAAAGGTCGGGATGTTAACCCCACGCTTCAACCCCCAACCTGGAGGACCAGGGTGTTTCTCTTTGTCTGTTCTCTACCCTTTGACCTGTCCGGCTTGTTAGGCCCTGCTGGTTTCTACGCTACCGCCGGCATAGCTCTCAGGGTCATTGAGAAACTCAAGCTCCCCCACCACGACAAGGTGGAAACACCATCGGGGGAGAAGTTAATGTCTCTAGCCAGAAATATTCTGCACGATGCAATTCATGTTTATAGGAGAATTGGATGTGGTAGATTTTCACTGTCCTGGTAAATATTGAGATCTGTGGAGAACATCATTAAGATCTGTGGAGAACATCAATGAGATCTGTGGAGAACATCATGATCTGTGGAGAACATTGAGATGTGTGGAGAACATCAATGAGATCTGTGGAGAACATTGAGATCTGTGGAGAACATCATGATCTGTGGAGAACATTGAGATTGAGATGTGTGGAGAACATCATGATCAGTGGAGAACATCATTGAGATCTGTGGAGCACATTGAGATCTGTGGAGAACATTGAGATCTGTGGAGAACATTGAGATCTGTGGAGAACATCATGATCTGTGGAGAACATTGAGATCTGTGGAGAACATCATGATCTGTGGAAAACATTGAAATTTGTGGAGCACATCATGATCTGTAGAGAACATCATTGAGATCTGTGGAGAACATTGAGATGTGTGGAGAACATCATTGAGATCTGTGGAGAACATTATTGAGATCTGTGGAGAACATTGAGATCTGTTGACAACATCATTGAGATCTGTGGACAACATCATTGAGATATGTGGACAACATCATTGTGTCTGTTGTTTGGCAGTGCACTGTGTATGATCATCTACACTGTGGCTCCAGTTTCTCCAGTTTAGTCATTTATGTCTGTTTCAGCACAGTTAGTTAGTTAGTTAGTTAGTCACGGTTCCAACTTCACAGCAACGGGACGTCCCCATTATGCTCTGTTCCTGTGCCAGTGAATATCACGCAAAACGCTCCCCACTGCCCAATGTGAAAAGTGGAAAAGACAGGAGTCTCGACAAACAACAGCCAGCACAGATACACTGTGCATAATGCCGCCGCCAGAATGTCAACACAATAGTCCCCCACGAAACATCCAGTTATCTCTGATGGAATCGGCAGTCATTTTCCCATCTGGATGTTTCCTAGATGTTCACCCACACAGTCCACGAAAATACAGTTTATCGTCGATGGCAGTGGCAGTCAACCAGAAGCCCAGCAACCACGCATTTCTGCATAAGGCAAAAACCGGTCAACTCTGGGACATAGCCAGCTGCCATCACTCCGAACATGCAGTCACGTTCCAAAAAACCTCGGGCAGATTCAAAAGCATTTCACACGAAACTCACAGCTCACAGTGTCGCGCCATGCACTCACTCAGTAGCAGGGCGACGGAACCATCAACACAGTTTCTTCAGGGATGATCTTGTTTAGTCATTTATGTCTGTGTAAACATGTATTACTGTCTTTCAGGAATATGGGACATTGAAGAATCAGTACGAAAGAGCCAGAGTGGAGAGGGATAAAAAACTTGATGCTGTAAAGGAAGAACTGAAGAAACTAACACCTTTAGAGACAGCACTCAAGACTTTGAAGGCACATAGAGATGAGTCAGAGCAGGCTACGAGAGAAATGGTGAGCATATTGATATGGCATGATTCCATATCTGCTGGCTGTCTGTCTGTCTGTCTGTCTGTCTGTCTGTCTGTCTGTCTGTCTGTCTAAGCATAAGACTTTGAAGGCATGGAGCGATGAGCTTGCCCATATTTCACCAGAGCCTGCAAGGAAAGCACAGAACAGCCACACTGCACCCGGTCAGGCTGTTGGAAGCAGAACAGCCATACTGCACCCGGTCGGCTGTAGGAAGCACAGAACAGCCACACTGCTCCTGGTCAGGCTGTTGGAAGCGCAGAACAGCCACACTGCACCCGGTCAGGCTGTTGGAAGCACAGAACATCCACACTGCACCCGGTCAGGCTGTTGGAAGCACAGAACAGCCACACTGCACCCGGTTAGGCTGTTGGAAGCACAGAACATCCACACTGCACCCGGTTAGGCTGTTGGAAGCACAGAACATCCACACTGCACCCGGTCCGCTGTAGGAAGCACAGAACAGCCACACTGCACCTGTTCACCTGTAGGAAGCACAGAACAGCCACACTGTAACCGGTCAGGCTGTAGGAAGCACAGAACAGCCATACTGGACCCGGTCAGGCTGTTGGAAGTACAGAACAGTAACACTGCACTTGGTCAGGCAATTGGAAGCACAGACAGCCACACTGTAACCGGTCAGGCTGTTGGAAGCACAGAACAGCCATACTGCACCTGGTCAGGCTGTTGGAAGCACAGAACAGCCACACTGCACCCGGTCAGGCTGTTGGAAGCACAGAACAGACACACTGTAACCGGTCAGGCTGTTGGAAGCATAGAACAGCCACACTGTACCTGGTCAGGCTGTAGGAAGCACAGACAGCCACACTGTAACCCGTCAAGCTGTTGGAAGCACAGAACAGCCACACTGCACCCGGTCAGGCTGTTGGAAGCAGAACAGCCATACTGCACCCGGTCGGCTGTAGGAAGCACAGAACAGCCACACTGCTCCTGGTCAGGCTGTTGGAAGCGCAGAACAGCCACACTGCACCCGGTCAGGCTGTTGGAAGCACAGAACATCCACACTGCACCCGGTCAGGCTGTTGGAAGCACAGAACAGCCACACTGCACCCGGTTAGGCTGTTGGAAGCACAGAACATCCACACTGCACCCGGTTAGGCTGTTGGAAGCACAGAACAGCCACACTGCACCCGGTCCGCTGTAGGAAGCACAGAACAGCCACACTGCACCTGTTCACCTGTAGGAAGCACAGAACAGCCACACTGTAACCGGTCAGGCTGTAGGAAGCACAGAACAGTAACACTGCACTTGGTCAGGCAATTGGAAGCACAGACAGCCACACTGTAACCGGTCAGGCTGTTGGAAGCACAGAACAGCCATACTGCACCTGGTCAGGCTGTTGGAAGCACAGAACAGCCACACTGTAACCGGTCAGGCTGTTGGAAGCACAGAACAGCCATACTGCACCTGGTCAGGCTGTTGGAAGCACAGAACAGCCACACTGCACTTGGTCAAGCAGTTGGAGGCACAGACAGCCACACTGTAACCGGTCAGGCTGTTGGAAGCACAGAACAGCCATACTGCACCCGGTCAGGCTGTTGGAAGCACAGAACAGCCACACTGCACTTGGTCAGGCAGTTGGAAGCACAGACAGCCACACTGTAACCGGTCAGGCTGTTGGAAGCACAGAACAGTCATACTGCATTCAGTCAGGCTGTTGGAAGCACAGAACAGCCAAACTGCACCCGGTCAGGCTGTTGGAAGCACAGAACAGCCACACTGCACCCAGTCAGGCTGTTGGAAGCATAGAACAGCCACACTGCACCCGGTCAGGCTGTTGGAAGCACAGAACAGCCACACTGTACCTGCTCAGGCTGTAGGAAGCACAGACAGCCACACTGTAACCCATCAAGCTGTTGGAATCACAGAACAGCCACACTGCACCCGGTCAGGCTGTTGGAAGCACAGAACAGACACACTGTAACCGGTCAGGCTGTTGGAAGCATAGAACAGCCACACTGTACCTGGTCAGGCTGTAGGAAGCACAGACAGCCACACTGTAACCCGTCAAGCTGTTGGAAGCACAGAACAGCCACACTGCACCCGGTCAGGCTGTTGGAAGCACAGAACAGACACACTGTAACCGGTCAGACTTTTGGAAGAGCATGCACCAATACCCATCCTGTCTGTCCGCCTGCTCATTTCCCACGACGCCAACATGTCCTTGGGAAAATATCCAACAGATACTCTCTATTTTTGATTGTTGAATCGTAGCCTGCAACTCTGCCCGAAGCATGCCTGTCTTCTCCTTTCTCATCATACTTTGTGAGTCCGTTACAATCACGACATGTGTGTACTGTTTGTCCTTCAGCCAGCGAATTGCTGCCATGACTTCCTCCACCTCCATTCTCAGACTAGCTGGCTGTTGTGGTATCATATGCCAGGCTCTTCTGCACCAAACACCATCCATCAACCTTTGTCACGAATCCCCAGACATTTCTTTTACCTCTTAGCACATAGCCATCCATGTATGTGATTTCATCGCCATTACATAGATGCCCTATCTGGGTTAATGACACTACTCTTGTCTATAACCAGTTAATCACTTTATTTACTGTCTCCTGCAAATTTTTCACTATTTGCGTTCTGTCTGTCCCCTGCCAATACACAAGGCAATCATCTGCAAATGTCAGCACCCTTCCATGGTGCTTCAATGATTAAAATCTTGCTTGTGTATACATTGAATAGCACAGGTGATATTGCAGATCTCTGTGGTAATCCCAGGGTAATCAAGCACACCTCTGAGGTCCATGAATCTAGGTGGAGAGCAACCCTACAAGAGTGCAGGGTAGTTGTATCCAATTCACCACCCAGGGACTAACACCCTTCTCCATAAAAGCATGCATGAAGAGATCATATCTGACTCTGTTATATCCATCGCCAAGATCAGTGCCACTGCCGTTGTTTCCTGTCTATTCTGGATCTCTTCATAAACACCCTTGGGAGTAGCTTTTCCCTTTTCTAGAATTTCTGCAGCTTAACAGCAACAGTCTTTTCCAGTGCCTTGCCAAATGTAATCTACAAGATGATAGATAACCCATTGTTGACTTTAACATGTGGTCATTGTTGACTGTAGTGATGGCATTGTTGACTGTAGCATGTGATCATTGTTGACTGTAGTGATGGCATTGTTGGCTGTAACATCTGGTCATTGTTGACTGTAACATCTGGTCATTGTTGACTGTAACATGTTTTCATTCTTGACTGTAACATCTGATCATTCTTGACTGTAACATCTGATCATTGATAACTGTAACGTCTGATCATTATTGACTGTAACATCTGGTCATTGTTGACTGTAACATCTGGTCATTGTTGACTGTAACATCTGGTCATTGTTGACTGTAACATCTGGTCATTGTTTGACTGTAACATCTGGTCATTGTTGACTTTAACATCTGGTCATTGTTGACTGTAACATCTGGTCATTGTTGACTGTAACATCTGATCATTGTTGACTGTAACATCTGATCATTGTTAACTGTAACATCTGATCATTGTTGACTGTAACATCTTATCATTGTTAACAGTAACATCTGATCATTGTTAACAGTAACATCTGATCATTGTTGACTGTAACATCTGGTCATTGTTGACTGTAACATGTGGTCATTGTTGACTGTAACATCTTGTTGTTGATTGATGCTGTGTCCTCTAGGCCCAGAAAATCCAAGCCAAGGCCCGAGATTTGAAGGAACAAACTAACCTGATGGCAGCAGCCAATGACAAGGTATGTGCTCAATACACAAACTAACCTCAATACACAATGTGTGTTCATGGTGGACATAGTTGAGTGTACTACTTCAACCTGCCGACTGATATTCTATCACATATCAGCAAATATTTCTGGACAGTCAACGGATGTGTACCATCTGTTCATGTCCCTGTCATTTGATGTATAAAATATTGATGCACAGAGCTAACAGATGTGTACCATCCATGTCACTGCTAACAGATGTGTACCATCCATGTCCCTGCTAACAGATGTGTACCATCCATGTCCCTGCTAACAAATGTGTACCATCCATATCCCTGCTAACAGATGTGTACCATCCATCCATGTCCCTGCTAACAGATGTGTACCATCCATCCATGTCACTACTAACAGATGTGTAGCATCCATCCATATCCCTGCTAACAGATGTGTACCATCCATCCATGTCCCTGCTAACAGATGTGTACCATCCATGTCCCTGCTAACAGATGTGCACATCCATATCCCTGCTAACAGATGTTCATGTCCATATCCCTGCTAATAGATGTGCACATCCATGGCCCTGCTAACATATGTATACCATCCATGTCCCTGCTAACAGATGTGCACATCCATATCCCTGCTAACAGATGTGCACATCCATATCCCTGCTAACAGATGTGTACCATCCATCCATATCCCTGCTAACAGATGTGTACCATCCATCCATATCCCTGCTAACAGATGTGTACCATCCATCCATATCCCTGCTAACAGATGTGTACCATCCATCCATATCCCTGCTAACAGATGTGTACCATCCATCCATATCCCTGCTAACAGATGTGTACCATCCATCCATATCCCTGCTAACAGATGTGCATGTCCATATCCCTGCTAACAGATGTGTACCATCCATCCATGTCCCTGCTAACAGATGTGCATGTCCATATCCCTGCTAACAGATGTGTACCATCCATCCATATCCCTGCTAACAGATGTGTACCATCCATCCATATCCCTGCTAACAGATGTGCATGTCCATGTCCCTGCTAACAGATGTGCATGTCCATATCCCTGCTAACAGATGTGCATGTCCATATCCCTGCTAACAGATGTGCATGTCCATGTCCCTGCTAACAGATGTGCATGTCCATATCCCTGCTAACAGATGTGCATGTCCATATCCCTGCTAACAGATGTGCATGTCCATATCCCTGCTAACAGATGTGCATGTCCATATCCCTGCTAACATATGTGCATGTCCATATCCCTGATAACAGATATGCATGTCCATATCCCTGCTAACAGATGTGCATGTCCATATCCCTGCTAACAGATGTGCATGTCCATATCCCTGCTAACATATGTGCATGTCCATATCCCTGCTAACAGATGTGCATGTCCATATCCCTGCTAACAGATGTGCATGTCCATATCCCTGCTAACAGATGTGCATGTCCATATCCCTGCTAACAGATGTGCATGTCCATATCCCTGCTAACAGATGTGCATGTCCATATCCCTGCTAACAGATGTGCATGTCCATATCCCTGCTAACAGATGTGCATGTCCATGTCCCTGCTAACATATGTGCATGTTCATGTCCCTGCTAACATATGTCCATGTCCCTGCTAACATATGTGCACCATCCATATCCCTGCTAACATATGTGCATGTCCATGTCCCTGCTAACATATGTGCATGTCCATATCCCTGCTAACATATGTGCATGTCCATGTCCCTGCTAACATATGTGCATGTCTATATCCCTGCTAACAGATGTGCATGTCCATGTCCCTGCTAACAGATGTGTATGTCCATGTCCCTGCTAACATATGTGCATGTCCATGTCCCTGCTAACATATGTGCATGTCCATGTCCCTGCTAACATATGTGCATGTCCATGTCCCTGCTAACATATGTGCATGTCCATGTCCCTGCTAACATATGTGCACCATCCATATCCCTGCTAACATATGTGCATGTCCATGTCCCCGCTAACATATGTGCATGTCCATATCCCTGCTAACATATGTGCATGTCCATATCCCTGCTAACAGATGTGCATGTCCATATCCCTGCTAAAATATGTGCATGTCCATGTCCCTGCTAACATATGTGCATGTCCATGTCCCTGCTAACAGATGTGCATGTCCATGTCCCTGCTAACATATGTGCATGTCCATGTCCCTGCTAACATATGTGCATGTCCATGTCAGTGCTAACATATGTGCATGTCCATGTCAGTGCTAACAGATGTGCATGTCCATGTCCCTGCTAACATATGTGCATGTCCATGTCCCTGCTAACATATGTGCATGTCCATGTCCCTGCTAACATATGTGCATGTCCATGTCCCTGCTAACATATGTGCATGTCCATGTCCCTGCTAACATATGTGCATGTCCATGTCCCTGCTAACATATGTGCATGTCCATATCCCTGCTAACATATGTGCATGTCCATATCCCTGCTAACAGATGTGCATGTCCATGTCCCTGCTAACATATGTGCATGTCCATATCCCTGCTAACATATGTGCATGTCCATATCCCTGCTAACAGATGTGCATGTCCATGTCAGTGCTAACAGATGTGCATGTCCATGTCCCTGCTAACATATGTGCATGTCCATATCCCTGCTAACAGATGTGCATGTCCATGTCAGTGCTAACAGATGTGCATGTCCATGTCAGTGCTAACATATGTGCATGTCCATGTCCCTGCTAACAGATGTGCATGTCCATGTCCCTGCTAACATATGTGCATGTCCATGTCCCTGCTAACATATGTGCATGTCCATGTCCCTGCTAACAGATGTGTATGTCCATATCCCTGCTAACAGATGTGCATGTCCATGTCAGTGCTAACATATGTGCATGTCCATGTCCCTGCTAACAGATGTGTATGTCCATGTCCCTGCTAACATATGTGCATGTCCATGTCCCTGCTAACATATGTGCATGTCCATGTCCCTGCTAACAGATGTGCATGTCCATGTCAGTGCTAACATATGTGCATGTCCATGTCCCTGCTAACAGATGTGCATGTCCATGTCAGTGCTAACATATGTGCATGTCCATGTCCCTGCTAACAGATGTGCATGTCCATGTCCCTGCTAACAGATGTGCATGTCCATGTCAGTGCTAACATATGTGCATGTCCATGTCAGTGCTAACAGATGTGCATGTCCATGTCAGTGCTAACAGATGTGCATGTCCATATCTCTGCTAACAGATGTGCATGTCCATGTCAGTGCTAACAGATGTGTATGTCCATGTCAGTGCTAACATATGTGCATGTCCATGTCAGTGCTAACAGATGTGCATGTCCTGTCCATGTCAGTGCTGACAGATGTGCACTGTGTAGAAATATGTTATGTGTATTATATTCAGAAATATCGGCATATTGGAAACAAATGTGAAGAGAAATGTTTTACTTAGTGAAGACTTAAACAGATTTGTTTTGGGTTGCAGTGTCATGGTGATGTTTGTGCAGCTAATTCATTCATCATCATCATCACGTGCCCTGCCAGTAAGCATGGTGATGTGTTCATGCCTGTCCACAGATCTCAGGTCTTGGTAGGCTGGATATTTCTCTCTACCACCATCTCAGTCCATCCAGCTTAATTCTTCCAGCATGCCACTTGCCAGAGTCTTGTCCAGAGCCTCTCTTCTCATGATAGAAACCCAATTATAAACACATAAAACACCACACAACAGTAATTGGTTGTTCCTTCAGTTTTCAGACATGTCTAAGATAAACTGAGGAAATGTCACTAAAAATGATGAAACCAGTACTCGTCACAGACTCACAAACATGGGAACCAACAAACTGTTTAGAATAAATGACTGTGCACTTGTCAGTGTGAATGCTGCAGGGATGTCATGTGTCTGTTTGCCACTCTGTCACAGTAAGGGGAAGTGCTGATTGCCAGCTGCTGTGATTTTCCATTGTCAATCACAACTGACAGCTGTAACTTGATTGGTAAACAATTGGATGACGGTGAAGGCCAGTGATCTGTGCTCCCATCTCTGTCCGTATCACTCTTGGCACAAGTTGCAGAGAGCAAGATCTGGCTGCAGCAGACACACAGGTCAGAGGGCTCATTCATGAATACACTGAAGAGGGCGATGCCGTGCTCAGTGAGGTGTGCATGGGCATTGTCAGCAAACTCACGGTGCACAACTGTCAAGGATGAAAACAATGCTTTTTTGGTGACAATAAGCTGCCTTACGGTGGAAGCAATGGCAGTAACCAATGTCCTGGCTTGTCTGTGCATGCAGTGGCAGTAACCAATGTCCTGGCTTGTCTCTGCAAGCAGTGGCAGTAACCAATGTCCTGGCTTGTCTCCACAAGCAGTGGCAGTAACCAATGTCCTAGCTTGTCTCTGCATACAATGGCAGTAACCAATGTCCTGGCTTGTCTCTGCAAGCAGTGGCAGTAACCAATGTCCTGGCTTGTCTGTGCATGCAGTGGCAGTAACCAATGTCCTGGCTTGTCTCTGCAAGCAGTGGCAGTAACCAATGTCCTGGCTTGTCTCTGCAAGCAGTGGCAGTAACCAATGTCCTAGCTTGTCTCTGCAAGCAGTGGCAGTAACCAATGTCCTGGCTTGTCTCTGCAAGCAGTGGCAGTAACCAATGTCCTGGCTTGTCTCTGCAAGCAGTGGCAGTAACCAATGTCCTGGCTTGTCTCCACAAGCAGTGGCAGTAACCAATGTCCTGGCTTGTCTCTGCAAGCAGTGGCAGTAACCAATGTCCTGGCTTGTCTCTGCAAGCAGTGGCAGTAACCAATGTCCTGGCTTGTCTCTGCAAGCAATGGCAGTAACCAATGTCCTGGCTTGTCTCTGCAAGCAGTGGCAGTAACTAATGTCCTGGCTTGTCTCTGCAAGCAATGGCAGTAACCAATGTCCTGGCTTGTCTCTGCAAGCAGTGGCAGTAACCAATGTCCTGGCTTGTCTCTGCAAGCAATGGCAGTAACCAATGTCCTGGCTTGTCTCTGCAAGCAGTGGCAGTAACCAATGTCCTGGCTTGTCTCTGCAAGCAGTGGCAGTAACCAATGTCCTGGCTTGTCTCTGCAAGCAGTGGCAGTAACCAATGTCCTGGCTTGTCTCTGCAAGCAGTGGCAGTAACCAATGTCCTGGCTTGTCTCTGCAAGCAGTGGCAGTAACCAATGTCCTGGCTTGTCTCTGCAAGCAGTGGCAGTAACCAATGTCCTGGCTTGTCTCTGCAAGCAATGGCAGTAACCAATGTCCTGGCTTGTCTCTGCAAGCAGTGGCAGTAACCAATGTCCTAGCTTGTCTCCACATGCTCAAGTACTCACACGTGTGTATACTGAGCCACTCAATGAACGTGCTCAAGAAGGTTCAGACTGGCCTCATACGACACAGGTGGCATGACACACTGAGCACATCACAACCAGCCAGTTCACTGTCATCTGTGTGCCACGGCAGTCAGGCGTGAAAGACAGTGAGCGAGCTGATAGATTGGCGAACTTGGTGATGATTGAGCTGATAGGTTGGCGAACTTGGTGATGATTGAGCTGATAGTTTGGCGAACTTGGTGATGATTGAGCTGATAGGTTGGCGAACTTGGTGATGATTGAGCTGATAGGTTGGCGAACTTGGTGATGATTGAGCTGATAGGTTGGTGAATGTGGTGATGATTGAGCTGATAGGTTTGTGAACATGGTGATGATTGAGCTGATAGGTTGGTGGTGATGATTGAGCTGATAGGTTGGTGAACTTGGTGATGATTGAGCTGATAGGTTGGTGAATGTGGTGATGATTGAGCTGATAGGTTGGTGAACATGGTGATGATTGAGCTGATAGGTTGGTGGTGATGATTGAGCTGATAGGTTGGTGAACATGGTGATGAGCGAGCTGATAGGTTGGTGAACATGGTGATGATCAAGGTGGAAAAAATAATGGATGGGCCAGACATCATCAGCGCTATAGGAGAAGCTGGGCGAACAGATGACTTTAAGGACAGCTGGTAATCTGCTTCCCTGTCCATAGTGAGGGAGGCAGGAGAGAAGTGGGGAGCCACCAGGCATGAACATTTGGTCAAGAGCACAAGACATTGGATTAACTGACACAGAACTGATGTGATCAGTTTGATTTATGCCGGCGAAGACATCAAGGGGGAGATCTGAGTGGCTATGGACCTGTCCGGAATGTGATAATGATGATCCTTACTAATCACTAGTAATGTAAACTTGTGAACACAGCAATGCTTGAATGCTGACAATAACATGACTTCCATGTGAACACAGCAATGCTTGAATGCTGACAATAAAATGACTTCCATGTGAACACAGCAATGCTTGAATGCTGACAATCAAACGATTTCCATGCGAACACAGCTATGCTTGAATGCTGACAATCAAATGACTTCCATGCGAACACAGCAATGCTTGAATGCTGACAATCAAATGACTTCCATGTGAACACAGCAATGCTTGAATGCTGGCAATCAAATGACTTCCATGCGAACACAGCAATGCTTGAATGCTGACATCAAATGACTTTCATATGAACACAGCAATGCTTGAATGCTGACAGTAAAATGACTTCCATGTGAACACAGCAATGCTTGAATGCTGACAGTAAAATGACTTCCATCCTACTGTTTACATGTGGGTCAACATAGATTGGGAAATGTCTGCAGAAATAACCAGAATCTGCTACTTGACATGACGGCAGAACTGAGCAGTCACAGATTGGTACAACAGACTGTAGGTAGTGCGTGTTTGAAACAATTGATTGTCTGTGTTTCAGATTGATGAAGCCTACAGTGACCATGATTGTCTCTGTTTCAGATTGATGAAGCCAAGAGTGACCATGATTCCAGAGTGAAAGAAGAAGAATCCAGAGAGAAAAGGTAGGCCATCTTCAACAACTCTACATACACAGTTTTTGAAATCACACTGTCCTGCATTCTGGTACATTCACTGTCCTACATTCTGGTATAGTTCACTGTCCTACATTCTGGTATAGTTCACTATTGTACATTTAACTGTTGTACATTCTGGTACAGTTCACTGTCCTACATTCTGGTATAGTTCAGTGTCCTACATTCTGGTATAGTTCACTGTCCTACATTCTGGTATAGTTCACTGTCCTACACTCTTATACAGTTCACTGTCCTACATTCTGGTATAGTTCACTGTCCTACATTCTGGTATAGTTAACTGTCCTACATTCTGGTATAGTTCACTATTGTACATTTCACTGTTGTACATTCTGGTACAGTTCACTGTCCTACATTCTGGTATAGTTCAGTGTCCTACATTCTGGTATAGTTCACTGTCCTACACTCTTATACAGTTCACTGTCCTACATTCTGGTATAGTTCACTGTCCTACATTCTGGTATAGTTCACTGTCCTACATTCTGGTATAGTTCACTATTGTACATTTCACTGTTGTACATTCTGGTACAGTTCAGTGTCCTACATTCTGGTATAGTTCAGTGTCCTACATTCTGGTATAGTTCACTGTCCTACATTCTGGTATATTTCACTGTCCTACATTCTGGTATAGTTCACTGTCCTACACTCTTAAAATAGTTCACTGTCCTATATTCTGGTATAGTTCACTGTCCTACATTCTGGTATAGTTCACTGTCCTACATTCTGGTATAGTTCAGTGTCCTACATTCTGGTACAGTTCACTGTCCTACATTCTGGTATAGTTCAGTGTCCTACATTCTGGTATAGTTCACTGTCCTACATTCTGGTATAGTTCACTGTCCTACATTCTGGTACAGTTCACTGTCCTACATTCTGGTATAGTTCAGTGTCCTACATACTGGTATAGTTCACTGTCCTACATTCTGGTACAGTTCACTGTCCTACATTCTGGTGTGGTTCACTGTCCTACATTCTGGTGTGGTTCACTATTGTACATTTCACTGTTGTACATTCTGGTACAGTTCACTGTCCTACATTCTGGTATAGTTCAGTGTCCTACATTCTGGTATAGTTCACTGTCCTACATTCTGGTATATTTCACTGTCCTACATTCTGGTATAGTTCACTGTCCTACACTCTTATATAGTTCACTGTCCTATATTCTGGTACAGTTCACTGTCCTACACTCTGATACAGTTCACTGTCCTACATTCTGGTACCAGTTCAGTGTCCTACATTCTGGTATAGCTCACTGTCCTACATTCTTGTATAGTGCACTGTCCTACATTCTGGTATAGTTCAGTGTCGTACATTCTGGTAAATTTCACTGTCGTACATTCTGGTACATTTCACTGTCGTACGTTCTGGTATAGTTCACTGTCCTACATTCTGGAATAGTTCACTGTCCTACATTCTGGTACCAGTTCACTGTCCTACATTCTGATACCAGTTCACTGTCCTACATTCTGGTATAGTTCACTGTCCTACATTCCGGAATAGTTCACTGTCCTACATTCTGGAATAGTTCACTGTCCTACATTCTGGAATAGTTCACTGTCCTACATTCTGGTACCAGTTCACTGTCCTACATTCTGGTACCAGTTCACTGTCCTACATTCTGGTATAGTTCACTGTCCTACATTCTGGTATAGTTCACTGTCCTACATTCTGGAATAGTTCACTGTCCTACATTCTGGTATAGTTCACTGTCCTACATTCTGGAATAGTTCACTGTCCTACGTTCTGGAATAGTTCACTGTCCTACATTCTGGTACCAGTTCACTGTCCTACATTCTGGTACCAGTTCACTGTCCTACATTCTGGTATAGTTCACTGTCCTAGATTCTGGTATAGTTCACTGTCCTACATTCTGGAATAGTTCAATGTCCTACATTCTGGTATAGTTCCCTGTCCTACATTCATAAATAGTTCACTGTCCTACATTCTGGTATAGTTCACTGTCCTACATTCTGGTATAGTTCACTGTCCTACATTCTGGTATAGTTCCCTGTCCTACATTCATAAATAGTTCACTGTCCTACATTCTGGTATAGTTCACTGTCCTACATTCTGGTATAGTATACAGATGTTTATGTTGGCCATATCTGATAAAACTTATGTGAATGTTTATAATGGATATATTTGGTGAAGCTTATATAAATTTAAATATTGAGCACAACCCACTACTGGCAACGCCGATCGCATTCTGGTATGAACCTAAGGCCTATCCACGTCAATATGGAAGCACTATACTCGAGTTTCGCCCTCATTTGAGCTCGTCAGTAGTGCATATCCCTGACCAGATCCGGAAACAGTCCCGGATCACGCGTGTGAAGCGGGTGTGTAACCACGCGGCACACACTGGACAACCAAATTATCACAACAGAACATCACAACGCTACCCATTGTAGGCTATGCTCAATCTTGAGCCAGTAGTGGGTTGTGCTCAATATTTAAATTTCAAATCCCGAAACAACCACATAATCAAGCTTATATAAATGTTTATTTTGGCCATATTCGAAAAAACGTATGTGAATGTTTATGATGGACATATTTGTTTATGATGGACATATTTGTTTCAGGCTCATGGACTTGAGAGAACAACTGAAAGCTTTGGAGAGCTGTTTAGCACTGCTGGATCATTCCGATCCCAATGTTGTCACTGTGAGATTTGTGTGTGTGATGTCATGCTGTCATTATGAGATTTGTGTGTGTGTGATGTCATGTTGTCACTGAGATTTGTGTGTGTGATGTCATGCTGTCATTGTGAGATTTGTGTGTGTGATGTCATGTTGTCATGAGATTTGTGTGTGTGATGTCATGTTGTCACTGTGAGATTTGTGTGTGTGATGTCATGTTGTCACTGAGATTTGTGTGTATGATGTCATGTTGTCACTGAGATTTATGTGTGTGATGTCATGTTGTCACTGTGAGATTTGTGTGTGTGATGTCATGTTGTCACTGAGATTTGTGTGTGTGATGTCATGTTGTCACTGAGATTTGTGTGTGTGATGTCATGCTGTCACTGTGAGATTTGTGTGTGTGTGATGTCATGCTGTCATTGTGAGATTTGTGTGTGTGATGTCATGTTGTCACTGAGATTTGTGTGTGTAATGTCATGTTGTCACTGTGAGATTTGTGTGTGTGTGATGTCATGTTGTCACTGAGATTTGTGTGTGTGATGTCATGTTGTCACTGTGAGATTTGTGTGTGTGATGTCATGTTGTCACTGAGATTTGTGTGTGTGATGTCATGTTGTCACTGTGAGATTTGTGTGTGTGATGTCATGTTGTCACTGAGATTTGTGTGTGTGATGTCATGCTGTCATTGTGAGATTTGTGTGTGTGATGTCATGTTGTCACTGAGATTTGTGTGTGTGATGTCATGTTGTCACTGTGAGATTTGTGTGTGTGATGTCACGTTGTCACTGAGATTTGTGTGTATGATGTCATGTTGTCACTGAGATTTGTGTGTGTGATGTCATGTTGTCACTGTGAGATTTGTGTTTGTGATGTCATGTTGTCACTGAGATTTGTGTGTGTGATGTCATGTTGTCACTGAGATTTGTGTGTGTGATGTCATGCTGTCATTGTGAGATTTGTGTGTGTGATGTCATGTTGTCACTGAGATTTGTGTGTGTGATGTCATGTTGTCACTGTGAGATTTGTGTGTGTGATGTCATGTTGTCACTGAGATTTGTGTGTGTGTGATGTCATGTTGTCACTGTGAGATTTGTGTGTGTGATGTCATGTTGTCACTGAGATTTGTGTGTGTATGATGTCATGTTGTCACTGAGATTTGTGTGTGTGATGTCATGTTGTCACTGTGAGATTTGTGTGTATGATGTCATGTTGTCACTGAGATTTGTGTGTGATGTCATGTTGTCACTGTGAGATTTGTGTGTATGATGTCATGTTGTCACTGAGATTTGTGTGTGTGATGTCATTGTGAGATTTGTGTGTGTGATGTCATGATGTCATTGTGAGATTTGTGTGTGTGGTGTCATGTTGTCACTGAGATTTGTGTGTGTGATGTCATGTTGTCACTGAGATTTTTGTGTGTGATGTCATGTTGTCACTGAGATTTGTGTGTGTGATGTCATGTTGTCATTGTGAGATTTGTGTGTGTGATGTCATGTTGTCACTGAGATTTGTGTGTGTGATGTCATTGTGAGATTTGTGTGTGTGATGTCATTGTGAGATTTGTGTGTGATGTCATGTTGATTGTTGTCTCCACTCTTCTTCTGTTGCCTTCACTATCGAATGTTGGTTGTTGTCTCCACTCTTCTTCTGTTGCCTTCACTAGGGAATGTTGGTTGTTGTCTCCACTCTTCTTCTGTTACCTTCACTAGGGAATGTTGGTTATTGTTTCCACCCTTCTTCTGTTACCTTCACTAGGGAATGTTGGTTATTGTCTCCAGCCTTCTTCTGTTACCTTCACTAGAGAATGTTGGTTGTTGTCTCCACCCTTCTTCTGTTGCCTTCACTAGGGAATGTTGGTTATTTTCTCCACCCTTCTGTTAACTTCACTAGGGAATGTTAGTTATTGTCTCCAGCCTTCTTCTGTTACCTTCACTAGAGACTGTTGGTTATTGTCTCCACCCTTCTTCTGTTGCCTTCACTAGAGACTGTTGGTTGTTTTCTCCACCCTTCTTCTGTTACCTTCACTAGGGAATGTTGGTTGTTGTCTCCACACTTCTTATGTTGCCTTCACTAGGGAATATTGGTTATTGTCTCCACACTTCTTCTGTTACCTTCACTAGAGACTGTTGGTTGTTGTCTCCACACTTCTTCTGTTACCTTCACTAGGGAATGTTGGTTATTGTCTCCACCCTTCTTCTGTTACCTTCACTAGGGAATGTTGGTTGTTGTCTCCACACTTCTTCTGTTACCTTCACTAGAGAATGTTGGTTGTTGTCTCCACACTTCTTCTGTTACCTTCACTAGGGAATGTTGGTTATTGTCTCCACCCTTCTTCTGTTACCTTCACTAGGGAATGTTGGTTGTTGTCTCCACACTTCTTCTGTTACCTTCACTAGGGAATGTTGGTTGTTGTCTCCACACTTCTTCTGTTGCCTTCACTAGGGAATGTTGGTTGTTGTCTCCACACTTCTTCTGTTACCTTCAGTAGGGAATGTTGGTTATTGTCTCCACCCTTCTTCTGTTGCCTTCACTAGGGAATGTTGGTTATTGTCTCCACACTTCTTCTGTTGCCTTCACTAGGGAATGTTGGTTATTGTCTCCACCCTTCTTCTGTTGCCTTCACTAGAGACTGTTAGTTGTTTTCTCCACCCTTCTTCTGTTACCTTCACTAGGGAATGTTGGTTATTGTTTCCACCCTTCTTCTGTTACCTTCACTAGGGAATGTTGGTTATTGTCTCCAGCCTTCTTCTGTTACCTTCACTAGAGAATGTTGGTTGTTGTCTCCACCCTTCTTCTGTTGCCTTCACTAGGGAATGTTGGTTGTTTTCTCCACCCTTCTTCTGTTAACTTCACTAGGGAATGTTGGTTATTGTCTCCAGCCTTCTTCTGTTACCTTCACTAGAGACTGTTGGTTATTGTCTCCACCCTTATTCTGTTGCCTTCACTAGAGACTGTTGGTTGTTTTCTCCACCCTTCTTCTGTTACCTTCACTAGGGAATGTTGGTTGTTGTCTCCACACTTCTTATGTTGCCTTCACTAGGGAATATTGGTTATTGTCTCCACACTTCTTCTGTTACCTTCACTAGAGACTGTTGGTTGTTGTCTCCACACTTCTTCTGTTACCTTCACTAGGGAATGTTGGTTATTGTCTCCACCCTTCTTCTGTTACCTTCACTAGGGAATGTTGGTTGTTGTCTCCACACTTCTTCTGTTACCTTCACTAGAGAATGTTGGTTGTTGTCTCCACACTTCTTCTGTTACCTTCACTAGGGAATGTTGGTTATTGTCTCCACCCTTCTTCTGTTACCTTCACTAGGGAATGTTGGTTGTTGTCTCCACACTTCTTCTGTTACCTTCACTAGGGAATGTTGGTTGTTGTCTCCACACTTCTTCTGTTGCCTTCACTAGGGAATGTTGGTTATTGTCTCCACACTTCTTCTGTTGCCTTCACTAGGGAATGTGGTTATTGTCTCCACACTTCTTCTTTTGCCTTTACTAGGGAATGTTGGTTGTTGTCTCCACACTTCTTCTGTTACCTTCACTGTGTTGTGTTGTTTGTCCATCAAGAATGATGATGACCATTCATTTCATCCAGTGGGGATGAAGGTGTGGAGCCGTGGGTTCTAAGATGGCTGATAAGGCCTATTTTGGCTCGAAATGTTCTTTGACAATGTGGGCAAAGAATGCTTGACGTCTCTGGAGGAGGATTTCCTCCAATGGTTTTTCTGTCCTGCCTTTTCTTCACAGCTCTTGCAGTCCTAGTTGCCTCACATATGACTGCACCTTTGCGCAATGATGCACGCCACGAATTTCGGTCTCTGGCTGCAGCCTCCCAGGTGTCATGAGGAATTCCAAAAGCATTCAGTGAAATTTTCAGAGTGTCTTTAAAACGTTTCCTCTGGCCATCTTGGGAGCGTTTACCACAACGCAGTTCGCTGTAGAAAATTCGTTTAGGGAGCCTGTGATCTGGCATGCGGGTCAGGTGACCAGCCCAGCGAATCTGATTCTTCATCAGTAGAGTGTGGATACTGGGCATGGATGCTCTTTCTAGGACTTCAGTGTCTGGAATCTTGTCTTGCCATTTAATCTTCAGTAGCTTCCTTAGGCAGACTGTGTGGAAGTGGTTTAATTTCCTAGCGTGTCGCCGATAAACAGTCCAGGTTTCACAAGCATATAGCAATGTGGATAATACAACTG
The DNA here is from genome assembly GCA_963921405.1 of Cepaea hortensis. Lineage (NCBI taxonomy): Eukaryota > Metazoa > Mollusca > Gastropoda > Stylommatophora > Helicidae > Cepaea > Cepaea hortensis. The sequence goes on from OY992877.1 coordinate 220,448,768, forward strand.
CTTTGTAGACTTTTAGCTTTGTTTGCAGGCTTATTCCAGTTCTGTCCCATACATTCTTGTACAGTCTGCCAAAGGCTGCACTGGCCTTGGAGATTCTTGCATTCACTTCGTCATCGATTGTGGCAGCTTGTGACACAGTGCTGCCAAGATAGGTGAATTTGTCCACAACACTTAGTCTATGATCATTCACTTTGATATTCGGCACAGTGTGATTATTCCCTGGAGCTGGCTGGTATATAACTACAGTCTTCTCCAAGTTGATATTGAGCCCAAAGTTGGCACAGGCATGTGAGAAAGCTGAAACATTATGTTGCATGTCCGCCTCTGAGTTGGCGTATAGAGCGCAATCATCAGCAAACAGGAGCTCTCTGACGGTGCCGCTGTCAATTTTGGTTTTAGCTTTCAGCCTTCTGAGATTGAATAACTTTCCATCCATACGGTAGTTGATGTCTATTCCAATGTCGTCGTTCTCGAAGGCATTTATCAACATGGCTGAAAACATGAGGCTGAACAGTGTTGGTGCCAGGACACATCCTTGCTTCACTCCATTGGTGACAGGAAAGGGTTCAGACAGTTCACCATTTTCCTGTACTCTTGCCTGCATGCCGTCATGAAATAGCCGCACTATTTGGACAAACTTTCGTGGACAGCCATATTTTGCCATAATCTTCCACAGTCCTTCTCTGCTGACTGTGTCAAAAGCCTTGGTAAGGTCAATGAAAGTGGAGAACATTTCGCAGTTCTGTTCCTGACATTTCTCTTGCAGCTGCCTTGCAGCGAAAATCATGTCAACAGTTCCACGTTCTTTTCTGAAGCCACATTGACTCTCAGGAAGAAGACCTTGATCGAGATGGGCTGTGAGGCGATTGAGAAGAATTCTGGCGAGTATCTTCCCTGCAATTGAAAGCAAGGAGATGCCTCGGTGGTTGTCACAGGATTGGCGGTTTCCTTTACGTTTGTAAAGGTGGACTATTGACGCGTCCTTAAAATCTAGTGGCATGGTCTCGTTCATCCATATGTTTGTGAAGACTTGGTGAAGCTGCTCTGTTAGGACCGGCCCACCTGCCTTGTATATCTCTGCTGGGATGGAGTCAGGACCAGGTGCCTTGCCGCTGGAGAGTTGCTGGATGGCTTTGTTTATTTCCACTATGGTTGGCAGGTCACCAAGTGTCTCATTGGTGGGAACTTGAGGAAGGCAGTTGATGGTTTCATCATCGAAGAAGGAAGTTGCATTTAAGATTTTGCTGAAATGCTCTGCCCAGCGTTGAAGGATTTCTTTCTTATCGGTGACCAATGTTCCCCCATCTGCACTGAGGAGGGGAACTATGCCTGGTGATGAAGGACCATAGACCACTTTCAGTGAGTCGTAGAAGTTTTTCATATCATGTCTGTCAGCAAAGCCCTGAATTTCATCAGCTTTGCTGCTCAGCCAGGAGTCCCGCATGTGCCGAAGTTTCTGCTGCACTACTCTCTGAATGTTCTTGAAAGCATCTTTTTTTTATGTTGACTTTGGGTCATTCAAATGTGCCTTGAGGAGAAGATGTTTCTCGGCCAGCAATTGGTTGATGTCTTCGGAATTTTCATCAAACCAGTCTTTATGCTTTCGGGGGGCTGGACCCAGGATTTCCATAGCAGTGTTATAAATTGTGTCCTTTAGGGCTCTCCATTCTGTTTCTGTATCCTGTTTAGCTTCAGCATTGGGCTTGAGGCGGTCTTCCAGCATATTTTCAAACGACTGCTGCATTTTCTTGCTGTTTAGGCGGGTGACATTTAGCTTTGTTTGCATTTTCGCCCCTTGGGGATGCCGTGGTGGCCTGATGTGGATGTTCATTTTCGAGACAATGAGACGACGGTCTGTCCAACATTCGGCACCACACATGGATTTTGTCACTCGAACGTCTTGTCTGTCACTCCTCCTGACGATGACATAGTCAATGAGGTGCCAGTGTTTCGAGCGAGGGTGCATCCACGATGTCCTATTTCTCATGGGGAGACGGAAAATTGTGTTCGTAATCACGAGATCATGTTCGGCACATGTCTGAAGGAGGCGGAGTCCATTGCTGTTACAATTTCCGACTCCATGCTTTCCAATAATGCCACTCCAAGAGGTGGTGTCCGTGCCTACTCTGCCATTGAAATCCCCAAGGAGTATAAGTTTGTCTCCTTTGGGAACAGATGTTAATACACTGTGCAGGTCCTCATAGAACTTGTTCTTGACATCATCTTCGTTGGTCATAGTTGGTGCGTAGACACTCACAATGGTTGCGTGCTTCCTTCCATTCAGCAGAGGCAACTTCATGGTCATGAGCCTGTCGTTTATAGCCTTTGGAAATCCAGCTAATTTGCCGACCAGGGCCGACTTAATGGCAAATCCCACACCGGATTGGCGTCTTTCCTCGCTTTTCCTTCCACTCCAGAAAAATGTGTAGACGGCACCAATTTCACAGATTTGGCCTTCTTCTGCAAGTCATGTCTCGCTCAAGGCTGCAATGTCGATGTTGTACCTGCCCAGCTCTCTCCCAATCAGTGCTGTTCGTCTCTCTGGACCCGACGCGCCGTCTCTGTCAAGTAGGGTGCGTACATTCCAAGTTCCAATTGTTAAGGGAATATGGTTTACTCTTTTAGCTTTGCTTGTTTTATCTTTCTTTGTCTGTCGACCGCAGTTAAGGGTACCCACCAACCGCGGCTAGCTTGTTAGGTAGTGATGAAGCAGACAATGTTTAGGGCACCTTTTCCAGCCCCTTCCTCATGCTATGGAGGTGAGCAGTGTGTTCCTATAGAGGGCTGCTCAGTCGCTCAGGGGGCTGCCAAATCCCACTGCTGCTCCGGTCAGTAGAAGACGACCATATGGCCTGAGCCGCATGTGTGCAGGTCTGCGACTACGGCTGCCAGCGTACCCACGCCTGCCGCTTTGCCGCTCGCCCATCGCCACAGGGCTTGAAGGTGATATGTGACGTTGGATGAAGAATGACTTGCGCGATGACTTGGATTAAAGTGAGGAAGAGTTGCGCAATTCGTCGACCTCACTCTCTCGCCTGAGTCCATCTGAGTCCAGTGGCAAGACAAGTCGAGTACCTTCACTAGGGAATGTTGGTTGTTGTCTCTACACTTCTTCTGTTGCCTTCAGTAGGGAATGTTGGTTGTCTCCACACTTCTTCTGTTACCTTCACTAGGGAATGTTGGTTATTGTCTCCACACTTCTTCTGTTGCCTTCACTAGGGAATGTTGGTTATTGTCTCCACACTTCTTCTGTTACCTTCACTAAAGACTGTTGGTTGTTGTCTCCACACTTCTTCTGCTACCTTCACTAGGGAATGTTGGTTATTGTCTCTACACTTCTTCTGTTGCCTTCACTAGGGAATGTTGGTTGTCTCCACACTTCTTTTGTTGCCTTCACTAGAGACTGTTGGTTGTTTTCTCCACCCTTCTTCTGTTGCCTTTACTAGGGAATGTTGGTTATTATCTCCACACTTCTTCTGCTACCTTCACTAGGGAATGTTGGTTATTGTCTCTACACTTCTTCTGTTGCCTTCACTAGGGAATGTTGGTTGTCTCCACACTTCTTCTGTTGCCTTCACTAGAGACTGTTGGTTATTGTCTCCACCCTTCTTCTGTTGCCTTCACTAGAGACTGTTGGTTGTTTTCTCCACCCTTCTTCTGTTGCCTTTACTAGGGAATGTTGGTTATTATCTCCACACTTCTTCTGACAACATCATAGAATGCGGACAACATCATAGAATGCACCGTGCCCAATTGTGCAATGAGCGATCACTACCCAATATGCTGCACATGGTCTAAAAAAGGAATTAAAACTCCTAAACATCAACACATAACTGTAAAATATAGAAGCTACAAAAATTTCAACCAAAACGCATTTTTACAGGACTTGCTCAGTTCACCTCTAAACAATGTTTATCAACTTCCAGACCCGGATGATGCTCTGGAATCCTGGATGAAGATCTTTATTGATGTGTTTGATAGACATGTGCCAATCAAGGAAGTTCGAGTAAAACATCACGTCAAACCACCTTGGATCACCCAGGAAATTCTTGAAATTATGAGAGACAGAGATAAGGCACATAAAAAGCGGGATCTCAGCACATACCGTACTCTTAGAAACAAAGTTCAATATACCATAAGAAAAGAAAAGAAAAGTTACTTTAAGAACTTAGTCATGGATAAAACAAATAGTAAGGACATATGGAAGGCAATTAACACCTTGACAAACAAGTATAACTACTCAAATTCATTACCATCAAATCCTATCTCATGCGACCAATTCAGTAACTTTTTTCAGAATGACATAGACCAGTTGAAGGCTTCAATACCTAATTCTCCTTGCAACTTATCTTTACTGTCATCGTTTTGCCAGACTAGATGCCCCTGAGATATCCTTTCTGACATACCGCTAATGACAGTCACTGAAGTATTCACTTACCTCAGTAAACTAAAATACACAAACTCATCTGGGTTAGATGGAATCAGCAGTCGGATTCTCCGCTGTGCTGCGCCAGTGATCTGTGTATCACTAACCTATGTATATAATCAGTGTATCACCAAAGGTCACTTTCCATCAGCTCTCAAAATCGCTAAAGTGTATCCTCTCCTTAAATCTGGTTCATTGGACAATGGTCTCCCGAACAATTATAGACCCATTTCTTTACTATCATCACTATCTAAACCACTAGAAAAACACATCCATAAGGTAACATTACAGTATTTAGATCGCAACAAGCTTATAGTTGACAGTCAATCAGGATTTCGACCAAAATATTCTTGCCATACGGCCCTAACAAACATGATAGAAAATTGGCACCATAATATAAATAACAACAATCTATGTGGAGCTGTGTTTATCGATTTCAGAAAAGCATTTGATATGATAGACCATGCCATTTTAATTAAAAAAACTAGAGACAATGAAAATTGGCCCTAATGTTGTGACGCTAATAACATCTTTTCTGTCAAACAGAAATCAAGTAGTATCATACAATAAATCTCTGTCCCAAACCACTACCTTCAACACTGGAGTACCGCAAGGCTCTATTCTTGGCCCTCTATTATTCGCCATATATATTAATGATCTACCTTTGCATCTTTCGTCGTCCTGCGATCTATTTGCAGACGACTGTACAGTGTATACAAATGCTGAAAGCAGTAATTTGCTGGAGTCGTCTTTGCAACAAGAATTAAATAATGTAGTTAGGTGGAGCTATGCGAACCGTATGCAAATTAACATCACTAAAACAAAATCTATGTTATTAACAACAAGACAAAGACTTCAGACTCTAAATTCACACAGATCACTTCAACTTCACATCGATAACATGCCAGTAGAAAGTGTAACTGAGCACAAAACATTAGGCCTCATCATTGATAGACACCTAACCTTTAATCCTCACGTTCAAGCGCTCACTAAACAAACATCGAAAAAAGTCTACCAACTCGCCAAAATTAAAAATTTCCTTGATGAGGACACAAGGAAAATATTCTATACGTCACACATACAGACACATTTTGACTACTGCTCTACAATCTGGGACGGTTGTTCCAATTCAAGCACCAAGCGACTTTACTCACTCCAGAAACGGGCCATGAGATTAATTTATAGCAAACATTTAACTGCAAATCCTAGCCTGCATAAACGCCTTCAGTTACTACCACTCCGCAAACGTCTGCTTTTCAATAAGGCCAAACTAATTCACAAAATCCTACATCGGAATGCCCCAAACTACCTTTGGCCATTGTTTGAATATAATGCTAGACACAGTAAACGATTAAATTTATTACACCTTCCGAAGCCTAGGATAGACTTATACAAAACAAGCTTAACGTACTCTGCAGCTCAGCTGTGGAACAATCTTCCACATGAAATAAAAGACATCATCAATCCCTATACATATAATCGCAAATTATTTGAACACTATCTCAGTACGGATTACCTTCCCCCTTAATAATAGAAGTAATAATATAATAAAACCCTAGTATAACAGCCAGTCCCCTTTTTGTAGGCCAGTATATTCCACGTAGCTAATAAATGCCACACCAGTTATTACTATTACTGAGTCGTGTAGTATTTATTTTTAATTTTTCCACATGCCTTTATAATGCATATATTTTATATTGTTGCTGTTTTCAGTTAGCCTTGAATGATGTGTGAATGGTATAATGTATGAAAGAGAGTGATAAAAGGGCAGAATGTTAGATGGGCCTGCGTGCCCAATTCTTAACCCTTTCAAAATAAAGTTTTGTTGTTGTTGTTGTTGTTGTTGTTGTTGTTACCTTCACTAAAGACTGTTGGTTGTTGTCTCCACACTTCTTCTGTTACCTTCACTAGGGAATGTTGGTTGTTGTCTCCACACTTCTTCTGTTACCTTCACTGGGGAATGTTGGTTGTTGTCTCTACACTTCTTCTGTTGCCTTCACTGGGGAATGTTGGTTATTGTCTCCACACTTCTTCTGTTGCCTTCACTAGGGAATGTTGGTTATTATTTCCACACGTCTTCTGTTGCCTTCACTAGGGAATGTTGGTTGTTGTCTCCACACTTCTTCTGTTGCCTTCACTATGGAATAGTGGTTGTTGTCTCCACACTTCTTCTGTTGCCTTCACTAGGGAATGTTGGTTATTGTCTCCACACTTCTTCTGTTGCCTTCACTAGGGAATGTTGGTTGTTTTCTCCACCCTTCTTCTGTTACCTTCACTAGGGAATGTTGGTTATTGTCTCCACACTTCTTCTGTTACCTTCACTAAAGAATGTTGGTTGTTGTCTCCACACTTCTTCTGTTGCCTTCACTAGGGAATGTTGGTTATTGTCTCCACACTTCTTCTGTTGCCTTCACTAGGGAATGTGGTTATTGTCTCCACACTTCTTCTGTTGCCTTCACTAAGGAATGTTGGTTGTTGTCTCCACACTTCTTCTGTTACCTTCACTAGGGAATGTTGGTTGTTGTCTCTACACTTCTTCTGTTGCCTTCACTAGGGAATGTTGGTTGTCTCCACACTTCTTCTGTTACCTTCACTAGTGAATGTTGGTTGTCTTCACACTTCTTCTGTTACCTTCACTAGGGAATGTTGGTTGTCTCCACACTTCTTCTGTTACCTTCACTAGGGAATGTTGGTTGTCTCCACCCTTCTTCTGTTGCCTTCACTAGAGAATGTTGGTTATTGTCTCCACACTTCTTCTGTTGCCTTCACTAGGGAATGTTGGTTATTGTCTCTACACTTCTTCTGTTGCCTTCACTAGGGAATGTTGGTTGTTGTCTCCACATTTCTGTTGCCTTTACTAGGGAATGTTGGTTGTTGTCTTCACACTTCTGTTGCCTTCACTAGAGACTGTTGGTTGTTGTCTCCACACTTCTCTTGCCTTCACTAGGGAATGTTGGTTGTTGTCTCCACACTTCTGTTGCCTTCACTAGAGGCTGTTGGTTGTTGTCTCCACACTTCTGTTGCCTTCACTAGGGAATGTTGGTTGTTGTCTCCACACTTCTGTTGCCTTCACTAGGGAATGTTGGTTATTGTCTCCACACTTCTGTTGCCTTCACTAGGGAATGTTGGTTGTTGTCTCGACACTTCTGTTGCCTTTACTAGGGAATGTCGGTTATTGTCTCCACACTTCTTCTGTTGCCTTCACTAGGGAATGTTGGTTATTGTCTCTACACTTCTTCTGTTGCCTTCACTAGGGAATGTTGGTTGTCTCCACACTTCTTCTGTTACCTTCACTAGGGAATGTTGGTTGTCTTCACACTTCTTCTGTTGCCTTCACTAGGGAATGTTGGTTATTGTCTTTACACTTCTTTTGTTGCCTTCACTAGGGAATGTTGGTTATTGTCTCCACACTTCTTCTGTTGCCTTCACTAGGGAATGTTGGTTATTGTCTCCACACTTCTTCTGTTGCCTTCACTAGAGACTGTTGGTTGTTGTCACCACACTTATGTTGCCTTCACTAGGGAATGTTGGTTGTCTCCACACTTCTTCTGTTACCTTCACTAGGGAATGTTTGTTGTCTCCACACTTCTTCTGTTGCCTTCACTAGGGAATGTTGGTTGTTGTCTCCACACTTCTTCTGTTACCTTCACTAGGGAATGTTGGTTATTGTCTCCACACTTCTTCTGTTGCCTTGACTAGGGAATGTTGGTTGTCTCCACACTTCTTCTGTTGCCTTCACCTGGGAATGTTGGTTGTCTCCACACTTCTTCTGTTGCCTTCACTAGGGAATGTTGGTTGTCTCCACCTTCTTCTGTTGCCTTTACTAGGGAATGTTGGTTGTTGTCTCCACACTTCTTCTGTTGCCTTCACTAGAGACTGTTGGTTGTTGTCGCCACACTTATGTTGCCTTCACTAGGGAATGTTGGTTATTGTCTCCACACTTCTTCAGTTTCCTTCACTAGAGACTGTTGGTTGTTGTCGCCACACTTATGTTGCCTTCACTCGGGAATGTTGGTTGTCTCCACACTTCTTCTGTTGCCTTCACTAGAGACTGTTCATTGTTGTTGCCACTTATGATGCCTTCACTAGGGAATGTTGGTTGCTATGGACTGCTTGTATTATTTGTTTGTTATCTGCAGAGACACTTGGAGGCAGTTAACAATGATTTGAGGAATGTGAGCAACCAGATGACCTCTGTCCAGTCACAAGTTGACAGTTTGGCTCATAACATCATCGGCATCAAAACTGAGATCAGAGGTATTTACACACTCCTTGCTTCTCATGCTCAATTAGTAGAGTTGACGTCTGGGAGACTCAGTTGAGTTAATGTCTCGGAGACTGAGTTACTAGAGTTGATGTCTGGTAGACTGAGTTAGTAGAATTGATGTCTGACAGACTCAGTAGAGATAATGTCTGATAGACTCAGTTAGTAGAGTTGTTTGATAGACTCAGTTAGTAGAGTTGATGTCTGACAGACTCAGTAGAGTTGATGTCTGATAGACTCAATTTGTTGAGTTGATGTCTGACAGACTCAGTAGAGTTGATGTCTGATAGCCTCAGTTAGTAGAGTTGATGTCTGATAGACTCAGTTAGTAGAGTTGATGTCTGGGAGACTCAGTTAGTAGAGTTATCTGGGAGACTCAGTTAGTAGAGTTAATATCTGATAGACTCAGTTAGTAGAGTTGATGTCTGACAGACTCAGTTAGTAGAGTTGTCTGGGGGACTCAGTAGAGTTATCAGGGAGACTCAGTTAGTAGAGTTATCTGGGAGACTCAGTTAGTAGAGTTATCTGGGAGACTCAGAGTTATCTAGGAGACTCAGTTAGTAGAATTATCTGGGAGACTCGGTTAGTAGAGTTGATGTCTGGGAGACTCAGTTAGTAGAGTTATCTGGGAGACTCGGTTAGTAGAGTTGATGTCTGGGAGACTCAGTTAGTAGAATTATCTGGGAGACTCGGTTAGTAGAGTTGATGTCTGGGAGACTCAGTTAGTAGAATTATCTGGGAGACTCGGTTAGTAGAGTTGATGTCTGGGAGACTCAGTTAGTAGAGTTATCTGGGAGACTCAGTTAGTAGAGTTATCTGGGAGACTCAGAGTTATCTAGGAGACTCAGTTAGTAGAATTATCTGGGAGACTCGGTTAGTAGAGTTGATGTCTGGGAGACTCAGTTAGTAGAGTTATCTGGGAGACTCAGTTAGTAGAGTTATCTGGGAGACTCAATTAGTAGAGTTGATGTCTGGGAGACTCAGTTAGTAGAGTTATCTGGGAGACTCGGTTAGTAGAATTATCTGGGAGACTCAGTTAGTAGAATTATCTGGGAGACTCAGTTAGTAGAGTTATCTGGGAGACTCAGTTAGTAGAGTTATCTGGGAGACTCAGTTAGTAGAATTATCTGGGAGACTCGGTTAGTAGAGTTGATGTCTGGGAGACTCAGTTAGTAGAATTATCTGGGAGACTCGGTTAGTAGAGTTGATGTCTGGGAGACTCAGTTAGTAGAATTATCTGGGAGACTCGGTTAGTAGAGTTGATGTCTGGGAGACTCAGTTAGTAGAATTATCTGGGAGACTCGGTTAGTAGAGTTGATGTCTGGGAGACTCAGTTAGTAGAATTATCTGGGAGACTTGGTTAGTAGAGTTGATGTCTGGGAGACTCAGTTAGTAGAATTATCTGGGAGACTCGGTTAGTAGAGTTGATGTCTGGGAGACTCAGTTAGTAGAGTTATCTGGGAGACTCAGTTAGTAGAGTTATCTGGGAGACTCAGAGTTATCTAGGAGACTCAGTTAGTAGAATTATCTGGGAGACTCAGTTAGTAGAGTTATCTGGGAGACTCAGAGTTATCTAGGAGACTCAGTTAGTAGAATTATCTGGGAGACTCAGTTAGTAGAGTTATCTGGGAGACTCGGTTAGTAGAGTTGATGTCTGGGAGACTCAGTTAGTAGAATTATCTGGGAGACTCAGTTAGTAGAGTTGATGTCTGACAGACTCAGTTAGTAGAGTTGATGTCTGACAGACTCAGTTAGTAGAGTTGATGTCTGGGAGACTCAGTTAGTAGAGTTGATGTATGATAGACTCAGTTAGTAGAGTTGATGTCTGGGAGACTCAGTTAGTAGAGTTGATGTCTGACAGACTCAGTTAGTAGAGTTGATGTCTGACAGACTCAGTTAGTAGAGTTGATGTCTGACAGACTCAGTTAGTAGCGTTGATGTCTGGGAGACTCAGTTAGTAGAGTTGATGTCTGACAGACTCAGTTAGTAGAGTTGATGTCTGACAGACTCAGTTAGTAGAGTTGATGTCTGGGAGACTCAGTTAGTAGAGTTGATGTATGATAGACTCAGTTAGTAGAGTTGATGTCTGACAGACTCAGTTAGTAGAGTTGATGTCTGGGAGACTCAGTTAGTAGAGTTGATGTCTGACAGACTCAGTTAGTAGAGTTGATGTCTGGGAGACTCAGTTAGTAGAATTATCTGGGAGACTCGGTTAGTAGAGTTGATGTCTGGGAGACTCAGTTAGTAGAGTTGATGTCTGACAGACTCAGTTAGTAGAGTTGATGTCTGGGAGACTCAGTTAGTAGAATTATCTGGGAGACTCGGTTAGTAGAGTTGATGTCTGACAGACTCAGTTAGTAGAGTTGATGTCTAACAGACTCAGTTAGTAGAGTTGATGTCTGGGAGACTCAGTTAGTAGAATTATCTGGGAGACTCAGTAGAGTTGATGTATGATAGACTCAGTTAGTAGAGTTGATGTCTGGGAGACTCGGTTAGTAGAGTTGATGTCTGGGAGACTCAGTTAGTAGAATTATCTGGGAGACTCGGTTAGTAGAGTTGATGTCTGACAGACTCAGTTAGTAGAGTTGATGTCTGGGAGACTCAGTTAGTAGAATTATCTGGGAGACTCGGTTAGTAGAGTTGATGTCTGGGAGACTCAGTTAGTAGAGTTGATGTCTGACAGACTCAGTTAGTAGAGTTGATGTCTGACAGACTCAGTTAGTAGAGTTGATGTCTGGGAGACTCAGTTAGTAGAATTATCTGGGAGACTCGGTTAGTAGAGTTGATGTCTGACAGACTCAGTTAGTAGAGTTGATGTCTGACAGACTCAGTTAGTAGAGTTGATGTCTGGGAGACTCAGTTAGTAGAATTATCTGGGAGACTCGGTTAGTAGAGTTGATGTCTGGGAGACTCAGTTAGTAGAGTTGATGTCTGACAGACTCGGTTAGTAGAGTTGATGTCTGACAGACTCAGTTAGTAGAGTTGATGTCTGACAGACTCAGTTAGTAGAGTTGATGTCTGACAGACTCAGTTAGTAGAGTTGATGTCTGGGAGACTCAGTTAGTAGAATTATCTGGGAGACTCGGTTAGTAGAGTTGATGTCTGGGAGACTCAGTTAGTAGAATTATCTGGGAGACTCGGTTAGTAGAGTTGATGTCTGGGAGACTCAGTTAGTAGAGTTGATGTCTGGGAGACTCAGTTAGTAGAATTATCTGGGAGACTCAGTTAGTAGAGTTGATGTCTGGGAGACTCAGTTAGTAGAATTATCTGGGAGACTCGGTTAGTAGAGTTGATGTCTGGGAGACTCAGTTAGTAGAATTATCTGGGAGACTCAGTTAGTAGAGTTGATGTCTGACAGACTCAGTTAGTAGAGTTGATGTCTGACAGACTCAGTTAGTAGAGTTGATGTCTGGGAGACTCAGTTAGTAGAGTTGATGTATGATAGACTCAGTTAGTAGAGTTGATGTCTGACAGACTCAGTTAGTAGAGTTGATGTCTGGGAGACTCAGTTAGTAGAATTATCTGGAAGACTCGGTTAGTAGAGTTGATGTCTGACAGACTCAGTTAGTAGAGTTGATGTCTGACAGACTCAGTTAGTAGAGTTGATGTCTGGGAGACTCAGTTAGTAGAATTATCTGGGAGACTCGGTTAGTAGAGTTGATGTCTGGGAGACTCAGTTAGTAGAGTTGATGTCTGGGAGACTCAGTTAGTAGAGTTGATGTATGATAGACTCAGTTAGTAGAATTATCTGGGAGACTCAGTTAGTAGAGTTGATGTCTGACAGACTCAGTTAGTAGAGTTGATGTCTGACAGACTCAGTTAGTAGAGTTGATGTCTGGGAGACTCAGTTAGTAGAATTATCTGGGAGACTCGGTTAGTAGAGTTGATGTCTGGGAGACTCAGTTAGTAGAATTATCTGGGAGACTCGGTTAGTAGAGTTGATGTCTGACAGACTCAGTTAGTAGAGTTGATGTCTGGGAGACTCAGTTAGTAGCGTTGATGTCTGGGAGACTCAGTTAGTAGAGTTATCTGGGAGACTCAGTTAGTAGAGTTATCTGGGAGACTCAGTTAGTAGAGTTGATGTATGATAGACTCAGTTAGTAGAGTTGATGTATGATAGACTCAGTTAGTAGAGTTGATGTATGATAGACTCAGTTAGTAGAGTTGATGTCTGGGAGACTCAGTTAGTAGAGTTGATGTATGATAGACTCATTTAGTAGAGTTGATGTATGATAGACTCAGTTAGTAGAGTTGATGTATGATAGACTCATTTAGTAGAGTTGATGTATGATAGACTCAGTTAGTAGAGTTGATGTATGATAGACTCAGTTAGTAGAGTTGATGTATGATAGACTCAGTTAGTAGAGTTGATGTATGATAGACTCAGTTAGTAGAGTTGATGTATGATAGACTCAGTTAGTAGAGTTGATGTATGATAGACTCAGTTAGTAGAATTATCTGGGAGACTCGGTTAGTAGAGTTGATGTCTGGGAGACTCAGTTAGTAGAGTTATCTGGGAGACTCAGTTAGTAGAGTTATCTGGGAGACTCAGAGTTATCTAGGAGACTCAGTTAGTAGAATTATCTGGGAGACTCAGTTAGTAGAGTTATCTGGGAGACTCAGAGTTATCTAGGAGACTCAGTTAGTAGAATTATCTGGGAGACTCAGTTAGTAGAGTTATCTGGGAGTCTTGGTTAGTAGAGTTGATGTCTGGGAGACTCAGTTAGTAGAATTATCTGGGAGACTCAGTTAGTAGAGTTGATGTCTGACAGACTCAGTTAGTAGAGTTGATGTCTGACAGACTCAGTTAGTAGAGTTGATGTCTGGGAGACTCAGTTAGTAGAGTTGATGTATGATAGACTCAGTTAGTAGAGTTGATGTCTGACAGACTCAGTTAGTAGAGTTGATGTCTGACAGACTCAGTTAGTAGAGTTGATGTCTGACAGACTCAGTTAGTAGCGTTGATGTCTGGGAGACTCAGTTAGTAGAGTTGATGTCTGACAGACTCAGTTAGTAGAGTTGATGTCTGACAGACTCAGTTAGTAGAGTTGATGTCTGGGAGACTCAGTTAGTAGAGTTGATGTATGATAGACTCAGTTAGTAGAGTTGATGTCTGACAGACTCAGTTAGTAGAGTTGATGTCTGGGAGACTCAGTTAGTAGAGTTGATGTCTGACAGACTCAGTTAGTAGAGTTGATGTCTGGGAGACTCAGTTAGTAGAATTATCTGGGAGACTCGGTTAGTAGAGTTGATGTCTGGGAGACTCAGTTAAGAGAGTTGATGTCTGACAGACTCAGTTAGTAGAGTTGATGTCTGGGAGACTCAGTTAGTAGAATTATCTGGGAGACTCGGTTAGTAGAGTTGATGTCTGACAGACTCAGTTAGTAGAGTTGATGTCTGACAGACTCAGTTAGTAGAGTTGATGTCTGGGAGACTCAGTTAGTAGAATTATCTGGGAGACTCAGTTAGTAGAGTTGATGTATGATAGACTCAGTTAGTAGAGTTGATGTCTGGGAGACTCGGTTAGTAGAGTTGATGTCTGGGAGACTCAGTTAGTAGAATTATCTGGGAGACTCGGTTAGTAGAGTTGATGTCTGACAGACTCAGTTAGTAGAGTTGATGTCTGACAGACTCAGTTAGTAGAGTTGATGTCTGGGAGACTCAGTTAGTAGAATTATCTGGGAGACTCGGTTAGTAGAGTTGATGTCTGGGAGACTCAGTTAGTAGAGTTGATGTCTGACAGACTCAGTTAGTAGAGTTGATGTCTGGGAGACTCAGTTAGTAGAATTATCTGGGAGACTCGGTTAGTAGAGTTGATGTCTGACAGACTCAGTTAGTAGAGTTGATGTCTGACAGACTCAGTTAGTAGAGTTGATGTCTGACAGACTCAGTTAGTAGAGTTGATGTCTGGGAGACTCAGTTAGTAGAATTATCTGGGAGACTCAGTTAGTAGAGTTGATGTATGATAGACTCAGTTAGTAGAGTTGATGTCTGACAGACTCAGTTAGTAGAGTTGATGTCTGGGAGACTCAGTTAGTAGAATTATCTGGGAGACTCGGTTAGTAGAGTTGATGTCTGACAGACTCAGTTAGTAGAGTTGATGTCTGACAGACTCAGTTAGTAGAGTTGATGTCTGGGAGACTCAGTTAGTAGAATTATCTGGGAGACTCGGTTAGTAGAGTTGATGTCTGGGAGACTCAGTTAGTAGAGTTGATGTCTGGGAGACTCAGTTAGTAGAGTTGATGTATGATAGACTCAGTTAGTAGAATTATCTGGGAGACTCAGTTAGTAGAGTTGATGTCTGACAGACTCAGTTAGTAGAGTTGATGTCTGACAGACTCAGTTAGTAGAGTTGATGTCTGGGAGACTCAGTTAGTAGAATTATCTGGGAGACTCGGTTAGTAGAGTTGATGTCTGGGAGACTCAGTTAGTAGAATTATCTGGGAGACTCGGTTAGTAGAGTTGATGTCTGACAGACTCAGTTAGTAGAGTTGATGTCTGGGAGACTCAGTTAGTAGCGTTGATGTCTGGGAGACTCAGTTAGTAGAGTTATCTGGGAGACTCAGTTAGTAGAGTTATCTGGGAGACTCAGTTAGTAGAGTTGATGTATGATAGACTCTGTTAGTAGAGTTGATGTATGATAGACTCAGTTAGTAGAGTTGATGTATGATAGACTCAGTTAGTAGAGTTGATGTATGATAGACTCATTTAGTAGAGTTGATGTATGATAGACTCAGTTAGTAGAGTTGATGTATGATAGACTCAGTTAGTAGAGTTGATGTATGATAGACTCAGTTAGTAGAGTTGATGTATGATAGACTCAGTTAGTAGAGTTGATGTATGATAGACTCATTTAGTAGAGTTGATGTCTGGGAGACTCAGTTAGTAGAGTTGATGTATGATAGACTCAGTTAGTAGAGTTGATGTATGATAGACTCATTTAGTAGAGTTGATGTATGATAGACTCAGTTAGTAGACTTGATGTATGATAGACTCAGTTAGTAGAGTTGATGTATGATAGACTCAGTTAGTAGAGTTGATGTATGATAGACTCAGTTAGTAGAGTTGATGTATGATAGACTCAGTTAGTAGAGTTGATGTATGATAGACTCAGTTAGTAGAATTATCTGGGAGACTCGGTTAGTAGAGTTGATGTCTGGGAGACTCAGTTAGTAGAGTTATCTGGGAGACTCAGTTAGTAGAGTTATCTGGGAGACTCAGAGTTATCTAGGAGACTCAGTTAGTAGAATTATCTGGGAGACTCAGTTAGTAGAGTTATCTGGGAGACTCAGTTAGTAGAGTTGATGTATGATAGACTCAGTTAGTAGAGTTGATGTATGATAGACTCAGTTAGTAGAGTTGATGTATGATAGACTCAGTTAGTAGAGTTGATGTCTGGGAGACTCAGTTAGTAGAGTTGATGTATGATAGACTCATTTAGTAGAGTTGATGTATGATAGACTCAGTTAGTAGAGTTGATGTATGATAGACTCATTTAGTAGAGTTGATGTATGATAGACTCAGTTAGTAGAGTTGATGTATGATAGACTCAGTTAGTAGAGTTGATGTATGATAGACTCAGTTAGTAGAGTTGATGTATGATAGACTCAGTTAGTAGAGTTGATGTATGATAGACTCAGTTAGTAGAGTTGATGTATGATAGACTCAGTTAGTAGAATTATCTGGGAGACTCGGTTAGTAGAGTTGATGTCTGGGAGACTCAGTTAGTAGAGTTATCTGGGAGACTCAGTTAGTAGAGTTATCTGGGAGACTCAGAGTTATCTAGGAGACTCAGTTAGTAGAATTATCTGGGAGACTCAGTTAGTAGAGTTATCTGGGAGACTCAGAGTTATCTAGGAGACTCAGTTAGTAGAATTATCTGGGAGACTCAGTTAGTAGAGTTATCTGGGAGTCTTGGTTAGTAGAGTTGATGTCTGGGAGACTCAGTTAGTAGAATTATCTGGGAGACTCAGTTAGTAGAGTTGATGTCTGACAGACTCAGTTAGTAGAGTTGATGTCTGACAGACTCAGTTAGTAGAGTTGATGTCTGGGAGACTCAGTTAGTAGAGTTGATGTATGATAGACTCAGTTAGTAGAGTTGATGTCTGACAGACTCAGTTAGTAGAGTTGATGTCTGACAGACTCAGTTAGTAGAGTTGATGTCTGACAGACTCAGTTAGTAGCGTTGATGTCTGGGAGACTCAGTTAGTAGAGTTGATGTCTGACAGACTCAGTTAGTAGAGTTGATGTCTGACAGACTCAGTTAGTAGAGTTGATGTCTGGGAGACTCAGTTAGTAGAGTTGATGTATGATAGACTCAGTTAGTAGAGTTGATGTCTGACAGACTCAGTTAGTAGAGTTGATGTCTGGGAGACTCAGTTAGTAGAGTTGATGTCTGACAGACTCAGTTAGTAGAGTTGATGTCTGGGAGACTCAGTTAGTAGAATTATCTGGGAGACTCGGTTAGTAGAGTTGATGTCTGGGAGACTCAGTTAAGAGAGTTGATGTCTGACAGACTCAGTTAGTAGAGTTGATGTCTGGGAGACTCAGTTAGTAGAATTATCTGGGAGACTCGGTTAGTAGAGTTGATGTCTGACAGACTCAGTTAGTAGAGTTGATGTCTGACAGACTCAGTTAGTAGAGTTGATGTCTGGGAGACTCAGTTAGTAGAATTATCTGGGAGACTCAGTTAGTAGAGTTGATGTATGATAGACTCAGTTAGTAGAGTTGATGTCTGGGAGACTCGGTTAGTAGAGTTGATGTCTGGGAGACTCAGTTAGTAGAATTATCTGGGAGACTCGGTTAGTAGAGTTGATGTCTGACAGACTCAGTTAGTAGAGTTGATGTCTGACAGACTCAGTTAGTAGAGTTGATGTCTGGGAGACTCAGTTAGTAGAATTATCTGGGAGACTCGGTTAGTAGAGTTGATGTCTGGGAGACTCAGTTAGTAGAGTTATCTGGGAGACTCAGTTAGTAGAGTTATCTGGGAGACTCAGAGTTATCTAGGAGACTCAGTTAGTAGAATTATCTGGGAGACTCAGTTAGTAGAGTTATCTGGGAGACTCAGAGTTATCTAGGAGACTCAGTTAGTAGAATTATCTGGGAGACTCAGTTAGTAGAGTTATCTGGGAGTCTTGGTTAGTAGAGTTGATGTCTGGGAGACTCAGTTAGTAGAATTATCTGGGAGACTCAGTTAGTAGAGTTGATGTCTGACAGACTCAGTTAGTAGAGTTGATGTCTGACAGACTCAGTTAGTAGAGTTGATGTCTGGGAGACTCAGTTAGTAGAGTTGATGTATGATAGACTCAGTTAGTAGAGTTGATGTCTGACAGACTCAGTTAGTAGAGTTGATGTCTGACAGACTCAGTTAGTAGAGTTGATGTCTGACAGACTCAGTTAGTAGCGTTGATGTCTGGGAGACTCAGTTAGTAGAGTTGATGTCTGACAGACTCAGTTAGTAGAGTTGATGTCTGACAGACTCAGTTAGTAGAGTTGATGTCTGGGAGACTCAGTTAGTAGAGTTGATGTATGATAGACTCAGTTAGTAGAGTTGATGTCTGACAGACTCAGTTAGTAGAGTTGATGTCTGGGAGACTCAGTTAGTAGAGTTGATGTCTGACAGACTCAGTTAGTAGAGTTGATGTCTGGGAGACTCAGTTAGTAGAATTATCTGGGAGACTCGGTTAGTAGAGTTGATGTCTGGGAGACTCAGTTAAGAGAGTTGATGTCTGACAGACTCAGTTAGTAGAGTTGATGTCTGGGAGACTCAGTTAGTAGAATTATCTGGGAGACTCGGTTAGTAGAGTTGATGTCTGACAGACTCAGTTAGTAGAGTTGATGTCTGACAGACTCAGTTAGTAGAGTTGATGTCTGGGAGACTCAGTTAGTAGAATTATCTGGGAGACTCAGTTAGTAGAGTTGATGTATGATAGACTCAGTTAGTAGAGTTGATGTCTGGGAGACTCGGTTAGTAGAGTTGATGTCTGGGAGACTCAGTTAGTAGAATTATCTGGGAGACTCGGTTAGTAGAGTTGATGTCTGACAGACTCAGTTAGTAGAGTTGATGTCTGACAGACTCAGTTAGTAGAGTTGATGTCTGGGAGACTCAGTTAGTAGAATTATCTGGGAGACTCGGTTAGTAGAGTTGATGTCTGGGAGACTCAGTTAGTAGAGTTGATGTCTGACAGACTCAGTTAGTAGAGTTGATGTCTGGGAGACTCAGTTAGTAGAATTATCTGGGAGACTCGGTTAGTAGAGTTGATGTCTGACAGACTCAGTTAGTAGAGTTGATGTCTGACAGACTCAGTTAGTAGAGTTGATGTCTGACAGACTCAGTTAGTAGAGTTGATGTCTGGGAGACTCAGTTAGTAGAATTATCTGGGAGACTCAGTTAGTAGAGTTGATGTATGATAGACTCAGTTAGTAGAGTTGATGTCTGACAGACTCAGTTAGTAGAGTTGATGTCTGGGAGACTCAGTTAGTAGAATTATCTGGGAGACTCGGTTAGTAGAGTTGATGTCTGACAGACTCAGTTAGTAGAGTTGATGTCTGACAGACTCAGTTAGTAGAGTTGATGTCTGGGAGACTCAGTTAGTAGAATTATCTGGGAGACTCGGTTAGTAGAGTTGATGTCTGGGAGACTCAGTTAGTAGAGTTGATGTCTGGGAGACTCAGTTAGTAGAGTTGATGTATGATAGACTCAGTTAGTAGAATTATCTGGGAGACTCAGTTAGTAGAGTTGATGTCTGACAGACTCAGTTAGTAGAGTTGATGTCTGACAGACTCAGTTAGTAGAGTTGATGTCTGGGAGACTCAGTTAGTAGAATTATCTGGGAGACTCGGTTAGTAGAGTTGATGTCTGGGAGACTCAGTTAGTAGAATTATCTGGGAGACTCGGTTAGTAGAGTTGATGTCTGACAGACTCAGTTAGTAGAGTTGATGTCTGGGAGACTCAGTTAGTAGCGTTGATGTCTGGGAGACTCAGTTAGTAGAGTTATCTGGGAGACTCAGTTAGTAGAGTTATCTGGGAGACTCAGTTAGTAGAGTTGATGTATGATAGACTCTGTTAGTAGAGTTGATGTATGATAGACTCAGTTAGTAGAGTTGATGTATGATAGACTCAGTTAGTAGAGTTGATGTATGATAGACTCATTTAGTAGAGTTGATGTATGATAGACTCAGTTAGTAGAGTTGATGTATGATAGACTCAGTTAGTAGAGTTGATGTATGATAGACTCAGTTAGTAGAGTTGATGTATGATAGACTCAGTTAGTAGAGTTGATGTATGATAGACTCATTTAGTAGAGTTGATGTCTGGGAGACTCAGTTAGTAGAGTTGATGTATGATAGACTCAGTTAGTAGAGTTGATGTATGATAGACTCATTTAGTAGAGTTGATGTATGATAGACTCAGTTAGTAGAGTTGATGTATGATAGACTCAGTTAGTAGAGTTGATGTATGATAGACTCAGTTAGTAGAGTTGATGTATGATAGACTCAGTTAGTAGAGTTGATGTATGATAGACTCAGTTAGTAGAGTTGATGTATGATAGACTCAGTTAGTAGAATTATCTGGGAGACTCGGTTAGTAGAGTTGATGTCTGGGAGACTCAGTTAGTAGAGTTATCTGGGAGACTCAGTTAGTAGAGTTATCTGGGAGACTCAGAGTTATCTAGGAGACTCAGTTAGTAGAATTATCTGGGAGACTCAGTTAGTAGAGTTATCTGGGAGACTCAGTTAGTAGAGTTGATGTATGATAGACTCAGTTAGTAGAGTTGATGTATGATAGACTCAGTTAGTAGAGTTGATGTATGATAGACTCAGTTAGTAGAGTTGATGTATGATAGACTCAGTTAGTAGAGTTGATGTATGATAGACTCAGTTAGTAGAGTTGATGTATGATAGACTCAGTTAGTAGAGTTGATGTATGATAGACTCAGTTAGTAGAATTATCTGGGAGACTCGGTTAGTAGAGTTGATGTCTGGGAGACTCAGTTAGTAGAGTTATCTGGGAGACTCAGTTAGTAGAGTTATCTGGGAGACTCAGAGTTATCTAGGAGACTCAGTTAGTAGAATTATCTGGGAGACTCAGTTAGTAGAGTTATCTGGGAGACTCAGAGTTATCTAGGAGACTCAGTTAGTAGAATTATCTGGGAGACTCAGTTAGTAGAGTTATCTGGGAGTCTTGGTTAGTAGAGTTGATGTCTGGGAGACTCAGTTAGTAGAATTATCTGGGAGACTCAGTTAGTAGAGTTGATGTCTGACAGACTCAGTTAGTAGAGTTGATGTCTGACAGACTCAGTTAGTAGAGTTGATGTCTGGGAGACTCAGTTAGTAGAGTTGATGTATGATAGACTCAGTTAGTAGAGTTGATGTCTGACAGACTCAGTTAGTAGAGTTGATGTCTGACAGACTCAGTTAGTAGAGTTGATGTCTGACAGACTCAGTTAGTAGCGTTGATGTCTGGGAGACTCAGTTAGTAGAGTTGATGTCTGACAGACTCAGTTAGTAGAGTTGATGTCTGACAGACTCAGTTAGTAGAGTTGATGTCTGGGAGACTCAGTTAGTAGAGTTGATGTATGATAGACTCAGTTAGTAGAGTTGATGTCTGACAGACTCAGTTAGTAGAGTTGATGTCTGGGAGACTCAGTTAGTAGAGTTGATGTCTGACAGACTCAGTTAGTAGAGTTGATGTCTGGGAGACTCAGTTAGTAGAATTATCTGGGAGACTCGGTTAGTAGAGTTGATGTCTGGGAGACTCAGTTAAGAGAGTTGATGTCTGACAGACTCAGTTAGTAGAGTTGATGTCTGGGAGACTCAGTTAGTAGAATTATCTGGGAGACTCGGTTAGTAGAGTTGATGTCTGACAGACTCAGTTAGTAGAGTTGATGTCTGACAGACTCAGTTAGTAGAGTTGATGTCTGGGAGACTCAGTTAGTAGAATTATCTGGGAGACTCAGTTAGTAGAGTTGATGTATGATAGACTCAGTTAGTAGAGTTGATGTCTGGGAGACTCGGTTAGTAGAGTTGATGTCTGGGAGACTCAGTTAGTAGAATTATCTGGGAGACTCGGTTAGTAGAGTTGATGTCTGACAGACTCAGTTAGTAGAGTTGATGTCTGACAGACTCAGTTAGTAGAGTTGATGTCTGGGAGACTCAGTTAGTAGAATTATCTGGGAGACTCGGTTAGTAGAGTTGATGTCTGGGAGACTCAGTTAGTAGAGTTATCTGGGAGACTCAGTTAGTAGAGTTATCTGGGAGACTCAGAGTTATCTAGGAGACTCAGTTAGTAGAATTATCTGGGAGACTCAGTTAGTAGAGTTATCTGGGAGACTCAGAGTTATCTAGGAGACTCAGTTAGTAGAATTATCTGGGAGACTCAGTTAGTAGAGTTATCTGGGAGTCTTGGTTAGTAGAGTTGATGTCTGGGAGACTCAGTTAGTAGAATTATCTGGGAGACTCAGTTAGTAGAGTTGATGTCTGACAGACTCAGTTAGTAGAGTTGATGTCTGACAGACTCAGTTAGTAGAGTTGATGTCTGGGAGACTCAGTTAGTAGAGTTGATGTATGATAGACTCAGTTAGTAGAGTTGATGTCTGACAGACTCAGTTAGTAGAGTTGATGTCTGACAGACTCAGTTAGTAGAGTTGATGTCTGACAGACTCAGTTAGTAGCGTTGATGTCTGGGAGACTCAGTTAGTAGAGTTGATGTCTGACAGACTCAGTTAGTAGAGTTGATGTCTGACAGACTCAGTTAGTAGAGTTGATGTCTGGGAGACTCAGTTAGTAGAGTTGATGTATGATAGACTCAGTTAGTAGAGTTGATGTCTGACAGACTCAGTTAGTAGAGTTGATGTCTGGGAGACTCAGTTAGTAGAGTTGATGTCTGACAGACTCAGTTAGTAGAGTTGATGTCTGGGAGACTCAGTTAGTAGAATTATCTGGGAGACTCGGTTAGTAGAGTTGATGTCTGGGAGACTCAGTTAAGAGAGTTGATGTCTGACAGACTCAGTTAGTAGAGTTGATGTCTGGGAGACTCAGTTAGTAGAATTATCTGGGAGACTCGGTTAGTAGAGTTGATGTCTGACAGACTCAGTTAGTAGAGTTGATGTCTGACAGACTCAGTTAGTAGAGTTGATGTCTGGGAGACTCAGTTAGTAGAATTATCTGGGAGACTCAGTTAGTAGAGTTGATGTATGATAGACTCAGTTAGTAGAGTTGATGTCTGGGAGACTCGGTTAGTAGAGTTGATGTCTGGGAGACTCAGTTAGTAGAATTATCTGGGAGACTCGGTTAGTAGAGTTGATGTCTGACAGACTCAGTTAGTAGAGTTGATGTCTGACAGACTCAGTTAGTAGAGTTGATGTCTGGGAGACTCAGTTAGTAGAATTATCTGGGAGACTCGGTTAGTAGAGTTGATGTCTGGGAGACTCAGTTAGTAGAGTTGATGTCTGACAGACTCAGTTAGTAGAGTTGATGTCTGGGAGACTCAGTTAGTAGAATTATCTGGGAGACTCGGTTAGTAGAGTTGATGTCTGACAGACTCAGTTAGTAGAGTTGATGTCTGACAGACTCAGTTAGTAGAGTTGATGTCTGACAGACTCAGTTAGTAGAGTTGATGTCTGGGAGACTCAGTTAGTAGAATTATCTGGGAGACTCAGTTAGTAGAGTTGATGTATGATAGACTCAGTTAGTAGAGTTGATGTCTGACAGACTCAGTTAGTAGAGTTGATGTCTGGGAGACTCAGTTAGTAGAATTATCTGGGAGACTCGGTTAGTAGAGTTGATGTCTGACAGACTCAGTTAGTAGAGTTGATGTCTGACAGACTCAGTTAGTAGAGTTGATGTCTGGGAGACTCAGTTAGTAGAATTATCTGGGAGACTCGGTTAGTAGAGTTGATGTCTGGGAGACTCAGTTAGTAGAGTTGATGTCTGGGAGACTCAGTTAGTAGAGTTGATGTATGATAGACTCAGTTAGTAGAATTATCTGGGAGACTCAGTTAGTAGAGTTGATGTCTGACAGACTCAGTTAGTAGAGTTGATGTCTGACAGACTCAGTTAGTAGAGTTGATGTCTGGGAGACTCAGTTAGTAGAATTATCTGGGAGACTCGGTTAGTAGAGTTGATGTCTGGGAGACTCAGTTAGTAGAATTATCTGGGAGACTCGGTTAGTAGAGTTGATGTCTGACAGACTCAGTTAGTAGAGTTGATGTCTGGGAGACTCAGTTAGTAGCGTTGATGTCTGGGAGACTCAGTTAGTAGAGTTATCTGGGAGACTCAGTTAGTAGAGTTATCTGGGAGACTCAGTTAGTAGAGTTGATGTATGATAGACTCTGTTAGTAGAGTTGATGTATGATAGACTCAGTTAGTAGAGTTGATGTATGATAGACTCAGTTAGTAGAGTTGATGTATGATAGACTCATTTAGTAGAGTTGATGTATGATAGACTCAGTTAGTAGAGTTGATGTATGATAGACTCAGTTAGTAGAGTTGATGTATGATAGACTCAGTTAGTAGAGTTGATGTATGATAGACTCAGTTAGTAGAGTTGATGTATGATAGACTCATTTAGTAGAGTTGATGTCTGGGAGACTCAGTTAGTAGAGTTGATGTATGATAGACTCAGTTAGTAGAGTTGATGTATGATAGACTCATTTAGTAGAGTTGATGTATGATAGACTCAGTTAGTAGAGTTGATGTATGATAGACTCAGTTAGTAGAGTTGATGTATGATAGACTCAGTTAGTAGAGTTGATGTATGATAGACTCAGTTAGTAGAGTTGATGTATGATAGACTCAGTTAGTAGAGTTGATGTATGATAGACTCAGTTAGTAGAATTATCTGGGAGACTCGGTTAGTAGAGTTGATGTCTGGGAGACTCAGTTAGTAGAGTTATCTGGGAGACTCAGTTAGTAGAGTTATCTGGGAGACTCAGAGTTATCTAGGAGACTCAGTTAGTAGAATTATCTGGGAGACTCAGTTAGTAGAGTTATCTGGGAGACTCAGTTAGTAGAGTTGATGTATGATAGACTCAGTTAGTAGAGTTGATGTATGATAGACTCAGTTAGTAGAGTTGATGTATGATAGACTCAGTTAGTAGAGTTGATGTCTGGGAGACTCAGTTAGTAGAGTTGATGTATGATAGACTCATTTAGTAGAGTTGATGTATGATAGACTCAGTTAGTAGAGTTGATGTATGATAGACTCATTTAGTAGAGTTGATGTATGATAGACTCAGTTAGTAGAGTTGATGTATGATAGACTCAGTTAGTAGAGTTGATGTATGATAGACTCAGTTAGTAGAGTTGATGTATGATAGACTCAGTTAGTAGAGTTGATGTATGATAGACTCAGTTAGTAGAGTTGATGTATGATAGACTCAGTTAGTAGAATTATCTGGGAGACTCGGTTAGTAGAGTTGATGTCTGGGAGACTCAGTTAGTAGAGTTATCTGGGAGACTCAGTTAGTAGAGTTATCTGGGAGACTCAGAGTTATCTAGGAGACTCAGTTAGTAGAATTATCTGGGAGACTCAGTTAGTAGAGTTATCTGGGAGACTCAGAGTTATCTAGGAGACTCAGTTAGTAGAATTATCTGGGAGACTCAGTTAGTAGAGTTATCTGGGAGTCTTGGTTAGTAGAGTTGATGTCTGGGAGACTCAGTTAGTAGAATTATCTGGGAGACTCAGTTAGTAGAGTTGATGTCTGACAGACTCAGTTAGTAGAGTTGATGTCTGACAGACTCAGTTAGTAGAGTTGATGTCTGGGAGACTCAGTTAGTAGAGTTGATGTATGATAGACTCAGTTAGTAGAGTTGATGTCTGACAGACTCAGTTAGTAGAGTTGATGTCTGACAGACTCAGTTAGTAGAGTTGATGTCTGACAGACTCAGTTAGTAGCGTTGATGTCTGGGAGACTCAGTTAGTAGAGTTGATGTCTGACAGACTCAGTTAGTAGAGTTGATGTCTGACAGACTCAGTTAGTAGAGTTGATGTCTGGGAGACTCAGTTAGTAGAGTTGATGTATGATAGACTCAGTTAGTAGAGTTGATGTCTGACAGACTCAGTTAGTAGAGTTGATGTCTGGGAGACTCAGTTAGTAGAGTTGATGTCTGACAGACTCAGTTAGTAGAGTTGATGTCTGGGAGACTCAGTTAGTAGAATTATCTGGGAGACTCGGTTAGTAGAGTTGATGTCTGGGAGACTCAGTTAAGAGAGTTGATGTCTGACAGACTCAGTTAGTAGAGTTGATGTCTGGGAGACTCAGTTAGTAGAATTATCTGGGAGACTCGGTTAGTAGAGTTGATGTCTGACAGACTCAGTTAGTAGAGTTGATGTCTGACAGACTCAGTTAGTAGAGTTGATGTCTGGGAGACTCAGTTAGTAGAATTATCTGGGAGACTCAGTTAGTAGAGTTGATGTATGATAGACTCAGTTAGTAGAGTTGATGTCTGGGAGACTCGGTTAGTAGAGTTGATGTCTGGGAGACTCAGTTAGTAGAATTATCTGGGAGACTCGGTTAGTAGAGTTGATGTCTGACAGACTCAGTTAGTAGAGTTGATGTCTGACAGACTCAGTTAGTAGAGTTGATGTCTGGGAGACTCAGTTAGTAGAATTATCTGGGAGACTCGGTTAGTAGAGTTGATGTCTGGGAGACTCAGTTAGTAGAGTTGATGTCTGACAGACTCAGTTAGTAGAGTTGATGTCTGGGAGACTCAGTTAGTAGAATTATCTGGGAGACTCGGTTAGTAGAGTTGATGTCTGACAGACTCAGTTAGTAGAGTTGATGTCTGACAGACTCAGTTAGTAGAGTTGATGTCTGACAGACTCAGTTAGTAGAGTTGATGTCTGGGAGACTCAGTTAGTAGAATTATCTGGGAGACTCAGTTAGTAGAGTTGATGTATGATAGACTCAGTTAGTAGAGTTGATGTCTGACAGACTCAGTTAGTAGAGTTGATGTCTGGGAGACTCAGTTAGTAGAATTATCTGGGAGACTCGGTTAGTAGAGTTGATGTCTGACAGACTCAGTTAGTAGAGTTGATGTCTGACAGACTCAGTTAGTAGAGTTGATGTCTGGGAGACTCAGTTAGTAGAATTATCTGGGAGACTCGGTTAGTAGAGTTGATGTCTGGGAGACTCAGTTAGTAGAGTTGATGTCTGGGAGACTCAGTTAGTAGAGTTGATGTATGATAGACCCAGTTAGTAGAATTATCTGGGAGACTCAGTTAGTAGAGTTGATGTCTGACAGACTCAGTTAGTAGAGTTGATGTCTGACAGACTCAGTTAGTAGAGTTGATGTCTGGGAGACTCAGTTAGTAGAATTATCTGGGAGACTCGGTTAGTAGAGTTGATGTCTGGGAGACTCAGTTAGTAGAATTATCTGGGAGACTCGGTTAGTAGAGTTGATGTCTGACAGACTCAGTTAGTAGAGTTGATGTCTGGGAGACTCAGTTAGTAGCGTTGATGTCTGGGAGACTCAGTTAGTAGAGTTATCTGGGAGACTCAGTTAGTAGAGTTATCTGGGAGACTCAGTAGAGTTGATGTATGATAGACTCTGTTAGTAGAGTTGATGTATGATAGACTCAGTTAGTAGAGTTGATGTATGATAGACTCAGTTAGTAGAGTTGATGTATGATAGACTCATTTAGTAGAGTTGATGTATGATAGACTCAGTTAGTAGAGTTGATGTATGATAGACTCAGTTAGTAGAGTTGATGTATGATAGACTCAGTTAGTAGAGTTGATGTATGATAGACTCAGTTAGTAGAGTTGATGTATGATAGACTCAGTTAGTAGAGTTGATGTATGATAGACTCAGTTAGTAGAATTATCTGGGAGACTCGGTTAGTAGAGTTGATGTCTGGGAGACTCAGTTAGTAGAGTTGATGTCTGACAGACTCAGTTAGTAGAGTTGATGTCTGGGAGACTCAGTTAGTAGAATTATCTGGGAGACTCGGTTAGTAGAGTTGATGTCTGACAGACTCAGTTAGTAGAGTTGATGTCTGACAGACTCAGTTAGTAGAGTTGATGTCTGGGAGACTCAGTAGAATTATCTGGGAGACTCGGTTAGTAGAGTTGATGTCTGGGAGACTCAGTTAGTAGAGTTGATGTCTGACAGACTCAGTTAGTAGAGTTGATGTCTGGGAGACTCAGTTAGTAGAATTATCTGGGAGACTCGGTTAGTAGAGTTGATGTCTGACAGACTCAGTTAGTAGAGTTGATGTCTGACAGACTCAGTTAGTAGAGTTGATGTCTGGGAGACTCAGTTAGTAGAATTATCTGGGAGACTCAGTTAGTAGAGTTGATGTATGATAGACTCAGTTAGTAGAGTTGATGTCTGACAGACTCAGTTAGTAGAGTTGATGTCTGGGAGACTCAGTTAGTAGAATTATCTGGGAGACTCGGTTAGTAGAGTTGATGTCTGACAGACTCAGTTAGTAGAGTTGATGTCTGACAGACTCAGTTAGTAGAGTTGATGTCTGGGAGACTCAGTTAGTAGAATTATCTGGGAGACTCGGTTAGTAGAGTTGATGTCTGGGAGACTCAGTTAGTAGAATTATCTGGGAGACTCGGTTAGTAGAGTTGATGTCTGACAGACTCAGTTAGTAGAGTTGATGTCTAGGAGACTCAGTTAGTAGCGTTGATGTCTGGGAGACTCAGTTAGTAGAGTTATCTGGGAGACTCAGTTAGTAGAGTTGATGTATGATAGACTCAGTTAGTAGAGTTGATGTATGATAGACTCAGTTAGTAGAGTTGATGTATGATAGACTCAGTTAGTAGAGTTGATGTCTGGGAGACTCAGTTAGTAGAGTTATCTGGGAGACTCAGTTAGTAGAGTTATCTGGGAGACTCAGTTAGTAGAGTTGATGTATGATAGACTCTGTTAGTAGAGTTGATGTATGATAGACTCAGTTAGTAGAGTTGATGTATGATAGACTCAGTTAGTAGAGTTAATGTCTGGGAGACTCAGTTAGTAGAGTTGATGTATGATAGACTCAGTTAGTAGAGTTGATGTCTGGGAGACTCAGTTAGTAGAGTTGATGTATGATAGACTCATTTAGTAGAGTTGATGTATGATAGACTCAGTTAGTAGAGTTGATGTATGATAGACTCATTTAGTAGAGTTGATGTATGATAGACTCAGTTAGTAGAGTTGATGTATGATAGACTCAGTTAGTAGAGTTGATGTATGATAGACTCAGTTAGTAGAGTTGATGTATGATAGACTCAGTTAGTAGAGTTGATGTATGATAGACTCAGTTAGTAGAGTTGATGTATGATAGACTCATTTAGTAGAGTTGATGTATGACAGACTCAGTTAGTAGAGTTGATGTCTGGGAGACTCAGTTAGTAGAGTTATCTGGGAGACTCAGTTAGTAGAGTTGATGTCTGGGAGACTCAGTTAGTAGAGTTGATGTCTGGGAGACTCAGTAGAGTTATCTGGGAGACTCAGTTAGTAGAGTTGATGTCTGGGAGACTCAGTTAGTAGAGTTATCTGGGAGACTCAGTTAGTAGAGTTATCTGGGAGACTCAGTTAGTAGAGTTGATGTCTGGGAGACTCAGTTAGTAGAGTTGATGTCTGGGAGACTCAGTTAGTAGAGTTGATGTATGATAGACTCATTTAGTAGAGTTGATGTATGACAGACTCAGTTAGTAGAGTTGATGTCTGGGCGACTCAGTTAGTAGAGTTATCTGGGAGACTCAGTTAGTAGAGTTATCTGGGAGACTCAGTTAGTAGAGTTGATGTATGATAGACTCAGTTAGTAGAGTTGATGTATGACAGACTCAGTTAGTAGAGTTGATGTATGACAGACTCAGTTAGTAGAGTTGATGTCTGGGAGACTCAGTTAGTAGAGTTGATGTCTGACAGACTCAGTTAGTAGAGTTGATGTCTGGGAGACTCAGTTAGTAGAGTTGATGTCTGACAGACTCAGTTAGTAGAGTTGATGTCTGACAGACTCAGTTAGTAGAGTTGATGTCTGGGAGACTCAGTTAGTAGAGTTGATGTCTGACAGACTCAGTTAGTAGAGTTGATGTCTGGGAGACTCAGTTAGTAGAGTTGATGTCTGACAGACTCAGTTAGTAGAGTTGATGTCTGGGAGACTCAGTTAGTAGAGTTGATGTCTGGGAGACTCAGTTAGTAGAGTTGATATCTGACAGACTCAGTTAGTAGAGTTGATGTCTGGGAGACTCAGTTAGTAGAGTTGATGTCTGACAGACTCAGTTAGTAGAGTTGATGTCTGACAGACTCAGTTAGTAGAGTTGATGTCTGGGAGACTCAGTTAGTAGAATTATCTGGGAGACTCGGTTAGTAGAGTTGATGTCTGACAGACTCAGTTAGTAGAGTTGATGTCTGACAGACTCAGTTAGTAGAGTTGATGTCTGACAGACTCAGTTAGTAGAGTTGATGTCTGGGAGACTCAGTTAGTAGAATTATCTGGGAGACTCAGTTAGTAGAGTTGATGTATGATAGACTCAGTTAGTAGAGTTGATGTCTGACAGACTCAGTTAGTAGAGTTGATGTCTGGGAGACTCAGTTAGTAGAATTATCTGGGAGACTCGGTTAGTAGAGTTGATGTCTGACAGACTCAGTTAGTAGAGTTGATGTCTGGGAGACTCAGTTAGTAGAATTATCTGGGAGACTCGGTTAGTAGAGTTGATGTCTGGGAGACTCAGTTAGTAGAGTTGATGTCTGGGAGACTCAGTTAGTAGAATTATCTGGGAGACTCAGTTAGTAGAGTTGATGTCTGGGAGACTCAGTTATTAGAATTATCTGGGAGATTCGGTTAGTAGAGTTGATGTCTGGGAGACTCAGTTAGTAGAATTATCTGGGAGACTCAGTTAGTAGAGTTGATGTCTGACAGACTCAGTTAGTAGAGTTGATGTCTGACAGACTCAGTTAGTAGAGTTGATGTCTGGGAGACTCAGTTAGTAGAATTATCTGGGAGACTCGGTTAGTAGAGTTGATGTCTGGGAGACTCAGTTAGTAGAGTTGATGTCTGGGAGACTCAGTTAGTAGAGTTGATGTATGATAGACTCAGTTAGTAGAATTATCTGGGAGACTCAGTTAGTAGAGTTGATGTCTGACAGACTCAGTTAGTAGAGTTGATGTCTGACAGACTCAGTTAGTAGAGTTGATGTCTGGGAGACTCAGTTAGTAGAATTATCTGGGAGACTCGGTTAGTAGAGTTGATGTCTGGGAGACTCAGTTAGTAGAATTATCTGGGAGACTCGGTTAGTAGAGTTGATGTCTGACAGACTCAGTTAGTAGAGTTGATGTCTGGGAGACTCAGTTAGTAGCGTTGATGTCTGGGAGACTCAGTTAGTAGAGTTATCTGGGAGACTCAGTTAGTAGAGTTATCTGGGAGACTCAGTTAGTAGAGTTGATGTATGATAGACTCTGTTAGTAGAGTTGATGTATGATAGACTCAGTTAGTAGAGTTGATGTATGATAGACTCAGTTAGTAGAGTTGATGTCTGGGAGACTCAGTTAGTAGAGTTGATGTATGATAGACTCATTTAGTAGAGTTGATGTATGATAGACTCAGTTAGTAGAGTTGATGTATGATAGACTCATTTAGTAGAGTTGATGTATGATAGACTCAGTTAGTAGAGTTGATGTATGATAGACTCAGTTAGTAGAGTTGATGTATGATAGACTCAGTTAGTAGAGTTGATGTATGATAGACTCAGTTAGTAGAGTTGATGTATGATAGACTCAGTTAGTAGAGTTGATGTATGATAGACTCAGTTAGTAGAATTATCTGGGAGACTCGGTTAGTAGAGTTGATGTCTGGGAGACTCAGTTAGTAGAGTTGATGTCTGACAGACTCAGTTAGTAGAGTTGATGTCTGGGAGACTCAGTTAGTAGAATTATCTGGGAGACTCGGTTAGTAGAGTTGATGTCTGACAGACTCAGTTAGTAGAGTTGATGTCTGACAGACTCAGTTAGTAGAGTTGATGTCTGGGAGACTCAGTTAGTAGAATTATCTGGGAGACTCGGTTAGTAGAGTTGATGTCTGGGAGACTCAGTTAGTAGAGTTGATGTCTGACAGACTCAGTTAGTAGAGTTGATGTCTGGGAGACTCAGTTAGTAGAATTATCTGGGAGACTCGGTTAGTAGAGTTGATGTCTGACAGACTCAGTTAGTAGAGTTGATGTCTGACAGACTCAGTTAGTAGAGTTGATGTCTGACAGACTCAGTTAGTAGAGTTGATGTCTGGGAGACTCAGTTAGTAGAATTATCTGGGAGACTCAGTTAGTAGAGTTGATGTATGATAGACTCAGTTAGTAGAGTTGATGTCTGACAGACTCAGTTAGTAGAGTTGATGTCTGGGAGACTCAGTTAGTAGAATTATCTGGGAGACTCGGTTAGTAGAGTTGATGTCTGACAGACTCAGTTAGTAGAGTTGATGTCTGACAGACTCAGTTAGTAGAGTTGATGTCTGGGAGACTCAGTTAGTAGAATTATCTGGGAGACTCGGTTAGTAGAGTTGATGTCTGGGAGACTCAGTTAGTAGAATTATCTGGGAGACTCGGTTAGTAGAGTTGATGTCTGACAGACTCAGTTAGTAGAGTTGATGTCTAGGAGACTCAGTTAGTAGCGTTGATGTCTGGGAGACTCAGTTAGTAGAGTTATCTGGGAGACTCAGTTAGTAGAGTTGATGTATGATAGACTCAGTTAGTAGAGTTGATGTATGATAGACTCAGTTAGTAGAGTTGATGTATGATAGACTCAGTTAGTAGAGTTGATGTCTGGGAGACTCAGTTAGTAGAGTTATCTGGGAGACTCAGTTAGTAGAGTTATCTGGGAGACTCAGTTAGTAGAGTTGATGTATGATAGACTCTGTTAGTAGAGTTGATGTATGATAGACTCAGTTAGTAGAGTTGATGTATGATAGACTCAGTTAGTAGAGTTAATGTCTGGGAGACTCAGTTAGTAGAGTTGATGTATGATAGACTCAGTTAGTAGAGTTGATGTCTGGGAGACTCAGTTAGTAGAGTTGATGTATGATAGACTCATTTAGTAGAGTTGATGTATGATAGACTCAGTTAGTAGAGTTGATGTATGATAGACTCATTTAGTAGAGTTGATGTATGATAGACTCAGTTAGTAGAGTTGATGTATGATAGACTCAGTTAGTAGAGTTGATGTATGATAGACTCAGTTAGTAGAGTTGATGTATGATAGACTCAGTTAGTAGAGTTGATGTATGATAGACTCAGTTAGTAGAGTTGATGTATGATAGACTCATTTAGTAGAGTTGATGTATGACAGACTCAGTTAGTAGAGTTGATGTCTGGGAGACTCAGTTAGTAGAGTTATCTGGGAGACTCAGTTAGTAGAGTTGATGTCTGGGAGACTCAGTTAGTAGAGTTGATGTCTGGGAGACTCAGTAGAGTTATTGGGGAGACTCAGTTAGTAGAGTTGATGTCTGGGAGACTCAGTTAGTAGAGTTATCTGGGAGACTCAGTTAGTAGAGTTATCTGGGAGACTCAGTTAGTAGAGTTGATGTCTGGGAGACTCAGTTAGTAGAGTTGATGTCTGGGAGACTCAGTTAGTAGAGTTGATGTATGATAGACTCATTTAGTAGAGTTGATGTATGATAGACTCAGTTAGTAGAGTTGATGTCTGGGCGACTCAGTTAGTAGAGTTATCTGGGAGACTCAGTTAGTAGAGTTATCTGGGAGACTCAGTTAGTAGAGTTGATGTATGATAGACTCAGTTAGTAGAGTTGATGTATGACAGACTCAGTTAGTAGAGTTGATGTCTGGGAGACTCAGTAGAGTTGATGTCTGGGAGACTCAGTTAGTAGAGTTGATGTCTGGGAGACTCAGTTAGTAGAGTTGATGTCTGGGAGACTCAGTTAGTAGAGTTGATGTCTGGGAGACTCAGTTAGTAGAGTTGATGTCTGGGAGACTCAGTTAGTAGAGTTGATGTCTGGGAGACTCAGTTAGTAGAGTTGATGTCTGGGAGACTCAGTTAGTAGAGTTGATGTCTGGGAGACTCAGTTAGTAGAGTTATCTGGGAGACTCAGTTAGTAGAGTTATCTGGGAGACTCAGTTAGTAGAGTTGATGTATGATAGACTCAGTTAGTAGAGTTGATGTATGATAGACTCATTTAGTAGAGTTGATGTATGATAGACTCATTTAGTAGAGTTGATATATGATAGACTCAGTTAGTAGAGTTGATGTCTGACAGACTCAGTTAGTAGAGTTGATGTCTGGGAGACTCAGTTAGTAGAGTTGATGTCTGGGAGACTCAGTTAGTAGAGTTGATGTCTGACAGACTCAGTTAGTAGAGTTGATGTCTGACAGACTCAGTTAGTAGAGTTGATGTCTGGGAGACTCAGTTAGTAGAGTTATCTGGGAGACTCAGTTAGTAGAGTTATCTGGGAGACTCAGTTAGTAGAGTTGATGTATGATAGACTCAGTTAGTAGAGTTGATGTCTGACAGACTCAGTTAGTAGAGTTGATGTCTGGGAGACTCAGTTAGTAGAGTTGATGTCTGACAGACTCAGTTAGTAGAGTTGATGTCTGGGAGACTCAGTTAGTAGAGTTGATGTCTGACAGACTCAGTTAGTAGAGTTGATGTCTGACAGACTCAGTTAGTAGAGTTGATGTCTGACAGACTCAGTTAGTAGAGTTGATGTCTGACAGACTCAGTTAGTAGAGTTGATGTCTGGGAGACTCAGTTAGTAGAGTTGATGTCTGACAGACTCAGTTAGTAGAGTTGATGTCTGGGAGACTCAGTTAGTAGAGTTGATGTCTGGGAGACTCAGTTAGTAGAGTTGATGTCTGACAGATTCAGTTAGTAGAGTTGATGTCTGGGAGACTTAGTTAGTAGAGTTGATGTCTGACAGACTCAGTTAGTAGAGTTGATGTCTGACAGACTCAGTTAGTAGAGTTGATGTCTGACAGACTCAGTTAGTAGAGTTGATGTCTGGGAGACTCAGTTAGTAGAGTTGATGTCTGACAGACTCAGTTAGTAGAGTTGATGTCTGGGAGACTCAGTTAGTAGAGTTGATGTATGATAGACTCAGTTAGTAGAGTTGATGTCTGACAGACTCAGTAGAGTTGATGTCTGGGAGACTCAGTTAGTAGAATTATCTGGGAGACTCGGTTAGTAGAGTTGATGTCTGGGAGACTCAGTTAGTAGAGTTGATGTCTGGGAGACTCAGTTAGTAGAGTTGATGTCTGACAGACTCAGTTAGTAGAGTTGATGTCTGGGAGACTCAGTTAGTAGAGTTGATGTCTGACAGACTCAGTTAGTAGAGTTGATGTCTGGGAGACTCAGTTAGTAGAGTTGATGTCTGGGAGACTCAGTTAGTAGAGTTGATGTCTGACAGACTCAGTTAGTAGAGTTGATGTCTGGGAGACTCAGTTAGTAGAGTTGATGTCTGACAGACTCAGTTAGTAGAGTTGATGTCTGACAGACTCAGTTAGTAGAGTTGATGTCTGACAGACTCAGTTAGTAGAGTTGATGTCTGGGAGACTCAGTTAGTAGAGTTGATGTCTGACAGACTCAGTTAGTAGAGTTGATGTCTGGGAGACTCAGTTAGTAGAGTTGATGTCTGACTGACTCAGTTAGTAGAGTTGATGTCTGACAGACTCAGTTAGTAGAGTTGATGTCTGGGAGACTCAGTAGAATTATCTGGGAGACTCGGTTAGTAGAGTTGATGTCTGGGAGACTCAGTTAGTAGAATTATCTGGGAGACTCGGTTAGTAGAGTTGATGTCTGACAGACTCAGTTAGTAGAGTTGATGTCTGGGAGACTCAGTTAGTAGCGTTGATGTCTGGGAGACTCAGTTAGTAGAGTTATCTGGGAGACTCAGTTAGTAGAGTTATCTGGGAGACTCAGTTAGTAGAGTTGATGTATGATAGACTCAGTTAGTAGAGTTGATGTATGATAGACTCAGTTAGTAGAGTTGATGTATGATAGACTCAGTTAGTAGAGTTGATGTCTGGGAGACTCAGTTAGTAGAGTTATCTGGGAGACTCAGTTAGTAGAGTTATCTGGGAGACTCAGTTAGTAGAGTTGATGTATGATAGACTCTGTTAGTAGAGTTGATGTATGATAGACTCAGTTAGTAGAGTTGATGTATGATAGACTCAGTTAGTAGAGTTGATGTCTGGGAGACTCAGTTATTAGAGTTGATGTATGATAGACTCAGTTAGTAGAGTTGATGTCTGGGAGACTCAGTTAGTAGAGTTGATGTATGATAGACTCATTTAGTAGAGTTGATGTATGATAGACTCAGTTAGTAGAGTTGATGTATGATAGACTCATTTAGTAGAGTTGATGTATGATAGACTCAGTTAGTAGAGTTGATGTATGATAGACTCAGTTAGTAGAGTTGATGTATGATAGACTCAGTTAGTAGAGTTGATGTATGATAGACTCAGTTAGTAGAGTTATCTGGGAGACTCAGTTAGTAGAGTTGATGTCTGACAGACTCAGTTAGTAGAGTTGATGTCTGGGAGACTCAGTTAGTAGAGTTGATGTATGATAGACTCAGTTAGTAGAGTTGATGTCTGACAGACTCAGTAGAGTTGATGTCTGGGAGACTCAGTTAGTAGAATTATCTGGGAGACTCGGTTAGTAGAGTTGATGTCTGGGAGACTCAGTTAGTAGAGTTGATGTCTGGGAGACTCAGTTAGTAGAGTTGATGTCTGACAGACTCAGTTAGTAGAGTTGATGTCTGGGAGACTCAGTTAGTAGAGTTGATGTCTGACAGACTCAGTTAGTAGAGTTGATGTCTGGGAGACTCAGTTAGTAGAGTTGATGTCTGGGAGACTCAGTTAGTAGAGTTGATGTCTGACAGACTCAGTTAGTAGAGTTGATGTCTGGGAGACTCAGTTAGTAGAGTTGATGTCTGACAGACTCAGTTAGTAGAGTTGATGTCTGACAGACTCAGTTAGTAGAGTTGATGTCTGACAGACTCAGTTAGTAGAGTTGATGTCTGGGAGACTCAGTTAGTAGAGTTGATGTCTGACAGACTCAGTTAGTAGAGTTGATGTCTGGGAGACTCAGTTAGTAGAGTTGATGTCTGACAGACTCAGTTAGTAGAGTTGATGTCTGACAGACTCAGTTAGTAGAGTTGATGTCTGGGAGACTCAGTAGAATTATCTGGGAGACTCGGTTAGTAGAGTTGATGTCTGGGAGACTCAGTTAGTAGAATTATCTGGGAGACTCGGTTAGTAGAGTTGATGTCTGACAGACTCAGTTAGTAGAGTTGATGTCTGGGAGACTCAGTTAGTAGCGTTGATGTCTGGGAGACTCAGTTAGTAGAGTTATCTGGGAGACTCAGTTAGTAGAGTTGATGTATGATAGACTCAGTTAGTAGAGTTGATGTATGATAGACTCAGTTAGTAGAGTTGATGTATGATAGACTCAGTTAGTAGAGTTGATGTCTGGGAGACTCAGTTAGTAGAGTTATCTGGGAGACTCAGTTAGTAGAGTTATCTGGGAGACTCAGTTAGTAGAGTTGATGTATGATAGACTCTGTTAGTAGAGTTGATGTATGATAGACTCAGTTAGTAGAGTTGATGTATGATAGACTCAGTTAGTAGAGTTGATGTCTGGGAG
Source organism: Cepaea hortensis (assembly GCA_963921405.1). NCBI lineage: Eukaryota > Metazoa > Mollusca > Gastropoda > Stylommatophora > Helicidae > Cepaea > Cepaea hortensis. Next base: position 220,486,046 of record OY992877.1, read on the forward strand.
ACTCAGTTAGTAGAGTTGATGTATGATAGACTCAGTAGAGTTGATGTCTGGGAGACTCAGTTAGTAGAGTTGATGTATGATAGACTCATTTAGTAGAGTTGATGTATGATAGACTCAGTTAGTAGAGTTGATGTATGATAGACTCATTTAGTAGAGTTGATGTATGATAGACTCAGTTAGTAGAGTTGATGTATGATAGACTCAGTTAGTAGAGTTGATGTATGATAGACTCAGTTAGTAGAGTTGATGTATGATAGACTCAGTTAGTAGAGTTGATGTATGATAGACTCAGTTAGTAGAGTTGATGTATGATAGACTCAGTTAGTAGAGTTGATGTATGATAGACTCATTTAGTAGAGTTGATGTATGACAGACTCAGTTAGTAGAGTTGATGTCTGGGAGACTCAGTTAGTAGAGTTATCTGGGAGACTCAGTTAGTAGAGTTGATGTCTGGGAGACTCAGTTAGTAGAGTTGATGTCTGGGAGACTCAGTAGAGTTATCTGGGAGACTCAGTTAGTAGAGTTGATGTCTGGGAGACTCAGTTAGTAGAGTTATCTGGGAGACTCAGTTAGTAGAGTTGATGTCTGACAGACTCAGTTAGTAGAGTTGATGTCTGACAGACTCAGTTAGTAGAGTTGATGTCTGGGAGACTCAGTTAGTAGAATTATCTGGGAGACTCGGTTAGTAGAGTTGATGTCTGGGAGACTCAGTTAGTAGAGTTGATGTCTGGGAGACTCAGTTAGTAGAGTTGATGTCTGGGAGACTCAGTAGAGTTATCTGGGAGACTCAGTTAGTAGAGTTGATGTCTGGGAGACTCAGTTAGTAGAATTATCTGGGAGACTCGGTTAGTAGAGTTGATGTCTGACAGACTCAGTTAGTAGAGTTGATGTCTGACAGACTCAGTTAGTAGAGTTGATGTCTGGGAGACTCAGTTAGTAGAATTATCTGGGAGACTCGGTTAGTAGAGTTGATGTCTGGGAGACTCAGTTAGTAGAGTTGATGTCTGACAGACTCAGTTAGTAGAGTTGATGTCTGGGAGACTCAGTTAGTAGAATTATCTGGGAGACTCGGTTAGTAGAGTTGATGTCTGACAGACTCAGTTAGTAGAGTTGATGTCTGACAGACTCAGTTAGTAGAGTTGATGTCTGACAGACTCAGTTAGTAGAGTTGATGTCTGGGAGACTCAGTTAGTAGAATTATCTGGGAGACTCAGTTAGTAGAGTTGATGTATGATAGACTCAGTTAGTAGAGTTGATGTCTGACAGACTCAGTTAGTAGAGTTGATGTCTGGGAGACTCAGTTAGTAGAATTATCTGGGAGACTCGGTTAGTAGAGTTGATGTCTGACAGACTCAGTTAGTAGAGTTGATGTCTGACAGACTCAGTTAGTAGAGTTGATGTCTGGGAGACTCAGTTAGTAGAATTATCTGGGAGACTCGGTTAGTAGAGTTGATGTCTGGGAGACTCAGTTAGTAGAATTATCTGGGAGACTCGGTTAGTAGAGTTGATGTCTGACAGACTCAGTTAGTAGAGTTGATGTCTAGGAGACTCAGTTAGTAGCGTTGATGTCTGGGAGACTCAGTTAGTAGAGTTATCTGGGAGACTCAGTTAGTAGAGTTGATGTATGATAGACTCAGTTAGTAGAGTTGATGTATGATAGACTCAGTTAGTAGAGTTGATGTATGATAGACTCAGTTAGTAGAGTTGATGTCTGGGAGACTCAGTTAGTAGAGTTATCTGGGAGACTCAGTTAGTAGAGTTATCTGGGAGACTCAGTTAGTAGAGTTGATGTATGATAGACTCTGTTAGTAGAGTTGATGTATGATAGACTCAGTTAGTAGAGTTGATGTATGATAGACTCAGTTAGTAGAGTTAATGTCTGGGAGACTCAGTTAGTAGAGTTGATGTATGATAGACTCAGTTAGTAGAGTTGATGTCTGGGAGACTCAGTTAGTAGAGTTGATGTATGATAGACTCATTTAGTAGAGTTGATGTATGATAGACTCAGTTAGTAGAGTTGATGTATGATAGACTCATTTAGTAGAGTTGATGTATGATAGACTCAGTTAGTAGAGTTGATGTATGATAGACTCAGTTAGTAGAGTTGATGTATGATAGACTCAGTTAGTAGAGTTGATGTATGATAGACTCAGTTAGTAGAGTTGATGTATGATAGACTCAGTTAGTAGAGTTGATGTATGATAGACTCATTTAGTAGAGTTGATGTATGACAGACTCAGTTAGTAGAGTTGATGTCTGGGAGACTCAGTTAGTAGAGTTATCTGGGAGACTCAGTTAGTAGAGTTGATGTCTGGGAGACTCAGTTAGTAGAGTTGATGTCTGGGAGACTCAGTAGAGTTATTGGGGAGACTCAGTTAGTAGAGTTGATGTCTGGGAGACTCAGTTAGTAGAGTTATCTGGGAGACTCAGTTAGTAGAGTTATCTGGGAGACTCAGTTAGTAGAGTTGATGTCTGGGAGACTCAGTTAGTAGAGTTGATGTCTGGGAGACTCAGTTAGTAGAGTTGATGTATGATAGACTCATTTAGTAGAGTTGATGTATGATAGACTCAGTTAGTAGAGTTGATGTCTGGGCGACTCAGTTAGTAGAGTTATCTGGGAGACTCAGTTAGTAGAGTTATCTGGGAGACTCAGTTAGTAGAGTTGATGTATGATAGACTCAGTTAGTAGAGTTGATGTATGACAGACTCAGTTAGTAGAGTTGATGTCTGGGAGACTCAGTAGAGTTGATGTCTGGGAGACTCAGTTAGTAGAGTTGATGTCTGGGAGACTCAGTTAGTAGAGTTGATGTCTGGGAGACTCAGTTAGTAGAGTTGATGTCTGGGAGACTCAGTTAGTAGAGTTGATGTCTGGGAGACTCAGTTAGTAGAGTTGATGTCTGGGAGACTCAGTTAGTAGAGTTGATGTCTGGGAGACTCAGTTAGTAGAGTTGATGTCTGGGAGACTCAGTTAGTAGAGTTATCTGGGAGACTCAGTTAGTAGAGTTATCTGGGAGACTCAGTTAGTAGAGTTGATGTATGATAGACTCAGTTAGTAGAGTTGATGTATGATAGACTCATTTAGTAGAGTTGATGTATGATAGACTCATTTAGTAGAGTTGATATATGATAGACTCAGTTAGTAGAGTTGATGTCTGACAGACTCAGTTAGTAGAGTTGATGTCTGGGAGACTCAGTTAGTAGAGTTGATGTCTGGGAGACTCAGTTAGTAGAGTTGATGTCTGACAGACTCAGTTAGTAGAGTTGATGTCTGACAGACTCAGTTAGTAGAGTTGATGTCTGGGAGACTCAGTTAGTAGAGTTATCTGGGAGACTCAGTTAGTAGAGTTATCTGGGAGACTCAGTTAGTAGAGTTGATGTATGATAGACTCAGTTAGTAGAGTTGATGTCTGACAGACTCAGTTAGTAGAGTTGATGTCTGGGAGACTCAGTTAGTAGAGTTGATGTCTGACAGACTCAGTTAGTAGAGTTGATGTCTGGGAGACTCAGTTAGTAGAGTTGATGTCTGACAGACTCAGTTAGTAGAGTTGATGTCTGACAGACTCAGTTAGTAGAGTTGATGTCTGACAGACTCAGTTAGTAGAGTTGATGTCTGACAGACTCAGTTAGTAGAGTTGATGTCTGGGAGACTCAGTTAGTAGAGTTGATGTCTGACAGACTCAGTTAGTAGAGTTGATGTCTGGGAGACTCAGTTAGTAGAGTTGATGTCTGGGAGACTCAGTTAGTAGAGTTGATGTCTGACAGATTCAGTTAGTAGAGTTGATGTCTGGGAGACTTAGTTAGTAGAGTTGATGTCTGACAGACTCAGTTAGTAGAGTTGATGTCTGACAGACTCAGTTAGTAGAGTTGATGTCTGACAGACTCAGTTAGTAGAGTTGATGTCTGGGAGACTCAGTTAGTAGAGTTGATGTCTGACAGACTCAGTTAGTAGAGTTGATGTCTGGGAGACTCAGTTAGTAGAGTTGATGTATGATAGACTCAGTTAGTAGAGTTGATGTCTGACAGACTCAGTAGAGTTGATGTCTGGGAGACTCAGTTAGTAGAGTTATCTGGGAGACTCAGTTAGTAGAGTTGATGTATGATAGACTCAGTTAGTAGAGTTGATGTCTGACAGACTCAGTTAGTAGAGTTGATGTCTGGGAGACTCAGTTAGTAGAGTTGATGTCTGGGAGACTCAGTTAGTAGAGTTATCTGGGAGACTCAGTTAGTAGAGTTGATGTCTGACAGACTCAGTTAGTAGAGTTGATGTCTGACAGACTCAGTTAGTAGAGTTGATGTCTGGGAGACTCAGTTAGTAGAATTATCTGGGAGACTCGGTTAGTAGAGTTGATGTCTGGGAGACTCAGTTAGTAGAGTTGATGTCTGGGAGACTCAGTTAGTAGAGTTGATGTCTGGGAGACTCAGTAGAGTTATCTGGGAGACTCAGTTAGTAGAGTTGATGTCTGGGAGACTCAGTTAGTAGAATTATCTGGGAGACTCGGTTAGTAGAGTTGATGTCTGACAGACTCAGTTAGTAGAGTTGATGTCTGACAGACTCAGTTAGTAGAGTTGATGTCTGGGAAACTCAGTTAGTAGAATTATCTGGGAGACTCGGTTAGTAGAGTTGATGTCTGGGAGACTCAGTTAGTAGAGTTGATGTCTGGGAGACTCAGTTAGTAGAGTTGATGTATGATAGACTCAGTTAGTAGAATTATCTGGGAGACTCGGTTAGTAGAGTTGATGTCTGACAGACTCAGTTAGTAGAGTTGATGTCTGACAGACTCAGTTAGTAGAGTTGATGTCTGACAGACTCAGTTAGTAGAGTTGATGTCTGGGAGACTCAGTTAGTAGAATTATCTGGGAGACTCAGTTAGTAGAGTTGATGTATGATAGACTCAGTTAGTAGAGTTGATGTCTGACAGACTCAGTTAGTAGAGTTGATGTCTGGGAGACTCAGTTAGTAGAATTATCTGGGAGACTCGGTTAGTAGAGTTGATGTCTGACAGACTCAGTTAGTAGAGTTGATGTCTGACAGACTCAGTTAGTAGAGTTGATGTCTGGGAGACTCAGTTAGTAGAATTATCTGGGAGACTCGGTTAGTAGAGTTGATGTCTGGGAGACTCAGTTAGTAGAATTATCTGGGAGACTCGGTTAGTAGAGTTGATGTCTGACAGACTCAGTTAGTAGAGTTGATGTCTAGGAGACTCAGTTAGTAGCGTTGATGTCTGGGAGACTCAGTTAGTAGAGTTATCTGGGAGACTCAGTTAGTAGAGTTGATGTATGATAGACTCAGTTAGTAGAGTTGATGTATGATAGACTCAGTTAGTAGAGTTGATGTATGATAGACTCAGTTAGTAGAGTTGATGTCTGGGAGACTCAGTTAGTAGAGTTATCTGGGAGACTCAGTTAGTAGAGTTATCTGGGAGACTCAGTTAGTAGAGTTGATGTATGATAGACTCTGTTAGTAGAGTTGATGTATGATAGACTCAGTTAGTAGAGTTGATGTATGATAGACTCAGTTAGTAGAGTTAATGTCTGGGAGACTCAGTTAGTAGAGTTGATGTATGATAGACTCAGTTAGTAGAGTTGATGTCTGGGAGACTCAGTTAGTAGAGTTGATGTATGATAGACTCATTTAGTAGAGTTGATGTATGATAGACTCAGTTAGTAGAGTTGATGTATGATAGACTCATTTAGTAGAGTTGATGTATGATAGACTCAGTTAGTAGAGTTGATGTATGATAGACTCAGTTAGTAGAGTTGATGTATGATAGACTCAGTTAGTAGAGTTGATGTATGATAGACTCAGTTAGTAGAGTTGATGTATGATAGACTCAGTTAGTAGAGTTGATGTATGATAGACTCATTTAGTAGAGTTGATGTATGACAGACTCAGTTAGTAGAGTTGATGTCTGGGAGACTCAGTTAGTAGAGTTATCTGGGAGACTCAGTTAGTAGAGTTGATGTCTGGGAGACTCAGTTAGTAGAGTTGATGTCTGGGAGACTCAGTAGAGTTATTGGGGAGACTCAGTTAGTAGAGTTGATGTCTGGGAGACTCAGTTAGTAGAGTTATCTGGGAGACTCAGTTAGTAGAGTTATCTGGGAGACTCAGTTAGTAGAGTTGATGTCTGGGAGACTCAGTTAGTAGAGTTGATGTCTGGGAGACTCAGTTAGTAGAGTTGATGTATGATAGACTCATTTAGTAGAGTTGATGTATGATAGACTCAGTTAGTAGAGTTGATGTCTGGGCGACTCAGTTAGTAGAGTTATCTGGGAGACTCAGTTAGTAGAGTTATCTGGGAGACTCAGTTAGTAGAGTTGATGTATGATAGACTCAGTTAGTAGAGTTGATGTATGACAGACTCAGTTAGTAGAGTTGATGTCTGGGAGACTCAGTAGAGTTGATGTCTGGGAGACTCAGTTAGTAGAGTTGATGTCTGGGAGACTCAGTTAGTAGAGTTGATGTCTGGGAGACTCAGTTAGTAGAGTTGATGTCTGGGAGACTCAGTTAGTAGAGTTGATGTCTGGGAGACTCAGTTAGTAGAGTTGATGTCTGGGAGACTCAGTTAGTAGAGTTGATGTCTGGGAGACTCAGTTAGTAGAGTTGATGTCTGGGAGACTCAGTTAGTAGAGTTATCTGGGAGACTCAGTTAGTAGAGTTATCTGGGAGACTCAGTTAGTAGAGTTGATGTATGATAGACTCAGTTAGTAGAGTTGATGTATGATAGACTCATTTAGTAGAGTTGATGTATGATAGACTCATTTAGTAGAGTTGATATATGATAGACTCAGTTAGTAGAGTTGATGTCTGACAGACTCAGTTAGTAGAGTTGATGTCTGGGAGACTCAGTTAGTAGAGTTGATGTCTGGGAGACTCAGTTAGTAGAGTTGATGTCTGACAGACTCAGTTAGTAGAGTTGATGTCTGACAGACTCAGTTAGTAGAGTTGATGTCTGGGAGACTCAGTTAGTAGAGTTATCTGGGAGACTCAGTTAGTAGAGTTATCTGGGAGACTCAGTTAGTAGAGTTGATGTATGATAGACTCAGTTAGTAGAGTTGATGTCTGACAGACTCAGTTAGTAGAGTTGATGTCTGGGAGACTCAGTTAGTAGAGTTGATGTCTGACAGACTCAGTTAGTAGAGTTGATGTCTGGGAGACTCAGTTAGTAGAGTTGATGTCTGACAGACTCAGTTAGTAGAGTTGATGTCTGACAGACTCAGTTAGTAGAGTTGATGTCTGACAGACTCAGTTAGTAGAGTTGATGTCTGACAGACTCAGTTAGTAGAGTTGATGTCTGGGAGACTCAGTTAGTAGAGTTGATGTCTGACAGACTCAGTTAGTAGAGTTGATGTCTGGGAGACTCAGTTAGTAGAGTTGATGTCTGGGAGACTCAGTTAGTAGAGTTGATGTCTGACAGATTCAGTTAGTAGAGTTGATGTCTGGGAGACTTAGTTAGTAGAGTTGATGTCTGACAGACTCAGTTAGTAGAGTTGATGTCTGACAGACTCAGTTAGTAGAGTTGATGTCTGACAGACTCAGTTAGTAGAGTTGATGTCTGGGAGACTCAGTTAGTAGAGTTGATGTCTGACAGACTCAGTTAGTAGAGTTGATGTCTGGGAGACTCAGTTAGTAGAGTTGATGTATGATAGACTCAGTTAGTAGAGTTGATGTCTGACAGACTCAGTAGAGTTGATGTCTGGGAGACTCAGTTAGTAGAATTATCTGGGAGACTCGGTTAGTAGAGTTGATGTCTGGGAGACTCAGTTAGTAGAGTTGATGTCTGGGAGACTCAGTTAGTAGAGTTGATGTCTGACAGACTCAGTTAGTAGAGTTGATGTCTGGGAGACTCAGTTAGTAGAGTTGATGTCTGACAGACTCAGTTAGTAGAGTTGATGTCTGGGAGACTCAGTTAGTAGAGTTGATGTCTGGGAGACTCAGTTAGTAGAGTTGATGTCTGACAGACTCAGTTAGTAGAGTTGATGTCTGGGAGACTCAGTTAGTAGAGTTGATGTCTGACAGACTCAGTTAGTAGAGTTGATGTCTGACAGACTCAGTTAGTAGAGTTGATGTCTGACAGACTCAGTTAGTAGAGTTGATGTCTGGGAGACTCAGTTAGTAGAGTTGATGTCTGACAGACTCAGTTAGTAGAGTTGATGTCTGGGAGACTCAGTTAGTAGAGTTGATGTCTGACTGACTCAGTTAGTAGAGTTGATGTCTGACAGACTCAGTTAGTAGAGTTGATGTCTGGGAGACTCAGTAGAATTATCTGGGAGACTCGGTTAGTAGAGTTGATGTCTGGGAGACTCAGTTAGTAGAATTATCTGGGAGACTCGGTTAGTAGAGTTGATGTCTGACAGACTCAGTTAGTAGAGTTGATGTCTGGGAGACTCAGTTAGTAGCGTTGATGTCTGGGAGACTCAGTTAGTAGAGTTATCTGGGAGACTCAGTTAGTAGAGTTATCTGGGAGACTCAGTTAGTAGAGTTGATGTATGATAGACTCAGTTAGTAGAGTTGATGTATGATAGACTCAGTTAGTAGAGTTGATGTATGATAGACTCAGTTAGTAGAGTTGATGTCTGGGAGACTCAGTTAGTAGAGTTATCTGGGAGACTCAGTTAGTAGAGTTATCTGGGAGACTCAGTTAGTAGAGTTGATGTATGATAGACTCTGTTAGTAGAGTTGATGTATGATAGACTCAGTTAGTAGAGTTGATGTATGATAGACTCAGTTAGTAGAGTTGATGTCTGGGAGACTCAGTTAGTAGAGTTGATGTATGATAGACTCAGTTAGTAGAGTTGATGTCTGGGAGACTCAGTTAGTAGAGTTGATGTATGATAGACTCATTTAGTAGAGTTGATGTATGATAGACTCAGTTAGTAGAGTTGATGTATGATAGACTCATTTAGTAGAGTTGATGTATGATAGACTCAGTTAGTAGAGTTGATGTATGATAGACTCAGTTAGTAGAGTTGATGTATGATAGACTCAGTTAGTAGAGTTGATGTATGATAGACTCAGTTAGTAGAGTTATCTGGGAGACTCAGTTAGTAGAGTTGATGTCTGACAGACTCAGTTAGTAGAGTTGATGTCTGGGAGACTCAGTTAGTAGAGTTGATGTATGATAGACTCAGTTAGTAGAGTTGATGTCTGACAGACTCAGTAGAGTTGATGTCTGGGAGACTCAGTTAGTAGAATTATCTGGGAGACTCGGTTAGTAGAGTTGATGTCTGGGAGACTCAGTTAGTAGAGTTGATGTCTGGGAGACTCAGTTAGTAGAGTTGATGTCTGACAGACTCAGTTAGTAGAGTTGATGTCTGGGAGACTCAGTTAGTAGAGTTGATGTCTGACAGACTCAGTTAGTAGAGTTGATGTCTGGGAGACTCAGTTAGTAGAGTTGATGTCTGGGAGACTCAGTTAGTAGAGTTGATGTCTGACAGACTCAGTTAGTAGAGTTGATGTCTGGGAGACTCAGTTAGTAGAGTTGATGTCTGACAGACTCAGTTAGTAGAGTTGATGTCTGACAGACTCAGTTAGTAGAGTTGATGTCTGACAGACTCAGTTAGTAGAGTTGATGTCTGGGAGACTCAGTTAGTAGAGTTGATGTCTGACAGACTCAGTTAGTAGAGTTGATGTCTGGGAGACTCAGTTAGTAGAGTTGATGTCTGACAGACTCAGTTAGTAGAGTTGATGTCTGACAGACTCAGTTAGTAGAGTTGATGTCTGGGAGACTCAGTAGAATTATCTGGGAGACTCGGTTAGTAGAGTTGATGTCTGGGAGACTCAGTTAGTAGAATTATCTGGGAGACTCGGTTAGTAGAGTTGATGTCTGACAGACTCAGTTAGTAGAGTTGATGTCTGGGAGACTCAGTTAGTAGCGTTGATGTCTGGGAGACTCAGTTAGTAGAGTTATCTGGGAGACTCAGTTAGTAGAGTTGATGTATGATAGACTCAGTTAGTAGAGTTGATGTATGATAGACTCAGTTAGTAGAGTTGATGTATGATAGACTCAGTTAGTAGAGTTGATGTCTGGGAGACTCAGTTAGTAGAGTTATCTGGGAGACTCAGTTAGTAGAGTTATCTGGGAGACTCAGTTAGTAGAGTTGATGTATGATAGACTCTGTTAGTAGAGTTGATGTATGATAGACTCAGTTAGTAGAGTTGATGTATGATAGACTCAGTTAGTAGAGTTGATGTCTGGGAGACTCAGTTAGTAGAGTTGATGTATGATAGACTCAGTAGAGTTGATGTCTGGGAGACTCAGTTAGTAGAGTTGATGTATGATAGACTCATTTAGTAGAGTTGATGTATGATAGACTCAGTTAGTAGAGTTGATGTATGATAGACTCATTTAGTAGAGTTGATGTATGATAGACTCAGTTAGTAGAGTTGATGTATGATAGACTCAGTTAGTAGAGTTGATGTATGATAGACTCAGTTAGTAGAGTTGATGTATGATAGACTCAGTTAGTAGAGTTGATGTATGATAGACTCAGTTAGTAGAGTTGATGTATGATAGACTCAGTTAGTAGAGTTGATGTATGATAGACTCATTTAGTAGAGTTGATGTATGACAGACTCAGTTAGTAGAGTTGATGTCTGGGAGACTCAGTTAGTAGAGTTATCTGGGAGACTCAGTTAGTAGAGTTGATGTCTGGGAGACTCAGTTAGTAGAGTTGATGTCTGGGAGACTCAGTAGAGTTATCTGGGAGACTCAGTTAGTAGAGTTGATGTCTGGGAGACTCAGTTAGTAGAGTTATCTGGGAGACTCAGTTAGTAGAGTTGATGTCTGACAGACTCAGTTAGTAGAGTTGATGTCTGACAGACTCAGTTAGTAGAGTTGATGTCTGGGAGACTCAGTTAGTAGAATTATCTGGGAGACTCGGTTAGTAGAGTTGATGTCTGGGAGACTCAGTTAGTAGAGTTGATGTCTGGGAGACTCAGTTAGTAGAGTTGATGTCTGGGAGACTCAGTAGAGTTATCTGGGAGACTCAGTTAGTAGAGTTGATGTCTGGGAGACTCAGTTAGTAGAATTATCTGGGAGACTCGGTTAGTAGAGTTGATGTCTGACAGACTCAGTTAGTAGAGTTGATGTCTGACAGACTCAGTTAGTAGAGTTGATGTCTGGGAAACTCAGTTAGTAGAATTATCTGGGAGACTCGGTTAGTAGAGTTGATGTCTGGGAGACTCAGTTAGTAGAGTTGATGTCTGGGAGACTCAGTTAGTAGAGTTGATGTATGATAGACTCAGTTAGTAGAATTATCTGGGAGACTCAGTTAGTAGAGTTGATGTCTGACAGACTCAGTTAGTAGAGTTGATGTCTGACAGACTCAGTTAGTAGAGTTGATGTCTGGGAGACTCAGTTAGTAGAATTATCTGGGAGACTCGGTTAGTAGAGTTGATGTCTGGGAGACTCAGTTAGTAGAATTATCTGGGAGACTCGGTTAGTAGAGTTGATGTCTGACAGACTCAGTTAGTAGAGTTGATGTCTGGGAGACTCAGTTAGTAGCGTTGATGTCTGGGAGACTCAGTTAGTAGAGTTATCTGGGAGACTCAGTTAGTAGAGTTATCTGGGAGACTCAGTTAGTAGAGTTGATGTATGATAGACTCAGTTAGTAGAGTTGATGTATGATAGACTCAGTTAGTAGAGTTGATGTATGATAGACTCAGTTAGTAGAGTTGATGTCTGGGAGACTCAGTTAGTAGAGTTATCTGGGAGACTCAGTTAGTAGAGTTATCTGGGAGACTCAGTTAGTAGAGTTGATGTATGATAGACTCTGTTAGTAGAGTTGATGTATGATAGACTCAGTTAGTAGAGTTGATGTATGATAGACTCAGTTAGTAGAGTTGATGTCTGGGAGACTCAGTTAGTAGAGTTGATGTATGATAGACTCAGTTAGTAGAGTTGATGTCTGGGAGACTCAGTTAGTAGAGTTGATGTATGATAGACTCATTTAGTAGAGTTGATGTATGATAGACTAAGTTAGTAGAGTTGATGTATGATAGACTCATTTAGTAGAGTTGATGTATGATAGACTCAGTTAGTAGAGTTGATGTATGATAGACTCAGTTAGTAGAGTTGATGTATGATAGACTCAGTTAGTAGAGTTGATGTATGATAGACTCAGTTAGTAGAGTTGATGTATGATAGACTCAGTTAGTAGAGTTGATGTATGATAGACTCATTTAGTAGAGTTGATGTATGACAGACTCAGTTAGTAGAGTTGATGTCTGGGAGACTCAGTTAGTAGAGTTATCTGGGAGACTCAGTTAGTAGAGTTGATGTCTGGGAGACTCAGTTAGTAGAGTTGATGTCTGGGAGACTCAGTAGAGTTATCTGGGAGACTCAGTTAGTAGAGTTGATGTCTGGGAGACTCAGTTAGTAGAGTTATCTGGGAGACTCAGTTAGTAGAGTTATCTGGGAGACTCAGTTAGTAGAGTTGATGTCTGGGAGACTCAGTTAGTAGAGTTGATGTCTGGGAGACTCAGTTAGTAGAGTTGATGTATGATAGACTCATTTAGTAGAGTTGATGTATGACAGACTCAGTTAGTAGAGTTGATGTCTGGGCGACTCAGTTAGTAGAGTTATCTGGGAGACTCAGTTAGTAGAGTTATCTGGGAGACTCAGTTAGTAGAGTTGATGTATGATAGACTCAGTTAGTAGAGTTGATGTATGACAGACTCAGTTAGTAGAGTTGATGTCTGGGAGACTCAGTTAGTAGAGTTGATGTCTGGGAGACTCAGTTAGTAGAGTTGATGTCTGGGAGACTCAGTTAGTAGAGTTGATGTCTGGGAGACTCAGTTAGTAGAGTTGATGTCTGGGAGACTCAGTTAGTAGAGTTGATGTCTGGGAGACTCAGTTAGTAGAGTTGATGTCTGGGAGACTCAGTTAGTAGAGTTGATGTCTGGGAGACTCAGTTAGTAGAGTTATCTGGGAGACTCAGTTAGTAGAGTTATCTGGGAGACTCAGTTAGTAGAGTTGATGTATGATAGATTCAGTTAGTAGAGTTGATGTATGATAGACTCATTTAGTAGAGTTGATGTATGATAGACTCATTTAGTAGAGTTGATGTATGATAGACTCAGTTAGTAGAGTTGATGTCTGACAGACTCAGTTAGTAGAGTTGATGTCTGGGAGACTCAGTTAGTAGAGTTGATGTCTGGGAGACTCAGTTAGTAGAGTTGATGTCTGACATACTCAGTTAGTAGAGTTGATGTCTGACAGACTCAGTTAGTAGAGTTGATGTCTGGGAGACTCAGTTAGTAGAGTTATCTGGGAGACTCAGTTAGTAGAGTTATCTGGGAGACTCAGTTAGTAGAGTTGATGTATGATAGACTCAGTTAGTAGAGTTGATGTCTGACAGACTCAGTTAGTAGAGTTGATGTCTGGGAGACTCAGTTAGTAGAGTTGATGTCTGACAGACTCAGTTAGTAGAGTTGATGTCTGGGAGACTCAGTTAGTAGAGTTGATGTCTGACAGACTCAGTTAGTAGAGTTGATGTCTGACAGACTCAGTTAGTAGAGTTGATGTCTGACAGACTCAGTTAGTAGAGTTGATGTCTGACAGACTCAGTTAGTAGAGTTGATGTCTGGGAGACTCAGTTAGTAGAGTTGATGTCTGACAGACTCAGTTAGTAGAGTTGATGTCTGGGAGACTCAGTTAGTAGAGTTGATGTCTGGGAGACTCAGTTAGTAGAGTTGATGTCTGACAGACTCAGTTAGTAGAGTTGATGTCTGGGAGACTTAGTTAGTAGAGTTGATGTCTGACAGACTCAGTTAGTAGAGTTGATGTCTGACAGACTCAGTTAGTAGAGTTGATGTCTGACAGACTCAGTTAGTAGAGTTGATGTCTGGGAGACTCAGTTAGTAGAGTTGATGTCTGACAGACTCAGTTAGTAGAGTTGATGTATGATAGACTCAGTTAGTAGAGTTGATGTATGATAGACTCAGTTAGTAGAGTTGATGTATGATAGACTCAGTTAGTAGAGTTGATGTATGATAGACTCATTTAGTAGAGTTGATGTATGACAGACTCAGTTAGTAGAGTTGATGTCTGGGAGACTCAGTTAGTAGAGTTATCTGGGAGACTCAGTTAGTAGAGTTGATGTCTGGGAGACTCAGTTAGTAGAGTTGATGTCTGGGAGACTCAGTAGAGTTATCTGGGAGACTCAGTTAGTAGAGTTGATGTCTGGGAGACTCAGTTAGTAGAGTTATCTGGGAGACTCAGTTAGTAGAGTTGATGTCTGACAGACTCAGTTAGTAGAGTTGATGTCTGACAGACTCAGTTAGTAGAGTTGATGTCTGGGAGACTCAGTTAGTAGAATTATCTGGGAGACTCGGTTAGTAGAGTTGATGTCTGGGAGACTCAGTTAGTAGAGTTGATGTCTGGGAGACTCAGTTAGTAGAGTTGATGTCTGGGAGACTCAGTAGAGTTATCTGGGAGACTCAGTTAGTAGAGTTGATGTCTGGGAGACTCAGTTAGTAGAATTATCTGGGAGACTCGGTTAGTAGAGTTGATGTCTGACAGACTCAGTTAGTAGAGTTGATGTCTGACAGACTCAGTTAGTAGAGTTGATGTCTGGGAAACTCAGTTAGTAGAATTATCTGGGAGACTCGGTTAGTAGAGTTGATGTCTGGGAGACTCAGTTAGTAGAGTTGATGTCTGGGAGACTCAGTTAGTAGAGTTGATGTATGATAGACTCAGTTAGTAGAATTATCTGGGAGACTCAGTTAGTAGAGTTGATGTCTGACAGACTCAGTTAGTAGAGTTGATGTCTGACAGACTCAGTTAGTAGAGTTGATGTCTGGGAGACTCAGTTAGTAGAATTATCTGGGAGACTCGGTTAGTAGAGTTGATGTCTGGGAGACTCAGTTAGTAGAATTATCTGGGAGACTCGGTTAGTAGAGTTGATGTCTGACAGACTCAGTTAGTAGAGTTGATGTCTGGGAGACTCAGTTAGTAGCGTTGATGTCTGGGAGACTCAGTTAGTAGAGTTATCTGGGAGACTCAGTTAGTAGAGTTATCTGGGAGACTCAGTTAGTAGAGTTGATGTATGATAGACTCAGTTAGTAGAGTTGATGTATGATAGACTCAGTTAGTAGAGTTGATGTATGATAGACTCAGTTAGTAGAGTTGATGTCTGGGAGACTCAGTTAGTAGAGTTATCTGGGAGACTCAGTTAGTAGAGTTATCTGGGAGACTCAGTTAGTAGAGTTGATGTATGATAGACTCTGTTAGTAGAGTTGATGTATGATAGACTCAGTTAGTAGAGTTGATGTATGATAGACTCAGTTAGTAGAGTTGATGTCTGGGAGACTCAGTTAGTAGAGTTGATGTATGATAGACTCAGTTAGTAGAGTTGATGTCTGGGAGACTCAGTTAGTAGAGTTGATGTATGATAGACTCATTTAGTAGAGTTGATGTATGATAGACTAAGTTAGTAGAGTTGATGTATGATAGACTCATTTAGTAGAGTTGATGTATGATAGACTCAGTTAGTAGAGTTGATGTATGATAGACTCAGTTAGTAGAGTTGATGTATGATAGACTCAGTTAGTAGAGTTGATGTATGATAGACTCAGTTAGTAGAGTTGATGTATGATAGACTCAGTTAGTAGAGTTGATGTATGATAGACTCATTTAGTAGAGTTGATGTATGACAGACTCAGTTAGTAGAGTTGATGTCTGGGAGACTCAGTTAGTAGAGTTATCTGGGAGACTCAGTTAGTAGAGTTGATGTCTGGGAGACTCAGTTAGTAGAGTTGATGTCTGGGAGACTCAGTAGAGTTATCTGGGAGACTCAGTTAGTAGAGTTGATGTCTGGGAGACTCAGTTAGTAGAGTTATCTGGGAGACTCAGTTAGTAGAGTTATCTGGGAGACTCAGTTAGTAGAGTTGATGTCTGGGAGACTCAGTTAGTAGAGTTGATGTCTGGGAGACTCAGTTAGTAGAGTTGATGTATGATAGACTCATTTAGTAGAGTTGATGTATGACAGACTCAGTTAGTAGAGTTGATGTCTGGGCGACTCAGTTAGTAGAGTTATCTGGGAGACTCAGTTAGTAGAGTTATCTGGGAGACTCAGTTAGTAGAGTTGATGTATGATAGACTCAGTTAGTAGAGTTGATGTATGACAGACTCAGTTAGTAGAGTTGATGTCTGGGAGACTCAGTTAGTAGAGTTGATGTCTGGGAGACTCAGTTAGTAGAGTTGATGTCTGGGAGACTCAGTTAGTAGAGTTGATGTCTGGGAGACTCAGTTAGTAGAGTTGATGTCTGGGAGACTCAGTTAGTAGAGTTGATGTCTGGGAGACTCAGTTAGTAGAGTTGATGTCTGGGAGACTCAGTTAGTAGAGTTGATGTCTGGGAGACTCAGTTAGTAGAGTTATCTGGGAGACTCAGTTAGTAGAGTTATCTGGGAGACTCAGTTAGTAGAGTTGATGTATGATAGATTCAGTTAGTAGAGTTGATGTATGATAGACTCATTTAGTAGAGTTGATGTATGATAGACTCATTTAGTAGAGTTGATGTATGATAGACTCAGTTAGTAGAGTTGATGTCTGACAGACTCAGTTAGTAGAGTTGATGTCTGGGAGACTCAGTTAGTAGAGTTGATGTCTGGGAGACTCAGTTAGTAGAGTTGATGTCTGACATACTCAGTTAGTAGAGTTGATGTCTGACAGACTCAGTTAGTAGAGTTGATGTCTGGGAGACTCAGTTAGTAGAGTTATCTGGGAGACTCAGTTAGTAGAGTTATCTGGGAGACTCAGTTAGTAGAGTTGATGTATGATAGACTCAGTTAGTAGAGTTGATGTCTGACAGACTCAGTTAGTAGAGTTGATGTCTGGGAGACTCAGTTAGTAGAGTTGATGTCTGACAGACTCAGTTAGTAGAGTTGATGTCTGGGAGACTCAGTTAGTAGAGTTGATGTCTGACAGACTCAGTTAGTAGAGTTGATGTCTGACAGACTCAGTTAGTAGAGTTGATGTCTGACAGACTCAGTTAGTAGAGTTGATGTCTGACAGACTCAGTTAGTAGAGTTGATGTCTGGGAGACTCAGTTAGTAGAGTTGATGTCTGACAGACTCAGTTAGTAGAGTTGATGTCTGGGAGACTCAGTTAGTAGAGTTGATGTCTGGGAGACTCAGTTAGTAGAGTTGATGTCTGACAGACTCAGTTAGTAGAGTTGATGTCTGGGAGACTTAGTTAGTAGAGTTGATGTCTGACAGACTCAGTTAGTAGAGTTGATGTCTGACAGACTCAGTTAGTAGAGTTGATGTCTGACAGACTCAGTTAGTAGAGTTGATGTCTGGGAGACTCAGTTAGTAGAGTTGATGTCTGACAGACTCAGTTAGTAGAGTTGATGTCTGGGAGACTCAGTTAGTAGAGTTGATGTATGATAGACTCAGTTAGTAGAGTTGATGTCTGACAGACTCAGTAGAGTTGATGTCTGGGAGACTCAGTTAGTAGAATTATCTGGGAGACTCGGTTAGTAGAGTTGATGTCTGGGAGACTCAGTTAGTAGAGTTGATGTCTGGGAGACTCAGTTAGTAGAGTTGATGTCTGACAGACTCAGTTAGTAGAGTTGATGTCTGACAGACTCAGTTAGTAGAGTTGATGTCTGACAGACTCAGTTAGTAGAGTTGATGTCTGGGAGACTCAGTTAGTAGAGTTGATGTCTGACAGACTCAGTTAGTAGAGTTGATGTCTGGGAGACTCAGTTAGTAGAGTTGATGTATGATAGACTCAGTTAGTAGAGTTGATGTCTGACAGACTCAGTTAGTAGAGTTGATGTCTGGGAGACTCAGTTAGTAGAATTATCTGGGAGACTCGGTTAGTAGAGTTGATGTCTGGGAGACTCAGTTAGTAGAGTTGATGTCTGACAGACTCAGTTAGTAGAGTTGATGTCTGGGAGACTCAGTTAGTAGAGTTGATGTCTGACAGACTCAGTTAGTAGAGTTGATGTCTGACAGACTCAGTTAGTAGAGTTGATGTCTGGGAGACTCAGTTAGTAGAGTTGATGTCTGGGAGACTCAGTTAGTAGAGTTGATGTCTGACAGACTCAGTTAGTAGAGTTGATGTCTGGGAGACTCAGTTAGTAGAGTTGATGTCTGACAGACTCAGTTAGTAGAGTTGATGTCTGGGAGACTCAGTTAGTAGAGTTGATGTCTGACAGACTCAGTTAGTAGAGTTGATGTCTGGGAGACTCAGTTAGTAGAGTTGATGTCTGACAGACTCAGTTAGTAGAGTTGATGTCTGACAGACTCAGTTAGTAGAGTTGATGTCTGACAGACTCAGTTAGTAGAGTTGATGTCTGGGAGACTCAGTTAGTAGAGTTGATGTCTGGGAGACTCAGTTAGTAGAGTTGATGTATGACAGACTCAGTTAGTAGAGTTGATGTCTGACAGACTCAGTTAGTAGAGTTGATGTCTGGGAGACTCAGTTAGTAGAGTTGATGTCTGACAGACTCAGTTAGTAGAGTTGATGTCTGACAGACTCAGTTAGTAGAGTTGATGTCTGGGAGACTCAGTAGAATTATCTGGGAGACTCGGTTAGTAGAGTTGATGTCTGGGAGACTCAGTTAGTAGAATTATCTGGGAGACTCGGTTAGTAGAGTTGATGTCTGACAGACTCAGTTAGTAGAGTTGATGTCTGGGAGACTCAGTTAGTAGCGTTGATGTCTGGGAGACTCAGTTAGTAGAGTTATCTGGGAGACTCAGTTAGTAGAGTTGATGTATGATAGACTCAGTTAGTAGAGTTGATGTATGATAGACTCAGTTAGTAGAGTTGATGTATGATAGACTCAGTTAGTAGAGTTGATGTCTGGGAGACTCAGTTAGTAGAGTTATCTGGGAGACTCAGTTAGTAGAGTTATCTGTGAGACTCAGTTAGTAGAGTTGATGTATGATAGACTCTGTTAGTAGAGTTGATGTATGATAGACTCAGTTAGTAGAGTTGATGTATGATAGACTCAGTTAGTAGAGTTGATGTCTGGGAGACTCAGTTAGTAGAGTTGATGTATGATAGACTCAGTAGAGTTGATGTCTGGGAGACTCAGTTAGTAGAGTTGATGTATGATAGACTCATTTAGTAGAGTTGATGTATGATAGACTCAGTTAGTAGAGTTGATGTATGATAGACTCATTTAGTAGAGTTGATGTATGATAGACTCAGTTAGTAGAGTTGATGTATGATAGACTCAGTTAGTAGAGTTGATGTATGATAGACTCAGTTAGTAGAGTTGATGTATGATAGACTCAGTTAGTAGAGTTGATGTATGATAGACTCAGTTAGTAGAGTTGATGTATGATAGACTCATTTAGTAGAGTTGATGTATGACAGACTCAGTTAGTAGAGTTGATGTCTGGGAGACTCAGTTAGTAGAGTTATCTGGGAGACTCAGTTAGTAGAGTTGATGTCTGGGAGACTCAGTTAGTAGAGTTGATGTCTGGGAGACTCAGTAGAGTTATCTGGGAGACTCAGTTAGTAGAGTTGATGTCTGGGAGACTCAGTTAGTAGAGTTATCTGGGAGACTCAGTTAGTAGAGTTGATGTCTGACAGACTCAGTTAGTAGAGTTGATGTCTGACAGACTCAGTTAGTAGAGTTGATGTCTGGGAGACTCAGTTAGTAGAATTATCTGGGAGACTCGGTTAGTAGAGTTGATGTCTGGGAGACTCAGTTAGTAGAGTTGATGTCTGGGAGACTCAGTTAGTAGAGTTGATGTCTGGGAGACTCAGTAGAGTTATCTGGGAGACTCAGTTAGTAGAGTTGATGTCTGGGAGACTCAGTTAGTAGAATTATCTGGGAGACTCGGTTAGTAGAGTTGATGTCTGACAGACTCAGTTAGTAGAGTTGATGTCTGACAGACTCAGTTAGTAGAGTTGATGTCTGGGAAACTCAGTTAGTAGAATTATCTGGGAGACTCGGTTAGTAGAGTTGATGTCTGGGAGACTCAGTTAGTAGAGTTGATGTCTGGGAGACTCAGTTAGTAGAGTTGATGTATGATAGACTCAGTTAGTAGAATTATCTGGGAGACTCAGTTAGTAGAGTTGATGTCTGACAGACTCAGTTAGTAGAGTTGATGTCTGACAGACTCAGTTAGTAGAGTTGATGTCTGGGAGACTCAGTTAGTAGAATTATCTGGGAGACTCGGTTAGTAGAGTTGATGTCTGGGAGACTCAGTTAGTAGAATTATCTGGGAGACTCGGTTAGTAGAGTTGATGTCTGACAGACTCAGTTAGTAGAGTTGATGTCTGGGAGACTCAGTTAGTAGCGTTGATGTCTGGGAGACTCAGTTAGTAGAGTTATCTGGGAGACTCAGTTAGTAGAGTTATCTGGGAGACTCAGTTAGTAGAGTTGATGTATGATAGACTCAGTTAGTAGAGTTGATGTATGATAGACTCAGTTAGTAGAGTTGATGTATGATAGACTCAGTTAGTAGAGTTGATGTCTGGGAGACTCAGTTAGTAGAGTTATCTGGGAGACTCAGTTAGTAGAGTTATCTGGGAGACTCAGTTAGTAGAGTTGATGTATGATAGACTCTGTTAGTAGAGTTGATGTATGATAGACTCAGTTAGTAGAGTTGATGTATGATAGACTCAGTTAGTAGAGTTGATGTCTGGGAGACTCAGTTAGTAGAGTTGATGTATGATAGACTCAGTTAGTAGAGTTGATGTCTGGGAGACTCAGTTAGTAGAGTTGATGTATGATAGACTCATTTAGTAGAGTTGATGTATGATAGACTAAGTTAGTAGAGTTGATGTATGATAGACTCATTTAGTAGAGTTGATGTATGATAGACTCAGTTAGTAGAGTTGATGTATGATAGACTCAGTTAGTAGAGTTGATGTATGATAGACTCAGTTAGTAGAGTTGATGTATGATAGACTCAGTTAGTAGAGTTGATGTATGATAGACTCAGTTAGTAGAGTTGATGTATGATAGACTCATTTAGTAGAGTTGATGTATGACAGACTCAGTTAGTAGAGTTGATGTCTGGGAGACTCAGTTAGTAGAGTTATCTGGGAGACTCAGTTAGTAGAGTTGATGTCTGGGAGACTCAGTTAGTAGAGTTGATGTCTGGGAGACTCAGTAGAGTTATCTGGGAGACTCAGTTAGTAGAGTTGATGTCTGGGAGACTCAGTTAGTAGAGTTATCTGGGAGACTCAGTTAGTAGAGTTATCTGGGAGACTCAGTTAGTAGAGTTGATGTCTGGGAGACTCAGTTAGTAGAGTTGATGTCTGGGAGACTCAGTTAGTAGAGTTGATGTATGATAGACTCATTTAGTAGAGTTGATGTATGACAGACTCAGTTAGTAGAGTTGATGTCTGGGCGACTCAGTTAGTAGAGTTATCTGGGAGACTCAGTTAGTAGAGTTATCTGGGAGACTCAGTTAGTAGAGTTGATGTATGATAGACTCAGTTAGTAGAGTTGATGTATGACAGACTCAGTTAGTAGAGTTGATGTCTGGGAGACTCAGTTAGTAGAGTTGATGTCTGGGAGACTCAGTTAGTAGAGTTGATGTCTGGGAGACTCAGTTAGTAGAGTTGATGTCTGGGAGACTCAGTTAGTAGAGTTGATGTCTGGGAGACTCAGTTAGTAGAGTTGATGTCTGGGAGACTCAGTTAGTAGAGTTGATGTCTGGGAGACTCAGTTAGTAGAGTTGATGTCTGGGAGACTCAGTTAGTAGAGTTATCTGGGAGACTCAGTTAGTAGAGTTATCTGGGAGACTCAGTTAGTAGAGTTGATGTATGATAGATTCAGTTAGTAGAGTTGATGTATGATAGACTCATTTAGTAGAGTTGATGTATGATAGACTCATTTAGTAGAGTTGATGTATGATAGACTCAGTTAGTAGAGTTGATGTCTGACAGACTCAGTTAGTAGAGTTGATGTCTGGGAGACTCAGTTAGTAGAGTTGATGTCTGGGAGACTCAGTTAGTAGAGTTGATGTCTGACATACTCAGTTAGTAGAGTTGATGTCTGACAGACTCAGTTAGTAGAGTTGATGTCTGGGAGACTCAGTTAGTAGAGTTATCTGGGAGACTCAGTTAGTAGAGTTATCTGGGAGACTCAGTTAGTAGAGTTGATGTATGATAGACTCAGTTAGTAGAGTTGATGTCTGACAGACTCAGTTAGTAGAGTTGATGTCTGGGAGACTCAGTTAGTAGAGTTGATGTCTGACAGACTCAGTTAGTAGAGTTGATGTCTGGGAGACTCAGTTAGTAGAGTTGATGTCTGACAGACTCAGTTAGTAGAGTTGATGTCTGACAGACTCAGTTAGTAGAGTTGATGTCTGACAGACTCAGTTAGTAGAGTTGATGTCTGACAGACTCAGTTAGTAGAGTTGATGTCTGGGAGACTCAGTTAGTAGAGTTGATGTCTGACAGACTCAGTTAGTAGAGTTGATGTCTGGGAGACTCAGTTAGTAGAGTTGATGTCTGGGAGACTCAGTTAGTAGAGTTGATGTCTGACAGACTCAGTTAGTAGAGTTGATGTCTGGGAGACTTAGTTAGTAGAGTTGATGTCTGACAGACTCAGTTAGTAGAGTTGATGTCTGACAGACTCAGTTAGTAGAGTTGATGTCTGACAGACTCAGTTAGTAGAGTTGATGTCTGGGAGACTCAGTTAGTAGAGTTGATGTCTGACAGACTCAGTTAGTAGAGTTGATGTCTGGGAGACTCAGTTAGTAGAGTTGATGTATGATAGACTCAGTTAGTAGAGTTGATGTCTGACAGACTCAGTAGAGTTGATGTCTGGGAGACTCAGTTAGTAGAATTATCTGGGAGACTCGGTTAGTAGAGTTGATGTCTGGGAGACTCAGTTAGTAGAGTTGATGTCTGGGAGACTCAGTTAGTAGAGTTGATGTCTGACAGACTCAGTTAGTAGAGTTGATGTCTGACAGACTCAGTTAGTAGAGTTGATGTCTGACAGACTCAGTTAGTAGAGTTGATGTCTGGGAGACTCAGTTAGTAGAGTTGATGTCTGACAGACTCAGTTAGTAGAGTTGATGTCTGGGAGACTCAGTTAGTAGAGTTGATGTATGATAGACTCAGTTAGTAGAGTTGATGTCTGACAGACTCAGTTAGTAGAGTTGATGTCTGGGAGACTCAGTTAGTAGAATTATCTGGGAGACTCGGTTAGTAGAGTTGATGTCTGGGAGACTCAGTTAGTAGAGTTGATGTCTGACAGACTCAGTTAGTAGAGTTGATGTCTGGGAGACTCAGTTAGTAGAGTTGATGTCTGACAGACTCAGTTAGTAGAGTTGATGTCTGACAGACTCAGTTAGTAGAGTTGATGTCTGGGAGACTCAGTTAGTAGAGTTGATGTCTGGGAGACTCAGTTAGTAGAGTTGATGTCTGACAGACTCAGTTAGTAGAGTTGATGTCTGGGAGACTCAGTTAGTAGAGTTGATGTCTGACAGACTCAGTTAGTAGAGTTGATGTCTGGGAGACTCAGTTAGTAGAGTTGATGTCTGACAGACTCAGTTAGTAGAGTTGATGTCTGGGAGACTCAGTTAGTAGAGTTGATGTCTGACAGACTCAGTTAGTACAGTTGATGTCTGACAGACTCAGTTAGTAGAGTTGATGTCTGACAGACTCAGTTAGTAGAGTTGATGTCTGGGAGACTCAGTTAGTAGAGTTGATGTCTGGGAGACTCAGTTAGTAGAGTTGATGTATGACAGACTCAGTTAGTAGAGTTGATGTCTGACAGACTCAGTTAGTAGAGTTGATGTCTGGGAGACTCAGTTAGTAGAGTTGATGTCTGACAGACTCAGTTAGTAGAGTTGATGTCTGACAGACTCAGTTAGTAGAGTTGATGTCTGGGAGACTCAGTTAGTAGAATTATCTGGGAGACTCGGTTAGTAGAGTTGATGTCTGGGAGACTCAGTTAGTAGAATTATCTGGGAGACTCGGTTAGTAGAGTTGATGTCTGGGAGACTCAGTTAGTAGCGTTGATGTCTGGGAGACTCAGTTAGTAGAGTTATCTGGGAGACTCAGTTAGTAGAGTTATCTGGGAGACTCAGTTAGTAGAGTTGATGTATGATAGACTCAGTTAGTAGAGTTGATGTAAGGTAGATTCAGTAAGTCTCCTTTTCTGTAGACTGACCTCTAATCTCCCACCTCCATAGATTGTTTCATGTTTTGTAGATTGACCTCTAACCTCCCACCTCCATAAATTGTCTCATGTTTTGTAGACTGACCTCTAATTTCTCACCTCCACAAATTGTTTCATATTTTTTAGATTGACCTGTCATCTCCCACTTCCACAAATTGTCTCATGTTTTATAGTCTGACGTCTAATTTCTCACCTCCACAAATTGTTTCATGTTTTATAGTCTGACCTCTAATCTCTTACTTCCACAAATTGTCTCATGTTCTGTAGATTGACCTCTAATATCGCACCTGCACAAATTGTTTCATGTTTTGTAGACTGACCTCTAATCTCTCACCTGCACAAATTGTTTCATGTTTTGTAGACTGACCTCTAATCTCCCACCTCCACAAATTGTCTAATGTTTTATAGTCTGACCTCTCACCTCCACAAATTGTCTCATGTTTTGCAGACTGTGAGATTCAGGTGAAAAAGATTCAGGATGTCAGCAGCAGACGCATGGAGACACTCAGGAACCTTCACGCACACACCTACGAGGCTGTCTTATGGCTTCGAGCCAATAAAGATATCTTTAAACACACCATTCATGAGCCTATGGCCATATCTGTAAGTTTGTGAACTGGTCATCATATATGTAAGTTTATGAACTGATTTTCATATATGTAAGTCTGTGAACTGATTATCATATATGTAAGTTTGTGAACTGGTCATCACATATGTAAGTTTGTGAACTGGTCATCATATATGTATGTTTGTGAACTGGTCATCATATCTGAAGTTTGTGAACTGGTCATCATATATGTAAGTTTGTGAGTTGAGTTAAGAACCGACATCACTGCACTCAGGACATTCCCATACGTGCTCCGTCCCCTCATTCAACAGCCAGCGAAGAGTCATACTACTAGTCGTTCCCACCGCTATCTGATTAAAAGTTCTCCTGGTCTTCCCTCTCAGTTTTGAGATTCTTCCAGAACCCCTGCCGATCCCCTGCAATCTTATTCTTTCCACATATGGGTTCTCAGTCTGTTCCTCCATCTTCTCCACCTGGTCCCACAAGCGCACGACCACCTCCCCCTTGTCCAGAGGCAAAATACCACCAAGAGGTGCATTTCCAGATAGCCTATCAGCCTGTTCATTCCCCCGTACACCCGCATGGCCAGGGCAAAATTTCCATACAATTCTCACAATCTGTGACCTCTGAAGGGACGAGAGCCATTCCACACGAAACATTCCTTTCTCCACCTTGCTAAGCATACTCTTTGAATCCATAATGAATACGTGTGTTGCAGTAGTCTCCTCTAGCCACCGGAATGCCGCTGTTACTGCCTCCACCTCCATTCTCATACTGGAGGTCGTAGTTTCATATGCCAGACTCTCCGTTTTCAAGACTCGCCCATTAGCCTTTGCAATAAAGACCCAGCCACTACGTTTGTTTCTCACCACTGACCCATCGGTGTAGATGACTATGTGTGTTGCTCTGGATCAGCTGTTGCACTTCAAACTCTGTGCGGCCCGCTGCCCATTTTCTGCACTCACGACCCAGTGTTATTATTACATTGTGCCAGTCCGTCATGTCTTCCGGAACTTCAACCCACTCTCTTCCACGATTGATGGTCTCTAGATCACACACCTGACATATAGAAAGTTATGCCTGTGCCATCCAGGACCTGCCTCGTCTTAGTCTATGACCCTTGACCATATCCATTGCTGCATGCAGCGGGTGATCCCTGTTTGCGGCAACTCTCAGGTACCATTTGGCCTGAAGGACTATAACAGAGCAACGGGACACGAATGCAACTGAACGAACGCAGAGGCCAAGCAGTAGATACTGTCTAAGTTTATTGCAGGAGCCATCTTCATATCAGAAACGTAACATATTGCATAGATGTAGACCCACGTCCTGCTGGCCTGAGATCTTGGTGGTAACTAATACATTCCCTGCCTCCACGTCAGCGCGTGAGCTTCCCTAGTTACTTAACTACCAGGTGCTCACGCGTGCATCACCTACTAGACCCTTTTCCCTTTGCACGCCATGCCACCTAAACCCTTTAACAGAGCCACTCTGTTATAGGACCCTATGCCTATCCGTCAGTATCCGTGTAAATTTGGGGTGAATTAAATCATCTTTAATACCACTACTGCTTTTGTTCACTGCTGGACCGGTTAGCGCCGTTCGCGTTGAGCATTTAATCTCTCTGTTGAAGAAGTGAGCATAAGAATTACTTTGATGCACAAAGAATAATGACTCTCCATCCCTCATTTGATACTAGTGACGGCGGTACCTATCGCATTCAAGAGATTACCCGTCTTCGGAAGTCTCTGGAAGATGAAAGAGACAAACGTGCTGCCCTGCATAAAAAAATATCAGCATGCCATTAATGCATTAGACGCTGTGGACAGCATCATGCTGGTGGCTAGCCTTGGTGTGGGGGTGGAGGGTGTTGGGCTTCTCACCACTATTATTGCCACCCCTGTAGTTGTTGGGCTCAAGATAGCTGCCCTAGCTTGCCGGATCGTGTCTGCTGGGAGCGAGTTAGCATCCCACAACTAATGTCGAAAGCTGAGAAACATGATGAGATTTGGGTGTTGGCAGATAGTTATCTGTCTAGCATAGCCGGCCTTGTTTCAAAGACCCTGGATGATGGGAGGATTGCGGATACAGAGTTTAAATTAATTACTGATGAAGAAAAGAAATTTCACCAGTTGAAAAAAGATAATCGAAGCGAGGCTCCGGCCGATCTGGACAAAGCGAGAAAAAAATCTCTCATTCTGAAGGGGTGAGATGTCACCTGCACAGAATTTGTAAAAGCTTTAGCTTGAAATAACTTCAGGACAATTTAGAACCTCCTGCCTATTTCGTTGAAGCATCCAGCCCTGAATTTTAGTAACGCGCGGTACATGGAAGTAACTTGACATCTCAAGTGCTGCTATTGCCAGCAAAGAGTAAACCTGGCAATTAACAGCACGCCTGTTTTGTCCAATTTATTGCAGGTGAGTTTGTCTCGCTCAGGCTTTTTTTGTTTCGATCGTTAATTCTTGTCTTGATCAATTCTTGTCTTCCCACTTCTGGCAGGACAGTTTTTGGTGGAAATGTCACGTGATGTGTTGTGGGTGGCGTGCACATTTAACTTGGATGACGGGACGCGTATATGGATGCTATGCTGCCACCGCCATGCCACTTCGCACAGGCATGTCCAGGCACCATGGTGGGTCAGTGCCCCTCTCTTTTACCTTGGCTTGCAATGTTGTCACAACATAGTTGTGGCTGGGGCACGTTTTCGCGGTGTTGCCACTGCCCCCCCCCCCCCCCCCCCCCCCCCCCGCTACTAGTCATCATATCTCTAAGTATGTGAACTAGTCATCATTCTCTAAGTTTGTGAACTATTCATTGTATCTCTATGTGTGTGACCTAGTAATCATATCTGTAAGTGTGAAATAGTCATATCTCTAAGTGTTTGAACTAGTCCTCGTATCTCTAAGCTTGTGAACTAGTCGTCATATCTCTAAGTGTGTGAACTAGTCATCATATATGTTTGTCGTTAGTCACTGTTTCAACTTCATGGCAAAGGGTCACACCCATAGTGCTCCATTCCTGTGCCAGTGAATAACACACAAAATGCTCCTCAATGTCCCATGCAAAACGTGAACAGACAGCAGTCCCAACAAACCAACAGTGCATGCGGACACAATAATGTATAAGGCCACTGCCAGAACGCCAACACAACAGTCTCATCTCATCTCATCTTGTTCCTCTTGTTCCTTGTGTCAAGAAAGAGAGTGCCCATTTATGGGCTTCATGTATCGAGATTCCCATGGACTCTGCTATTTCCTCTGTCAACCATTTTCATGTTCGGCCTCTTCCTCTGCTTCTATTTGGTCTGTACATCATTGCTTCTTGTGGTAGACTGTTAGTTGGTAATCTAGTTACATGGCCAGACCAGTTGACTCGATGCCTTCTAATAAAATCCAGCGCTGCGATACACTTTAGTTTTGATTTCTTCATTTCTGATTTTCTCTCTTATTGATACATTGAGTATTCTCAGGACTCTCATTTCTGTTGTTGTGATTTTGCTTTTCTCTTTTTCTAACACAACAGTCCACCATGAAAATTACATTTCATTGTCGATGGAAGTGGCAGTCACTAGAAAAGCAGCAGTTTCACATACAAAGGGCTTCTCTTAAGTCTTTAGCCTGACCATGAAGGAGTAGTCGGAGAAAATTGAAATTTGGCACATGTATTTTTATTTTTTATTTTTTTAAAATTCGCATATCCTTTACAGGACATTGCTGTCAACAGCAGCATCTTTCAGCTGTCTGTTGATTTCTTGGCAAGATTACACTCAGTAGTTTGCCATTGCTTTCTGAGCGGCCGGCTCAGTTATCCCGCAAGTCACCAGCGGGGGACGAACTGCTCCCAGTTCTCGCCCGCTACGAGACTCTGCGTGATAAATGGGATTACGGAGAAAGTGTTGTAACCCCTCGGCCAGAGAGACAGGCGGCACATGTATAGCTCATTCAATTTGTAATGGGCATATGAATTTCCCTCCTCAACTGGTTTTCCCGATGCAGTGCATGGCACAACACACCTTATTGACCAGATCTGCACATCCAACGGTTTGTCAGAACAATGGAGAAATCAGACGCCAGGACTGTGATAAAATTCTTACTGTTGCAGGGAAAAACACCTACAGAAATACACAGGGAGATGGAGCCAGTGTTTGAGGAAGTCTGTCCTTCGTATGCTTCTGTAAAAAATTGGTGTCGGCAGTTTAAGTGTGGCAATTCCCAAGTTGCTGATCTGCCAAGATCAGGACACCCGTCCTCAGAGTGGAATGATGCAAATGCTGCAAAAGTGAAGAAAATCATAGACCAGGATAGGAAAATGACAATTGCAGAGATATCGAGTTCAGCAAAACTGTGTAAGAGTACAGTTTTTAGAATTGTACACAACAGACTGAACATGAGAAAAAGTGTGTGCCCGCTGGGTCCGGCGCCTGCTGACATGTGAACAGAAACAAACACGGGTTGATTGCTGTGGCCAGTTGCTCAACATGTCCATCCATCCATCATGTGCCATGCCGGTAAGCGTGGGCGGTCATGTTCTGCCATCTCACTCGATCACCAGAGTCGTGGATCAGCTCTGTGTTCCTGTCTCGACCATGCCACCAGGCCAAACCATCCAGGTATTTGCTTCTAGTTCTTCCCCTTGGTCTGTTCCCTTCGATCTTGCCAGTTGTCACCAAGTTCTCCAATTCATTTCTTCTCATAACATGCCCAAAAAAATTTGACTGTCTACGTCTAATGACTCTAATCAGTTTACGATCTTCATTTGTTTCTTGAAGGAGTTGTTCGTTGGTTTTTCTATCTGCTCAACATGTGGCGGTCGAAAAACATGTTGACGACCATGGTGGTGGTAGATGAGACTTGGATTCACCATTATGACCCAGAATCCAAAATTGCCAGCATGCAGTGGAAAATCCCGGGCTCGCCAACACATGTCAAACCAAGAGCACAAAAATCTGCAAGAAAAGTGATGCAGACTGTTTTTTGGGATGTCAAAGGTGTCATATTGAAAGATTACATGCTTTATGGCAACACGGTTAATGGGCAGTACTATGCAGATCTCCTTACCAAATTAAGAAAGGCTGTGACCAGAAAACGAGGGATAGCGCATACGCAAATTCTGCCTTTTCTTCAAGACAACGCGCCCTCCCATAAAGCACGGCTTGTGCTGCAAACTGCCAACGATTTGAATATTGAAATTCTTCCACACCCACCATATTCTTCAGATTTGGCTCCATCAGACTTTTTTCTTTTCCCAAATCTTAAAAAACAGCTGAAAAGAAATCATTTTGACAGTGACAAAGATGTCATACTGGCTTGTGATAACTGGTTTAGTTAAAAAAAATAGGTTGTTTTATTCTGAAGGTCTTTTCAAGGTCACGCAGAAATGGCAGAAATGCATAAACTCAGGTGGTGGCTATATTGAGAAGGAATAAGCACTGTGCCAAATTTTAATTTTCTCCGCCTACTCCTTCATGGTCAGGCTAAAGACTATGAGAAGCCCCTTGTACATGACTGCATAATGCATAAACCTGCTAGTTCAGCAACTGGCCAGCTGCCATTTTCTGAACACGCAGTTCACAATACAAACAACCACAGACAGATGTAAAAGCACTCCACACAAAATCCACACCTCACAGTGTCGCTCCAACCACACACAACTCAGTAGCTGGGTGACGGAACCATGTACTACCAGTCCAACATGAGAATGCAAACTGATCAGAAGCAAAAACACTGCAGAGGTCTTAACAGCTCAACAGACATCTGCCATATCATATATCATACATCATATATCATACATCATACATGTAAATATATGTAAGCATGTGAAATAGTCATCATTTCTGTAAGTGATAGAAATATGTATGAATTCACTCTTTGTTCGTGATGCTTACAACATGACATGACATTTGTGATTTCCCTCTAGTTTCTATGCTGCTATATGACAACTATAAATTCACTCTTAGTTCTCGATGCTACTATATGACATGCTTTAATTCACTCAATCTGTGTGTGGGCTGGGGGAGATGGGAGATTATGTGGGTGGGTGGGGAATTTGTGTGTGGGTAGGTGCGGGATATGCGAGTTGGCGGGGAGATCTGTGTTTGGGTGGGGGATGTGTGCTGGGCGGTTGGAGGTGTGTGGGTGGAGGAAGATATCTGGGTGGTGGGTGATTGTTGGTGGGTAATGGGATGGGTGGAGGATATGTGAGTGGGTGGGGAGATGTGTGTAGGTGGGTGGATGTGTGTAGGTAGGGAATCTGTGGGTTGCGGAATGTATGTGTGCTTGGGGTGTGGGTGGATGGTATGTGTGGTGGGTGGGAGATGTGTGTGTTTGGGTGGGGAGATGTGTAGGTGTTGGGATGTGGTGGATGGGTGGGAGAATGTATGTGTGTCTGGGGTGTGTGTGGTTGGGTGGTGGATGTGTCTCATAACATGGTAATATGCATTATGTTTACAAAATTCATTTGACAATGTTTTTTTCCTATCCACTATTGATGAACAAAAGATGAGTGATTGGAAGGGCCGAATGTAAGACGGGCCTGCATGCCCAATTTGTTACCCTTTGAAAATAAAGTCCGTCTGTTCGTTCGTTCGTTCAATGTTCTCATTACTACTAATCAACATTTGCTAATTCACTCTTTGTTCTCGGTGCTACTATATGACATGGCATTTGTGAATGTCCTCTGTGTTATGGACGGTCTGATGTGGACTTGTTGTCTTTCAGTTGAATGTAACAAACCCGACAGATGCCAAGTTGGTGGAGGCACATGTCAGCTTCAATGACCTGAGGTCATTCGTCTGTGAGGATGCAGATGACCTTGACCTGTTCATGAGGAAGGTCAAGAATGAGATGAAGCTGAGAGTGAACATCGTCCGAGCTCCACCAGAACCGGCCCGCTCCTTTGTACCCAGACATCCCATCAATTATTACAAGTAAGACATCATAGTTGATAGTACAAGTATAGCTCCACAAGAACCAGCCTTTTTGTTCCCTTGTGCCCAGACATCCCATCAAAAGAGGACAGGTTTAGCACATATGTAAAGAAGACAGGTTTAACACATATGTGTTGTTTGTCAATCAATAATGATGATGACCATTCATTTCATCCGTGGGGTTGAAAATATGGAGCCATGAGTTCTAAGATGGCTGATAAGGCCTATTTTGGCTCAAAATGTTCTTTGACAATGTGGGCAAAGAATGCTTGACGTTCCAGGAGGAGGATCTCCTGCAGTGGTTTTTCTGTCCAGCCTTTTCTTCACAGCTCTTGCAGTCCTGGTTGCTTCACAAGTGATTGCACCTTTATGTAATGATGTACGCCACGAATTACGGTCTTTAGCAGCAGTCTCCCAGGTATCAAGATGAATTCCAAAAGCTTTCAGTGAGATTTTCAGAGTGTCTTTAAAGCGTTTCCTCTGGCCGTCTTGGGAGTGTTTACCACAACGCAGCTCGCCGTAAAAGATTTGTTTAGGGAGCCTATGATCTGACATGCGAGTTAAGTGACCAGCCCAGCAAATCTGATTCTTCATTAGTAAAGTGTGGATACTGGGCATGGACACTCTTTCTAGAATTTCAGTGTCTGGGATCTTGTTTTGCCATTTAATCTTCAATAGCTTCCTAAGGCAGACTGTGTGGAAGTGGTTTAATTGCCTAGCATGTTGCTGGTAAACAGTCCTTGTTTCACAAGTATATAGCAGTGTGGATAATACAACTGCTTTGTAGACTTTCAGCTTTGTTTGCAGGCTTATTCCATTTCAGTTCCTCCGAAGCCGGAGAGCATCTGCCTGCATGGCGAGGAACCACCAGTCTGCACACCAATAAGCCAGACACAGGAGAACGGATACTATCACGCAAACCTCAGGTCCGGTATGACATCACATTGATGGTGGACAACAGGGTGTATTCATCCGACACACAGGACTTCACGCTGGAGTTCACAGCCAGCGAACACAAGCAAGCAAGCATTCCATTTCAGTCTCACACATTCTTGTACAACCTATGAAAGGCCATGCTGGCCTTTGAAATTCTTGCATTCACTTCGTCATCATCTGTGGCAGCTTGGGACACAGTGCAATGCAGAAAGAAGATAGGTGTAAAACATAACTAAAGATAATAGGTGTAAAACAACTAAAGAAGATAGATGTAAAACATAACTAAAGAAGATAGATGCAAAACATAACTAAAGTAGATAGGTTTAAAAGATAATTAAACAAGATCTTTCAAGAACAGCCATAACATCTGGTGGGAGATGCTGTCGTGTCCTCCTTTAAAGTGTCGTCCCTGGAGTGAGGAGAGTCAACACCCACATTATAATATTTTTCTTCTTATCAATATCTTGGAGAATCCACCAGCTTCCGTCCAACACACTCCATCAGCCTATGGACACCTTTCCCTATCACTCTCTCACTGTCGTACTATGCCCCCCTCTCATACTTCCCCAACGCAACATATTCAACAACTCTTGCTTCTAAAAATTAATAAAGATTAATTTATTAAAAGAAAAATGTGTAATGTACGTAAGGCGTGTATGCGAAGAAAATGTGTGATGTGTTCTATAATGTGTGTATGATCGGACTTTCAGATAATAGCATAGTTTCTTCATTGCAAGGGCACACCACAGCACATTAAATCATAATCAGTGCACCTCACCCGGTGTCGAAACCCTCTTGCCGGATACTGACTGTCATCGGTAGCCACCTGGTAATCCATCTTCATGATCATCCGAAATAGATACTGTTTGTAAGTACAGATTGATTACGGACTGGTTGCACTCTAACTTTGTAAGTTCCTATCGGTCCTAAAGAATGCACAAATCCTTTGTAGGGTATTCAGATTTTACTGTTAATGTTTCTACACTTGATCCTAACTAGTGTTCATATAGGTTCAAGTATATGTCATATGTAATATTACACTGGAATCTAGCACACGATGTGACTTATCCGTTAATGTTCTCGTTCCTTAAACAATGTTTGTCTGATGTGTGATATATCAACAATCATCACCCATCCTATGTGAACCATACCACGCAGGAGTCGTTATATTGGCTGGCTCTTCTGGGCCATGCCATGGGGAACCCTTCTGAGTATGAGTCCAGCGTAAACATATACCATCTTTCTTCTCGGACGTTATTCCTTTTCCGTAAGAATCATTTTAGAGTCCAACTGGTGGTCGTCCAATTGGAGTGCACTTCTTCAAAACCAGTGTTGAGTTTCCTAGTAACTGGTGGGGAACCTGTGGGAAAACCAACACATCATGTGAGAGCACTAGTCACTGATCCTACCGGCTGGGTGTAAGCTTATTACTCTGCTCTGTTATTTTACAGCTAACTACTCTGTCAGAGAGCCTTATAGATTCTCACCTACGTCCGAATCAGGCTATGATAAGGAAAGACCAATAAACAGAGGGCAACCTCAGTATTCTATTCACCATAGCAGAGCCAATATCACTTCACTACTCTAGTTTTAACAAGACTACTGTCTATATTAATTAGAACTAATTATACAATATGACTACCTTATGCAAACTATCCTCATTCCGGGATGGCTACTACACTTTGCCATAACGACACATGCTAGTTAACATTAAATTAATCTAACACTGTAGAGCTCTCCCACAAACACGTCCATCATAATCCACGGTTTTGGTCAACACTGTTTCTCCCAATCATGGTTTATGGCAAAACCTAAAATTGGTCACGTGACATGGTTGATGTCCTGCAGGTGTTATTTGGGCATATCATCCATTGTCAAGAATCTATTTTCCCTGGCTTAGTCACTGTCAGAGTTTCATCACTTGTTTTGACATCCTTAACAAGCTAGCGAGTTACTGTATGATCCCCACAACAGTAGTCAATAGCAATCTGCCAATCTGCGTGATGTCCGGAAACTCTATTGACAGACGGACTGTTTACTTCCGAGCTGAGTACTTCCGCTTCCAATCCGACCTGTTTATAAACTGTCAAAGCGATGCCGGGACCCGTCTCCCTCACCACCGAGTGTTCCCAATCCGTCGACCAGATGTACACGTGCAGCTACAAATATTGTCCTGGGATTTTGACATCCGATTTGTTTTTACTGTTAGTTAAAATAGTTGTCGCTGGCAGATAGTCCGTTTAATCAGAAAGCCTCTATAATAATCACTGGTTAAACGCAAGGTTTTATTTTGTGACAGATGCCTTGAAGAAATTAGAACAAGAATTGCCATTGCGAAGGTAGCCTTTTGCAAGATGAAAACATACTGACCAACAAAAAGATATCAATTGAAACGAGAAAAAGATTGTTGAAGTGCTGCATAGAACCTGTACATTTGTATGGATGTGAAGCATGGACAATGAGCGAGCAGACAAGCTGAAAAACATCTAATGGCTGTGGAAATGTGGTTTCTGAGGAAAATGCAAAGAATAGCATGGACAGCCAGAAAAACCAATGAACAAGTCCTTCAAGAAACAAACGAAGATCGTAAACTGAGTAAAGTCATTAGGCTTAGACAGTCAAAATTGTTTGGGCATGTTATGAGAAGAAATGAATTGGAGAACTTGGTGACAACTGGCAAGATCGAAGGGAAGAGACCAAGGGGAAGACCTAGAAGCAAGTACCTGGATGGCTTGGCCTTGTGGCATGGTCGTGACAGAAACACGGAGCTGATCCATGACTCTGGTGATCGAGTGAGATGGCAAAACATGACCGCCCACGCTTACTGGCATGGCACATGATGGATGGATTTAGTTCAAGAACATAGCTTAAGAAGATAGTTTAAGAAAAATAAAGAGGATGAGGATAACACAGACAAGTAACTAGAACAGATGAAGAAGGGCTGAGCTAATGCTTGTCAGGTGACTCATGATTGCTTGTATCTAATAGGAAGTATGTGTTCAATCATTACCTGATGCTCGTAAGTTTAACTCGTGATTGTGTGTGTCCAACAGGAAGTATGGGTTTGATCATTACCTCCAGAGTTTGTTTACCTGTCCAACAGGAAGTATGGGTTTGATCATTACCTCCAGAGTTTGTTTACCTGTCCAACAGGAAGTATGGGTTTGATCATTACCTCCAGAGTTTGTTTACCTGTCCAACAGGAAGTATGGGTTTGATCGTTACCTCCAGAGTTTGTTTACCTGTCCAACAGGAAGTATGGGTTTGATCGTTACCTCCAGAGTTTGTTTACCTGTCCAACAGGAAGTATGGGTTTGATCGTTACCTCCAGAGTTTGTTTACCTGCCCAGAAGCTGTGATGAGGTTTCTGTGCATCCAGTACAAGGTCCACCTCATCCCCGTTGGGTCTAGGCTGGTCCAGACTAACCTGCAGCACATCATGGCAGAGTGTCCAGAGCTGACCAACTTTTACACACCGGATGTGCAGGTATAGTTTGTTGTACACATCAGATGTGCAGGTATAGATTGTTGTACACAACAGATGTGCTGGTATAGTTTGTTGTACACACCAGATGTGCAAGTATAGATTGTTGTACACAACAGATGTGCTGGTATAGTTTGTTGTACACACCAGATGTGCAGGTTTGGTTTGTTGTACACGCCAGATGTGCAGGTATAGTTTGTTATACATATCAGATGCACAAATATAGGCTTTTGTACACACCAGATGCACAAATATAGGCTTTTGTACACACCAGATGTGCAGGTATAGTTTGGTGTACACACTAGATTTTGAGGTATAGTTTGTTGTACACACCAGATGTGCAGGTATAGTTTGTTATACACACCAGATGCACAGGTATAGTTTGTTATACACACCAGATGTGCAGGCATAGTGTGTTGTATGCACCAAATGTGTAGGTATAGTTGTTTTTTTTTACACACCTGATGTACAAGTATAGTTTGTTGTACACACTAAATGTGCAGGTTTAGTTTTTTGTACACACCAGGTGAACAAGTATAGTATATTGTACACACCAGATGTGCAGGTATAGTTTGTTGTACACACCAGATGTGCAGGTATAGTTTGTTGTACACATCAGATGTGCAGGTATAGTTTGTTGTACACATCAGATGTGCAAGTATAGATTGTTGTACACACCAGATGTGCAGGTTTGGTTTGTTGTACACACCAGATGTGCAGGTATAGTTTGTTATACACACCAGATGCACAAATATAGGCTTTTGTACACACCAGATGCACAAATATAGGCTTTTGTACACACCAGATGTGCAGGTATAGTTTGGTGTACACACTAGATTTTGAGGTATAGTTTGTTGTACACACCAGATGTGCAGGTATAGTTTGTTATACACACCAGATGCACAGGTATAGTTTGTTATACACACCAGATGTGCAGGCATAGTGTGTTGTATGCACCAAATGTGTAGGTATAATTGTTTTTTTTTTTACACACCTGATGTACAAGTATAGTTTGTTGTACACACTAAATGTGCAGGTTTAGTTTTTTGTACACACCAGGTGAACAAGTATAGTATATTGTACACACCAGATGTGCAGGTATAGTTTGTTGTACACACCAGATGTGCAGGTATAGTTTGTTTTACACACCAGATTTGTAAGTATAGTTTGTTGTGCACCAGATTTGCAGGTATAGTTTATACACACCAGCTGTGCGTGTATGGCTTGTACACACCACACCAGATGTGTAGGTATAGTTGTACACACCAGATGTGCAAGTATAGTTTGTTGTACATACCAGATGTGCAGTGATAGTTCTGCACAATGGATGTGCAAGTATAGTTTGTTGTACACACCAGATGTGCAGTGATAGTTCTGCACAATGGATGTGCAAGTATAGCTTGTTGTACACACCAGATGTGCAGTTATAATTGTACACAATGGATGTGCAAGTATAGTTTGTTGTACACACCAGCTGTGCAGTGATAGTTCTACACAATGGATGTGCAAGTATAGTTTGTTATACACACCAGATGTGCAGGTATGGCTTGTACACACCACACCGGATGTGCAGGTATAATTTGTTGTACACACCAGATGTGCAGGCATAGTTGTACACAACAGATATGCAAGTATGGCTTGTACACACCACACCAGATGTGCAGATATAATTTGTTGTACACACCAGATGTGCAGGTATAGTTGTACACAACATATGCAAGTATAATTTGTTATACATACCAGATGTGCAAGTATAGTTTATTGTACACACCAGATGTGCAGGTATAGTTTGTTGTACACACCAGATGTGCAGGTATAGTTATACTCAGTGGATTTGCAGGTATAGTTTGTTGTACACAACAGATGTGCAAGTATAGTTTGTTGTACACACCAGATGTGCATGTATAGTTTGTTGTACACACCATATGTGCAGGTATAGTTTGTTATACACACTAGATGTGCAAGTATAGTTTGTCATACATACCACATGTGCAGGTATAGTTTTTGTAAACACCAGTTGTAAGTATAGTTTTTTTGTACACACCAGATGTGCAGATATAGTTTCTTGTACAAAGCACACCAAATGTGCAGGTATAGTGTGTTGTATACAGCAGATGTGCAGGTAGAGTTTGTGTTACACACCAGATGTGCAGGTATAGTTTGTGTTACACACCACATGTGCAGGTGTAGTTTGTTGTACACACCACATGTGCAGGTATAGTTGTACACAATGGATTTGCAAGTATAGTTTGTTGTACACAACAGATGTGCAAGTATAGTTTGTTGTACACACCAGATGTACAAGTATAGTTTGTTGTCCATCCAAATGTGCAGGTATAGTGTTTGTAAACACCAGATGTATAAGTATAGTTTTTTGTACACACCAGATGTGCAGATATAGTTTCTTGTACAAAGCACACTAAATGTGCTGGTAGTTTGTTGTATACACCAGATGTGCAGGTATAGTTTGTTGTACACACCAGACATACAAGTACAGCAGAATTGTAAGAAGACAGAGATTATGGTCGTCACTAGGAAGAAAGAAATACCACAATGTAATACATAGGTAATTGGGAATATTCTTGAACAAGTGAATTGGTACAGTTATCTCGGAACAGTCATAACATCTGATGGGAGATGCCTTGAAGAGATTAGAACAAGAATCGCGAAGGTATACTGACCAATAAAAAGATGTCAATTGCAATGAGAAAAGGAGTGTTGAAGTGCTACATAGAACCTGTACTTTTTTATGGATGTGATGGTGGGGACAATGAACAGACAAGCTAAAAAAAAACATCTAATGGCTGTAGAAATGTGGTTTCCGAGGAAAATGCAAAGAATTCCATGGACAGACAGAAACACCAATGAACAAGTCCTACAAGAACTGATTAGAGACATTAGACGTAGACAGACACAATTTTTTTGGGCAAGTTATGACAAGAAACAAATTGAAGAACTTGGTGACATCTGGCAAGATTGAGGGGAAAAGAACAAGGGGAAGGCAGAGAAGTAAATACCTGTGTGGCTTGACCACGTGATATGATGGAGACAAAAACACAGAGCTGATCCACGACTCTGATGATCGTGTGAGATGGCGAAACATGAACCGCTTATCCACATGGCACATGATGACGATGCACTCTAAGCACTTTTCCTTCAGCCATGCTTCTTTTGCCTCCTTACATAATATTCTGACTTGTCTGTGAATTTCTTCATATTAGGCAGAATTATTTTTGTTGAGTCTTCTTGTTTGCATTAGGTGTAAAATTTCTTCAGTCATCTATTTCTTACGACCCACCTTCTTTAATTTTGGAATAGTTGTTTCTGCAGCCAAACTGATTGAATTCTTCATCATTTCCCATTGATCATCCACATCATGGAATAGGATCTCTAGATCAGACAATATGTCAAATCTGTTCTGTACTTCTATGTTGAATTTGTTTTGGATTTCCTTGTCATTACTCAATGTACACAAATCATATTTAGTGTTTCCTGTTATATACTTGACTTTCTTCAACTTTATCCTCAATGTTCCTGTAAGTAATCTGTGGTCACTATAACAATCAGCACTGGGAACTGTTTTTGCTATTGTTAGTGCGTTTCTAAATCTTCTGCTAATCAGAATGTAGTCAATCTGGTTTTTAATCCTGCTATGAGGACTCCTCCATGTCCATAATCTTCTAGGGTGTTGTTTAAACCAGGTGTTTCCTACAATCATTTCCTGTTCTTTTGCCCACTCTACGAGTCTGTATCCTCTTTCATTTCTCTCTCCTAAACCATAGTTTCCTACTGTGTATCTATCACCTTGATTTCCTATTTTTGCATTGAAGCCCCCTATTATGATGTTTATTTCTGAATTTTTACATTTCTTTAAGGCAGACTCTATGTCATTATAAAATTCTTCCACACTATCTTCACTTTATTCTCCTGTTGGGGCATATACTTGAATAACATTTATGCTATAAGGTCTGCCACTTAATTTAACTAGTAGAACTCTGTCCGACACGGCCCAATATCCTTGAACAGATTTTGATGTTTTCCGGTCCAAAATAATAGCTACTCCCCTTTGTCGGTCTTCACCTCCAGAATAAATAATCTTAAAATGTTCATCTATCTTTATGCCTGCTCCTGTCCATCTCATTTTGCACATCCCTAAAATATTAATTTTTTTCTCTTTCCATTTCTTGTTTTATGTTCTCTAATTTTTCGTCATCGTTTAACGTCCTAACGTTCCATGTTGCTCATTTTAATGTCTCTGTCCTTGTCTTGCTATGATCAGTCTTTAGGCGAATCATAATGCACTTGTCCATCTCTTGATGTTATCTTCCCACTTGTATCGTTGTCTATCTCTTGCTCGCTTGCCCTCAACCTTGCTCTGCAGTATGGCTTTTATGAGAGTGTTATGTCTTTTAACGTGGCTGAAATATGGCAAGATCGAAGGGAAGACACCAAGGGGAAGCCCGAGAAGTAAATACCTGGATGGCTTGGCCACTTGGCATGGTCGAGACAGGAACACGGAGCTGATCCATGACTCTGGTGATCGAGTGAGATGGCAGAACATGACTGCCCTCGCATGGCACATGATGGATGGATGGACATATTTCACTTGCTTCTTTTTTTATTTCTTTCATCAACTCTCTCTTCATTCCCAGTTTTTCTAGAACCTCTGTATTTGATTGTTTCTGTTTCCATGAAATACGACATATTCTTCTGTATATCCACATCTCCAGAGCATCTATTTGACCTTCTAGTTGCTTGTTCAATGTCCAGGCTTCCACGCCATAAAATAGTGTTGAATATACATAACATTTGACAATTCTCATTTTTAATGCGTTGTTAATCTCTCTAGATTTTAATACTAATTTCATGTTGTTGAAAGCATTCTTGGTCAATCCTATTCTCTTTTTGATTTCTATTTCACTTCTGCGATCATCTCTTATTACATGTCCAAGATAGGAGAAACGTGTTACTTGTTCTAGTATCCCCCCGTTTACTGTGATGTTCATTGATGACCTTTACTTTCCACTGCTAATTATCATAGTTTTTGGTTTTTTTTTTATGTTAATATCTAAGCCACATTCTGCACCATGCCTGTTTACTTGTTCCACTAGGCTTTGTTACTCTTGCTTGCTTTCTACTAGTAACATGGTATCGTCAGCATATCTAAGATCGTTTATGATTCTTCCATTGATGTTAAATCCAGGCAGTTCGACTTGTTTAAACATTCTTTTTGTGTATAGGTAGAAGAGGTTTGGGGATAGCTCCCATCCCTGTAGTACTCCTCTTTTTATCTCTGTGGGCGACAAATAATCATTTCCTCTCTTAATAAGCTGGTATTATGTGATCTCATATAAAATCATGAACTTAATCAAAGTACATTGTAAAGCAACGAAATGCAGAGCTCTTCAAGGGGCAAAAACTAACAGGTATATTTAAAATAAAAACAAGAGTACAATGATGACCCTTTTCATCATCTTTATTATTCTGATTGATTATTGACTAAATTATGAAGCCAACAATAACTACTGTTTGAAATTGGAGCCGTAAAGGATGTCACAATCAGACACAAAAGATGTGTGAAGAAATTGAAGACAGCAGTACGGTTGTCACAGTCAAACACAAAAGATGCGTGAAGAAGTTGAAGACAGCAGTACGGTTGTCACAGTCAAACACAAAAGATGCGTGAAGAAGTTGAAGACAGCAGTAAGGATGTCACAATCAGACACAAAAGATGCATGAAGAAGTTGAAGACAGCAGTAAGGTTGTCACAATTAGACACAAAAGATGCATGGAGAAGTTGAAGACAGCAGTAAGGATGTCACAGTCAAACACAAAAGATGTGTGAAGAAGTTGAAGACAGCAGTAAGGATGTCACAATCAGACACAAAAGATGCATGAAGAAGTTGAAGACAGCAGTAAGGATGTCACAATCAGACACAAAAGATGCATGAAGAAGTTGAAGACAGCAGTAAGGATGTCACAATCAGACACAAAAGATGTGTGAAGAAGTTGAAGACAGCAGTAAGGATGTCACAATCAGACACAAAACAAGCATGAAGAAGTTTAAGACAGCTGTAAGGATTTCACAGTCAAACACAAAAGATGCGTGAAGAAGTTAAAGACAGCAGTAAGGATGTCACAATCAGACACAAAAGATGCGTGAAGAAGTTGAAGACAGCAGTAAGGATGTCACAGTCAAACACAAAAGATGTGTGAAGAAGTTGAAGACAGCAGTAAGGATGTCACAATCAGACACAAAAGATGCATGAAGAAGTTGAAGACAGCAGTAAGGATGTCACAATTAGACACAAAAGATGCATGAAGAAGTTGAAGACAGCAGTAAGGATGTCGCAATCAGACACAAAAGATGCGTGAAGAAGTTGAAGAAAGCAGTAAGGATGTCACAATTAGACACAAAAGATGCATGAAGAAGTTGAAGACAGCTGTAAGGATGTCACAATCAGACACAAAAGATGTGTGAAGAAGTTCAAAACAGCAGTAAAGATGTCACAATCAGACACAAAAGATGCATCAAGAAGTTGAAGACAGCTGTAAGGATGTCACAATCAGACACAAAACATGCGTGAAGAAGTTGAAGACAGCTGTAAGGATGTCACAATCAGACACAAGAGATGCATGAAGAAGTTGAAGACAGCTGTAAGGATGTCACAATCAGACACAAAACATGCATGAAGATGTTGAAGACAGCTGTAAGATTGTCACAATCAGACACAAAAGATGCATGAAGAAGTTGAAGACAGCTGTAAGGATGTCACAATCAGACACAAAACATGCATGAAGATGTTGAAAACAGCTGTAAGGATGTCACAATCAGACACAAGAGATGCATGAAGAAGTTGAAGACAGCTGTAAGGATGTCACAATCATACACAAGAGATGCGTGAAGTAGTTGAAGACAGCAGTAAGGATGTCACAATCAGACACAAGAGATGCGTGAAGAAGTTGAAGACAGCTGTAAGGATGTCACAATCAGACACAAAACAAGCGTGAAGAAGTTTAAGACAGCTGTAAGGATGTCACAGTCAAACACAAAAGATGCGTGAAGAAGTTGAAGACAGCAGTAAGGATGTCACAATCAGACACAAAAGATGTGTGAAGAAGTTCAAGACAGCAGTAAGGATGTCACAATCAGACACAAAAGATGCGTGAAGAAGTTGAAGACAGCAGTAAGGATGTGACAATCAGACACAAAAGATGCGTGAAGAAGTTGGAAGACAGCAGTAAGGATGTCACGATCAGACACAAAAGATGTGTGAAGAAGTTCAAGACAGCAGTAAGGATGTCACAATCAGACACAAGAGATGCGTGAAGTAGTTGAAGACAGCAGTAAGGATGTCACAATCAGACACAAGAGATGCGTGAAGTAGTTGAAGACAGCAGTAAGGATGTGCCATATAGCTGGAGTATGTCAAAGTGTCACGCAGTACAGGTGACCTAGAGTCATGCACAGTTCAGTGATGGTGTTCAGCAAGTGAACACCAGAACGTGAAAGGCAAGCACTGTATACACAATGTGAAACATGTTGGAACTCGCTTCCCAACAGGAAGTGGGGTACAGACTAGGGAGTTTGCGTCGAGCCGTCGTCCAGTATGGACATGGTGAGATCCTTCTAGAGTTATGGCCAAAATTGTGCCACTCGCTTATGCAACGGTATCGTATTCGTGATGTCTATGAATTGTGGAATGACAGACATGTAATTGTGCTTAATATATTTGTGGAAAATGCTGACGGAGTTTTGTTATGTTATAGTGTGTTCAGCCAGTTATAGAGTGTGTGTAGTATTGAAACCACAGTTTATCAGATTAAGTGAATCAGAGTATGTGGCTCATCAACACCACGGTCATGATGGGCAGACGAGGCATAATCACGAACTCTCAAATGCCTTTATTGCTTAAGGGCGTCAGCGCTGCCTGTCATACGTTATGCTATTATATATGTTTTACATATCCCTGTTGCCGGATAGTTAAGCTAAATCGCCATCAAACAGCACTAGGGTACATCTCATCCATCGCATCAGATCTATGGCATCACGCATCGAACTATGGCACTAGATCTAGAACCATGGTATATATATATATATATAATGTGTAAGAGTGTGATCCATGACAGATATCATAATCGGATACTAAAGATGCGTGAAGAAGTTGAAGACAGCTGTAAGGATGTCACAGACACAAAAGATGTGTGAAGAAGTTGAAAACTGTAAGGATGTCACAATCAGACACAAAACATGTGTGAAGAAGTTTAAGACAGCTGTAAGATTGTCACAATCAGACAAAAAAGATGCATGAAGAAGTTGAAGACAGCTGTAAGGATATCATAATCAGACACAAAAGATGTGTGAAGAAGTTCAAGACAGCTGTAAGGATGTCACAATCAGACACAAAAGATGCGTGAAGAAGTTGAAGACAACTGTAAGGATGTCACAATCAGACATAAAAGATGCATGAAGAAGTTGAAGACAGCAGTAAGGATATCACAATCAGACACAAAAGATGCATGAAGAAGTTGAAGACAGCAGTAAGGATATCACAATCAGACACAAAAGATGTATGAAGAAGTTGAAGACAGCAGTAAGGATGTCACAATCAGACACAGAAGATGCGTGAAGAAGTTGAAGACTGTCTCACAACAGTGCTGATATCTGTTTGTTGTTTCTGTTTCTTTCTGTTTGTACTCTGTTCATTTATGTTTGTACTCTGTTCATTTCTATTTGTACTCTGTTCATTTCTGTTTGTATTCTCTGTTTATTTCTGTTTGTACACTCTGTTCATTTCTAATTTTACTCTCTGTTCATTTCTGTTTGTACTCTCTGTTCATTGCAGTATAGCATCAAACAATCCAAGTACAGCAGAAACATGTCCTCCAGGAATTCAGCTTTAAA
Source organism: Cepaea hortensis (assembly GCA_963921405.1). Lineage (NCBI taxonomy): Eukaryota > Metazoa > Mollusca > Gastropoda > Stylommatophora > Helicidae > Cepaea > Cepaea hortensis. The sequence continues at coordinate 220,530,976 of OY992877.1, forward strand.
GTAAGTGTTAGCTGACCTTCAGTTCATGACACATCTGGCATGTCTGAGTACCAGATTTAGTTGTAGTCTGTTGTGTCAGTACATGTCTGAGTACCAGATTTAGTTGTAGTCTGTTGTGTCAGTACATGTCTGAGTACCAGATATAGTTGTAGTCTGTTGTGTCAGTACATGTCTGAGTACCAGATTTAGTTGTAGTCTGTTGTGTCTGAGTACCAGATTTAGTTGTAGTCTGTTGTGTCGGTACATGTCTGAGTACCAGATATAGTTGTAGTCTGTTGTGTCAGTACATGTCTGAGTACCAGATTTAGTTGTAGTCTGTTGTGTCAGTACATGTTTGAGTACCAGATTTAGTTGTAGTCTGTTGTGGCAGTACATGTCTGAGTACCAGATTTAGTTGTAGACTGTTGTGTCTGAGTACCAGATTTAGTTGTAGTCTGTTGTGTCAGTACATGTCTGAGTACCAGATTTAGTTGTAGTCTGTTGTGTCAGTACATGTCTGAGTACCAGATTTAGTTGTAGACTGTTGTGTCAGTACATGTCTGAGTACCAGATTTAGTTGTAGACTGTTGTCTCAGTACATGTCTGAGTACAAAATATAGTTGTAGACTGTTGTCCATGTACATGTCTTAATTATTGTGTTAGTATGTGTGAGTGAAGAATTACGTTGTAGAGGGAATGTTTACAATGCTGACATAAATAATAAACTTCAAGATGTTGTGTCACCGCTCATTCTGTCTGTATTATTAATTGCTGTGTCTGTGCTCTTGCTTATTGTGTCTGTGTTATTGTTCTACCCCTCAAACATCTTGTTTATATTGCCAGAGAAGCCAGAACTCTTGTTGATTCCATGAACCTGGAGAGAGAGCTGGAACTCAACACCAATCTCAAGGTCTGTACTTTTGGCCTTTCTCTGACATAGAACAGATTGTCATGTAAATTGTCTACTTGATATAGGTTTTCTCTGACATAGAATAGATTGTCATGTAAATTATCTAGGTTTTCTCTGACAATGAACAGAGATTGTCATGTAAATTGTCTAGGTTTTCTCTGACACAGAACAGATTGTCATGTAAATTGTCTACTTGATATAGGTTTTCTCTGACATAGAACAGATTGTCATGTAAATTGTCTACTTGATATAGGTTTTCTCTGACATAGAACAGATTGTCATGTAAATTGTCTAGGTTTTCTCTGACATAGAACAGACTGTCATGTAAATTGTCTTCTTGACATAGGTTTTCTCTGACATAGAACAGATTGTCATGTAAATTGTCTACTTGAGATGGGTTTTCTCTGACATAGAACAGATTGTCATGTAAGTTGTCTACTTGATATAGGTTTTCTCTGACATAGAACAGATTGTCATGTAAATTGTCTACTTGACATAGGTGTTCTCTGACAGAACAGATTGTCATGTAAATTGTCTACTTGACATAAGTTTTCTCTGACATAGAACAGATTGTCATGTAAATTGTCTACTTGACATAGGTTTTCTCTGACATAGAACAGATTGTCATGTAAATTGTCTACTTGACATAGGTTTTCTCTGACATAGAACAGATTGTCATGTAAATTGTCTACTTGACATAAGTTTTCTCTGACATAGAACAGATTGTCATGTAAATTGTCTACTTGACATAAGTTTTCTCTGACATAGAACAGATTTTCATGTAAATTGTCTACTTGACATAGGTTTTCTCTGACATAGAACAGATTGTCATGTAAATTGTCTACTTGACATAGGTTTTCTCTGACATAGAACAGATTGTCATGTAAATTGTCTAGGTTTTCTCTGACATAGAACAGATTGTCATGTAAATTGTCTACTTGATATAGGTTTTCTCTGACATAGAACAGATTGTCATGTAAATTGTCTTCTTGACATATAGGTTTTCTCTGACATAGAACAGATTGTCATGTAAATTGTCTGCTTGACATAGGTTTTCTCTGACATAGAACAGATTGTCATGTAAATTGTCTACTTGACATAGGTTTTCTCTGACATAGAACAGATTGTCATGTAAATTGTCTAGGTTTTCTCTGACATAGAACAGATTGTCATGTAAATTGTCTTCTTGACATAGGTTTTCTCTGACATAGAACAGATTGTCATGTAAATTGTCTACTTGATATAGGTTTTCTGACATAGAACAGATGGTCATGTAAATTATCTAGGTTTTCTCTGACAATGAACAGAGATTGTCATGTAAATTGTCTAGGTTTTCTCTGACACAGAACAGATTGTCATGTAAATTGTCTACTTGACATAAGTTTTCTCTGACATAGAACAGATTGTCATGTAAATTGTCTACTTGACATAAGTTTTCTCTGACATAGAACAGATTTTCATGTAAATTGTCTACTTGACATAGGTTTTCTCTGACATAGAACAGATTGTCATGTAAATTGTCTACTTGACATAGGTTTTCTCTGACATAGAACAGATTGTCATGTAAATTGTCTAGGTTTTCTCTGACATAGAACAGATTGTCATGTAAATTGTCTACTTGATATAGGTTTTCTCTGACATAGAACAGATTGTCATGTAAATTGTCTACTTGATATAGGTTTTCTCTGACATAGAACAGATTGTCATGTAAATTGTCTACTTGACATAGGTGTTCTCTGACAGAACAGATTGTCATGTAAATTGTCTACTTGACATAAGTTTTCTCTGACATAGAACAGATTGTCATGTAAATTGTCTACTTGACATAGGTTTTCTCTGACATAGAACAGATTGTCATGTAAATTGTCTACTTGACATAGGTTTTCTCTGACATAGAACAGATTGTCATGTAAATTGTCTACTTGACATAAGTTTTCTCTGACATAGAACAGATTGTCATGTAAATTGTCTACTTGACATAAGTTTTCTCTGACATAGAACAGATTTTCATGTAAATTGTCTACTTGACATAGGTTTTCTCTGACATAGAACAGATTGTCATGTAAATTGTCTACTTGACATAGGTTTTCTCTGACATAGAACAGATTGTCATGTAAATTGTCTAGGTTTTCTCTGACATAGAACAGATTGTCATGTAAATTGTCTACTTGATATACGTTTTCTCTGACATAGAACAGATTGTCATGTAAATTGTCTTCTTGACATATAGGTTTTCTCTGACATAGAACAGATTGTCATGTAAATTGTCTTCTTGACATAGGTTTTCTCTGACATAGAACAGATTGTCATGTAAATTGTCTACTTGACATAGGTTTTCTCTGACATAGAACAGATTGTCATGTAAATTGTCTAGGTTTTCTCTGACATAGAACAGATTGTCATGTAAATTGTCTTCTTGACATAGGTTTTCTCTGACATAGAACAGATTGTCATGTAAATTGTCTACTTGATATAGGTTTTCTGACATAGAACAGATGGTCATGTAAATTATCTAGGTTTTCTCTGACAATGAACAGAGATTGTCATGTAAATTGTCTAGGTTTTCTCTGACACAGAACAGATTGGCATGTAAATTGTCTACTTGATATAGGTTTTCTCTGACATAGAACAGATTGTCATGTAAATTGTCTACTTGATATAGGTTTTCTCTGACATAGAACAGATTGTCATGTAAATTGTCTAGGTTTTCTCTGACATAGAACAGATTGTCATGTAAATTGTCTTCTTGACATAGGTTTTCTCTGACATAGAACAGATTGTCATGTAAATTGTCTACTTGAGATGGGTTTTCTCTGACAGAACAGATTGTCATGTAAATTGTCTACTTGATATAGGTTTTCTCTGACATAGAACAGATTGTCATGTAAATTGTCTACTTGACATAGGTGTTCTCTGACAGAACAGATTGTCATGTAAATTGTCTACTTGACATAGGTTTTCTCTGACATAGAACAGATTGTCATGTAAATTGTCTACTTGACATAGGTTTTCTCTGACGAACAGATTGTCATGTAAATTTTCTAGGTTTTCTCTGACATAGAACAGATTGTCATGTAAATTGTCTAGGTTTTCTCTGACATAGAACAGATTGTCATGTAAATTGTCTACTTGACATAGGTTTTCTCTGACATAGAACAGATTGTCATGTAAATTGTCTAGGTTTTCTCTGACATAGAACAGATTGTCATGTAAATTGTCTACTTGACATAGGTTTTCTCTGACATAGAACAGATTGTCACGTAAATTGTCTAGGTTTTCTCTGACATAGAACAGATTGTCATGTAAATTGTCTAGGATGTCTCTGACATAGAACAGATTGTCATGTAAATTGCCTAGGTTTTCTCTGACATAGAACAGATTGTCATGTAAATTGTCTACTTGACATAGGTTTTCTCTGACATAGAACAGATTGTCATGTAAATTGTCTACTTGACATAGGTTTTCTCTGACATAGAACAGATTGTCACATAAATTGTCTAGGTTTTCTCTGACATAGAACAGATTGTCACGTAAACTGTCTAGGTTTTCTCTGACATAGAACAGATTGTCACGTAAACTGTATAGGTTTTCTCTGACGTAGAACAGATTGTCATGTAAATTGTTTAGGTTTTCTCTGACATAAAACAGATTGTCATGTAAATTGTCTAGGTTTTCTCTGACATAGAACAGATTGTCATGTAAATTGTCTACTTGACATAGGTTTTCTCTGACATAGAACAGATTGTCATGTAAATTGTCTAGGTTTTCTCTGACATACAACAGATTGTCATGTAAATTGTCTAGGTTTTCTCTGACATAGAACAGATTGTCATGTAAATTGTCTACTTGACATAGGTTTTCTCTGACATAGAACAGATTGTCATGTAAATTGTCTAGGTTTTCTCTGACATAGAACAGATTGTCGTGTAAATTGTCTAGGTTTTCTCTGACATAGAACAGATTGTCATGTAAATTGTCTAGGTTTTCTCTGACATAGAACAGATTGTCTTGTAAATTGTCTACTTGACATAGGTTTTCTCTGACAAAGAACAGATTGTCATGTAAATTGTCTAGGTTTTCTCTGACAAAGAACAGATTGTCATGTAAATTGTCTACTTGATATAGGTTTTCTCTGACATAGAACAGATTGTCATGTAAATTGTCTAGGTTTTCTCTGACAAAGAACAGATTGTTCATTTAGGATTTCTCTGGCATAGATTGTTAGTTTGGTTTATAGTTGGACTGATTTTCACGGATATCTAACAGCACTTTCCCTCTAACATACAACAGATTGTTAGATTCGGAATTCTCTAACATAGAACAAATTGTTAGTTAAGAATTTCTCTGACATACAACAAATGGTTAATTTGGATTTTCTATTGGAAAAATAAATTTGGATTGTTAGTTTGAGCTGTCGATAACATATAACAAATTGTTAATTTGGATTGTCTTTGAAATATAACAAATGATTAATTTTGGGTTGAGGCATTGTCAGAATACAGGTATCCCCTATCAAAGGAGAAGTAAGGTGCCTCCTTCCCTCCGGTAGCCTTCGGGACAACCTTGGGCAAGGTGGAGTACCCGTTTAGTCCTCCACTCAGGGTCACAATAAGAGTTGGATGCAGGTGGTGAGTGGGGCTGAAGAACAGCCGACAGATAGTTCTTGGTTCTGGTCTCAAGTTTCATGGCGGTAGGCAGAGGATCTCTTTATGGAGGCAATGGCTACCATCATTGACCAGTATGGTCACTGCTAAGAAGGAAAGCAATGGCTACCGTCATTGACCAGTATGGTCACTGCTAAGAAGGAAAGCATTGGCAAACTACCTTCTGTAAATGCTTAGAATGGCATGTTTCCACAGGAGCAGCCTGGCCCGATGAGGACAATCATTTGCACCAGAAGACTCCACACCATCAGCATGTGACTAGTGCACCAGGTGACTCTAGACCATCAGCATGTGACTAGTGCACCAGGTGACTCTAGACTCTAGACCATCAGCATGTGACTAGTGCACCAGGTGAATCCACACATCAGCATGTGACTAGTGCACCAGGTGAATCCACACATCAGCATGTGACTAGTGCACCAGGTGACTCTAGACCATCAGCATGTGACTAGTGCACCAAGTGACTCTAGGCCATCAGCATGTGACTAGTGCACCAAGTGACTCCACACATCAGCATGTGACAAGTGCACCAAGTGACTCTAGGCCATCAGCATGTGACTAGTGCACCAAGTGACTCCACACATCAGCATGTGACTAGTGCACCAGGTGACTCTAGACCATCAGCATGTGACTAGTGCACCAGAAGACTCCACACATCAGCATGTGACTAGTGCACCAGGTGAATCCACACATCAGCATGTGACTAGTGCACCAGGTGAATCCACACATCAGCATGTGACTAGTGCACTAGGTGAATCCACACATCAGCATGTGACTAGTGCACCAGGTGAATCCACACATCAGCATGTGACTAGTGCACCAGGTGAATCCACACATCAGCATGTGACTAGTGCACCAGGTGAATCCACACATCAGCATGTGACTAGTGCACCAGGTGAATCCACACATCAGCATGTGACTAGTGCACCAGGTGACTCTAGACCATCAGCATGTGACTAGTGCACCAAGTGACTCCACACATCAGCATGTGACTAGTGCACGAGGTGAATCCACACATCAGCATGTGACTAGTGCACCAGGTGAATCCACACATCAGCATGTGACTAGTGCACCAGGTGAATCCACACATCAGCATGTGACTAGTGCACCAGGTGACTCCACACATCAGCATGTGACTAGTGCACCAGGTGACTCTAGACCATCAGCATGTGACTAGTGCACCAGAAGACTCCACACCATCAGCATGTGACTAGTGCACCAGGTGACTCCACACATCAGCATGTGGCTAGTGCACTAGGTGACTCCACACATCGGCATGTGACTAGTGCACCAGGTGAATCCACACATCGGTATGTGACTCCACACATCAGCATGTGACTAGTGCACCAGGTGACTCTAGACCATCAGCATGTGACTAGTGCACCAGGTGAATCCACACATCGGCATGTGACTAGTGCACTAGGTGACTCTAGACCATCAGCATGTGACTAGTGCACCAGGTGGATCCACACATCGGCATGTGACTCCACACATCGGCATGTGACTAGTGCATCAGGTGACTCCACACATCGGCATGTGACTAGTGCATCAGGTGACTCCACACATCGGCATGTGACTAGTGCATCAGGTGACTCCGCACATTGGCATGTGACTAGTGCACCAGGTGACTCTACACATCAGCATGTGACTAGTGCACCAGATGACTCCACACATCAGCATGTGACTAGTGCACCAGGTGACTCTAGACCATCAGCATGTGACTAGTGCACCAGATGACTAGACCATCAGCATGTGACTAGTGCACCAGGTGACTAGACCATCAGCATGTGACTAGTGCACCAGATGACTCCACACATCAGCATGTGACTAGTGCACCAGGTGACTCTAGAACATCAGCATGTGACTAGTGCACCAGATGACTAGACCATCAGCATGTGACTAGTGCACCAGGTGACTCTAGACCACCAGCATGTGACTAGTGCACCAGGTGACTCCACACATCAGCATGTGACTAGTGCACCAGATGACTCCACACATCAGCATGTGACTAGTGCACTTGGTGACTAGACCATCAGCATGTGACTAGTGCACCAAGTGACTCCACACATTGGCATGTGACTAGTGCACCAGGTGACTCTAGACCGTCAGCATGTGACTAGTGCACCAGGTGACTCCACACATCGGCATGTGACTAGTGCACCAGGTGACTCTAGACCATCAGCATGTGACTAGTGCACCAGATGACTCCACACATCAGCATGTGACTAGTGCACCAGATAACTCCACACATCAGCATGTGACTAGTGCACCAGATGACTCCACACATCAGCATGTGACTAGTGCACTTGGTGACTAGACCATCAGCATGTGACTAGTGCACCAAGTGACTCCACACATTGGCATGTGACTAGTGCACCAGGTGACTCTAGACCGTCAGCATGTGACTAGTGCACCAGGTGACTCCACACATCGGCATGTGACTAGTGCACCAGGTGACTCTAGACCATCAGCATGTGACTAGTGCACCAGATGACTCCACACATCAGCATGTGACTAGTGCACCAGATAACTCCACACATCAGCATGTGACTAGTGCACCAGATGACTCCACACATCAGCATGTGACTAGTGCACTTGGTGACTAGACCATCAGCATGTGACTAGTGCACCAAGTGACTCCACACATTGGCATGTGACTAGTGCACCAGGTGACTCTAGACCGTCAGCATGTGACTAGTGCACCAGGTGACTCCACACATCGGCATGTGACTAGTGCACCAGGTGACTCTAGACCATCAGCATGTGACTAGTGCACCAGATGACTCCACACATTGGCATGTGACTAGTGCACCAGGTGACTCTAGACCATCAGCATGTGACTAGTGCACCAGATGACTCTAGACCATCAGCATGTGACTAGTGCACCAGATGACTCCACACATTGGCATGTGACTAGTGCACCAGGTGACTCCACACATCAGCATGTGACTAGTGCACCAGGTGACTCGAGACCATCAGCATGTGACTAGTGTACCAGGTGACTCTAGACCGTCAGCATCAAGGTGTCACTGATCTCTTACAAATGGAATAATATCATTTGAGTTAATACATTCTTGCATTATTTTATACATACATGCATACACACATACATCTACACCAACTATTAACCTCACACACAACAAACCACACACACACTTACACGTGCACATGTGCACACACACACATATATATACATATACACATTAAGTAGCAGACTGGCTAACATTGTGCCTAGCTAGAAGCTGACCCGGAGATCTCTGTCCCCAGGCAGCCGTCCAGGAACAGAAGCTGAAGGAAGATGAGCACAGGCAGTTGCAGGCCAGGTGTCAGCAGCTCTCCCTAGAGATGAACCGGCTCCGGGAGGAGAAGGTTAGCAACCACCACTTGCCTACAACTATTCTAGGATTGCCTGTTGACAGGGTGGTGTGTGGGCAGGATTACATGTTGACAGAGTGGTGTGTGGGCAGTATTACATGTTGACAGGGTGGTGTGTGGGCAGGATTACATGTTGACAGGGTGGTGTGTGGGCAGGATTACATGTTGACAGGGTGGTGTGTGGACAGTATTATATGTTGACAGGGTAGGGTGGTGTGTGGGCAGTATTATATGTTGACAGGGCAGGGTGGTGTGTGGGCAGGATTACATGTTGACAGGGTGGTGTGTGGGCAGTATTACATGTTGACAGGGTGGTGTGTGGACAGTATTATATGTTGACAGGGTAGGGTGGTGTGTGGGCAGTATTATATGTTGACAGGGCAGGGTGGTGTGTGGGCAGTATTACATGTTGACAGGGTGGTGTGTGGGCAGTATTACATGTTGACAGGGTGGTGTGTGGGCAGTATTATGTTGACAGAGTGGTGTGTGGGCAGTATTACATGTTGACAGGGTGGTGTGTGGGCAGTATTATATGTTGACATGGTGGTGTGTGGGCAGTATTATATGTTGACAGGGCAGGGTGGTGTGTGGGCAGTATTACATGTTGACAGGGTGGTGTGTGGGCAGTATTATTTGTTGACAGGGCAGGGTGGTGTGTGGGCAGTATTACATGTTGACAGGGTGGTGTGTGGGCAGTATTATATGTTGACAGGGCAGGGTGGTGTGTGGGCAGTATTACATGTTGACAGGGTGGTGTGTGGGCAGTATTATATGTTGACAGGGTGGTGTGTGGGCAGTATTATATGTTGACAGGGTGGTGTGTGGGCAGTATTATATGTTGACAGGGTGGTGTGTGGGCAGTATTACATGTTGACAGGGTGGTGTGTGGGCAGTATTATATGTTGACAGGGTGGTGTGTGGGCAGTATTACATGTTGACAGGGTGGTGTGTGGGCAGTATTATATGTTGACAGGGCAGGGTGGTGTGTGGGCAGTATTACATGTTGACAGGGTGGTGTGTGGGCAGTATTATATGTTGACAGGGCAGGGTGGTGTGTGGGCAGTATTATATGTTGACAGGGCAGGGTGGTGTGTGGGCAGTATTACATGTTGACAGAGTGGTGTGTGGGCAGTATTACATGTTGACAGAGTGGTGTGTGGGCAGTATTATATGTTGACAGGGCAGGGTGGTGTGTGGGCAGTATTACATGTTGACAGGGTGGTGTGTGGGCAGTATTATATGTTGACATGGTGGTGTGTGGGCAGTATTACATGTTGACAGGGTGGTGTGTGGGCAGTATTATGTTGACAGAGTGGTGTGTGGGCAGTATTATATGTTGACATGGTGGTGTGTGGGCAGTATTATATGTTGACAGGGCAGGGTGGTGTGTGGGCAGTATTATATGTTGACATGGTGGTGTGTCGGCAGTATTATATGTTGACAGGGCAGGGTGGTGTGTGGGCAGTATTACATGTTGACAGGGTGGTGTGTGGGCAGTATTACATGTTGACAGAGTGGTGTGTGGGCAGTATTACATGTTGACAGGGTGGTGTGTGGACAGTATTATATGTTGACAGGGTAGGGTGGTGTGTGGGCAGTATTACATGTTGACAGGTGGTGTGTGGGCAGTATTACATGTTGACAGGGTGGTGTGTGGGCAGTATTATATGTTGACAGGGCAGGGTGGTGTGTGGGCAGTATTACATGTTGACAGAGTGGTGTGTGGGCAGTATTACATGTTGACATGGTGGTGTGTGGGCAGTATTATATGTTGACAGGGTGGTGTGTGGGCAGTATTATATGTTGACAGAGTGGTGTGTGGGCAGTATTATATGTTGACAGGGTAGGGTGGTGTGTGGGCAGTATTACATGTTGACAGGTGGTGTGTGGGCAGTATTACATGTTGACATGGTGGTGTGTGGGCAGTATTACATGTTGACAGAGTGGTGTGTGGGCAGTATTACATGTTGACAGGGTGGTGTGTGGGCAGTATTACATGTTGACATGGTGGTGTGTGGGCAGTATTACATGTTGACAGGGTGGTGTGTGGGCAGTATTATATGTTGACAGGGTGGTGTGTGGGCAGTATTACATGTTGACATGGTGGTGTGTGGGCAGTATTACATGTTGACAGGGTGGTGTGTGGGCAGTATTATGTTGACAGAGTGGTGTGTGGGCAGTATTACATGTTGACAGGGTGGTGTGTGGGCAGTATTACATGTTGACAGGGTGGTGTGTGGGCAGTATTACATGTTGACATGGTGGTGTGTGGGCAGTATTATATGTTGACAGAGTGGTGTGTGGGCAGTATTATGTTGACAGAGTGGTGTGTGGGCAGTATTACATGTTGACAGGGTGGTGTGTGGGCAGTATTACATGTTGACAGGGTGGTGTGTGGGCAGTATTACATGTTGACAGGGTGGTGTGTGGGCAGTATTACATGTTGACAGGGTGGTGTGTGGGCAGTATTATATGTTGACATGGTGGTGTGTGGGCAGTATTATATGTTGACAGGGTGGTGTGTGGGCAGTATTATATGTTGACATGGTGGTGTGTGGGCAGTATTACATGTTGACATGGTGGTGTGTGGGCAGTATTACATGTTGACAGGGTGGTGTGTGGGCAGTATTATATGTTGACATGGTGGTGTGTGGGCAGTATTATATGTTGACAGGGTGGTGTGTGGGCAGTATTACATGTTGACAGGGTGGTGTGTGGGCAGTATTACATGTTGACAGAGTGGTGTGTGGGCAGTATTACATGTTGACATGGTGGTGTGTGGGCAGTATTATATGTTGACAGGGTGGTGTGTGGGCAGTATTACATGTTGACAGGGTGGTGTGTGGGCAGTATTACATGTTGACAGGGTGGTGTGTGGGCAGTATTATATGTTGACAGGGTGGTGTGTGGGCAGTATTATATGTTGACATGGTGGTGTGTGGGCAGTATTACATGTTGACAGGGTGGTGTGTGGGCAGTATTATATGTTGACAGGGTGGTGTGTGGGCAGTATTACATGTTGACAGAGTGGTGTGTGGGCAGTATTACATGTTGACAGGGTGGTGTGTGGGCAGTATTACATGTTGACATGGTGGTGTGTGGGCAGTATTATATGTTGACAGGGCAGGGTGGTGTGTGGACAGTATTACATGTTGACAGGGTGGTGTGTGGGCAGTATTACATGTTGACAGGGTGGTGTGTGGGCAGTATTACATGTTGACAGGGTGGTGTGTGGGCAGTATTATATGTTGACAGGGTGGTGTGTGGACAGTATTACATGTTGACAGGGTGGTGTGTGGACAGTATTATATGTTGACAGGGTAGGGTGGTGTGTGGGCAGTATTACATGTTGACAGGTGGTGTGTGGGCAGTATTACATGTTGACATGGTGGTGTGTGGGCAGTATTACATGTTGACAGAGTGGTGTGTGGGCAGTATTACATGTTGACAGAGTGGTGTGTGGGCAGTATTACATGTTGACATGGTGGTGTGTGGGCAGTATTATATGTTGACAGGGCAGGGTGGTGTGTGGGCAGTATTACATGTTGACAGGGTGGTGTGTGGGCAGTATTATTTGTTGACAGGGCAGGGTGGTGTGTGGGCAGTATTACATGTTGACAGAGTGGTGTGTGGGCAGTATTACATGTTGACAGGGTGGTGTGTGGGCAGTATTACATGTTGACAGAGTGGTGTGTGGGCAGTATTACATGTTGACAGAGTGGTGTGTGGGCAGTATTACATGTTGACAGGGTGGTGTGTGGGCAGTATTATATGTTGACATGGTAGGGTGGTGTGTGGGCAGTATTACATGTTGACAGGTGGTGTGTGGGCAGTATTACACGTTGACAGGGTGGTATGTGGGCAGTATTATGTTGACAGGGTGGTGTCTGGGCAGTATTACATGTTGACAAGATGGTGGTTTACTCCCATTGGGGATTGGCAGATGAGTGTGTGGGCAGTATTACATGTTGACAGGTGGTGTGTGGGCAATATTACATGTTGACAAGATGGTGGTTTACTCCCATTGGGGATTGACAGATGAGTGTGTTGGCAGGATTACCTGTTGACAGAAGGATGTGTGGATAGGATCATCTTTTGACAGGCTGGTGTGTGTGTGTGGTGTTATGTGTTTAGAGTATGTTGTGAGTATAACAGTGTGTAGGAAGCAATATCTGTTGATAGAATTATGTGTGGGTATAAGTGTGTTCTTTTGATTATGTGGAAGCATTAAAATTTGTGTGCAGGATTATGTGTGACTATAATAATGTGTGTGCAGGATTATGTGTGACTATAATAATGTGTGTGCAGGATTATGTGTGACTATAATAATGTGTGGGCAGGATTAATTGTGGATATAACATTGTGCTTGTAGGAATATGGTTATATTTGAGTATAACAATATGTGTGAGGGGGGTATATGTGAGTATAACAATGTTTGTGTGGGTTATATGTGAGTATAACAATATGTGAGTGTGTTGGTTATATGTGAGTATAACAATATGTGAGTGTGTTGGTTATATGTGAGTATAACAATGTGTGTATGTGTGGGTTATATGTGAGTATAACAATATGTGAGTGTGTTGGTTATATGTGAGTATAACAATATGTGAGTGTGTGGGTTATATGTGAGTATAACAATATGTGTATGGGTTATATGTGAGTATAACAATATGTGAGTGTGTTGGTTATATGTGAGTATAACAATATGTGAGTGTGTTGGTTATATGTGAGTATAACAATATGTGTGTATGGGTTATATGTGAGTATAACAATATGTGAGTGTGTGGGTTATATGTGAGTATAACAATATGTGTATGGGTTATATGTGAGTATAACAATATGTGTATGGGTTATATGTGAGTATAACAATATGTGTGTGGGTTATATGTGAGTATAACAATATGTGTATGTGTTGGTTATATGTGAGTATAACAATATGTGTATGTGTGGGTTATATGTGAGTATAACAATATGTGTGTGGGTTATATGTGAGTATAACAATATGTGTATGGGTTATATGTGAGTATAACAATATGTGTATGTGTGGGTTATATGTGAGTATAACAATGTGTGTATGTGTGGGTTATATGTGAGTATAACAATGTGTGTATGTGTGGGTTATATGTGAGTATAACAATATGTGTATGGGTTATATGTGAGTATAACAATATGTGTATGTATGGGTTATATGTGAGTATAACAATGTGTGTATGTGTGGGTTATATGTGAGTATAACAATATGTGTATGTGTGGGTTATATGTGAGTATAACAATATGTGTATGTGTTGGTTATATGTGAGTATAACAATGTGTGTATGTGTGGGTTATATGTGAGTATAACAATGTGTGTATGTGTGGGTTATATGTGAGTATAACAATATGTGTGTGGGTTATATGTGAGTATAACAATATGTGTGTGGGTTATATGTGAGTATAACAATATGTGTGTATGTGTGGGTTATATGTGAGTATAACAATATGTGTGTGGGTTATATGTGAGTATAACAATGTGTGTATGGGTTATATGTGAGTATAACAATATGTATGTATGTGTGGGTTATATGTGGGTATAACAATATGTGTATGGGTTATATGTGAGTATAACAATATGTGTGTGGGTTATATGTGAGTATAACAATATGTGAGTGTGTGGGTTATATGTGAGTATAACAATATGTGTATGGGTTATATGTGAGTATAACAATATGTGTGTGGGTTATATGTGAGTATAACAATATGTGTATGGGTTATATGTGAGTATAACAATATGTGTGTGGGTTATATGTGAGTATAACAATATGTGAGTGTGTGGGTTATATGTGAGTATAACAATATGTGTATGGGTTATATGTGAGTATAACAATATGTGAGTGTGTGGGTTATATGTGAGTATAACAATATGTGTGTGGGTTATATGTGAGTATAACAATATGTGTATGGGTTATATGTGAGTATAACAATATGTGTGTGGGTTATATGTGAGTATAACAATATGTGTGTGGGTTATATGTGAGTATAACAATATGTGTGTGGGTTATATGTGAGTATAACAATATGTGTGTGGGTTATATGTGAGTATAACAATATGTGTATGGGTTATATGTGAGTATAACAATATGTGAGTGTGTGGGTTATATGTGAGTATAACAATATGTGTGTGGGTTATATGTGAGTATAACAATATGTGAGTGTGTGGGTTATATGTGAGTATAACAATATGTGTATGGGTTATATGTGAGTATAACAATATGTGTATGGGTTATATGTGAGTATAACAATGTGTGTATGTGTGGGTTATATGTGAGTATAACAATATGTGTGTGGGTTATATGTGAGTATAACAATATGTGTATGGGTTATATGTGAGTATAACAATATGTGTGTGGGTTATATGTGAGTATAACAATATGTGAGTGTGTGGGTTATATGCGAGTATAACAATATGTGTATGGGTTATATGTGAGTATAACAATATGTGTGTGGGTTATATGTGAGTATAACAATGTGTGTATGTGTGGGTTATATGTGAGTATAACAATATGTGAGTGTGTGGGTTATATGTGAGTATAACAATATGTGTGTGGGTTATATGTGAGTATAACAATATGTGTATGTGTGGGTTATATGTGAGTATAACAATATGTGTGTGGGTTATATGTGAGTATAACAATATGTGTGTGGGTTATATGTGAATATAACAATATGTGAGTGTGTGGGTTATATGTGAGTATAACAATATGTGTATGTGTGGGTTATATGTGAGTATAACAATATGTGTGTGGGTTATATGTGAGTATAACAATATGTGTGTGGGTTATATGTGAGTATAACAATATGTGTGTGGGTTATATGTGAGTATAACAATATGTGTGTGGGTTATATGTGAGTATAACAATATGTGTGTGGGTTATATGTGAGTATAACAATATGTGTATGGGTTATATGTGAGTATAACAATGTGTGTATGTGTGGGTTATATGTGAGTATAACAATATGTGTGTGGGTTATATGTGAGTATAACAATATGTGTGTGGGTTATATGTGAGTATAACAATGTGTGTATGTGTGGGTTATATGTGAGTATAACAATGTGTGTATGTGTGGGTTATATGTGAGTATAACAATGTGTGTATGTGTGGGTTATATGTGAGTATAACAATGTGTGTATGTGTGGGTTATATGTGAGTATAACAATGTGTGTATGTGTGGGTTATATGTGAGTATAACAATATGTGTATGTGTGGGTTATATGTGAATATAACAATATCATGAGATGGTGCATCAGTCAGACATCTTGAGTCATGAGATCCTGTATGTGTCAGAGGAATAATCTACACATGTTATTTTCCTTGCAGAGAAATTTGATGAAACAAAAAGATGAAAGAAAAAGTCTGAGAAATCAAATTACAACCAAAGAACAGAGGTATCTCATCTCATGTGTCTCTACTGTATCTTTATCTCATCTCATGTGTCTCTACTTTATCTTTGTTTCCTCAGTTTTATCATTGAACAAGTTTGTGGTGATTCCAGTGTGCGAATAGTGAAACAGTTGGAGCAATAGAAAGTTGATGTCATTGTTGCTATGATTGATGTTTCTAAGATTATTTGATTGTTACTGCGATTGATGTTGCTAGGATTATTTGATTGTTGCTATGATTGATGTTGCTAGGATTATTTGATTGTTACTGCGATTGATGTTGCTAGGATTATTTGATTGTTGCTATGATTGATGTTGGCTGGATTATTTGATTGTTACTACGATTGATGTTTCTAGGATTATTTGATTGTTACTGCGATTGATGTTGCTAGGATTATTTGATTGTTGCTATGATTGATGTTGGCTGGATTATTTGATTGTTGCTATGATTGATGTTGGCTGGATTATTTGATTGTTGCTATGATTGATGTTGGCTGGATTATTTGATTGTTACTATGATTGATGTTTCTAAGATTATTTTATTGTTACTGCGATTGATGTTGCTAGGATTATTTGATTGTTACTGCGATTGATGTTGCTAGGATTATTTGATTGTTGCTATGATTGATGTTGCTAGGATTATTTGATTGTTGCTATTATTGATGTTGCTAGGATTATTTGATTGTTGCTATGATTGATGTTGGCTGGATTATTTGATTGTTACTGCGATTGATGTTACTAGGATTATTTGATTGTTGCTATGATTGATGTTGCTAGGATTATTTGATTGTTGCTATGATTGATGTTGCTAGGATTATTTGATTGTTGCTATGATTGATGTTGCTAGGATTATTTGATTGTTACTGCGATTGATGTTGCTAGGATTATTTGATTGTTGCTATGATTGATGTTGGCTGGATTATTTGATTGTTACTATGATTGATGTTTCTAAGATTATTTGATTGTTACTGCGATTGATGTTGCTAGGATTATTTGATTGTTACTGCGATTGATGTTGCTAGGATTATTTGATTGTTGCTATGATTGATGTTGCTAGGATTATTTGATTGTTGCTATGATTGATGTTGCTAGGATTATTTGATTGTTGCTGCGATTGATGTTGCTAGGATTATTTGATTGTTGCTTTGATTGATGTTGGCTGGATTATTTGATTGTTGCTATGATTGATGTTTCTAAGATTATTTGATTATTACTGCGATTGATGTTGCTAGGATTATTTGATTGTTGCTATGATTGATGTTGCTAGGATTATTTGATTGTTACTGCGATTGATGTTGCTAGGATTATTTGATTGTTGCTATGATTGATGTTGGCTGGATTATTTAATTGTTACTATGATTGATGTTTCTAAGATTATTTGATTGTTACTGCGATTGATGTTGCTAGGATTATTTGATTGTTGCTATGATTGATGTTGCTAGGATTATTTGATTGTTGCTGCGATTGATGTTGCTAGGATTATTTGATTGTTGCTATGATTGATTGTCAGAATCTTGAATGTCTCCAACCGAGATGCAGGAACATCGTTACGCCCGCCAGGCGAATAGTCCCCAACCGGGATGCAGTAACATCGTTACGCCCGCCAGGCGAGTATTAGTTACCTGCCCGCAGGTTGCTGGCTGACGCGATAGCCAGCAGTCAGGCAAGGACAAAGCAAGATGCACGCAGTCCTCGTGAAACCAATCCACAGAGGGCAAGCGCTTTGCGAGAAACAGACAGACAGCTTGGGTACTCGGACCAGACAGGACGTGTGGGTAGAGAAAGGCTTTGTGTAGTTCTGTGCCCGAAAGTCGAGTGCTTGTACATCTTGTGAGATAGACTGTAAAGCTGTGGGTTGTCTGTAAGTGTATTGATGTATAATATATGTATTGTAATGATCATCACATGCCAAACTAGATCGTATTGCATGTGATCTGTAAATAAATCCATTGAACTTAGTGTCGTTGTGTGTCAAGTCCAATCATGTTGTACTAGTACTTGTCTCACATGTGTTAGGTATAACGAGCCAGGTTTAAGACCCTGACATGATGTTGGCTGGATTATTTGATTGTTGCTATGATTGATGTTTCTAAGATTATTTGATTGTTACTGCGATTGACGTTGCTAGGATTATTTGATTGTTGCTATGATTGATGTTGCTAGGATTATTTGATTGTTACTGCGATTGATGTTGCTAGGATTATTTGATTGTTGCTATGATTGATGTTGCTAGGATTATTTGATTGTTGCTATGATTGATGTTGCTAGGATTATTTGATTGTTACTGCGATTGATTTTGCTAGGATTATTTGATTGTTGCTATGATTGATGTTGCTAGGATTATTTGATTGTTACTGCGATTGATGTTGCTAGGATTATTTGATTGTTGCTATGATTGATGTTGGCTGGATTATTTGATTGTTACTATGATTGATGTTGGCTGGATTATTTGATTGTTACTGCGATTGATGTTGCTAGGATCATTTGATTGTTGCTATGATTGATGTTGCTAGGATTATTTGATTGTTGCTATGATTGATGTTGCTAGGATTATTTGATTGTTACTGCGATTGATGTTGCTAGGATCATTTGATTGTTACTGCGATTGATGTTGCTAGGATCATTTGATTGTTGCTATGATTGATGTTGGCCAGGATTCAACAGATTATGGGAGAACAAGTTGACCTTGCCAGTGAAAAGGTGAAGCTTGACCAGCAGCTGGTGAGGGTTGTAGATGAGAAGACCAGATGCCTACACAAGATGAAATCTATCACTTTAGTAAGTTATCATTAATATATATATATATATATATATATATATATATATATATATATATATATATATATATATATATATATATATATATATATATATATATATATATATATATATATAGTACTACACCAGATGACATCTATTACTTTAGTAAGTTATCTATATAAAGGTCGTTCATTAGAAACCCGTTCTAATGGCTTTATTACAAAAGCATGAAAGAAACATTAACAGGTGTAGAATTAAACAAAGCATTCTATTTTCAATGAATTATGCACCATGGGCTGGTCAGAAGAAGTCGCCGTAGGCATTCAGGCAAGCATCCCATCGCTTAGATAGGATGCGAAGGCCGTCCGCAAAAAAAAAGAAAGATTGTGGTTGCTCACTGAACTACGTCTGCATCTGTGTGAAATCATTGCCCCTTGAGAGCTTTTTTTTAGAGGTCTGAACAAATGAAAATCACATGGTGACAAATCAGGAATATAGGCTGGATTTTGCAGAATTTCCCACTTCTTCCAAGGTAATGCTTCCTGCATAATCTTTGCAACATGCGGATGAGCATTGTCGTGCAACAAAATTACACCGCAAGAAAGCATGCCGGGTCGTTTATTCTTGATGGCTTTTTTGCAGCTTGTCTAGTGTTTCCAAGTAGTGGGTAGAGTTGATGTTGACACCGGGTTCTTTAAAGTCAGCTAACAATAGCCCTTCATGGTCAAAAAATGGGCTCATCAAAATCTTTCCAGCAGAAACCTGTAACTTGAATATTTTGGCTTTTGGTGATCCAGCATGCTTTCATTGCATGCTCTCTCTTTTGCTGCTCGGCTCAAAGTGGTGACACCATGATTCATCGCTTGCCACTATGCGGAAGAGAAATGTATCACCCTCCACTCTGTAGCGCTTCAAATGGTTCAAACACCATCCCATGCGTTCCTCTTTTTGGTGGTTGGTTAACATCCGTGGTACCCACTGTGAACACACCTTCCGATATTGCAGTTTCTTACGAACGACCTTTTGAATTGTCCCAACTAACACATCAAATTCTTTCGCTAGCGAATGTATGCTTTGACAACGGTTCATCTGTACTGCTGCATCAATTTTGGCGATGGTTTTTTTCTGTTGCAACAATATGCACTTGACCCAGCCATCGAAGATCTGTCGTGAACGGACGTCCATTCTGAAACATTCGCGCCCAGTCTGTCACTGTTGTCTTTGACACGCATTTGTTACCGTACGCTGCCTGCATTCTTCTATGAATGTCCACTGATTGACATCCTTCAAATGAAAGAAACTGAATCACCACTCTTTGAGCTTTTTTGGACGGATTTTGTATCAACCCGGCCATTTTCTCAACGGCCAGAAACAGAACCTATGCATCATGGGACAATAAGCACGTGTTCTTTTATTCATTGATCTGTACTTTTCACGTGACTATGACATGATCATGTTCAACGTTCTCAGTTACGCACGGTTCGGGTCGAACGGATTTCAAATGAACGCTCCTAATATATATATATATATATATATATATATATATATATATATATATATATATACATTTTCTTCTTCAGCGTTCCGAGCCATTGAGGTGCTTTGCTGCAGATACAATCCGTCTCCATTCGTCTCTCTGGTTGACCCTCTCTTGCCAGTCGTTGATTCCAAGCGCTTGTAGGTCTGTATATATATTATCTCTCCACCGTCTTCTTGGTCTACCTCGGGGTCTACGGTCATTTATTTCCTGAGTGTAAGCGAGTTTTGTTTCCCTATTATCTTCCATTCTTTCTATATGCCCCAGCCATTGTAGTCTATTAGCCTTTATGATACCAGTGATTAGCTGGGACTTAAACAGATCATAAATGTCTTTGTTACTTCTTCTTTTCCACTCTCCACTTTGTGTATCTCTAATGGGTCCAAAGATGCGTCTTAAAACTTTGTTCTCAAAGGTTTGTAGCATGGCTTTGTCTCCTTTCGTTGTACTCCAGGTTTCAGAGCCATGCAGCACAACTGGTTATATATATACATACACAGTCCTATACAAGATGAAATATATCACTTTAGTAAGTGAAGGAATATCTAGTATGTTAGGTTAATGAAGGAATTTCTTGTATGTTAGGTTAATGAAGAAATACCTTGTATGTTAGGTTAATGAAGGAATATCGTGTATGTTAGGTTAATGAAGGAATATCGTGTATGTTAGGTCAGTGAAGGCATATCTTGTATGTTAGGTTAATGAAGGAATTTCTTGTATGTTAGGTTAATGAAGAAATACCTTGTATGTTAGGTTAATGAAGGAATATTGTGTATGTTAGGTTAATGAAGGAATATCGTGTATGTTAGGTCAGTGAAGGCATATCTTGTATGTTAGGTTAATGAAGGAATATCTTGTATGTTAGGTTAATGAAGGAATATCTTGTATGTTAGGTTAATGAATGAATATTGTGTATGTTAGGTTAATGAATGAATATCGTGTATGGTAGGTTAATAAAAGAATATCGTGTATGTTAGGTTAATGAAGGAATATCTTGTATGGTAGGTTAATGAAGGAATATCTTGTATGGTAGGGTAATGAAGGAATATCGTGTATGGTAGGTTAATGAAATCAAATCAAATCAAATCAACTTTATTAGGGTCACAAATTGCCCTCACCTGATCCCCCAACCAAAACACACTCGCCACCCACAAACATTCCCCCACCCACACACACTGCCCTCACCTGATCCCCCAACCAAAACACACTCGCCACCTGTGACGAAACGCGTTTATCTGTCTTGGGTCGTCAAGTTCCCGCACTATTTTGGCGCGTCATCGGGGACTTTCCCAGCTAAAAATAGACTGAGGGAAGCCGATGGAGGACTTATTATCTAGAATCGTCTCGAAACACTGGAATTCGAGTAACCCGTGATGCTGGGTATCGCTCTAACTTCCCGTGCAGAGAGATCTAGAAACTCTAGGCGGGGAATGACGTTTTCCCGAGAAAGTATCTTTTCTCAAGAAGCACTCGCTTCTAGTGCGCATTGAGTTGGCACGAAGCGGGAAATTGGCTACAGCAGTCATTCACTTACTTTTGTTCGAAGAGAACAGACGCTGGCCTGAATGTGAGCCATTTTTGTGTTGCGTCTCACCTCAACCATGATTCGGCTGACTGTTATGAAAAGGAAGCTGAGAAGCCCTTGAACAGTTCGGAAGCTGACTGGAGAGCTGGTTTCACTATCCAGGAGTTTGCCTGTTGAGGAACCAGTCAACTATAATTGTTGTTGGCAGGAAACCACTTCGGGTGACAGAGCGAAGGGTTCAGTTCTTTACTTATCACGCCAGACTCCATCACACCAGGTACCCAATGTGATTCACCATGCGTGAAGGTTGCTTCAAGACATACAACTGCCCTGAAGGTGCACGTGTGGGAAGAGATGGTTTGTGATCGTTTAAAATAGAAGATACTCTGTTTTTGCCAGGAACATTTCAGCATGTTGAGTAATCATGCTCGACAGGGAACACCGGTCCGTCTGGTTTGACGGGGGTTCTGCCTAAACGCAGAAGTAACTAATCTTCAGACACTTGAATGGTTCTTTGGACAGCTCGAGTGGCAGGTCTTGAGAAGAACTACACCAGTATGGACGTGTGTCAAGTGTAACCCGGTGGAAGGGACTATGGATTATAGTCCAACCTGAATTGTTTCCGTAAAATAGATGTCTGATTCTATTCATGTACTGTTTCCGTATCCAGATTATCAACTGT
Source organism: Cepaea hortensis (assembly GCA_963921405.1). Taxonomy (NCBI): domain Eukaryota; kingdom Metazoa; phylum Mollusca; class Gastropoda; order Stylommatophora; family Helicidae; genus Cepaea; species Cepaea hortensis. The sequence goes on from OY992877.1 coordinate 220,553,825, forward strand.
GTTCTAGAAGGACTCAGTAACTTTTCAGTAGCCATATCTGATCCTACAAAGTGTGACTGTAAGAGACCATTGAATTGGTCAATGCCATATCGGTTCTGCAGTGGGACTGTGCTAGGAGTGACAGACCATTCGGTTGGTCAGTGACTATTTAGTTCATCGAAGTAACCAATACTTGGAGCCAAGTCCAGGAAGATTGTCTCCAACTCGGTTGTGTTCGAGAACTGTATTACCAGTGACTCCGTGGGAGTGTTATAGAGGCAGTTGGTCCAGTGAAGTGTGGTCCAGCAGTGACTCTATTGTTGTGGTTCCACGTTCGGGAGACGGAGTGGTCTCCAAGGTTCTAGTCATCTCACTGGAAGGAAGCCGGGTGAGTGGCGGACCGACTGGACGGGACATCTGCATCCACTCTACTTCTCAACTCGATGAAGACACCTACATCTCTAAGTCTTTCTCTACTCTATCTTCTATTTGTGTACATAGATTCTTCTATCAGGATGTTCATTTCAGTTCTATATTCTCAAGGGTAGAATAAACTTTATGTAAGTTGACTTGCTCTTTGTATAATGATTGAGTGTGGTCTCGGACGATGCCTAAGTGTTCATTGTTCAACAGGTGTAGGTAGTTAGTGGGGGTCTAGAATCTGGAGGGGTGTGTAGACGTAACTAAATAACCTGAGATCAACCACAGAGTAAAAATGTGTATCTGCTCGTCCAACCCCTGGGGCTAGAATACACGGGAGTGCTAGAGACACCTCGGGTGTGGTTCACTCTCACTACCCAAGGTGAACCCGAAACACTCCGTTACAGAGTGGGGGCTCGTCCGGGATTATTCCAAGATCTTTGTGTGTTGTAGACCTCTCACATAGGGATAGGGACTTTGTCTTTATCCTCTACTACAGTCTACATAAGATTCTACTACTTCTACCTATTTCCTAACTGTCTGACGGACATTTGTGTTGTGGTGATTAGTTAGTACTAGTGATTATTGATTCATTGTATTGCTTCACCCACACATACTTGAGTACCCACCTATCATAGTCAACATGTCTACCCAAGAGATAGACTTGGACAAAGTTCAGGAAACTGGACGTAAGTCTGGTCTTGAAGGAGATGCTTTGAAATCCTATGTCCAAGAGGTGGAAAGAAATTTTCGCCAAGAGGAAAGAGAGAGGAGGAGAGCAGAAAGAGAACTGGAAGCCAGTAAAGTGGCTCTTGAGGAAAAGAGGATAGCGGCTGATACTGAAATGAAACGGCTTGAGTTGGAAGCCGAGAAAGAAAAACGTGACCATGAGTATCGAATGAAGCTACTTGAGGCACAAGTGCCTGCTACAGGTGTAACTGATGGAGCTATGGGAGGAGGTGTACCTCCTGGCTCAGAGTCAACCAGTAGACGTGACTACCAGGCTATGAAATGGCCTTTACAGCCGTTCGAACCCGAGAAGGAACGGATAGACCAATACTTAGAGAAGTATGAAGCCATGTCTATTGCAATGGGTCTAGACAAACAGAAATGGTGTTTGAAACTCTCCCAGGGACTCCGTGCCGAAGGTTATGAGGTGTATGCACGCTTACCACCGGGTTTACAGAATGATTACCCGGCATTGAAAGCGGCTCTCTTGAAGAGATTCGAGATCACAGCGCACTCATACCGAAGGAAGTTTCGAACGGCGAAGCGAGAACCTGGTGAACTGTTTTCAGCATACAGTGTGAGATTGAACTCATACCTTCTTAAATGGATGGCCTTGGCCGGATTTAAGGAGGAGTATGAAAGTTTGCGTGAGTTGATGGTTGTAGATCAGATGCGAATGCAAATGTCTAAACCCTTGCGAAACTTCTTAGGTGAGAATGGGGCTGAGAGATTGGATATAGTCACCAAGTTAGCCGAAAGATACGTTGAAGTCTATGGCGAGACTGGGGACACCCGTCCAACAGATCCGAGATCGAAAGATCCGGATCAAGGTAAGTCAAAGAAGAAGTCAAAGAAGACCAAAGGGTCTGATGAACCAAAGAAACAGGTAGGCTCTTTAGAGAAGATCTCTAACGTCAACCAAGGTAAGAATAGCCCACCTAGTTCTCCAAAGAGGAAGTGGAGTGAACGATGGTGCAAATTCTGCAAGTCCAGCACTCACAATACGAGTGAGTGTAAGAGTAAGCCCAAGGACTTTCACTTTGCTTGTCTTGCAGAGGTTAGGGATAGACCTTGCAGGAAAGTGAAGTCGGTTGATGGGAATGGGGAACCAGAGCGACCTCCAGTGGTTGAGGAAGTAGAAGTGAATGGGCAACAGGTGTCGTGCCTCTACGACACGGGATTGCAATTTTCCGCTGTAATTGCATCCCACCTGACAGGCCCAGAGCAACTCACCGGGGAGATGACGGAGATACAGCCCGCCAGTAGGAGTGCTGTGGCGTTACGTTGCCCGATTGCCAATGTGGAGATTCGGAGCAAGTACGTTACTGGACGCATTCAGGCGGCAGTCGTACCGGATCCTCTCTATCCCCTAATTCTGGGCCGGAGCCGGAAGTACGTGTTTCTGGGCGAACCAGAACACCCTAGCATCCCTAAGTCTAGGCAGGTCAGAGATACAGAGGAAGAGGGTCTTGAAAAGGTAAGTCTCCGAAATACTCACCCGGATAGAATGAGTAATGCTCGGAGCAAGGATGCGACGGAGTGTCCTTGTTCGGAATGGTTGCCCAACAATGAAAACCCGTTAACTCAGGGTAAGTTCAACTCTGATAACCAGTCAGAGTTAATTCAGACTGGAACAGAGAAAAGGCAGAGGGGACGTAAGTTGGTTCCTGAGAGCTTCAGAGCTAATCTGCTGCGAACGGTACATGTCAGGTCCCCAACCCGACATCTGACTGTAGGGACAACCAGTAAATGTCTATCCCGGTACTATTGGTGGCCGGGAATGACAGGCGACGTGCGCAGGTATATTAGGTCTTGTCCGGAGTGCCGTAAATGCACACCTGAGAAACGGACGAAGACGAAGATATCCTTAGAGGTTGGAGACCGAGTTCTAGTACTCCTCCCAATCGAGGGGAACGAATTCGAAATCGGGTGGCAGGGCCCATTCCTAGTGGATAAAGTGGGGCTCCACAAGCACTATGGAGTGGTGATCTTGGGAAAGTCTACTACTTTCCATTCCAGTCTCCTCATGCGCTATGAGGGGAAGCCCGATGATAAGTCCACCAGCCCAAGGGCGCAGAGATTCGCTGAAAGAACGGTTCGGGGTTCAGGTCAGGTAGCGGAAAGCCTGTCACACCATAGGAAGTCCTATATGTATGTGCAGGTACCTTCTTCGGTTCAGCCCGGTGCTCGGGGGAACATGACCGGCCAAAGGAACACCCGCAGTGCTAACTACACTGAGAACCGTGGTCGAAAGAGGTGGGTTGTGTCGGAACGGACACAGACCCTTGGTCCCTCAATCCGACCGACTGCAGTCCAGCTGGGTCCTCGAAAGGGGAAGCTGGAGTTGCAGAAGTCCAGTAAACTCTGGCAGGAACGATCGTTAAATCAGGTCGAGACGGGAGCTCTGGTCCGCAGGACACTGCGAGATGCCCGATCGCAGTAGCGGAGTAGGCGTTGATCACCCGTGATACTGAATAGCTTGTCACCCCACCGAATGTGGTAAAAGTATTCTATACAATATTGACGGGTTAGACTTCCTCACCCGCCATCCGGTCTCTTAGAAGGAAGAACGAACGACATAGACAGCTTCTGCGTAGAAGTGGAACGACGGGGTCGATCCTCTTAAAGTGGGGGCCTATGTGACGAAACGCGTTTATCTGTCTTGGGTCGTCAAGTTCCCGCACTATTTTGGCGCGTCATCGGGGACTTTCCCAGCTAAAAATAGACTGAGGGAAGCCGATGGAGGACTTATTATCTAGAATCGTCTCGAAACACTGGAATTCGAGTAACCCGTGATGCTGGGTATCGCTCTAACTTCCCGTGCAGAGAGATCTAGAAACTCTAGGCGGGGAATGACGTTTTCCCGAGAAAGTATCTTTTCTCAAGAAGCACTCGCTTCTAGTGCGCATTGAGTTGGCACGAAGCGGGAAATTGGCTACAGCAGTCATTCACTTACTTTTGTTCGAAGAGAACAGACGCTGGCCTGAATGTGAGCCATTTTTGTGTTGCGTCTCACCTCAACCATGATTCGGCTGACTGTTATGAAAAGGAAGCTGAGAAGCCCTTGAACAGTTCGGAAGCTGACTGGAGAGCTGGTTTCACTATCCAGGAGTTTGCCTGTTGAGGAACCAGTCAACTATAATTGTTGTTGGCAGGAAACCACTTCGGGTGACAGAGCGAAGGGTTCAGTTCTTTACTTATCACGCCAGACTCCATCACACCAGGTACCCAATGTGATTCACCATGCGTGAAGGTTGCTTCAAGACATACAACTGCCCTGAAGGTGCACGTGTGGGAAGAGATGGTTTGTGATCGTTTAAAATAGAAGATACTCTGTTTTTGCCAGGAACATTTCAGCATGTTGAGTAATCATGCTCGACAGGGAACACCGGTCCGTCTGGTTTGACGGGGGTTCTGCCTAAACGCAGAAGTAACTAATCTTCAGACACTTGAATGGTTCTTTGGACAGCTCGAGTGGCAGGTCTTGAGAAGAACTACACCAGTATGGACGTGTGTCAAGTGTAACCCGGTGGAAGGGACTATGGATTATAGTCCAACCTGAATTGTTTCCGTAAAATAGATGTCTGATTCTATTCATGTACTGTTTCCGTATCCAGATTATCAACTGTGTTCTAGAAGGACTCAGTAACTTTTCAGTAGCCATATCTGATCCTACAAAGTGTGACTGTAAGAGACCATTGAATTGGTCAATGCCATATCGGTTCTGCAGTGGGACTGTGCTAGGAGTGACAGACCATTCGGTTGGTCAGTGACTATTTAGTTCATCGAAGTAACCAATACTTGGAGCCAAGTCCAGGAAGATTGTCTCCAACTCGGTTGTGTTCGAGAACTGTATTACCAGTGACTCCGTGGGAGTGTTATAGATGCAGTTGGTCCAGTGAAGTGTGGTCCAGCAGTGACTCTATTGTTGTGGTTCCACGTTCGGGAGACGGAGTGGTCTCCAAGGTTCTAGTCATCTCACTGGAAGGAAGCCGGGTGAGTGGCGGACCGACTGGACGGGACATCTGCATCCACTCTACTTCTCAACTCGATGAAGACACCTACATCTCTAAGTCTTTCTCTACTCTATCTTCTATTTGTGTACATAGATTCTTCTATCAGGATGTTCATTTCAGTTCTATATTCTCAAGGGTAGAATAAACTTTATGTAAGTTGACTTGCTCTTTGTATAATGATTGAGTGTGGTCTCGGACGATGCCTAAGTGTTCATTGTTCAACAGGTGTAGGTAGTTAGTGGGGGTCTAGAATCTGGAGGGGTGTGTAGACGTAACTAAATAACCTGAGATCAACCACAGAGTAAAAATGTGTATCTGCTCGTCCAACCCCTGGGGCTAGAATACACGGGAGTGCTAGAGACACCTCGGGTGTGGTTCACTCTCACTACCCAAGGTGAACCCGAAACACTCCGTTACACCACCCACAAACATTCCCCCACCAACCCACACATCCCCCACCCACACACACTGCCCTCACCTGATCCCCCAACCAAAACACACTCGCCACCCACAAACATTCCCCCACCCACCCACACATCCTACGCCCATCCACATACACATACTACCCCACACATCCTCTCCCCACCCACACCTCAAACCACCCATCCCCCAGCCACATGAAGGAATACCTTGTATGGTAGGTTAATGAAGGCATATCTTGTATGGTAGGTTAATGAAGGAATACCTTGTATGGTAGGTTAATGAAGGCATATCGTGTATGTTAGGTCAGTGAAGGCATATTTTGTATGGTAGGTCAGTGAAGGCATATCTTGTATGTTAGGTCAGTGAAGGCATATCTTGTATGGTAGGTCAGTGAAGGCATATCTTGTATGTTAGGACATTGATATGTTAAGTCGATGAAGGAATATCTTGTACAGTAGGTCAATAAATTGATATCTTGTATGTTAGGTCAATGAATGGATATCTTATATATTAAGTGAATGTAGGAACTTCAATTTGGTTAGGTCAGTGAGTCGTGTAATTGAGACCAGTAAAGGAAATCTAGTATCATCAGTGTTGTATTTGTGATGTGTAAAACATGTGCCATTGCCTGATCAAATGTCCATCTGGCAGGACAGTGTTGGCCTGGCCAGGCAGCGGGTGGAGAGGAGTCTGCAGCTGGTGGCATGCATCCAGCAGTATTCTGTCCTGGAGACACAGCTGCGCAACGCCAGCCACATCTGTCAGGCAGTCAAGGTCAGTGCATCACAGAACAGCTGTTTGTCCTGATGTTTGTGTACAGGGTTTGTGTGTGATGTTTGTGTACAAGGTTTGTGTGTGATGTTTGTGTACAAGATTTGTGTGTGATCTTTGTGTACAGGGTTTGTGTGTGATCTTTGTGTACAAGGTTTGTGCTAACTAATGTGATTTTTGTGTAAAAGATTTGTGTGTGATGTTTGTGTACAAAGTTTGTGTGTGGTGTTTGTGTACAAGGTTTGAGCTGTCTGGTATGATGTTTGTGTACAAGGTTTGTGTGTGATATTTGTGTACAAGGTTTGTGTGTGATGTTTGTGTACAAGGTTTGTGCTAACTAATGTGATTTTTGTGTAAAAGGTTTGTGTGTGATATATGTGTACAAGGTTTGTGTGTGATGTTTGTGTACAAGGTTTGTGCTAACTAATGTGATTTTTGTGTAAAAGGTTTGTGTGTGATATTTGTGTACAAGGTTTGTGTGTGATGTTTGTGTACAAGGTTTGTGCTAACTAATGTGATTTTTGTGTAAAAGGTTTGTGTGTGATATTTGTGTACAAGGTTTGTGTGTGATGTTTGTGTACAAGGTTTGCGCTAACTAATGTGATTTTTGTGTAAAAGGTTTGTGTGTAATATTTGTGTACAGGGTTTGTGTGTAATGTTTGTGCTAACTGCTGTGATGTTTGTGTACAAGGCTTGTGCTGGCTGATGTGATGTGTGTGTGTACAAGGTTTATGTGTGATGTTTGTGTACAAGATTTGTGTGTGATGTTTGTGTGCAAGGTTTGTGTGTGATGTTTGTATACAAGGTTTGTGCTGGTTGGTGTTTTGTTTGTGTATATGGTTTGTGCTGGCTTGTGTGATGTTTGTGTACATGGTGTGTGTGTGTGATGTTTCTGTACACAGTGTGTGTGTGATGTTTGTGTACAAGGTTTGTTCTAACTGGTGTGATGTTTGTGTACAAGATTAGTGTCTGATGTTTGTGTACAAGGTTTGTGTGTGATGTTTGTGTACAATGGTTGTGTGTGATGTTTGTGTACAAGGTTTGTTTTAATTGGTGTGATGTTTGTGTGCAAGGTTTGTGTGTGATGTTTGTGTACAAGGTTAGTGTGTGATGTTTGTGTACAAGATTAGTGTGTGATGTTTGTGTATAAGGTTTGTGTGTGGTGTTTATGTACAAGCTTTGTGTGTGATGTTTGTGTACAAGGTTTTGTGTGTGATGTTTATGTACAAGGTTTATGTGTGATGTTTGTGTACAAGGTTTGTGTGTGATGTTTGTGTACAAGATTTGTTTGTCCTAACTGGTGTGATGTTTGTGTACAAGGTGTTTTTAACTGTACACATGTCCTGGCAGATGTCATTTGTGCACACAAATGTCCTGTCAGATGTCAACTGTACACACACACACATCCTGGTAGATATCAACTGTACACACACACATGTTCTCACGGATGTAAACTGTACACACACACATGTCATGGCAGATGTCATTTGTGCACGCACACACATCCTAGCAGATGTCATGTGTGTGTATGTTGTTTCCTGGCAGGTGTCATGTGTGTGTATGTTGTGTGTCCTGGCAGATGTCATGTGTGTGTATGTTGTGTGTCCTGGCAGATGTCATGTGTGTTTATGTTGTGTGTCCTGGCAGATGTCATGTGTGTGTGTTGTATCCTGGCAGATGCCATGTGTGTGTGTTGTATTCTGGCAGATGTCATGTGTGTGTGTTGTATCCTGGCAGATGTCATGTGTGTTTATGTTGTATCCTGGCAGATGCCATGTGTGTGTGTTGTATCCTGGCAGATGTCATGTGTGTGTGTGTGTTGTATCCTGGCAGATGTCATGTGTGTTTATGTTGTATCCTGGCAGATGTCATGTGTGTTTATGTTGTATCCTGGCAGATGCCATGTGTGTTTATGTTGTATCCTGGCAGATGTCACGTGTGTGTGTTGTATCCTGGCAGATGACATGTGTGTGTGTTGTATCCTGGCAGATGTCATGTGTGTGTGTGTTGTATCCTGGCAGATGTCATGTGTGTTTATTTTGTATCCTGGCAATTGCCATGTGTGTGTGTTGTATCCTGGCAGATGTCATGTGTGTGTGTTGTATCCTGGCAGATGTCATGTGTGTTTATGTTGTATCCTGGCAGATGTCATGTGTGTTTATGTTGTATCCTGGCAGATGTCATGTGTGTGTTGTATTCTGGCAGATGCCATGTGTGTTTATGTTGTATCCTGGCAGATGTCATGTGTGTGTATGTTATGTGTCCTGGCAGATGTCATGTGTGTATGTTGTGTGTCCTGGCAGATGTCATGTGTGTGTATGCTGTGTGTCCTGGCAGATGTCATGTGTGTGTATGTTGTGTGTCCTGGCAGATGTCATGTGTGTTTATGTTGCGTCTGGCAGATGTCATGTTTGTGTATGTTGTGTCTGGCAGATGTCATGTGTGTGTGTTGTGTCACATGTACTAATATGTCACATGTACATATACCTACAGATGTCAAGTGACATCTGCAGTGATATATCCATATCTTGCTTGTTTTGTCCAATAGAGAGAAGCTGAAGAGTTGAAAGAGCATGTACAAGAGTTGAAGCAACAAGCTCGCGAGAAGTTGGTGGAAGCCAAGAACTTGGCTGGGATCCAATTGAACGAGCAGTTGGAGGAACGCCTGACAGCAGTATGTTGAAAACACTCTTCTTGTTGTCTCACCAAGACTGTACACACAGTTGTTGTTGTCTCACCAAGACTGTACACACTGTTGTTGTCTCACCAAGACTGTACACACAGTTGTTGTTGTCTCACCAAGACTGTACACATTGTTGTTGTTGTCTCACCAAGACTGTACACACTGTTGTTGTCTCACCAAGACTGTACACACTGTTGTTGTTGTCTCACCAAGACTGTACACACTGTTGTAGTATAACAGAGTAGCCTTGCTACAGGGGAATCAAAAGTGGCGTGCAATGGGAAGATTAGTATAAGCACGCTTGGGCACATCACTAAGGGGTAGGTAGGGCTCGTCGTGCTATGACGAGCCACATGGAAACGAGGCAGTTTGGGATTGTTCCATCATCAGAGAAGGATGCTTGTTTACATCTGGTCTGACACTTATTGATTTTGTCAACAACGTTTATACGATGTATCACCAATTAAACTGAATTAAGAATATTCGGCCTTGGACTGACGTTTGTCCCTGTTGCTTTACTTTCACGAGCTACTGTTATAGTTGTCTCACCAAGACTGTACACACTGTTGTTGTCTCACCAAGACTGTACACACTTTGTTGTTGTCTCAACAAGACTGTACACACTTTGTTGTTGTCTCACCAAGACTGTACACACTGTTGTTGTCTCACCAAGACTGTACACACTTTGTTGTTGTCTCACCAAGACTGTACACACTTTGTTGTTGTCTCACCAAGACTGTACACACAGTTGTTGTCTCACCAAGACTGTACACACAGTTGTTGTCTCACCAAGACTGTACACACTGTTGTTGTCTCACCAAGACTGTACACACTTTGTTGTTGTCTCACCAAGACTGTACACACTGTTGTTGTCTCACCAAGACTGTACACACTTTGTTGTTGTCTTACCAAGACTGTACACACTTTGTTGTTGTCTCACCAAGACTGTACACACTGTTGTTGTTGTTGTCTCACCAAGACTGTACACACTGTTGTTGTCTCACCAAGACTGTACACACTGTTGTTGTTGTTGTCTCACCAAGACTGTACACACTGTTGTTGTTGTCTCACCAAGACTGTACACACTGTTGTTGTTGTTGTTGTCTCACCAAGACTGTACACACTGTTGTTGTCTCACCAAGACTGTACACACTTTGTTGTTGTCTCACCAAGACTCTACACACTTTGTACTTTGCTGTTGTCTCACCAAGACTGTACACACTGTTGTTGTCTCACCAAGACTGTATACACTTTGTTGTTGTCTCACCAAGACTCTACACACTTTGTACTTTGTTGTTGTCTCACCAAGACTGTACACACTGTTGTTGTCTCACCAAGACTCTACACACTTTGTACTTTGCTGTTGTCTCACCAAGACTGTACACACTGTTGTTGTCTCACCAAGACTCTACACACTTTGTTGTTGTCTCACCAAGACTGTACACACTGTTGTTGTCTCACCAAGACTGTACACACTTTGTTGTTGTCTTACCAAGACTGTACACACTTTGTTGTTGTCTTACCAAGACTGTACACACTTTGTTGTTGTTGTCTCACCAAGACTGTACACACTTTGTTGTTGTTGTCTCACCAAGACTGTATACACTTTGTTGTTGTTGTCTCACCAAGACTGTATACACTTTGTTGTTGTTGTCTCACCAAGACTGTACACACTTTGTTGTTGTCTTACCAAGACTGTATACACTGTGTTGTTGTCTCACCAAGACTGTACACACTGTTGTTGTTGTCTCATCAAGACTGTACACACTTTGTTGTTGTCTCACCAAGACTGTACACACTGTTGTTGTTGTTGTCTCACCAAGACTGTACACACTGTTGTTGTCTCACCATGACTGTACACATTTTGTTGTTGTCTTACCAAGACTGTACACACTGTTGTTGTCTCACCAAGACTGTACATACTTTGTTGTTGTCTCACCAAGACTACACACTTTGTTGTTGTCTCACCAAGACTGTACACACTTTGTTGTTGTCTCACCAAGACTGTACACACTTTGTTGTTGTTGTCTGACTAAGACTGTACACACTGTTGTTGTTGTCTCACTAAGACTGTACACACTGTTGTTGTTGTCTCATCAAGAATGTACACACTGTTGTTGTTGTCTCACCAAGACTGTTTACACTTTGTTGTTGTCTCACCAAGACTGTACACACTGTTGTTGTCTCACCAAGACTGTACACATTTTGTTGTTGTCTCACCAAGACTGTACACACTTTGTTGTTGTCTTACCAAGACTGTACACTCTTTGTTGTTGTCTCACCAAGACTGTACACACTTTGTTGTTGTCTCACCAAGATTGTACACACTTTGTTGTTGTCTCACCAAGACTGTACACACTTTGTTGTTGTCTCACCAAGACTGTACACACTTTGTTGTCTCACCAAGACTGTACACACTTTGCTGTTGTCTCGCCAAGACTACACACTTTGTTGTTGTCTCACCAAGAATGTACACACTTTGTTGTTGTCTCACCAAGACTGTACACACTTTGTTGTTGTCTCACCAAGACTGTACACACTTTGTTGTTGTTGTCTCACCAAGACTACACACTGTGTTGTTGTCTCACCAAGACTGTACACACTTTGTTGTTGTCTCACCAAGACTGTACACACTGTTGTTGTTGTTGTCTCACCAAGACTGTACAAACTGTTGTTGTCTCACCAAGACTGTACACACTGTTGTTGTCTCACCAAGACTGTACACACTGTTGTTGTTGTTGTCTCACCAAGACTGTACACACTTTGTTGTTGTTGTCTCACCAAGACTGTACACACTGTTGTTGTCTCACCAAGACTGTACACACTGTTGTTGTTGTCTCACCAAGACTGTACACACTGTTGTTGTCTCACCAAGACTGTACACATTGTTGTTGTTGTTGTTGTCTCACCAAGACTGTACACACTGTTGTTGTTGTCTCACCAAGACTGTACACACTGTTGTTGTCTCACCAAGACTACACATTGTTGTTGTTGTTGTTGTCTCACCAAGACTGTACACACTGTTGTTGTTGTTGTCTCACCAAGACTGTACACACTGTTGTTGTTGTCTCACCAAGACTGTACACACTTTGTTGTTGTTGTCTCACCAAGACTGTACAAACTGTTGTTGTCTCACCAAGACTGTACACACTGTTGTTGTCTCACCAAGACTGTACACACTGTTGTTGTTGTCTCACCAAGACTGTACACACTTTGTTGTTGTTGTCTCACCAAGACTGTACACACTGTTGTTGTCTCACCAAGACTGTACACACTGTTGTTGTTGTCTCACCAAGACTGTACACACTGTTGTTGTCTCACCAAGACTGTACACACTTTCTTGTTGTCTCACCAAGACTGTACACACTGTTGTTGTTGTTGTTGTTGTCTCACCAAGACTGTACACTTTGTTGTTGTTGTCTCACCAAGACTGTGCACACTGTTGTTGTTGTTATTGTTGTCTCACCAAGACTTTACACTTTGTTGTTGTTGTCTCACCAAGACTGTACACACTTTGTTGTTGTCTTTTTGTCTGTTGTGTTTTGTCCAGGAATGTTTGAGGTTTGACAGTAATGTGTGTGTTTTGTCCAAGAATGTTTGAGGTTTGACAGTAATGTGTGTGTTTTGTCCAGTCCTGCTTGAGGTTTGACAGTAATGTGTGTGTGTTTTGCCTAGGAATGTTTGAGGTTTGACAGTAATGTGTGTGTTTTGTCCAGGAATGTTTGAGGTTTGACAGTAATGTGTGTGTTTTGTCCAAGAATGTTTGAGGTTTGACAGTAATGTGTGTGTTTTGTGCAGGAATGTTTGAGGTTTGACAGTAATGTGTATGTTTTGTCCAGGAATGTTTGAGGTTTGACAGTAATGTGTGTGTTTTGTCCAGTCCTGCTTGAGGTTTGACAGTAATGTGTGTGTTTTGTCCAAGAATGTTTGAGGTTTGACAGTAATGTGTGTGTTTTGTCCAAGAATGTTTGAGGTTTGACAATAATGTGTGTGTTTTGTCCAGGAATGTTTGAGGTTTGACAGTAATGTGTGTGTTTTGTCCAGGAATGTTTGAGGTTTGACAGTAATGTGTGTGTTTTGTCCAGTCCTGCTTGAGGTTTGACAGTAATGTGTGTGTTTTGTCCAAGAATGTTTGAGGTTTGACAGTAATGTGTGTGTGTTGTCCAGTTGTGCTTGAGGTTTGACAATGTGCGTGTTTTGTCCAAGAATGTTTGAGGTTTGACAGTAATGTGTATGTTTTGTCCAGTCATGCTTGAGGTTTGATAGTAATGTGTGTGTTTTGTCCAGAAATGTTTGAGGTTTTACAGTAATGTGTGTGTTTTGTCCAGGAATATTTGAGGTTTGACAGTAATGTGTGTGTGTTTTGTTCAGTCATGTTTGAGGTTTGACAGAGCTAACATTACCAGCTAACATAACATGAGATCAAATAACATAACATGAGATCAGATAACATAACATGAGATCAGCTAACATGAGATAAGCAACCTTGTTGTATTGCTGCTGAGAAACTTTGATCTGTAGATATGTTTGTGAAATGTCATGGTTGGTCTATGTGACTGTATGAAACTTTGATCTGTAGATATGTTTGTGAAATGTCATGGTTGGTCTATGTGACTGTATGAAACTTTTATCTGTAGATATGTTCATGAAATGTCATGGTTGGTCTATGTGACTGTATGAAACATTGATCTGTAGATATGTTTGTGAAATGTCATGGTTGGTCTATGTGACTGTATGAAACTTTTATCTGTAGATATGTTTGTGAAATGTCATGGTTGGTCTATGTAACTGTATGAAACATCGATCTGTAGACATGTTTGTGAAATGTCATGGTTGGTCTATGTGACTGTATGAAACTTTGATCTGTAGACATATTTGTGAAATGTCATGGTTGGTCTATGTGACTGTATGAAACTTTGATGAGTAGATATGTTTGTGAAATGTCATGGTTGGTCTATGTGACTGTATGAAACTTTGATGAGTAGATATGTTTGTGACATGTCATGGTTGGTCTATGTGACTGTATGAAACATTGATCTGTAGATATGTTTGTGAAATGTCATGGTTGGTCTATGTGACTGTATGAAACATTGATCTGTAGATATGTTTGTGACATGTCATGGTTTGTCTGTGTGACACTTTGATCTGTAGATATGTTTGTGACATGTCATGGTTTGTCTGTATGACACTTTGATCTGTAGACATATTTGTGAAATGTCATGGTTGGTCTATGTGACTGTATGAAACTTTGATGAGTAGATATGTTTGTGAAATGTCATGGTTGGTCTATGTGACTGTATGAAACTTTGATGAGTAGATATGTTTGTGACATGTCATGGTTGGTCTATGTGACTGTATGAAACATTGATCTGTAGATATGTTTGTGAAATGTCATGGTTGGTCTATGTGACTGTATGAAACATTGATCTGTAGATATGTTTGTGACATGTCATGGTTTGTCTGTGTGACACTTTGATCCGTAGATATGTTTGTGACATGTCATGGTTTGTCTGTATGACACTTTGATCTGTAGATATGTTTGTGAAATGTCATGGTTGGTCTGTATGACTGTATGAAACATTGATCTGTAGATATGTTTGTGAAATGTCATGGTTGGTCTATGTGACTGTATGAAACATTGATCTGTAGATATGTTTGTGAAATGTCATGGTTGGTCTATGTGACTGTATGAAACATTGATCTGTAGATATGTTTGTGAAATGTCATGGATGGTCTATGTGACTGTATGAAACTTTGATCTGTAGATATGTTTGTGAAATGTCATGGTTGGTCTATGTGACTGTATGAAAATATATATATAAGTTTTTGTGTTTCAGCGTGGTGTCTGGGAAGAGTTCAACAATGCTCCAAATAGACTGGATGAACTGGACAATGAGATTCACAGCATGCAAGCTCGAGCAGAAGTCCTGTTTCAAGTTGATGAGCAGGTAACTCTGATACTCACCTCTGCAACTTAACTCTACCTCAGTCACTACACTACTGAGTTGTGTCAAATAGTCATAGCACTTTATTACAGGCATCAGTTTGCACCGCACCAGTCATCATCTTATGATTTCTAAAGTAGGTCACATGACCTCTTTTACCCATATGCCATGAGTCAGATTATATGACTACTTCCTAAGTTAATATTTGTCACTGAGGAAACATCTCATCATGTTGCAGGTCCTTTTGGTTAGGAAACATCTCATCATGTTGCAGGTCCTTTTGTTTAGGAAACATCTCATCATGTTACTGGTTGTTTTGTTTAGGAAACATATCGCATGTAGCAGATCCTTTTGGTGAGGAAATATCTCATCATGTAGCAGATCCTTTTGTTTAGGAAACATCTCATCATATAGCAGATCCTTTTGTTTAGGAAACATTTCACCATGTAGCAGATCCTTTTGTTTAGGAAACATCTCATCATATAGCAGATCCTTTTGTTTAGGAAACATCTCATCATATAGCAGATCCTTTTGTTTAGGAAACATCTCATCATATAGCAGATCCTTTTGTTTAGGAAACATCTCATCATATAGCAGATTCTTTTGTTTAGGAAACATCTCATCATGTAGCAGATCCTTTTGTTTAGGAAACATCTCATCATGTTGCAGGTGGCTGTATAGAATGTTGCTCGCATCATGCCCCACCAAAAAGTTGTCTTCAATGTTGAGATCTTGTTGAATGTTATTATTAGTCTTCTGATTGATTCACTGCATTCTGTGATACATCAATTCTTCTACCACTCTAGTTAGTGGTACATCAACTCTTCTACCACTCTAGTTAATGGTACATCAACTCTTCTACCACTCTAGTTAGTGGTACATCAATTCTTCTACCACTCTAGTTAGTGATACATCAACTCTTCTACCACTCTAGTTAGTGGTACATCAACTCTTCTACCACTCTAGTTAGTGATACATCAATTCTTCTACCACTCTAGTTAGTGGTACATCAACTCTTCTACCATTCTAGTTAATAGTACATCAACTCTTCTACCACTCTAGTTAGTGGTACATCAATTCTTATACCACTCTAGTTAGTGATACATCAACTCTTCTATCACTCTAGTTAGTGGTACATCACCTCTTCTACCACTCTAGTTAGTGGTACATCAACTCTTCTACCACTCTAGTTAGTGGTACATCAACTCTTCTACCACTCTAGTTAGTGGTACATCAACTCTTTTACCACTCTAGTTAGTGGTACATCAACTCTTCTAGCACTCTAGTTAGTGGTACATCAATTCTTCTACCACTCTAGTTAATGGTACATCAATTCTTCTACCACTCTAGTTAGTGGTACATCAATTCTTCTACCACTCTAGTTAGTGGTACATCAACTCTTCTACCACTCTAGTTAATGGTACGTCAATTCTTCTAGCACTCTAGTTAGTGGTACATCAACTCTTCTACCACTCTAGTTAGTGGTACATCAACTCTTCTACCACTCTAGTTAGTGGTACATCAATTCTTCTACCACTCTAGTTAGTGGTACATCAACTCTTCTACCACTCTAGTTAGTGGTACATCAATTCTTCTACCACTCTAGTTAGTGGTACATCAACTCTTCTACCACTCTAGTTAGTGGTACATCAATTCTTCTACCACTCTAGTTAGTGGTACATCAATTCTTCTACCACTCTAGTTAGTGGTACATCAATTCTTCTACCACTCTAGTTAGTGGTACATCAATTCTTCTAGCACTCTAGTTAATGGTACATC
This sequence comes from Cepaea hortensis, assembly GCA_963921405.1. NCBI lineage: Eukaryota > Metazoa > Mollusca > Gastropoda > Stylommatophora > Helicidae > Cepaea > Cepaea hortensis. The sequence goes on from OY992877.1 coordinate 220,570,570, forward strand.
AATTCTTCTACCACTCTAGTTAGTGGTACATCAATTCTTCTAGCACTCTAGTTAGTGGTACATCAACTCTTCTACTACTCTAGTTAGTGGTACATCAACTCTTCTACCACTTTAGTTAATGGTACATCAACTCTTCTAGAACTCTGGTTAGTGGTACATCAATTCTTCTAGCACTCTAGTTAGTGGTACATCAATTCTTCTAGCACTCTAGTTAGTGGTACATCAACTCTTCTAACACTCTAGTTAGTGGTACATCAACTATTCTACCACTCTAGTTAGTGGTACATCAATTCTTCTACCACTCTAGTTAGTGGTACATCAATTCTTCTAGCACTCTAGTTAGTGGTACATCAACTCTTCTACCACTCTAGTTAGTGGTACATCAACTCTTCTACCACTCTAGTTAATGGTACATCAACTCTTCTACCACTCTAGTTAGTGGTACATCAACTCTTCTACCACTCTAGTTAGTGGTACATCAATTCTTCTAGCACTCTAGTTAATGGTACATCAATTCTTCTACCACTCTAGTTAGTGGTACATCAACTCTTCTACCACTCTAGTTAGTGATACATCAATTCTTCTAGCACTCTAGTTAATGGTACATCAATTCTTCTACCACTCTAGTTAGTGGTACATCAATTCTTCTAGCACTCTAGTTAGTGGTACATCAACTCTTCTACCACTCTAGTTAGTGGTACATCAACTCTTCTACCACTCTAGTTAATGGTACATCAACTCTTCTAGCACTCTGGTTAGTGGTACATCAATTCTTCTAGCACTCTAGTTAGTGGTACATCAATTCTTCTAGCACTCTAGTTAGTGGTACATCAATTCTTCTAGCACTCTAGTTAGTGGTACATCAACTCTTCTAACACTCTAGTTAGTTGTACATCAACTCTTCTACCACTCTAGTTAGTGGTACATCAATTCTTCTAGCACTCTAGTTAGTGGTACATCAACTCTTCTAACACTCTAGTTAGTGGTACATCAACTCTTCTACCACTCTAGTTAGTGGTACATCAATTCTTCTACCACTCTAGTTAGTGGTACATCAATTCTTCTAGCACTCTAGTTAGTGGTACATCAACTCTTCTAACACTCTAGTTAGTGGTACATCAACTCTTCTACCACTCTAGTTAGTGGTACATCAACTCTTCTACCACTCTAGTTAGTGGTACATCAATTCTTCTAGCACTCTAGTTAGTGGTACATCAATTCTTCTACCACTCTAGTTAGTGGTACATCAATTCTTCTACCACTCTAGTTAGTGGTACATCAATTCTTCTAGCACTCTAGTTAGTGGTACATCAATTCTTCTACCACTTTAGTTAATGGTACATCAACTCTTCTAGAACTCTGGTTAGTGGTACATCAATTCTTCTAGCACTCTAGTTAGTGGTACATCAATTCTTCTAGCACTCTAGTTAGTGGTACATCAACTCTTCTAACACTCTAGTTAGTGATACATCAACTCTTCTACCACTCTAGTTAGTGGTACATCAATTCTTCTACCACTCTAGTTAGTGGTACATCAATTCTTCTAGCACTCTAGTTAGTGGTACATCAACTCTTCTACCACTCTAGTTAGTGGTACATCAACTCTTCTACCACTCTAGTTAGTGGTACATCAACTCTTCTACCACTCTAGTTAGTGGTACATCAATTCTTCTAGCACTCTAGTTAATGGTACATCAATTCTTCTACCACTCTAGTTAGTGGTACATCAACTCTTCTACCACTCTAGTTAGTGATACATCAATTCTTCTAGCACTCTAGTTAATGGTACATCAATTCTTCTACCACTCTAGTTAGTGGTACATCAATTCTTCTAGCACTCTAGTTAGTGGTACATCAACTCTTCTACCACTCTAGTTAGTGGTACATCAACTCTTCTACCACTCTAGTTAATGGTACATCAACTCTTCTAGCACTCTGGTTAGTGGTACATCAATTCTTCTAGCACTCTAGTTAGTGGTACATCAATTCTTCTAGCACTCTAGTTAGTGGTACATCAATTATTCTACCACTCTAGTTAGTGGTACATCAACTCTTCTAACACTCTAGTTAGTGGTACATCAACTCTTCTACCACTCTAGTTAGTGGTACATCAATTCTTCTACCACTCTAGTTAATGGTACATCAATTCTTCTAGCACTCTAGTTAGTGGTACATCAACTCTTCTAACACTCTAGTTAGTGGTACATCAACTCTTCTACCACACTAGTTAGTGGTACATCAACTCTTCTACCACTCTAGTTAGTGGTACATCAATTCTTCTAGCACTCTAGTTAGTGGTACATCAATTCTTCTAGCACTCTAGTTAGTGGTACATCAACTCTTCTACCACTCTAGTTAGTTGTACATCAACTCTTCTACCACTCTAGTTAGTGGTACATCAACTCTTCTACCACTCTAGTTAGTGGTACATCAATTCTTCTACCACTCTAGTTAGTGGTACATAAATTCTTCTAGCACTCTAGTTAGTGGTACATCAACTCTTCTACCACTCTAGTTAATGGTACATCAACTCTTCTAGCACTCTAGTTAGTGGTACATCAACTCTTCTACCACTCTAGTTAGTGGTACATCAATTCTTCTACCACTCTAGTTAGTGGTACATCAACTCTTCTACCACTCTAGTTAGTGGTGTATCAACTCTTCTACCACTCTAGTTAGTGGTACATCAATTCTTCTACCACTCTAGTTAGAGATGTATCAACTCTTCTACCACTCTAGTTAATGGTACATCAACTCTTCTAACACTCTAGTTAGTGGTACATCAATTCTTCTACCACTCTAGTTAGTGGTACATCAATTCTTCTACCACTCTAGTTAGAGGTGTATCAACTCTTCTACCACTCTAGTTAGTGGTACATCAATTCTTCTAGCACTCTAGTTAGTAGTACATCAACTCTTCTACCACTCTAGTTAATGGTACATCAACTCTTCTAGCACTCTAGTTAGTGGTACATCAACTCTTCTACCACTCTAGTTAGTGGTACATCAATTCTTCTACCACTCTAGTTAGTGGTACATCAACTCTTCTACCACTCTAGTTAGTGGTGTATCAACTCTTCTACCACTCTAGTTAGTGGTACATCAATTCTTCTACCACTCTAGTTAGAGGTGTATCAACTCTTCTACCACTCTAGTTAATGGTACATCAACTCTTCTAACACTCTAGTTAGTGGTACATCAATTCTTCTACCACTCTAGTTAGTGGTACATCAATTCTTCTACCACTCTAGTTAGAGGTGTATCAACTCTTCTACCACTCTAGTTAATGGTACATCAACTCTTCTAACACTCTAGTTAGTGGTACATCAACTCTTCTACCACTCTAGTTAGTGGTGTATCAACTCTTCTAACACTCTAGTCAGTGATACATCAACTTTTCTTGCACTCTAGTTAGTGGTACATCAACTCTTCTCTCAGCCACCATGAATATTTTATTGTTGCTGCTTATGATTAGCCTAATAAGTAATATATGAATGAAATAATATATGAAAGGAGAGAGGCAAGGGTGGCAGAATGTCAAACTCTCAACCTCTGTCAAATAAAGTTTGTTTGTTCGTTCATTGTTGAGGTTGCCCTGAGATGTATCTTATTGGTGTGTTCTGTAAGGTGGTCCGAGAATTTGAAGACAGAGAGAAAGAAATTCAGAAACTAGAGAAGCAGATGAAAGACCTGGAGTCCAAGCGGCAGACTCACCAAGACGACATCAGCCAAGCCAAGAGGAAATGGCTGCAGCCACTCACTGACCTGATCCAGGAGATCAACACCAACTTCAGCTACTTTTTCTCCTGTCTCAACTGTTGTGGGGAAGTCAGCCTCAGCGAGCCGGAGAACCCAGTAAGTCAAACACCCACTTCCACACAATACCACCACTTGTTGCCACCCACTTCCACACAATACTACCACTTGTTGCCACCCACTTCCACACAATACTACCACTTGTTGCCACCCAGAGAACACAGTAAGTTACACACTGACTTCCACACAATACTACCACACAGTATTGCCACACAATTCTACCACACTTATACTACCACACAATATTACCTCGCAATACCGCAACTTGTTGCCACCCACTTCTACACAATACTACCACAACATACTTCCACACAATACTTCCACACAATACTTTTACACGTTACCACAACTTGTTGCCACCCACTTCCACACAATACTACCACACCATACTTCCACACAATACTTCCACACAATACTTTTACACATTACCACAACTTGCTGCTACCCACTTCCACACAATACTACCACTTGTTGCCACCCACTTCCACACAATACTACCACTTCCACACAATACTACCACTTGTTGCCACCCACTTCCACACAATACTACTACTTGTTGCCACCCACTTCCACACAATACCACCATTTGTTGCCACCCACTTCCACACAATACTACCACTTGTTGCCACCCACTTCCACACAATACTACCACTTGTTGCCACCCAGAGAACACAGTAAGTTACACACTGACTTCCACACAATACTACCACACAGTATTGCCACACAATTCTACCACACTTATACTACCACACAATATTACCTCGCAATACCGCAACTTGTTGCCACCCACTTCTACACAATACTACCACAACATACTTCCACACAATACTTCCACACAATACTTTTACACGTTACCACAACTTGTTGCCACCCACTTCCACACAATACTACCACACCATACTTCCACACAATACTTCCACACAATACTTTTACACATTACCACAACTTGCTGCTACCCACTTCCACACAATACTACCACTTGTTGCCACCCACTTCCACACAATACTACTACTCAATACTACCACTTCCACACAATACTACCACTTGTTGCCACCCACTTCCACACAATACTACCACTTGTTGCCACCCACTTCCACACAATACTACCACACAATACTTCCACTTGTTGCCACCAACTTCCACACAATACTACCACTTGTTGCCACCCACTTCCACACAATACTACCACTTGTTGCCACCCACTTCCACACAATACTACCACTTGTTGCCACCCAGAGAACACAGTAAGTTACACACTGACTTCCACCCAATACTACTACACAGTATTGCCACACAATTCTACCACACTTATACTACCACACAATATTACCTCGCAATACCGCAACTTGTTGCCACCCACTTCTACACAATACTACCACAACATACTTCCACACAATACTTTTACACGTTACCACAACTTGTTGCCACCCACTTCCACACAATACTACCACACCATACTTCCACACAATACTTTTACACATTACCACAACTTGCTGCTACCCACTTCCACACAATACTACCACTTGTTGCCACCCACTTCCACACAATACTACTACTCAATACTACCACTTCCACACAATACTACCACTTGTTGCCACCCACTTCCACACAATACTACCACTTGTTGCCACCCACTTCCACACAATACTACCACACAATACTTCCACTTGTTGCCACCAACTTCCACACAATACTACCACTTGTTGCCACCCACTTCCACACAATACTACCACTTGTTGCCACCCACTTCCACACAATACTACCACTTGTTGCCACCCACTTCCACACAATACTACCACTTGTTGCCACCCACTTCCACACAATACTACCACTTGTTGCCACCCACTTCCACACAATACTACCACTTGTTGCCACCCACTTCCACACAATACTACCACTTTTTGCCACCCACTTCCACACAATACTACCACTTGTTGCCACCCACTTCCACACAATACTACCACTTGTTGCTACCCACTTCCACACAATACTACCACTTGTTGCCACCCACTTCCACACAATACTACCACTTGTTGCCACCCACTTCCACACAATACTACCACACAATACTACCACTTGTTGCCACCCACTTCCACACAATACTACCACTTGTTGCCACCCACTTCCACACAATACTACCACTTGTTGCCACCCACTTCCACACAATACTACCACTTGTTGCCACCCACTTCCACACAATACTACCACACAATACTTCCACTTGTTGCCACCCACTTCCACACAATACTACCACTTGTTGCCACCCACTTCCACACAATACTACCACTTGTTGCCACCCACTTCCACACAATACTACCACACAATACTACCACTTGTTGCCACCCACTTCCACACAATACTACCACACAATACTTCCACTTGTTGCCACCCACTTCCACACAATACTACCACTTGTTGCCACCCACTTCCACACAATACTACCACACAATACTACCACTTGTTGCCACCCACTTCCACACAATACTACCACTTGTTGCCACCCACTTCCACACAATACTACCACTTGTTGCCACCCTCTTCCACACAATACTACCACTTGTTGCCACCCACTTCCACACAATGATATCACACAATACTACCACTTGTTGCCACCCACTTCCACACAATACTACCAACAATACTTCGACTTGTTGCCACCCACTTCCACACAATACTACCACTTGTTGCCACCCATTTCCACACAATACTACCACTTGTTGCCACCCACTTCCACACAATACTACCACACATTACCACCGCTTGTTGCCACCCACTTCACACAATACTACCACACTACTACCACTTGTTGCCACCCACTACCACACAATACTACCACTTGTTGCTACCCACTTCCACACAATACTACCACTTGTTGCCACCCACTTCCACACAATACTACCACACAATACTTCCACTTGTTGCCAACCACTTCCACACAATACTATCACTTGTTGCCACCCACTTCCACACAATACTACCACTTGTTGCCAACCAGTCCATCTCATGTGTTTTACTCTCTATGACTTTAGGCCAGCAAATGTCAGATCTAACAATGTCAGGTAGACACGTCGACTATAGTTCCTTCACAACATGCATCACATCCTGCATCTTCCTGAACATATCAACTGTGTGTTGAGACTGACCACCAGTCTTCAGGTCTTGTGTGCTGTTACAATTAATTGTCTAGTGTGTGTTGTTTCCCTGTGTTGTGTACTGTTACAATTGATTGTCTAGTGTAGGAAGATTTGAGAACTATGGTGTGTATATCAAAGTGTTTGTTTATCCTGTGAATATAGGAAGATTACGAGAAATATGGTGTGTGTATCAAAGTGTTTGTTTATCCTGTGAATATAGGAAGATTTGAGAACTATGGTGTGTATATCAAAGTGTTTGTTTATACTGTGAATGTAGGAAGATTACGAGAAATATGGTGTGTGTATCAAAGTGTTTGTTTATACTGTGAATGTAGGAAGATTACGAGAAATATGGTGTGTGTGTCAAAGTGTTTGTTTATCCTGTGAATGTAGGAAGATTACGAGAAATATGGTGTGTGTATCAAAGTGTTTGTTTATACTGTGAATGTAGGAAGATTACGAGAAATATGGTGTGTGTATCAAAGTGTTTGTTTATACTGTGAATGTAGGAAGATTACGAGAAATATGGTGTGTGTATCAAAGTGTTTGTTTATACTGTGAATGTAGGAAGATTACGAGAAATATGGTGTGTGTATCAAAGTGTTTGTTTATACTGTGAATATAGGAAGATTACGAGAAATATGGTGTGTGTATCAAAGTGTTTGTTTATCCTGTGAATGTAGGAAGATTACGAGAAATATGGTGTGTGTATCAAAGTGTTTGTTTATACTGTGAATATAGGAAGATTACGAGAAATATGGTGTGTGTATCAAAGTGTTTGTTTATCCTGTGAATGTAGGAAGATTACGAGAAATATGGTGTGTGTATCAAAGTGTTTGTTTATACTGTGAATATAGGAAGATTACGAGAAATATGGTGTGTGTATCAAAGTGTTTGTTTATCCTGTGAATGTAGGAAGATTACGAGAAATATGGTGTGTGTATCAAAGTGAAGTTTCGTGATGATGAAACCCTGCAAGAGCTGACTGCCCATCGGCAGAGTGGAGGGGAGCGCAGCGTGGCCACTGTCCTCTACATGATGGCCCTACAGGAGCTGACCAGATGTCCCTTCAGGTGTGTGGATGAGATCAATCAGGTCAGTTCAACATACCCACACATATTCTTGTCCCCACCATTTTCCTAGACATCCACACATATTCTTGTCCCCACCATTTTCCTAGACATCCACACATATTCTTGTCCCCACCATTTTCCTAGACATCCACACATATTCTTGTCCCCACCATTTTCCTAGACATCCACACATATTCTTGTGCACACCATTCTCACGGACATCCACACATATTATGCACACCATTCTCACGGATATTCACACATATTGTGCACACCATTCTCACGGATATCCACACATATTGTGCACACCATTCTCACGGATATCCACACATATTGTGCACACCATTCTCACAGATATCCTCACATATTGTGCACACCATTCTCACGGACATCCACACATATTGTGCACACCATTCTCACAGATATCCACACATATTGTGCACACCATTTTCACGGACATCCACACATATTGTGCACACCATTCTCACAGATATCCACACATATTGTGCACACCATTTTCACGGACATCCACACATATTGTGCACACCATTCTCACAGATATCCACACATATTGTGCACACCATTCTCACAGATATCCACACATATTGTGCACACCATTCTCACGGACATCCACACATATTGTGCACACCATTCTCACGGACATCTACACATTCTTGAGCACACCATTCTCACGGACATCCACACATATTGTGCACACCATTCTCACGGATATCCACACATATTGTGCACACCATTCTCACGGATATTCACACATATTGTGCACACCATTCTCACGGACATCCACACATATTGTGCACACCATTCTCACGGACATCTACACATATTGTGCACACCATTCTCACAGATATCCACACATATTGTGCACACCATTCTCACGGACATGTACACATATTGTGCACACCATTCTCACGGACATCTACACATATTCTTGTGCACACCATTCTCACGGACATCCACACATATTGTGCACACCATTCTCATGGATATCCACACATATTGTGCACACCATTCTCACGGACATCCACAAATATTGTGCACACCATTCTCACAGACATCCATATTCAATAACCTCAACGGCCTAGAGGAGACAGTACTAGGACCAGATGGTGTCAGATACAGTAACTTCAAAGGCCTAGGGAAGACAGTACTAGGACCGGATGTTGTCAGATACAGTAACTTCAACAGTCTAGAGGAGACAGATCTAGGACCTGATGGTGTCAGATACAGTAACTTCAACAGTCTAGAGAAGACAGATCTAGGACCGGATGTTGTCAGATACAGTAACTTCCTAGAGGAGACAGATATGGGACCTGATGGTGTGAGATACAGTAACTTCCTAGAGGAGACAGATATGGAACCTGATGGTGTGAGATACAGTAACTTCCTAGAGGAGACAGATATGGGACCTGACAGTGTCAGATACAGTAACTTCAACAGTCTAGAGGAGACAGATCTAGGACCTGACAGTGTCAGATACAGTAACTTCAACAGTCTAGAGGAGACAGATCTAGGACCGGATGTTGTCAGATACAGTAACTTCAACAGACTAGAGAAGACAGATCTAGGACCTGATGGTTTCAGATACAGTAACTTCAACAGTCTAGAGGAGACAGATCTAGGACCGGATGTTGTCAGATACAGTAACTTCAACAGTCTAGAGGAGACAGATCTAGGACCTGACAGTGTCAGATACAGTAACTTCAACAGTCTAGAGGAGACAGATCTAGGACCGGATGTTGTCAGATACAGTAACTTCAACAGTCTAGAGGAGACAGATCTAGGACCTGACAGTGTCAGATACAGTAACTTCAACAGTCTAGAGGAGACAGATCTAGGACCTGACAGTGTCAGATACAGTAACTTCAACAGTCTAGAGGAGACAGATCTAGGACCTGACAGTGTCAGATACAGTAACTTCAACAGTCTAGAGAAGACAGATCTAGGACCGGATGTTGTCAGATACAGTAACTTCAACAGTCTAGAGGAGACAGATCTAGGACCGGATGTTGTCAGATACAGTAACTTCAACAGTCTAGAGGAGACAGATCTAGGACCTGACAGTGTCAGATACAGTAACTTCAACAGTCTAGAGGAGACAGATCTAGGACCGGATGTTGTCAGATACAGTAACTTCAACAGTCTAGAGGAGACAGATCTAGGACCTGACAGTGTCAGATACAGTAACTTCAACAGTCTAGAGGAGACAGATCTAGGACCGGATGTTGTCAGATACAGTAACTTCCTAGAGGAAACAGATATGGGACCTGATGGTGTGAGATACAGTAACTTCCTAGAGGAGACAGATCTAGGACCGGATGTTGTCAGATACAGTAACTTCAACAGTCTAGAGGAGACAGATCTAGGACCTGATGGTGTCAGATACAGTAACTTCAACAGCCTAGAGGAGACAGATCTAGGACCGGATGTTGTCAGATACAGTAACTTCCTAGAGGAAACAGATATGGGACCTGATGGTGTGAGATACAGTAACTTCCTAGAGGAGACAGATATGGGACCTGATGGTGTGAGATACAGTAACTTCAACAGCCTAGAGGAGACAGATCTAGGACCGGATGTTGTCAGATACAGTAACTTCCTAGAGGAGACAGATATGGGACCTGATGGTGTGAGATACAGTAACTTCCTAGAGGAGACAAATATGGGACCTGATGGTGTGAGATACAGTAACTTCCTAGAGGAGACAAATATGGGACCTTATGGTTTGAGATACAGTAACTTCAACAGTCTAGAGGAGACAGATCTAGGACCTGATGGTGTCAGATACAGTAACTTCAACAGTCTAGAGAAGACAGATCTAGGACCGGATGTTGTCAGATACAGTAACTTCCTAGAGGAGACAGATATGGGACCTGATGGTGTGAGATACAGTAACTTCCTAGAGGAGACAGATATGGGGCCTGATGGTGTGAGATACAGTAACTTCCTAGAGGAGACAAATATGGGACCTGATGGTGTGAGATACAGTAACTTCCTAGAGGAGACAAATATGGGACCTTATGGTTTGAAATACAGTAACTTCCTAGAGGAGACAGATATGGAACCTGTTGGTGTGAGATACAGTAACTTCAACAGCCTAGAGGAGACAGACATGGGACCTGATGGTGTGAGATACAGTAACTTCCTAGAGGAGACAAATATGGGACCTGATGGTTTGAGATACAGTAACTTCCTAGAGGAGACAGATATGGAACCTGATGGTTTGAGATACAGTAACTTCAACAGCCTAGAGGAGACAGATATGGGACCTGATGGTGTGAGATACAGTAACTTCCTAGAGGAGACAAATATGGGACCTGATGGTTTGAGATACAGTAACTTCCTAGAGGAGACAGATATGGAACCTGATGGTGTGAGATACAGTAACTTCCTAGAGGATACAGATATGGGACTTGATGGTGTGAGATACAGTAACTTCCTAGAGGAGACAGATATGGGACTTGATGGTGTGAGATACAGTAACTTCCTAGAGGAGACAGATATGGAACCTGATGGTGTGAGATACAGTAACTTCCTAGAGGAGACAGATATGTGACTTGATGGTGTGAGATACAGTAACTTCCTAGAGGAGACAGATATGGGACTTGATGGTGTGAGATACAGTAACTTCCTAGAGGAGACAGATATGGAACCTGATGGTGTGAGATACAGTAACTTCCTAGAGGAGACAGATATGGGACCTGATAGTGTGAGATACTGTAACTTCCTAGAAGAGACAGATATGGGACTTGATGGTGTGAGATACAGTAACTTCAACAGCCTAGAGGAGACAGATATAGGACCTGATGGTGTGAGATACAGTAACTTCAACAGCCTAGAGGAGACAGATATAGGACCTGATGGTGTGAGATAAGTAACTTCAACAGCCTAGAGGAGACAGATATAGGACCTGATGGTGTGAGATACAGTAACTTCAACAGCCTAGAGGAGACAGATATAGGACCTGATGGTGTGAGATACAGTAACTTCCTAGAGGAGACAGATATGGAACCTGATGGTGTGAGATACAGTAACTTCAACAGCCTAGAGGAGACAGATATGGGACCTGATGGTGTGAGATACAGTAACTTCCTAGAGGAGACAGATATGGGACCTGATGGTTTGAGATACAGTAACTTCCTAGAGGAGACAGATATGGGACCTGATTGTGTGAGATACAGTAACTTCCTAGAGGAGACAGATATGGGACCTGATGGTGTGAGATACTGTAACTTCCTAGAGGAGACATGTATGGGACCTGATGGTGTGAGATACAGTAACTTCCTAGAGGAGACAGATATGGGACCTGATGATGTGAGATACGGTAACTTCCTAGAGGAGACAGATATGGGACCTGATGGTGTGAGATACAGTAACTTCCTAGAGGAGACAAATATGGGACTTGATGGTGTGAGATACAGTAACTTCCTAGAGGAGACAGATATGGGACCTGATGGTGTGAGATACAGTAACTTCCTAGAGGAGACAGATATGGGACCTGATGGTGTGAGATACTGTAACTTCCTAGAGGAGACATGTATGGGACCTGATGGTTTGAGATACAGTAACTTCCTAGAGGAGACAGATATGGGACCTGATTGTGTGAGATACAGTAACTTCCTAGAGGAGACAGATATGGGACCTGATGGTGTGAGATACAGTAACTTCCTAGAGGAGACAGATATGGGACCTGATGGTGTGAGATACAGTAACTTCCTAGAGGAGACAGATATGGGACCTGATGGTGTGAGATACAGTAACTTCCTAGAGGAGACAGATATGGGACCTGATGGTGTGAGATACAGTAACTTCCTAGAGGAGACAGATATGGGACTTGATGGTGTGAGATACAGTAACTTCCTAGAGGAAACAGATATGGGACCTGATGGTGTGAGATACTGTAACTTCCTAGAGGAGACATGTATGGGACCTGATGGTGTGAGATACAGTAACTTCCTAGAGGAGACAGATATGGGACCTGATGGTGTGAGATACAGTAACTTCCTAGAGGAGACAGATTCACAAGAATTATCCAGGATGTTAAAATACAGCATTAAAACTGACATTGACCCTGATGACTGGCTACACAGCTACCTCAGACCCCTCCCTAAGCGTGGTAGAGATCACTCCAGGATACATGGCTACAGAATCATCTTCTACAGGGCACCATAGGAGAGACAGATAAGCCTTGTGCATGATCAATACTAGAGCAATATGATGCATTGGAGAATAACCACAGTAAGCCCATGATGACTTGACTGAGTCTGCGGAGACCACATCCCAGGTACAGCTCAGTAAACTTGCCTATCTCTCGTAGTGCTCTGCTTGCCCATCCCGGGTGAGTGAGAGAGTGGGTTAGAGAAAGTGAGTGAGTGTGTGTATGAGAGAGTGAGACAACAAGAGAGTTAGTGTGTGTCCATGTGTGTGTGAGAGAGAGTGAGACAACAAGAGAGTTAGTGTGTATCCATGTGTGTGTGTGAGAGAGAGAGACAACAAGAGAGTTAGTGTGTGTCCATGTGTGTGTGTGTGTGAGAGAGAGAGAGAGAGAGAGAGACAACAAGAGAGTTAGTGTGTGTCCATGTGTGTGAGAGAGAGAGAGAGTGAGACAACAAGAGAGTTAGTGTGTGTGAGAGAGAGAATGAGACAACAAGAGAGTTAGTGTGTGTCCATGTGTGTGTGTGAGAGAGTGAGACAACAAGAGAGTTAGTGTGTGTCCATGTGTGTGTGTGAGAGAGAGTGAGACAACAAGAGAGTTAGTGTGTGTCCATGTGTGTGAGAGAGAGAGAGTGAGACAACAAGAGAGTTAGTGTGTGTCCATGTGTGTGAGAGAGAGAGAGAGTGAGACAACAAGAGAGTTAGTGTGTGTCCATGTGTGTGTGTGAGAGAGAGAGTGAGACAACAAGAGAGTTAGTGTGTGTCCATGTGTGTGTGTGAGAGAGAGTGAGACAACAAGAGAGTTAGTGTGTGTCCATGTGTGTGAGAGAGAGAGAGTGAGACAACAAGAGAGTTAGTGTGTGTCCATGTGTGTGAGATAGAGAGAGTGAGACAACAAGAGAGTTAGTGTGTGTCCATGTGTGTGTGTGAGAGAGAGAGTGAGACAACAAGAGAGTTAGTGTGTGTCCATGTGTGTGTGTGAGAGAGAGTGAGACAACAAGAGAGTTAGTGTGTGTCCATGTGTGTGAGAGAGAGAGAGTGAGACAACAAGAGAGTTAGTGTGTGTCCATGTGTGTGAGAGAGAGAGAGTGAGACAACAAGAGAGTTAGTGTGTGTCCATGTGTGTGAGAGAGAGAGAGTGAGACAACAAGAGAGTTAGTGTGTGTCCATGTGTGTGTGAAAGAAATCAAAGAGAGATAGAGTTGAGCACATGCATGTTATGTGACATGCTTTTCCATATTTTTTCTGTATCCTCATCTTTCATATTATTTTTACTGCCACTTGATTTTAACATGTACTATATGAAAACTTGTGCACTGCTCATTTCATCATATTTATGTCAATTTTAGGAATTATTTTATTCAGTTGCATCACTGTTTTTTTTTTACATTATACAATGTATATTTTTTGTTTCCTTTCCATTATTGGGAGGATGCTCACAATAATCTTCAATGTATGTGTGTGTGTAAAGTGTGGGAGTTTGTTCATATTAGTTTCAGTGATTATATGAGGCAAAATGTATGTGTCTAGATGTGTGGGTGGGTGTGGGTTTGTCTATGTATATGTGTGTGTGTGTGTATGTATGTATGCATTTATGTATGTGTGTGCATAAGTAAACTTTTGTCAATGAGATTGTTATTGAATATATATATGCGATGGAGTGTGTATTTGTGTGTTATTGAGTGTGTGCATAACTGTGAGTTTGTGCAAGTGATGTAAGTATGTACGCAGGTATGTATGTGTGTTTTTATGAATGTGTGTGTACGTGTGCCTGTCTGTCTCATAACATAGTGCTATGCTGTTTCCCTCTAATATTATGCTCGTCGTCTAGTAAAACAACATTGCAGCTCAACAGGAGCCAGAATAAATATTAATGAAATGAGTTCATCAATGATGGCGTTCCTCGTCAAATATATCTTTATTGGTGGCAATCGTCCGTACAATATAACGTCACCGTTCCCATGTTAATGGGAGGGCTGGTGAAAGATAATTAACAATCATTTGTAAATATTTAATGTTAACTGTAGAGTCCGATTCCATCCCTCTACTTTCATCAATGACGAGTAAATTTCATACGGTCCATCGTTCTGCAAACTACATTATGCCCCTGATTCTAACAGTATTACTTACGCCGAGCTATGTGTGTGTTGACGCCATGACCTCTATTTGACAAACGACCGGCAAGTTCTGATGCAGTATGCTTTCCTCGCTTTCTCTGTGTTAAATCTTCATCTTCCGATCGTTCTCCGTAATGCAGACTATGCCCCTTTTCCTTATCTTCCTAGAGTACTAGATGGCATGTTCGCTATGTCTTTCTGCTGGATATTTGCGTTCATATTTCAGTTTTGTTATTTATCCGACGGGCTCCATGATCATCCCAAAACCTAACTAACTTTAGTGACGTAGTACGCCGTGACGTCATCTAGCAACTTGCGTATTATGCTGCTTCTTGGTTAGCTCTTCTTGTTCTGTTTGCCACAATTTCCGTGTCTTATTCTAAATCACTGTCCCTTGCCTCCGACGCTACATGACACATGGTAATATGCATTATGTTTACAACATTCATTTAACAATATTTTTTTTCCTATGTGAATGTAACATGCTCAATTAATGAACGGAAGATGAGTGATTGGAAGGGTGCCCGATTCGTGAACCTTTGAAAATAAAGTTTGTTCGTTGGCTCATTTGTTCCCCCTTGAGTAAAGCGTTGGCACAGCTATACACGGCTCTTCCACTCATTGTCACATGCAAGTCACTTGATTGCTGCCAGAGAGAGGCACTTCTTTTTATTCAAATATTTATTTCTCAGTTCTATGCTTTCTAAGAAATAGACTGCTAGTTGTTCGTCATGAGTGTGGTAGTTGATAGTTGACTCATCTCTTGGTCATTTCTATTGTCAGGGGATGGACCCAAAGAATGAGCGCAAGATCTTCCAGCTGGTTGTGCAGACTGTGTGTAAGAAGAGTACTTCTCAATATTTCCTGCTCACTCCAAAGGTATAACATTTATTATTGTACTGTGTCTCATGTGCAATTCTCCTGTGCTCTTTTTATTATTGTTGTCTTAAAGCTATATATATATATATATATATATATATATATATATATATATATATATATATATATATATATATATATATATATATTTTAGCATATCCTTTTACAGGACTTAGCTGTCAACACCAGCATCTTTCAGCTGTATGTTGATCTCTTGGCAAGATTATGCTCAGTAGTTTGCCATTGCTTTCTGAGCGGCCAGCTCACATACCCCGTAAGTTACCGATGCGATTCGAACCACTGCTGATTTGAACCGTCATCACGTTACCTGACGAGAGTATACGAGATTACGGAGAAAAGTCATATCCTCTAAGCCACGAAGCCGGCATATATATATATATATATATATATATATATATATATATATATATATATATATATATATATATATATATGCATCAATGATGGAAGAACCACCAAGATGTGGACCAACTGTCGTTGAGCCGACCTGACCTTGGTGTCTCCCGCTCTGGTACCACTGTGGGAGTGTGCTGGGTCACCATATGGCTGTGGTCATTGTCTGATTCTGGTTAAGAACAGTGTATGGAATCTCACCTTTCTGACATGACACAAATTAGCACAGCATCGGCGAGAACAGCATCAGCGAGAACAGCAGAAGGGAGAGGGCTCCCGGCAATAAGCAGTTGAACTTGCCACACGAGCCTTGGTGGGATAGGTGGACTAGGTGATATAGATGGGATAGGGATGCTGAGTAACTTGCCACAGTGGACTAGGGATGCTGAGGGAGGAACTTGCCACAGTGGACTAGGGATGCTGAGGGAGGAACTTGCCACAGTGGACTAGGGATGCTGAGTAACTTGCCACAGTGGACTAGGGATGCTGAGGGAGGAACTTGCCACAGTGGACTAGGGATGCTGAGGGAGGAACTTGCCACAGTGGACTAGGGATGCTGAGGGAGGAACTTGCCACAGTAGACTAGGGATGCTGAGGGAGGAACTTGCCACAGTGGACTAGGGATGCTGAGTAACTTGCCACAGTGGACTAGGGATGCTGAGGGAGGAACTTGCCACAGTGGACTAGGGATGCTGAGGGAGGAACTTGCCACAGTAGACTAGGGATGCTGAGGGAGGAACTTGCCACAGTGGACTAGGGATGCTGAGGGAGGAACTTGCCACAGTAGACTAAGGATGCTGAGGGAGGAACTTGCCACAGTGGACTAGGGATGCTGAGTAACTTGCCACAGTGGACTAGGGATGCTGAGGGAGGAACTTGCCACAGTGGACTAGGGATGCTGAGTAACTTGCCACAGTGGACTAGGGATGCTGAGGGAGGAACTTGCCACAGTGGACTAGGGATGCTGAGTAACTTGCCACAGTGGACTAGGGATGCTGAGGGAGGAACTTGCCACAGTGGACTAGGGATGCTGAGGGAGGAACTTGCCACAGTGGACTAGGGATGCTGAGGGAGGAACTTGCCACAGTAGACTAGGGATGCTGAGTAACTTGCCACAGTGGACTAGGGATGCTGAGGGAGGAACTTGCCACAGTGGACTAGGGATGCTGAGTAACTTGCCACAGTAGACTAAGGATGCTGAGGGAGGAACTTGCCACAGTGGACTAGGGATGCTGAGTAACTTGCCACAGTGGACTAGGGATGCTGAGGGAGGAACTTGCCACAGTGGACTAGGGATGCTGAGGGAGGAACTTGCCACAGTGGACTAGGGATGCTGAGGGAGGAACTTGCCACAGTGGACTAGGGATGCTGAGGGAGGAACTTGCCACAGTAGACTAAGGATGCTGAGGGAGGAACTTGCCACAGTAGACTAGGGATGTTGATGGAGGAACTTACCACACTAGTCTTGGTGGAATAGGGATGCTGTGGAACTTGCCACGATGTCCTAGGTGGACTAGGGATGCTGAGTAACTTGCCACAATGGACTAGGGATGCTGAGTAACTTGCCACACTGGTCTTGGTGGAATAGGGATGCTGTGGAACTTGCCAAAATGCCCTAGGTGGAATAGGGATGTTGAGTAACATGCCACAGGGGTTTAGGTGGAATAGGGATGATGAGGAACTTGCCACAATGGATGTGGTGGAATATGGATGCTGAGGAACTTTCTACTGTACAGTCACGTCTGTGTGTGTCTGTTTACAATACAATGACATCTGATTGTGTCTGTTTACTGTACAATGACGTCTGTTTACTATACAATGACATCTGTGTGTGTCTGTTTACTGTACAATGATGACATATGTGTGTGTCTGTTTACTATATAATGATATCTGTATGTGTCTGTTTACTGTACAATGATGACATATGTGTGTGTCTGTTTACTATACAGTGACATCTGTGTGTGTCTGTTTACTGTATAATGAAGACATCTGTGTGTGTCTGTTTACTGCACAATGACATCTGTTTGTGTCTGTTTACTATACAATGACATCTGTGTGTGTCTGTTTACTGTACAGTGACATCTGTGTGTGTCTGTTTACTGTACAATATAGATATCTGTGTGTCTCTGTTTACTGTACATGATATCTGTGTGTATGTCTGTTTATTGTACAATGACATCTGTGTGTGTCTGTTTACTGTGCAATGACATCTGTGTGTGTCTGTTTACTGTACAATGAAGACATCTGTGTGTGTCTATTTACTGTACATTGAAGACATCCGTTTGTGTCTGTTTACTGTACATTGAAGACATTTGTTTGTGTCTGTTTACTGTATAGTGAAGACATTTGTTTGTGTCTGTTTACTGTACAATGAAGACATCTGAGTGTGTCTGTTTGATTTGTTTACTGTACAGTGGCATTTGTGTGTGTCTGTTTACTGTACAGTGGCATCTGTGTGTGTCTGTTTACTGTACATTGAAGACATCTGTGTGTGTCTGTTTACTGTACAATGATATCTGTGTGTGTCTGTTTACTGTACAATGACATCTGTGTGTGTCTATTTACTGTACAATGACATCTGTTTATATCTGTTTACTGTAAAATGAAGACATCTGTTAGTTTCTATTTACTGTACAATGAAGACATCTGTTTATGCCTGTTTACTGTACAATGAAGACATCTGTTTGTGTCTGTTTACTGTACAATGAAGACATCTGTTTGTGTCTGTTTACTGTACAATGAAGACATCTGTGATTGCAGTTGTGCTTGGTTCTGTTGACAGTTGCTGCCAGATCTGGAGTATGACAGCAACATGACTGTCCTGTGTGTCTACAATGGCCTGCATCTGATGGATCATAGTTCCTGGTCGCTGGACAAGTTCATCAGCAGACGGGAGTGCCTCCGAGACTCATAGACATCTGATGGAGACACATAGACATTTGATGGAGATACACAGACGTCTGATGGAGACACATAGACATTTGAGGGAGACACTTAGACATCTGATTGAGACTCATAGACCTGATGGAGACACTTAGACATTTGATGGAGACACTTAGATATTTGATGAAGACACTTAGACATTTGATGGAGACACTTAGACATTTGATGGAGACACTTAGACATTTGATGGAGACACTTAGACATTTAATGGAGATGCTTGGACATCTGATGAAGACACTTGGACATTTGATGGAGACGCTTAGATATTTGATGGAAACACTTAGACATTTGATTGAGACACTTAGACATTTGTGGGAGAAGCTTGGACACTTGATGGAGACACTTAGATATTTGATGGAGGTACACAGACATTTGATTAAGACACTTAGACATTTGATGGAGACGCTTACATATTTGATGGAGACGCTTACATATTTGATGGAGACGCTTACATATTTGATGGAGACACAGAAGGGAGTGTAATTAACGGTTACAATAAAGATTGATCTGAGATAAAATAGTCTGTCCTAAAGTGTTATCTATAGTCAATTGAGAGAACATTGTCCTTCATGTGTTGTCTATAGATGATTGAGAGAACAGTGTCCTACATGTGTTGTCTATAGATGATTGAGAGAACATAATCTGTCCTACATGTGTTGTCTGTAGATGATTGAGAGAACATGATCTGTCTTACATGTGTTGTCTCCAGATGATTGAGAGAACAGTGTCCTACATGTGTTGTCTATAGATGATTGGCCATAGTCGCAGACCTGCACACAGGCGGCTCAGGCCATATGGTCGTCTTCTACTGACCGGAGCAGCAGTGGGATTCGGCAGCCCCCTGAGCGACTGAACACATCGCTCACCTCCATAGCATGAGGAAGGGGCTAGAAAAGGTGTCCTAAATATTGTCTGCTCATTCACTACCTAACCAGCTAGCCGCGGTTGGTGGGTACCCTAACTGCGGTCGACATACAAAGAAAGATAAAACAAGCAAAGCTAAAAGAGTAAACCATATTCCCTTAACAATTGGAACTTGGAATGTACGCACCCTACTCGACAGAGACGGCGCGTCGGGTCCAGAAAGACGAACAGCACTGATTGGGAGAGAGCTGGGCAGGTACAACATCGACATTGCAGCCTTGAGCGAGACACGACTTGCAGAAGAAGGCCTAATCTGTGAAATTGGTGCCGGCTACACATTTTTCTGGAGTGGAAGGAAAAGCGAGGAAAGACGCCAATCCGGTGTGGGATTTGCCATTAAGTCGGCCCTGGTCGGCAAATTAGCTGGATTTCCAAAGGCTATAAACGACAGGCTCATGACCATGAAGTTGCCTCTGCTGAATGGAAGGAAGCACGCAACCATTGTGAGTGTCTACGCACCAACTATGACCAACGAAGATGATGTCAAGAACAAGTTCTATGAGGACCTGCACAATGTATTAACATCTGTTCCCAAAGGAGACAAACTTATACTCCTTGGGGATTTCAATGCCAGAGTAGGCAAGGACACCACCTCTTGGAGTGGCATTATTGGAAAGCATGGAGTCGGAAATTGTAACAGCAATGGACTCCGCCTCCTTCAGACATGTGCCGAACATGATCTCCTGATTACGAACACAATTTTCCGTCTCCCCATAAGAAATAGGACATCGTGGATGCACCCTCGCTCGAAACACTGGCACCTCATTGACTATGTCATCGTCAGGAGGAGTGACAAACAAGACGTTCGAGTGACAAAATCCATGTGTGGTGCCGAATGTTGGACAGACCATTGTCTCGAAAATGAACATCCACATCAGGCCACCACGGCGTCCTCAAGGGGTGAAAATGCAAACAAAGCTAAATGTCACCCGCCTAAACAGCAAGAAAATGCAGCAGTCGTTTGAAAATATGCTGGAAGACCGCCTCAAGCCCAATGCTGAAGCTAAACAGGATACAGAAACAGAATGGAGAGCCCTAAAGGACACAATTTACAACACTGTTATGGAAATCCTGGGTCCAGCCCCCCCGAAAGCATAAAGACTGGTTTGATGAAAATTCCGAAGACATCAACCAATTGCTGGCCGAGAAACATCTTCTCCTCAAGGCACATTTGAATGACCCAAAGTCAACATCAAAAAAAGATGCTTTCAAGAACATTCAGAGAGTAGTGCAGCAGAAACTTCGGCACATGCGGGACTCCTGGCTGAGCAGCAAAGCTGACGAAATTCAGGGCTTTGCTGACAGACATGATATGAAAAACTTCTACGACTCACTGAAAGCGGTCTATGGTCCTTCATCGCCAGGCATAGTTCCCCTCCTCAGTGCAGATGGGGGAACATTGGTCACCGATAAGAAAGAAATCCTTCAACGCTGGGCAGAGCATTTCAGCAACATCTTAAATGCAACTTCCTTCTTCGATGATGAAACCATCAACTGCCTTCCTCAAGTTCCCACCAATGAGACACTTGATGACCTGCCAACCATAGTGGAAGTAAACAAAGCCATCCGGCAACTCTCCAGCGGCAAGGCACCTGGTCCTGACTCCATCCCAGCAGAGATATACAAGGCAGGTGGGCCGGTCCTAACAGAGCAGCTTCACCAAGTCTTCACAAACATATGGATGAACGAGACCATGCCACAAGATTTTAAGGACGCGTCAATAGTCCACCTTTACAAACGTAAAGGAAACCGCCAATCCTGTGACAACCACCGAGGCATCTCCTTGCTTTCAGTTGCAGGGAAGATACTCGCCAGAATTCTTCTCAATCGCCTCACAGCCCATCTCGATCAAGGTCTTCTTCCTGAGAGTCAATGTGACTTCAGAAAAGAACGTGGAACTGTTGACATGATTTTCGCTGCAAAGCAGCTGCAAGAGAAATGTCAGGAACAGAACTCCGAAATGTTCTCCACTTTCATTGACCTTACCAAGGCTTTTGATACAGTCAGCAGAGAAGGACTGTGGAAGATTATGGCAAAATATGGCTGTCCACGAAAGTTTGTCCAAATAGTGCGGCTATTTCATGACGGCATGCAGGCAAGAGTACAGGAAAATGGTGAACTGTCTGAACCCTTTCCTGTCACCAATGGAGTGAAGCAAGGATGTGTCCTGGCACCAACACTGTTCAGCCTCATGTTTTCAGCCATGTTGATGAATGCCTTCGAGAACGACGACATTGGAATAGACATCAACTACCGTATGGATGGAAAGTTATTCAATCTCAGAAGGCTGAAAGCTAAAACCAAAATTAACAGCGACACTGTCAGAGAGCTCCTGTTTGCTGATGATTGCGCTCTATACGCCAACTCAGAGGCGGACATGCAACATAATGTTTCAGCTTTCTCACATGCCTGTGCCAACTTTGGGCTCAATATCAACTTGGAGAAGACTGTAGTTATGTACCAGCCAGCTCCAGGGAATAATCACACTGTGCCGAATATCAAAGTGAATGATCATAGACTAAGTGTTGTGGACAAATTCACCTATCTTGGCAGCACCGTGTCACAAGCTGCCACAATCGATGACGAAGTGAATGCAAGAATCTCCAAGGCCAGTGCGGCCTTTGGCAGACTGTACAAGAATGTATGGGACAGAACTGGAATAAGCCTGCAAACAAAGCTAAAAGTCTACAAAGCAGTTGTATTATCCACACTGCTATATGCTTGTGAAACCTGGACTGCTTATCAGCGACACGCTAGGAAATTAAACCACTTCCACACAGTCTGCCTAAGGAAGCTACTGATGATTAAATGGCAAGACAAGATCCCAGACACTGAAGTCCTAGAAAGAGCGTCCATGCCTAGTATCCACACTATACTAATGAAGAATCAGATTCGCTGGGCTGGTCACTTAATTTAACTCGTATGCCAGATCGCAGACTCCCTAAACGATTTTTTTTTTTTTACGGTGAGCTGCATTGTGGTAAACGCTCCCATGGCGGTCAGAGGAAACGCTTTAAAGACACTCTGAAGATCTCACTAAAAGCTTTTGGAATTCATTACGAAACTTGGGAGGCTGCTGCCAAAGACCAAAATTCGTGGCATACATAATTACACAAAGGTACAGTCACTTGTGAAGCAAACAGGATTGCAAGAGCTGTGGGGGAAAAAGGCTAGACAGAAAAACCATTGCAAGAGATCCACCTCCTGGAACGTCAAACATTCTTTGCCCACATTGTCAAAGAACATCTCTAGCCAAAATAGGCCTTACCAGCCATCTTAGAACTCACGGCTCCGTACTTTCAACCCCACTTCATGAAATGAATGTTCATCATAATTTTTGATAGACAAACAATACATTATAACATTACATAAATGCAGGATAGACAGACAGACATACAGTCAGAAAATACATGCCAGACAGACATTCAGGACTGAAAGACATAAACACAGACATAAAAGACAGACAGGGCTGGTGAACCTGTGTTTGTGTGGGGAGCGGGGGAGATTGGGGGTTCAGGCGGTTAGGACGGATATCGGATAAATAGAGCGGGCGGACGTATATCGCAGACTGACAGAATCAACACGCACACACCACTGGCAGACATATTGACAGATATACAGGCAGGACTGTCTGGCAGACAGACAGCACTGGTAGACAAACATACCGAAACGACTGGACAACGTATACGCATAACCGACGTACATACATACGTACAGACTGATAAGACAGACATACAGAAATGGCAGATAAGCAGACGGACAAGACATACAGAGAAAGAGACATGCAGACATAAAGACTGGCATACAGGCAGATAGGACTGGCAGACAAACAGACAAAGAGGACAGATAGAAATGTATAAACATTGTGTCACTTGTCTCCACGATGTCCTCGTTGAAATAATACATAATACGCACTGAATATACAAGTGAATGCAATGACTTAAATGACATGTCATCGCATTGAAAGATAACAGTTCTGAATGTTTCAGCCGGGCAGAATATTTCATATTAAAAGTGACATTTTGACCTATTAATTATATTATATTATATATTCTATTAATTATATTATATTATATATTCTATTAATTATATTATATTATATATTCTATTAATTATATTATATTATATATTCTATTAATTATATTATATTATATATTCTATTAATTATATTCTATTATATATTCTATTAATTATATTATATATTCTATTAATTATATTATATTATAATTCTATTAATTATATTATATTATATATTCTATTAATTATATTATATTATATATTCTATTAATTATATTATATTATATATTCTATTAATTATATTATATTATATATTCTATTAATTATATTCTATTATATATTCTATTAATTATATTATATATTCTATTAATTATATTATATTATAATTCTATTAATTATATTATATTATATATTCTATTAATTATATTATATTATATATTCTATTAATTATATTATATTATATATTCTATTAATTATATTATATTATATATTCTATTAATTATATTATATATTCTATTACTACCTGGCCTCTGTTAGCGCCGAACGTTGGGCGACGCTTACCAAACCCGACACCCCACATTGTGCCAACGGCTTCGGGCGGAAGAGCGCAATTGGGAGGGTACAAGCCTTACCCTGGTGCGAGGAAATGCAAGCTAAAGACAAAATTGTCATGGCAGGGCATACCAGGCCCTAAGCCTTGGTTGGCGACTGGTCTAGGATCGAAGCTCCGACAGGCGGACAGTTAGAGCATTGCTTTGCTGATCCGGCAGCTTCTGCAGCTTGTCTTGTTCCAGATGTAGGGGTGTTACCTTTCCTCTGGAGTGAACTAGGCGGGCCGAGAGAGGGATCATGCTGCATGGGCAACACATGATCTCTATATTTTAGCCCAGGCTTTGTGCTATGGAGAGGCAATAACTCCATCCCTGGTCTTAACTGGTCTCGGAATAAAAGTTATTATGCCTTTTTAAAGCACAAACTATCGTCTGTCAAGACGGCAAGGTGCCAATGGATGGATGGATGGATGGATTCTATTAATTATATTATATTATATATTCTATTAATTATATTATATTATATATTCTATTAATTATATTATATTATATATTCTATTAATTATATTATATTATATATTCTATTAATTATATTATATTATATATTCTATTAATTATATTCTATTATATATTCTATTAATTATATTATATATTCTATTAATTATATTATAATTTATATATTCTATTAATTATATTATATTATATATTCTATTAATTATATTATATTATATATTCTATTAATTATATTATATTATATATTCTATTAATTATATTATATTATATATTCTATTAATTATATTATATTATATATTCTATTAATTATATTATATTATATATTCTATTAATTATATTATATTATATATTCTATTAATTATATTATATATTCTATTAATTATATTATATTATAATTCTATTAATTATATTATATTATATATTCTATTAATTATATTATATTATATATTCTATTAATTATATTATATATTCTATTAATTATATTATATATTCTATTAATTATATTATATATTCTATTAATTATATTATATTATATATTCTATTAATTATATTATATTATATATTCTATTAATTATATTATATATTCTATTAATTATATTCTATTATATATTCTATTAATTATATTATATATTCTATTAATTATATTATATTATATATTCTATTAATTATATTATATTATATATTCTATTAATTATATTATATATTATATTAATTATATTATATATTCTATTAATTATATTATATATTATATTAATTATATTATATATTCTATTAATTACATTATATTATATATTCTATTAATTATATTATATTATATATTCTATTAATTATATTATATTATATATTCTATTAATTATATTATATATTCTATTAATTATATTATATTATATATTCTATTAATTATATTATATATTCTATTAATTATATTATATTATATATTCTATTAATTATATTATATTATATATTCTATTAATTATATTATATTATATATTCTATTAATTATATTATATATTCTATTAATTATATTATATTATATATTCTATTAATTATATTATATTATATATTCTATTAATTATATTATATTATATATTCTATTAATTATATTATATTATATATTATATTAATTATATTATATATTATATTATATTATATATTCTATTAATTATATTATATTATATATTCTATTAATTATATTATATATTCTATTAATTATATTATATATTCTATTAATTATATTATATATTCTATTAATTATATTATATATTCTATTAATTATATTATATATTCTATTAATTATATTATATATTCTATTAATTATATTATATATTCTATTAATTATATTATATTATATATTCTATTAATTATATTCTATTATATATTCTATTAATTATATTATATATTCTATTAATTATATTATATTATATATTCTATTAATTATATTATATTATATATTCTATTAATTATATTATATTATATATTCTATTAATTATATTATATTATATATTCTATTAATTATATTATATTATATATTCTATTAATTATATTATATTATATATTCTATTAATTATATATTATATATTCTATTAATTATATTATATTATATATTCTATTAATTATATTATATTATATATTCTATTTATTATATTATATTATATATTCTATTAATTATATTATATTATATATTCTATTAATTATAACTCTCACAGAACAAATACATGGGCAACGCGGTTTGCTCAATTGTAAATTAACATTATCAGGAATTCATATCTTGAAGCCGGTCTCCCTGGCCTAGAGGTTAGCAGCTTTCTCCGTAACCCCGAATACTCTCGTGGTTAACGTGAGCGCACGAGAATTGGAAGCGGTTCGAGTCGCGCCAGTGACTTATGAGAGTATGGGGCCGGTCGCTCAGAAAGCAATGGCAAACTACTGAGCGTAATCTTGCCAAGAAATCAACAATCAGCTGAAAGATGCTAATGTTGACAGTGATGTCCTGTAAAGGATATGCAAAACATTCAATATCTTGAAACATTATCGGCAGCCATTGTGAATTCTTATCAGGCGTGAATATTGTAAGATTACAGCGGCAATATGACCGTTACGTTTGGTTTATCACAAAACAAATATGTGGTCCGTGGAGTTTGCTGAATTATCAGTTACTACATCAGAGATTAGAGACATTAGACGTAGACAGTCACAATTTTTGTGGGCATGTTATGAGAAGAAATGAATTGGAGAACTTGGTGACAACTGGTAAGATCGAGGGGAACAGACCAAGGGGAAGACCTAGAAACAAGTACCTGGATGGCTTGGCCACGTGGCATTGTCGAGACAGAAACACACGACTCTGGTGATCGAGTGAGATGGCAGAACATGACCGCCCACGCTTACCGGCATGGCACATGATGAATGGATGGATATCAGAGATTAATGGCTTGAAACATTAATTGGCGGGCATTGAAACTCTTAGTCAGGTGTGAACATTTAATATTTCACCGAGAATGTGACCTTTAGGTTATGTTGATCAGCTCGCAAAAAACGCATATATGGTCTGCATGGTTTGTTCAGTTTATCAGGGATTAATGACTTGAAACAGTGCTTGGCAGCCATTTTGAATATTAATGTCAAATTACTCAATATTTGTAAAACTATTACTCTTTTAAAATGAGGTCACGTAGACAGTGACATAATGTTGCTAGGGTTTTTGTTCACAAACAAACAAGTGACGCTGATGTTAGTGGTAACAAACCGCTGTATAATTGTCAGGCTGTAGGTCATCAAGATGCTTGCTTGGCACCTTGCCGTCTTGACAGACGATAGTTTGTTACATTGTGCTTCAAAAAGGTATAATACCCACAGCACAAGGCGGTAGCGAATGTGACTGATCAGACCAATTCGCTCTATAAATGTTCGTCCACAATGGATGCATGTGAACACATGGTCATTTTCACAATCACGCACCATCTTACACACGCTCGGTGTATGACCTATCTCCAATTATTTTCTTCTTTGTCTTATTCCATTTCTGTTCTTTGCATTTCATGCAACGCGATCAGAGGCGACTAGCTCTCGAGGTGCAATATGAATGCCTGTATCAATCATGTCCCGCTTACACACATCTTTGTGTCGTAGTAGAGACGGACCCCGAGATCTTTTACCCATCTGTAATTCACAAAAAAAAGACGTATTTTTGGTATTCTACCGTCATCCATCCTCCTAACGTACCCTATCCATCTAAGTCTACGAAGACTGAGCATGGAATAAACTGTCACACAACCTGATCTTTCCAATACTTCAGTATTTGTGATTTTGTCTTGCCACTTAATACCAAGAATTCTTCGCAGACACCGCATATGAAAGCTGTTTAAACGTTTCTCTTGGTGTGAGTAAGTTGTCCAGGCTTCACTGCCAAAAAAAAAAGAAGAGTGCTAAGGACACAGGCTTGATAGACCAGGACTTTTGTTTGGGCAGCAAGCTTCCTGTTCACCCAGAGTTTTTGTTAACTTGTTCATTGTTGTTGCTGCCTTATCGATCCAAAATGCTCAATCAGTATTTTCCTCTTTCTTCACATTCAGTGAAACGACTGACATACAACCACGAATATCTCGGCTTTGAATTGGCCTACAGACTTGAATGAAGTACCTTTGAATTTGGTTTTCAAGAGGTATCTAGCTGGCGGGTTGCATAATTGAAAAGCAGTTTAGAACATTGATTTAGTTGGTTGTTTCGGGATTTGAGATTTAAATATTGAGCTCAACCCACTACTGGCAACAGCTGATCGTATTCTGGTATGAAGTTAAGGCCTATCCACGTCAATGTGGAAGCATGTAGAACATGTTACTAAACTGGGTACTTCATTTCCTGTGCTTGTTGGTTTCCAGCTGTAGCATTAAAGTTTCCGAAAACAGTATTTATTTCTGAGTTGTTGGACTTGCTCACAACATTATACGAGTAACTATAACATGCATCATTGCTATCTGCATACATGCCGTTGGAAACCGTCAGATGTGGGGAAGTATGATTACCCACGCCAGTCGGCAAGGCCTTTGATGGTGATGATGCCTTCTTTACTGCTTTTTGCTGTGTCGGCATAAGTGTGAATGATGTTGAATGATGTATGAGAGCAAGAGAACAACTCCAGAAGAAGATGGATTGCCGACATCAAAAACGTTGTACATTCACCCGGAAGGATACTATGCAGTGCAACCCATCGGGTGATGGAAGATCACCTACCCCCCCCCCCCCCCCCCACACACACACACACCCCTTTCATAACGCTTGGCGGCAAAAGAGGAGGAAGATGGTGACAACGACTGCTTAGTATCCGGGAATAAATTGTGATCTTCTGCGATCAATAGCTATTTGTTTTTCGAGATGAAATGGAGTTCGGACCGTGCAACGGAGTTCGTGCACGCGCGCCCGGACTTCCTTCGGTGTAATCAAAGATATGGCGAGAACAGAGGACTTTGACGTCAGTGAATCCACATCGCTGTCCAGGATGAAACACTTGGGAGTAAGAATTGGCACGGCCAGGGGCGAGAGGTACATCGGGAAAACAAGGCGCCTCGTCAACCAACACAGAACTGGCACTATTAGCCACCGGACGCTGATGCATGTCCTGGGGGGAGGATCTGAGCACCTATGGACATGTCCGGAGTGCAACGAAGATACCCCAACTGATAACTGAACTGAACTGAACGTCTTGAACGATTCTCTCCCCCAGAATAGAGAATGATATAGCTGTCGCCTTTCATCTGGTGTCTGACATTCCTAAGATGTTCACGCATGAAATAAGGAATACATTTACGTCAAGTTTCCTAGCCCGGCGACGCCATTGCTTGTATTAACTTGTATTTTGTATTCCTAGTGTAAAGTCAGCGAAAGCAAGCAGGGCGTCACGTGAGGTGACCGTTTATCTAGGACTGTAACCTACAACACATGTTCATTCTTGGCCTAGGCTAGATATTGTGTCTATATACAGGTAAGAAGAAAGTAAAGCTGTGAGGGGCAGGGCTGAGTTTATTTATAGCGCCCAACATTCTGATGTTGTAGTTAATACCAAGAGTCCAATGTGTGGTTGTTGTAGTTTTATGGCTACAACGTGTTATTGATTGATTATCTAACCTTTCTACTAATCACGTTTTTGAGTAAAGGCAAGAACATACACAGCAATGAATAAATGGATCATACTTTCGCTGAAATAATTACAACGCAACGTCACAGGTATTGCTCTAATGTTAAGTATTTGTTATCCCCAAGGTAATTTCACATTTAGCACGAACTCTTTCTGTTTGCTATCTAATCAATCGCGTACTGTTCCTTGTGTACACTATGCGAAACGCTTGCTCTGTGTTCATGCAATTGCCGCATTTTAATAGGCGTTAAGAAATCGACGACGTCGGCGATTTATAGCCTATCAAATGCACAGGGATTCCTGAAGACTGATTAACTCTCTTGTCCACCCACATTGCTATATGTTCGGCTGATTAACTCTCTTGTCCACCCACATTGCTATATGTTCGGCTGATTAACTCTCTTGTCCACCCACATTGCTAAATATTCGGCTGATTAACTCTCTTGTCCACCCACACTGCTGTTTGTTCGGCTGATTAACTCTCTTGTCCACCCACATTGCTATATGTTCGGCTGATTAACTCTCTTGTCCACCCACATTGCTGTATGTTCGGCTGATTAACTCTCTTGTCCACCCACATTGCTATATGTTCAGCTGATTAACTCTCTTGTCCACCCACATTGCTGTATGTTCGGCTGATTAACTCTCTTGTCCACCCACATTGCTATATGTTCGGCTGTTTAACTCTCTGATCAATTCGCTAAGGAAGGAGCCAAAGAAGAACAGCCTGATGTGTGAGAGGTTGAGAGTGTAGGTGTTTATATGTGAGAGGTTACACAAAAACCACCAAAAGAAAAGAATGATCAGATCAGTCAGAAAGCCACCAAAACCTGCTCAAGATGACTACCATGTTATGGATAGACCAGAACAAGTCATTATTCTGCGCCTCAGAACAAGACACAATAGATTACGCAACCACATGTATACAAAATTCAAGATTGGTGAAACAGCCATGTGCACATGTGGATTGGCGTCGCAGACAGCAGAGCACATACTCCAAGTCTGCCCAAATTACAACATATCCAGGCAAACCTTCTGGCCCAGAGAGACGACAGTGGAAGATAAACACTATGGACCGCTGTGTGAACTAAAAAAGACAGTTAAATTCATACAAGAGACAACACTGCAGTTATAGAACGAACGAACGAACAAACTTTATTTTCGAAGGGTAACAAATTGGGCACGCAGGCCCGTCTTACATTCGGCCCTTCCAATCACTCATCTTTCGTTTATCAGTGCATAGTGCATTCACATAGGAAAAAAACATTGTCAAATGAATGTTGTAAGCATAAACAATGCATGTTACCATGTTATGAGACAAATCCCCAACCCACCCACCCATCCCCTATCTATCCGCTTGTCCCCCACACACACATCCACCACCCAACCACACATATACCCACAGGCACATACATGACCCCATCCATCCACCAATCCCCCAACCCACATATCCCAAACACACCCCCACATACTTCATCTCCCTACCCACACACACACCTCTCCCACCACACATCCCCCACCACACATCCCCCACCACACACCCACACACACACCCACACATGCATGCAACCACCCATCCATACCCACCCACACATCCCCCCACCTTCACACATCTCCCCACCCACACGCACACATCCTCTACCCATCCCATAACCTACCAACACTCACCCACCCACATATCCCCCACCACCCACCCACACACCCCCAAACACTCAGCCAAACACACATCCCCCAACCACATTTCCAACACCCACACACACATATTCCCGCCAAGTCACATATCCTGCACTTACCCACACACAAAACCCGCACCCACCCACATATCCCCCACTTGCACACATATCACCCACCACATCCCGCACCCACACACACATCTCCTCCCACCCCCAACCTACACACACTCACCCTCCTACACATCCTCCACCAACCCACTCGCCAACCATCCCACCCCGATCTCCAAACCCCAATCACACATCCCTTAACTACACATCTCACCACCCATACACTCTCTCACACACACACACATCTCCCCACCCATACACACGTCCTCACCCATCAAGACATTCCTCATCCAAAAACACACACCAACCACCCACACACACCCCATCACCCACATATAGCCCACCCACACACATCCGCCTTCCCACACACACACACATCCCCCACCCATACACTCATCTCACACACACATCCACCCACTCACGTACTCATCCATCAACCACTCACATCCACACATCACCCACCCACCCATCAACACATGCATCTCTCATCTACCCTCCCACCCACACACACCCCAACCACCCAGCCAAACACACATCCCCCGCCCCACCTACATCCTTCATATTTCAAGCGAACGAAAGAAGAAGAAGAAGATTAACTCTCTTGTCCACCCACACTGCTATATGTTCGGCTGCTCGATTTGCTAACTGTCTTTCTGTTCTACTGATGGATGTTGCTTGGCATTCGCACTGGAATTGATAACCCAGTCTGGTTTGGTGTATGGAGACGACGATTCTTGTAGAGATGCAGTAGGTATCCTGGTGGTTTCATATCTGATCACTGGTTCAGCAGCAAGGAATGTCTGGCAGTGATGCGCGCTGAACTCGACTGGATATCCTTTAGATTGTGCAGTCTGGTGACCGGTGTCTTATAATTCCTCTGTGTAGCAAGCATCACCTGGATCTTTTCTCCTGGGCATGCCGGTGTGCGGGGGAATGAACAGGCGGACAGATTGGCTGGCTCGGCAGAACTTGGTGGAGTATTGACGCATGACAAGGCAGATGTGGTTGCGGCCTTGTGGGAGCACGTGTACACCTCGGAGGAGCAAATGGATCACCATAGTCTGGTTAGAATGAGGCAGCGAGGAGTGACGAGGGGATCTGGCCGACGCTCGACGCTCAGCGGAAAGGCGAGACGGACATATAATCAGATTGCTACTGGAACTATTAGTGTTGGAACTCTTCGCTGGTTGCTGAGGATGGGGACGGAGCGCTTATGGGAATGTCCCGAATGCTGTGATGTCGGTTCCTAGATCAATCAATCAATCAATCAATCAATCAATCAATCCTCTGATATTGTATCATCGGAGCAAATCTTTCTGGCTTGATTAAACAAGGTCCGTACCAGACCACGCGTATATTGGATAGGTGTAAAGCTATTGAAATTCATGCATTGTCCCGTCCTTGCTTCTTTTCGATAGGCTACTCTTTTTTATGGTGCCATCCTTTCGACGTCGGATTAGGATGTCCAGGAACTATAAGGTGTCATTGTGTTCGTGGTCAACAGTCAAAGAAATATTATTGCGGGCTTGGTTCATGGTGGAGTGAGCGATTCTGCTTGTTGCCTGATCTCTGTGATGAATAATATATCACCCACGTAACGGCGATATAGAAACAGGCCCTAAATATTCGAAGCTTTTTGTTCTTCTAAGTGCGCCATAAAGATGTCCGCTAGAATGGAAACTAGAGGACTCCCCATGGCCACTCCGTCAATTTTGCGATAGGATGTTTTAAGCAAATTGAGTTTAATATTGGATGTGCACAGTCTTCGTGGTCACAGGCTTGCGAACGCGGATCATGAGTCGGCGTTCGAAACTCAACCGCGACCGATTTGTGCAGCAGACCGTGTCGCGTTGTGTTATAACGTGCTGGTATGGGAGCCGGTCGTTCAGAAAGCAATGGCAAACTACTGAACGTAACACTTGCCTAGTACATCAACAGCAGTTGAAAAATGCTGGTGTTGACTGCAACGTCCCGTAAGGGATACGCAACAATGTTTTGTGTGTGTGTGTGTGTGTGTGTGTGTGTGTGTGTGTGTGTGTGTGTGTGTGTGTGTGTGTGTGTGTGTGTGTGTGTGTGTGTGTGTGTGTGTGTGTGTGTGTGTGTGTGTGTGTGTGTGTGTGTGTGTGTGTGTGTGTGTGTGTGTGTGTGTGTGTGTGTGTGTGTGTGTGTGTGTGTGTGTGTGTGTGTGTGTGTGTGTGTGTGTGTGTGTGTGTGTGTGTGTGTGTGTGTGTGTGTGTGTGTGTGTGTGTGTGTGTGTGTGTGTGTGTGTGTGTGTGTGTGTGTGTGTGTGTGTGTGTGTGTGTGTGTGTGTGTGTGTGTGTGTGTGTGTGTGTGTGTGTGTGTGTGTGTGTGTGTGTGTGTGTGTGTGTGTGTGTGTGTGTGTGTGTGTGTGTGTGTGTGTGTGTGTGTGTGTGTGTGTGTGTGTGTGTGTGTGTGTGTGTGTGTGTGTGTGTGTGTGTGTGTGTGTGTGTGTGTGTGTGTGTGTGTGTGTGTGTGTGTGTGTGTGTGTGTGTGTGTGTGTGTGTGTGTGTGTGTGTGTGTGTGTGTGTGTGTGTGTGTGTGTGTGTGTGTGTGTGTGTGTGTGTGTGTGTGTGTGTGTGTGTGTGTGTGTGTGTGTGTGTGTGTGTGTGTGTGTGTGTGTGTGTGTGTGTGTGTGTGTGTGTGTGTGTGTGTGTGTGTGTGTGTGTGTGTGTGTGTGTGTGTGTGTGTGTGTGTGTGTGTGTGTGTGTGTGTGTGTGTGTGTGTGTGTGTGTGTGTGTGTGTGTGTGTGTGTGTGTGTGTGTGTGTGTGTGTGTGTGTGTGTGTGTGTGTGTGTGTGTGTGTGTGTGTGTGTGTGTGTGTGTGTGTGTGTGTGTGTGTGTGTGTGTGTGTGTGTGTGTGTGTGTGTGTGTGTGTGTGTGTGTGTGTGTGTGTGTGTGTGTGTGTGTGTGTGTGTGTGTGTGTGTGTGTGTGCACAGTAGCAGTAGTTTCTCGAGTTTGGCAGTTTCTTCTCTTGTATGCGATCAAAGATGATCTTCACTGTTTCTTCCAGGGGAACAAGGGGCACATTGTCCACTGACGCTATTTGTTTTTGTTTAAGTTCGGTGGTGTCCAATAGTTCTCCAGTTCAAATGAATCTGTTAGTATAAAAGATCAAATGATTGTCGCACCGGTTTAAGAATTTCAGCAAGCCATTTAGCCATCCTGTGTTGGGTAGAGTTGACCATCGATAAATAGGCCTTAGTGGTATCCCGGGTACAATTTAGGGACTCTATAAAGTGGGGGATGGGGGATATGAGATGAGTTGTGAGCCCCGTGTAGTGAGTAGCTGCGTAGTCGCCTCACTGATAAATTTACAAGCTAACAGTGATTGAATTTCTTTTCTCACCTTTGCATCCAAGTCCTCTGGGCTGCTAGCTTTCTGATCTAACTGACATTTGGATGGATCCGATAAAATGTCTCTCATTTTCCTTTCGTAGTCAGATTTGTAAATGACAAATGAACAATTCCCCTTGCATGATGTAAGTATTAGCAGATTTGTTCACTGGCTTGATGTCAACAACCCGCACTGGCGCTACACCAAACAAGATCTGATACGAGAGCAAGGGGACGCCCGAGAAGAACATGGATTGACGACATCAAAGACATTGTACAAGCACATGGAATGACACTATGCAGTGTCACCCATCAGGTGCTCAAGCGTCAACTTAAAGTTAGTTGCATGTCCTTTACGGACGTAGCAGTCAACCCCAGCATTTTTTGGCTGTTCGTGATTCCTGGATAAGTTTTCATTCAGTAGTTTGTCATTGCTTTCTGAAGGACCGGCACCCATACCATTTCATAAAAAAAAAAACCAACACAACTGTGTTTCGAACGCGGGTATGCGGGATTACGAACTCCGTCCGTAACTTCTTGGCCACGGAATTATTCCTCCCCAAAAGTGGAAGATGATGATGATGATGATGATGATGATGATGATGATGATGATGATGATGATGATGATGATGATGATGATGATGATGATGATGATGATGATGATGATGATGTGCTCTTTGGTTAAGGGACATTTCTGTTTGGATGGTGGTGTTCGATACTGATGTTCTATGTCTACTACTTGGACTTTTAGCCATCTGACCGAGTCAGCAGAAGATGGTGTCACCTTCGAGATCTGATCAAACAGCATTTCGAATTGAGCCTGTGGCTCAACCTGGTGAATAAATGTCGGTGGTATTCAGAACGCCAGAGCTTCAGTTTGCATTTTTCTGAGTCCGGTCGTGGACAGATTTTACACATATTTGTTAGGATCGTCGAGGCCGCACTCTTTTCCGAGCTAATCATTTATTCAGGCGCGCATCTTCTTTGCCGTTCGTGTTTCTTACTGTTTTTATGCAGAATTTTGTGAGTTTCAGATGGCAGTAAAAATTTAGTTCCTTTCATACGCTGAACTATGAATACGTTTTAAGTTGGTTAGTTTCACTTGAATATCTTCTGTGTGGTTTATGGTTAGTCATCTGAGATGTTTGGTTGTAGTGCAGATTCTATCAGCTCTCGTGGATCTGAAATAACTGTAAGGAAATCTCCCGATGAGAGGCATTCTTTAAGAAATTGCAATCTAATAACCTGCAATGCCTTCACCCGGGCATCCTTCCTTAGTGACTTAATGAGGTATGCTCAGGAACACAGAGATGGGTTGGGTCCGAAGACAGTGGTTGGTGTCTCTGGGGTGGTCATGGCTGGCAAAGATTAGTTTCATTTTCGTGCCAAGACATGCGGGTGTACAAGGAAATGAGCGGGCTGACAAGCTTGCAGGTAATGCTGCTGTGGAGGGCGGACGAGCCATGGACTAGGCTGATAAAGTAAATGCTCTACGAGAAGTAAGTCGTTTGCAAGAACCAAGTGATGACTGTGAATTTACAACCATGTGACTGTGAATCTACAACCATGTGACTGTGAATCTACAACCATGTGACTGTGAATCTACAACCATGTGACTGTGAATCTACAACCATGGTCAGACTACGATAACAGCAAGTTAAAAGAGGTGTGCGTGGCCAAGCATGGACACTCATGCAGGAAGCCAAAGAAGATTAATAAACCAACACAGAACTGGTTTAGTTTAGTTTAGTTTAGATTAGTTTAGTCGATGGATCAACATCACGGCACACGGGTGCAACCCATAAGTGCTCCGTTCTCCTCCTAACTCAAACCTGAGTCTGGAGAAACTCAGCTCAATGAACTCCGTAACACCGGCGAGGATCCTGAAATACTTTGGGTAGATTTTTAACTCGAAATTTTGCCTGGGCCGCGCCGTTACGCTACTCTTTTTCGATTTCCAACTGCCAAGGGATTTTTTTACGTTGCTCAACAATACATACGGGCATCCGATCTCACTAACCGGAGACCAGGGGAAATTTTGTTACTAGAAGTCCACGTGAAAAAATCCCGGTCCTCACCGGGGTCTCACATAAGCGGGGGGCTGCGTGGTTTCGAGGTATGGTGTCCGCCTTAAGTGCTGGAGGTTCCGGGTTCACAGAACTGGTGTGGTTAGCCACTACAGGCTGCGGGATTTACTGATGAGGGGATCCGAGCACTTATGGATTGAATGGTTCTATGGGCAATGAGGATGATCTGTCGACTAACTAACTAACTAATGCGATACATAGCCTACGCAGTTGGGAGATGTTAGGGTAAAGGCAGGAATTGATCTATAGAATGCGAAACGCTTTAAGTACGAGTGAAAATGCGAAAAAGAAGGAAGGCAGCTTGTCGTCTGCCAGAGACAGGTACAGTTTGTTGTGATGTTCTCATCTGTAATCTGCACTTGATATTTTATCTTTGTGATGTTCTCATCTGTAATCTGCACTTGATATTTTATCTTTGTGATGTTCTCATCTGTAATCTGCACTTGATATTTTATCTTTGTGATGTTCTCATCTGTAATCTGCACTTGATATTTTATCTTTGTGATGTTCTCATCTGTAATCTGCACTTGATATTTTATCTTTGTGATGTTCTCATCTGTAATCTACACTTGATATTTTATCTTTGTGATGTTCTCATCTGTAATCTGCACTTGATATTTTATGATATCTTTGTGATGTTCTCATCTGTAATCTGCACTTGATATTTTATCTTTGTGATGTTCTCATCTGTAATCTGCACTTGATATTTTATCTTTGTGATGTTCTCATCTGTAATCTACACTTGATATTTTATCTTTGTGATGTTCTCATCTGTAATCTGCACTTGATATTTTATCTTTGTGATGTTCTCATCTGTAATCTACACTTGATATTTTATCTTTGTGATGTTCTCATCTGTAATCTGCACTTGATATTTTATGATATCTTTGTGATGTTCTCATCTGTAATCTGCACTTGATATTTTATCTTTGTGATGTTCTCATCTGTAATCTGCACTTGATATTTTATCTTTGTGATGTTCTCATCTGTAATCTGCACTTGATATTTTATCTTTGTGATGTTCTCATCTGTAATCTGCACTTGATATTTTATCTTTGTGATGTTCTCATCTGTAATCTGCACTTGATATTTTATGATATCTTTGTGATGTTCTCATCTGTAATCTGCACTTGATATTTTATCTTTGTGATGTTCTCATCTGTAATCTGCACTTGATATTTTATCTTTGTGATGTTCTCATCTGTAATCTGCACTTGATATTTTATCTTTGTGATGTTCTCATCTGTAATCTGCACTTGATATTTTATCTTTGTGATGTTCTCATCTGTAATCTACACTTGATATTTTATCTTTGTGATGTTCTCATCTGTAATCTGCACTTGATATTTTATGATATCTTTGTGATGTTCTCATCTGTAATCTGCACTTGATATTTTATCTTTGTGATGTTCTCATCTGTAATCTGCACTTGATATTTTATCTTTGTGATGTTCTCATCTGTAATCTACACTTGATATTTTATCTTTGTGATGTTCTCATCTGTAATCTGCACTTGATATTTTATCTTTGTGATGTTCTCATCTGTAATCTACACTTGATATTTTATCTTTGTGATGTTCTCATCTGTAATCTGCACTTGATATTTTATGATATCTTTGTGATGTTCTCATCTGTAATCTGCACTTGATATTTTATCTTTGTGATGTTCTCATCTGTAATCTGCACTTGATATTTTATCTTTGTGATGTTCTCATCTGTAATCTGCACTTGATATTTTATCTTTGTGATGTTCTCATCTGTAATCTGCACTTGATATTTTATCTTTGTGATGTTCTCATCTGTAATCTGCACTTGATATTTTATCTTTGTGATGTTCTCATCTGTAATCTGCACTTGATATTTTATCTTTGTGATGTTCTCATCTGTAATCTGCACTTGATATTTTATCTTTGTGATGTTCTCATCTGTAATCTGCACTTGATATTTTATCTTTGTGATGTTCTCATCTGTAATCTGCACTTGATATTTTATCTTTGTGATGTTCTCATCTGTAATCTGCACTTGATATTTTATCTTTGTGATGTTCGCATCTGTAATCTCAGATTTGTACAGGGTGTATTTTTAATAACTGTGCACTTTTGTGAAAATATTTCTGTTCCAAGTTTTGTATTTAACGTATGTGGAGTTCATGCAACATATACTGCTATAGTATGTCTTATTTTCGGTGAAGATTTCCACATTACAGCTCTATTCACAAAAGGTGTTGGAAATATCCACCACGGTTTAGTTGGCAATTATGGATACATTCCTCCTCTCTCTCTCTCCCCCCCCCCCCCCCCCCCCTGTTGTCAAAGGTCTTGTGCAGTCCGGGCAGTGTAATGTTATTAATGTTGTTGACGATGAAACTTGATTGTGTGGGGATTGTTCCGTACACTTTTCCTTTAAGTGCACCCCAGAGTAGTAATCCAGGGGAGTAAGATCGTTAGAGCGTGCAGGCCAAATCTAAGAATTCTCATGATTTTACATCTGTGTGAGTAGTTGCACCGCACCATCTTGTTGAAACCAGGCTTGTTCAATTTCCCACTCAGTAAGTTGGGCTATGAATGGTTCCAGAATGTTAGTTGTTCTTCTGGTAAATCTTTGAGGTGAGAAAGTCTCAGTTGAGTGTTCTTCTGGTGAACCTTTGAGGTGCTTTTTGGCTGTCTCTGCTTGCTGTCTCTTTGACTGACTTCTCTGATTACTACATTTTCCTTGCTGACTTTGGCTGCCCTCATCTCAGTTGTATGTGTGTTGCCAGGTGTATGTGTGTTGCCAGGTGTATGTGTGTTGCCGGGTGTATGTGTGTTGCCAGGTGTATGTGTGTTGCTGTTGGGGTCTGCTGCGGTGGCGTAGACCTGGTTTGTCTCATCATCTCATCGGGTTGCTCTCCGTCTGGGCGCATGGACCTCAGAGCCACATATGTTAACCCCGGGACTGCCACAGGGATCTGCAGTCTCACCGGTGCTCTTTAATGTGTATACGAGCAAGATTGCAAACCTAGAAGCACCAGGGGTTGGAAGAATACTAACATTTGCAGATGATATTCTTGCATATAGGCAGGGGAGAGATAGGGAGCAAACAGCCCAGGAGTTACAGGCGACAGTAGATAAAGTGATTGACTGGTGCACAGAAATGAGTGCTGTCATCCACCCGGAAAAGGCGGCTGTTTTGTGGTACTCTCTGGACAACAGGATTGTAAGAGCTGATGTCCCAAGCCTCGCGATAGATGGTAGAAATTTCAGCAGAGAGAACAAACTGAAGTATCTGGGGATCACATTTGACAGGAGCCTATCCTTCAAGGACCAAGTGGAGACGGTCGTGACAAGATCTCAAAAGGGACTCAATGCACTTAAAACTATGGCTGCAATGGACATAGAGCAGAGAATGCTTTTCACACTATACCAGCACTTGATCCTCTCAGTAATTGATTATGGATTAGGTCTGCTCACTGTCTCAGAGAGTCAGCTGGTGAAGTTAGAGCGCATACAGAACGAAGCTATGCGGGCCATTCTGGGATGCACTAGAGACACCCCAGTAGTGTGTATGCGTTACATCTTTGGTCTGCCGACTGTTGCTGGTAGGCTCAAGGTGATGCAGGCGAAGGCATACCTCAGAGTAGCTGCAGACACAGACCACCCACTGCATGAGGCGCTGGACGCAGTTAAGGGTCAGCGACTGATAAGAGGGAAATCATGGATGGTTCAGGCGGAGGATATGATCAGACAGGTGTGCCCCTTGGAGAACATTAGGCGTGGAGAGGAGTGGGTCAGAGTGCCAGCGGAGCAGTCAGACTTGTGCAGAGTTATAATCACATTAAGCCGGGAGTGCAGGGAGTGGCCAGCAGGGGCCACGGAAGTGGAAATCCAGCAACTAATTCAGGACAATGCTCACTCGAGTGATGTGATTATCTACACAGATGGTTCGGTGTCAAGAGGTGAGAGAAGTGGCTGGGGGTTCATAGCCAAAGCTAATGGTCGATGTTTGGGGCAGGAGAGCCTGGCATGTGATACCACAACATCCAGCTTAAGAATGGAAGTGGAGGCAGTCAATGCGGCTCTCCGCTGGATGGAGAATACGACACACACACACATCGTGATTGTAACTGACTCAGAAAGCATGCTGACGAGGGTGAGGACGGGCAGACTTCGTGCGGAGTGGCTTGCTTCGCTTCGGAGGTCACGGGTGACAAGCATCGCCTGGATCTTTTCTCCGGGGCATGCCGGTAAATGAACAGGCGGACAGATTGGCTGGCTCTGCAGAACTTGGTGGAGTATTGATACATGACAAGGCAGACGTGGTTGCGGCCTTGTGGGAGCACATGCACACCTCGGAGGAGCAAATGGATTACCATGGTCTGGCAAGAATGAGACAACGAGGAGTGACAAAGGGATCTGGCCGACGCTCAACGCTCAGAGGAAAGGCGAGACGGACTTATAATAAGATTGCTACTGGTACTATTAGTGTTGGAACTCTTCGCTGGCTGCTGAGGATGGGGATGGAGCACTTATGGGAATGCCCCGAATGCTGTCATCTCATAATGTTCCTCTTGTAGCTTGCAGTGTCAAGGTGAGGTATAAACAGTGGGAGAGTGCCCGCTTATGGGCTTCATGTATCGATATTCCCATGGACTCTGTTATACCCTCTGTCCATCGTTTACGGGGTCGGCCTCTTTCTCTGCTTCCCTCTGGTCTGTACATCATTGCTTGTTGTGGTATACTATTAGTAGGTAACCTGCTTGCTTGACAAACCATTTGACTTGCTGCCTTCTAATAAAATCAAGTGCAGCTACAACCCCCAGTTAGTCCTGATTTCTTCATTTCTGATCTTATCTCTTCTTGATACATTGAGTATTCTTCTCAGGCATCTAATTTCTGTTGTTGTGATTTTTCTTTTCTCTTTTTATGTCATTGTCCAGGTTTGGCATTGGTAACATAGAGTAAAGTACTTTCTTAGTAGTTGTTGATACATGTTTGTTCTTTAGATATTATGCTTCCTAGGTACTTGAAACTCTTTACTTGATCCAAGGGATGTAGAGGCAGGTCCTGGATGGCACAGGCAGAACTTTCTATATGTCAGGTGTGCCATCTAGAGACCATCAATCCTGGAAGAGACTGGGTTGAAGTTCCGGAAGACATGACGGACTGGCACAATGTAATAGTAACACTGGGTCGTGAGTGGAGAGAATGGGCAGCGGGCCGCACTGAGTTTGAAGTGCAATAGCTGATCCAGACTAACATATATCAAGGTGACATAGTCATCTACACCGATGGGTCAGTGGTGAGAAACAGACGTAGTGGTTGGGGTTTTATTGCAAAGGCTAATGGACGAGTCTTGAAAAAGGAGTCTGGCATATGAAACTACGACATCCAGCATGAGAATGGAGGTGGAGGCAGTAACAGCAGCATTCCGTTGGCTGGAGGAGACTACTGCAACACACATTGTATTCATTACGGATTCAAAGAGTATGCTTAGTAAGGTGAAGAAAAGAATGTTTCTAGTGGAATGGCTCTCGTCACTTCAGAGGTCACAGATTGTGAGAATTGTATGGATATTTTGCCCTGGCCATGCGGGGGAATGAACAGGCTGATAGGCTAGCAGGGAATGCACCTCTTGGTGGTAGATTGACAATGGACAAAGGGGAGGTGGTCGTGCGTTTGTGGGACCAGGTGGAGTAGACAGAGGAACAGATTGAGAACCCATATGTGGAAAGAATGAGATTGCAGGAGATCGTCATGGGTTCTTCAAAACTGAGAGGGAAGACCTGGAGAACTTTTAATCAGATAGCAGTGGGAACGATTAGTAGCATGACTCTTCGCTGACTGTTGAACAAGGGGACGGAGCACATATGGGAATGCCCTGAGTGCAATGATGTCGGTTCTTAACTCAACTCAACTCAACTCAACTCAATTCAAGGGATGTTCGTTTAGGTGAATCGTTGTGGCTCTTTTAATTCTTTAGTTACAGTCATTACCTATGTTTTACTTGTGCTAATTTTCATGTTAAGTTCCCTACACATTTCATTTAGAGTAATTTAGACTATTCATGTGGTCTTGTAATTCAGCTTCTGATTTTGCTATTAGTGCTTGGTCGTCCGCAAACAGGAGTTCTCTAATGGTTAGATTTGCAGATGGTTCTTCTCCTGTGTTCTCTTTATGCTGTGTTCTTGTGGTCTCTGTTTGGCTGGTTTCTTTACATATGTTGTCTATATATGTTACGAACAAGAGAGGGGACAGGACGCAACCTTGTCGTACTCTGGATCTTATGGTGAAGAGTTCTGAGTGTCCTATCGGTTGCTCTCACTATGCATTCACTGTTGTTGTATAAGCTTCTACATTGGTTTGTTAGATGTGTACTCACTCCATATTGTTTAAGGATTTCCCACAGCTTGTTTCTATCTACTCTATCTACTCCTGGTTTGCTGATGGCACTATAAGTTTGGCTTATTGTATTTGACCTACGGTTGGTTGGTGTAGATATATGAAATCTATAGCATTATGATTGCAGACAATGAGCAGGATCTGCAACAATTAGTAGATGCGGTTGTTGCACACAGTGAACAACTGGGATTAGAATTAAATTGTAAAAAGACACATATTATGGTCGTCACTAGGAAGAACGAAATACCACAATGTAATATACAAGTAAATGGGAA
Source organism: Cepaea hortensis (assembly GCA_963921405.1). Classification (NCBI taxonomy): domain Eukaryota; kingdom Metazoa; phylum Mollusca; class Gastropoda; order Stylommatophora; family Helicidae; genus Cepaea; species Cepaea hortensis. Next base: position 220,615,128 of record OY992877.1, read on the forward strand.
TATTCTTCAACAAGTTGCTTGCTTGTGTTCGTTGGCTTGAGCTCCAACGCGAAGTCCTGTATGTTGGATGAAGGCATCCTGTTGTCCAACATCAGTGTGATGTCATACAGGACCTGAGGTTTGCGTGAGTATCCGTTGTCCCATGTCTGGCTTATTGGTGTGAAGACTGGTGGTTCCTCGCCATACAGGCAGACACTCTCTGACTTCGGAGAAATCGGCGATCCTACTGACTTTAGCCGGGACCCTGAAGGGACCTGTTGCCCAGGACGCTCGACGAGGACGCGTCAATAGGTCTTGGCCAGTATATAACCCGGCCCTGGTGCCTTGGAAACACCTCTGCGTCCCCTTCAACAAGTGAATCGGTACAATTACCTCGGAACAGTCATAACATCTGATGGGAGATGCCTTGAAGAGATTAGAACAAGAATCGTCATGGTGAAAGTAGCCTTTAGCAAGATTAAAAACATTCTGACCAATAAAAAGATGTCAATTAAAATGAGAAAAAGAGTGTTGAGGGGATACATAGAGCCTGTACATTTGTATGGATGTTGAACTTGGACAATGAGCAGTCAAGCTGAAAAACATCTGATGGCTGCAGAAATGTGGTTTCTGAGGTAAATGCAAAGAATACCATGGACAGACAGAAAAACCAATGACCAAGTGCTACAGGAGACAAATCAAAATCGTAAATTGATTAGAGAAATGAGACGTAGACAGTCAAATTTTTTGCACATGTTATGAGAAGAAATGGATTGGAGAACTTAGTGACAACTGGCAAGATCGAAGGGCACAGACCAAGGGGAAGACCGAGAAGTAAATACCTGGATGGCTTGGCCACATGGCATGGACGAGACAGGAACACTGGGCTGATCCACGACTCTGGTGATCGAGTGAAATGACGAGTCAAGACCGCCCACGCTTTCCGGCATGGCACATGATTGATTGATTGATTGATAGCACTATGACTATGGTGTGTTGTATTTGACCTATGTTTGGTTGGTGTAGATATATGAAATCTATAGCACTATGACTATGGCTTGTTGTATTTGACCTATGTTTGGTTGGTGTAGATATATGAAATCTATAGCACTATAACTATGGCTTGTTGTTTTTGACCTATGTTTGGTTGGTGTAGATATATGAATCTGTGGCACTATGACTATGGCTTGTTGTAACAAATGCTGTCCATATTTCACTGTTGTGGGGGTCAGATGCAGGATGGCAGACCTGTCCCTGGATGACAGCTTCCTGGTATGTCTGACTGACTACTTGTTCCTTCAGGGTGGAGCTGTCGCCGTTTATAAGTGGCTGGTTTGAATCCTGGTGAGCCCATATTGTTTTCAGTGTGTACACTGTCTGATGTATCCACATCTCTACATCTGTGCTTGACCTCTATGAGTGCCTATACACTGTCTGATGTATCCACATCTCTACATCTGTGCTTGACATCCATGAGTGCCCATACACTGTCTGATGTATCCACATCTCTACATCTGTGCTTGACCTCTATGAGTGCCCATACACTGTCTGATGAATCCACATCTCTACATCTGTGCTTGACCTCTATGAGTGCCCATACATTGTCTGATGAATCCACATCTCTACATCTGTGCTTGACCTCTATGAGTGCCCATACATTGTCTGATGTATCCACATCTCTACATCTGTGCTTGACCTCTATGAGTGCCCATACATTGTCTGATGTATCCACATCTCTACATCTGTGCTTGACCTCTATGAGTGCCCATACACTGTCTGATGTATCCACATCTCTACATCTGTGCTTGACCTCTATGAGTGCCCATACACTGTCTGATGTATCCACATCTCTACATCTGTGCTTGACCTCTATGAGTGCCCATACACTGTCTGATGTATCCACATCTCTACATCTGTGCTTGACATCCATGAGTGCCCATACACTGTCTGATGTATCCACATCTCTACATCTGTGCTTGACCTCTATGAGTGCCCATACACTGTCTGATGAATCCACATCTCTACATCTGTGCTTGACCTCTATGAGTGCCCATACATTGTCTGATGTATCCACATCTCTACATCTGTGCTTGACCTCTATGAGTGCCCATACATTGTCTGATGTATCCACATCTCTACATCTGTGCTTGACCTCTATGAGTGCCCATACACTGTCTGATGTATCCACATCTCTACATCTGTGCTTGACCTCTATGAGTGCCCATACACTGTCTGATGTATCCACATCTCTACATCTGTGCTTGACCTCTATGAGTGCCCATACATTGTCTGATGTATCCACATCTCTACATCTGTGCTTGACCTCTATGAGTGCCCATACACTGTCTGATGTATCCACATCTCTACATCTGTGCTTGACCTCTATGAGTGCCCATACATTTCAGTGTGTACACTGTCTGATGTATCCACATCTCTACATCTGTGCTTGACATCCATGAGTGCCCATACACTGTCTGATGTATCCACATCTCTACATCTGTGCTTGACATCTATGAGTGCCTGTCGCTTGTCGTCCCGGGAGGAACGTGGAATCAACAAGCACACCTTTAAGATCCTTATACTTGGGAATTATTGACAGACTTTTGCCTACACTCCTCCGTTCTGTCCTCTATTCACTCTCACTCTCTCTCTCTCTCTCTCTCTCTCTCTCTCTCTCTCTCTCTCTCTCTCTCTCTCTCTCTCTCTCTCTCTCTCTCTCTCTCTCTCTCTTATTCCTTCATAACATACCCTGACAACAGTTTCCCCCAACAATTAATAAAATATTTATTGCTGAAAACTATGTCCGTGGTATGTATTGAATGTGTGTATGTAATTTGTAGTGTCTTCTATTGTGAGTGCAAGATAGGACTCTGAATGTCTATGCTCCGTATCACATCTCTCATCTGCATACGGCCATGCAACAAGACATCACACATATATGGACAGCTCTCACCCTGGATGCTCCGTTCCACTTGAGTCTGGACGTAATCCAATATTGAAAAAACTGTTCACCGTTTGATCACTATAAAATCATGCGATTCTGATACGTTTGAATTCAGCATATTTCCCTTTCTTGGAAGATAGTAAAATCCATCACTGAAAACACATCACCACTGTCTACAGTTAGTTAATTGGCAATGTGGTAGGCCTGGAAACTGTTCTTAAGTTCTCCGTGGTTCTTTTATATGAGTAAACCAGTCACCTATATTTAGCGTAGGTCACTTTGCCGTTATAGACTTAACGTCCTTTACATCGCTTTCTTAACCTGGATACTTTTGAATTACAGAGTTATCCTATATGTGATTGGTTATCTTTGCACCAGTGAAGTACCGTTCTATAATCTTATTTCTTAAGGTGCGGTGCTGTATCTCTGCACAAGTGAAGTAACTTTCTTATCTTCTCTGAGTATGTCAGGAGTTTTAGTGAAACCTGTGGGAGATATATTTAATCAGGTGATATGAGTCTGCTTCAGACTAATTCTTATGTGAGAGCCTTTCTCCAGCCGTACTCAGACGCTTCCGAAAGATACTCTGACATAAGACAGATGAGTTCACTAAAGTCTACACGATTAGCTAAAAGAAGGAAATGGTAAAAGCCAAGCACAAACACCTAGTTCCCTATGCTAGACTATTAAGCTAAGGCTAGATTACCTTATATAATCTATGTTAGTCCATGAATTGAAATACACAAGCACATCAGCACTAATATCCCATCGCCTTTAAACAATAAGGGACTATATTTCTTTTCGAATTAAGGACACATAGATATTCTCCGTCCAGTCTGGTAGCACACTAACTACAAAAACAAGTTTACAACTATTTATACTCCGTTTCCAATTCTCTGTTACTTTTGATCCACAATCAAATTTGCCGTGATCCTTCACATCAAAAGTCTGTGAAATCATGTATTCGTTCCCTGCTGCTCCGTCTCGTCTTCTCCGCTACTCCCCGTTTTCCCGAACACTCGTACATCAATCAGTTTTAACTCTTTGATCCACATCTTCGTGTGTTCCTTAACCCGATGTCTCCGCGTCTCCGTTGCTTGTCCGATAAGATCGGCAGTCAATGACCCCTTATCACAACTGTATTTTTCTTCTATACCATTCGGTCAATAACCGTCACTTTGTCCTCGCTCAAGACTGAAGGCTCGATTGTTATTCTGACTCACGGTCCATAATTTTCCGTCCTCATATATTGCAATTAATTTTATATGTAAGTTATCGGGGAATCACTAAACTCGCAGTATCCCGTGACAGTGCCTATACATTTCAGTGTGTACACTGTCTGATGTATCCACATCTCTACATCTGTGCTTGATATCTATGAGTGCCCATACATTGTCTGATGTATCCACATCTCTACATCTGTGCTTGACATCTATGAGTGCCCATACACTGTCTGATGTATCCACATGTCTACATCTGTGCTTGACCTCTATGAGTGCCCATACATTGTCTGATGTATCCACATGTCTACATCTGTGCTTGACCTCTATGAGTGCCCATACACTGTCTGATGTATCCACATCTCTAAATCTGTGCTTGACATCTATGAGTGCCCATACATTTCTGTTAGTTGACGTCTCATGTCTGGTCAGTTATCTCAAGAGTTTCTCTTGTACTGGTCAGATAAATGGAGACAGAGACGAGAAGATCGCAGAGAGGACACATAATATTTGCAGTCTATCATCATAGCATGCATATTCATTGGCAACTTGCAGTCTTGACAGACGATAGTTTGTTACATCGTGCTTCAAAAAGGCATAATAACTACAACCCGTGGCGAATGTGACTGATAAGGCCAATTCGCGATGTAAATGTTCGTCTACAGTGGATGCATGTGAACACGTGGTCATTTTCACCATCATGCACCATCTTACGTCTCACACGCTCGATGTGTGACTTATCTGCAATAATTTTCTCCTTTGTCTTTATTCCATTTCTGATATTTGCCCTCCATGCAACACGTTCAGCTGTGACTTGCTCCCAATGTGCGTTATTAATGCCTGTATCAATCATTTCCCGCTTACACACATCTTTGTATCATAGTAGAGGCAGACCCTGAGATCTCTTACCCATCTGTATGTAATTCACCAAATAAGATGTCCTTTGGTATTCTACCATCATCCATGCTCCTAAGATGTCCTATCCATCTAAGTCTACGAAGACTGAGCATGGAATAAACTGTCACACAACCTGATCTTTCCAATACTTCAGTATTTGTGATTTTGTCTTGCCACTTAATACCAAGTATTCTTCGCAGACACCGCATATGAAAGCTGTTTAAACGTTTCTCTTGGTGTGAGTAAGTTGTCCAGGTTTCACTGCCATTAAGAAGAGTACTAAGGACACAGGCTTGATAGACAAGGCTTCTGTTTTGGCAGTAAGCTTCCTGTTCTCCCAGACTCTTTTTGTTAACCTGGTCATTGTTGTTGTTGCCTTACCAATCCTGATGTTGATTTCCTGATCTAGGGATAATTTGCTATTTACCTCTGATCCTAGATATGTAAAATGGTCTACTATCTCTAGTTCGGCGTCGTCAATAAAGATTGATGGTACCCCATGTGCACCTTGTGACATAATCTGTGTCTTCTTTTTGTTAATTGTTAAACCAAATTCAGAACAAGCATTGGAGAATGCAGATAAGCATGCTTATGTATATATACTTGTATATATGAACATGATACAGTCTTCTGTCATAGCATATATATATATATATATATCACTTTTTATCACAGCATGGACATTTATATGACCCTGATGCAGTCTTCTATCAAAGCATACATATGTATATCTATATATATGAACACGTTAGTCTTTCATAATAGCATGGTTATATGTGTGTGTGTGTGCATGTGTGTGTGTGTGTGCACGCGTGCATGTGTGCGTGTGCACGTGTGTGTGCGCGTGCATGCATGTGTGCGTGCCTGCGTGCATGCATGCACCACGTGTGCGCGTGCGCACACACAGGAGGGGTGAAAAGTGAAAATTAGTAACCTGCTGATGACCCGCAGACTACACAAGACAACGCCACCTCCATGTGGTGTAGACTGGGAAACCCTGACCGCAAGGTCATGGGCTAACGGAGCTATGGCTCGCCATAGGGGATGGATTCCCTATGGTCAGATTTTTGTCCTAAACCTGTGACTGGCTTAGCAAGCCAGCAGGGGATCTTCATACTGCTCGTAGAAAAACTAAGAAGTATAAACGGACTGACCCAAATGGATATAGACCCGGCAATCTTAATAGACTATGAGATAGATCAGCGAATAAAAATAGGCACAATGAACGTCTGTGGTTTCAATAGTAAAGAAGAAGAACTTATAGAAACAATGGAAGAGAGGAAAATTGGACTGATGGAATAGCGGACACCAGAATAAAAGGGGAAGGATGCAAGGAGATCCACCACAGTTACACGTTTGTCTACTCTGGAGTGGAACAGCAAGAAAGGGCAAGACACGGTGTGGGAATAGTCATCGAACCATGGCTAGCAAGAGGAATACTAGAAATAAAATATATATCAGAAAGAATCATAACAGTGAGAATAAAAGAGCAAACAATTACAACATATGTACAAATATACGCACCATGTAATGCACACAATAATGAGCAAGAATGTGAGTAATTCTATGAAAACATCCATGAATGCTAAATAAAATAGATAAGCAGGACAACATCATAGTTATAGCAGAATTCAGTGCAAGACTAGGACATAAAAGAACGGGCAGAGAAAAACATCTTGGAGCATTTGGAGACCAACATAATGAAAGAAATGATAACGGAAGTAGACTGATAGAGCTATACTGCCAACACAAGCTCTATATAACAAACAAATTCTATAAACACAAAGACTCACAAATATATCTTCTTCTTCAGCTTTCCGAGCCATTGAGGTTCTTTGCTGCAAATACAATCCGTCTCCATTCGTCTCTCTGGTTGACCCTCTCTTGCCAGTCGTTGATTCCAAGTGCTTGTAGGTCTGTACATGTATTATCTCTCCACCGTCTTCTTGGTCTACCTCGGGGTCTACGGTCATTTATTTCCTGAGTGTAAGCGAGTTTTGTTTCCCTATTATCTTCCATTCTTTCTATATGCCCCATCCATTGTAGTCTATTAGCCTTCATGATACCAGTGATTAGCGGGGACTTAAACAGATCATAAATATCTTTGTTACTTCTTCTTTTCCACTCTCCACTTTGTGTATCCCTAATGGGTCCAAAGATGCGTCTTAAAATTTTGTTAACAAATATATACCTGGTATAAATGGAATGATCTAGATACTAAAAGCCAAATTGATTTTATATTAACAAGAAATAACAGAAAGAGAAATATATTAGATGCAAGGGCAGTGCCCAACTTAAGTATAAACACAGACCACAAAGCAGTCGTTGCCACAATAAGAACCATCAGAAGAAGGAAGCAAAGACCAGGAAAATACATGTCATGCAAATCTTAAAAAACCTCAAAGACGAGGCAGTGAGGAAAAATTATGAGAAAGAACTAACTGAAATCTTTGTAAAATTACCTATAGAAAATAAAACAGTGGAAGCAGAATGGAAGATGTTCAAATCAAGCATTTTAAATACTGCAAAAATTACGTGTGGAACCACGAAAAAACGCAAAACACAGTTAAAGAAAATAACAAGTTGGTGGAACGCAGAGTTAAAGAAAGCTGTAAAAGACAAAAAGGAAAATTATAAAAAGGGGTTCCTTCCTTCCTTCCTTCTGTTCGTTGGCTTGAGCTCCAACGCGAAGTCCTGTATGTCGGATGAAGACATCCTGTTGTCCAACATCAGTATGGTGTCATACAGGACATGAGGTTTGCGTGAGTATCCATTGTCCCATGTCTGGCTTATTGGTGTGCAGACTGGTGGTTCCTCGCCGTACAGGCAGACACTCTCCGACTTCGGAGGAATCAGCGATCCTACTGACTTTAGCCAGGACCCCGAAGGGACCTGTTGCCCAGGACGCTCGATAAAAAGGGGTTGAAGAGCAAACAGGAACATGATTACGTAGAATATATAATAGCGAGAAGACATGTGAATGGAATAGTAAAGAGGGAAACACAAAAAGACTGGGAGGAGTATGGAGAAACCCTAAATAAAAACCACAAGGAGGCAACTAGAAATTTCTACAAAAAGATAAGTGCAATGAGAACCAGAGGGGAACCCTTTGACCCAACTGAAATAATTAACAGCGAGAATGGAGAACCAATAAGTGAACAAAAACAAATCCTAATAAGATGGAAACAGTACTTCGAACAATTTCTCAACATCCCATCAGATGTCACAGAAATTCAAGAAACCGACACAGAAGCCACCGAAGAACTAGAACCAGACATATTGAAAGAAGAAATTATAGAAGCCATCAGATTAGCCCCATTGAACAAATCACCGGGACAAGATGAAATACCAAATGAACTAATTAAAGCAGCAAGAGAAGTAGGAACAGCATGGCTACATAGACTATTCAGTCATGTATGGGTAGAACAACAGACACCACAAGACTGGGGAAATGCCATAATTATCCCAGTTTGGAAAAACAAAGACAGCAAAAGAGACTGCACACAATACAGAGGCATTTCCCTTTTGAGTCATACTGAGAAAATATTTTGCAAAATTAAATTCTTGAGAAAAAATTACGAACTACTATAGAACCCCGGCTAAGCGAAACACAGCTTGGGTTTAGGAAAAACAAAGGATGCACAGATGCCATTTTTGCTCTTAGACAACTTATAGAAAAATCAATCGAATTTAATGAAACACTCTACTTAGCCTTTGTCGACCAAGAAAAGGCTTTTGAGAGAGTAGATAGAAACAAGCTGTGGGAAATCCTTAAACAATATGGAGTGAGTACACATCTAACAAACCTGTGTTCTCTATTATTAAACGCATGTTGAGTATGTGATCTCTTGTTCCTCTTCCTTGTCTAAATCCAGCTTGAACCACATTAATCACTTCTTCCATTTTCTTGCGAAGTCTTCCCGTTATGATGTTTAGTAGAATTTTAGTTGCATGACTGATCAGGGCAACAGTTCTATAGTTGGTGCATAATTTCTGGTATTGAAATTAATATAGTTATTTTCCAATCTTTTGGCCATATACTGTATGTTCTAGTATATATAATATCTACAGATCACTCAGATTATGATGTTAGTGAACTGGTGATATCGAGACACAAGACATTCACATATGTTAGATAGGGATGTGAAAATGATTGTCGTTTGTAATGATGCAAGCAATAGATTGATTGATTGACTGATTTAGGAATCAACATCACAGCATTCGGGGCATTCCCATAAGCGCTCCGTCCCCATCCTCAGCAACCAGCGAAGAGTTCCAACACCAATAGTACCAGTAGCAATCTGATTATATGTCCGTCTCGCCTTTCCTCTGAACGTTGAGCGTAAGCAATAATATGATTTTTACATCACTCTGGTGTTTGTCCTTCAAGTATGATGAATTATGATGATGACCATTAATTTCATCCAGTGGGATTGAGAGTTTAGATCCATGAGTTCTAAGCTTTCTGGTAAGGCCTATTTTGACTCAAAATGCTCTTTGACAATGTGGGCAAAGAGTGCTTGATGTTCCAGGAGGAGGATCCTCTGTGGCTGTTTTTCTGTCCAGTCTTTTTTTCTGTGCAGTCTTTTTTTTCACTGCTCTCACAGTCCCGTTTGCTTTGCAAGTTATTGCACCCTTGCTTATTGATGTACGCCATAAACTTTGGTCTTTGGCAGCAGTCTCCCAAGTTATCAGTTATCAGTTGGGGTATCTTCGTTGCACTCCGGACATGTCCATAGGTGCTCAGATCCTCCCCCCAGCATATGCATCAGCGTCCGGTGGCTAATAGTGCCAGTTCTGTGTTGGTTGACGAGGCACTTTGTTTTCCCGATGTACCTCTCGCGTCTGGCTGTGCCGATTCTTACTCCCAGGTCTTTCATCCTGGACAGCGATGTGGAATCACTGACGTCAAAATCCTCTGTTCTCGCCAAATCTTTGAGGACGTTAATAACATCGGCACGATCCATGGGCTGGCCATCTACAGGGGGTGCAGAGCCAGCCAATTTTTCGGCTCGTTCATTTCCCTCGACTCCCGCATGTCCCGGGACGAAGATGAAGGTGACTTTACGGACAACAGACTTCCGCAGCGATTCAGTCCACTGTCTACGTACAGACCCAGCTTCGACCTTCTGAATCATGCTCATTGAATCACTTAGTACACACACGTTGGTATAATGCTGTGATTCCAGCCATATGAAAGCCTGTGTAACTGCCATCACCTCCATCGTCATGCTGCTCGTGGTCATAGAGTGGGCACCACTGGATTCTTGAACGGTTCGGCCCGCTGAATGGGCTGTAAATGCCCACGCACTTCACTGCTGCTTTACAACAGATCCATCTGTATAGATGAGCACTTCGGGGCTATCTGAGTGTTCATAGATGAGCGCGTTAACCTCTGCATTGACAGCGGCAGGGTTCTGCTCTCTGCACCGTCTGTCGAGTGTGATAATGCAGGAGAAAGTGCACTTAAAGGCTGGAGGCACCGGCACCCATTCCTTGCCGGGGTTGATACTGGTAAGACTGCAGACCTGTCTGACGACATCTTCCACCCGACCCATCCATGATTTCCCTCTCTTTAGCCTGTCACCCTTTTCTCTGAATATAGCGTCATGCAGAGGGTGCTGCTCATCTGCACTTATTTTTAAGTATACACGAGCTCTCCAGATCTTGATCCTGTGTTCCATTGTCGGGAAGTCAAGGAGGTATCTCATTGCTACACAGCTGGTGTCTCTCATGCAGCCCAAAATGATGTGCATGGCTTCGTTTTGTACCTTTTCGAGTCTTCCAATCTGTGTAGGGCTGACAGTGAGGATGGCCAGGGCATACTCGATGTGTGAAAGTACAAGTCCTTGGAACAGAAGTATTAGCAGTCTTTGCTCGATATTGGCAGTCGCCATGACTCTCATTGCTGACAAACCTTTTCGAGCCTTCGTTATGACATAATCGACATGATCTCTGAAGGACAGGCTACGATCAAGCCTCACGCCAAGATATGTCATTGACTGGGTTCTACTCAAACTGCTCCCATCCATTCTTACTGCCGGCAGATCTGTTTTCACAATATGGTTGTTTAGTGAGAACCATGTAACCGTTGCCTTTGCAGGGTTGACAAGGGCATCGGCATCAGCACACCATGAGGAAATTCGATCTAGTTCGCCCTGCATATCATTGGCAACCGCCTGTCTATCTCGACCCTGTCGATATACGAGGATATCGTCAACGAATGACAGAGTCCTACCCCTCCCGTCCAACTGTTGTTCAGTGATCGGCACCTTATACACGTTGAATAGTACTGGTGACAGTGGTGAACCCTGCGCCAATCCTGGACATATCGTTATCGGCTCAGAAGACCAACTCCCAAGTGTCATGATGAATTCCAAAAGCATTCAATGAGATCTTCAGAATGACTTTAAAGCGATTTCTCTGGCCGTCTTGAGAGCATTTACCACAACGCAGCTCGCCGTAAAAAAATTCATTTAGGGAGCCTGTGATCTGGCATGCGAGTCAAGTGACCAGCCCAGTGAATCTGATTCTTCATTAGTAGAGTGTTGATACTGGGCATGGACGCTCTTTCTAGAACTTCAGTGTCTGGGATCTTGTCTTGCCATTTAATCTTCAATATCTTCCCTAAGGCAGACTGTGTGGATGTAGTTTAATTTCCAAGCGTGTTACTGGTAAACAATCCAGGTTTCACAAGCATATAGCAGTGTGGATAATACAACTGCTATGTAGACTTTTAGCTTTGTTTGCAGGCTTATTCCATTTCTGTCCCATACATTCTTGTACAGTCTACCAAAGGCCGCGCTGGCCTTGGAGATTCTTGCATTCATTTCATCATCAATTGTGGCAGCTTGTGACACAGTGCTGCCAAGATAGGTGCATTTGTCCACAACACTTAGTCTATGATCATTCACTTTGATATTCGGCACAATGTGATTATTCCCTGGAGCTGGCTGGTACATAAATACAGTCTTCTCCCAGTTGATATTGAGCCCAAAGTTGTCACAGGCATATGAGAAAGCTGAAACATTGTGTTGCATGTCTGCCTCTGAGTTGGCGTATAGAGCACAATCATCAGCAAACAGCAGTTCTCTGATGGCATCGACAGTGCTTTTGGTTTTAGCTTTCAGCCTTCTGAGATTGAATAACTTTCCATCCATACGTTAGTTGATGTCTATTCCAGTGTCATCGTTTACGAAGGCACTGGTCAACATAGCTGAAAACATGAGGCTGAACAGTGTTGGTGTCAGAATACATCCTTGTTTCACTCCATTGGTGACAGGAAAGGGCTCAGACAGTTCACCATTATCCTGTACTCTTGCCTGCATGCCATCATGAAATAGCCGCACTATTTGGACAAACTTTCGTAGACAGCCATATTTCGCCATAATCTTCCACAGTCCTTCTCTGCTGACTGTATCAAAAGCCTTGGTAAGATCAATAAAAGTGGAGAACATTTCAGAGTTCTGTTCCTCTTGCAGCTGCCTTGCAGCGAAAGTCATGTCAACAATTCCTTTTCTAAAGCCACATTGATTCTCAGGAAGAAGACCTTGATCGAGATGGGCTGTGAGGGGATTGAGAAGAATCCTGGGGAGTATCTTCCCTGCAATTGAGAGCAAGGAGATGCCATGCTGGTTGTCACAGGATTGGCAGTTTCCTTTATCTTTGTATAGGTGGACTGTTGATGCGTCCTTTACATCTTGTGGCATGGTCTCGGATGTTGCTAAGATGCTCTGCCCAATATTGGAGAATTTCTTTCTTGTTGGTGACCAATTATCCCCCATCTGCACTGAGAAAGGAACCATGCCTGGTGATGTAGGGCTATAGATTGCTTGTAGTGAGTCGTAGAAGTTTTTCATATCATGTCTGTCAGCAAAGCCCTGAATTTCATCACCTTTATTGCTCAGCCAGGAGGTCTGCATGTGCCGAAGTTTCTGATGTATGACTCTCCAGATGTTGTTGAAGGCATCTTTTTTTTAATGTTGGCTTCGGATCATTCAAATTTTACCTTCAGTAGAAGGTGTTTCTCGGCTAGCAATTGGTTGAGATCTTCAGAATTTTCATCAAACCAGTCTTTATATTTTAGGGGGGCTGGACCCACGACTTCCACAGCAGTGTTGTAGATTGTGTCCTTTAGGGCTTTCCACTTTGTTTCTGTGTCATGATTAACTGCGACACTGGACTTGAGGTGGTCCTCCAGCATATTTACAAACAACAGCCACACTTTCTTACTATTTAGGCGGGTGACATTGATTTTATTTTTTTGTGGGAGGAATTTTTACCCCTTGAGGGTCTGTCATTTCTCCTGATGATGACACAGTCAATGAGCTGCCAGTGTTTCGAGTGCGGGTGCATCCATCATGTCCTACCTACACTGTAACCTCTCACATATAAACACCTACACTGTAACTTCTCACATATAAACACCTACACTGTAACCTCTCACATATAAACACCTACACTATAACCTCCCACATATAAACACCTACACTGTAACCTATAACAAATAAACACCTACACTGTAACCTCCCACATATAAACACCTACACTGTAACCGCTCACATATAAACACCTACACTGTAACCTCCCACATATAAACACCTACACTGTAACCTCCCACATATAAACACCTACACTGTAACTTATAACATATAGACATCTACACTGTAACCTATAACATATAAACACCTAAACTGTAACCTATAACATATAAACACCTACACTGTAACCTATAACATATAAACACCTACACTGTAACCTCTCACATATAAACACCTACACTGTAACCTCTGACATATAATCACCTACACTGTAACCTCCCACATTTAAACACCTACACTGTAACCTATAACATATAGACACCTACACTGTAACCTATAACATATAAACACCTACACTGTAACCTATAACGTATAAACACCTACACTGTAACCTCTCACATATAAACACCTACACTGTAACCTCCCACATATAAACACCTACACTGTAACCTCCCACATATAAACACCTACACTGTAACCTATAACATATAGACACCTAAACTGTAACCTATAACATATAAACACCTACACTGTAACCTCTCACATATAAACACCTACACTGTAACCTCTCACATATAAACACCTACACTGTAACCTCCCACATATAAACACCTACACTGTAACCTCTCACATATAAATACCTACACTGTAACCTCCCACATATAAACACCTACACTGTAACCTCCCACATATAAACAACTACACTGTAACCTCCCACATATAAACACCTACACTGTAACCTATAACATATAAACACCTACACTGTAACCTCCCACATATAAACACCTACACTGTAACTTCCCACATATAAACACCTACACTGTAACCTCTGACATATAAACACCTACACTGTAACTTCTCATATATAAACACCTACCCTGTAACCTATAACATATAAACACCTACACTGTAACCTCCCACATATAAACACCTACACTGTAACCTCCCACATATAAATACCTACACTGTAACCTCCCACATATAAACACCTACACTGTAACCTATAACATATAAACACCTACACTGTAACCTCTCACATATAAACACCTACACTGTAACCTATAACATATAAACACCTACACTGTAACCTCTCACATATAAACAACTACACTGTAACCTATAACATATAAACACCTACACTGTAACCTATAACATATAAACACCTACACTGTAACCTATAACATATAAACACCTACACTGTAACCTATAACATATAAACACCTACACTGTAACCTCTCACATATAAACAACTACACTGTAACCTATAACATATAAACACCTACACTGTAACCTCACATATAAACACCTACACTGTAACCTCTCACATATAAACACCTACACTGTAACCTATAACATATAAACACCTACACTGTAACCTCCCACATATAAACACCTACACTGTAACCTCTCACATATAAACACCTACACTGTAACCTCCCACATATAAACACCTACACTGTAACCTCCCACATATAAAGACCTACACTGTAACCTCCCACATATAAAAACCTACACTGTAACCTCTCACATATAAACACCTACACTGTAACCTATAACATAAAAACACTTACACTGTAACCTCTCACATATAAACACCTACACTGTAACCTATAACATATAAACACCTACACTGTAACCTCCCACATATAAACACCTACACTGTAATCTCCCACATATAAATGCCTACACTGTAACTTACCACATATAAACACCTACACTTTAACTTCCCACATATAAATGCCTACATTATAACTTCTCACAGGTAAACCTATAGACATGGAAGAATCTTCTCAAAGATTTGTAACTGATGGCTGTAAGTCAGACTCACTCAAGAAAGAAGACACGGGGAAAGTCAAGCAGGAGACCTTGAGGGAAAAGCTGAATAACCCAGTGTACAGAAGTCGTGTGATACATTCCTTGTGGTTGTCAGTCTCAAGTTTCACACTGGTAAATTCTGGCAGTGATTGTGTTAGACAATAAACAAACAATTATCTCTTCCCAGTTTCAATATTGATGTTTTGTGTTATTTTTTTTTATTCCTTTTTTTTTCTGTTATCTTCTATCTACAAGTGTATTCTGTCAGTCTACTTGTACATTCAGATATTCTCCCTCCGCTTATTTGTACCTGCAAGTGTTGTCTGTCTATTCTACCTGCAAGTGTTGTTGTCTGTCTACTTCTACCTGCAAGTGTTGTTGTCTGTCTATTCTACCTGCAAGTGTTGTTGTCTGTCTACTTCTTTCTGAAAGTGTTGTTGTCTGTCTACTTCTTTCTGCAAGTGTTGTTGTCTGTCTACTTCTACCTGCAAGTGTTGTTGTCTGTCTATTCTACCTGCAAGTGTTGTTGTCTGTCTATTCTACCTGCAAGTGTTGTTGTCTGTCTACTTCTTTCTGCAAGTGTTGTTGTCTGTCTATTCTACCTGCAATTGTTGTTGTCTGTCTACTTCTACCTGCAAGTGTTGTCTGTCTATTCTACCTGCAAGTGTTGTTGTCTGTCTATTCTACCTGCAAGTGTTGTTGTCTGTCTATTCTACCTGCAAGTGTTGTTGTCTGTCTACTTCTTTCTGCAAGTGTTGTCTGTCTACTTCTTTCTGCAAGTGTTGTCTGTCTATTCTACCTGCAAGTGTTGTCTGTCTACTTCTTTCTGCAAGTGTTGTCTGTCTATTCTACCTGCAAGTGTTGTCTGTCTATTCTACCTGCAAGTTTTGTCTGTCTATTCTACCTGCAAGTGTTGTCTGTCTACTTCTACCTGCAAGTGTTGTCTGTCTACTTCTTTCTGCAAGTGTTTATGTCTGTCTATTCTACCTGCAAGTGTTGTCTGTCTACTTCTGTCTGCAAGTGTTGTTGTCTGTCTACTTCTTTCTGCAAGTGTTGTTGTCTGTCTACTACCTGCAAGTGTTGTCTGTCTACTTCTACCTGCAAGTGTTGTCTGTCTATTCTACCTGCAAGTGGTGTCTGTCTACTTCTTTCTACAAGTGTTGTTGTCTGTCTACTTCTACCTGCAAGTGTTGTCTGTCTATTCTATCTGCAAGTGTTGTTGTCTGTCTACTTCTTTCTGCAAGTGTTGTTGTCTGTCTATTCTACCTGCAAGTGTTGTTGTCTGTCTACTCTACTTGCAAGTGTTGTCTGTCTACTTCTTTCTGCAAGTGTTGTTGTCTGTCTATTCTATCTGCAAGTGTTGTTGTCTGTCTATTCTATCTGCAAGTGTTGTTGTCTGTCTATTCTATCTGCAAGTGTTGTTGTCTGTCTATTCTATCTGCAAGTGTTGTTGTCTGTCTATTCTATCTGCAAGTGTTGTTGTCTGTCTATTCTACCTGCAAGTGTTGTTGTCTGTCTATTCTACCTGCAAGTGGTGTCTGTCTACTTCTTTCTGCAAGTGTTGTTGTCTGTCTACTTCTTTCTACAAGTGTTGTTGTCTGTCTACTTCTACCTGCAAGTGTTGTCTGTCTACTTCTACCTGCAAGTGTTGTCTGTCTACTTCTGCCTGCAAGTGTTGTCTGTCTACTTCTACCTGCAAGTGTTGTCTGTCTACTTCTGCCTGCAAGTGTTGTCTGTCTACTTCTACCTGCAAGTGTTGTCTGTCTACTTCTACCTGGAAGTGTTGTCTGTCTACTTCTACCTGCAAGTGTTGTCTGTCTACTTCTACCTGCAAGTGTTGTCTGTCTACTTCTTCCTGCAAGTGTTGTCTGTCTACTTCTTTCTGCAAGTGGTGTCTGTCTACTTCTTTCTGCAAGTGTTGTTGTCTGTCTACTTCTACCTGCAAGTGTTGTCTGTCTACTTCTTCCTGCAAGTGTTGTCTGTCTACTTCTTTCTGCAAGTGGTGTCTGTCTACTTCTTTCTGCAAGTGTTGTTGTCTGTCAACTTCTACCTGCAAGTGTTGTCTGTCTACTTCTACCTGCAAGTGTTGTCTGTCTACTTCTTTCTGCAAGTGTTGTCTGCCCACTTCTTTCTGCAAGTGTTGTCTGTCTACTTCTGCCTGCAAGTGTTGTCTGTCTACTTCTACCTGCAAGTGTTGTTGTCTGTCTACTTCTACCTTTAGGTGTTGTTGTCTGTCTACTTCTGCATGCAAGTGTTGTCTGTCTACTTCTACCTGCAAGTGTTGTCTGTCTACTTCTTCCTGCAAGTGTTGTCTGTCTACTTCTTTCTGCAAGTGGTGTCTGTCTACTTCTTTCTGCAAGTGTTGTTGTCTGTCTACTTCTACCTGCAAGTGTTGTCTGTCTACTTCTACCTGCAAGTGTTGTCTGTCTACTTCTACCTGCAAGTGTTGTCTGCCTACCTCCACCTGCAAGTGGTATCTGTCTACTTCTTTCTGCAAGTGTTGTCTGTCTACTTCTACCTGCAAGTGTTGTCTGTCTACTTCTACCTGCAAGTGTTGTTGTCTGTCTACTTCTACCTGCAAGTGTTGTCTGTCTACTTCTACCTGCAAGTGTTGTCTGTCTACTTCTACCTGCAAGTGTTGTCTGTCTACTTCTACCTGCAAGTTTTGTCTGTCTACTTCTACCTGCAAGTGTTGTCTGTCTACTTCTACCTGCAAGTGTTGTCTGTCTACTTCTACCTGCAAGTGTTGTCTGTCTACTTCTACCTGCAAGTGTTGTCTGTCTACTTCTACCTGCAAGTGTTGTCTGTCTACTTCTGCCTGCAAGTGTTGTCTGTCTACTTCTACCTGCAAGTGTTGTCTGTCTACTTCTACCTGCAAGTGTTGTCTGTCTACTTATACCTGCAAGTGTTGTCTGTCTACGTCTACCTGCAAGTGTTGTCTGTCTACTTCTTTCTGCAAGTGGTGTCTGTCTACTTCTTTCTGCAAATGTTGTTGTCTGTCTACTTCTACCTGCAATTGTTGTCTGTCTACTTCTGCATGCAAGTTGTGTCTGTCTACTTCTGCATGCAAGTGTTGTCTGTCTACTTCTTCCTGCAAGTATTGGCTGTCTACTTCTACCTGCAAGTGTTGTCTGCCTACCTCCACCTGCAAGTGGTGTCTGTCTACTTCTTTCTGCAAGTGTTGTCTGTCTACTTCTACCTGCAAGAGCTGTCTGTCTACTTCTACCTGCAAGTGTTGTTGTCTGTCTACTTCTACCTGCAAGTGTTGTCTGTCTACTTCTGCCTGCAAGTGTTGTCTGTCTACTTCTACCTGCAAGTGTTGTCTGTCTACTTCTACCTGCAAGTGTTGTTGTCTGTCTATTCTACCTGCAAGTGTTGTTGTCTGTCTATTCTACCTGCAAGTGTTGTTGTCTGTCTACTTCTTTCTACAAGTGTTGTCTGTCTACTTCTACCTGCAAGTGTTGTCTGTCTACTTCTACCTGCAAGTGTTGTTGTCTGTCTATTCTACCTGCAAGTGTTGTTGTCTGTCTATTCTACCTGCAAGTGTTGTTGTCTGTCTATTCTACCTGCAAGTGTTGTCTGTCTACTTCTACCTGCAAGTGTTGTCTGTCTACTTCTACCTGCAAGTGTTGTCTGTCTACTTCTACCTGCAAGTATTGTCTGTCTACTTCTACCTGCAAGTGTTGTCTGTCTACTTCTACCTGCAAGTGTTGTCTGTCTACTTCTACCTGCAAGTGTTGTCTGTCTACTTCTACCTGCAAGTGTTGTCTGTATACTTATACCTGCAAGTGTTGTCTGTCTATTTCTAGTTGTGTGTCCACTCTGTCTTCTAGTACCATCAGTCTATTTGCTGCTGTGAATGCAGCAGCTGAGTGACCTGGTTTCACTGTTAGTGCCCTGATGCTAGTTGTCTGAAGAGCATGACTCTCATGTGGCTAATCCTGTTCCTGATTGTAGGGCATCATCTTTGGGCAGCAGGGACCAACTTTCCTGGACCTTCAAATCATCACCAACACTGACATCGAGTCTGCATCATTTTTCTTTACCGCTGCATCGTTTGGGTACATGGTCGGCTCATTTGTCAGTGGCTTTGTGCATGGCAAGGTAAACATATTAGAGGCTGTGTGTTGTTGTTGGTGGCTTTATGCATGGCAAGGTAAACATATTAGAGGCTGTGTGTTGTTGTTAGTGGCTTTGTGCATGGCAAGGTAAACATATTAGAGGCTGTGTGTTGTTGTTGGTGGCTTTGTGCATGGCAAGGTAAACATATTAGAGGCTGTGTGTTGTTGTTAGTGGCTTTGTGCATGGCAAGGTAAACATATTACAAGCTGTGTGTTGTTGTTGGTGGCTTTGTGCATGGCAAGGTAAACATATTACAGGCTGTGTGTTGTTGTTAGTGGCTTTGTGCATGGCAAGGTAAACATATTACAAGCTGTGTGTTGTTGTTGGTGGCTTTATGCATGGCAAGGTAAACATATTAGAGGCTGTGTGTTGTTGTTAGTGGCTTTGTGCATGGCAAGGTAAACATATTACAAGCTGTGTGTTGTTGTTGGTGGCTTTGTGCATGGCAAGGTAAACATATTACAGGCTGTGTGTTGTTGTTAGTGGCTTTGCGCATGGCAAGATAAACATATTACAGGCTGTGTGTTGTTAGTGGCTTTGTGCATGGCAAGGTAAACATATTAGAGGCTATGTGTTTATGGCGTTGTGGCATTATGCATGGCAAGGTAAACATATTAGAGGCTGTGTGTTGTTAGTGGCTTTGTGCATGGCAAGGTAAACATATTAGAGGCTGTGTGTTGTTAGTGGCTTTGTGCATGGCAAGGTAAACATATTAGAGGCTGTGTGTTGTTAGTGGCGTTGTGCATGGCAAGGTAAACATATTACAGGCTGTGTGTTGTTAGTGGCTTTGTGCATGGCAAGGTAAACATATTACAGGCTGTGTGTTGTTAGTGGCTTTGTGCATGGCAAGGTAAACATATTAGAGGCTGTGTGTTGTTAGTGGCTTTGTGGCATTGTGCATGGCAAGGTAAACATATTACAGGCTGTGTGTTGTTAGTGGCTTTGTGCATGGAAAGGTAAACATATTACAGGCTGTGTGTTGTTAGTGGCTTTGTGCATGGCAAGGTAAACATATTAGAGGCTGTGTGTTGTTAGTGGCTTTGTGGCATTTTGCATGGCAAGGTAAACATATTACAGGCTGTGTGTTGTTAGTGGCTTTGTGCATGGCAAGGTAAACATATTACAGGCTGTGTGTTGTTAGTGGCTTTGTGCATGGCAAGGTAAACATATTAGAGGCTATGTGTTTATGGCGTTGTGGCATTGTGCATGGCAAGGTAAACATATTACAGGCTGTGTGTTGTTAGTGGCTTTGTGCATGGCAAGGTAAACATATTACAGGCTGTGTGTTGTTGTAAGTGGCTTTGTGCATGGCATGATGTCACAAGGTGCACATGGTGTACCATCAATCTTTATTGACAATGCCGAACTGGAGATAGTAGACCATTGTACATATCTAGGATCAGAGGTAAATATCAAATTATCCCTAGATCAGGAAATCAACATCAGGATTGGTAAGGCAGCAACAACAATGAATATGTTAACAAAACGTCTGGGAGAACAGGAAGCTTACTGCCAAAACAAAAGTACTTGTCTATCAAACCTGTGTCCATAGTACTCTTCTTTATGGCAGTGAAACCTGGTCAACTTTCTCACACCAAGAGAAACGTTTAAGCAGCTTTCATATGCGGTGTTTGCGAAGAAGACCTGGACATTTACTAAACAAGCTGAACAGCGCATAAATGTCTTTGAATATAAATGTTATAGAAGAGTTCTAAGAATATCTTGGGTAAAGAAAAGAACAAATGCATCCATCTTCAAGAGCTGAATATTGAAGAAGGTTGGCTATTAAAAACGATAAAACAAAGAAAATTGAAATATTTTGGTCACTTGAAATGTCACAAAAGTTTGAAGAGAACAATAATGGAGGGGTATATACCTGGGAAGTGAGGAAGAAGAAAGTCAAAGAGAAAATGGGTGCAGGATGTGGCGGATGATCTCCAGATGGGTGTATCGGATGCGGGACATCTTGCTTATGATTGAGAAGTTTTCCGGAAGGTTGTTATGGAGTGAGGTTCTGCAAAGGACATGTTACTGAATGAATTAATGAATGACATCTTTACCGGTTAATCCAAGGGCCAGATTGGTTCCATGGAAAGCTCACAAGCATTGACCCTTGTTATAATTCATGGTTAAGAGTTTGCCAGCTACATTGCGACCATCTACCATTAGACTGAATTAGTTTAATTCATAATGACAGAATATGAATGAGTTCGTGTTCAACTCACCATGAAAACGGGGAGCGTGTACTAAGCCGATTACCACCATGGTCAGTGTTTGACTCATAAACAGATTATCTTGTGTGTGAGAAAACATACCTTTTGGGGTGGAAAGTTTCACCACAATACGTTTAATAGTATACTTGGTGTTTGCTCTCATTAAAGCTTTTTCATGAGCCAGAGATAGAGCTGGGTTTAACTTAGCTTTCCTCACCATAGGTATAGGCATAGGTAATGACACTCTTATAACCAGTGTTTACTTCTGTAGCTATTAAATTAAAGACCGGTTTTGATGGTGTTAATCTGATTTTGATATCAACACCATTCAACATGTACCTGTCCTGATTGAAAATGTCGGAATGGAGACATCCCATCATGTCCATCTCAACATTATCACTTTCTAAAGCCTTTCTTTTCACTAGACCTCTATTACCATCACTCATCATGTCACTCATATGACCTTCAGTGTCTTGGTAGTATGGAGCTGATGTTAAATGACTCTTTTTCACCTCTTCACCATAATTCAGAGTCATTTCCAAGTAAGCTCTATACGGGTAAGAATTCTCACTCAGTGATATAAGAGTATCGTTCAGGGACACGTCCACTTGGGAGAATAACCTATGTAAATAATAATTCACATTTGTATCAGGTAGTAGCTCATCGCTGTTGAGGAGTGTAAATTTGGCTCTGACGTGTAAGAATGTTTGAAAAGATCTATATAATCTTCACTAGCTCCAGATATGGCAAATTCAATGGGAGCGCCATAAGCTGATGTAGCCAAAGGGAGAATATCGATGAATTTTCTCTCTTCTACTGCTGTCTGTGTGGGAGGTGATGAATTTTCTCTCTTCTGCTGCTGTCTGTGTGGGAGGTGATGAATTTTCTCTCTTCTGCTGCTGTCTGTGTGGGAGGTGATGAATTTTCTCTCTTCTACTGCTGTCTGTGTGGGAGGTGATGAATTTTCTCTCTTCTGCTGCTGTCTGTGTGGGAGGTGATGAATTTTCTCTCTTCTGCTGCTGTCTGTGTGGGAGGTGATGAATTTTCTCTCTTCTACTGCTGTCTGTGTGGGAGGTGATGAATTTTCTCTCTTCTACTGCTGTCTGTGTGGGAGGTGATGAATTTTCTCTCTTCTGCTGCTGTCTGTGTGGGAGGTGATGAATTTTCTCTCTTCTGCTGCTGTCTGTGTGGGAGGTGATGAATTTTCTCTCTTCTGCCGCTGTCTGTGTGGGAGGTGATGAATTTTCTCTCTTCTGCCGCTGTCTGTGTGGGAGGTGATGAATTTTCTCTCTTCTGCTGCTGTCTGTGTGGGAGGAACGCTAAACAAATCCAGACTCGAATGTAGACACTTGCACCACTTGGGATGTAGTAACACCATTATGAAAAATATCTGAATGTCTCTGCTGGTGCTGCTGCTTCTTTTGAAACGATCTCTTTCTGACTTGGGATTGTATTGTTTTACTGGGTTGACCTGGTGGTCCGGCTTGTTTTCGTTTCCTAATCCGGCTATCCTATTGCATGAGACGTTGAGCCGTTCCTTAGAGTAATCACCGAACTGCATCCTTAGCATGTTCTTTGAAGGACTTGCCAACATTCCTCCCAGCAAGGGCATCTTGAGCCACCTGCAAACCCGTTCCCAGCCCCTCTGTCAGTAAGGCTTCACCGTCAGTCTTCAACCAAGGAAGAATTGTGCCACCTCGGCTACTAAACAAAATACTCAAAATTCCATGACCTCACTGACTTTGAGATTGGGACGTGTATAACTATGGCTATCCAAGATCATCATGTTTAGATATTTGAAAATGCAACGTCACCACTGAGGATCCACCTGTGAATGGAATAGGTTTTCCTTGTTCGTCTGTTATAAGAAGTTCAGTTGTGTCAAAGGAGAAACGACTGTGGGGTACATAATGGGGTTTGTCATACACCCTAAATATGGAGATAGTGAGCCTGAACAGGTAGAGTTCACAGTAATGGTACAATCACATTACCGACAACACCCAAGGTGACAATGTCGGAATACACGAAGAAATGTTTCATACTCTTGTCTAAATCTACTTCACCCAAACCAGTGATGGTGGTTCAGTCTCGCTGGCGTATGTCGAGGGAATTATGAATTATATGAAACACTGAGGGTGGCAGTCAGTCCTATACAGGGGCAATTCATAACAAGAGAACCATGGCGTCTCTGACTGGTCTCACAGTTACTAGATCAGAATAGACATAGATATTAACATCACTATCCATTTCTAATTCCACATTAGTTAGTTAGTTGACAGATCATCCTCATCGAACATCGAAACATTCAGTCCATAAGTGCTCGGATCCCCTCCTAAGTAAATCCCACAGTGTGCAGCGGTTAACAACACCAGTTCTGTGTTGGTTTATTAATCTTCTTTGGCTTCCTGCATAGTGTTCTGAGTGGTCTCAAGGTATGGTGTCTGCTTCGTGTGCTGTAGGTCCCGGGTTCAAGCCCTAGTGACTGCCGGGATTTTTTCGCGTGGACTTCTAGTAACAAAATTTCCCCATGGTCTCTGGGTAGTGAGATTGGACACCTGTATGTATTGTTGCTCACGTAAAACATCCCTTAGCAGCTGGAAATCGTTAAAAAAAAGTAGCCTAACGGCACTGCCAGGGTAAAATTTCGAGTAAAAAATCTATCCAAAGTATTTTCAGGATCCTTGCCAGTGCTTCAGAGTTTGTGTACTAAGCTGAGATTCTCTGGACTCAGGCTTGAGTTAGGAGAGAACGGAGCACTTATGGGTTACACCCATGTGCCGTGATGTTGATCCATCGACTAAACTAAACTAAACTAAACTAAACTAAACTAATGTCGTCATACCTTATACCATCTGGCCCTGGTGCGCTGGTGTTTGTTCGTCAAAGCACAGCCCTGATCTCTTTCACTGTCACTGTGTCTGCATCTGCAATGTTCTGGGCCTTACATCTATCTGGGGTAACTGTCTTGGCAAAATTTTGGCCTCTCATGTCTGTCTGGTTGCTCTGCTCAAGATAGCGTTCAAACAGGGCTTTGCCCTTATTCTTGTCAGATCTCTGCCAGATAAGGTCAGCACTTTGGAAGCCACAAAAACTCTTATTCTTGACTACCCCATTCATGCTTTTATGTAGTTGCCAGAACAATTTTAATGTCTTGTCTATGCTTATTCTTTGACACAACTCTACCCATTTTTAACTTTTAACCATTTTAACCATATTTTGTTTTTGGAAATAGCTAACTTTTGTGCCCATCTCTCTCTCCAAGTGCATAATAAGACTAGGATGGGCAAATCTGTTCTTCTTGGTGTTTTGCTGTTTCCTTACAGCACCACGCTTATCCACCCAGGCCTTTTCCACCTCAAAAGTCCACCAAGGTGGCTGCTTCCAGCTTTTTTCCCCTGCCGTTTTCTGCATTTGTCATGCCTGATTTTACTCATCACATCTTGCTTGGAAACTAATATTTTGTGCCCACAACATAATAATACCGAAGGGGAAAGAACTTTCTTCTTCTAATTCCACATTGCCGTACAATAAGGTGTTGTTATCTGATGAAAAAGTGACCTGGTTAGTTGTTGGGAAATGTCTTTGAGGCAGCATTGCTCGGTAATATCACATAGAAACTCATTGTTTTCCTAGTTTTGATTTGGGTAACATATATACCAAACAACTACTCATTAAAGCCACCCACAGCTTGTCTTCAGGTGCGTCGTCACTGCTTTGAGTCAAATTAAACAGGGATACAGCAAGGACAGCGTATTTAACCACCATTTGACAGATGAACACAATCTCTGGTCACGGCACTCTGATAAATTTATTTTTTGCCTACTAGCTGTATTCTTTTGTGGAATGAATTCTGCAGTTCCTCACCTAAATCATCTTTCAACACGTACATCACCGGACTGGTCAGGTATATACGATTGACTGTAAACAGTTCTTTTGTCCACAATGGCATAAACACCTTCTTAAATGTCTGCCTGGGTTGAGCGAGCATGACATGCTCGCCTGCTTTAACATGAATTTTTTGGACAAGTTACAAGGTACACCACTCTTCTTCCACACCTCAAGAATCGCAACATTGCCCCTTTACATTTCATTTTCTCTTGTATTTGGGCACGTAGGCAACTTGGTGTTGGTCTGGATATATATTGCTGCATAATCAGAGCTGGTCCGGTGTGTCCCAGTGAAGATCTAACAGCAAATACCTGTGTGGGACAGATGTGGCATTTTTTAAATACTGTCTTGGACATAGGCAGTACCCCCCTGGGAACATCTGTTTGGCCAGATTGGGTTTTTATAATATGACTAGTTAAGGCTAATTGTTCTTTGTTCTTTATTCTTGCCAAATAGTTTCTGTACTTGCTCTGAATTTGGTTTAACAATTAGCAAAAAGAAGACACAGATTATGTCACAAGGTGCACATGGGGTACCATCAATCTTTATTGATGATGCCGAACTAGAGATGGTAGACCATTTTACATATCTAGGATCAGTGGTAAATAGCATATTCTCCCTAGATCAGGAAATCAACATCCGGATTGGTAAGGCAGCAACAACAATGAACAGGTTAAGAAAAAGAGTGTGGGAGAACAGGAAGCTTACTGCCAAAACAAAAGTCCTTGTTTATCAAGCCTGTGTCCTTAGTACTCTTCTTTATGGCAGTGAAACCTGGACAACTTACTGACACCAAGAGAAACGTTTAAACAGCTTTCATATGCGGTGTCTGCAAAGAATTCTTGGTATTAAGTGGCAAGACAAAATCACAAATACTGAAAAAAGTATTGGAAAGATCAGGTTGTGAGACGGTTTATTTCATGCTCAATCTTCGTAGACTTAGATGGATAGTACATCTTAGGAGGATGGATGATTGTAGAATACCAAAGGACATCTTTTTTGGTGAATTACAGATGGGTAAAAGATCTCAGGGTCGGCCTCTATTACGATACAAAGATGTGTGTAAGCGGGACATGATTGATACAGGCATTGATAATGCACATTGGGAGCAAGTTGCAGCTGAACGTGTTGCATGGAGGGCAAACATCAGAAATGGAATAAAGACAAAGGAGAAAATTATTGCAGATAAGTCACACACCGAGCGTATGAGACGTAAGATGGTGCATGATGGTGGAAATGACCACATGTTCACATGCACCCACTGTGAACGGACATTTACAGCGCAAATTGGCCTTATCAGTCACATGCGCTACCGCCATAGGCAAATATTATTATGCCTTTTTAAAGCACAAACTATCATCTGTCAAGACGGCAAGGTGCCAATGTAAGTTTCTGTACTATAAACATAACGCTGAGGTTGCGATGATGACTGCCTTTAGTGAACAAATTGGTCACTCTGTTATCTGTCTTAGATATTAGATCATCTATAACCACTAGCGGTCACCTATCCCCTGTCCATATTTCCATGTCAGTAGTTCTTCGTTAAACTGAAGACCCTTCATAGTTTCGTACATCTCTTGCCATTCCCTATAGCACCAGATAATATCCTCTGGGGTGGACAATGACCATAGCAGGCAGATGGTGCACAAAGCGCCGGACAAATACAGTTTTGCCACTACCAGTTGGACTAGCAATTAGCGCTGTAAAAGGATGCGTGTCCACCTAGGATCCATTGCTAATAATGATCATTTGTATTCCTATATATCTTTGATTTTTTCAATTTTTCCAACATAACCCTAGGAAACTATATGTGGAAAAGCCCTAGAGATAGAACGAGAAACCAAATTTACTACATCATTATTAGAAATATATTTAAAAACAATGTTAAAAATGCCAAAACATATCCAGGTGCTGATATCAACTCTGATCACAATCCTGTAGTTGTAAAATTACAAATAAAACTTAAAAACAGGAATAAGGACATCAAAGACACTTCAAATAGATATATAAGCATTGAAACAACCAGGCATAATTCAACTATACCTGGTTGAGGTAAAATATAAATATGACAAGCTAATAGTTAAAAGTATGGAACAGTATAGATGTGAAAATCCTGAAAATAAAATTAATACAAAGTGGGAATGTGTAAAAACTAGCACACAGATTGTAAATACCACCTTCCCGGTGAAGGTAAATAAGAAAAAAACAGTTATGGATAACTGATGAAACCTTGAGCAAAATGACTCAAATAAAGACAAGAAAGAACACTCCAGAATATGTATTAATAGACAGAGAAATATGCCACATGTGCAGAGTTGCCAAGGAAGAGTGATTGCAGTCAAAATGCAAAGAAATAGAGGATCTAAAAATAAAACACAACTCAAAAAAATTACATGAAAATATAAAAAGATTTACAAAGAAGAAAAATAATATAACAGGACATGGTTGTATCAGAGGAAAAGATGGAGAAATTATAATTGATAATACCGACATAATAAAAAGATGATCAGAATGCACAGAAGAGTTATTCTGGGACAGAAGGGTCAATAAACCAACATCGTATAATACTCAAGATGAATCAAACATATGAAAGGCTGAAGTAGAGAAGGCTATTAAAAAGATGAAAGAAGGAAAGGCTGCAGGATAACAACAGAGATGATAAAATCCTTATCCAGCTTCGGCATTGATACTATGACAGAATTATGTATATATAAATACTAGCTGACCTGGCCCGGCTTCGCCCAGCCCCTGGCGGGGAGCATCTCATTTCATATTCAGCCCCTGCTCCTGTTCCCAAAAAAGACGACCCGCCCTGGCTTCGCCCAGCCCCTGGCGGGGAGCGTCTCATTTAATTCATATTCGGCCCCTGTCCCCGTTCCCGTTCCCAAAAAAAGATGACCTGGCCTGGCTTCGCCCAGCCCTTGGTGGGGAGCATCTCATTTAATTCATATTCGGCCCCTGCTCTCGTTCCCAAAAAAGATGACCCGTCCCGGCTTCGCTCAGCCCCTGGCAAGGAGCGTCTCATTTAATTCATATTCGGCCCCTGCTCCCGTTCCCGTTCCCAAAAAAGATGACCCGGCCCAGCTTCACCCAGCCCCTAGCGGGGAGCATCTAATTTAATTCATATTCGGCCCCTGCTCCCGTTACCGTTCCCAAAAAAGACGACCCGGATGGGGAGCGTCTAATTTAATTCATAATAGTAGTCTTATAAGCTCCCTTTCCCGTTCCCGGAAATATGGCGAACAGATTGGAAGAGAACAATCTTCATCCCAATAACTAAATAGGGCAATCTGAAACTACTGAACGTAAACTTACCAAGATATCACGAAAACCCAATAAATGCTGGGATGACTGTATAGATGTCGAAGAAAAATAAAAAGATGAGTTAGAAAATTTTCACGTATTTAAAATAGATGCATTATTTTTATGAAAACTAAAAATGCCTTAAAGATTTTATCATTATATATTATAACGCATATGCCTGTAAATAACTGTAGACAAGCATTTTATAAAGCTTTGATAACAGTTCAACAATTATATATAAAATATATAGCAATGCTACTAAAAGTTATGTCCCTTGATATAATTTTTCTTAAGTTAAGTCCCCTCGCTTTATAAATTATAATGTAAATTACAAAATTAAATGTTATTATGTAAATAGCTGTTTGTAAACTAACAAACTATGACAGTTGACTGCACGGGAATGATAAGAACGTGTAGAAAATTTGATCTCAATCGGATGGACAAATCGCGAACGCATAAATAACATACAGACAGACAGACAGACATTGCATTATATATATATATATATATATATATATATATATATGAAGTTGCATGTCCTTCACAGGACGTAGCAGTCAACCCCAGCATTTTCGCTGTTCGTGATTCCTGGTCAAATTTTACGTTCAGTAGTTTGCCATTGCTTTCTGAACGACCGGCTCCTATACCTTTTTCGAAAATACCAGCACCGCTGTGTTTCGAACCCGGGTATACGGGCTCACAAACTGCGTTCGCAAGCCCTTAGCCATATATATATATATACTAGCTGACCCGGCCCGGCTTCGCCCAGGTCCTGGAGGGGATCTATCTATCTATCAGTCTGTCTGTCTGCTTGTTTGTCTGTCTGTCTGTCTGTCTAGCTGACCCGGCCCGGCTTCACCCAGTCCCTGGTGGGGAGCATCTCATTTAATTCATATAAGTAGTCATATAAGCTCTCCCGTTCCCGACTATCTGTCTGTCTGTCTATCTGTCTGTCTGTCTGTCTGACCCGGCCCGGCTTCACCCAGTCCCTGGTGGGGAGCATCTAATTTAATTCATATACATAGTCATATAAGCTCTCCCGTTCCCGACTATCTGTTTGTCTGTCTGTCTGTCCCGGCCCGGCTTCACCCAGTCCCTGGTGGGGAGCATCTCATTTAATTCATATACGTAGTCATATAAGCTCTCCCGTTCCCGACTGTCTGTCTGTCTATCTGTCTGACCCGGCCCGGCTTCACCCAGTCCCTGGTGGGGAGCATGTCATTTAATTCATATAAGTAGTCAAATAAGCTTCCGTTCCTTACTATCTGCCTGTCTGTCTATCTATCTGCCCCGGCGTGGTTTCGCCCAGCTCCTGGCGCACAGTAACTTAAAAGAATGTCCTTCCACACACCATTCATTATTTTTAATGAAAACTGTTTTTAATCACCGACATGACAGTTGATAAGTTCTTTAAGCAGAAAAAGATGGGTTACAATGTTATGCATTATGCATTATTTTTATGAAAACTTTGAAAATGCCTTAAAGATTATATCATTATTTATTATAACTTATATGCCTGAAAATAACTATAGACAAAGAGTTTAACAATAGTGCAAGTAAGTCCAACAATATGACTATAAAGTATATAGAAATGTTATTAAAAGTTATGCCCCTTGAAATAACTTTTCTAGAGTGAAGTCCCCCTGCTATATAGAAATTATATAATGAAAAATGAAAAATTAAATGTTATTAAATAAGTAGAAGATTTTACACTAAGAAACTATTATAGTCGGTTGCACAGGAATGAAAGGAAGACGTGTAGAAAATTTCATCTCATTCGGATGTACCGTTATCGAACGCATCCAATACACACAAACACACAAAGTCACATACACTCTGTTTTATATGCTTTGTGCTATGGAGAGGCAATAACTCCATCCCTGGTCTTAACTGGTCTCGGAATCAAAGCGAGAGGCAACTGTTACGGGTTATAAGTCCTTGTCAGTTGGAGTAGACATGGGGCGCCACGCGTTGCCTCTGACGGTGGGAGACACCTATAGGTGTCACTGATCAGCTACCGCCCGCCTCAAGCTGGGCAGCCCCCAGCCAATTGGGTGCTGATCCGCCACAGCCTGCCTGCTTCAATGGGTGCTTGGGGCTAGGACAAAATCTGAATCGCAGGCTGTAAAACCAATGCACCAGGTACAAACAAAAATATAAATAGAAACCTCAAGCTACGGCTTGCAACCTGGAACGTGAGAACCATGTGTCCAGGATTTTCCACTGACTTGACCAATATTGACGATGTGAGAAAAACGGCTGTGATTGATGCCGAACTCAGTCGTCTTAACATTGATATTGCTGGCCTGCAGGAGACTCGCCTCGCTGAGGAAGGGTCACTCAGGGAAAACAACTACACCTTTTTCTGGAAGGGTAAAGGGCAGGCAGAAAAAAGGCAACACGGTGTGGGCTTTGCAGTGAAGAATTCGCTACTGGGAATGATTGAAATTCCAGCAGGAGGAAATGAAAGACTATTATCCCTGCGCTTGGCAACCTCTTGTGGGTTTGCCACCATTATTACTGCATATGCACCGACACTCGATTCCTCTGATGATGTGAAGGATTTGTTCTATGAGGAGTTAGACTCTGTGATCAAGGCAGTTCCAACATCCGACTACATTTATATGCTCGGTGATTTCAATGCTCGTGTGGGCAAGGACTCGAGTTCATGGCCAGTGTGCCTTGGAAAATACAACATCGGTCGCATGAATGAAAATGGGCAAAGGCTGCTGGAGCATTGCACCAGTAATGACCTATGTATTACAAACTCTTTTTTTAAAACAAAAGAGATGCATAAGGTCACATGGAAACATCCAAGATCCGGCCATTGGCACCAGCTGGACTTCATCATCACACGGAGACAACATCTGAACCATATATCATTGACTCGTAGTTACCACAGTGCTGACTGTGATACGGATCATTCTTTGGTTGTTGCAAGGGTTAGACTGAGACCAAAGAGAATCTACACAGCTAAACACAAATCTAGCCCCAGGATTAATATTATTAACACTCATGATCCTGAAAAGTGCTTTCAGTTTCAACAGCAACTTGAAGACGCTTTCACTGATACACCAGAAAATTGTACAGTAAATGATAAATGGAATAAACTTAAGGAAACTCTTTGTAAAACTGCCGTAAAGGTTTACGGCACTGTGGATCATAAGAGGCAGGACTGGTTTGCGGCCAACAGCGAGACTCTGCAGCCCTTGATTGATAAGAAGAAGAAAGCTCTCTTAAGAAACAAGGAAAGACTAACGCGTAACACTCTGAGTGAGCTAAGGCAAGCTAGGAAGGATGTGCAAAAGGCTGCCAGGCAGTGTGCAAATGATTATTGGATCAAGTTATGTGAGTCCATTCAAATCGCAAGTGATAAGGGAGACATAAGAAGCATGTATGAAGGAATAAAGAAAGCCTGTGGTCCAGTGATCAAAAGAAGTGCACCATTGAAAACCTTGACTGGAGAAGTCATCACTGATAAGAAACAGCAGATGGACAGATGGGTAGAGCACTATTTGGAGCTTTACTCAAGTGAGACCAAACTAGCGGATAATGCCCTCAACGCCATAGAGGCTCTACCAACTCTTGACCACCTGGACACACTTCCCACCATAACAGAAGTTAAGTGTGCTATAAATGAACTTGCATCTGGCAAGGCTCCAGGTAAGGATGGGATTCCAATAGAGGTTATCAGGAGTGGGCAAGACACACTCACTATACAGATCCACCAGCTAGTAGAGCTATGCTGGCGTGAAGGACAAGTCCCACAGGATTTCAAAGATTAAAGCATCATAACACTGTACAAGAACAAGGGCGATCGGAGCGACTGCAACAACTATAGGGGTATCTCACTTCTGTGTATTGTTGGAAAAGTATTTGCCAGAATTGTTCTGCGCAGACTTCAAGTCCTAGGAGATCAAGTCTACCCCGAATCACAGTGTGGCTTTCGACAGAACCGGTCTACCACTGATATGATATTCTCATTGCGACTAATGCAAGAAAAATGCCGTGAACAGAATCAACCACTGTTTATTGCCTTCATCGACCTCACAAAGGCATTTGATTTGGTCAGTCGTGAGGGTCTGTTCAAGGCACTAAATAAGATTGGCTGCCCACCAACTCTTCTGTCCATTGTGGAATCGTTCCACACAGGCATGAAGGGTATAATCAAGTTTGATGGTGCAACTTCTGAAGAATTTGAAATCAAGAGTGGAGTTAAGCAAGGTTGTGTACTAGCTCCCACCCTCTTTGGAATATACTTTTCACTTCTACTGAAATATGCATTTCGTGATCAGGATGGTGGTATATACATTCACTCACGCTCAGATGGCGGCCTCTACAATGCTCAGAGATTGAAGGCTAAGACCAAAATTAGGAGGGTACTGATCAGAGAGTTGCTTTTTGCAGATGATGCTGCAGTTACGACCCACTCTGAGGAAGAATTGCAATGTCTACTATCTGCATTCTCCAATGCTTGTTCTGAATTTGGTTTAACAATTAGCAAAAAGAAGACACAGATTATGTCACAAGGTGCACATGGGGTACCATCAATCTTTATTGACGACGCCGAACTAGAGATAGTAGACCATTTTACATATCTAGGATCGGTGGTAAATAGCAAATTATCCCTAGATCAGGAAATCAACATCCGGATTGGTAAGGCAGCAACAACAATGAACAGGTTAAGAAAAATAGTCTGGGAGAACAGGAAGCTTACTGCCAAAACAAAAGTCCTTGTCTATCAAGCCTGTGTCCTTAGTACTCTTCTCTATGGCAGTGAAACCTGGACAACTTACTCACACCAAGAGAACAATCTAAACAGCTTTCATATGCGGTGTCTGCGAAGAATTCTTGGTATTAAGTGGCAAGACAAAATCACAAATACTGAAGTATTGGAAAGATCAGGTTGTGTGACAGTTTATTCCATGCTCAGTCTTCGTAGACTTAGATGGATAGGACATCTTAGGCGGATGGATGATGGTAGAATACCAAAGGATATCTTTTTTGGTGAATTACAGATGGGTAAGAGATCTCAGGGTCGGCCTCTACTACGATACAAAGATGTGTGTAAGCGGGACATGATTGATACAGGCATTGATAATGCACATTGGGAGCAAGTCGCCGCTGAACGTGTTGCATGGAGGGCAAATATCAGAAATGGAATAAAGTCAAAGGAGAAAATTATTGCAGAAAAGTCACACACCAAGCGTTTGAGACGTAAGATGGTGCATGATGGTGGAAATGACCACGTGTTCACATGCACCCACTGTGAACGGACATTTACAGCGCAAATTGGCCTTATCAGTCACACTCGCTACCGCCATAGTTAAAAGTTATTATGCCTTTTTAAAGCACAAACTATCGTCTGTCAAGACGGCAAGGTGCCAATGATATATAGATTACTGGATACATTCCCAAGGATTTGAAAACATCAATTTTTACCACACTACCAAAGAAGCCAAGAGCTGTTGATTGTGAGGATTACAGAACTATTAGCTTAGTGAACCACATAAAGTTCCGGTCAGCAACTGTAGCTTTCAATGTCTAGTGTGTCCTCAAGTCTCTGCCTCTTTCTTCTACATCTACAGGCACCCAACAATACAAGTGTGTTTATTTATCAACTTTTCAGGTGTACAATAATGTGCTGATGTGTATCATCAACTTTTCAGGTGAACAATAATGTGCTGATGTGTATCATCAACTGTTCAGGTGAACAATAATGTGCTGATGTGTATCATCAACTTTTCAGGTGAACAATAATGTGCTGATGTGTATCATCAACTGTTCAGGTGAACAATAACGTGCTGATGTATATCATTAACTGTTCAAGTGAACAATAATGTGCTGATGTGTATCATCAACTTTTCAGGTGAACAATAATGTGCTGATGTTTATCATCAACTGTGGAGCCGGCCTGGCTGCCATCATCACACCCTACTGCTCGCCGTATCCATTGATGATCATCATCAGATTTGCCACAAACATGTTCTGTGGAGGCATCGACACCTGTAAGTGTTCTTGTCACATCATCGTGTGACAGTGTTAGCACTACTGTTGTTATCTTGTGTGATGTTGCATTGCCTGTAAATTCTGTGTCATGTCATGTGATACTCATAGTATTGGCATGGATGTTTTTGTTATATCATGTGACACTGTTAGCACTACTGTTGATGTTATCTTGTGTGATGTTGCGTCATCTATAAGTGTTATTGTTACATCATGTGACACTGTTAGCACTACTGTTAATGTCATCTTGTGTGATGTTGCATCATCTATAAGTGTTATTGTTACATCATGTGACACTGTTAGCACTACTGTTAATGTCATCTTGTGTGATGTTGCGTCATCTATAAGTGTTATTGTTACATCATGTGACACTGTTAGCACTACTGTTAATGTCATCTTGTGTGATGTTGCGTCATCTATAAATGTTATTGTTACATCATGTGACACTGTTAGCACTACTGTTAATGTCATCTTGTGTGATGTTGCATCATCTATAAGTGTTATTGTTACATCATGTGACACTGTTAGCACTACTGTTAATGTCATCTTGTGTGATGTTGCGTCATCTATAAGTGTTATTGTTACATCATGTGACACTGTTAGCACTACTGTTAATGTCATCTTGTGTGATGTTGCATCATCTATAAGTGTTATTGTTACATCATGTGACACTGTTAGCACTACTGTTAATGTCATCTTGTGTGATGTTGCGTCATCTATAAGTGTTATTGTTACATCATGTGACACTGTTAGCACTACTGTTAATGTCATCTTGTGTGATGTTGCGTCATCTATAAGTGTTATTGTTACATCATGTGACACTGTTAGCACTACTGTTAATGTCATATTGTGTGATGTTGCATCATCTATAAGTGTTATTGTTACATCATGTGACACTGTTAGCACTACTGTTAATGTCATCTTGTGTGATGTTGCATCATCTATAAGTGTTTTTGTTACATCATGTGACACTGTTAGCACTACTGTTAATGTTATCATGTGTGATGTTGCATCATCTATAAGTGTTATTGTTACATCATGTGACACTGTTAGCACTACTGTTAATGTTATCTTGTGTGATGTTGCGTCATCTATAAGTGTTATTGTAATATCATGTGACACTGTTCACTACCAGTTGTCATGTTACTGATTACATTATTCCAGTCCTCTAACTGTCATATTACTGGTCACATTATTCCAGCCCTCTAACTGTCATATTACTGATCACATTATTCCAGTCCTCCAACTGTCATGTTACTGATCACATTATTCCAGTCCTGTAACTGTCATATTACTGATCACATTATTCCAGTCCTCTGTCATATTACTGATCACATTATTCCAGTCCTGTAACTGTCATATTACTGATCACATTATTCCAGTCCTGTAACTGTCATATTACTGATCACATTATTCCAGTCCTCTGTCATATTACTATTGCTACTGTTTATGCTACTGTTAATGTCATCTTGTGTGATGTTGCGTCATCTATAAGTGTTATTGTTACATCATGTGACACTGTTAGCACTACTGTTAATGTCATCTTGTGTGATGTTGCATCATCTATAAGTGTTATTGTTACATCATGTGACACTGTTAGCACTACTGTTAATGTTTTCTTGTGTGATGTTGCATCATCTATAAGTGTTATTGTTACATCATGTGACACTGTTAGCACTACTGTTAATGTCATCTTGTGTGATGTTGCGTCATCTATAAGTGTTATTGTTACATCATGTGACACTGTTAGCACTACTGTTAATGTCATCTTGTGTGATGTTGCGTCATCTATAAATGTTATTGTTACATCATGTGACACTGTTAGCACTACTGTTAATGTCATCTTGTGTGATGTTGCGTCATCTATAAGTGTTATTGTTACATCATGTGACACTGTTAGCACTACTGTTAATGTCATCTTGTGTGATGTTGCATCATCTATAAGTGTTATTGTTACATCATGTGACACTGTTAGCACTACTGTTAATGTCATCTTGTGTGATGTTGCGTCATCTATAAGTGTTATTGTTACATCATGTGACACTGTTAGCACTACTGTTAATGTCATCTTGTGTGATGTTGCGTCATCTATAAGTGTTATTGTTACATCATGTGACACTGTTAGCACTACTGTTAATGTCATCTTGTGTGATGTTGCATCATCTATAAGTGTTATTGTTACATCATGTGACACTGTTAGCACTACTGTTAATGTCATCTTGTGTGATGTTGCATCATCTATAAGTGTTTTTGTTACATCATGTGACACTGTTAGCACTACTGTTAATGTTATCATGTGTGATGTTGCGTCATCTATAAGTGTTATTGTTACATCATGTGACACTGTTAGCACTACTGTTAATGTTATCTTGTGTGATGTTGCGTCATCTATAAGTGTTATTGTAATATCATGTGACACTGTTCACTACCAGTTGTCATGTTACTGATTACATTATTCCAGTCCTCTAACTGTCATATTACTGGTCACATTATTCCAGCCCTCTAACTGTCATATTACTGATCACATTATTCCAGTCCTCCAACTGTCATGTTACTGATCACATTATTCCAGTCCTGTAACTGTCATATTACTGATCACATTATTCCAGTCCTCTGTCATATTACTGATCACATTATTCCAGTCCTGTAACTGTCATATTACTGATCACATTATTCCAGTCCTGTAACTGTCATATTACTGATCACATTATTCCAGTCCTCTGTCATATTACTATTGCTACTGTTTATGCTACTGTTAATGTCATCTTGTGTGATGTTGCGTCATCTATAAGTGTTATTGTTACATCATGTGACACTGTTAGCACTACTGTTAATGTCATCTTGTGTGATGTTGCATCATCTATAAGTGTTATTGTTACATCATGTGACACTGTTAGCACTACTGTTAATGTTATCTTGTGTGATGTTGCATCATCTATAAGTGTTATTGTTACATCATGTGACACTGTTAGCACTACTGTTAATGTCATCTTGTGTGATGTTGCGTCATCTATAAGTGTTATTGTTACATCATGTGACACTGTTAGCACTACTGTTAATGTCATCTTGTGTGATGTTGCGTCATCTATAAGTGTTATTGTTACATCATGTGACACTGTTACTATTACTATTATTATATTATGATACTATTACTACTGCAACAACTATAGGGGTATCTCACTTCTGTGTATTGTTGGAAAAGTATTTGCCAGAATTGTTCTGCGCAGACTTCAAGTCCTAGGAGATCAAGTCTACCCC
This sequence comes from Cepaea hortensis, assembly GCA_963921405.1. Classification (NCBI taxonomy): domain Eukaryota; kingdom Metazoa; phylum Mollusca; class Gastropoda; order Stylommatophora; family Helicidae; genus Cepaea; species Cepaea hortensis. The sequence continues at coordinate 220,653,313 of OY992877.1, forward strand.
GAATCACAGTGTGGCTTTCGACAGAACCGGTCTACCACTGATATGATATTCTCATTGCGACAAATGCAAGAAAAATGCCGTGAACAGAATCAACCACTGTTTATTGCCTTCATCGACCTCACAAAGGCATTTGATTTGGTCAGTCGTGAGGGTCTGTTCAAGGCACTAAATAAGATTGGCTGCCCACCAACTCTTCTGTCCATTGTGGAATCGTTCCACACAGGCATGAAGGGTATAATCAAGTTTGATGGTGCAACTTCTGAAGAATTTGAAATCAAGAGTGGAGTTAAGCAAGGTTGTGTACTAGCTCCCACCCTCTTTGGAATATACTTTTCACTTCTACTGAAATATGCATTTCGTGATCAGGATGGTGGTATATACATTCACTCACGCTCAGATGGCGGCCTCTACAATGCTCAGAGATTGAAGGCTAAGACCAAAATTAGGAGGGTACTGATCAGAGAGTTGCTTTTTGCAGATGATGCTGCAGTTACGACCCACTCTGAGGAAGAATTGCAATGTCTACTATCTGCATTCTCCAATGCTTGTTCTGAATTTGGTTTAACAATTAGCAAAAAGAAGACACAGATTATGTCACAAGGTGCACATGGGGTACCATCAATCTTTATTGACGACGCCGAACTAGAGATAGTAGATCATTTTACATATCTAGGATCGGTGGTAAATAGCAAATTATCCCTAGATCAGGAAATCAACATCCGGATTGGTAAGGCAGCAACAACAATGAACAGGTTAAGAAAAAGAGTCTGGGAGAACAGGAAGCTTACTGCCAAAACAAAAGTCCTTGTCTATCAAGCCTGTGTCCTTAGTACTCTTCTCTATGGCAGTGAAACCTGGACAACTTACTCACACCAAGAGAACAATTTAAACAGCTTTCATATGCGGTGTCTGCGAAGAATTCTTGGTATTAAGTGGCAAGACAAAATCACAAATACTGAAGTATTGGAAAGATCAGGTTGTGTGACAGTTTATTCCATGCTCAGTCTTCGTAGACTTAGATGGATAGGACATCTTAGGCGGATGGATGATGGTAGAATACCAAAGGATATCTTTTTTGGTGAATTACAGATGGGTAAGAGATCTCAGGGTCGGCCTCTACTACGATACAAAGATGTGTGTAAGCGGGACATGATTGATACAGGCATTGATAATGCACATTGGGAGCAAGTCGCCACTGAACGTGTTGCATGGAGGGCAAATATCAGAAATGGAATAAAGTCAAAGGAGAAAATTATTGCAGAAAAGTCACACACCAAGCGTTTGAGACGTAAGATGGTGCATGATGGTGGAAATGACCACGTGTTCACATGCACCCACTGTGAACGGACATTTACAGCGCAAATTGGCCTTATCAGTCACACTCGCTACCGCCATAGTTAAAAGTTATTATGCCTTTTTAAAGCACAAACTATCGTCTGTCAAGACGGCAAGGTGCCAATGTGTCATATTACTGATCACATTATTCCAGTCCTCTGTCATATTACTGATCACATTATTCCAGTCCTCCATGTGTCATGTTACTGATCACATTATTCCAGTTCTCCATGTGTCATGTTACTGATCACATTATTCCAGTCCTGCAAGTGTAATGTTACTGATCACATTATTCCAGTCCTCCAGCTGTCATATTACTGATAACATTATTCTAGTCCTCTAACTGTCATGTTACTGATCACATTATTCCAGTCCTCCAACTGTCATATTACTGATCACATTATTCCAGTCCTCTAACTGTCATATTACTGATCACATTATTCCAGTCCTCTAACTGTCATGTTACTGATCACATTATTCCAGTCCTCCAACTGTCATATTACTGATCACATTATTCCAGCCCTCTAACTGTCATGTTACTGATCACATTATTCCAGCCCCCTAACTGTCATATTACTGATCACATTATTCCAGTCCTCTAACTGTCATGTTACTGATCACATTATTCCAGTCCTCTAACTGTCATATTACTGATAACATTATTCCAGCCCTCTAATTGTCATATTACTGATCACATTATTCCAGTCCTCTAACTGTCATGTTACTGATCACATTATTCCAGCCCTCTATCTGTCATGTTACTGATCACATTATTCCAGTCCTCCAACTGTCATGTTACTGATCACATTATTCCAGTCCTCTAACTGCCATGTTACTGATCACATTATTCCAGTCCTCCAACTGTCATGTTACTGATCACATTATTCCAGTCCTCCAACTGTCATGTTACTGATCACATTCAATGCTGAACACATGCATACTTCCTTCTCTCTTTCAGTGGTCAATGCTGAACACATGCACATCTGGGGCAAAGATGGGAGAGCATTATTGCAGTTTATACATTTTGTATTTGCTCTTGGTGGAGTTGTCACTCCCTTGGTTACGGAACCATTCTTGGCTCCAAAAGTCACAGAGAATGTTCCATCATCAGCGGATAACTTGAGTGTCATACAGAAGCTGGTGGATGTGGCAACTGTGGTCTACAACGAGACATGGACACACAATCGGACACTAAACCAGCCTGCTAGACCGACGACTACAAATGTACATTATGCTTTCCTGATATCAGGAACCATTGCAGTGATGATTTCCATTGCATTCCTCTTTCTCACATTTATTGAGAAAACCTCACAGTCGTCATTAGAGGACAAATACGCACAGAAGCTATGTTCCAGACAGCTTCCCCTGCCCATGTATATATTCATGCTTGTAATTCTGTGTTTTTTTTATGTGGTCTATTGTTGTATAGAGGACACTTTTGCCTCTTTCCTCATGACATTTGTAGTTAGTGAGTATGAGAGTGTGAGCAAGTCGAAGGGGGCATATATCACCATGTTCTACTGGGCATCATTTGCTGCTGCCCGCTTTGGGAGTATCTTTGTGTCCTCTTATACAACAGCTGTGAGACTGATGTATGTCTACTGTTCCCTGATGGTGGCCTCCTATGTTGGCTTCACACTGAGTGCTGTCCATGCACAGATTGATGCCCTGACAGCCTTTGCTTGTATGGCAGGTATCTCCATGTCTGGACTGTTCCCGGCCGGCTTCTCCTGGACGGAAGCTGAGCTCTTCCCTGTGACTGGTTGGGTGTCTTCATATATTCTCATTGGCGGCTCCTTGGGCATGATGGTCAACCCCATGATTGTTGGCTATCTCATGAAGCAAGTGTCCAACATGTGGTTTTGTTATATCCTGCTGGCTGAGACACTGCTCTTGTGTATAGTATTCCTATTGCTTCTGCTATTCAATCGATATTATGTCAACAAGATATATGGAACTGTTGCCAGCTTGGAGATTCATATTGATCCACCAGACAAAGAGTCAGAGTCCACTCTCATGGCAAATGATATGGCAGCTTCAGACCTAACAGCGGCAGTCTAATGTTAGCTAACATCATTATCATCATGTGCCATGGTTTCCCATCTCACACCATATCCAGAGGCACAGACCAGACTCTGTTCTTGCACTGATTATGTCATGTGCCATCTTGATGGAAATTATTACAACTTGTCAGCACATATAGATGGGAAATATTACATGTCAGCATATATATATATATATATATATATATATATATATATATATATATATATATATATATATATATATATATATATATATATATATATATATATCTTTAGCCTGACCATGAAGGAGTAGGTGGAGAAAATTGAAATTTGGCACATGTATAGCTCATTAAATTTGTAATGGACATATGAATTATGAATTTCCCAACTCAACTGGTTTTTCCGATATGGTGCATGGCACAACACACCCTATTGACCAGATCTGCACATCCAACAGTTTGTCAGAACAATGGAGAAATCAGACGCCAGGACTGTGATAAAATTCTTGATGTTACAGGGTAAAACACCTACAGAAATACTCAGGGAGATGGAACCAGTGTTTGAGGAAGTCTTTCCTTCGTATGCTTCTGTAACAAAAATTGATGTTTGCAGTTTAAGTGTGGCCGTTCCCAAGTTGCAGATCTGCCAAGACAGTCCTCAGAGTGCAATGATGCAAATGCTGCAAAAGTGAAGAAAATCATAGACCAGGATAGGAAAATGACAATTGCAGAGATATCAGGTTCAGTAAAACTGAGTAAGAGTACAGTTTTTAGAATTTTACACAACAGACTGAACATGAAAAAAGTGTGTGCTCCGCGCCTGCTGACATGTGAACAGAAACAAACATGGGTTGATTGCTGTGGCCAGTTGCTCAACATGTGGCGGTTGAAAAACATGTAAAAGACCATGGGGACGGTAGATGAGACTTGGATTCACCAAATCGTAAAAAACGGCTGAAAGGAAATCGTATTGACAGTGACGAAGATGTTATTCTGGCTTGTGATAACTATTCTAGTTTGAAAATAGGTTGTTTTATTCTGAAGGTCTTTTCAAGGTCACGCAGAGATGGCAGAAATGCATAAATTCAGGTGGTGGCTACATTGAGAAGGAATAATCACTGTGCCAAATTTCAATTTTCTCCGCCTACTCCTTCGTGGTCAGGCTAAAGACTTATGAGAAGCCCCTTGTATATATATATATGTGTGTGTGTGCGTGCGTGCGTGCGTGCGTGAGAGAGAGAGAGAGAGGGAGAGAGAGAGAGAGAAATATTATATGGCAGCATATTTGCTTGTCAAATATTACAACATGTCAGCACATATAGATGGGAAAGATTACATGTCAGTATATCTTGATGTGAAATATTACATGACATCATATCTAGATGGGAAAGATTACATATTGGTATATATAAATGTGAAATATTACATGACATTACATCTAGATGGGAAAGATTACATGTCAGCAGATATATAAATGTGAAATATTACGTGACATCACATCTAGATGGGAAAGATTACATGTCAGCAGATATATAAATGTGAAATATAACATGACATCACATCTGGATGGGAAAGATTACATGTCAGCAGATATATAAATGTGAAATATTACATGACATCACATCTAGATGGGAAAGATTACATGACAGCAGATATATAAATGTGAAGTATAACATGACACCACATCTGGATGGGAAAGATTACATGTCAGCAGATATATAAATGTAAAATATTATATGACATCACATCTGGATGGGAAAGATTACATGTCAGCAGATATATAAATGTAAAATATAACATGACATCACATCTGGATGGGAAAGATTACATGTCAGCAGATATATAAATGTAAAATATTATATGACATCACATCTAGATGGGAAAGATTACATGTCAGCAGATATATAAATGTAAAATATTATATGACATCACATCTAGATGGGAAAGATTACATGTCAGCAGATATATAAATGTAAAATATTATATGACATCACATCTGGATGGGAAAGATTACATGTCAGCAGATATATAAATGTGAAATATTACATGACATCATATCTAGATAGGAAAGATTACATGTCAGCATACATATAAATATATATATGTGTGTGTGTGCATGGGCGCGCAAGCGAGTGAGTGAGAGAAATATTACATGACAAAATATATAGATGGGAAAGATTACATGTCAGAATATATATGTATGAAATATTACATGACAGCACATCTAGATGGGAAAGATTACATGTCAGCATATATATGTATGAAATATTACATGACAGCACATCTAGATGGGAAAGATTACATGTCAGCATATATATGTATGAAATATTACATGACAGCACATCTAGATGGGAAAAATTACATGTCAGCATATATATATGTGTGTGTGCGTGCGCGCGCACGAGAGAGAGAGAGAGAGAGAAAGAGAGAGAGAGAGAGAGAGAGAGAGAGAGAGAGATTACATGATAACATCTAGATCGGAAAGATTACATGTCAGCATATATGTACGTGTGAAATATTACATCAGGATGTGCAGTATTACATGACAGCATATCTAGATGTGAAATAATACATGTCAGCGTATCTAGATAGGAAATATTATATATCAGCATATCTAGATGTGAAATAATACATATGAACACATCTAGATGTGAAATATTATATATCGGCATATCTAGATGTGGTATATTACAATATGTCAGCACATCTACATGTGAGATATTACATGACAGTGCATGTACATGTACAATATTACATTTGTGTTTGTCTAGACAGAAAATGTAGCCTGTTGACATAACTAAAATTGCTGTAGCTGGAAGTGTTGTTCCCTGTTGATATAGCTGGAAGTGTTGTTCCCTGTTGACATTATTAAAAGTGTTGTTGCTTGTTGACATTATTAAAAATGTAGTTCCTTGTTGACATTATTAGAAGTGTTGTTCCCTGTTGACATTATTAAAAGTGTTGTTGCTTGTTGACATAGCTGGAAGTGTAGTTCCTTGTTGACATTATTAGAATTGTTGTTCCTTGTTGACATTATTAGGAGTGTTGTTCCTTTTTGACATAACTGGAAGTGTAGTTCTTTGTTGACATTATTAGAAGTAGTTCCTTGTTGACATTATTAGAAGTATTGTTCTTTGTTGACATAGCTGGAAGTGTAGTTCCTTGTTGACATTATTAGAATTGTTGTTCCTTGTTGACATTATTAGAAGTGTAGTTCCTTGTTGACATTATTAGAAGTGTTGTTCCTTGTTGACACTATTAGAAGTATTGTTCCTTGTTGACATTATTAGAAGTATTGTTCCTTGTTGACATTATTAGAATTGTTGTTCCTTGTTGACATTATTAGAAGTATTGTTCCTTGTTGACATTATTAGAAGTGTTGTTCCTTGTTGACATTATTAGAAGTATTGTTCCTTGTTGACATTATTAGAAGTGTAGTTCCTTGTTGACATTATTAGAATTGTTGTTCCTTGTTGACATTATTAGAAGTATTGTTCCTTGTTGACATTATTAGAAGTGTAGTTCCTTGTTGACATTATTAGAAGTATTGTTCCTTGTTGACATTATTAGAAGTGTAGTTCCTTATTGACATTATTAGATGTGTTGTTCTTGGGAGTCTCTGTGGCAAAGTGGTCAAGCTGTTTGACTCGTGTTCCGAAGGTTGTTGGTTCGATTCTGGGCCGCGCCCTTCGGTTTACGAGTTAAATGTTTCGGAGACTCCTGTGGGCTGTCACTAAAAGCTATGGAGTTCGTGCTTTATGCGACGCTTTCCGTGCTACGGAAAGAGACCTAGCCAAATGGGATAAAACCCGGTGCAATGAAGTTGACCCTGTCGACTTTTAAGCGACTTTTTAAAGATGTGTTGTTCCTTGTTGACATAGATGGAAGTGTAGTTCCTTGTTGAGATTATTTGAAGTGTTGTTCCTTGCTGACATATCTGGAACTGTAGTTCCTTGTTGACATTATTAAAAGTGTTGTTCCTTGTTGACATTATCAATAGTGTTGTTCCTTGTTGGCATAGCTGGAAGTCTTGTTCATTGCAGACATTATTAGAAGTGTTGTTCCTTGTTGACATTGCTTAAAGTTTTGTTCCTTGTTTACATTATTAGAAGTGTAGTTCCTTTTTGACATAGATAGAAGTGTTGTTCCTTGTTGACATAGATAGAAGTTTTGTTCCTTGTTGACATAGATAGAAGTGTAGTTCCTTGTTGACATAGATAGAAGTTTTGTTCCTTGTTGACATAGATAGAAGTGTTGTTCTTTGCTGACATAGCTGGAAGTGTTGTTCCTTGGTGACATTATTAATAGTGTTGTTCCTTGTTGACATTATTAATAGTGTTGTTCCTTGTTGACATTATTAAAAGTGTTGTTCCTTGTTGACATTATTAATAGTGTTGTTCCTTGTTGACATTATTAATAGTGTTGTTCCTTGTTGACATTATTAAAAGTGTTGTTCCTTGTTGACATTATTAAAAGTGTTGTTCCTTGTTGGCATAGCTGGAAGTCTTGTTCATTGCAGTCATTATTAGAAGTGTTGTTCCTTGTTGACATTGCTAAAAGTTTTGTTCCTTGTTTACATTATTAGAAGTGTAGTTCCTTGTTGACATTATTAGAAGTGTTGTTCCTTGCTGACATAGCTGGAATTGTAGTTCCTTGTTGACATAGCTGGAATTGTAGTTCCTTGTTGACATTATTAGAAGTATTGTTCTTTGTTGACATAGCTGGAAGTGTAGTTCCTTGTTGACATTATTTTAAGTGTAGTTCCTTGTTGAAATTATTAGAAGTGTTGTTCCTTGTTGACATAGATGGAAGTGTAGTTCTTTGTTGACATTATTTGAAGTTGTGTTCCTTGCTGACATATTTGGAAGTGTAGTTCCTTGTTGACATTGTTAGAAGTGTTGTTCTTTGTTGACACAGATGAAAGTGTTGTTCCTTGTTGACATTATCAGAAGTGATGTTCCTTGTTGACATTATTAGAATTGTTTTTCCTTGTTGACATTATTAGAATTGTTTTTCCTTATTGACATTATTAGAATTGTTTTTCCTTGTTGACATTATTAGAATTGTTTTTCCTTGTTGACATTATTAGAATTGTTTTTCTTTGTTGACATTATTAGAAGTATAGTTCCTTGGTGACATTATCAGAAGTGTTGTTCCTTGTTTACATAGCTAGAAGTGTTGTTCCTTGCTGACATTATTAGAAGTGTTATTCTTTGTTGAGATTATCAAAAGTCTTGTTCCTTGTTGACATAGCTGGAAGTATAGTTTCTTGTTGACACTATTAGAAGTGTTGTTCCTTGTTAATATAGCTAGAAGTGTTGTTCCTTGTTAATATAGCTAGAAGTGTTGTTCCTTGTTGTCATAGCTAGAAGTGTTGCCCCTTGTTGATATTATAGAAGTGTTGTTCCTTGTTGACATTATCAGAAGTGTTGTTCCTTGTTGACATTATCAGAAGTGTTGTTCCTTGTTGACATTATCAGAAGTGTTGTTGCTTGTTGACATTATCAGAAGTGTAGTTCCTTGTTGACATTATCAGAAGTTTTGTTCCTTGTTGACATTATCAGAAGTGTTGTTCCTTGTTGACATTATCAGAATTGTTGTTCCTTGTTGACATTATCAGAAGTGTTGTTCCTTGTTGACATTATTAGAAGTATCGTTCCTTGTTGACATTATTAAAAATGTTGCTCCTTGTTGACATAGCTGTAAATGTTGTTCCTTGTTGACTTTGCTAGAAATGATTTTAAAGTGTTATTCACACTAGTCAATAATCAAAATGTACCGGAAATGAAAATATGTGATCTTAACTAATTTTGGTATGTTGAAAATGGTAATGACATTTTAAAATGTTGATTTTTTCTAGTTTTCAAATTATATTCTACAAGTTTATTCAATTACGGTCAATTTATATATATGACGTAACTGTTGTGGGCGGTTGTATAATTTTTTTTAATATTTACCAATAAAAATGTTACTAGAAGTTGATGATGCAATTCTACTTATGGTTACATTACCCTTGTGTTGACATATCTTATCTCTGATAAAATTGTGCCATTAGTTAGTGCATTTGTCCATATCAAAAGTATCGTAGTTAGAAATGCCTAGGACATGTGTGAACAGCGCTAACAATTTCAGGTATATATATGATGAGGTCACATTCCTATCACAAAAACGGAATATCGCTAAAGTGATTAAGAAGACTTACAGTTTGTATTTTGGCTGCAGGATAGGAGATCAAAGTAAGAGCTGGGTGCCACACATATGCTGCAATACATGTGCAACACATCTTAAACTGTGCTTGACTGGCAGAAGGCAAGCTATGTCGTTTGACTTGGAGAGAACCCACTGATCATCTCAACAACTGTTACGCAACACATCTTAAACTGTGCTTGACTGGCAGAAGGCAAGCTATGTCGTTTGACTTGGAGAGAACCCACTGATCATCTCCACAACTGTTACTCTTGCATGGTCCCTCCAACTGGGAAAGGCATATCAAAGAAGAAGAACAGGGACTCTGGGATATCCAAACATTTCCTCTGCAATATGTCCTGTGCCACATGGCACTGACCTACCAGTTCCCAAAGTGCCAGAATCATTTTCAGCTGCTACCACCAGGACATTGCTGCTATGGAGACAGGGTATCAAGGCAATTGGAGCTCTTCAATGCTTGCAGATTACTGTCAACGACTCAACTGACAGGCCTCATCGGGTACTTCTCACACACCCATACAAGACAACTTGCAAGTCGTGTGGGAGGCAAAATGCATGGTCCATTTTATTGCCGTTGGCTCGCTTACAAGCGGTAAACAGTCGCTAATGCAATACACAATATACAGCCACAGAATTATCTAACACAAACTGCTAACCCTATGCTAGTTCTATCTATTAGTGAACACAAAACTCCTAACGCTATTCTAAACGATGTGAACGCCTCAAGTCCAGTCTCCCGTCTGCCTAACCTCTCTCCCGTGGTTACCCACCACGCGGGGTGACCTTCACCTTCGTGCGTGTTACCTCACATCGCACTCTGCTGGCAAACGTGGCCTGTTGAGTGTCTACTCAACTGTGCTATGGCTTCACGAGGTGTGGTACTATCGTGATTAGAGTGCTAACTCTCTGAACACCGCCTGCGTGTCTCATGAGGGAGTGGCTAACCCTCTCCTATTACCTCATCTCCCCCTGCCCTTGCCTCGGGCACCGTATCTCCTCCTGGTCTCTTCAGGGTTGACCGCTCTCCCTGGCGGAGGGGATGCGGTCGAGTCTTTGACACACACCCACCCCTCTTGTGTTGCGTCATCAACTTTCACTCATTGGTTGTGACGCAAGAGGTTCCTAAACAAAAAATTAGTGTCTCTAATTTTTGTCAAAGACTCTAGATAACCTGGCTTTGGGCATTCCAATAGACTATTAATAACTATTGTCACAATGTAGCAAAGCCTTACTTGGCTACTGGCAATCGCCACAAACTTGACTGGTTGGCGTGAGCCCCTTCTCACATGCTATATTATATTTATCAGAGGTATGTCTGAACCGGACCGTTGTCTTATAAGACCTGCCCTCACATAGTAAATTAACTTACTACCCATACAAAGTTGACTTTCTTAGGGTCAACACATGAATTATTTCATGTCCCCCATATAATATTTAACAACCATTCTACAAGAGTGTGTGCGACAGGCTTTACCTCCTTCGCTTCCGCGCGTAAGACTTTATTTCACTGTTAATTTAGTTCTTCGTTGTCTATTATGTCCCCTGGCCCCATAGTTATCTGTCTTTGATTTACAAATAGTGTATGCAATTTATATGTTTGTTTTTCTGTTTGTTTGTGTGTTTGGATGTAATAAATCTACTAATCTAATTTCTATCCTCTATTTATAAATTCTATGTGTATGTATGTTAGTTTTTTGAGTGTCATAATTTGGTTCAATGTGGCCACAAACAGGTGTATAACACTAATTCGTGACTACATTCACTTGTTATGAAACCCAAAATACTGTAATCTAAGTTCTAAACTATATTACAGACAACACATTCACACTAACACAATTTCACTAACGAAAACTTTACATTCTAACATACCATTCTAATTCTATAACTAAGTATTTAATGTGTTACCTAAATTTATTAAATTTGTTATGTTAATTATATGATATGATTATATTACTTCTTATTTTTTTCCTAATCTAAGTGATGTAATCTAACTATTTAAATGCAATTGTTGTGATGTGAGTTATGTACCTTAATTAAATGGATTATGTGACCACAATTTATGTACTTTTCTAAATACTATGCTAAATAATGTTTTTAAATGCACAAAGGAATTATATGAGTGATGTTCTTAATCTAACTGGTGTAAATGCTGTATGTTACCTTATCTACTCTTTTTAATCTATTATGATGTAAAATGATGATACTAATAAATGGTAATATTTGAAAGATGGTATGGTTTCATTAAGATGGAATAAACTAACTACAATGAAACTAAGTGAAATATAACAATCTAAATGGTACTATTCATATCATAAATTTAATTTAACTTGTAATAAACTATTCTTATGTCTAAACTAATATTCTAATCTAATTTTAATGGGTTAATTACTGTACTAACTACATTATTAAAATAAATGAGAACTGTTATAGTTCCTAACCTACATCTAATTTATCACTATCTTAAAATATTATATTACATATCACAATAAGTTTATATACATAGTATTTGGTTTACACAGGTTAGTAGTTGCCTTCATGTATGTGCAATGGTTGTATAGGCATAATATAACCACACACTTTGCCTGGGTATCTGAAATACATTACACAGTCATCTTAATGTTCTCTCGGTAGTGCACGTGTAGAGTTCGCTGGTGTTGTAGCTCTGTCTTTTCGTGTCTGTAATTAAGCACTGTTCTGACACTGTTTTCTGCGGTTCATATATATGATACACCGGAATGGAGCTTAGTTGGAAATGAGCTGTCCTAGTTCACACGGTGGTATCTAAGTATAGCAGCACAGTTCTTAATCTGATGTCCACGGACACATGATAGTTCATTGTTTTGGTACATGACTACACCAACAATGTGGATATGTATGTAAGCTATTTTACATCTTATATTATCAGATATTCATGTACCAACCATCACTCTACATTTAACTGTTGGATTTCAGGTATTTCTACCCCAGATGGTCTACTAAGGGTATCAGCTAGGGTGTTGTCTTTCCCCTTAATATGCTCTATACTGAACGTATAGTTTTGAAGGATAAGAGACCACCTGTATATCCTGTCGTTTCGGTGCACACCAGTCTGAATGACCGTAATGGGAGAATTGTCGGTCTGGATAATGAAGTGCACACCCGCCAGAAAGCGGTGGAGCTTTCTCACTGAGTAGATGACGCTCAGGGCCTCCAGTTCTGCTATCGAATATCTGGACTCGGTAGGTGTGATCTTACGGCTCACGTAGCAAATCGGATGGAAGATGCCCTCATAAAATTGGCCTAGGACTGCAGCGATGGAGATCCTGCTGGCATCTGTCCTAAGATAATAAACGAGCCCAGGGTTAGGCAAGCGGAGGATGGGAACATTACTAAAAAGAATTTTCAATTTTGACAATGCAGAAATTAATAATGCATCTTTCACATCCAATTTTACTGATGCTTTTAGCACATTAGAAAATACACTTGTAATTTCAGCTAGGTTTGGAATAAATTTACTGTAGTAATTAACTAATCCTAAAAGACTTCTAACCTGCTTTTTCGTAGTAGGCATGGTTAGATTCATAATTTTTGTAATAATCCTATTGTCAGTCTTCAGTTGACCTTGAGAGATGACATGACCCAAAAATTCAATTTCTCTTAGGCCTAATTCGACTTTGCTCGGTTTGACAGTGAGACCGAAGAGTCGCAACCTATCAAAGACATGTCTCAGTTTCAGTAAGTGTGTAGTCCAGTCTTCAGTATGGACACATATATCATCTATATAGGTCACAGTATTCGTCACTCCATGTAACAGATCTCTAGTTAAGCGTACGAAAGTGGCAGGAGCATTTCGAAGTCCGAAAGGAAGAAATCGCCACTCGTATAGTCCTAAAGGTGTTGAAAACGCAGTAAGATGCATAGATTGAGCTTGCATCGGGACCTGCCAGTATCCTTTAGTAAGATCTAGTTTTGAAAAGATTTTAGAAGTAGACATGTCCAAGATAAGATCTTCGCAGGAAGGAATAGGTTCTGCGTCGATCTTAGTGATGTTATTGAGTTTCCGATAGTCCACGCACAGACGAATTGTGGAATCCTTCTTCTTAATTAGGACGATTGGAAAAGAGTACTCTGATGTAGACTTTTGGATAATCCCGCTAGCTTCTAAATTAAGAATTTCCTTATTTAGATTTTCCCTATAGCTGAGTGGGATAGAGTACGGCCTACATTTAATAGGCTTAGAATCCGAAAGAAGAATGGAGTGTTCGATTCTGTCCGTCCTACCTGGGATGTCAGAGAATAAGTCTTTGTATTCAGTAACTAACTCCACTAATTGTCGTCGTTGAATGTCTGTTAGTCCCTGATCTATATGTATGCTGTCCACTGTCGCAGTTTTGTCTACAATGGGAACAGGTAGTTCCATTCCGTCGTCGTCTACCTGATTCAGTACCGTGGTGGTGCTAAGTGTGTATTCTGTTAACTCACTGGGTGTATTGCCATTGTCGGAACTGCCAGTCTCGCTAACTAGTGTAGTTGCGTTGTGTATGTCTGTCGTCTGATCACTGGGTGTTGGTGCACTCTGTTCGTCTGTCACTACTTCTGTTTCTTGTCTTGTATAGTAAGGTTTCAACATGTTGACATGGAATATCTTTAAGTGTCCGTTTATCGATATTTCATAGTCAACATCTGAAATTCTGCGTACCACCTTGAATGGCCCTTGCCATGAGGTTAATAGTAAATTTCTTTTGTCTGGAAGTAGCAAGAGTATGTCTTGATCTGGTTCAAGTTCAATTGTTCTTGTCCCTTTGTTGGCATATTGGCGGTAGATTTGACCCTTCCTCTCCAAAGCTGCCTTAGCTATAACACACGATTTCATGATCTTGTCTCGTGTCTCTGTCACCATTTCATAAGGTGTTTTTGGGGTAGGAATTTCTATCGAATTTGTTAGTACCTGATGGTAAATAGTTAGGGGTCCACGTGGGTTAGCCCCGTAAACTAATTCAAAGGGTGAGAAACCCGTGCTAGAATGGGGAATCTCCCGATAGGCGAACAGCACTGTTGGTAACAGTGTATCCCAATCAGCTGGGTTTTCTGCTGTAACCTTAGCCAGCATGTGCTTTAGGTCCCCATTAATTTTCTCTACTATTCCATTGCTGGCTGGATGGTAAGCTGTCGTAAAATGTTGCTTAATGCCTAACATTTTTGTAAGGGCTTGCGTTGCAGCCGATATGAACTGAGTTCCACGATCGGATAAAATGGTCCGTGGGAATCCGAAACGTGAGAACAGGTGTAGAAATACATTGGCAACGTCTTTGGAGGTGATGTATTTCAAAGCTACTGCCTCAACCCACCTTGTACATAGGTCGACCATTGTCAATATGAAGCGATTTCCTTTGCCGGACACCTGGTTTAGGGGTCCAACAATATCTACCGCCACACTTTCAAATGGCCTAGAAGCCAGTGTAGAAGGCTGTACTTCAGCTGTAGGATGTTTACCTTTACGTACCAATTGTTGACAGACATTACACGAACGACAAAATAATTTTATGTCATTGCAAAAACCTGGCCAATAGAAATGAGCCTGAATTCTGGCCCTGGTCTTATCATATGCAAGATGACCAGCAAACGGTGACTCATGTGCAATCTTTAGCACAGTTAGACGATGTTGTTCAGGTAACACCGTTTGCTGAATCTCATGGTTACCAGTAGTATAATATCTAGTTAAAATACCATTGTTAAGTCTAAAAACCCAAGATGCATTTTTGGTCACTTTGGCTTTATCTTTTAACAATTTTAAGTATGGAGACACACTAGTATCAGCTTTTTGCTGTTCTATAAATTTCTGTCTGCTGGTGTCATCTGTGCCAGTTGGGGAAAGCAACAGTAGTCTCTCATCTTGTAGTGTGTCTTGATGTTTCACACTGTCTGCTCTTGTTGTTGCATTAGCTGCATTTAATTTCTCCCATGCAACTATTTCCTCATTAGTACATTGTTTCAGTTGAGGTAAACACCCCAAAATTAAATCAGTACAAGGGTTGTTAAGTATTGCACAAGTAAAGGTACCAGAAAGAAACGGAGAATCAATACGGGCTTTTGCCAAAGGGTAAGTCTCAATGTTACCCGAAAAGGTTCGGCATCTGACAGTGTCACCTGTGTAATCACCCGGGCTCACTAGTTCTTTCCGAAGACCGATAAGGGTGCTGCCGCTGTCCAGCAAACATTGACATGGTACATCATTGACCATTGCATTGTGGAACACTAACTTGCCTCTGGAGGCTAATGCTGCATTCACACTCACAGATGAGCATGGTACTGTATGTCCACATTCTAGTCTTCCGTCTGCATGGAATTGGTGACATCGTTCACAGCTGTCAAAGCTTAATATATCGCTAGCAGCACACACATCCTCTGCTTGGTTAGTTGGTAAGTCACTTTCAATCTCACACTCATTCTCACTACCACTATCTGAAGAGGTGTCAATCAACATAGCGTTGTTAGCTTTCAAACGTTGGCGGCCAAGGCACTTATTAGAATAATGGCCATAAGAGGAACAAAAAAAACATTTGATTGCACGCCTGTATGCAGACCGTTTGCTTTGCTGCTTCTTGATCACATTTTCAAGATGCGCCGGATAATTTGGCGATTTGTCGCACATAGCATAAGTGTCGTGCATTAGTTGACAGTACATGCATTTGGAAACTTTTCTGTCTTTCTTATCATACTTCTGAAAAGGTTTTCTGTTACCTTGAAAGTTTTTTGATTGGTCTTTGACAAAGGAAACTATCTCAGAGTCACTTGAGGTCTTAAAAATCTCTCTGTTAGAAGAAAAATATGCTGAGCCTTTTTTTTCGAACTGCTCGATGTTTTCAATGTCTGACTGCTGCAAAAACTTAGCAAAAGGAGAAGGTATAGTAGATATACACTTGTCCATAGCTATTAGGTTTTTTAATCTATCAAAGTCTTTTCCTATGTTAGCTGCTTTAAGCCACCTGTTTAGTACACTCTGCACATTTGAAAAATAATCTATAAAAGTTTCACTAGGTTTAGGTTTTAAATTTGAGAACTGAACCTGATACCCAGGGGCATCAAGTAAAAAGTGCTGCATAATCCTATCATGGATGTATTGATAGCTAGATCTAAGTTCAATAGGAATAGACTCTATTACTTTAAGGGGCTCACCACTTAGATTCTTCATGTAAATCGGAGCCCACATATCTAAAGGAACTTGGTGATATTTAAATTGATACTCTACATTCTCTGTCCAGGCAGATATGGAGTCCTCTTTACAATATGGTTTGATAATATTTTTGTATTTGTTGAACTTATTTTCCTCTTGTTGACTTCTTAGTTTAGTGGCAGAGATCTCTGCGTGTGAGTCTACATCCATGCTTTTCATCTTTAATTGTGTCTCTGATTCTACCTGAATTTGTTTTTCTTTAACTCTTGCCATTTCATCTATCTCTTTTTGCTTTAGATCTAATTCCTTTTGTTTTAATTCTTTCTCTTGATCTAATTGTTTTTGTTTCATCTCCTTATCATGTTCTCTTTCTCGTGCGCGTTCGTCCCTCTCCGCATTCTCTTTTCGTGTTTGTTCCTCTTTTGTTTCTTTAAATTTCTGATCAGCATATTGTTGTAGTTCTTTTCCTGTTAATTCCAGTTCTTTGCCTGCTTTTATGAAATCTGATAAAGTTGCCATCTTACTTTAGTACTTGGCTAACAGTGATAGGCAATGATGACTTTAATCAGTTATTTATCTTTGATATGTTATGTTTGTTCTTATCTGATCACTATCAGTTGTGCTTTCTGTTTATACCCTGCCCAGATTTATCTTGCAGAAAAACAGAGTATACAAATATGTCAACGCGTTACAAGCTGAAAAAGAGATGCACTATTAATAAAATTGCATGACAAAATATATAAGTGTACTCAGCTTAATGTGGGAACGAAGCTCCTTTGACACAGGTCACCTTGTTTGGTACACTGGGGTGGCGACACGTTTCGTACGTAGCACACGGTATTTGGCCCACAGGTGTATGTGCACAGCTGTTGTTTGCCCTCTGATATATAGGGCAGCAGTAAACACGCCTACTAAACGATATGATTTACTCGACAACCAAGGACAATGACTTAGACAATGACAGACTTACGAACACCCAGAATATGTATTAATTAATTTTAATGTCAATGTCCTGTCTTTGTTTTAAACAATAATTGCCTTTCGTTACTAACCTAGTTAATTTCTGTAAACGTTGTGCAGCTAAGTATCAGATGCTTAGCCCGAAAATAGTTCCATCGTGACGATAAGCAAAGAGAACATAGACCCAAAAATGAATAAATGCTTGTAAAGAAATCAAAATAACATAATAATGTGTCAATAAATAAATATATTCATTTAGTAACTTAAATAAGTAAATAATAAACAATATACAGTACAGATTCAGGCGGGCCGCCGCTAAGCGATCTTGTAAACACTCGACTGCTTTATGCTAATGACGCAGAACAACTGTCTGTCAATCACTCTACGTCATCGCGCAGCGCTATTTTTAGATCTCAAAAATCAATATTGTCGGCTGCCTGTGTATTCCTGCGCCGTGAATCATGTTTGGTGCTTATTCAAGAATAAATTGGTAAATATATGAATAAATATAAGAAAATAAGAATATTAATACTTACAGCTTCGAAGAATACATGATTTCATTCAATAAATATATCATAAACACAATTAAACACTATTTTGTCACGATAGGCATATTTCTAGCTCGCAAATTCTCCTGTCTGCACAAATTATCGTTACTACAAAAATTAACCCTAGTCTGGAGCCCGTGGATGAGTGGATTAGCTTGAACTTTTCGTTCAAGCTTCACTTCTTGACACCACAATTACCTTTTTACTGTGGGTATTAGCTTGGCGCTTTCGTCCAAGCACCACTTTCTGACACCACAATTACCTTTTTACTGTGGGTATTAGCTTGGCGCTTTCGTCCAAGCACCACTTTCTGACACCACAATTACCCTGGCCTGTCAACGACTCAACTGACAGGCCTCATCGGGTACTTCTCACACACCCATACAAGACAACTTGCAAGTCGTGTGGGAGGCAAAATGCATGGTCCATTTTATTGCCGTTGGCTCGCTTACAAGCGGTAAACAGTCGCTAATGCAATACACAATATACAGCCACAGAATTATCTAACACAAACTGCTAACCCTATGCTAGTTCTATCTATTAGTGAACACAAAACTCCTAACGCTATTCTAAACGATGTGAACGCCTCAAGTCCAGTCTCCCGTCTGCCTAACCTCTCTCCCGTGGTTACCCACCACGCGGGGTGACCTTCACCTTCGTGCGTGTTACCTCACATCGCACTCTGCTGGCAAACGTGGCCTGTTGAGTGTCTACTCAACTGTGCTATGGCTTCACGAGGTGTGGTACTATCGTGATTAGAGTGCTAACTCTCTGAACACCGCCTGCGTGTCTCATGAGGGAGTGGCTAACCCTCTCCTATTACCTCATCTCCCCCTGCCCTTGCCTCGGGCACCGTATCTCCTCCTGGTCTCTTCAGGGTTGACCGCTCTCCCTGGCGGAGGGGATGCGGTCGAGTCTTTGACAATTACTGTTGGACTGTGACAAGAGACATCGATTGACTACACAAAGTAAGTAAAGAGAGCTTGACCAGCGACTGAATAATGACGGAATGGGTTCAAATTTTCCTTTTTGAAACATCATATGTAAACTTTAAATACTGCTATTATTTTTTCTATAATTGTATGTTGAAATATCAATTAATTGAGTGTGTAACTACAACTTTTGTGATGCTAAAGTAGAAAGACTAACTGTTCACTCCAGAGAATTAAACAAGCGTACATTATTTGTATTACTGTAATGTAAATTTATAATTTAAAAAAAAAACAACCCAGAGCCAATTGGTGACTTTCATTATGATGTTTGAAATCAGCATGTTAAAATCAATAAGAAATGGTGTATTTAAATTCTGATACAAATAACTTTTGAAAGTTTGTTGACTAGTGTTATTGATCATGGTTGAAACATGCAGTGTTTTGTTAAAATGTTAGTTGAAGATAGATTTTTTTAAAATGTAATTAATGTGAATATAAATTATTTACTGTTTGTTTTGGGTAAACAAAATCAAATGGCTGTTTCCAGTTAATAACTTATTGACTTTGGGTTAGTGCAATGTCTAATGTATTCATCATTACATGCTGAGGGAACAGAGATTAATGTATTCTGAGTATCATGTTGAGGGGACAGAGATCAGTGCATTCACTGTCAGAAATCAAGTTGTCTCACATTGGCGTTTAGTTATGGGCGCAGGTTTGGATCCCTTACAATCCAGATCCAAGTGAGCAATCACAGCACAAATGTCTGTTGTAATTTGATTGAAGAAACAGTCCCTGGATACTCAAGAAAACTGCCAAAAATGGCTTGTTGAAAAGATAGACGTAGCTGCTCTTGGTACCCACAGGAGTGAGAAAGAGGAATCTAGATATGCAGAATAAGTTTTCTGCATATATGCTGCATAAGACAAGTTACCTCCCTGACTTATCCACTCCTGGAAAGATATTTGGGCACCCCCACTAACTGTGATTTAAAGAATTTTATGAGCACTTAAGCTACACATAAACATTTACATACAGTTATAAATGTTATGGAAGAACTATGAGTTTAAACAACTACTACTGTGTTTATTAACCTGTCATGGACAATATGAGTAACTTTAACGTGTTGAAATGTTAATATGATCATGATTATGCTAGATGATGTTTTGATATGTTGGTGATATGCAATGAGAGAATGATGTATGATCAAATGGCATGCACACCATGTAGAAGCAACATGATGTGGGTGGGTTTCTTACAGTCCGTGCTTGCTTTGAGAGCTGTAGTGAAATAAACAGAGGATATGTATTTTCTGTCTGTCTATACATCTCAGAATGTATATATTCACATAAACATAAATAATTGACTGTTTCTCATCTAAGTTCACCGCATTTACTCTCTCCCTCTCTCTTTCTCACTGTCTGTCTGAAGGACTATAGTCACACATCCCGGTTGAACATCAGACATCTTCACTTCCCTCTGGTGTCAAATCAAATCAAATCAACTTCAAATCAACTTTATTAGGGTCACAAATTGGGCGCGCAGGCCCGTCTTACATTCGGCCCTTCCAATCACTCGTCTTTCGTTCATCAAGAGCATTATACATTTACATAGGAAGAAAAATAAACATTGTGAAATGAATGTTTCTCTGGCTGTGGGGTTACAACACTTTCTCTCTGTAATCCCGTTTATCACGCAGAGTCTCGTAGCGGAGCGAGAACTGAGGCGGTTCGACCCCCGCTCGTGACTTGCGGGATACTGAGCCGGCCGCTCAGAAAGCAATGGCAAACTACTGAGCGTAATCTTGCCAAGAGATCAACATACAGCTGAAAGATGCTGGTGTTGACAGCTAAGTCCTGTAAAGGATATGCTAAAAAAACAAAAACAAAACATAAACAAGGCTAATTACCATGTTATGAGGCCCATCTCCCACCTATCCATACATCACCCCACCCACACAACACCCCCACCTACCCACACACACGCACACCAAGGGACATATACACACCCCTACCTACCGACACACACGCACACCAAGGGACACATACATACCCCACCAACCGACCCATCCCCCTCCCGCACATCCCCCACCCACACACACTGCCCTCAGCTGATCCCCCAACCAAAACACATTCGCCACCCACAAACATTCCCCCACCAACCCACACATCCCACGCCCATCCACATCCTACCCCACACATCCTCTCCCCACCCACACCTCAAACCACCCATCCCCCAGCCACATCTCCATCAACAACATATTCCCCACCCACACACACAATCCCCCACAAACCCACACATTGCACATCCACTCACACATCCCCAAACCATACACACACATCCCCACCAACTGACATGTCCCTACCCCCCCCCCCCCCCACACACACACATCTCCCTAACCACCCATACATCCCCAATCCACTCACACACACCCCACCACCCACACATACAACTTCCACCCACCCACACATGCCTAAACCTAATCCCCCACCACACAACCCCCCACCCGCACATCACATACACCCCCTACCACGCACTATTCCCAACCCACGCACCACACACACACATATCCCTCACCAACACATCCCCACTTACACACCACACACATATCCCCCACCCAGATACCACACAATATTCCCACCCACACCCACACAGATACCCTTACCCATCCACCCCACATACCCCCACTCACACACCACAAAAATCCCCCACCCACACACACATACCTCACCCACACAATATCACCAACCAACACACCACACACCTCTCCCCACCCACACACACTCACTCACGCATACATCCTCCACTACGCACCCACACACCCCCACCCACCCCCAACCAAACATCTCTCGATTACAATACCCCTACCCCCACACACATCCTCCACCCACTCACACATCCCACCCCGACACATACAACTCCCTCACCCACCTACACATCCCTAAGCCACTCACACACCCCCACCCACACATTCCTCACCCACACACACACATCTCCCACCCACACTCCCCCACATACTTCCCCCAACCACCACAATCCCCTGCTCACCCACACATATACCACACCCATACGCACATTCCCCGCACCCATCACACACATCCCCCACACCACACACTATCCTCCACCCATACAACCACAAACATACCCTCCACCCACACATCATTCACACATCCCCCACCAACACACCGCACACATATCTCAAACCCACACACCATACACTTCTCCCCACCCGCCCTTCCATCCCAAATCCACCCAACACAATCCCCTACCCACACAACCCCGCCTCCCACACATACTTCCTCAAACCATCCACACATCACCACCCACATAAACACACATCCCCTGCATCCGTCCCATACACATATCCTCCACCCATACACACATCCCCCACACCCATTCCAACACCCCTACTTTCACCCCCACACATCCATCCACACATCCCACCAACTCCCACAAATACCACTGCCCACCAAAACCCACACACCCCAACCCATCCAAATGCATACCCCCACCCACACACTCCCCACCCACACATATCCCCACACTCACACACATCCTCCACATACACTCACACTTCCTCACATCTAGACACATACAAAATGTCTCACGTTAGTATTGAAATTAGTATGAACATGATGGATAGTATGTCATGATGGATGAGTGTGCTAAGTCTTCTGTCTATCCTCATGCAGACATCATCATGCAGATTTCTTCCTGCTAGTGGTTTCACACCAAGGTTTGTGGGCATTCAAGGTCTGATTTCTTCCTGCTAGTGGTTTCACACCAAGGTTTGTGGGCATTCAAGGTCTGTTGGTCCAAATAATCAATGTTACATTGGACGTCTCAATAGACTGCACACCCTCTGGGATGGCTCCTGACTAGTCAGTCTTCTATGTCTGTTGGCCATGTGCAGGATGGATCTCAGTGTCTACCCTGTACATGAATTGACCACATTCCTGCAGTGTGAATATGTTTCTCCAAATTATCACATGCAACAATGAGAAAACAATTTTTGCAATGAAACTGTAAAGGCAAGAGCTGGAAAAATAAATATATCAAGTAAATCTTGAAGTTTGGAGGAGTAAACAAACAGAAAACTAAAGCAGGCCCTCAGAACAGAAGGCAAACAATATATTTTTGTTACCTGAATTTGTAGCTAGGAATCCTGCCACTAAACTCCTGACCAAAGTCTGGCACAATAAGATTGTAATATCTCTTCTTAATTACCTGAATTTGTAGCTAGGAATCCTGCCACTAAACTCCTTACCAAAGTCTGGCACAATAAGATTGTAATATCTCTTCTTAATTACCTGAATTTGTAGCTAGGAATCCTGCCGCTAAACTCCTTACCAAAGTCTGGCACAATAAGATTGTAATATCTCACCAGAAGGCTTCTCTGGTAGGCTAACTGTGCTTGCGATTGAATGCTGTTGGCAATGTCTAGTATTTAAAAAAGTTTCATCTTCTCTCGTCCCTTTTTCACTTTGGATGGTTATCTGGACAGCTCATGTCCAGTATTCTTTATCACCTCCCTCACTTCCACCATGAACTGTCAATTTCACCTGTCAATCATCTTTTGACAGGCCGGACACCATGTGTCTGAAACATATTTTGTTCACTGCTCATAGATGCGATTGACATTGCGTACAACATTCCAACCTGCTCTTTACACCCTCGCCTTCCATGTTTGCCGGCATTTGAACTTTTTACCTGCATTTAGGAAATATGTGTCAGGACAGGTGGTATCCTCCAATCTCTGTTGGTACGTTCACACATTTGTCCAGCTGAAAGTCTTCCCTCAGTCTGGACTTTGCTGCAACATGTTAATTGGTGGGTACATTATGGCATTTTATGAAGCCATAATGTTACACCTCTACGGTCCCTTCACTGCTTTAGGGTGGTCATTTTAAAAGTTAGTTGCATATCCTTTTACAGGACGTCGCAGTCAACACCAGCATTTTTTGCCATTGCTTTCTGAATGACTGGCACCCATACCATAAAAATCCAATGCAAGGCGATCTGCTGCCGAATCGCCCACAGCTGTGATTTGAACGTGGGTATGCAGGATTACAAACTGCGTCCGTAACTTCTTCACAACGGAGTCGGCCAAGTGGTCATGAATTGAGATTTTACAACCTTTGTAGACACCAAACTGTTCTCTTTGTGCGATGTTGTTCTACTTGCAAAACTTTGCGTCATAGACTTGTAAACACCAAGCAGTAGGGTGAAGTTTTATTTTTCTATCTTTCCATTCATCTTGTGTTTAATCCCTTTATTGGGGAATGAGAGATTTTGATATTGCCAAGGCATTCTGTCATATACACCATAACATATAGAGAGATCAGAGATGAATGTATTCATAAATAACATGTAGAGGTGACAGAGATTAATGTATTTTGTGTATGAAATAGAGGGGACAGAGATTAATATATTTTGTGTATCATGTAGAGGTGACAGAGAGTAATGTATTCTGTGTAACATGTAGAGGGGACAGAGATTAATGTATTCTGTGTATCATGTAGAGGGGACAGAGATTAATGTATTCTGTGTAGCATGTAGAGGGGACAGAGATTAATATATTTTGTGTATCATGTAGAGGTGACAGAGATTAATGTATTCTGTGTAACATGTAGAGGTGACGGAGAGTAATGTATTCTGTGTAACATGTAGAGGGGACAGAGATTAATGTATTCTGTGTAACATGTAGAGGTGACAGAGAGTAATGTATTTTGTGTATGAAATAGAGGGGACAGAGATTAATATATTTTGTGTATCATGTAGAGGTGACAGAGAGTAATGTATTTTGTGTATGAAATAGAGGGGACAGAGATTAATATATTTTGTGTATCATGTAGAGGTGACAGAGAGTAATGTATTCATCATAACATGTTATAACAGAATTGACCAATTAATATACATGACTGACCACTGGTTATACAAGACTGATCACTGGTTATATAAGACTGACCACTGGTTATACATGACTGACCACTGGTTATACATGAGTTACCACTGGTTATACAAGACCGACCACTTGTTAGACATGAGTTACGACTGGTTATACATGAGTGACCACTTGTTAGACATGAGTAACCATGTGTTATACAAATCTGACAACTCTTTATATATGACTGAAAATAAAGATTGTTCGTTCATTTGTTCATTCATTCATTCTCTCTCTCTCTCTCTCTCTCTCTCTCTCTCTCTCTCTCTCTCTCTCTCTCTCTCTCTCTCTCTCTCTCACACACACACACACACACACATTGTACAAGAATGTACAAAACAAGCAAATCTGGTGTTCTAACAGCCTTGTTCATATTCAGCAACCTAAATAACATAAAGTTCATTTGGTTTGATCTCACATACAGGGTTTACACTTTTGGTCTGGTCTTACATGTACTTCATCATTTAACCAGTTAACACATTTGGTTAAATCAGTTGTCACTGTTAGTGTAGAGTGAATACTGTTTGCTTCTGTTAGTTTAAAGTGATTGCTGTCTGTTTCTGTTAGTTTAGAAGGACTGTTATCTGTTGCTGAAATGATTATATTGACCTGTGAAGATATATTCAAATAAATTTATCTAGCAATTGTTCTTACACACATTCTTGTATCATGTTTGTTTTTGTTTCAAATGCTTTTATGTGCTCATTTATTTGTCTAATGTGTACTTTGAGTGATATCTTATTTTGTATGAAGTTACTGATACTTTCTTGTGTTATTTCTAATAATAAGGTTACACACAAGAAATTATCTTGCACAAAGTTTTATCTGATCATGTTGGGTCTCTCTCCCCATATGGATGGATCCCATCCACATCTGACAGAGTCTTTCCCCAGTATGGCTGGGTCACTCTCCCAAGAATGGCTGGGTCACTCTCCCCATCTGGCTGGGTCTCTCCCCCCATCTGGCTGGGTCTCTCCCCCTCGAATTGATGTGTGGATGAAATAATGTATGAAAGAGAGTGATAGAAGGGCAGAATGTTAGATGGGCCTGCGTGCCCAATTCTTAACCCTTTGAAAATAAAGTCTGTTCGTTCATTTGTTCATTCCCCAGAATGGCTGGGTCTCTCTCACCAGAATGGCTGAGTGTCTCCCCATCTGGCTGGGTCTCTCTCCCCATCTGGCTAGGTCTCTCTCCCCATCTGGCTGGGCTCTCCCCAGAATGGCATGCCACCTGCTGATATAATTGCACAAAGTAGAAACTCTGTAGCTTCAATGGCAAGCCTCTCAGCTCTCTGACAACAATATTCATAGTCTCAGCCACCACACACCCTTGGTCTTCACAGAGACAGGCATCCTGCTTTTGCCAGGTTATCTGTTTAACATATAGATTGTGTGCTCACGTATTTGTTTAACATATAGATTGTGTGCTCGTGTATTTGTTTAACATATAGATTGTGTGCTCGTGTATCTGTTTAACATATAGATTGTGTGCTCGTGTATCTGTTTAACATATAGATTGTGTGCTCACGTATTTGTTTAACATATAGATTGTGTGCTCGTGTATCTGTTTAATATATAGATTGTGTGCTCACGTATTTGTTTAACATATAGATTGTGTGCTCACGTATTTGTTTAACATATAGATTGTGTGCTCATGTATTTGTTTAACATATAGATTGTGTGCTCGTGTATTTGTTTAACATATAGATTGTGTGCTCGTGTATCTGTTTAACATATAGATTGTGTGCTCGTGTATTTGTTTAACATATAGATTGTGTGCTCGTGTATCTGTTTAACATATAGATTGTGTGCTCGTGTATCTGTTTAACATATAGATTGTGTGCTCGTGTATCTGTTTAACATATAGATTGTGTGCTCGTGTATCTGTTTAACATATAGATTGTGTGCTCGTGTATCTGTTTAACATATAGATTGTGTGCTCGTGTATCTGTTTAACATATAGATTGTGTGCTCGTGTATCTGTTTAACATATAGATTGTGTGCTCGTGTATCTGTTTAACATATAGATTGTGTGCTCGTGTATCTGTTTAACATATAGAAGATAATAACCTGATTCAGTCTGCATTTAGACAAGAAAGAGGAACAAGAGATCACATACTCAACATGCATTTAATAATAGAGAAGTGTAGAGAATTTAAACCTAGCCTTATGTTTTTGTTGATTATTCAACGGCATTTGGCCATGTGCAACATAATAAACTTAGGGAAATCAAGAGGAAAATTGGCGTTTCATCACTTGTAGTACAACTCATAAAAATACTCTATTGAGACCAACAAGCAACGGTTAGAATAGATGGCGAGACATCAGATTGGTTTGACATCACATAAAGAGTCTGTCATTGCTGTCACCTATTTGTTGAACCTGTACACCGACAATGTAATGAGAAATGTCAGAGAGGATACAGCGTGTTTGTAAAGTCTCACTAAACTTTGTCTAGAATGTAGAACAAGTGTGAAAAAATGAAGTACGTGACGTCATCAAAACATGTGCTTCACAGTCCATCGTGATTGTAGTCAGCTGGAGTAATTATACGGGGTTGAGTTGAGTTAAGAACTGACATCACTGCACTCAGGACATTCCCATACGTGCTCCGTCCCCTCGTTCAACAGCCAGCGAAGAGTCATACTATTAATCGTTCCCACGGCTATCTGATTAAAAGTTCTCCTGGTCTTCCCTCTCACTTTTGAGATTCTTCCAGAACCCCTGCCGATCGCCCGCAATCTCATTCTTTCCACATATGGGTACTCAATCTGTTCCTCCGCCTTCTCCACCTGGTCCCACAAGAGCACGACCACCTCCCCCTTGTCCATAGGAAAAATTCCACCAAGAGGTGCATTCCCTGCTAGCCTATCGGCCTGTTCATTCCCCTGTACACCCGCATGGCCAGGGCAAAATATCCATACAATCCTCACGATCTGTGACCTCTGAAGCGACGAGAGCCATTCCACACGAAACATTCCTTTTTCCACCTCGCTAAGCATACTCTTTGAATCCGGAATGAATAGAACGTGTGTTGCAGTAGTCTCCTCTAACCACCGGAATGCCGCTGTCACTGCCTCCACCTCCATTCTCATGCTGGAGGTCGTAGTCTCATATGCCAGACTCTCCTTTTTCAAGACTCGCCCATTAGCTTTTGCAATAAAGCCCCAGCCACTACTAGTCTGTTTCTTACCACTGAACCATCGGTGTAGATGACTATGTGACCTTGATGTGTGTTGCTATGGATCAGCTGTTGCACTTCAAACTCAGTGCGGCCCGCTGCCCATTCTCTGAACAGGGTGATCCCTGTCTGCGGCAACTCTCAGGTACCATTTGGCCTGAAGGACCCTGTGCCTATTCATCATTGTTGGTAGCGCCAGGATATGCCTCATGCATATAATTGGTGTGTCCTTTGTGCACCCCAGTTAACCGCATGGCAGGATTCTGTATGCGCTCCAACCTTTCAAGCTGGCTCATTGATACTGTCAGCAGCCCCAGACCATACTCAATGACAGAAATTATTAACTGCTGAAAGAGCCTGTACAGCATCCTTTGATCTACACCGGTTGCTGCCATAGTCCTCAATGCATTAAGTCCCCTATCTACCATCACCACCAAATCCTCCACATGATCCTTAAAAGACAAACACCTGTCAAAGGTGATACCCAAGTACTTCAATTTACTCTCTCGACTAAGAGGACCTCCATTCAACATAATACCTGGACGTCTGCCTTGACGATCCGGTTATCCAGGGAGTACCACACAACCGATACGTTGTCTGGGTGTATAATGGCCACTGCGTCCCTGCATCACTCCGCCACCCTGTTTGCTGCCACCTGTAAGTCTTTCGCCAAACTGGCCCTGTCTCTGCCCTGTCTGTACACCAGCACATCATCTGCAAATGTCAAGATTCTACCCACACCTGGTGTCTCAATAGCTGCGATTTTGTTGGTGCAGACATTAAAGAGCACTGGGGACAAGGCAGATCCCTATGGCAACCCAGGTGTAATAGTACAGGGCTCAGAAGTCCAGGAACCCACGCGCAGTGCAACCTTACGCTCATAGAGGACTGCCGCAACCCAGCTAACAAGGCAAGGGCAGACCTCCATGTCCAACAGTGTGTGTATCAACCGATCATACCTGATCCTGTTATACGTATCCTCCAGGTCAAGAGCTACCGCTACTGTCTCCTGTTTATCCTGGAAGCCCTCGTAGACATCAAATGCAAAAGTAGCAGCATTGGCCCAGGTGTCCTTTCCAGGCCGGTAGCTCCCGAGTCCTTGGGGAAGTAGATTCCGACTTTCCAAATGTTGCTGGAGCCTGCGTGCTATTATCTTTTCGAGGACTTCGCCATACGTGTTTTGCAGGGTTATGATTTGGTATCCATTAAGTCTGGAGTGATCCTTACTTGGCTTTGGGATTGGGACCAGGTGGCTATGCAGCCAATCGTGGGGTATTTCTGCCGTATTGATGCTTAAGTTTATTTAAAACCTTTTACAATGTTACAATGAATACTTTATTGGTACTTTCCAGCCTCCCCACATAAGCGTTAGACCATAGCAGTGACTACTGTAACTAATTTTATTCTTAGCAAATATTTTTATGACGTCATGTACTTCATTTTTGAAATTTGTTTTACATACAAAGTGTAGTGAGACTTAACCAGCACCGTGTGTAACCAAGAAGCAATATTATGTCTCTGTGGAGAGCCATGAACGCCTACTCTTTATTTCTTTCATCAACTCTGTCTTCATTCACAGTTTTTCTAGAACCTCTGAAGTTGATTGTTTTTGTTTCCATGAAATACGACATATTCGTCTATAAATCCACATCTGCTCGACTTTCTAGTTGCTTGTTCAATGTCCAGGCTTCCGCGCCTTACAATAGCGTTGAATATACGTAGCATTTGACAATTCTCATTTTACATGCGTTGTTAATCTCTCTAGATGTTAATACCGATGTCATGCCGTTGAAAACATTTTTGGCCATTTCTATTCTCTTTTTGATTTATATTTCACTTCTGTCAGCACCTGTTATTATATGTCCAAGATAGGGGAAACTTGTTATTTGTTCTAGTATCTGCCCGTTTACTGTGATGTTCATTGATGACCTTTCCTTTTCACTGCTAATTATCATATTTTTCATTTGGCAGACATGATATGAAAAACTTCTACGAATCACTGAAAACGGTCTATGGTCCTACATCACCAGGCACAGCTCCCCTCCTCAGTGCAGATGGAAGAAAATAGGTCACCTATAAGAAAGACATCCTTCAACGCTGGGCAGAGCATTTTAACAACATTGTGAATGCAACCTCCACCATCGATGATGAAACCATCAACTGTCTTCCTCAAGTCCCCACTAATGATACTGTTGCTGACCTGCTAACCAAAGTGGAAGTAAACAAAGGTATCCAGCAACTTTCCACAGGTAAGGCGCCTGGTCCTGACTCCATCAAAGCAAAGATATACAAGGCAGGTGGGCCGGTTCTAATAGAGCAGCTTCACCAAGTCTTTACAAACATATGGGTGAACGAGACCATGCCACAATATTTCATGGACGCGTCAATAGTCCACCTTTACAAACGTAAAGGAAACCGCCAATCCTGTGACAACCACCGAGTCATCTCCTTGCTCTCAATTGCAGGGAAGTTACTCGCCAGAATTCTTCTCAATCGCCTCATAGCACATTTCGACCAAGGTCTTCTTCCTGAGAGTCAATGTGGCTTCAGAAAAGAACGAGGAACTGCTGACATGATTTTCGCGGCAAGGCAGTTGCAAGAGAAATGTCAGGAACAGATCTCCGAAATTTTCTCCAGATTTATTGATATTACCAAGGCTTTTATACAGTAAACAGAGAAGGACTGTGGAAGATTATGGCAAAATATGGCTGTCCACGAAAGTGTGTCCAAATAGTGCGGCTATTTCATGATGGTATGCAGGCAAGGTACAGGAAAATGGTGAACTGTCTGAGCCCTTTCATGTCACCAATGGAGTGAAGCAATGATGTGTCCTGACACCAACACTGTTCAGCCTCATGTTTTCAGCTATGTTGACGAATGCCTTGGAGAACAACAACATTGGAATATACTTCAACTACAACATGGATGGAAAGTTGCTCAATCTCAGAAGGCTGAAAGCTAAAACCAAAATTGACAGTTACACCGTCAGAGAGCTCCTGTTTACTGATGATTGCGCTCTATATGCCAACTCAGAGACAGACATGCAACACAATGTTTCAGCTTTCTCACATGCCTGTGCCAACGTTGGGCTCAATATCAACTTGGAGAAGACTGTAGTTATGTACCAGCCAGCTCCAGGGAATAATCACACTGTGCCGAATATCAAAGTGAATGATCATAGACTAAGTGTTGTGGACAAATTCACCTATCTTGGCAGCACCGTGTCACAAGCTGCCACAATTGATGACAAAGTGAATGGAAGAATCTCCAAGGCCAGTGCGGCCTTTGGCAGACTGTACAAGAATGTATGGGACAGAAATGGAATAAGCCTGCAAACAAAGCTAAAAGTCTACAAAGCAGTTGTATTATCCACACTGCTATATGCTTGTGAAACCTGGACCATTTACCAGCGGTACGCTAGAAAATTAAACCGCTACCACAGAGTCTGCCTTCGGAAGCTATTGAAGATACAATGGCAAGACAAGATCCCAGACACTAAAGTTCTAGAAAGAGCGTCAATGCCCAGTATCCACTGGGACGTCACTAATGAAGAATTATATTCGCTGGGCTGGTCACTTAACTCGCATGCTGGATCATGGCTCCCTAAACGAATATTTTTTTACTGCGAGCTGCGTTGTGGTATACGCTCCCAAGGCGGTCAGAGGAAACGCTTTAAAGACACTCTGAAGTTGAGTTGAGTTGAGTTAAGTTAAGAACCGACATCACTGCACTCAGGACATTCCCATACGTGCTCAGTCCCCTCGTTCAACAGCCAGCGAAGAGTCATACTACTAATCGTTCCCACCGCTATCTGATTAAAAGTTCTCCTGGTCTTCCCTCTCAGTTTTGAGATTCTTCCAGAACCCCTGCCGATCCCCTGCAATCTCATTCTTTCCACATATGGGTTCTCAATCTGTTCCTCCGCCTTTTCCCCCTTGTCCATAGGCAAGATACTACCAAGAGGTGCATTCCCTGCTAGCCCATCAGTCTGTTCATTCCCCCGTACACGCGCATGGCCAGGACAAAATATCAACACAATTCTCACGATCTGTGACCTCTGAAGAGACGAGGCTGCTGCCTAAGACCGAAATTCGTGGTGTACATCATTACACAAGAGTGCAGTCCCTTGTGAAGCAACCAGAACTGCAAGAGCTGTGAAGAAAAGGCTGGACAGAAAAACCATTGCAGGTGACCCGCCTCCTGGAACGTCAAGCATTCTTTGTCCACAATGTCAAAGAACATTTCCAGCCAAAATAGGCCTTACCAGCCATCTTAGAACTCACGGCTCCATAATTTTAACCCCACTTGATGAAATGAATGGTCATCATCATTCTTGATGGACAAACAACATATTGTCTTTAGACCACAATTTGTTGTTATATAGTGTGATTGACTACAATTAGTTGTATATTGTGTGAGGGAGTCTTCGTGGCGAAGTGATTAAGCCGTCTGCCTCGGGCTCCGAAGGTTGTGGTTCGATTCCGGGCCGAGAACCTTTGGTTCACGTGTGCATTTTTTTCGGAGACTCTTGAGGTTCGTCTCTGGAGCTACGGAGTTCGTGCTTTGTGCGACGCTTTCGGCAGCCCGCACTGCGGAAAGAGAATGAGCCATATGTGATAACAACACGGTGCAATGACGTCGACCCTGTCGACTTTTAAGCGACTTTTTTAAGTTGTATATTTTGTTTGGGCTATAATTGTTTGTGTATATTGTGGTTGGACTACAATTAGTTGTATATTGTGTTTAGACTACTATTAGTTGTTGTATATTGTCTTTGGACTACAATTAGTTTTGTGTAGTGTGACTGACTATAATTACTTGATGTACTTTGAGATTGGACTACAGTTAGTTCTTGTACATTGTATTTGGACGAAAATGGGTCCTGGCACTAGTATTTGAGTACGACTGTTCATTGTGAACCTGGGTGTAGGCGTGGGACATGGTGGTGATCCCTTGAGCAGAAGAATATTCCTGTTCACCGCAGATGTTTGCTGCATCTAGTCATGTTTCCAGCACAAGGAAAGGACTCTGTGACACTAGGAGAACAACACAATCATTCTCTGCAATCACTAGAACTCTACCAGCGATGAGTGCAATACCTGGATGCTGAATGTCCACCATCATCGTGGGCATCTGCTTCCTTGCAGTCTCCTAGCTGGCCATTGAGATTTCTCCTCACTGCAGAAGCCTCCTAGCTGGCCAATGAGAGGTCTCCTCACAGCAGATGCCTTCTAGCTGGCCAATGAGAGTTCTCCTCACAGCAGATGCCTCCTAGCTGGCCAATGAGAGTTCTCCTCACAGCAGATGCCTCCTAGCTGGCCAATAAGAGTTCTCCTCCCAGCAGATGCCTCATAGCCTGCAATATCAGAGTTCTCATGGAGTCCATGGTCGATCCTCTATCTGCTCGCAAGACTATACTCTGTCCATGACTGCCCACAGTGAAATACTGGAGATCGTGGTCGATCCTCCATCTTCTCGCCAGACTATTGTCTGTACATGACGCCCTACAGTGAGGCACTGGAGATCATGCTTAACCTTCCATCTGCTAGCTAGACCAGCCCAGTACGTCCCTCGTGTACATGGAGTGGGGACTTGGTCAGCATACAAGCTGAGCTTAGTACGCCGTGCCTTTTCAACCCGTGCACAGATAATACATTCACAGAAATATGATAATAATGAACGAGTCGGTCAAGGAGACATAACATCAAGGCTGGAGATAGGTCAGAGGTCAACGCCGGTGTTCTACTGCCAGCCGACATACAAGCAGGAATATGTTGGTTACCTGTGGCCCGTGCTCCAGTGTGTGCTGGTCCATGATGAAGCGGTGTGTGCGCGCCCTTGTGTGTTTTAGCCCGGAAAAAGGCGGGTGGGGAGGGAATTGTTATTGAAACGGATTATCGGTGACATGAATATTTTGGCATATGCGACGAGAATTTATCAGCACAAACCTAGTTTAGTGGCCGAGTTTTTATGGAGTCCACGTAAGTTCACCACCAACACATAAGTGTGTGTCTACACAAACAGCCGAATGTGTGTGTGTGTGTGTGTGTGTGTGTGTGTGTGTGTGTGTGAGTTGGCAAGTGAATGGCTGACAGACACCATTATCAGTGTGCAATGATTATGTCAATCGGTGAGTGATGTCAGCGATAGCCAGATATGGGAGGCTGTCACGTGTTGTAGTAAAACAGCCAGGCAACCACGGCGGTTGCCCACAACCAGACATGGAGTTGGACGAGAAGCACAGCCGCAAATATGAAGTGTCAGTTCCAGAGACCGTGGGTAACCCGACCATTTGGTCTATGCTCAGGGACCCGGCCCACAGAAGTCGGCTGATTCGCTGGATCTGGTTGCCATGTTCCTTTTTTTCCTTGGTAAGTAAACACTACATCCCTCTCCCTTTCTCTTCACATCAGTTAATCTCCCTTTCTCTTTACGTCAACTAATCCCCATTTCTCTTCATATCAACTAATTTCTCTTTCTCTTCACATCAACTAATCTCCCTTTTTCTTTACACCAACTAATCCCCATTTCTCTTCATATCAACTAATCTCTCTTTCTCTTCATATCAACTAATCTCTCTTTCTCTTCACATCAACTAATCTCCCTTTCTTTTTCAGTCCACTAATCTCCCTTTTATCTTCATATTAACTAATCCCCCTTTATCTTCATATCAACTAATCCCCCCTTTATCTTCATATCAACTAATCTCTCTTTCTCTTCACATAAACTAATCTCCCTTTCTCTTCATTATCACTAATATTCATGTCTATTCACATCCACTAAAACTACCTTTCTTTTCACATCCACTAATTTTCCATTCTCTTGACATCCACTACTTTCTCATCTCTTTCCAACTTTTTTTTTTACATCTAATAACATAAATCCCTTTGTTTTCACATCTACTAGCATACATCCCATTGTTTCCACATCTACTAACATATTTCCCGTTATTTTCACATCCACAAATTTCTATCCCTTTCTTTTCACATCCAATATGCTCCTCTTAATTTCTTTTCTTGTCCGTTACACCACTCTCCATTTATCTTGTCATCTTGTACACCCATCTCACTTTTCTCCCGGACATTTAGTTGTCAGAATATCGTGTACACCCATCTCACTTTTCTCCTAGCCATTTACCTTGCCATCTTGTACACCCATCTCACTTTTCTCCTGGCCATTTAGTCGTCATATTACACTCACTAAACACGGCACCATTCAATCCATATGTTCACGGAATCCTCCTCAGTATCCCCTGTAGTAGTCGACGATATGTACTCGGATCCCTCCTTAGTATTCCATTGTAGCAGTCGACAATACCATAGTACAGTGTTTCCCAACCTTTTTTGTGCCATGCCCCACTTAAGCCTTTCTAAAATTCATATTGCCCCCCTCCCCCGCCCCATGCCCCCCTCAACATATACATTATTTTTAATATTCAAAAATTGAAATGTTCACTAAAGAAACTTGAATGATAGGTTTTAGAAAGAAATCACTAGGTAATTATTGAGCAAACACAGTAAGTAAATTTTCAAAACATATAATGGAGAACTGAAATTCAAGTACAAAATAATTTTAATGAAAAATTTTTCTATATTATTTTAATTATTAGTAATTATTTATTATTTAAATTTAGTGAGATCCTTGCGCTTGATGCTTGCTGCAAAGAGATCTTATGTCAGGTTCCAATTTAGTTAACTTCAGTCTCAAGTCTCCCCGTTTTGTTATATTCAGCCGATTTCTTCCATTTTCGAATTGCCCCCCTTAACAATCAAATTGCCCCCCTGTGGGGCGTGGGCCCCACGTTGGGAAACACTGCCATAGTATGTCCAGAAATGAATGCCGACATTCACGATCAATTAATTTGAAAACTGTCTGTTGCATCGTTATGAAATTTTTCCTGCCATCTTATATTTGCGACATTTCTTTGATGTTTTGATGAAAAACTAGTGATTTCTCGCTAACAAACTTGTTCTACAGTAATGCCAATTCCCCCGCCAGTTCGGATGGCAAACACAAGGCGTATCCAGATTCGTAAGGGAGTGGGTGCATTGTCTGCTCTGCTGAGACGGAACATGATTACATGTTTTGCACGACGAATATAGCTGTGAATATCTCTGTAGTGGGCTTCCTTCTTAAAGGTCAAGATGTTGGTCCTCTTTTCATTTAAGTTTATAGAATTATTCGTATGTTCGTGTGTTGTCCCCTCATTTGACAACGTGTTTCTTCTCACGTTTCTTGCTATGCCACAATATGTCAGTTCCCACCGCAATATTACTCTTCGGTTGGTATTCAGTGCGTCTAGAGCTTTTTGTTTTTTCAATGTCAGTTGTTTGTCACCGTTGAGGGCTCACGGAATTGAAAATTCATCACTGTGGAATACAAACTGTTGCCATTAACAAGTTGTATTGTTTATGTCGATGCTGTAATGTTTAGGGCTTGCAATTCTTCTGAATATTTGTAGTAAAATATCCCAGTTGGTGTGCACGTGGATTAAGGTCTGCGATCTGCTCAGACCTTAATCTGTGTCGGACGATTCCAGTAGGTTGATGACTCTCTCGGTTGCATAAAATTCAATCCATCCTTTCTCCAATAGTACTCTTCCTCTTTCAACACACGGTCCTCACATTTTTCCAGTAACTTTTATCAATATTTAATAGCGCGGACTGGATTAGTATCTTGACGTCAGACAATTTGAATATAGTATTGTCAGCTTCCACCTGTCCTTTAATTTTAGCCCACACAAGTTCTATAGGGTTAAAATGAGAATGGTACGGCAGAAGTCTCAAGCACCCATGACGATGCTCTTTTATCAACTTGTCGATTTGATATTTCTTGCTTTTTGGCGTCTCTTTTATAAGGGACAACAATTCTAGCTAGAAATACGTTTCAGGAAATGGTATGTTTTCCATTCGGAGCCATATCTTTATTGCCCCCTTTGTGCTCGATGCTGTAGGTATTTTGTCTTCTTGGGCAACAACATTGATGTCATACATTGTCCATAATTGGACACGACGGTCTATCTAGGGATGGAAGCACAGTAAAAAAAGTCGCTTAAAAGTCGACAGGGTCTATGGGGACCGGGTTTGATCCCATATGGCTCAGTCTCTTTCCGAAGCACGGAAAGCGTCGCACAAAGCACGAACTCCGTAGCTTTTAGCGACGACCCGCAGGAGTCCCTGAAACATTTAACTCGTAAACCGAAGGACGCGGCCCGGAATCGAACCCACAACCTTCGGAGCACGAGTCAAACGGCTTGATAACTTTGCCACAGAGACTCCCTTAGTCTCAGTATTCTCGAGCCAATCTCTAAAAATATTACCATTCATCTTATTATGATAATCCCTAGTGTCTGTATGCGTTGATACGAACACGAGCCCAGCATTCTGTTGTAAGCCATTATGCGTATTATCAGCATTGGCAATGACCAAAAGCTGTCCTATACTACTGGGCACATATCGCTTTATCTGTCCATCCACTGATTGCCATTCCTTATCACTTGTGTCGTGCGCATTGAACCACATTTCATCCAAACACACTATGCCATAATTTTCTTTGCGCATTTCCCTTATTTCACGTAGATATCTGCTTCTCATGGCTCCTAAATGCGGTTGCTCGCAAAGAATATTTCTACTGCCCTTGTACTTTCTAAAAGTGAAGATAATGTCCTTATAATTGTTCACAAAGTTGTTTTGGATAGCTCTATGTTATTGTTCTTTCTCAACCAAACCCTAAGTTTTCTTACAGTCACTGTTTCTTTGGCATCCAGCATTTTTATAATACTGGATAATCCTGGACATAAAATCCAAAATTTTTATAATTTTAGGAGTCTCCGTGGCGAAGTGGTCAATCCCTTTGACTCGGGCTCCAAAGGTTGTGGGTTCGATTCCGGGCCGCATCCTTTGGTTCACGAGTTACATTTTTCGGAGACTTCTGTGGGTCGTCGCTAGAGCTGCGGAGTTCGTGCTTTGTGCGATGCTTTCCACGCTGCGGAAGGAGACCGAGTCATATGAGATAGAATCCGGCGCAATGAAGTCGACCCTGTCGACTTTTAAGCGACTTTTTAAAGCATTTTATAATAGCTCGCCAGATGACATCTTTGTCAAAGCTGTCTAAAATAACCTTTCTACCTACCGTTTGGTTATTGCGTTGTGGTTTAATTCCAGATTCTTGCACCCATCGACGAAATGACCGTTTACTCAAACCCAATGCATGCACTGTTTTTTTTTTCGGAATTTGTAATAGTATAAAACAGTTTCCCGCTATCAGCTTCTATACAAAAACACGTGTATAACTTCATAACGATGCTTTGAAGTGTATACACAATTTCGCATTCAATCCCATTGAAAAATATTCACACATTTCAATGTTAGCGATGAGTGGTAAGATTTAAAAAAAAAACCAAAAACATATTAATCAGGTTTCATGAAATAACCCACATTTTGAGACACCTCTGAACAGTCCCAGTTTAAACAACGCGGGGTTCTTGGCATAAGGCCAATCCCGTGAAACACGTAGAATATTCAACATTGAACGCTGATTGTCTGGCTACGGTGTAATACATTTAAAATTATGAACTTCATTTCAGACCCGTAAATTATATACCGCATATAAAACAAAACTTTGAAATCTGCTGTAAAATCTCCAGAACAAAAGTTTTTTTGTTGGGTGGACATAATGATAAGGTTATATGCTAAATCTCATCATTTTCCTTCAGTTGGTTACTGAGATATGGAATTTTATATTGGAGCAGACAAAAGTAAACACACTATAGTTCTATGTTGGCTGACTGTTCTTCTCTGGCTGCCCCAATGGCGCTCTTGTCTGGCTTCATCACGTGTCACTTGATGTATCTGCAGTCTGATCAAGGTTCACATTGGCAGTCGCCTTGTGATTCGTGTAATCACCCCGCCTCTCTGGCGGCATTTACTACATCAGCTCGGTTCATTTCTGGTCCGCTGTTCACACTAGTCCGGCCCGCTTGCCCACAGTAGTCCGGCCGCTTGCCCACAGTAGTCCGGCCCGCTTGCCCACAGTAGTCCGGCCGCTTGCCCACAGTAGTCCGGCCGCTTGCCCACAGTAGTCCGGCCCGCTTGCCCACAGTAGTCCGGCCCGCTTGCCCACCAGCTTGCTCATTTGCTCTCACACCCGAGAGTGGACCTGCAGCACAATCAACCTGATTTGGACCAGGCTTGACCCCCTCAGAGACTCACCTACCGTCTTCAAGCCCAGCTGTCTCCATCTTCCTGAGTGTGGCTAAATGGATATTAACGTCCCAGTTCCGAAAATAGTACGGAGAATTTCGGCCTCGTACATCGGCGTGTACACATTTTTGATCTGCAATGCAGACATCCATTCAATGGAGCTCCATTGGTCTACCTTCACTCATAAATTAGAAGGACAACAGCCACACGTTAAAGACCATTATAACAACGGAATTATGACAAAATATTGGGGCGCCTGAAAAATAAAACTGGATGAGAAAAGGAGGAGGATACAGGCATGAAATCGAGCCTTAAAATTAAGAAACTGTGCGGGTGTAGAAGCTGATACATGTAACAGACACAATCTGACATGCTCTTGTCCTCGAAACTTTGAATACGCTTGCCGTGTTCTAGTACAGCGGGAATCGACATTTCACCCAACAGCAGTAGACATAATGTTATTGTAAGACGATGGGTGACCTGTTGCCTGGTCATGTCCCACTTGGATGTGGCTGACACGATGTTATTGTAAGACGATGGGTGACCTGTTGCCTGGTCATGTCCCACTTGGATGTGGGTGACATGATGATGTGGTAAGACGATGGGTGACCTGTTGCCTGGTCATGTCCCACTTGTATGTAGACATGATGATGTGGTAAGTCGATGGGTGACCTCTTGCCTGGTATGCCCCACTTGGATGTGGGTGACATGATGTTATTGAAAGACGATGGGTGACCTGTTGCCTGGTCATGTCCCACTTGGATATGGGTGACATGATGATGTGGTAAGACGGTGGGTGACCTGTTGCCTGGTCATGTCTCACTTGGATGTGGCTGACATGATGTTATTGTAAGACGATGGGTGACCTGTTGCCTGGTCATGTCCCACTTGGATATGGGTGACATGATGATGTGGTAAGACGATGGATGACCTGTTGCCTGGTCATGTCCCACTTGGATATGGGTGACATGATGATGTGGTAAGACGATAGGTGACCTGTTGCCTGGTCATGTCCCACTTGGATATGGGTGACATGATGATGTGGTAAGACGATGGGTGACCTGTTGCCTGGTCATGTCCCACTTGGATGTAGACATGATGATGTGGTAAGACGATGGGTGACCTGTTGCCTGGTCATGTCCCACTTGGATGTAGACATGATGATGTGGTAAGACGATAGGTGACCTGTTGCCTGGTCATGTCCCACTTGGATGTTGACATGATGATGTGATAAGACGATGGATGACCTGTTGCCTGGTCATGCCCCACTTGGATGTGGGTGACATGATGATGTGGTAAGACGATGGGTGACCTGTTGCCTGGTCATGTCCCACTTGGATGTGGGTGACATGATGATGTGGTAAGACGATGGGTGACCTGTTGCCTGGTCATGTCCCACTTGGATGTAGACATGATGATGTGGTAAGACGATGGGTGACCTGTTGCCTGGTCATGTCCCACTTGGATGTAGACATGATTATGTGGTAAGACGATGGGTGACCTGTTGCCTGGTCATGTCCCACTTGGATGTGGGTGACATGATGATGTGGTAAGACGATGGGTGACCTGTTGCCTGGTCATGTCCCACTTGGATGTGGGTGAAATTATGATGTGGTAAGACGATGGGTGACCTGTTGCCTGGTCATGTCCCACTTGGATGTGGGTGACATGATGATGTGGTAAGTCGATGGGTGACCTGTTGCCTGGTCATGTCCCACTTGGATGTAGACATGATGATGTGGTAAGTCGATGGGTGACCTGTTGCCTGGTCATGTCCCACTTGGATGTAGACATGATTATGTGGTAAGACGATGGGTGACCTGTTGCCTGGTCATGTCCCACTTTGATGTGGGTGACATGATGATGTGGTAAGACGATGGGTGACCTGTTGCCTGGTCATGTCCCACTTGGATGTAGACATGATGATGTGGTAAGACGATGGGTGACCTGTTGCCTGGTCATGTCCCACTTGGATGTAGACATGATTATGTGGTAAGACGATGGGTGACCTGTTGCCTGGTCATGTCCCACTTGGATGTGGGTGACATGATGATGTGGTAAGACGATGGGTGACCTGTTGCCTGGTCATGTCCCACTTGGATGTGGGTGACATGATGATGTGGTAAGACGATGGGTGACCTGTTGCCTGGTCATGTCCCACTTGGATGTGGGTGACATGATGATGTGGTAAGACGATGGGTGACCTGTTGCCTGGTCATGTCCCACTTGGATTTAGACATGATGATGTGGTAAGACGATGGGTGACCTGTTGCCTAGTCATGTCCCACTTGGATGTGGCTGACATGATGATGTGATAAGACGATGGGTGACCTGTTGCCTGGCCATGCCCCACTTGGATGTAGACATGATGATGTAGTAAGACGATGGGTTACCTGTTGCCTGGTCATGCCCCACTTGGATGTGGGTGACATGATGATGTGATAAGACGATGGATGACCTGTTGCCTGGTCATGCCCCACTTGGATGTGGGTGACATGAAGATGTGATAAGACGATGGATGAGCTGTTGCCTGGTCATGCCCCACTTGGATGTGGGTGACATGATGATGTGATAAGACGATGGATGACCTGTTGCCTGGTCATGTCCCACTTGGATATGGGTGACATGATGATGTGGTAAGACGATGGATGACCTGTTGCCTGGTCATGCCCCACTTGGATGTGGGTGACATGATGATGTGATAATACGATGGATGACCTGTTGCCTGGTCATGCCCCACTTG
Source organism: Cepaea hortensis (assembly GCA_963921405.1). Lineage (NCBI taxonomy): Eukaryota > Metazoa > Mollusca > Gastropoda > Stylommatophora > Helicidae > Cepaea > Cepaea hortensis. Next base: position 220,695,542 of record OY992877.1, read on the forward strand.
GATGTGGGTGACATGATGATGTGATAAGACGATGGATGATCTGTTGCCTGGTCATGCCCCACTTGGATGTGGGTGACATGATGATGTGATAAGACGATGGATGACCTGTTGCCTGGTTATGCCCCACTTGGATGTGGGTGACATGATGATGTGATAAGACGATGGATAACCTGTTGCCTGGTCATGCCCCACTTGGATGTGGGTGACATGATGATGTGGTAAGACGATGGATGACCTGTTGCCTGGTCATGCCCCACTTGGATGTGGGTGACATGAAGATGTGATAAGACGATGGATGACCTGTTGCCTGGTCATGCCCCACTTGGATGTGGGTGACATGATGATGTGATAAGACGATGGATGATCTGTTGCCTGGTCATGCCCCACTTGGATGTGGGTGACATGATGATGTGATAAGACGATGGATGACCTGTTGCCTGGTCATGCCCCACTTGGATGTGGGTGACATGATGATGTGATAAGACGATGGATGACCTGTTGCCTGGTCATGCCCCACTTGGATGTGGGTGACATGATGATGTGGTAAGACGATGGATGACCTGTTGCCTGGTCATGTCCCACTTGGATGTGGGTGACATGATGATGTGATAAGACGATGGATGACCTGTTGCCTGGTCATGCCCCACTTGGATGTGGGTGACATGATGATGTGGTAAGTCGATGGGTGACCTGTTGCCTGGTCATGTCCCACTTGGATGTAGACATGATGATGTGGTAAGACGATGGGTGACCTGTTGCCTGGTCATGTCCCACTTGGATGTAGACATGATTATGTGGTAAGACGATGGGTGACCTGTTGCCTGGTCATGTCCCACTTGGATGTGGGTGACATGATGATGTGGTAAGACGATGGGTGACCTGTTGCCTGGTCATGTCCCACGTGGATGTAGACATGATGATGTGGTAAGACGATGGGTGACCTGTTGCCTGGTCATGTCCCACTTGGATGTAGACATGATTATGTGGTAAGACGATGGGTGACCTGTTGCCTGGTCATGTCCCACTTGGATGTGGGTGACATGATGATGTGGTAAGACGATGGGTGACCTGTTGCCTGGTCATGTCCCACTTGGATGTGGGTGACATGATGATGTGGTAAGACGATGGGTGACCTGTTGCCTGGTCATGTCCCACTTGGATGTGGGTGACATGATGATGTGGTAAGACGATGGGTGACCTGTTGCCTGGTCATGTCCCACTTGGATTTAGACATGATGATGTGGTAAGACGATGGGTGACCTGTTGCCTGGTCATGTCCCACTTGGATGTGGCTGACATGATGATGTGATAAGACGATGGGTGACCTGTTGCCTGGCCATGCCCCACTTGGATGTAGACATGATGATGTAGTAAGACGATGGGTTACCTGTTGCCTGGTCATGCCCCACTTGGATGTGGGTGACATGATGATGTGATAAGACGATGGATGACCTGTTGCCTGGTCATGCCCCACTTGGATGTGGGTGACATGAAGATGTGATAAGACGATGGATGACCTGTTGCCTGGTCATGCCCCACTTGGATGTGGGTGACATGATGATGTGATAAGACGATGGATGACCTGTTGCCTGGTCATGTCCCACTTGGATATGGGTGACATGATGATGTGGTAAGACGATGGATGACCTGTTGCCTGGTCATGCCCCACTTGGATGTGGGTGACATGATGATGTGATAATACGATGGATGACCTGTTGCCTGGTCATGCCCCACTTGGATGTGGGTGACATGATGATGTGATAAGACGATGGATGATCTGTTGCCTGGTCATGCCCCACTTGGATGTGGGTGACATGATGATGTGATAAGACGATGGATGACCTGTTGCCTGGTTATGCCCCACTTGGATGTGGGTGACATGATGATGTGATAAGACGATGGATAACCTGTTGCCTGGTCATGCCCCACTTGGATGTGGGGGACATGATGATGTGGTAAGACGATGGATGACCTGTTGCCTGGTCATGCCCCACTTGGATGTGGGTGACATGAAGATGTGATAAGACGATGGATGACCTGTTTCCTGGTCATGCCCCACTTGGATGTGGGTGACATGATGATGTGATAAGACGATGGATGATCTGTTGCCTGGTCATGCCCCACTTGGATGTGGGTGACATGATGATGTGATAAGACGATGGATGACCTGTTGCCTGGTCATGCCCCACTTAGATGTGGGTGACATGATGATGTGATAAGACGATGGATGACCTGTTACCTGGTCATGCCCCACTTGGATGTGGGTGACATGATGATGTGGTAAGACGATGGATGACCTGTTGCCTGGTCATGTCCCACTTGGATGTGGGTGACATGATGATGTGATAAGACGATGGATGACCTGTTGCCTGGTCATGCCCCACTTGGATGTGGGTGACATGATGATGTGGTAAGACGATGGGTGACCTGTTGCCTGGTCATGTCCCACTTGGATTTAGACATGATGATGTGGTAAGACGATGGGTGACCTGTTGCCTGGTCATGCCCCACTTGGATGTGGGTGACATGATGATGTGATAAGACGATGGATGACCTGTTGCCTGGTTATGCCCCACTTGGATGTGGGTGACATGATGATGTGGTAAGACGATGGGTGATCTGTTGCCTGGTCATGTCCCACTTGGATGTGGTAAGACGATGGATGACCTGTTGCCTGGTCATGCCCCACTTGGATGTGGGTGACATAATGATGTGGTAAGACGATGGGTGATCTGTTGCCTGGTCATGTCCCACTTGGATGTGGTAAGACGATGGGTGACCTGTTGCCTGGTCATGCCCCACTTGGATGTGGGTGACATGATGATGTGGTAAGACGATGGGTGATCTGTTGCCTGGTCATGTCCCACTTGGATGTGGTAAGACGATGGGTGACCTGTTGCCTGGTCATGCCCCACTTGGATGTGGGTGACATGATGATGTGATAAGACGATGGATGACCTGTTGCCTGGTCATGTCCCACTTGGATGTGGGTGACATGATGATGTGGTAAGACGATGGGTGATCTGTTGCCTGGTCATGTCCCACTTGGATATGGGTGACATGATGATGTGGTAAGACGATGGATGACCTGTTGCCTGGTCATGCCCCACTTGGATGTGGGTGACATGATGATGTGATAATACGATGGATGACCTGTTGCCTGGTCATGCCCCACTTGGATGTGGGTGACATGATGATGTGATAAGACGATGGATGATCTGTTGCCTGGTCATGCCCCACTTGGATGTGGGTGACATGATGATGTGATAAGACGATGGATGACCTGTTGCCTGGTTATGCCCCACTTGGATGTGGGTGACATGATGATGTGATAAGACGATGGATAACCTGTTGCCTGGTCATGCCCCACTTGGATGTGGGTGACATGATGATGTGGTAAGACGATGGATGACCTGTTGCCTGGTCATGCCCCACTTGGATGTGGGTGACATGAAGATGTGATAAGACGATGGATGACCTGTTGCCTGGTCATGCCCCACTTGGATGTGGGTGACATGATGATGTGATAAGACGATGGATGATCTGTTGCCTGGTCATGCCCCACTTGGATGTGGGTGACATGATGATGTGATAAGACGATGGATGACCTGTTGCCTGGTCATGCCCCACTTGGATGTGGGTGACATGATGATGTGATAAGACGATGGATGACCTGTTGCCTGGTCATGCCCCACTTGGATGTGGGTGACATGATGATGTGGTAAGACGATGGATGACCTGTTGCCTGGTCATGTCCCACTTGGATGTGGGTGACATGATGATGTGATAAGACGATGGATGACCTGTTGCCTGGTCATGCCCCACTTGGATGTGGGTGACATGATGATGTGGTAAGTCGATGGGTGACCTGTTGCCTGGTCATGTCCCACTTGGATGTAGACATGATGATGTGGTAAGACGATGGGTGACCTGTTGCCTGGTCATGTCCCACTTGGATGTAGACATGATTATGTGGTAAGACGATGGGTGACCTGTTGCCTGGTCATGTCCCACTTGGATGTGGGTGACATGATGATGTGGTAAGACGATGGGTGACCTGTTGCCTGGTCATGTCCCACTTGGATGTAGACATGATGATGTGGTAAGACGATGGGTGACCTGTTGCCTGGTCATGTCCCACTTGGATGTAGACATGATTATGTGGTAAGACGATGGGTGACCTGTTGCCTGGTCATGTCCCACTTGGATGTGGGTGACATGATGATGTGGTAAGACGATGGGTGACCTGTTGCCTGGTCATGTCCCACTTGGATGTGGGTGACATGATGATGTGGTAAGACGATGGGTGACCTGTTGCCTGGTCATGTCCCACTTGGATGTGGGTGACATGATGATGTGGTAAGACGATGGGTGACCTGTTGCCTGGTCATGTCCCACTTGGATTTAGACATGATGATGTGGTAAGACGATGGGTGACCTGTTGCCTGGTCATGTCCCACTTGGATGTGGCTGACATGATCATGTGATAAGACGATGGGTGACCTGTTGCCTGGCCAACCCCCACTTGGATGTAGACATGATGATGTAGTAAGACGATGGGTTACCTGTTGCCTGGTCATGCCCCACTTGGATGTGGGTGACATGATGATGTGATAAGACGATGGATGACCTGTTGCCTGGTCATGCCCCACTTGGATGTGGGTGACATGAAGATGTGATAAGACGATGGATGACCTGTTGCCTGGTCATGCCCCACTTGGATGTGGGTGACATGATGATGTGATAAGACGATGGATGACCTGTTGCCTGGTCATGTCCCACTTGGATATGGGTGACATGATGATGTGGTAAGACGATGGATGACCTGTTGCCTGGTCATGCCCCACTTGGATGTGGGTGACATGATGATGTGATAATACGATGGATGACCTGTTGCCTGGTCATGCCCCACTTGGATGTGGGTGACATGATGATGTGATAAGACGATGGATGATCTGTTGCCTGGTCATGCCCCACTTGGATGTGGGTGACATGATGATGTGATAAGACGATGGATGACATGTTGCCTGGTTATGCCCCACTTGGATGTGGGTGACATGATGATGTGATAAGACGATGGATAACCTGTTGCCTGGTCATGCCCCACTTGGATGTGGGTGACATGATGATGTGGTAAGACGATGGATGACCTGTTGCCTGGTCATGCCCCACTTGGATGTGGGTGACATGAAGATGTGATAAGACGATGGATGACCTGTTTCCTGGTCATGCCCCACTTGGATGTGGGTGACATGATGATGTGATAAGACGATGGATGATCTGTTGCCTGGTCATGCCCCACTTGGATGTGGGTGACATGATGATGTGATAAGACGATGGATGACCTGTTGCCTGGTCATGCCCCACTTAGATGTGGGTGACATGATGATGTGATAAGACGATGGATGACCTGTTGCCTGGTCATGCCCCACTTGGATGTGGGTGACATGATGATGTGGTAAGACGATGGATGACCTGTTGCCTGGTCATGTCCCACTTGGATGTGGGTGACATGATGATGTGATAAGACGATGGATGACCTGTTGCCTGGTCATGCCCCACTTGGATGTGGGTGACATGATGATGTGGTAAGACGATGGGTGACCTGTTGCCTGGTCATGTCCCACTTGGATTTAGACATGATGATGTGGTAAGACGATGGGTGACCTGTTGCCTGGTCATGCCCCACTTGGATGTGGGTGACATGATGATGTGATAAGACGATGGATGACCTGTTGCCTGGTTATGCCCCACTTGGATGTGGGTGACATGATGATGTGGTAAGACGATGGGTGATCTGTTGCCTGGTCATCTCCCACTTGGATGTGGTAAGACGATGGATGACCTGTTGCCTGGTCATGCCCCACTTGGATGTGGGTGACATAATGATGTGGTAAGACGATGGGTGATCTGTTGCCTGGTCATGTCCCACTTGGATGTGGTAAGACGATGGGTGACCTGTTGCCTGGTCATGCCCCACTTGGATGTGGGTGACATGATGATGTGGTAAGACGATGGGTGATCTGTTGCCTGGTCATGTCCCACTTGGATGTGGTAAGACGATGGGTGACCTGTTGCCTGGTCATGCCCCACTTGGATGTGGGTGACATGATGATGTGATAAGACGATGGATGACCTGTTGCCTGGTCATGTCCCACTTGGATGTGGGTGACATGATGATGTGGTAAGACGATGGGTGATCTGTTGCCTGGTCATGTCCCACTTGGATGTGGTAAGACGATGGATGACCTGTTGCCTGGTCATGTCCCACTTGGATGTGGTAAGACGATGGGTTACCTGTTGCCTGGTCATGCCCCACTTGGATGTGGGTGACATGATGATGTGGTAAGAGGATGGGTTACCTGTTGCCTGGTCATGTCCCACTTGGATATGGGTGACATGATGATGTGGTAAGACGATGGGTTACCTGTTGCCTGGTCATGCCCCACTTGGATATGGGTGACATGATGATGTGGTACGACGATGGGTTACCTGTTGCCTGGTCATGTCCCACTTGAATGTGGCTGACATGATGATGTGGTAAGACGATGGGTTACCTGTTGCCTGGTCATGTCCCACTTGGATGTGGCTGACATGATGATGTTGTAAGACGATGGGTTACCTGTTGCCTGGTCATGTCCCACTTGGATGTGGCTGACATGATGATGTGGTAAGACGATGGGTTACCTGTTGCCTGGTCATGCCCCACTTGGATATGGGTGACATGATGATGTGGTAAGACGATGGGTGATCTGTTGCCTGGTCATGTTCCACTTGGATGTGGCTGACATGATGATGTGGTAAGACGATGGTTTACCTGTTGCCTGGCAATGTCCAACTTGGATGTGGCTGACATGATGATGTGGTAAGACGATGGGTGACCCGTTGCCTGGTCATGTCCCACTTGGATGTAGACATGATGATGTGGTAAGATGATGGGTGATCTGTTGCCTGGTCATGTCCCACTTGGATGTGGGTGACATGATGATGTGGTAAGACGATGGGTGACCTGTTGCCTGGTCATGTCCCACTTGGATATGAGTGACATGATGATGTGGTAAGTCGATGGTTGACCTGTTGCCTGATCATGTCCCACTTGGATGTGGGTGACATGATGATGTGGTAAGACGATGGGTGACCTGTTGCCTGGTCATGTCCCACTTGGATGTAGACATGATGATGTGGTAAGACGATGGGTGATCTGTTGCCTGGTCATGTCCCACTTGGATGTGGGTGACATGATGATGTGGCAAGACGATGGGTAACCTGTTGCCTGGTCATGTCCCACTTGGATGTGGGTGACATGATGATGTGGTAAGACGATGGGTGATCTGTTGCCTGGTCATGTCCCACTTGGATGTGGGTGACATAATGATGTGGTAAGACGATGGGTGACCTGTTGCCTGGCCATGTCCCACTTGGATGTGGGTGACATGATGATGTGGTAAGACGATGGGTGATCTGTTGCCTGGTCATGTCCCACTTGGATGTGGGTGACATGATGATGTGGTAAGACGATGGGTGACCTGTTGCCTGGTCATGTCCCACTTGGATGTAGCTGACATGATGATGTGGTAAGACGATGGGGGGCCTGTTGCCTGGTCATGTCTCACTTGGATGTGGGTGACATGATGATGTGGTAAGACGATGCGTGACCTGTTGGCTGGTCATGTCCCACTTGGATGTAGACATGATGATGAGAGATGGATGGCCTGTTGCCTGGTCATGTCCCACTTGGATGTAGACATGAGGATGTGGGATGGGTGACCTGTTGCCTGATCATGTCCCACATGGATATAGACATGATGATGTCAGATGGGTGACCTTTTGTCTGGCCATATCCCTATTGGATGTAGACATGATGACAATCCATCTGGGGATGCGTGTGAGGATCGGGGCTGCGTGTGTCGGTGGGAGATGTGTGGGTGGGTTGGGGATGTTTGGGTTGGTGGGAGATGTGTGTGGGTGGATGGGAGATGTGTGGGTGGATGAGTATGTGTGGGTGGTGTGTTTATGGCTGGATCGATGTGTGGTGTGTGGGTAGGGATGTGTGGGTGGGGATTTGTGGGTGGGGGATGTGTGGTTAAGGGATGAGTGGTTGGGGATGGTTGATTTGCAGGTGTGTGGGTGGGTGGATGATGTATCTGTTGGTGAGTGTGTGTAGGATGGAGGATTTGTGTGTGGGTGACCGCTATGATTGTGTGTCGAGGATGTGTCTGTGGGTAGGGGGATTATGTGTGGGTGGTGAGGTGTCTGTGGGTGGTGCGGTGTGTGTGCGTGAGAGATGTATGTGGGTGGATGGGGAATGTGTGGGTGGAGACTGTGCGTATGGCTGGGGAGATGTGTCGGTGGGTGCGGGATTGTGTGGGTAGGTGCAGGATGATTGGATTGGCGGGGGGAATGTGTGTGTGGGTGGGGGATGTATGTTTGGGGGATGCGTGTTTGGCTGGGTGGTTGGGGGTGTGTGGGTGGTGAGGATATGTGGGTAGGTGATTGTGTGTGGGCTATAGTATTGGTGGGAGATTGTATGTGGGTGGGGATGTGTGTGTGTAGGGGATGTGTGGGTGGGGGATGGGTGGTAGGTGGGGCATATATGTGTGTCTGGGTGTGTGTGTAGGTGGGTCGGGGATGTGTCTCATAACACGATAATATGCATTGTTTATGTTTACAACATTCATTTTACAATGTTTTGTTCCTATGTGAATGTATCATGCACTATTGATGAACGAAAGACGAGTGATTGGAAGGGCCGAATGTAAGACGGGCCTGCGTGCCAAATTTGTTACCCTTTGGTAATAATGTTTGTTTGTTTGTTTGTTTTGTTTGTTTCTTTGTTTTGTTTGTTTCTTATCATGTAATACCATTTCCATTCTCTTTTTACACTGAATCCCTCTCTGTTTCTCTTCCTATTATGTTATCCATTTCTTATTCTCGTTATATCCTACAATCCCTTCCTATGCTTCTTCCCATCATGTAATTCCTCTCCTTTTGTCTCCCACTGAAGTATTTTCGCATCTCAGTAACCTAAAAAAAAAAAAAATTACTCATCAGGACTAGATGGAATCAGTAATCGGATCCTTCGCCATGCTGCAACGGCGATCTGCGAGTCACTAACTTTTATATATAATCAATGTCTCACCAAAGGTCACTTCCCGTCAGCCTTTAAAATCGCTAAAGTGTATCCTGACGTAAAAGCTGGTTTTCTAGACGATCGTCTCATGAGTAATTATAGGCCAATTTCCATATTATCCTCATTATCCAAACCGCTAGAAATGCGCATCCACAAAACAACACTAGATCACTTAGTTCACCACAAACTAATAGTTGACAGTCAGTCAGAATTTCTGCCAAAATATTCTTGTCATACGTCCCTGACAAACATGATAGAAAACTGGCATCAAAATATTAACAACAATACTCTATGTGGAGCGGTGTTTATAGACTTTAGAAAAGCATTCGATATGATAGATCATAATATTCTAATTTAAAAAACTAGAAACAATGAAAGTAAGCCTTAATATAGTGACTTTAATGGGAGGCTTCGTGGCGAAGTGGTCAAGCCGTTTAACTCGGGCTCCAAAGGTTGTGGGTTCGATTCCGGGCCGCGTCCTTCAGTTCACGAGTTAAAGTTTTCGGAGACTCCTGTCGGTCGTCGCTAGAGCTACGGAGTTCGTGCTTTGTGCGACGCTTTCCGCACTGCGGAAAAAGACTGAGCCATACGGGATAAACCCGGTGCAATGAAGTCAACCCTGTCGACTTTTAAGCGACTTTTATAGTGACATTAATAAAATAATTTTTATTAGACATAAAACAAATAGTATCACACAATAAATCTTTATCTCAAGCCATTACCATTAATAATGGAGTACCTCAGGGGTCTATTCTTGACCCTCTGTTATTTGCCATTTATATAAATGAACTTCCCTTATATCTGTTGTCGTCCTGCGATCTATTTGCAGATGACTGCAAATATATACAAACGCTATTGATCGTAATGTGCTAGAATTATCATTGCAACACGAAATAAATAGTGTAGTTAACTGGAGTCATGCAAACCGCATGCAAATTAACATTTCTATAACAAAATATATGTTAATAGGAACCAGGCAAAGACTTCACACGCTAAATTCGCTGCACACTGGTAGCATGCCTGTAGAAAGTGTAACCGAGCACAGGGCACTGGGTCTTACCATAGATCAAAATATAACCTTTAACTCACATGTTCATGCTCTCGTTAAACAAATAGCCAAAAAAAAAAAAAAAAAAAAGTATACCAACTTGCCAAAATTAAACATTTCCTTGACGAAAACACAAGAAAGATATTCTATACTTCCCATATACAAACACACATTGATTATTGCTCCACAATCTGGGATGGATGCTCCAAATCAATAACAAAACGCCTTTATTCACTCCAGAAAAGGGCAGTGCGTTTAATTAATGGTGAAAAGTTTACCGACAATTCTAACCTACATAAACGTCTTCGGTTACTGCCACTCCACAAACACCTACTTTTTAATAAGGCCAAACTAATTCACAAAATCCTATTTCAAAATTCTCCAAGCTACCTTTGGCCATTGTTTAATTATAACACAAGACACAGTGAACGACTAAATATACTTCATGTTCCTAAACCTAGGATAGACATATAAAACAAGCTTAGCATACTCTGCCGCTCAGTTGTGGAACAATCTTCCACAAGAAATCAAAGACACCACCAATAATTATACATACATTCGCAATCTGTTTGAGCACTACCTAAGTACAGACTACATTCCCCCATAAAAAAAGGCAATAATAATGGTAAATTATCTCAAACGACAACTAGCCAAAAACCATTCCCATATTTATGGCACGTTACACCTTCCTTAGGTATTTATAATGCCCAAGTTAAACACTGCCTCAGTGAGTCATTTGTTACTGATTATTTTTCATGCGTTTTAATGCTATTGTTCTTTTGTTGTCAAAAATTTGCTTCATAAGTGATGTTGAAGGAAAGAATGTATGAGAGGAAATTGAGAAGAAGGGCAAAATGTCAGACGGGACTGTGTGCCCAATTCTTAACCCTTTGAAAATAAAGATTTTCGTTCGTTCGTTTGTTCGTTCGTTCCTATCCTGTAATCCATCTCCAATTCTTTTTATATCTTCTTCTTCTGCTACGCTCATCCGGAGTGTTCCCCCCCCCCCCAGACGTAATTGCAATGTGTCTCGTTAGGCATCCTTGAACCGAAACCCCTAGGCCAACACATCCGACTTTAGCGGGCATTTTTAAAACCAGGTTAGCCGTCCCGGGGGATTCTCACCTTTATGGTGCCGTCCACACCCCAACTGGTCAAGTTAGAACGGTCGAAGACTTCACGGTCAGCCCTCAAGGGAAGGCAGGGGCAGTCCATGGGCGTTTACCGCCATAGGGGCAGTCCATGGGCGTTTACCGCCATCCAAGGAGGCTTCCGTAGTTGCAGAGCCGATACATAGCACTCTGGTAAGGGGCTCACCCAAGGAATCGCCACGTCGTGCACATGGCTGCTTTAAATTCCTCACTCCATGTATTGGGCATTTCATTCGTTACAGGCCGCTCCCCGCACAAACCAGGAACGGTCAGTCTGCAGACGACTTCCACCCAGCGAGCTTTCGGTTCGGACGTGTGCTGGACGCTGTGCCAGGAAGACAAAATAGTCAGAGCTGTTCCAGGCACGAAGGACATTCCACTCTCACTCGGACGTTTTTGCGTTGTGCCAATTTTATTTGCACCCATAGGGCGGCGCATCCGACTTATGCGGGCGTTTTTACGGGTTCGCCTTCCCAGGGTTTCGAGGGACATAAGATTCTTACTGTTATGATGTTGTCCACACCTCAGCTGATCAAGTTAGAACGGTCAAAGACATACGGTGAACCGTCAAGGGAAGGCAATGGCAGTCCATGGGCATTTACCGCCATTCAAGGAGACTTCCATAGTTGCAGAGCCGATACATAGCACTCTGGGACTGGGCTCACCCAAGGAATTACCATGTCCTGCACGATGCCACTGATTCTTGGTCCAGACACATACTCTAAGGCTCTCTGCTGAGGGATATGGCTGAACGCCCCAGATGTGAGGGCCAGGCTGAATCTCACCAACTGCAAAATGGAGGTGAGATTCTGAACGCGCTACATGCTTAGTTAAGATACTTGCTGCAAGGCTCACAGCCAAGGAATATGGCCGAACACCTCTAGGGCAATGATCTTGGATGCGAGAGCCTGGCCGTTGCTCACCTCTACTGAATGGAGGTGAGATGCTGACGTCCTTTACTAGGGAACGTTAATTACAAGTACCTCTGAAGTCGGAGTGGGTTCGCCTGAAGGCGAGGGACACCGGTAAAAGGGAAAGCTAACCCACACGCAAAATTCAGTCCATTACTACTATAAATAATGTGTAAGGACTACGCTTGAGTTTAAAGCGAGCGAGCGAAAAAGAAAAAGAAAAAAGAGGGGTTTTTATATTTTTTAATTGCTCTCTGTTTCTTTTCCAATCTTGTCATCCCTTTCCTTTACCTTTTATTCTGGAGTCACTTTCTATATCTGTTTCTCTGCCTAGCCTGCAATGCTTCTAACTTTCTCTTTCCATCATGAAAAGTGATTTTCCTGGAGGAAAACCACCACAAGGACAGATGGGCAGCACCAGAGGCCGAGATCTATGGAGACACCACAAGGACAGATGGGCAGCACCAGAGACCGAGATCTATGGAGACACCACAAGGACAGATGGGCAGCACCAGAGACCGAGATCTATGGAGACACCACAAGGACAGATGGGCAGCACCAGACAGAGAGAGAGAGAGAGATCTATGGAGACACCACAAGGACAGATGGGCAGCACCAGACAGAGAGAGAGAGAGAGAGAGAGATCTATGGAGACACCACAAGGACAGATGAGCAGCACCAGAGACCGAGATCTATGGAGACACCACAAGGACAGATGGGTAGCACCAGAGACCGAGATCTATGGAGACACCACAAGGACAGATGGGCAGCACCAGACAGAGAGAGAGAGAGATCTATGGAGACACCACAAGGATAGATGGGCAGCACCAGACAGAGAGAGAGAGAGATCTATGGAGACACCACAAGGACAGATGGGCAGCACCAGACAGAGAGAGAGAGAGAGAGAGATCTATGGAGACACAACAAGGACAGATGGGCAGCACCAGACAGAGAGAGAGAGAGAGAGATCTATGGAGACACCACAAGGACAGATGGGCAGCACCAGACAGAGAGAGAGAGAGAGAGAGAGATCTATGGAGACACCACAAGGACAGATGAGCAGCACCAGAGACCGAGATCTATGGAGACACCACAAGGACAGATGGGTAGCACCAGAGACCGAGATCTATGGAGACACCACAAGGACAGATGGGCAGCACCAGACAGAGAGAGAGAGAGAGAGATCTATGGAGACACCACAAGGACAGATGGGCAGCACCAGACAGAGAGAGAGAGAGATCTATGGAGACACCACAAGGACAGATGGGCAGCACCAGACAGAGAGAGAGAGAGAGAGAGAGAGATCTATGGAGACACAACAAGGACAGATGGGCAGCACCAGACAGAGAGAGAGAGAGATCTATGGAGACACCACAAGGACAGATGGGCAGCACCAGACAGAGAGAGAGAGAGAGAGAGAGAGAGAGAGATCTATGGAGACACCACAAGGACAGATGGGCAGCACCAGACAGAGAGAGAGAGAGAGATCTATGGAGACACCACAAGGACAGATGGGCAGCACCAGACAGAGAGAGAGAGAGAGATCTATGGAGACACAACAAGGACAGATGGGCAGCACCAGACAGAGAGAGAGAGAGAGAGAGAGAGAGAGAGAGATCTATGGAGACACCACAAGGACAGATGGGCAGCACCAGACAGAGAGAGAGAGAGAGAGAGAGAGAGAGAGATCTATGGAGACACCACAAGGACAGATGGGCAGCACCAGACAGAGAGAGAGAGAGAGATCTATGGAGACACAACAAGGACAGATGGGCAGCACCAGACAGAGAGAGAGAGATCTATGGAGACACCACAAGGACAGATGGGCAGCACTAGACAGAGAGAGAGAGATCTATGGAGACACAACAAGGACAGATGGGCAGCACCAGACAGACAGAGAGAGAGATCTATGGAGACACCACAAGGACAGATGGGCAGCACCAGACAGAGAGAGAGAGAGAGAGATCTATGGAGACACAACAAGGACAGATGGGCAGCACCAGACAGAGAGAGAGAGAGAGAGAGAGAGAGATCTATGGAGACACCACAAGGACAGATGGGCAGCACCAGACAGAGAGAGAGAGAGAGAGATCTATGGAGACACAACAAGGACAGATGGGCAGCACCAGACAGAGAGAGAGATCTATGGAGACACCACAAGGACAGATGGGCAGCACCAGACAGAGAGAGAGAGAGAGAGAGAGAGAGAGAGAGAGATCTATGGAGACACCACAAGGACAGATGGGCAGCACCAGACAGAGAGAGAGAGAGAGATCTATGGAGACACCACAAGGACAGATGGGCAGCACCAGACAGAGAGAGAGAGAGAGAGAGAGAGAGAGAGAGATCTATGGAGACACCACAAGGACAGATGGGCAGCACCAGACAGAGAGAGAGAGAGAGAGAGAGAGAGAGAGAGATCTATGGAGACACCACAAGGACAGATGGGCAGCACCAGACAGAGAACGAACGAACGAACGAACGAACGAACAGACTTTATTTTCAAAGGGTAACAAATTGGGCACGCAGGCCCGTCTTACATTCGGCCCTTCCAATCACTCATCTTTTTTTCATCAACAGTGCATAGGAAAAAAACACTGTCACATGAATTTTGTAAACATAAACAATGCACATTACTATGTTATGAGACACATACACCACCCACCCACACGTCTCCCATTCACACCAACTCCCCCACCCAACCACACACACATAAAATACATTCCCCCACCCATCCACCACATCCCTACACGTACACATCTCCCCACCCACACACATCTCTAACCCACCACACATCCCATCCACCCACACCCCAAGCACACATACATTCAATAACCCTCACATCCCCCACCTACACACATCTCCCCACCCACTCACATATCCTCTACCCGTTTCATTTCCCACCAACAATCACTCACCCAATATCCTCCTCCACCCACACACCTCCAACCACCCAGCCAAACACACATTCCTCAGCCACACACACATCTCCCCGTCAACTCACATATTCCGCACCTACCCACACACAAATTCCGCACTCACCCACATAATCTCCCATCTCCCCCAGCCCACTCACAGATCCCGAGCCCACACCTACAAACATCCCCCACCATCTCCTAACTGCACACACTCACCCACCCACATATCCTCTACCCACCCACACATCCTCTATCCACCTATCCCCCAACCAAACATCCCTTAACCACACACCCTTACTCATATACAATCACCCACCCACACATCCTCTACCCAACCACACATCCTCCATCCACCCATTCCCCCAGCCATGATCTTGGATGCGAGAGCCTGGCCGTTGCTCACCTCTACTGAATGGAGGTGAGATGCTGACGTCCTTTACTAGGGAACGTTAATTACAAGTACCTCTGAAGTCGGAGTGGGTTCGCCTGAAGGCGAGGGACACCGGTAAAAGGGAAAGCTAACCCACACGCAAAATTCAGTCCATTACTACTATAAATAATGTGTAAGGACTACGCTTGAGTTTAAAGCGAGCGAGCGAAAAAGAAAAAGAAAAAAGAGGGGTTTTTATATTTTTTAATTGCTCTCTGTTTCTTTTCCAATCTTGTCATCCCTTTCCTTTACCTTTTATTCTGGAGTCACTTTCTATATCTGTTTCTCTGCCTAGCCTGCAATGCTTCTAACTTTCTCTTTCCATCGTGAAAAGTGATTTTCCTGGAGGAAAACCACCACAAGGACAGATGGGCAGCACCAGAGGCCGAGATCTATGGAGACACCACAAGGACAGATGGGCAGCACCAGAGACCGAGATCTATGGAGACACCACAAGGACAGATGGGCAGCACCAGAGACCGAGATCTATGGAGACACCACAAGGACAGATGGGCAGCACCAGACAGAGAGAGAGAGAGAGATCTATGGAGACACCACAAGGACAGATGGGCAGCACCAGACAGAGAGAGAGAGAGAGAGAGAGAGAGAGAGATCTATGGAGACACCACAAGGACAGATGAGCAGCACCAGAGACCGAGATCTATGGAGACACCACAAGGACAGATGGGTAGCACCAGAGACCGAGATCTATGGAGACACCACAAGGACAGATGGGCAGCACCAGACAGAGAGAGAGAGAGATCTATGGAGACACCACAAGGATAGATGGGCAGCACCAGACAGAGAGAGAGAGAGATCTATGGAGACACCACAAGGACAGATGGGCAGCACCAGACAGAGAGAGAGAGAGAGAGATCTATGGAGACACAACAAGGACAGATGGGCAGCACCAGACAGAGAGAGAGAGAGAGAGAGATCTATGGAGACACCACAAGGACAGATGGGCAGCACCAGACAGAGAGAGAGAGAGAGAGAGAGAGATCTATGGAGACACCACAAGGACAGATGAGCAGCACCAGAGACCGAGATCTATGGAGACACCACAAGGACAGATGGGTAGCACCAGAGACCGAGATCTATGGAGACACCACAAGGACAGATGGGCAGCACCAGACAGAGAGAGAGAGAGAGATCTATGGAGACACCACAAGGACAGATGGGCAGCACCAGACAGAGAGAGAGAGAGATCTATGGAGACACCACAAGGACAGATGGGCAGCACCAGACAGAGAGAGAGAGAGAGAGAGAGAGATCTATGGAGACACAACAAGGACAGATGGGCAGCACCAGACAGAGAGAGAGAGAGATCTATGGAGACACCACAAGGACAGATGGGCAGCACCAGACAGAGAGAGAGAGAGAGAGAGAGAGAGAGAGAGATCTATGGAGACACCACAAGGACAGATGGGCAGCACCAGACAGAGAGAGAGAGAGAGAGATCTATGGAGACACCACAAGGACAGATGGGCAGCACCAGACAGAGAGAGAGAGAGAGATCTATGGAGACACAACAAGGACAGATGGGCAGCACCAGACAGAGAGAGAGAGAGAGAGAGAGAGAGAGATCTATGGAGACACCACAAGGACAGATGGGCAGCACCAGACAGAGAGAGAGAGAGAGAGAGAGAGAGAGATCTATGGAGACACCACAAGGACAGATGGGCAGCACCAGACAGAGAGAGAGAGAGAGATCTATGGAGACACAACAAGGACAGATGGGCAGCACCAGACAGAGAGAGAGAGATCTATGGAGACACCACAAGGACAGATGGGCAGCACTAGACAGAGAGAGAGAGATCTATGGAGACACAACAAGGACAGATGGGCAGCACCAGACAGACAGAGAGAGAGATCTATGGAGACACCACAAGGACAGATGGGCAGCACCAGACAGAGAGAGAGAGAGAGAGATCTATGGAGACACAACAAGGACAGATGGGCAGCACCAGACAGAGAGAGAGAGAGAGAGAGAGAGAGAGAGAGATCTATGGAGACACCACAAGGACAGATGGGCAGCACCAGACAGAGAGAGAGAGAGAGAGATCTATGGAGACACAACAAGGACAGATGGGCAGCACCAGACAGAGAGAGAGATCTATGGAGACACCACAAGGACAGATGGGCAGCACCAGACAGAGAGAGAGAGAGAGAGAGAGAGAGAGAGATCTATGGAGACACCACAAGGACAGATGGGCAGCACCAGACAGAGAGAGAGAGAGATCTATGGAGACACCACAAGGACAGATGGGCAGCACCAGACAGAGAGAGAGAGAGAGAGAGAGAGAGAGAGAGATCTATGGAGACACCACAAGGACAGATGGGCAGCACCAGACAGAGAGAGAGAGAGAGAGAGAGAGAGAGAGATCTATGGAGACACCACAAGGACAGATGGGCAGCACCAGACAGAGAACGAACGAACGAACGAACGAACGAACAGACTTTATTTTCAAAGGGTAACAAATTGGGCACGCAGGCCCGTCTTACATTCGGCCCTTCCAATCACTCATCTTTTTTTCATCAACAGTGCATAGGAAAAAAACACTGTCACATGAATTTTGTAAACATAAACAATGCACATTACTATGTTATGAGACACATACACCACCCACCCACACGTCTCCCATTCACACCAACTCCCCCACCCAACCACACACACATAAAATACATTCCCCCACCCATCCACCACATCCCTACACGTACACATCTCCCCACCCACACACATCTCTAACCCACCACACATCCCATCCACCCACACCCCAAGCACACATACATTCAATAACCCTCACATCCCCCACCTACACACATCTCCCCACCCACTCACATATCCTCTACCCGTTTCATTTCCCACCAACAATCACTCACCCAATATCCTCCTCCACCCACACACCTCCAACCACCCAGCCAAACACACATTCCTCAGCCACACACACATCTCCCCGTCAACTCACATATTCCGCACCTACCCACACACAAATTCCGCACTCACCCACATAATCTCCCATCTCCCCCAGCCCACTCACAGATCCCGAGCCCACACCTACAAACATCCCCCACCATCTCCTAACTGCACACACTCACCCACCCACATATCCTCTACCCACCCACACATCCTCTATCCACCTATCCCCCAACCAAACATCCCTTAACCACACACCCTTACTCATAAACAATCACCCACCCACACATCCTCTACCCAACCACACATCCTCCATCCACCCATTCCCCCAGCCACACATCCCTTAACCACACACCCCTACCCATATACACACACATCCCCACCCACGCACAATCTCCCCACCCATACAAACATCCCTCACACACATCCCCACCCACCAACACATTCCCCATTCACAAAACACACCTCCCATCCACGCACACTCAACCCACACACACATCCCCAACCCATACATTCATCCCCTCACACATCTCTAGACACACGTACTTATCCCTCAACCACTAACACCCACACATCCCTTACCCACTCATCAACACATACATCTCCTATCTACCAACCCACACTCGCACATCCCAACCACCCATCTAAGCACACATCCCCCACCCTCACACATATCCTTCACCCACCTGCCAACCCAACCACACCTTCACCCACCCAAACAAACATCATTTATCCACACCCAGCTCCCCTCCCACACAACACCACACCCACACACATCCCAAAGACACATCTCACACACACATCTATCCACACATCTCCTACCCATCCACACATCCCCCAACTACAATCACCCTCCCTACCCACACATACTTCCTCCATCCAGCCACACACACCCCCACCTAGCCAGACATATCCTCCACCCACACACACATCTCCAAATCCATCACCCACACCCATCACGCACCCCTCCCCCAACCCACACACATCCCCCACACACATTCACCCACACATCTCTCACCCACACACACTCCCCACCCATCCACCCAAACATCCCACACCCATACACCTCCCTCACCCACACACACATCCCCAAACCCACAACTACCCCCACCTGCACACATCTCCCACCACCACATATCCCCCCACCCATCCCATAACCCACCATCAATCATCCACCAACATATCCTCCTCCACCCACTCACCCACAACCACCTACACAAACACAAATCCCCACCCACAAACACATCTCCCCATACACCCATACATCTCGCACGCATCCACACACAAATCCCCCACCCACCCACACAATCCCACCCCGCCCACCCACACATCCTGAGCCCACCCACACACATCACGAATCCACCCACAAACACATCCCCCCATCCCCCAACCTACTATTATGATCAAACTCCCACACTTTACACACACATACAGTGATGATTGTCGTGAGCATTGTCGCAAAATTGTAAAGAAAATGGAGAAAAATTGTACATATACATTTTGTAACCTAAAATTTAGTGATGTAATTCAACTCTCTCTCTCTCTCTCTCTCTCTCTCTCTCTCTCTCTCTCTCTCTCTCTCTCTCTCTCTCACTAACGCTCTCACTCACATTACAGTAATGTTATATTATACATGATAAAATCAAGTGTCATACATACAAAATGATAATGTGAAAGATGAAAATACAAAAAAAATATGGAATGGCATGTTACAGGACATGCGAGCACTCAATTCTCTCTCTCTCTCTCTCTCTCTCTCTCTCTCTCTCTCTCTCTCTCTCTCTCTCTCTCTCTCACACACACACACACACAGGCACACACACATTCCCCACACACACACATATCCCTCACATACACGCCCATATATACATCCTCACATCTAGACAAATACATGATGCCTCACATGATCACTGAAACTAATAAGAACAAACTCCCACACTTTACACACAATTGAGACACTGACGATTGTCGTGAGAATTCTCGCAATTGCAAGAAGTGGAGAAAAAATTGTACATATACATTATGTAGCGTAAAAATTAGTGATGCAATTCAACTCTCTCTTCTCTCTCTCTCTCTCTCTCTCTCTCTCTCTCTCTCTCTCTCTCTCTCTCTCTCACACACACACACACACACACACACACACACACACACACACACACACACACACTAACTCTCTCACTCACATCACAGTAATGTTGTATTATACATGATAAAATCAAGTGGCATACAAAATGATAAGATGAGAATTTAAAAAAAAAATAATATGCAATGGCATGTTACAGGACAATCAGGTGGCATTAAACGATACCTCGTAATATGAAAGATGAGAATACATAAAAAATATGGAATAGCATGTTACATGACATGCGTAGGCTCAACTCTCTCTCTCTCTCTCTCTCTCTCTCTCTCTCTCTCTCTCTCTCTCTCTCTTTACATACACACAATCTCACACTCATTCACTCTCTCTCTCTCTCTCACTTACACTCACTAACTCTCTCACTTACTTTACAGTAATTTACATGAATTCATTTTATGCATGTTAAAATCAAGTGCATCAAAATGATAATATGAAAAAAAATGAGAATACACAAAACATATGGATCAGCATGTTAGATGACATGCGTGCGCTCAACTCTCTCTCTCTCTCTCTCTCTCTCTCTCTCTCTCTCTCTCTCTCTCTCTCTCTCTCTTCTCTCTCACACACATGTACATACACACACCCACACACATCATACCCACGCAATACACACACCTGCACACATCCATATACTTACTCACAGGTACTCACATAACACCCGAATATACACTCCCTCGCATACACTGCATGCATGCACACTTACACATACAAAGATATACAATACATACACGAGCACTCACACACAGACTCATCCATACACACATACACACACGCACATGCATATAAACGCATATAAACACATGAACGCACACCTTAATACACGTACAGATATACACACAGAGGCACACACAGATACACACATGTACACACATATACACCCATACACACATCCAGACATGCACACACATACATCACACTTTCTCATGCACTCTCTCATTCACCCACGCTCTCTCTTTTACACACTCACTCGCTCTCACACTCACTCATTCGCGCACATACACGCATACCCACAAATTCTCTCTCACTCACTCACGCTCCCTTACTCACTCATTTACTCGATGACTCTCTAACCCACACTCACTCACTAACTTTCACACTCTATCACACAGACAGGCAGACACACAACACACCCACTCTCTCAGATTCACTCATTCTCTAACTAAATCTCTCACACATATGTCCACACACTCACTCACTTTTACACTCACTCAGGCACACACGCATGCATACTCTCTCACTCATACTAATTCTTCCACTCACACTCTTTCTCACTCACTCTCTCAACCACTGTCTCGTTCACACACATACAGTGAAGAATGATAGTGGAAAAATGATACTAGTAGGTGACTTATGGAGGCATATAGTCGGTATGAAGTAAGTATTGAAAGAGTTTTCGGTTGAATGTGTAGGGACTCATTGGTGTTTTCAGTTCTGATGGAAGGCTATTCCACAAGTGAGCACCAGAATATGCGAAACAAGTTTTGTATAAGTCCAATCTAGGCTTAGGAAGCTGTAATAAATTTAAGCGCTTACTGTTCATTGCATTAGATTGAATTAACGGTAGAAGATACTCTGGGGTATTTTCAGATATAATTTTATTCACTAATTTGGCTTTGTTAAAAAGGAAGCGCTTTTGAAGTGGTAGAAGTCTTAGATGGCTGTATAATTTATTACTTTCAACGTGCTTTATGCTAGAAACTAGACGTATAGCGCGGTTTTGAAGCGTACACAATCGTTTCATATTAGATTTAGGGCAGCCATCCCAGACTGTGGAACAATAATCGAGAGGTGATTGGATATAGCATGCATAGAATATTTTACGTGTGCTTTCATCCAAAAAGTGTTGAATTTTAGCAAGTTGGTAAACATTTTGTGCTATTCTCTTGGTAAGGGCGTGAACATGAGGGCTCCAGTTTAAATGTCTGTCAATTAAAAGACCTAATGTTTTATGTTCATTTACATTAATTATAGGTAACGTGTCCACGTGGAGCTCGAGCGGTATCCCAGTTATGGCTAGGGTCTGTAGTTTTTGTCTGGTCGTTATTAGCATGGATTTGGTTTTGTCGATGTTAATTAACATACGATTTTCATTGCTCCATCTACTAAGGTTGTCAAGTTCGTTTTGTAAAGAGCTCTCTAAGTCACAAAGGCTCTCTTGACTTGTATAAATAGTGCAGTCGTCCGCAAATAGATCACACGAAGTATTGAGGTATAAAGGAAGATCGTTAATATACACTGCAAAAAGCAGCGGACCTAGTATTGAGCCCTGAGGCACCCCAAAATTAAGTTGTGTGGGTCTTGATAGACAGTTATTGAAGGACACTACTTGTTGTCTGTCTGATAAAAATGACGTAATTAGGTTCACCATATTGGTGCTAGTCTTCATGTGTTTTAATTTTCTAATTAAAATATCATGATCTACCATATCAAAGGTCTTTTTAAAGTCTACAAATACTGCTCTACAAATGTTGCCATTGTTGATACAAAGATGCCAGTTATCGGTCATTTTTGTAAGGGCACTATGGCAAGAATATTTAGGTCGAAACCCGGATTGACTGTCAATTATTAGATCGTTGTTAATTAAATGATGTAGTGTTATTTTATGCATGTGTTTTTCTAATGGCTTTGATAGCGACGATAGTAAGGAAATAGGTCTATAATTACCCAAGACGCTAATATCAGTTGAGCCATTTTTAAGTAGAGGATACACTTTAGCAACTTTAAAGGCAGATGGAAAGTAGTTTTTGGATAGGCACTGGTTATATATGAACGTTAAGGACTCACTAATAATAGGTGCAGCACACCGAAGAATTCTATTACTGATACCATCTAGGCCTTCTGAATTCGTTGCTTTGAGATTCGAGAGATATTTATATACTTCTGCAACAGACATCAAGGGAATCTCAGGGGGAATATTTCTAGAGCACTTCCCTTCACAGAATAATAACAGTGAACTTAAATTACATACTGAGTCTGGTATTGAGGACTTTAGATTCTCTATTTCTGATTGAAAGAAGTAACTGAAATCCTCGCATGTTATAGAGTTTGGTATTGCTGACTCTGAAGCGTGTTTCTTGTTGGTTAGCGAGTTAATAGCCTTCCATATATTTGTGAGAGAGAGAGAGAGAGAGAAAGAGAGAGAGAGAGAGAGAGAGAGATCTGTGGAGACACCACAAGGATAGATGGGCAGCACCAGAGACCGAGATCTATGGAGACACCACAAGGACAGATGGGCAGCACCAGAGACCGAGATCTATGGAGACACCACAAGGACAGATGGGCAGCACCAGAGACCGAGATCTATGGAGACACCACAAGGACAGATGGGCAGCACCAGACAGAGAGAGAGAGAGAGAGGAGAGAGAGAGATCTATGGAGAAACCACAAGGACAGATGGGCAGCACCAGAGACCGAGATCTATGGAGACACCACAAGGGTAGATGGGCAGCACCAGAGACCGAGATCTATGGAGACACCACAAGGATAGATGGGCAGCACCAGAGACCGAGATCTATGGAGACACCACAAGGAGAGATGGGCAGCACCAGAGACCGAGATCTATGCAGACACCACAAGGATAGATGGGCAGCACCAGAGACCGAGATCTATGGAGACACCACAAGGATAGATGGGCAGCACCAGAGGCCGAGATCTATGGAGACACCACAAGGATAGATGGGCAGCACCAGAGGCCGAGATCTATGGAGACACCACAAGGATAGATGGGCAGCACAAGAGGCCGAGATCTATGGAGACACCACAAGGATAGATGGGCAGCACCAGAGACCGAGATCTATGGAGATACCACAAGGATAGATGGGCAGCACCAGAGACCGAGATCTATGGAGACACCACAAGGGTAGATGGGCAGCACTAGAGGCCGAGATCTATGGAGACACCACAAGGACAGGGGCAGCACCAGAGGCCGAGATCTATGGAGACACCACAAGGGTAGATGGGCAGCACCAGAGACCGAGATCTATGGAGACACCACAAGGGTAGATGGGCAGCACCAGAGAGAGATATCTATGGAGACACCACAAGGGTAGATGGGCAGCACCAGAGAGAGAGAGAGAGAGAGAGAGACCTATGGAGACACCACAAGGGTAGATGGGCAGCACCAGAGACCGAGATCTATGGAGACACCACAAGGGTAGATGGGCAGCACCAGAGGTAGAGAGAGATCTATGGAGACACCACAAGGGTAGATGGGCAGCACCAGAGAGAGAGAGAGAGAGAGAGAGAGAGAGAGAGAGAGACCTATGGAGACACCACAAGGGTAGATGGGCAGCACCAGAGAGAGAGAGAGATCTATGGAGACACCACAAAGGTAGATGGGCAGCACCAGAGAGAGAGAGAGAGAGAGAGAGAGAGAGAGAGACCTATGGAGACACCACAAGGACAGATGGGCGGCACCAGAGACCGAGATCTATGGAGACACCACAAGGACAGATGGGCGGCACCAGAGACCGAGATCTATGGAGACACCACAAGGACAGATGGGCGGCACCAGAGAGAGAGATCTATGCAGACACCACAAGGATAGATGGGCAGCACCAGAGACCGAGATCTATGGAGACACCACAAGGATAGATGGGCAGCACCAGAGGCCGAGATCTATGGAGACACCACAAGGATAGATGGGCAGCACCAGAGACCGAGATCTATGGAGACACCACAAGGGTAGATGGGCAGCACCAGAGAGAGAGAGAGAGAGAGAGAGAGAGAGAGAGAGAGATCTATGGAGACACCACAAGGGTAGATGGGCAGCACCAGAGAGAGAGAGACCTATGGAGACACCACAAGGGTAGATGGGCAGCACCAGAGACCGAGATCTATGGAGACACCACAAGGGTAGATGGGCAGCACCAGAGAGAGAGAGAGAGAGAGAGAGAGAGAGAGATCTATGGAGACACCACAAGGGTAGATGGGCAGCACCAGAGAGAGAGAGACCTATGGAGACACCACAAGGGTAGATGGGCAGCACCAGAGACCGAGACATATGGAAACACCACAAGGGTAGATGGGCAGCACCAGAGACCGAGATCTATGGAGACACCACAAGGGTAGATGGGCAGCACCAGAGGTAGAAAGAGATCTATGGAGACACCACAAGGGTAGATGGGCAGCACCAGAGAGAGAGAGAGAGAGAGAGAGACCTATGGAGACACCACAAGGGTAGATGGGCAGCACCAGAGAGAGAGAGAGATCTATGGAGACACCACAAGGGTAGGTGGGCAGCACCAGAGAGAGAGAGAGAGAGAGAGAGAGAGAGAGAGAGACCTATGGAGACACCACAAGGACAGATGGGCGGCACCAGAGACCGAGATCTATGGAGACACCACAAGGACAGATGGGCGGCACCAGAGAGAGAGAGAGAGAGAGATCTATGGAGACACCACAAGGGTAGATGGGCAGCACCAGAGAGAGAGAGACCTATGGAGACACCACAAGGGTAGATGGGCAGCACCAGAGAGAGAGAGAGAGATCTATGGAGACACCACAAGGGTAGATGGGCAGCACCAGACAGAGAGAGAGATCTATGGAGACACCACAAGGATAGATGGGCAGCACCAGAGAGAGAGAGAGACATATGGAGACACCACAAGGGTAGATGGGCAGCACCAGAGAGAGAGAGAGATCTATGGAGACACCACAAGGGTAGATGGGCAGCACCAGAGAGAGAGAGAGAGAGAGAGAGAGAGAGAGAGAGATCTATGGAGACACCACAAGGGTAGATGGGCAGCACCAGAGAGAGAGAGAGAGATCTATGGAGACACCACAAGGGTAGGTGGGCAGCACCAGAGAGAGAGAGAGAGAGAGAGAGAGAGAGAGACCTATGGAGACACCACAAGGACAGATGGGCGGCACCAGAGACCGAGATCTATGGAGACACCACAAGGACAGATGGGCGGCACCAGAGAGAGAGAGAGAGAGAGAGAGAGAGAGAGAGAGAGATCTATGGAGACACCACAAGGGTAGATGGGCAGCACCAGAGACAGAGAGAGACCTATGGAGACACCACAAGGGTAGATGGGCAGCACCAGAGAGAGAGAGAGAGATCTATGGAGACACCACAAGGGTAGATGGGCAGCACCAGACAGAGAGAGAGAGAGATCTATGGAGACACCACAAGGATAGATGGGCAGCACCAGAGAGAGAGAGAGAGACCTATGGAGACACCACAAGGGTAGATGGGCAGCACCAGAGAGAGAGAGAGAGAGAGAGAGAGATCTATGGAGACACCACAAGGGTAGATGGGCAGCACCAGAGAGAGAGAGAGAGAGAGATCTATGGAGACACCACAAGGGTAGATGGGCAGCACCAGAGACCGAGATCTATGGAGACACCACAAGGATAGATGGGCAGCACCAGAGAGAGAGAGAGAGAGAGAGAGAGAGAGAGATCTATGGAGACACCACAAGGACAGATGGGCAGCACCAGAGACCGAGATCTATGGAGACACCACAAGGACAGATGGGCAGCACCAGAGGCCGAGATCTATGGAGACACCACAAGGACAGATGGGCAGCACCAGAGAGGGACCTATGGAGACACCACAAGGACAGATGGGCAGCACCAGAGGCCGAGATCTATGGAGACACCACAAGGATAGATGGGCAGCACCAGAGGCCGAGATCTATGGAGACATCACAAGGATAGATGGGCAGCACCAGAGAGAGATCTATGGAGACACCACAAGGATAGATGGGCAGCACCAGAGAGAGATCTATGGAGACACCACAAGGACAGATGGGCAGCACCAGAGGCCGAGATCTATGGATACACCACAAGGATAGATGGGCAGCACCAGAGACCGAGATCTATAGAGACACCACAAGGGTAGATGGGCAGCACCAGAGACCGAGATCTATGGAGACACCACAAGGACAGATGGGCAGCACCAGAGGCCGAGATCTATGGAGACACCACAAGGGTAGATGGGCAGCACCAGAGAGAGAGAGAGAGAGAGAGATCTATGGAGACACCACAAGGACAGATGGGCAGCACCAGAGAGAGAGAGAGAGAGAGAGAGAGATCTATGGAGACACCACAAGGGTAGATGGGCAGCACCAGAGAGAGAGAGAGAGAGAGAGAGAGAGAGAGAGAGAGAGAGATCTATGGAGACACCACAAGGACAGATGGGCAGCACCAGAGAGAGAGATCGAGATCTATGGAGACACCACAAGGATAGATGGGCAGCACCAGTGACCGAGATCTATGGAGACACCACAAGGACAGATGGGCAGCACCAGACAGAGAGAGAGAGAGAGAGATCTATGGAGACACCACAAGGATAGATGGGCAGCACCAGACAGAGAGAGAGAGAGATCTATGGAGACACCACAAGGACAGATGGGCAGTACCAGACAGAGAGAGAGAGAGAGATCTATGGAGACACCACAAGGATAGATGGGCAGCACCAGAGACCGAGATCTATGGAGACACCACAAGGGTAGATGGGCAGCACCAGAGACCGAGATCTATGGAGACACCACAAGGGTAGATGGGCAGCACCAGAGAGAGAGAGAGAGAGAGAGAGAGAGATCTATGGAGACACCACAAGGATAGATGGGCAGCACCAGAGAGAGAGAGAGAGATCTATGGAGACACCACAAGGATAGATGGGCAGCACCAGAGACCGAGATCTATGGAGACACCACAAGGACAGATGGGCAGCACCAGAGAGAGAGAGAGAGAGAGAGAGAGATCTATGGAGACACCACAAGGATAGATGGGCAGCACCAGAGACCGAGATCTATGGAGACACCACAAGGGTAGATGGGCAGCACCAGAGACCGAGATCTATGGAGACACCACAAGGGTAGATGGGCAGCACCAGAGAGAGTGAGACCTATGGAGACAAGGACAGATGGGCAGCACCAGAGACCGAGACATATGGAGACAAATCAAATGAAATCAAATCAACTTTATTAGGGTTATAAATTGGGCGCGCAAGGCCGTCTTACATTCGGCCCTTCCAATCACTCGTCTTTCATTCATCAAGAGCATTATACATTTACATAGGAAGAAAAATAAACATTGTGAAATAAATGTTGTAAACATAAACAAGGCAAATTACCATGTTATGAGTCCCATCTCCCCCTACCGATACATCACCCCACCTACCCACACACACACGCACACCAAGGGACACATACATACCCCACCAACCAACCCATCCCCCTTCCGCACATCCCCCACCCACACACTCTCCCCTCACCTGTTCCCCCAACCAAAACACACTCGCCACCCACAAACATTCCCCCACCAACCCACACATCCCAAGCCCACTCACACACACATCCTAACCCACACATCCTCTCCCCATCCACAACTCAAACCACCCATCCCCCAGCCACATCTCCATTGACCACATATTCACCACCCACGCACACAATCCCCCACCAACCCATACATCGCACATCCACTCACACATCCCCAAACCATACACACACATCCCCACCAACTGACATCTCTCTACCCCCCCCCCCCCCCACACACACACATCTCCCCAACCACCCATACATCCCCAATCCACTCACACACACACACCCCACAACCCACACATACATCCTCGACCCACTCATACATGCCTTAACCCAATCCCCCACTACACAATCCCCCACCCGCACATCACATACATCCCCTACCACGCAATATTCCCAACCCACGCACCACACATATCCCTCACCAACACATCCCACACCCACATACCACCACACATCCCCACCTACACACCACACACATATCCCCCACCTACATACCGCACAATATTCCCACCCACACCCACACAGATACCCTTACCCATCCACCCCACATACCCCCACCCACACACCACAAAAATCCCCCACCCACACACACATACCTCACCCACACAATATCCCTAACCAACACACCACACACCTCTCCCCACCCACACACGCATTCCCTACCCGTCCACCAACACACACTCACTCACGCACACATCCTCCACTAAGCACCCACACACCACACCCAACCACCCCCAACCAAACATCTCTCGATCACAATACCCCTACCCACACACATCCTT
This sequence comes from Cepaea hortensis, assembly GCA_963921405.1. Taxonomy (NCBI): domain Eukaryota; kingdom Metazoa; phylum Mollusca; class Gastropoda; order Stylommatophora; family Helicidae; genus Cepaea; species Cepaea hortensis. The sequence goes on from OY992877.1 coordinate 220,725,239, forward strand.
CACCCACTCACGCATCCCACCCCGACACATACCTCACCCACCTACACATCCCTAAGCCACTCACACACCCCCACCCACACATTCCCCATCCACGCACACATCTCCCACCCACACACCCCCACATACTTCCCCCAACCACCCCACCCATACACACATTCCCCGCACCCATCACACACATCCCCCACACCACACACTATCCCCCACCCACACACATATCCTCACCCATATCACCACACTCCCCACCCACACACCATGCACACATCCCCCACCAACACACCGCACACATATCTCAATCCCACACACCATACACTTCTCCCCACCCGCCCTTGCATCCCCAATCCACCCAACACAATCCCCTACCCACACAACCCCGCCACCCACACATACTTCCTCAAACCACACACACATCACCACCCACATAAACACACACACCCCACACCCATCCCATATACATATCCTCCACCCATACACACATTCCCCACACCCATTCCCACACCCCTACTTTCACCCCCACACATCCATCCACACATCCCACCAACACCCACAAATATCACTACCCACAAAAACCCACACACCCCAACCCATCCAAACGCATACCCACACCCACACATCCCCCACCCACACATATCCCCACACTCATACACATCCTCCACACACAATCACACCCCCTCACATCTAGACACATACAAAATGTCTCACGTGAGCATTGAAACTAGTATGAACAAACTCTCACACTTTACTCACACACATACACTGACAATTGTCTGAGCATTCTCATAAAAATGGTAAACATGGAGAAAAATGTGTACATAAACAGTGTGTGACGTAAAAATAGTGATGCTCCCACACACAGAGATACACACAGAGAAGGCACACACACACACACACACACACACACACACACACACACACACATTTACTCTCACGCTCACTCGTTCTGTCTCTCATTCACACTCACTGACTCTCTCACTCAAACTACAGTAATGAACATGAGTTTATATTATGCATGATAAAATCAAATGGTATTTAACTGATAATATGACAGATGAGAATCTATGGAGACACCACAAGGGTAGATGGGCAGCACCAGAGACCGAGATCTATGGAGACACCACAAGGGTAGATGGGCAGCACCAGAGACCGAGATCTATGGAGACACCACAAGGGTAGATGGGCAGCACCAGAGACCGAGGCCTATGGAGACACACGTTCGTCGGTACTCTCTAACAGGGGACATAATAATGATGATTAATTAGAAGAGAGTGGCATCTTACAATCTTACAATCGCATCTGACAATGACTTCTATTCATCTTAGTTAGTTAGTTAGTCGACAGATCATCCTCATTGCACATCGAACCATTCAGTCCATAAGTGCTCGGATCCCCTCCTCAGCAAATCCCGCAGCGTGTAGCGGCTAACGACGCCAGTTCTGTGTTGGTTTATCAATCTTCTTTGGCTTCCTGCGTAGTGTTCTTGTTTGGCCACACCTCTTTTAATTTGCTGCTATCGCAGTCTGGCCATTGTTGTAGATTCACAGTCATCACTTGGTTCTCGCACAAGTCTTACTTCTCGTAGAGCATTCAGAATGTCGGCCTGGTCCATGGCGCGTCCGCCCTCCACAGTAGCCTCACCTGCGAGCTTGTCAGCCAGCTCATTTCCTTGTACCCCCGCATGCCCTGGCACGAAGATGAAACTAATCTTTGCCAGTCGAGACCGCTCCAGAGGCAGCAACCATTCTCTTCGGATCGACCCCTCCTCTATCCTCTTGATCATGTTCATTGAGGCGCTAAGGAAACAAGCCCTAGTGAATGTCTGTGTCTCGAGCCATGTTATTGATTTACTTACTGCCATGACTTCCATGGTCAGGCTACTTGTGGTTTCAGTAAAAGCACCAGCGTCCTCCTTCACAATTCTCCCTCCGGCCCGAGCTGTAAAAGCCCATGAGCTTCTCACATGTCGGACGACCGACCCATCTGTGTAGATGACCGCGTCACCGTCTAGCGAATTCTCGAAAATTAACGCTTGTACTTCAGCCTCAACAGCAGCCGGATTTTCTTGTCTGCATTTTCTGTCAAGTTGGATGCAAACTGAAAAGGATGTGCAGAAGTCTGTTGGCACTTGCACCCACTCCTCGCTAGGTTCTAAGTCCTCAAGTGAACACACCTGTTGAAGAATGTCTTCGGCTTGACCCATCCACGACCGTCCTCTTTTTAACCTGCTGCCCTTCACCTTCCTAATTTCACTATGCAGTGGATGTTGTGTGTTTGCGTTAATTCTGAGGTAGGCGCGTGCCCTGCAATCTTGTATTCTCTCTTCAATGGTTGGAAACCCAAGAAGGTAGCGCATCGCCCTGCATGCTGTATATCTTGTACATCCAAGAATAATGCGCATAGCTTCATTCTGTATCATTTCCATCCTTTCTATCTGCTTATGGCTGAGAGTCTATTCATCTTCTGTTCGGACATGGGCTTTTACTTCCTGTTGCAAGTATATCCGTTATTTATTTACAGCAGCATTTCATTATCCACCCAAACTTGAGTTATTTGTCATATGTTAATCTTGTAGATGTATCGTTTCATTCTGAACGGTTCTACAAGCTTACAAATTCATCAAAAGTCCGCTAAAACATATACAATGTACATCCACCCTAACACATGATTGTCAGAATCTCTATCTCCAACCGAGATGCAGGCGAATAGTCTCCAGCCGGGATGCAGTAACATCGTTACGACCGCCAGGCGAGTACCAGTTACCTGCCCACAGGTTGCGGGCTGACGCGAGCGTCAGCGGTCAGGCAAGGACAAAGCAGGACGCACGCAGTCCTCGTGAAGCCAGTCCACAGGGCAAGCACTGTGTGAGGAAACCGGAAGACTGCTTGGGGACTCGGACAAGACAAGACGTGTGGGTTAAGAAAGGCTTCATATCGTTTCTGTGCCCGAAAGTCGAGTGCTTGTATATCTTGTGAGATAGACTGTGATGTTGTGGGTTTTGTCTGTAAGTGTACTGATGTATTGTATATGTATTGTAATGATCATCACATGCCAAACTAGATTGTCTTGCATGTGAATTGTGAATAAATCCATTGAACTTAGTGTCATTGTGTGTCAAGTCCAATCATTGTGTACTTGTACTTGTCTCACATATGTTAGGTACAACGAGCCAGGTTTAAGACCCTGACATTTGTGAACGTGGAAGGCTCGTCCTCATTGAACATACTAACGTAAATTACATGCATTTGATTGTTTAAACGTGTAAAACATCTGTGATTGTAAAACTTGTCGCCATTTTGAATTTGTTGTAGTTTGACCTTGTCGCCATCTTGTGAACATGATGTCTATTTCCTTACTAAATGTCATCTTGATGTAAGTGATGTGTCATCATTGTTATAGATTGTTGGAAGATATCTAGATTGTATTTGTGAAGTTAGTTGTGGAAAGCAGAAAGTTTAGGAAAGAAAGTGACTTGTGATTTGAAAAAAATTGTTGACCGACGACATTACGACTTACAATTACACTCAACGCCATACAAACCTAATCAAAACTTAGTGACAAGCATACACCCCACACAAATGGAGATTCTAATTTATTCCCTCCCAAAAAGAAAGCAGGTTTTCTGTGCCATCTGAAACCCTTGCCCGTAGAGGTCAGTTTGTCATTGAAGTAGCGACCCTACAGTTCCTAGCCCTGGTTTGAACCATTCTTCACCGCATACAGTACACTTGAGTATATTTTTTCTATATACTTTCGGATGCAAATTTGGGCATAAATTGTAAGTTAAAAATATTGTAAAATTGTTCACGTTACTAACACCTTGTAACAAATTGTGTGTCTGATAACTTATTTTCATTTAAACATTCCATCATGTCATCATTAAATGACTTCATCGATATGGGTTTAAAGCTAAAGTTAACTGGTGACGAGTTAACAAAATGGAGTGAAACAAAATATGCTGAACACCTCCTAGTACAAGAAAAAGCTAATGAACGCGATGAAAGAGCGGCTGAAAGAGCTGCCAAGCAGGCAGAAGCAGAAAGAGCTGCCAAGCAGGCAGAGGCAGAAACAGTATTAAAGCAGGCAGAGGCGAAAACGAAACAGGCTGAGGCAGAAACAGCATTAAAACAGGCTGAGCTAGAATTAGCTGCAAAAACGAAACAAGCAGAGCTAGATTCTGAATTGAAGAAGGCAGAAATAGCAGCTCAAAGCAGACGCGAAGAGCTTGAATTACAACTCAAAATTAAACAGCTTGACACCGATACTGCCATAAACAAAGAGTCTAAGAAATCTGAAAGACTGGAAAAAGAGAACCAGTACAAAAAGTATCAAGGTATTGTGAGAAATTATACCTCAGGTGACTGCATTGCAGCGTTCACCCAAAATTTTGAAACCTTAATGGACCATTATCAAGTTCCAGTTTCTGAATGGAACATTATTTATATGAGGAGTTTGTCAGGGGAACCTCTGAAAGTCATAGAGACTATCCCCAAAGACCTCAGGAAAGATTACCACTATCTAAAATTGAAAATTATGGCTCATTTTATGCTAGATGAGGCAGGATACAGAGAACAGTTCAGCAAACTGAGTCCTAAATCTACTCAGACGTTCTCTGACTATGTCTCTGTAGACCGAGATGTATTTGCAAAATGGAGTTCAGCAGCCAAAGTAAATAAGAACTATGATAAGTTAGAAGATCTCATTATCAGGGATAAAATCATCACATCCCTTCCACCAGCATTTTCAAAAGTTTTGCTAGAGAATGAATGTACGAGTGTAGAAGAGATTGAGAAACGTGGGTCGGCTTACTATTCAGCCAATAAACATTGGTTTGCTAGTGAAGCTATTGATACAAACTTCGTAGCATCTGCAAACTATGACAAACCTCGATCAGAAACCTATAATAGGCAAAGAACTTATAAGCCTAGTTCTGAGAAATACAATCATTGTAGATTTTGTAACACGTCACACCACCAAGGTGAAATGTGCGATAAGAATCCAGCATATCTTACATACCTACAAAACTACATAAATAAACAGGATAAGGAACGTAAATCCTTTAAAAAGGTACGAAAATGCTTCCTCTGTAAAGCGTACGGTCATTGGCGTCATGATTGTAAAGGAAGGCAAATGACCAAGAAAGCAAATGCCGCCTTATTTGACAGTTCATCATCAGATGAAGAACATTCAGAAAAACTCCCTGTGAACTCAGCACAGGCTTTTGACATGTTTAATTCACATAAATGTACTGTTTGTAATACCTTTTATGAAGATGGCATTTTAACATGCGGCCACTCCATTCCTATTGCCAATGAAGAAACTAATTTGGTAATAGACTCCAAAGGCAGAATAAACATCCATCAGGGATATGTGAATGGCAAGCCTGCTACAGTACTTCGTGACACCGGAAGCTCTCTTATAGGGCTAAAGAGACAGTTCATAATGCCTACAGACTATACAGGCAGGCACGTAACATGCAGAACATTCTCTGGAAATATTGAAAAGTACCCATTAGCATGGGCATATATTCAAACACCTTTCCTCACTGGGAAAGTAAAATGCGCTGCATTAACTAACCCTGTGTGTGATATTATCATTGGTATCTGCGAGTGGATCATATCCAGTGACATTTTAATCCGTGAACGAAAGTGTGAACTGAACTTTGACATTTACACCACTGCAGTTAATCAGAATCCAGAAGTTTTCCAGCGAAACAACGAACACATGAACTATCAGAACATTTCGCATTATTACACCAGAGCGGAACAAGTGTGTGATAGATTTTAACAACACCAGCTGTTCTTGTGTACTTCCGGATGATTTGTAAATTTAGCTAAAAGTAGCAGACGATAAACAAAAATCTTAAAAATGTATGACGCTTCTAAAATAATTATGAAACACCAATTTCGAATACACGAATTGTGTATTAACATTTTTCCACTAATGTAATCTTAGAATCATATCTCGATTAACTTATTCACACTACCGACATTTTTTCGCTAGTATGGAAAAGCATCAAGCTATGACGCTGAGAAATAGAATAATAGTTGTAATAATTTAGATTTGAAATCTTTTGAAATTATGTCCCTTTCATTTTTGTTGTTATTACTTTATCACACTAAGGGCGGTAAATGGAAATGTATTCAGAGATGTGTTGTATAAAAATAGCCATTGTGTTGCCAGATTGTCAACACTCCAAATGGTCATCAGCTAGGTATGGTATAGGGTTACCGGAGTTGTAGACCAACAGAAGAGCTCCCGACCAAATGAGGTGGGAACTCGAGCGTTGAATACGTCTTATAAAAAGTCGTATTACGGTCTTACGCGATGTTTTTTGTTTCAAAAAGCATATTATTCAGTTTTTTTTTAGAGGTTGCGAGGTAGTTGCATTTTTGCTGATGCTACCGATCTGACTGGGTCAATATTACAACTCAGGTTATCATCCATCGAGAGGATGAAACTTGGAAAGTGGTGAAGATTGAACACCGCACGACTTAACATACAACTTGCATTTCTTATGTATTTCTATGCCAATGTACATGACAACAGAAAGGTCGATTCTGACATGGAAAATATAAACCCTATGTCTAGGTAGATTATGCATGAAATATAAAATCTTTCATGAATAAGCCCCGGGGGAGCGTGTCAGAATCTCTATCTCCAACCGAGATGCAGGAACATCGTTACGCCCGCCAGGCGAATAGTCTCCAGCCGGGATGCAGTAACATCGTTACGGCCGCCAGGCGAGTACCAGTTACCTGCCCACAGGTTGCGGGCTGACGCGAGCGTCAGCGGTCAGGCAAGGACAAAGCAGGACGCACGCAGTCCTCGTGAAGCCAGTCCACAGGGCAAGCACTGTGTGAGGAAACCTGCAGACTGCTTGGGGACTCGTACAAGACAAGACGTGTGGGTTAAGAAAGGCTTCGTATCGTTTCTGTGCCCGAAAGTCGAGTGCTTGTATATCTTGTGAGATAGACTGTGATGCTGTGGGTTTTGTCTGTAAGTGTACTGATGTATTGTATATGTATTGTAATGATCATCACATGCCAAACTAGATTGTCTTGCATGTGAATTGTGAATAAATCCATTGAACTTAGTGTCATTGTGTGTCAAGTCCAATCATTGTGTACTTGTACTTGTCTCACATATGTTAGGTACAACGAGCCAGGTTTAAGACCCTGACAATGATAGACACAAACGAAAGACCTTAGAATGTTGTATGGAACAATTACATGACTGGTTATTTTCTGGACAAATGATCTCCTGCATGGTATTCAGCCTTGTAAAGTTGCCTATGAGTTAATTATCTCCTCCATGGTTCTAATCCTTGTAATGTGGCTTATGAGTTGATTATTTCCTCCATGGTTCTCATCCTCGAATTGTGGTTGAGGAGTTGATTATCTCCAACATGGTTCTCATCCTCATAATGTGACTGATGAGTTGGTTATCTCCTCCATGTTTCTCAGCTTCGTAATGTGGTTGATAAGTTGATTACCTCCACAAATATTTCTGAAGTAATCAGGTATATTTCGTGGTTTCTATTCTTAGGGTCTCGTGATAGCACAGGGTGGACCAACTCTCCTGGATCTGGAAATCATTACTGACACCGACACTGTGATGGGCTCCATCTACTTGACTACCATCTCTGGCGGGTACTTGCTGGGATCCTTCGTGTCTGGAGCTGTCCACGGAAAGGTGCCACCCCGTCCTGGAGACATGCCCTGTCTATTTGCACTTGAGCGTTTGTTGAGAGATGGTTTGTTGAGAGATGATTTGTTGAGAGATGGTATGTTGAGAGATGGTTTGTTGAGAAATTGTTTTGTTGAGAGATGATTTGTTGAGAAATGGTATGTTGAGAGATAGATTGTTGAGAGATTGTTTGTTCAGAGATGATTCTTTGAGAGATGGTATGTTGAGAGATTGTTTGTTGAGAGATTGTTTGCTGGGAGATTGTTTGCTGAGAGATTGTTTGTTGAGAGATTGTTTGTTGAGAGATGATTTGTTGAGAGATGGTTTATTGAGAGATTGTTTGTTGAGACATGGTATGTTGAGAGATTGTTTGGTCAGAGATGGTTTGTTGAGAGAATGTTTGTTGAGAGATGATTTGTTGAGAGATGGTATGTTGAGAGATTGTTTGTTGAGATATGATTTGTTGAGAGATGGTATGTTGAGAGATTGTTTGTTGAGAGATTGTTTGTTGAGAGATGATTTGTTGAGAGATGGTATGTTGAGTGATGGTTTATTGAGAGATGGTTTGTTGAGAGATGGTTTGTTGAGAGATGGTTGTTTGTGAGATGGTTTGTTGTGAGATTTTTTGTTGAGAGAGAGATTGTTTGTTGAAAGATTGTTTCTTGAGAGATGGTTTGTTGAGAGATGGTTTGTTGAGAGATGGTTTGTTGAGAGATTGTTTCTTTAGAGATGGTTTGTTGAGAGATGGTTTGTTGAGAGATAGTTTGTTGAGAGATGGTTTGTTGTGAGATTGCTTGTTTACAGACTGTTTTTTGAGAGATAGTGTGTTGAGAGATGGTTTGTTGATAGATTGTTTGCCGAGAGGTTGTTTGTTGAGAGATGGTTTGTTGAGAGATGGTATGTTGCAAGATTGTTTTTTAAGAGATTGTTTGCTGAGAGATAATAATGTCAAACTGTATTTATTGATAACCGTGTGACGTGCACAAAACACTTTATTTACAGATCAACAACAATATTGTCATGGCTACTTCCAATTTCGTGGGCGGAGCTCTGACCGTGGCCACGCCCTACTGTCCTAACTTCGTAGCCATGTTGTGTATCAGGGGCGTGACTGGATTCTTTCTGGGCTGTATTGACTGCAGTAAGTGATGTGTCTAGGCTGTATTGACTGCAGTAAGTGATGTGTCTAGGCTGTATTGACTGCAGTAAGTGATGTGTCTAGGCTGTATTGACTGCAGTAAGTGATGTGTCTAGGCTGTATTGACTGCAGTAAGTGATGTGTCTAGGCTGTATTGACTGCAGTAAGTGATGTGTCTAGGCTGTATTGACTGCAGCAAGTGATGTGTCTAGACTTATTGACTGCAGTAAGTGATGTGTCTAGACTGTATTGACTGCAGTAAGTGATGTGTCTAGGCTGTATTGACTGCAGTAAGTGATATGTCTAGACTGTATTGACTGCAGTAAGTGATGTGTCTATACTGTATTGACTGCAGTAAGTGATGTGTCTAGGCTGTATTGAATGCAGTAAGTGATGTGTCTAGACTGTATTGACTGCAGTAAGTGATGTGTCTAGGCTGTATTGACTGCAGTAAGTGATGTGTCTAGGCTGTATTGACTGCAGTAAGTGATGTGTCTAGGCTGTATTGACTGCAGTAAGTGATGTGTCTATACTGTATTGACTGCAGTAAGTGATGTGTCTAGGCTGTATTGACTGCAGTAAGTGATGTGTCTAGGCTGTATTGACTGCAGTAAGTGATGTGTCTAGGCTGTATTGACTGCAGTAAGTGATGTGTCTAGGCTGTATTGACTGCAGCAAGTGAAGTGTCTAGACTTATTGACTGCAGTAAGTGATGTGTCTAGACTGTATTGACTGCAGTAAGTGATGTGTCTAGGCTGTATTGACTGCAGTAAGTGATATGTCTAGACTGTATTGACTGCAGTAAGTGATGTGTCTATACTGTATTGACTGCAGTAAGTGATGTGTCTAGGCTGTATTGACTGCAGTAAGTGATGTGTCTAGGCTGTATTGACTGCAGTAAGTGATGTGTCTAGGCTGTATTGACTGCAGTAAGTGATGTGTCTAGGCTGTATTGACTGCAGTAAGTGATGTGTCTAGGCTGTATTGACTGCAGTAAGTGATGTGTCTAGGCTGTATTGACTGCAGCAAGTGAAGTGTCTAGACTTATTGACTGCAGTAAGTGATGTGTCTAGACTGTATTGACTGCAGTAAGTGATGTGTCTAGGCTGTATTGACTGCAGTAAGTGATATGTCTAGACTGTATTGACTGCAGTAAGTGATGTGTCTATACTGTATTGACTGCAGTAAGTGATGTGTCTAGGCTGTATTGACTGCAGTAAGTGATGTGTCTAGACTGTATTGACTGCAGTAAGTGATGTGTCTAGGCTGTATTGACTGCAGTAAGTGATGTGTCTAGGCTGTATTGACTGCAGTAAGTGATGTGTCTAGGCTGTATTGACTGCAGTAAGTGATGTGTCTATACTGTATTGACTGCAGTAAGTGATGTGTCTAGGCTGTATTGACTGCAGTAAGTGATGTGTCTAGGCTGTATTGACTGCAGTAAGTGATGTGTCTAGGCTGTATTGACTGCAGTAAGTGATGTGTCTAGGCTGTATTGACTGCAGTAAGTGATGTGTCTATACTGTATTGACTGCAGTAAGTGATGTGTCTAGGCTGTATTGACTGCAGTAAGTGATGTGTCTAGGCTGTATTGACTGCAGTAAGTGATGTGTCTAGGCTGTATTGATTGCAGTAAGTGATGTGTCTAGGCTGTATTGACTGCAGTAAGTGATGTGTCTAGGCTGTATTGACTGCAGTAAGTGATGTGTCTAGACTGTATTGACTGCAGTAAGTGATGTGTCTAGGCTGTATTGACTGCAGTAAGTGATGTGTCTATACTGTATTGACTGCAGTAAGTGATGTGTCTATGCTGTATTGACTGCAGTAAGTGATGTGTCTAGGCTGTATTGACTGCAGTAAGTGATGTGTCTAGGCTGTATTGACTGCAGTAAGTGATGTGTCTAGGCTGTATTGACTGCAGCAAGTGATGTGTCTAGACTTATTGACTGCAGTAAGTGATGTGTCTAGACTGTATTGACTGCAGTAAGTGATGTGTCTAGGCTGTATTGACTGCAGTAAGTGATATGTCTAGACTGTATTGACTGCAGTAAGTGATGTGTCTATACTGTATTGACTGCAGTAAGTGATGTGTCTAGACTGTATTGACTGCAGTAAGTGATGTGTCTAGGCTGTATTGACTGCAGTAAGTGATGTGTCTAGGCTGTATTGACTGCAGTAAGTGATGTGTCTAGGCTGTATTGACTGCAGTAAGTGATGTGTCTATGCTGTATTGACTGCAGTAAGTGATGTGTCTATACTGTATTGACTGCAGTAAGTGATGTGTCTAGGCTGTATTGACTGCAGTAAGTGATGTGTCTAGGCTGTATTGACTGCAGTAAGTGATGTGTCTAGGCTGTATTGACTGCAGTAAGTGATGTGTCTAGGCTGTATTGACTGCAGTAAGTGATGTGTCTATACTGTATTGACTGCAGTAAGTGATGTGTCTAGGCTGTATTGACTGCAGTAAGTGATGTGTCTAGGCTGTATTGATTGCAGTAAGTGATGTGTCTAGGCTGTATTGACTGCAGTAAGTGATGTGTCTAGGCTGTATTGACTGCAGTAAGTGATGTGTCTAGGCTGTATTGACTGCAGTAAGTGATGTGTCTATACTGTATTGACTGCAGTAAGTGATATGTCTAGACTGTATTGACTGCAGTAAGTGATGTGTCTATACTGTATTGACTGCAGTAAGTGATGTGTCTAGGCTGTATTGACTGCAGTAAGTGATGTGTCTAGACTGTATTGACTGCAGTAAGTGATGTGTCTAGGCTGTATTGACTGCAGTAAGTGATGTGTCTAGGCTGTATTGACTGCAGTAAGTGATGTGTCTAGGCTGTATTGACTGCAGTAAGTGATGTGTCTATACTGTATTGACTGCAGTAAGTGATGTGTCTAGGCTGTATTGACTGCAGTAAGTGATGTGTCTAGGCTGTATTGACTGCAGTAAGTGATGTGTCTAGGCTGTATTGACTGCAGTAAGTGATGTGTCTAGGCTGTATTGACTGCAGTAAGTGATGTGTCTAGGCTGTATTGACTGCAGTAAGTGATGTGTCTAGGCTGTATTGACTGCAGTAAGTGATGTGTCTATACTGTATTGACTGCAGTAAGTGATGTGTCTAAGCTGTATTGACTGCAGTAAGTGATGTGTCTAGGCTGTATTGACTGCAGTAAGTGATGTGTCTATACTGTATTGACTGCAGTAAGTGATGTGTCTAGGCTGTATTGACTGCAGTAAGTGATGTGTCTAGGCTGTATTGACTGCAGTAAGTGATGTTTCTAGGCTGTATTGACTGCAGTAAGTGATGTGTCTAGGCTGTATTGACTGCAGTAAGTGATGTGTCTAGGCTGTATTGACTGCAGCAAATGATGTGTCTAGACTTATTGACTGCAGTAAGTGATGTGTCTAGACTGTATTGACTGCAGTAAGTGATGTGTCTAGGCTGTATTGACTGCAGTAAGTGATATGTCTAGACTGTATTGACTGCAGTAAGTGATGTGTCTATACTGTATTGACTGCAGTAAGTGATGTGTCTAGGCTGTATTGACTGCAGTAAGTGATGTGTCTAGACTGTATTGACTGCAGTAAGTGATGTGTCTAGGCTGTATTGACTGCAGTAAGTGATGTGTCTAGGCTGTATTGACTGCAGTAAGTGATGTGTCTAGGCTGTATTGACTGCAGTAAGTGATGTGTCTAGGCTGTATTGACTGCAGTAAGTGATGTGTCTAGACTGTATTGACTGCAGTAAGTGATGTGTCTAGGCTGTATTGACTGCAGTAAGTGATGTGTCTAGGCTGTACTGACTGCAGTAAGTGATGTGTCTAGGCTGTATTGACTGCAGTAAGTGATGTGTCTAGACTGTATTGACTGCAGTAAGTGATGTGTCTAGGCTGTATTGACTGCAGTAAGTGATGTGTCTAGGCTGTATTGACTGCAGTAAGTGATGTGTCTAGGCTGTATTGACTGCAGTAAGTGATGTGTCTATACTGTATTGACTGCAGTAAGTGATGTGTCTAGGCTGTATTGACTGCAGTAAGTGATGTGTCTAGGCTGTATTGACTGCAGTAAGTGATGTGTCTAGGCTGTATTGACTGCAGTAAGTGATGTGTCTAGGCTGTATTGACTGCAGTAAGTGATGTGTCTATACTGTATTGACTGCAGTAAGTGATGTGTCTAGGCTGTATTGACTGCAGTAAGTGATGTGTCTAGGCTGTATTGATTGCAGTAAGTGATGTGTCTAGGCTGTATTGACTGCAGTAAGTGATGTGTCTAGGCTGTATTGACTGCAGTAAGTGATGTGTCTAGACTGTATTGACTGCAGTAAGTGATGTGTCTAGGCTGTATTGACTGCAGTAAGTGATGTGTCTATACTGTATTGACTGCAGTAAGTGATGTGTCTAGGCTGTATTGACTGCAGTAAGTGATGTGTCTAGGCTGTATTGACTGCAGTAAGTGATGTGTCTTGGCTGTATTGACTGCAGTAAGTGATGTGTCTAGAGGACAGAGTGATATATGTGTGTGTACTGATGTTGTATGTAGTGTAGAGGACTGTGTGATATATGTGTCTGTAATGTAGTGTAGAGGACAGTGTGATATGTATGATTCTACTGATATCGATACATAGCAGCAATATCTCCTATACACCGATACACTGACAGACTGTCACACTGACAGAATGACACACTGACACATTGACATACTGACACACTGACAGACTGACACATTGACACACTGACACATTGACAGACTGACACATTGACACATTGACAGACTGACATGCTGACAGACTGACGTGCTGACACATCGACATACTGATACATTGACAGACTGACACACCGATACACTGACATGCTGACACATCGACACACCGATACACTGACATGCTGACACATCGACATACTGACACATTGACAGACTGACACACTGACATACTGACACATTGATAGACTGACACACTGACAGACTGACATACTGACACATTGACAGACTGACACACCGATACACTGACATTCTGACACATCGACACACCGATACACTGACAGACTGACATGCTGACACATCGACATACTGACACATTGACAGACTGACATACTGACATGCTGACACATCGACATACTGACTCATTGACACACCGATAGACTGTCACACTGATATAATGACACACAGTAGACTGTTGTGTGATGTCATATTTCCATCTGATTTCAGCTACGAATGCCGAGCACATGCGTATTTGGGGCAATGAGGGTCAAGGTTTGCTCCAGTTCGCCCACTTTTCGTTTGCCATTGGAGGAGTGGTCAGCCCCGCGTTCTCCGCTCCATTTCTGGCCGAGAAGGAAAATACGACAGCGTCAGAAGCCTTTCTCAATGTGACATGTCCGCCGACAGTCAACGGTACCTGGTGTAACAATTCAACCGTTCACCGCTCAACTAATGTCCATTATGCGTACCTCATTTCAGGGATCATCTTAAGTTTAACAGCCATTCCATTTATGGTCATGTTATTCTACAAAGAGTCTTCATCTGCCCAGGAGAAAGAGACAGAGGAAGGCTCTCAAAGAAACCTGCCGCTGTCTGTGCATGTCTTTCTCATCGCTGTCGTCTGCGCTTTCTACACCACCTACGTGTGTATCGAGAACACCTTCAGCTCGTTCCTGGAGACGTTTGTTGTGAAACAGTACGAGGAGGTCACCGAGGCGGATGGCGCTTACATCACCACTTTCTACTGGGCTGCCTTCGCTGCCGGCAGGTTTACTGCCATCTTTGTCTCAGACTGGCTCATCGCAGTTCGACTGTTGTACGTGCAGTTCTGTATCATGGCCGTGGCATTTAGTGGTTTCGTAGTCAGCTCTGTCTATGGGCAATTGAACGCTTTGAAAGCTTTCGCCTGTTTGAGTGGCCTGGCCTTGTCTTCTGTGTACCCGGGGGGCATCTCCTGGATCGAAGCAGAGATCATGAAAGTGACCGGACGCATTGCCGGAGTGATTCTAGTGGGCAGCTCTATCGGATCCACGGCCAACCCGTACATCATGGGATACTTAATGGGGGAGAAGTCCAATCTCTGGTTTTGTTATTTTGTCATGGGTTCCGTCATAGCTACAATGTTATGGTTCCTGTTTCTGTTATTTTTCAACAGGCTGTACGTGAACCCCAGATACGGCAAGTATCATCAGAGCGACAGCCAGGACAAACACACAAGTGTACAGACCAAACATGCACAGACCAAACATCCATAGACTAAACACACACAGACCAAACATTCACAGACCAAACATCCATAGACTAAACATAGTAAACTATGAATAAAATTGGTGGAACTGTAGTACAGCTATGGAAATGTGTTGTTTGTCCATCAAGAATGATGATGACCATTCTTTTCATCCAGTGGGGTTGAAAGTATGGAGCCGTGAGTTCTAAGATGGCTGATAAGGCCTATTTTGGCTCGAAATGTTCTTTGACAATGTGGACAAAGAATGCTTGACGTTCCAGAAAGAAGATTTCCTGAAGTGGTTTTTTTATGTCCAGCCTTTTCTTCACAGCTCTTGCAGTCCTGGTTGCTTCACAAATGACTGCACTATTGCGTAATGATGTACGCCACGAATTTCGGTCTTTGACAGCAGTCTCCCAGATGTCATGATGAATTCCAAAAGCTTTCAGTTAGATTTTAAGAGTATCGTTAAAGCGTTTCCTCTAGCCGCCTTGGGAACGTTTACCATAACGCAGCTCGGCGTTTAAAAAAAAATCCTTTTAAGGGAGCCTGTGATCTGGCATGCGAGTTAAGTGACCATCCCAGCTAATCTGATTCTTCATTAGTAGAGTGTAGATACTGGACATGGACGCTCTTCCTAGGACTTCAGTGTCTAGGATCTTGTCTTGCCATTCAATCTTCAATAGCTTGCTAAGGCAGACTGTGTGGAAGTGGTTTAATTTCTTAGCGTGTCGCTGATAAACAGTCCCATTTTCACAGGCATATAGCAGTGTGGATAATACAACTATGTATTCCATATATTCCATCTATGTCTATTCCAACGGAGGCTGAACAGTGTTGGTGCCAGGACACATCCTTGCTTCACTCCATTGGTGACAGGAAAAGGCTCAGACAGTTCACCATTATCCTGTACTCTTGCCCGAGTACCATCATGAAATACCCGCAATATTTGGACACACTTTCTTGGACAGCCATATTTCGCCATAATCTTCCACAGTCCTTCTCTGCTGATTTTTATCAAAACCCCTGGTAAGGTCAATGAAAGCGGAGAACATTTCGGAGTTCTGTTCCTGACATTTCTATTGCAACTGCCTTGCAGCGAAAATCATGTCAACAGTTCCCCGTTCTTTTCTGAAGCAGACCAAACGTTCAAACACTAAACGTGTACAGACTAAACATGCATAGACCAAACGTCCATAGACTAAACATGTAGAGACTAAACATATAGAGACTAAACACGTAGAGACTAAACATGTAGAGGCTATACATGTAGACACTAAACATCCAGTGACTAAACATACATAGACCAAACATGCACAGACGAAACATTCATAGACTAAACATGTAGAGACTAAACATGCAAAGACAAAGAAAGCAAAGACCAAACATGCACAGACCAAACATCAATAGACTAAATATACACAGACCAAACATGCATAGAATAAACATACACAGACCAAACTTCCATATACTAAACATACGAAGATGTACAGACCAAACATCTATAGACTAAACATACACAGACCAAACATTCAGAGACTTAACATCTATGGACTAAATATGTAGAGACTAACATGTACAGAGAAAACGTACACAAACTAAACATGTACAGATCAAACATCCGCAGACTAAACCAGTAGAGACTAAACTTGTACAGACTAAACATGTACAGACCAACCATGTACAGACCAAACATGTACAGACTAAACATGCACAGACCAAACATCAATAGACTAAATATACACAGACCAAACATTTCGAGTGCCGGCGAGTGAATGTTTGTTTACCTGTGGCATGTGTTATGATGTCGCTCGTGACCTTTGACTTTGAGGCTCATGGATCAATCACACTTGTAGCTGGCAATCTGTTATGCATGTTTGTGGCTTGTTGTTCTGGTTGCGGTGCTCGGACACACACACACACACATATATATATATATATATATGGTGTGTCATGAATGTTCTATGAGCGCCGGTGCTGCATAATTCACAACAGCTAACTCTTTTAAGCCAAAAGCCAACTCAACGCAAGTCTATCGAACAACAGAACACAATTCAAATTTACACCTTCTTTTTGACTCCAGACATTTGGCAATACACAATATCATTTAAACCACATATCAGTTACTTTTATACGATACCTAGAGTCTACAATAACTTCACAACAATAACTACACAGCCTAACCACAGATGTAGCGGCCATGCTACGGAGCCAGGAACCACGTCTCAACTCTACGGTGGCTCAAGCCTAACTGACTGCCTCCACAAAACGTTGTCCTCTACTCAGCAACACGCCTCGCTATTTTCATGCAAAGCATGATTCTCAATCTTCTCATCTTCACGCCAGACTGCGTGAAGCTCTAGACTGTCTGTACCGAGTTGGCCGATGACTTGGCCTAAGTCCGTGGCAAGAGACTAAACGTGTAAAGACTAAACATATAGAGACTAAACATAGAAAGACTAAACATGTAGAGGCTAAACATGTGGAAACTAAACATGCACAAACTAATCATGTAGAGACTAAAATGTAGAGACTAAACATGTAGAGACTAAATATGTAGAGACTAAATATGTAGAGACTAAACATGTAGAGACTAAATATGTAGAGACTAAACATGTAGAGACTAAACATTAGAGACTAAATATGTAGAGACTAAACATGTAGAGACTAAATATGTAGAGACTAACTATGTAGAGACTAAATATGTAGAGACTAAACAAGTAAATACTAAACATGTACAGACCAAAACATGCACAGACTAAACATTTAGAGACTAAACATGTAGATACTAAACATGCACAGACAAATGATGTACAGACCAAAGCTCCATAGACTAAACATGTAGCCGACTAAACATGTACAGAAAAAACATGCATAGTCAAAATATGTATAGGCTAAACGTTCTAGACTAAACGTGTACAGACTAAACATTAACAAACTAAATATGAATAGACTAAAATTCAGAGACAAAACTTGTAAAGACCACTCATGTATGCCAAAAGCCGGGATCATTCAACCGGACGTAACCGTAATAAATAAGAGAAGTCAAGGCTGCAGTAGGATATAACAATAATACCAAATAAACACAGCTAGGTCCGTGTAGCTCCTGCCAGACAGTCAGAGATAATAAATACAGCCAAGCCTTTGTCAGCCGAGACCGCTCCAGAGACAGCAACCATTCTCTTCGGATCCACCCCATCTCTATCCTCTCGAGCATGCTCATTGAGTCGCTTATGAAACATGCCCTAGTGAATGTCTGTGTCTCGAGCCATGTTATTGCTTTACTTACTGCCATGACTTCCATGGTCAGGCTACTTGTGGTTTCAGTGAAAGCACCAGAGTCCTCCTTCACAATTCTCCCTCCGGCCTGAGCCGTAAAGGCCCATGAGCTTCTCACATGTCGGACGACTGACCCATCTGTGTAAATGACAGCATCACCGTCTAACGAATTCTCTAAAATCAACGCTTGTACTTCCGCCTCCACAACAGGCGGATTTTCTTGTCTGCATTTTCGGTCTCAAATCAAATATTTGCATATCCTTTACAGGACATCGCTGTGGCTGTCAACATCAGCATCATTCATTTTCTTGTCTGCATTTTCGGTCTCAAATCAAATATTTGCATATCCTTTACAGGACATCGCTGTGGCTGTCAACATCAGCATCATTCAGGTGATTGTTGATTTCTTGGCAAGATTACGCTCAGTAGATTGCCATTGCTTTCTGAGCGACCGGCTCACATACCCCGTAAGTTACTGACGCGGAGAGGACCGCTTGTAATTCTCACACACATCACGTTACTCACAAGAGTATACAAGATTACGGAGAAAGTTGTGTAACCTCTAGACCAGGGAGGCCGGCATTTTCTGTCTAGTTGGATGCAAACTGAAAAAGACGTACAGAAATCTGCTGGCACTTGTACCCACGCCTCGCCAGGTTCTAAGTCCTCAAGTGAACATACCTGTTGAAGAATGTCTTCGGCTTGACCCATCCACGACTTTCCTCTTTTTAACCTGCTGCCCTTTACCTTCTTAATTGTGCTATGCGGTGAATGTTGTGTGTTTGCTTTGACTCGAGATAGGAACGTGCTCGACAAATTTGTATTCCGACCTCCGTGGTTGGAAAATCAAGAAGGTAGCGCATCGCCCTGCATGCTGTATCTCTTGTACATCCAAGAATAATACGCGTAACTTCGTTCTGTATCCCTTCCATCTGCTTATGTCAGAATCAGGATCGCATCGCATACTTCAAAACAGAAAGGACCAGACCCTCGTAAAGAAGACACAGATGGCGCTGCTAGTTTGCTGTGGCCATCACCTGCATCGCAGCCAAACTCCGCTTGACCTTGGTTATCACCTGGTCTATGTACTCAGTATAAGCGAGGCTTCGATCAAATCGAATCCCAAGGTAATTCATTAACTGCGTTCTTCCCATAGTCTCAGAGACCAGATTTACAGTTGGCGGGTTGACAATATGGTTATTCAAAGAGAACCATATCACTGCAGCCTTTGTTGGGTTGACCATGGCCTTAGCTTCAACACACCAAATGATTATGCGATTGAGTTCGGTTTGTAGTTCCACAGCAATCCAATCTCTATCGTTACCCTGAAGATGCACTGACACATCGTCTGCATATGACAATGTCCTCCCTGGCCCTATGATCTGTCGCCAGTGATTGTCAGTGTAGGCATCGAACAGCACCGGAGATAATGGTGATCCCTGTGACAGGCCAGGATATAATGTTGATAGTTCAGAGGTCCAAATGCCACATCTAAAAACTACTTTCCCTTGGATGAGGGCTGCAGCGATCAGACTCAGGAGGAAAGGACGTATCTGGAGTTTAAGAAGCTGGAACATTAACAAATCTAACAGTACTATGTTGCACGTGTCCTCAAGATCAATCGCTGCAGCAAATGTTTCAATGCCTGAGTGGAAACCTTCATAGACATCATGAACAAAAACTACTGCATTGGTCCAGGTTTCTATTTTTGGACAGTATCCTCCCAGGGTAGGTGGGAAAACACCTTGCCTCTCTAGCTGGCTTGATATTTTTCTGGCAATTAACTTCTCCAGCAGCTTGCCTATTGAATTATGCATGGTTATTACCCGATATCCCTGAATTTTTGTGTGGTCTTTGCCAGGCTTCCGCAAGGGAATCAAATAGCTGAGTAACAACTCCTCCTTGATGCTAGCACTCCCTATACTGTTGTTGTACATGTCTGCTAGTTCCATTAACTCGTTGTCTGTACACATACTAATGACATCATACCTCATAACAGGGGTGGCCAACAAGAGGCCCGCAGGCCGCCGGGAGTCATGTTGTGGCCCGCGGAGTGGGGAACGACGATGTGGCCGAAGCTGTAGCACGCTTGCTTGTTTACTTTAATTTAACAAACAACAAAAAAAAAAAATTAGGTGCGTGGCCCGGCAAGAAATATTTCTGAAATTTGGCCCGCCTGCTGAAAAGGTTGGCCACCCCTGCCTTATACCATCTGGCTCTGGAGCGCCGTTTTTCGTTCGTCGAAACACAACCTTGATCTCTTTCACTGTCACTGTGTCTTCATCTGAAATGTTCTGGGTCTTACACCTATCTGAGGTAACCGCCTTGGCAAGATTTCGGCCTCTCATATCTGTCTGGTTGCTCTGCTCTAGATTTTGTGCAGCTCACCAGCATCAGTAAATCTGAGAGCCAAAACCCCAATATTGCTGTCAACGCCTTCAGGTGGGACGGTGGTCCCATAACACACCACAAATACAACCAAAAGCAATGTCCACGCCATATCTGCCTCGTTCTCCTGAGCGAGGGCAAGAATATGCACTGTCTGGACCAAGAGCATGGAGCATGTTATACGCAAACAGCAAACATAAGGAGAAGTACCCATGACTCGGCTGCCTCCACGTATACCCCATCCATTATCTCTTGAATCAGCATGAGCCACTCTGTAGAGGCATCAATGCAGCGTGCCAGGTGAATGTTATGCCGGAAGAGGGGGAAGACAATGAAATGTACCAAAGGCAGATGAGGGTGCCATACATCATATACGCGGACTTTGAGACACTCAATGTTCCTGTACCAGGGACAGCTATGGACCCGAGCCAGAGCAACACGCGGCTACTCACAGAGCAACCACCATATTGCTTCAGCTACACCATCGTACGCTCATACCACCTCTCTACAGACCCGGTCATATTTTGGGGAGAGTACACCACCAGGGAATTTCATCGATGTATCTGTGGCTAAGGGCTTGCCAACGCGATTTGTGAGCCCGTATACCTGGGTTCGAAACACAGCGCTGCTGGTTTTTTCGAAAAAGGTATAGGAGCCGGTCTTTCAGAAAGCAACGGCAAACTACTGAACGTAACATTTGCCCAGGAATCACGAACAGCGAAAATACTGAGGTTGACTGCTTCGTCCTGTGAAGGACATGAAACTTAATTTTTTATTATGAGGCGAGAGCTGGCCGCCATCCGCGATCAGTTGTGCTGACCTTCTCTGATGGTGATGAATGAAAAAGACCGCAAACTTCGCCACAGCCACGACCTGCTATATCTGTGAAGAGCTACTGAGGGAGGATAAAGTGAGAGGCCATTGCCGTACTACCGGCAAGTACCAAGACCAATGTTCTGGGTCCTACACCTATCTGAGGTAACCGGCCATCCTTGGTGAAGGCTGCTAAATGGCCGGCCATCCTTGGTGAAGGCTGCTAAATGGCCGGCTCACCTATGTGACGTGAAGTGAGGCTTCTACACCACACCACGTGCCGGGAAGTCGAAGTATTTCCTGGGGTGAGAGAAGCATACTATTACACCTTAATAACGGGATAGAGGCACTCTGGGAATACAATAAATCTCAGTCTACAGACCCCACCAGCCCTTGGATTCCTGTCTCTCTCACCATCAACCGCTGGACAATACCCTTTTCACCTCTCATCCAGAACAGATGACACGACTCTGGTGTATACACATAATGACTAGATGATATAATGTACAAGAGGATTATCAACAAGGGGAATGTTCATGAGAGAATCCTGGCCACCGCCAGGCGATAGAAGAAATGGCTATCTGGATTAGTCTCAGACCGTCTCACTCATCACTGTACACAGGGTACGATACCACAAGGTTAAAGAGGGCACTCATCTGCACACATAGCGTGGAATGTCTCTGCCGAGGTGTAGACTCAACTGGAATGACTAACACGTCGATGTGGTGACTCTGAGTTGCGGTGGTACATGATGACTTCGGATTAACATCCCTGTAGAAGTTCTGAAGGCCGGTCATTCAATCTTCACTGGTAAGGCTAGACAACGGTCCTAAGAAGCCACCATAACATTTAACACACATTTAACAATGTCAAAGTTCTGGCAACAGATGGTGGTCTCTAATGGGATCAGGATGGGTATAACTGGGCCTATAAGCACAGAAAGTTGGCACAGTTCAAGTGGACTCTGTCTCAGTACTGGTAGCGCGTGACCCGGTAAGGAATGTCACAAATGTTCCTATTCCTACATGGTAGACTATTCCCGGAACACCAGGCCATCATGAAATAACGGGTAATGTAGTTCTTCTCTACCCGTTGGGCCAGTGGGTCACAATGTCAAAACTGATCACAGACAAGAGGACACGATACTTGCCCGTGAGTAGCCATCATAATACTCGGTGGACTGACTGAAGATCATTTAGCGGTTAAGACGGGACTGGACTGTGGCATAGTGACTTCCCGGCACGTGGTGTGGTGTAGAAGCCTCACTTCACGTCACATAGGTGAGCCGGCCATTTAGCAGCCTTCACCAAGTCATCTTCCTCTGGTCCCGTCACGTAAGTCTCTCAGAAAGTAGAACCTGCCAAAGATAACACCATGTGTGAATATCGTGACACAGACTTACCCCCAGAGGTACACATCACCTATGTGTACTCAGCATAGGCCGGTGTCGCCATGACCCGGCCGGCAGCCTCACAGACCAGGATCCACTGCCAACTGAACTAGGTCTGGGTCCTAACAAGTGCTGGCTGAACCGTCCTCTGTCTCGAACCAGTCCAGGGTAGGGCTGTGTATCTGGTCATGGTGTCGGCGAAATCCTTCTGTCCTAAAAAGACTTCTAAGGACACAATATACCAGGTTAGTAGGTTACAGGTACCTAGGGACAGAATGGCCCTGAAGGAGGGCCGGTGACCACCGAATTCCCCTCCCTCGGAGGTAGCCCCCTCTCCCTGGTTCTATTTTATGATTACCTACTATACAACAGGTTTCCCGGAGCTCGAGCTTTGATCCAGGAATTTAATAGATTATACAGGGAAATCCCCCTGTAGCGGAAGTCCACATCCCGTTCCCTCCTCCCCTAGTTAGGGTCAGAGCATTTGGAACGGTGTTCAGCTGGCTGTGACCAGCTCTGTCGCATTCCCCAGTTTCTCCAGTGTCAACCTCTCGGGAACCAACTGTATATCAAGATGGTGTTACGTTACGGCAACCAATAACATAAACAGTAAGAGGAAAGCTCAGCAAAGCCAGTGGTCGCCACACCAAAGAATTCGAACTTAGACACCCGCAATGTCCTTCGAATGACCTTCGACACGTCCGGCGACCTTCGCATGGGTTTCGTCTAGTTGGGCCGAGTTCCCTGATACCTCATTCGACCTATGTTCTACATCGCCTTCGCCAACTTCCGTCTGTGTCGACTACGTTAGAGTTCTAAGGCCGCCCAGGAGTGAACTCGGACTACTAACACTATTGGGCCTGTCCTAAATTTCTATAGCTACTTGTAGCGGCGATAACACGCATTCACCCACTTGTACAATTGTAACGTAAAACCAGGCCTACAATCCATCGTGTTCAACTAGCCTGCAGTGTTAAGTTAAAACACAAGCCCACATGTTCACCCCTGACTGACCTTTGTGCGCCGGGCGGGACATGCGGTCGAACAGCTTCGGTTCAACGCGGTAGCGACACACATTATTTATCTAAATATGTTTCACGTACCTTACGACAAACTGTGCATTCAGAATTGAGGAGCTCCCGTCCCAACACTGGACGTTCTGTCGGTTTTCTTCGACAAACAGCAAGACACTGGCTTCCTCTTTCCCATTTACGAATTAACACAGTCGTCCAAACACACCGTCTTGCTCGCAAGGCCGGATCTCAACTGAGCCTGTCTTTGTTCTGAGAAGGTTATTGCGCATGTGTTAGCGGATCTGGTTGGGTTGAGCTTTACTCACACTTTACTCAGTCTGGCATGGTGCATCTCCAAAAACAACCTGAGAGTGCCTGTAGTCTTCTACAATCAAAGAGGATACGACTATCACTCAACCAGCAAGCGGCAGAAGACTTGGAGTGGGGAGCGAGAAATGTGAGGATGAAAAAAAGTGAGTGGCGGGAGGTGGATGAAAAATCTGGAAAAATACGCCTTATTCACAATCGAGCAATTACAATTCATTGATAGCCTCCAATTCTTGAACAGGTGCCTGGACGGGAATCTAAGGGAGCTGACAGCACTCTAGCGCATGCAGCAAACTGTCAACATTAGAGCGTCTAGAATATTACGTCGAAGTAATCTCAATTGGCAGATGCAAAGTGTGAACCTCCGGCACATAGAAATGCACCACATGGGTAATACTGGTGGGCAGGTTCAGGGTGACATGAAGCCATTCCTCAGGCATGGCACATCTTCTCCTCCGTAAGGGTATATACACTGACGAATACATGGACAGCGTTGAGCGATTTGATGAAGACTGCCTACTGTCCAAAGAGGCCTTCTAAAGCAAGTTCACCCAAGAAGGCATCAGTGATGCTGCCTATGTCCATGCTCAAAATGTGTGGCAGAAGATCGGCTGCAAAACGCTCAGAGACTACCACGACTTGTACCTGAAAACGGACGTCCTCTTGCTGGCTGATGTCTTCGAGACACCTGTATGCGGGTGTATAGGCTCAACCCCGCTCACTACACCAGTATGCCTAACTTGGCATGGGACGCACTCCTGAAAAAGACGAAGGTGCTGCTCGAGCTCCTGACTGACCAGAACATGCACCCCTTCATTGAGAAGGACCTCAGAGGGGACCATGTTCTCAAAGCGCCATGTGAAGGTCAACAATCCCATGTCCCCAGACTACACTCCCAAGACCCCGAAAATGTGGATCACGTATCTTGATGCGAATAATTTGTACGACTAGGTAATGATGGAATACCTCCCCATCGGTGGGTTCCGACGAGCCAATCCAACTTTTCAAGGAGGTAGTGAACACGCCAGGCGATGCGCCTAAGTACTAGCTCGTTAAGGTGGATATGAAGTACCCGGTGCACCTGCATGAAAATTACCCACTGACACCAGAAATAATGTCTATTGTAGAGTTGTGGTTGAGTAACTATCAGCGTAAGCTCCAGAACGAGTTGGAAGAGGGGGCGCAAGTTCACAGAGTAAAAAACGCTAGTCCCCGACCTTCACAACAAGAAGCGGTACATCGTCCACTACCGCAATCTCACGCTCTATCACAACCTCAGTCTACAGGTTACAAAGATCCTAGACAGACAACATTTTTTGGCCACGTTATAAGAAGAAATACATTGGAGAATTTGGTGACAAATGGCAAGATCAAGGGGAAGACAGAGAAGTAAATACTGGGATGGCTTGGCTCTCTCTAGATGTACACACAGAGCCATATCTTATATTATAATCTACCAGTTTCCAGCCTTCAGTCATGTTAGGGGCATCCCTTCTCTCATTGACATTAATAAAATCATTTTTATTAGACAGAAAACAAGTAGTATCACACAATAGATCTCTATCTCAAGCCATTACCATTAATACTGGAGTACCTCAGGGGTCTATACTTGGCCCTCTGTTATTTGCCATTTATATAAATGATCTTCCCGTATATCTGTCGTCGTCCTACGATCTATTTGCAGATGACTGCACAGTATACACAAACACTGTTGATTGTAATGTGTTAGAATTATCCTTGTAACAGGAAATAAATAGTTTAGTTAAATGGAGTCATGCAAACCGCATGCAAATTAACATTTCTACAACAAAATCTATGTTAATAGCGACCAGGCAGCAGCACATTGGTAGCACGCCTGTAGAAAGTGTAACCGAGCACAAGGCACTGGGTCTTATCATAGATCAAAATCTAACCTTTAATTCCCATGTTCATGCTCTAGTTAAATAGCCAAAAAATGTAAACCAACTTGCCAAAATTAAAAATTTCCTCCACAAAAACACAAGAAAGATATTCTATACTTCCCACATACAAACACATATTGATTATTGCTCCACAATCTGGGATGGATGCTCCAAATCAATAACAAAACGCCTTTATTCACTCCAGAAAAGGACAGTGCGTTTAATCAATAGTGATAAGTTTACAGACAATTCTAACCTACATGAACGTCTTCAGTTAATGCCACTTCACAAACGCCTACTTTTTCATAAGGCTAAACTAATTCACAAAATCCTATTTCAAAATGCCTTAAGCTACCTTTGGACATTGTTTAAATATAACGCAAGACATAGTGAATGACTAAATATACTTCATGTCCCTAAACCTAGGATAGACTTACATGAAACAAGCTTAGCATACTCTGCCACTCAGTTGTGAAACAATATTCCACAAGAAATAAAAGACACCACCAATCATTATACATACATTCACAACCTGTTTGAACACTACCCCAGTACAGACTACATGCCCCCCTAAAAATAATAATGGTAAATTATCTCAAACAACAACTAGTTAATAAACATTCCCATATGTTTGGTACGTTACACCTTCCTTAGGTATTTGTCATGCCCATGATAAACATTGCCAGTCATGTATTATTATTTTTCATGCGTATTAATGCTTATTGTTCTTTTGCTGTCTAAGATTAGCTTCATAAGTGACGTTGAATGAAATAATGAGAGGAATTAGAGAAGAAGGGCAGAATTTCTTAACCCTTTGAAGAGAAAGATTGTTCGTTCATTTGTTCTCTCTAGATCAGAGGTTTCCAAACCATGGCCCGCGGGCCACTTGTGGCCTGCCAGCTGTCAGAAAGTGGCACGCGAGGCCTCGTTTCAGTCGAGATTTCAAGAGTTCACAATAGAGGAGGATAATGTTGCCCTCTTCATAAATCCGTTCCTATTTCCTGTTGCCAAGCTCTGTCAATTACAGCAAAACCTTCAGCACAAAATAATTGACTTGAAATGCAATTCTGCAATGAGATGTAAATTTCTGGAGCTACCTGCTTCACCTTTAGCTGATCATTTGATTTCATTCTGGCGACTATTGCCTGTCGAACAATTTGAACACTTGCGTTCATTCGCCAATAGATACATTTGTAGTTTTGGATCGACTTACAGATGCAAGCAGTCATTTTCTGCAATGATCGTTATTAAAAAAAACAAAAAACAAGCAACGTTCCAGACTCACCGCCACTAATCTAGCTGCGCTTATGACTTTGGGCACTGCAGATTTGTGCCCAGAGATTGATAAACTGGCAACTGAACTTAAGTAACTGGTTATGAAGAACATTCATTGGCACCTTGCCGTCTTGACAGACGATAGTTTGTGCTTTAAAAAGGCATAATAACTTTGACCTATGGTGGTAGCGAATGTGACTGATAAGGCCAATTCGCGCTGTAAATGTTCGTTCACAGTGGGTGCATGTGAACACGTGGTCATTTCCACCATCATACACCATCTTACGTCTCACACGCTCGGTGTGTGACTTATATGCAATAATTTCCTCCTTTGTTTTTATTCCATTTCTGATCTTTGCCCTCCATGCAACATGTTCAGCGGCGACTTGCTCCCACTGTGCATTATTAATGCCTGTATCAATCATGTCCCACTTACACACATCTTTGTATCGTAGTAGAGGCCAACCCTGATATCTCTTACCCATCTGTAATTCGCCAAAAAAGTTGTCCTTTGGTATTCTACCATCATCCATCCTCCTAAGATGTCATATCCATCTAAGTCTACGAAGACTGAGCATGGAACAAACCGTCACACAACCCGATCTTTCCAATACTTCAGTATTTGTGACTGTCTTGCCACTTAATACCAAGAATTCTTCGCAGACACCGCATATGAAAGCTGTTTAAACGTTTCTCTTGGTGTGAGTA
Organism: Cepaea hortensis; assembly: GCA_963921405.1. Classification (NCBI taxonomy): domain Eukaryota; kingdom Metazoa; phylum Mollusca; class Gastropoda; order Stylommatophora; family Helicidae; genus Cepaea; species Cepaea hortensis. The sequence goes on from OY992877.1 coordinate 220,753,354, forward strand.
AGTTGTCCAGGTTTCACTGCCATAAAGAAGAGTACTAAGGACACAGGATTGATAGACAAGGACTTTTGTTTTGGCAGTAAGCTTCCTGTTCTCCCAGACTCTTTTTCTTAACCTGTTCATTGTTGTTGCTGCCTTACCAATCCAGATGTTGATTTCCTGATCTAGGGATAATTTGCTATTTACCACTGATCCTAGATATGTAAAATGGTCTACCATCTCTAGTTCGGCGTCGTCAATAAAGACTGATGGTACCCCATGTGCACCTTGTGACATAATCTGTGCCTTCTTTTTGCTAATTGTTAAACCAAATTCAGAACAAGCATTGGAGAATGCAGATAGTAGACATTGCAATTCTTCCTCAGAGTGGGTCGTAACTGCAGCATCATCTGCAAAAAGCAACTCTCTGATCAGTACCCTCCTAATTTTGGACTTGGCCTTCAATCTCTGAGCATTGTAGAGGCCACCATCTGAGCGTGAGTGAATGTATATACCACCATCCTGATCACAAAAGGCATATTTCAGTAGAAGTGAAAAGTATATTCCAAAGAGGGTGGGAGCTAGTACACAACCTTGCTTAACTCCACTCTTGATTTCAAACTCTTCAGACGTTGCACCATCAAACTTGATTATACCCTTCATGCCTGTGTGGAATGATTCCACAATGGACAGAAGAGTTGGTGGCCAGCCAATCTTCTTTAGTGCCTTGAACAGACCCTCACGACTGACCAAATTAAATGCCTTTGTGAGGTCAATGAAGGCAATAAACAGTGGTTGATTCTGTTCACTGCATTTTTCTTGTATTTATCGCAATGAGAATATATCAATGGTAGACCGGTTCTGTCGAAAGCCACACTGTGATTCAGGGTAGACTTGATCTCCTAGGACTTGAAGTCTGCGCAGAACAATTCTGGCAAATACTTTTCCAATAATACACAGAAGTGAGATACCCCTATAGTTGTTGCAGTCGCTCCGATCGCCTTTGTATGAAGAACAGATACAATTGTAAATTAATTACATTAATAGCGATTTTTGAAATTGATTTAAGATTTATTGTTAAATGAACTTTTGATTTTAAACCAAAAAATGACCGCAGTGTAGTACTGACACTGACTACCTTTACTGTTTTAAAATATTGGTGACAAAAGTTAAGAAAGGTAAGAATGATATTGCACGACTTTTATAATTTTATAATGTTGTGGCCCGCTTAACTACCGAAAATAGTAAATATGGCCCTCGGCTTAAAAAGCTTGGGAACCACTGCTCTAGATGTATACACACACAGCCATATCTTATATTACAATCTACTAGTCTACAGTCATGTTAGAGGCATTCTTTCTCTCTCTCTCTCTAGCACAGCTATATACTATATTACAGTCAACCAGTTTGCTATCATCAGTCATGAGATGTCACAGCTCCAAATATCTCAGCTTCCACCAGCTTACAATCATCAGTCATGAGTTGTCACAGCTCCAAATATCTCAGCTTCCACCAGCTTACAATCATCAGTCATGAGATGTCACAGCTCCAAATGCCTGTGCTTCCAATTTAAAATGCTGCAGTTGGCTCCAAAAATGTGATTGACTGCTACAGACATGCTGACAAGACAACTCTGCTACCTCAGAACCTTTACTGCCACTTGTTGCTGTGACCTGGTCTACGGCAGTGCACTGCTCAGACTCTCTGGGTGCAGAGATCAAGTCTAACCGTGTCACAGCTGTGTCTGTGTTCACAGTGGACAGATCTGAGGTCTTCTCTGGCCCACTAGGCTGTTCTACACTTGCTGCAGCAGATGGTTGGTGCCAGGCCGAGGCCTGGAGGCTTGCCTGCAGCAAACTGGGGATGTGGGAGATGAGTTCAGTGTTGGATGAGAGCAGCTTCTGTAGCTGACCACACACATGACTGCTGGCTGATTTCCCCTGCACACCTCTTCCAGGTAGGGGTTCTGACACATCCCTGGCTGGATAGCTCAGCTGCGCACTGCAGGAATAGATATATGATATCTAACTCAGCACATCAATACACAACATGGTCTAGCTTAAGAAAATCATCTTGTTGCAAACAACAAAACATGAGACAGAGAAGGATAAAACTAAACACATTTGTTAATGAAACACAAGATCTGAGAAAACTTGAGTCATGGAAAGATACAACAATCATAAACACATGGGTTAATGAAACACAAGATCTGAGGACACGAGTCATGGAAAGATACAACAATCATAAACACAAGATCTGAGAAAACTTGAGTCATGGAAAGATACAACAATCATAAACACACGATCTGAGAAAACTTGAGTCATGGAAAGATACAACGATCATAAACACAAGATCTGAGAAAACTGGAGTCATGGAAAGATACAACAATCATAAACACATGGGTTAATGAAACACAAGATCTGAGAAAACTTGAGTCATGGAAAGATACAACAATCATAAACACAAGATCTGAGAAAACTTGAGTCATGGAAAGATATAACAATCATAAACACAAGATCTGAGAAAACTTGAGTCATGGAAAGATACAACAATCATAAACACAAGATCTGAGAAAACTTGAGTCATGGAAAGATACAACAATCATAAACACAAGATCTGAGAAAACTTGAGTCATGGAAAGATACAACAATCATAAACACAAGATCTGAGAAAACTTGAGTCATGGAAAGATACAACAATCATAAACACAAGATCTGAGAAAACTTGAGTCATGGAAAGATACAACAATCATAAACACATGGGTTAATGAAACACAAGATCTGAGAAAACTTGAGTCATGGAAAGATACAACAATCATAAACACAAATAAGAAAAGCATGCGTTACAAATAAGACAACAAAGCACACAAATAAACGAAAGATGAAACAAACAATTTAAGTTAAAGACAGACAATCGTGGCATGTTCTCCTCAAGGATGTCTCCTCATTAATTTAAATTAATGACATCAGTAAATCTCATGTTCACCTCACAGATGTCTCTTCATTGAGTTATATTAACAACATCCCTAATCCCCATATTTTCCTCACAGATGTCTCTTCATTGAGTTATATTAACAACATCCCTAATCCCCATATTTTCCTCACAGATGTCTCTTCACTTATTTATATTAACAACATCCCTAATCCCCATATTTTCCTCACAGATGTCTCTTCACTGATTTATATTAACATCCCTAATCCCCATATTTTCCTCACAGATTTATATTAATGACATCCCTAATCCTCATGTTCTAATCACAGATGTCTCATCCATCCACCTGTTGTATTCTGTTATATCTCATCCATCCACCTGTTGTATTCTGTTATATCTCATCCATCCACCTGTTGTATTATTTTATATCTCATCCATCCACCTGTTGTATTCTGTTATATCTCATCCATCCACCTGTTGTATTCTGTTATATCTCATCCATCCACCTGTTGTATTCTGTTATATCTCATCCATCCACATGTTGTATTCTGTTATATCTCATCCATCCACATGTTGTATTCTGTTATATCTCATCCATCCACTTGTATTATTTTATATCTCATCCATCCACCTGTTGTATTCTGTTATATCTCATCCATCCACATGTTGTATTCTGTTATATCTCATCCATCCACCTGTTGTATTATTTTATATCTCATCCATCCACCTGTTGTATTATTTTATATCTCATCCATCCACCTGTTGTATTATTTTATATCTCATCCATCCACATGTTGTATTCTGTTATATCTCATCCATCCACTTGTTGTATTATTTTATATCTCATCCATCCACCTGTTGTATTCTGTTATATCTCATCCATCCACATGTTGTATTCTGTTATATCTCATCCATCCACTTGTTGTATTATTTTATATCTCATCCATCCACATGTTGTATTCTGTTATATCTCATCCATCCACCTGTTGTATTCTGTTATATCTCATCCATCCACCTGTTGTATTATTTTATATCTCATCCATCCACCTGTTGTATTATTTTATATCTCATCCATCCACATGTAGTATTATTTTATATCTCATCCATCCACATGTAGTATTATTTTATATCTCATCCATCCACCTGTTGTATTATATTATTTTATATCTCATCCATCCACATGTAGTATTATTTTATATCTCATCCATCCACCTGTTGTATTCTGTTATATCTCATCCATCCACATGTTGTATTCTGTTATATCTCATCCATCCACATGTAGTATTCTGTTATATCTCATCCATCCACATGTAGTATTCTGTTATATCTCATCCATCCACATGTATTATTTTATATCTCATACATCCACATGTAGTATTCTTTTATATCTCATCCATCCACCTGTTGTATTCTGTTATATCTCATCCATCCACATGTTGTATTCTGTTATATCTCATCCATCCACATGTTGTATTCTGTTATATCTCATCCATCCACATGTTGTATTCTGTTATATCTCATCCATCCACATGTAGTATTATTTTATATCTCATACATCCACATGTAGTATTATTTTATATCTCATCCATCCACCTGTTGTATTCTGTTATATCTCATCCATCCACATGTTGTATTCTGTTATATCTCATCCATCCACATGTAGTATTCTGTTATATCTCATCCATCCACATGTAGTATTCTGTTGTATCTCATCCATCCACATGTAGTATTATTTTATATCTCATCCATCCACATGTAGTATTCTTTTATATCTCATCCATCCACATGTAGTATTCTTTTATATCTCATCCATCCACCTGTTGTATTCTTTTATATCTCATCCATCCACATGTAGTATTATTTTATATCTCATCCATCCACATGTAGTATTATTTTATATCTCATCCATCCACCTGTTGAATTCTGTTATATCTCATCCATCCACCTGTTGTATTATTTTATATCTCATCCATCCACATGTAGTATTATTTTATATCTCATCCATCCACCTGTTGTATTATTTTATATCTCATCCATCCACATGTAGTATTATTTTATATCTCATCCATCCACCTGTTGTATTATTTTATATCTCATCCATCCACCTGTTGTATTATTTTATATCTCATCCATCCACCTGTTGTATTATTTTATATCTCATCCATCCACATGTTGTATTCTGTTATATCTCATCCATCCACTTGTTGTATTATTTTATATCTCATCCATCCACCTGTTGTATTCTGTTATATCTCATCCATCCACCTGTAGTATTATTTTATATCTCACCCATCCACCTGTTGTATTCTGTTATATCTCATCCATCCACATGTAGTATTATTTTATATCTCATCCATCCACATGTTGTATTCTGTTATATCTCATCCATCCACCTGTAGTATTATTTTATATCTCATCCATCCACATGTTGTATTCTGTTATATCTCATCCATCCACATGTAGTATTATTTTATATCTCATCCATCCACATGTTGTATTCTGTTATATCTCATCCATCCACCTGTAGTGTTATTTTATATCTCATCCATCCACATGTTGTATTCTGTTATATCTCATCCATCCACATGTAGTATTATTTTATATCTCATCCATCCACCTGCTGTATTCTGTTATATCTCATCCATCCACCTGTTGTATTCTGTTATATCTCATCCATCCACCTGCTGTATTCTGTTATATCTCATCCATCCACCTGTAGTATTATTTTATATCTCATCCATCCACATGTTGTATTCTGTTATATCTCATCCATCCACCTGTAGTATTATTTTATATCTCATCCATCCACATGTTGTATTCTGTTATATCTCATCCATCCACATGTAGTATTATTTTATATCTCATCCATCCACATGTAGTATTATTTTATATCTCATCCATCCACATGTTGTATTCTGTTATATCTCATCCATCCACATGTAGTATTATTTTATATCTCATCCATCCACATGTAGTATTATTTTATATCTCATCCATCCACATGTAGTATTATTTTATATCTCATCCATCCACATGTAGTATTATTTTATATCTCATCCATCCACATGTTGTATTCTGTTATATCTCATCCATCCACCTGTTGTATTCTGTTATATCTCATCCATCCACCTGCTGTATTCTGTTATATCTCATCCATCCACCTGTTGTATTCTGTTATATCTCATCCATCCACCTGCTGTATTCTGTTATATCTCATCCATCCACATGTAGTATTATTTTATATCTCATCCATCCACATGTTGTATTCTGTTATATCTCATCCATCCACCTGTAGTATTATTTTATATCTCATCCATCCACATGTTGTATTCTGTTATATCTCATCCATCCACATGTAGTATTATTTTATATCTCATCCATCCACATGTTGTATTCTGTTATATCTCATCCATCCACCTGTAGTATTATTTTATATCTCATCCATCCACATGTTGTATTCTGTTATATCTCATCCATCCACATGTAGTATTATTTTATATCTCATCCATCCACCTGCTGTATTCTGTTATATCTCATCCATCCACCTGTTGTATTCTGTTATATCTCATCCATCCACCTGCTGTATTCTGTTATATCTCATCCATCCACCTGTAGTATTATTTTATATCTCATCCATCCACATGTTGTATTCTGTTATATCTCATCCATCCACCTGTAGTATTATTTTATATCTCATCCATCCACATGTTGTATTCTGTTATATCTCATCCATCCACATGTAGTATTATTTTATATCTCATCCATCCACATGTAGTATTATTTTATATCTCATCCATCCACCTGTTGTATTCTGTTATATCTCATCCATCCACATGTAGTATTCTGTTATATCTCATCCATCCACATGTAGTATTATTTTATATCTCATCCATCCACATGTAGTATTATTTTATATCTCATCCATCCACCTGTTGTATTCTGCTATATCTCATCCATCCACCTGCTGTATTCTGTTATATCTCATCCATCCACCTGTTGTATTCTGTTATATCTCATCCATCCACCTGTTGTATTCTGCTATATCTCATCCATCCACCTGTTGTATTCTGTTATATCTCATCCATCCACCTGCTGTATTCTGTTATATCTCATCCATCCACATGTAGTATTATTTTATATCTCATCCATCCACCTGCTGTATTCTGTTATATCTCATCCATCCACATGTAGTATTATTTTATATCTCATCCATCCACCTGTTGTATTCTGTTATATCTTATCCATCCACATGTAGTATTCTGTTATATCTCATCCATCCACCTGTTGTATTCTGTTATATCTCATCCATCCACATGTTGTATTCTGTTATATCTCATCCATCCACATGTTGTATTCTGTTATATCTCATCCATCCACATGTTGTATTCTGTTATATCTCATCCATCCACCTGTTGTATTCTGTTATATCTTATCCATCCACATGTTGTATTCTGTTATATCTCATCCATCCACATGTAGTATTCTGTTATATCTCATCCATCCACCTGTTGTATTCTGTTATATCTCATCCATCCACCTGTTGTATTCTGTTATACCTCATCCATCCACATGTTGTATTCTGTTATATCTCATCCATCCACATGTAGTATTCTGTTATATCTCATCCATCCACCTGTTGTATTCTGTTATATCTCATCCATCCACATGTTGTATTCTGTTATATCTCATCCATCCACATGTAGTATTATTTTATATCTCATCCATCCACATGTAGTATTATTTTATATCTCATCCATCCACATGTAGTATTATTTTATATCTCATCCATCCACATGTAGTATTCTTTTATATCTCATCCATCCACATGTAGTATTCTTTTATATCTCATCCATCCACATGTAGTATTCTTTTATATCTCATCCATCCACATGTAGTATTATTTTATATCTCATCCATCCACCTGTTGTATTGTTATATCTCATCCATCCACATGTTGTATTCTGTTATATCTCATCCATCCACATGTTGTATTCTGTTATATCTCATCCATCCACATGTAGTATTATTTTATATCTCATCCATCCACATGTTGTATTCTGTTATATCTCATCCATCCACCTGTTGTATTATGTTATATCTCATCCATCCACCTGTTGTATTATTTTATATCTCATTCATCCACATGTTGTATTCTGTTATATCTCATCCATCCACATGTAGTATTATTTTATATCTCATCCATCCACATGAAGTATTATTTTATATCTCATCCATCCACATGTTGTATTCTGTTATATCTCATCCATCCACATGTTGTATTCTGTTATATCTCATCCATCCACATGTAGTATTATTTTATATCTCATCCATCCACATGTTGTATTCTGTTATATCTCATCCATCCACCTGTTGTATTATGTTATATCTCATCCATCCACCTGTTGTATTATTTTATATCTCATCCATCCACATGTAGTATTCTGTTATATCTCATCCATCCACATGTAGTATTATTTTATATCTCATCCATCCACATGTAGTATTATTTTATATCTCATACATCCACATGTTGTATTCTGTTATATCTCATCCATCCACATGTAGTATTATTTTATATCTCATCCATCCACCTGTTGTATTCTGTTATATCTCATCCATCCACATGTTGTATTCTGTTATATCTCATCCATCCACATGTTGTATTCTGTTATATCTCATCCATCCACATGTTGTATTCTGTTATATCTCATCCATCCACATGTTGTATTCTGTTATATCTCATCCATCCACATGTAGTATTATTTTATATCTCATCCATCCACCTGTTGTATTCTGTTATATCTCATCCATCCACATGTTGTATTCTGTTATATCTCATCCATCCACATGTTGTATTCTGTTATATCTCATCCATCCACATGTTGTATTCTGTTATATCTCATCCATCCACCTGTTGTATTATGTTATATCTCATCCATCCACCTGTTGTATTCTGTTATATCTCATCCATCCACCTGTTGTATTATGTTATATCTCATCCATCCACATGTTGTATTCTGTTATATCTCATCCATCCACATGTTGTATTATGTTATATCTCATCCATCCACATGTTGTATTATGTTATATCTCATCCATCCACCTGTTGTATTATTTTATATCTCATCCATCCACCTGTTGTATTCTGTTATATCTCATCCATCCACATGTAGTATTATTTTATATCTCATCCATCCACATGTAGTATTATTTTATATCTCATCCATCCACCTGTTGTATTCTGTTATATCTCATCCATCCACATGTAGTATTATTTTATATCTCATCCATCCACATGTAGTATTATTTTATATCTCATCCACCCACCTGTTGGATTCTGTTATATCTCATCCATCCACATGTTGTATTCTGTTATATCTTATCCATCCACATGTAGTATTATTTTATATCTCATCCATCCACATGTTGTATTCTGTTATATCTCATCCATCCACCTGTTGTATTCTGTTATATCTCATCCATCCACATGTAGTATTATTTTATATCTCATCCATCCACATGTAGTATTATTTTATATCTCATCCATCCACATGTAGTATTATTTTATATCTCATACATGCACATGTTGTATTCTGTTATATCTCATCCATCCACCTGTTGTATTCTGTTATATCTCATCCATCCACATGTAGTATTATTTTATATCTCATCCATCCACATTTTGTATTCTGTTATATCTCATCCATCCACCTGTTGTATTCTGTTATATCTCATCCATCCACATGTAGTATTATTTTATATCTCATCCATCCACATGTTGTATTCTGTTATATCTCATCCATCCACCTGTTGTATTCTGTTATATCTCATCCATCCACATGTAGTATTATTTTATATCTCATCCATCCACATGTAGTATTATTTTATATCTCATCCATCCACATGTAGTATTATTTTATATCTCATACATCCACATGTTGTATTCTGTTATATCTCATCCATCCACCTGTTGTATTCTGTTATATCTCATCCATCCACATGTAGTATTATTTTATATCTCATCCATCCACATGTTGTATTCTGTTATATCTCATCCATCCACCTGTTGTATTCTGTTATATCTCATCCATCCACATGTAGTATTATTTTATATCTCATCCATCCACATGTAGTATTATTTTATATCTCATCCATCCACATGTAGTATTATTTTATATCTCATACATCCACCTGTTGTATTCTGTTATATCTCATCCATCCACCTGTTGTATTCTGTTATATCTCATCCATCCACATGTTGTATTCTGTTATATCTCATCCATCCACCTGTTGTATTCTGTTATATCTCATCCATCCACATGTTGTATTCTGTTATATCTCATCCATCCACCTGTTGTATTCTGTTATATCTTATCCATCCACCTGTTGTATTCTGTTATATCCCATACAACCACGTGTATTCTTTCTCTTATCTCATCCATCCACCTGTTGTATTCTTTATATTCCATACAACCACTTGTATTCTTTCTCTTATCTCATCCATCCACTTGTTGTATTATGTTATATCTCATCAATCCACCTGTTGTATTCTGTACTGCGTTATAACCACAAAATCTGCACTAACGCCCTGACAAAACAGAGCCAGTCAGTTTGTCTACCAAAGATTGGAAAGTCACATGTTACTGTAAGAAAAGGGAATGTAAGGAATTTAATGTCTGCTTTAGTTTATGCCAAACATCACAGGGTAACATGTCCTGAAAGTCCAGACTTGGTGGAGACATGAGGCCATATGAAGTTGCCGCCACCAGCGAGAGTAGTGGACTAGATGTCCAACACCCAGCCCAGACTTAGCAGAGTCACTCAGGGGAAAAACCCGTGTGATCTTAAGACGGCAACTGAATGCAGGTCTAACACCTACCTAAAGTCCAGACGTATTGGAGACTGGAGAACTTTTCAAGTGCGGCAAGCAGGGTCCTTGTTAACACATCATCTGGGAGATCAGGGGTTCAGCCGAACTTAACCTGTGAAGCTGAGACGGCAATACAGGGAGATAAGAAACCCAATTGAAACTGTTGCATGACACAACGTGACGAAGCATTGTTTCAGACAGGTGGCGGATCATCGGTCAATTTGACTGACAGATGAAACTAGTCCATGAGGAAAGGAGAGAAGGGGTGAAAAGAATTCAGGACTTAATACACCCCGGTAACTTGTCCTACGGGGAAAAAGAGGAGGGGTGAAAAGGGTTATGGACTTAAGACGTCCCAGTAACCTGTCCAATGTGGGAAATAGGTGGAGTTAACGAGATTGGACATAAATAATTATCCCACGTGCCATGATCCTATGTCAGGTCATTGTTAGTTAGTTAGTTAGTGGACAGATCATCCTCATTGCACATCGAATTGTTCAGTCCATAAGTGCTCGGATCCCCTCCTCAGCAAATCCCGCAGCATGTAGCAGCTAACGACACCAGTTCTGTGTTGGTTTATCAATCTTCTTTGGTTTCTTGCATAGTGCTCTTGTTTTGGCCACATCTCTTTTAATTTGCTGTTCTCGCAGTCTGATCATGGTTGTAGATTCAGTCATCACTTGATTCTCGCAAAAGTCTTACTTCTCGTAGAGCATTCAGAATGTCAGCCTGGTCCATGGCGCGTCCGCCCTCCACAGTAGCCTTACCTGCGAGCTTGTCAGCCCGCACTGTCAGGTCATGGAGTGCTCAATACAGACAGTCCAGAGTTTCACGCAGTTCAGCGTGAAGATGAGAAGATTCATAGATTCAAGCCTTGCATGAAAACGGTGAGGTAAATTTCTGAACAGGGAACGGCTCCTGGAGGCAATGAGTGGGGCTAGAGCCATGGGCCGATTGAGACATGGGTCTGTAGTTTATGTCGCACGCCCATATATTGTGCCGCTATACCCGTAGTTAGGTTGTGTAGTTAGGTTGTGTAGTTATTGTAGACTCTAGGTATCATGTCAATGTGACTGACATGTTGTGTAAGTAATATTGTGGAATGTCAAATACTCAGAGTCAATATAAGAATCAAAACTGAATCACGTTCTGTTATTCGAGCTGCATTGAGTTGTTTTAAAGAGTTAGCTGTTGTGAACTGTGCAGAGCGGTAGAGTGAAACAGAATTTAAGACATTGTGAGAAACTGCTATAGTGAGGCGATTATAGCATCACCAGGCAGAAGTGTGATCACAGCAGCAACAGATATAGAATATTCATCATGCACTATCACTGCCGTTGCAAACAAGCCTGGGATCCTGCAACTGGTGCTCATAGAATATTCACGACACACTAAACTAAATCTATATCTATAAAACAGAATGTATGTATGTGATGTATTGGATGCTTTCGATAACGGTCCATCCGATTGAGATGAAATTTTCTACACGTCTTCTTTTCATTCCCGTGCAACCAACTGTCATAGTTTTTTTAATTGTAGAATCAGCTATTTACTTACTAAAATTTAATAATTAAATGACATGACTTAACATAAGAAATAATATATAAAGGGACATAACATTTAGTAGCATTGCTATATCTTAGGTTAAGTCCCCTGGCTATAGATAGATAAATAGATCTGACCCGATAGATAGAGAGGGTGGGATAGACGGAGGGAGAGACAGGACGGACAGGCAGGCAGGCAGGCAGATAGATAGATAGATAGATAGATAGACAGACAGACAGACAGCCGGGCCATCAGACAGACAGACAGACAGACAGTTGGGAACGGGAGCTTATATGACTACTTATATGAATTAAATGAGATGCTCCCCACCAGGAGCTGGGCGAAGCCGGGCCATGTCAGACAGACAGACAAAAATCAGACAGACAGATAGATAGATAGATAGATAGATAGATAGATAGATCCCCGCCTGGGCCTGGTCAGCTAGTATATATATATATATCTATATGTCTGAGCGCTGCAACCTAAAATCGCAAGCCCCAATCATTCGGCGCATATCTTTAGATTGCTGGCAACATGGGGAGCTCAAAACAGAAAGTGAATATCAACGGCCTATCGAAATGTCCAGTAACAGGCGTTTAAACGGCGAAATGTACAGTAACAGAAGAATTACAGCGAAACTATATTTATGTATGTTGAAACTTTATATAAAGAACATAAACATGTTACAAAAGTGTCAAAGAACTAAGAATTTGTGAAGAACGGGTTTCATACAGACGATCTGATTATGTTCAAGGAAATTTCATAGGACACTCTATGAATAACAGTTTGGCCTAGAGACATGATTGAACTATTAGCTTAATTGTTAGTTTATACGGGAGAAAAAGAAAATGTTACCGCCCACATTGAAAGATAAATATTATTGCTACCTTAGTGACCGTGAGAATTATGAGACTGTAATATCGAAATGAACAATAGTTTGAAGTTGGTGAATATTTAAGGAACTTTAAAAATCAGAAGTATTATATATTCAAGTACAACTATTGTAATAGACACAACGAGTATAAATAGACACATAATACAAGCTGTATACATCAGATGTTTGGCCAGGTACACCCAGGAACTAAAGATCCTGACCCGACCCAATTTGGAAATAGTTCACGGATGCTTGTGAGTTCAACACGGGAGCAACGCTGGATACAGCTGTGTAAGAGGTCAACGCAACGCATCAAGATTTGACAACGGAAAAGCTTAGAGAATCTATATCTATAAAACAGAGTGTATGTTTGTTTGTTTGTTTGTGGGTTTGTGGGTATTGGATGCGTTCGATAACGGTACATCCGATTGAGATGAAATTTTCTACACGTCTTCCTTTCATTCATTTGCAACCGACTATAATAATTTCTTAATGTAAAATCTTCGACTTATTTAATAACATTTACTTTTCCATTTTCATTATATAATGTCTATATAGCAGGGGCACTTCACTCTAGAAAAGTTATTTCAAGGGGCATAACTTTTAATAAAATTTCTATATACTTTATAGTCATATTGTTGGACTTACTTGCACTATTGTTAAACTTTTTGTCTATAGTTATTTTTAGGCATATGAGTTATAATAAATAATTATATAATCTTTAAGGCATTTTCAAAGTTTTCATAAAAATAATGCATAATGCATAACATTGTAACCCATCTTTTTCTACAGTTTTCATTGAATGGTGTGTGGAAGGACATTCTTTTAAGTTACTGTGCGCCAAGAGCTGGGCGAAACCACGCCGGTCAGACAGATAGACAGACAGACAGTCGGGAACGGGAGAGCTTATATGACTACTTATATGAATTAAATTAGATGCTCCCCACCAGGGACTGGGTGAAGCCGGGCCGGGACAGAGAGACAAACAGATAGTCGGGAACGGGAGAGCTTATATGACTACGTATATGAATTAAATGAGATGCTCCCCACCAGGGACTGAATGAAGCCGGGCCGGGTCAGCCAGCCAGACAGACAGACTGATAGATAGATAGATCCCCTCCAGGGCCTGGGCGAAGCCGGGCCGGGTCAGCTAGTTAGTCATAAATAGAAACTCTTTGTAATCGTTAATGTGATCGAACAGTGTGAAATAGTAATGTGGATGACTCCTATAAATTGCAAATGTGATCGTTAGAAACAGAAACTGTGCAAACTAAATCTGCGATAATACAAATACCGCAATTGTGAACAGGAAGATTCATGCGTTCTTGCAGGACAACTGTGTTATACTGTGAAATTTAAATATGCAGTCAGTTGGCAGATGTAAACAAATGGATTATTGGTAACATTAGAGTAATTAGATATTACCGTTAGTGGTAATAAGTGATAATAAGTTCCCACCAATGAGACACTTGGTGACCTGCCAACCATAGTGGAAGTAAATAAAGCCATCCAGCAACTCTCCAGCGGCAAGGCACCTGGTCCGGACTCCATCCTGGCAGAGATATACAAGGCAGGTGGGCCGGTCCTAACAGAGCAGCTTCACTAAGTCTTTACAAACATATGGGTGAACGAGACCATGCCACAAGATTTCAAGGACGCGTCAATAGTCCACCTTTACAAACGTAAAGGAAACCGCCAATCCTGTGACAACCACCGAGGCATCTCCTTGCTTTCAATTGCAGGGAAGATACTCGCCAGAATTCTTCTCAATCGCCTCACAGCTCATCTCGATCAAGGTCTTCTTCCTGAGAGTCAATGTGGTTTCAGAAAAAAACGTGGAACTGTTGACATGATTTTCACTGCAAGGCAGCTGCAAGAGAAATGTCAGGAACAGAACTGCGAAATGTTCTCCACTTTCATTGACCTTACCAAGGCTTTTGATACAGTCAGCAGAGAAGGACTGTGGAAGATTATGGCAAAATATGGCTGTCCACGAAAGTTTGTCCAAATAGTGCGGCTATTTCATGACGGCATGCAGGCAAGAGTACAGGAAAATGGTGAACTGTCTGAACCCTTTCCTGTCACCAATGGAGTGAAGCAAGGATGTGTCCTGGCACCAACACTGTTCAGCCTCATGTTTTCAGCCATGTTGATGAATGCCTTCGAGAACGACGACATTGGAATAGACATCAACTACCGTATGGA
Source organism: Cepaea hortensis (assembly GCA_963921405.1). Classification (NCBI taxonomy): domain Eukaryota; kingdom Metazoa; phylum Mollusca; class Gastropoda; order Stylommatophora; family Helicidae; genus Cepaea; species Cepaea hortensis. The sequence continues at coordinate 220,768,755 of OY992877.1, forward strand.
CGGAAAGTTATTCAATCTCAGAAGGCTGAAAGCTAAAACCAAAATTGACAGCGACACCGTCAGAGAGCTCCTGTTTGCTGATGATTGCGCTGTATACGCCAACTCAGAGGCAGACATGCAACATAATGTTTCAGCTTTCTCATATGCCTGTGCCAACTTTGGGCTCAATATCAATTTGGAGAAGACTGTAGTTATGTACCAGCGAATACCAGGGAATAATCACACTGTTCCGAATATCAAAGTGAATGGTCATAGTCTAAGTCTTGTGGACAAATTCACCTATCTTGGCAGCACTGTGTCACAAGTTGCCACAATTGATGACAAAGTGAATGCAAGAATCTCCAAGGCCAGCGCGGCCTTTGGCAGACTGTACAAGAATGTATGGGACAGAACTGGAATAAGCCTGCAAACAAAGCTGAAAGTCTACAAAGCAGTTGTATTATCCACACTGCTATATGCTTGTGAAACCTGGACTGTTTATCAGCGACACGCTAGGAAATTAAACCACTTACACACAGTCTGCCTTAGGAAGTGACTGAAGATTAAATGGCAAGACAAGATCCCAGACACTGAAGTCCTGGAAAGAGAGTCCATGCCCAGTATCTATACTCTACTAATGAAGAATCAGATTCGCTGGGCTGGTCACTTAACTCGCATGCCAGATCACAGGCTCCCTAAACGAATTATTTAGACAAAACGCTTTAAAGACACTCTGAAAATCTCACTGAGTGCTTTTGGAATTCATCATGACACCTGGGAGACTGCAGCCAGAGACCGAAATTTGTTGCGTGCATCATTACGCAAGGGTGCAGTCACTTGTGAGGCAACCAGGACTGCAAAAGCTGTGAAGAAAAGACAGAACAGAAAAACCACTGCAGAAAATCCTCCTCCAGAAATGTCAAGCATTCTTTGTCCACATTGTCGAAGAACATTTCGAGCCAAAATAGGCCTTATCAGCCATCTTATAACTCTCTGCTCCATACTTTCAACCCCACTGGATGAAATGAATGGTCATCATCATTCTTGATGGACAAACAACAACAACAACACTAATGCCGGACACACAGACACAAAATGAAAAACACAAAATAATGCAAATTATCTAATACACAAACTTTAAATAGTGGAACTTATCAGACAAACACAAAACAATGGTGATTCTCAGACATATAAACATGAAACGATGGTAATTCTCAGAATTACAAACATGAATCGCTGGCCATTCTCACATTAATATATAATATGTACATGAGAAGAAGAGAGCAGTCAGTATTACCAGATCAGCCCCTGGAGTTGACCGCCTGCTAGCGACATCTGTAGCGCCTCCCTGAAGCCAGCATTAAAGCCTGCCTGTAGCATCTGCTCCTGGCCAGCCTCCATGCCTTCACGAAAGCCGCCCTGATGATCAAACAACCAGTTTTTTCTGTTTACAATCTCAGACACACCAACAACCAGGTCAGATAACGATCATGATCTTGATTGAATGCAAATATGTATATTAGAAACACCTGCCAGAAATATGATTATTGTTGATAAGTGTGCTAACCAGTTCAATGTAGCCAGGTAGTGGCCTCAGATGTTCCATATTTATATGGCATGAATTGTTTACCATGTGTAATGTTGACATAACTTCTCTTAGCTGTTGCCCCTGACTTCATGAGGCTTGTTATTGCTCCTTTCCTCACAAGGCTAGTTGTTGCTCCTGTCCTCACAACACTAGCTGTTTCCCCTGTGCTCACAAGGCTTGCTGTTGCTCCTGTCCTCACAAGGCTTGCTGTTTCTCCTGTCCTCACAAGGCTAGCTGTTTCCCCTGTCCTCACAAGGCTAGCTGTTTCCCCTGTGCTCACAAGGCTAGCTGTTTCCCCTGTGCTCACAAGGCTAGTTGTTGCTCCTGTCCTCACAAGGCTAGTTGATGCTCCTGTCCTCACAAGGCTAGTTGATGCTCCTGTCCTCACAAGGCTAGTTGATGCTCCTGTCCTCACAAGGCTAGTTGATGCTCCTGTGCTCACAAGGCTAGCTGTTGCTCCTGTCCTCACAAGGCTAGTTGTTGCTCCTGTCCTCACAAGGCTAGTTGATGCTCCTGTGCTCACAAGGCTAGTTAATGCTCCTGTGCTCACAAGGCTAGTTGATGCTCCTGTGCTCACAAGGCTAGCTGTTGCTCCTGTCCTCACAAGGCTAGTTGATGCTCCTGTGCTCACAAGGCTAGCTGTTGCTCCTGTGCTCACAAGGCTAGTTGATGCTCCTGTCCTCACAAGGCTAGTTGATGCTCCTGTGCTCACAAGGCTAGCTGTTGCTCCTGTGCTCACAAGGCTAGTTGATGCTCCTATCCTCACAAAGCTAGTTGCTCCTGTCCTTACAAGGCTTGCTGTAGCCCCTATGCTCACAAGGCTTGTTGCTCCTGTCCTCACAAGGCTTGCTGTAACCCTGTCTGACCTCACAAGGCTTGTTGCTGCTCATGAGATAGGATGTTACAGTAAGATATCCATCCATCATGTGCCATCTCACTCGATGACCAGAGTCGTGGATCAGCTCCGTGTTTCTGTCTCGACCATGCCACTTGGCCAAGCCATCCAGATATTGACTTCTCTGTCTTCCCCTTGGTCTCCTCCCTTCAATCTTGCCAGTTGTCACCAACTTCTCCAATTAATTTCTTCTCATAACATGCCCAAAAAATTTTGACTGTCTACGCCTAATGTGCCGGTCTCTCTGGCCGAGGGGTTACAACACTTTCTCCATAATCCTGTTTATCACGCAGAGTCTCGTAGCAGGGCGAGAGCTGGGAGCAGTTTGACCCCCCGCTGGTGACTTGCGGGATAACTGAGCCGATCGCTCAGAAAGCAATGGCAAACTACTGAGCATAATCTTGCCAAGAAATCAACATACAGCTGAAAGATGCTGATGTTGACAGTGATGTCCTGTAAAGGATATGCAAAACATACGCCTAATGTCTCTAATCAGTTTACGATCTTCATTTGTTTCTTGTAGGACTTTTTCATTGGTTTTTCTGCCTGTCCATGGTATTCTTTGCATTTTTCTCAGAAACCACATTTCCACAGCCATCAGATGTTTTTCAGCTAGTCTGCTCACTGTCCACTGTAAGATATAGAGAAGCCAAATATCTAGCTAAGTAATTGGGTGCACTTTTAATAATCTAAACCAATCTGGTACAATATGACAGGACATTACAAAACAAGAGCCATGGCGAAGGAAACAAACCAGCAAGAGAACATACCAACCGAGTCATTTACTGGGTCACTAGCTGGGGACACAAAAGTGACCAGGCACAGAATGTGGTGTGTATTGTTAGCTGGACTGGAAGGTTAACTCAGGGCAGGACAGGTACCTGGTGGGTACAGCGGCCAGTCATGGGTTCAAATCTCCACGGAAACTCTGGGTAAAGGTTTACATGAATTTCCGGCTTAGAAAAAGGCTAGGGGATGCATTGGGAAGTAAAGGCGACCAGCGTGAGGCTGGTCGTACCCTAATTCAAATATCGACCGGTATAATAGGTATCTGGAGTTTGCACCTTAGACCTGACATGCTCTGTCAAACTTTGGCATTATAGGTGAGACTATAGAATGGTAGGAGGAGGAACACATTCCACGCTTAGCCTGTCTAAACTTCTAGGCATACGATCTGTGGGTAAAGAATATTCATTTAGATGTTAAAGAGTTCTAAGCCACGATGATCGGGCGATATGTCGATCATAACCGACCGTGCATATCGGCAGGTAAATGATGATGATGATGATGATGTTGAGTTGATGATGATGGTAGTGATGGTGGTTGGCCGTTAGACAGTGATCGGTGGTTGTACCTTATATTTCTTTAATACTATGTTACACTGTACATTGTTAAGGGATCTTCAGATCAGTTGTGTCTGTTATTCATATAGAGACATGTTTGACAACTCAATGCAGTCTAATAGGGTTGGCTTTAGCCCAAGCAGCACATTTTCATCCTACCCTATGATCAGTCGTTTTATTTGTATGCTGCATTTGTAATACCATCGATTGAGTGCATTCTGATGTAACAGGTGTTCAAGGTGAAATAAACTCACATTTGTGTTGTCTTTTATTTGACTTGTTAGACTAAGATTCTGTAGATCAGTCTATGGTCTGTATACTCGTTGATCTGACATGACATCACAATACAAAAGTAGGTTGGTCACATAATTAGTAGCCGTCCCAACACCGGAAAGAACTAACTTCTTTTATCTCCTTCTCTCCCTCTTTATTCCCCCCTCTTTCTCTCTACTCCTCTCTCTTTATATTGTAGCAGCAAAGAAGGTATTTTGCCACGACATGGTACGAGACAAAATAGTATCTCTTAACTGTTCTCTTCCCCTCTCTTCTCAGTGTTTACACACACTCACTCTCCCTCCATCCCCCTCCTCCCTTCTTTCTCATTCTTTCACAATATATATATATATATCTTCTTCTTCAGCGTTCCGAGCCATTGAGGTTCTTTGCTGCAAATACAATCCGTCTCCATTCGTCTCTCTGGTGGACCTTCTCTTGCCAGTCATTGATTCCAAGTGCTTGTAGGTCTGTACATGTATTATCTCTCCACCGCCTTCTTGGTCTACCTCGGGGTCTACGGTCATTTATTTCCTGAGTGTAAGCGAGTTTTGTTTCCCTATTATCTTCCATTCTTTCTATATGCCCCAGCCATTGTAGTCTATTAGCCTTCATGATACCAGTGATTAGCGGGGACTTAAACAGATCATAAATGTCTTTGTTACTTCTTCTTTTCCACTCTCCACTTTGTGTATCCCTAATGGGTCCAAAGATGCGTCTTAAAATTTTGTTCTCAAAGGTTTGTAACAAGGCTTCGTCTCCTTTCGTTGTACTCCAGGTTTCAGAGCCATACAGCACAACTGGTCTGATCAGTGTTTTGTATATTGTGATTTTGGTGTTACGAGATAGCGCCTTTGATTTTAGTAGATGTTGTAGTGCATAGTATATCTTATTTCCAGAGTTGATTCTAGTTTGTATTTCTTCCCTTATGATGTTGGAGCAGTTGAAGATCGTACCCAGGTATTTGTATGTTTCCGTTCTTTTAATGGTCATATTATCTATTTGTATGTGGCCAGAGTTTCTAGCCATTCCGTCTCTTGAAATTACCATATATTCTGTCTTATCTTGGTTGATAACCAGCCCCATCTGTTGGGCTTTTTCCTTTAAGTGAGTCAATATTTCCAATGTCTTTTGTTCACTTTGCCCTATAATATCTATATCATCTGCATAACCAAGCAGCTTGGATGTTCCTCCAATATCACATTCCTCCTTTACCTTCCTTACAACTTTCTCTAGAGCCAGATTGAAGAGTAGCGGCGATAGTGCATCACCCTGTTTCAAGCCAGATGTTATTTGGAAGGGGTCTGATTTCCTGCCTTTATATGTTACTATATTATAAGTATCTTCCATGCATAGTCTGGTCATGTTGATTAACTTCCTTGGTATTCCAAATTCCTGCATAGCATTCCATAGACTATTCCTATGGACACTATCATAAGCCTTTTTAAAATCCACAAAAATGTTATGGAGATCTCTTTTATATTCCCAATGTTTCTCGGCTATTTGTCGTAAGATAAATATCTGATCTATTGTTGATCTGTTTTGTCTAAAACCCGCCTGGTAGTCACCTAATATGTCTTCTGAATATGGTTTTAATCTATTTAGTAATATTGCGGATAGTATCTTATAGCTTGTGGACAGTAGTGATATTCCTCTATAATTTCCACATTGGAACTTGTCTCCTTTCTTAAAGATAGGTATCAATAATGACTCTTTCCAGTCATGGGGTAATTCTTCTGTCCTCCAGATTTTTATTATTAGTTCGTATAGCTTTAGATGTAATGCATGGCCACCTGCCTTTATAAATTCAGCAGCAATTCCATCAGTCCCAGTTGCCTTATTGTTTTTAAGTCGTGTGATTACATATAGGATTTCTTCAAATGTAGGTTCTTCAATTTGTGGTTCGCATGTTAGAACCTCTTCCTGTGAGAAAATGTTACTTGGAGCTTCACAATTTAGTAATTCAATAAAATATTCTTTCCATGTGTTGCACATTTCCTCATTGGTATTTATCATATTCCCATTTTTGTCTTTTAAACATCATCTATATATATATTAATATTCCATATTATTTTTCTGTATCCTCATCTTTCATATGATCATTTTCACTGCCACTTGATATTAAGATTTAATATATGCACTGCGTATTTCATCATGCTTATGTCAATTCCAGGAATTATAATATTTATTGAAGTGCATCACTATTTTTTCGTTACACAATGTGTAGCATATTGTTTTAATTTTCACCATTTTCCCCCATCTCCCCACAAGTTTGTCCATTTTTGTGAGGATGCTCACGATGATTGTCAGTGCATATGTGTGTGTAAAGTGTGGGAGTTTGTTCATATTAGATTTAGTGGGTATGTTAGCCAGCGTGTATGTGTCAAGATGTGTGAGTATGAGTGTTTGTGGATGGGTGGGTGTGTATATGTCTCTCTATGTGTGTTTTATATGTGTGTAGGTGGATGGGTGGGTGTTTATATGTGTGTATGCATGTCTATGTGTATGTATGTGTACTTGTGTTGATATGTGTGGTGCTTTTGTGTGTGCATGTATATTTATCTGTGTACATGTCTGTATGTGTGCATATATATGTGTATGTGCGTGTGTATAAATGTGTGGTGTTTCTATGTGTGTGTTTATATATGTGTGTATGAGTTTTTATGTGTGTGTAGGTGGATATTTGTAGGTATGTGTGTATGTGTGTATTAATGTCTTTGTGTGAATGTGTGTGTGTATGTATGTGTGCATGTATGTGTGCTTGAGTGTATGTGTGAGCATATCTGTATGTGTGATTGTGTGTGTGTGTGTGTGAGTGAGAAGTGTGAGTGAGAGAGTGAGTATGAGACAGAGAGAGTGATAGAGCAAGTATGAGAGAGAGAGAGAGAGAGAGAGAGAGAGAGAGAGAGAGAGAGAGAGAGAGAGAGAGAGAGAGAGAGAGAGAGAGAGCAAACGAACGAACAACGAACGAACAACGAACAAACAAACTTTATTTTAAAAGGGTAACAAATTGGGCATGCAGGCCCGTCTTACATTCGGCCCTTTCGATCACTCATCTTTCATTCATCAAATGTGCATGTTACATTTACATTGGGAAAAAAAAACATTGTCAAATGGATTTTGTTAGCATAAACAATGCATATTACGCATGGTACATTCACATGGGGAAAAAAACATTGTCAAATGAAAGTTGTAAACATAAACAGTGCATATTGCAATGTTGTGAGACACATCCCCCATCCACCCTCACACCCCGCAGCCACCCACACATCCCTCAGCCCTCCACATATCCCCCACCCACCACACCCCCACATACCTCCACACACTCACACAGACTCAGGCAAACATACATGCCGCCACCCACCCACTGATCCCCCACCCACACATTTACCAACCTACACATACATCCCCCACCCAACCCATAACCGACATGCACACACCCACCCACATATTCTCCACCACACACCCACACACCCGCAACCACCCAACAAAACACACATCACAAAACCACAGACACATACCCCCGTCAACCCACACATACATCCCACACCCTCACAATTTTCCCAACCTACACCCACCCAATATCCGCCACCTCTCAACTACACATCCCCTACCTATATACACATTCCCACCCACAAACATATCTCCCACCCATAAACACCCAAACAACACTCACCTCCCACCCACACACACCCCACCACCCACCCACACACATCCGCCGCTCACACACATCTTCCCACAAACACACATATCCCGCAACTATACACACATCCACCCACTCACGTACTCATCCATCAAACACTCACACCCACACATCACCCACCCGCCCATCAACACATGCATCTCTCATCTACCCTCCCACCCACACACACCCCAACCACCCAGCCAAACACACATCCCCCATCCTCACATACATCCATCATCCACCTGCACATTCCACACCTCCCCCCTCCCACACAAAACTCCACCCATAAACACATTCCCCCCACACACACACATCCCCGACATGCATTCCTCATACACATCCCCGCCCACACATCTCTCACCCACTCACACATCTCCCCACCTACCCATACATCCTCCACCTACAAACATCCTCACCCCCCACACATACATCCTCCACCCACTCACATTTACCCCATCCACACTCACACACTCCCACCCACACAGACATATCCCATTCACAGACACCCCCCACACTCATCCCCAACACCCATTACACATCCATCCCCCAACCCACACAATCTCCTACACACCCATTCACCCACCCAAATACATACTTCCAATAATACTCCCAAATATCCCCCCACACACACACATACACACACATCCCACACACACACATACATCCCCCACCGACTACACATCCCTTCACCCACCCACACATCACCCATACACATCCACCACATACAACCCCTCCACACACATCCCTCACATACACACCCATACAAACATCCTCACATCTACACACATACATGATCACTGAAACTAATAAGAACAAACTCCCACACTTTACACACAGTTGAGACACTGATGATTGTCGTGAGCATTCTCGCAAAAATTGTACATATACATTGTGTAGCGTAAAAATTAGTGATGCAATTCAACTCTCTCTCTCTCTCTCTCTCTCTCTCTCACTCACTCACATCACAGTAATGTTATATTATACATGATAAAATCAAGTGGCATACAAAATGATAATATGAAAGATGAGAATACAGAGAAAAAAAATATGGAATGGCATGTTACAGGACAATCAAGTGGCATAAAAAATGATACCTCGTAATATGAAAGATGAGAATGCATAAAAATATGGAATAGTATGTTACATGACATGCGTGCGCTCAACTCTCTCTCTCACTCACACTCACTAACTCTCCCACTCACTCTACAGTAACTTACATGTGTTAATTTTATGCATGTTAAAATCAAGTGGCATTCAAAGTGATAATATGAAAATGAGAATACACAAAAAATATGGAGCAGCATGTTAGATGACATGCGTGCACTCAACTCTCTCTCTCTCTCTCTGTGAGAGAGAAGAGAGAGAGAGAGAGAGAGAGAGAGAGAGAGAGAGAGAGAGAGAGAGAGAGAGAGAGAGAGAGAGAGAGAGAGAGAGAGAGAGAGAGAGAGAAGCGCACGAATGTCATGTGACATGCTAATCCATATTTTTTCTGTATCCTCATCTTCCATATTAGCATTTTTACTGTCAACTGAATTTAACATGTAATATATGCACTACTTATTTCATCATGTTTATGTCAATTCCAGGAATTATCTTATTGAATTGCATCACTATTTTTTTACGTTACACAATGTATAACATATTTTTGTCATTTTCATATTTTCCCCCCAGTTTTTCCATGTTTTACAATTTTTCCCCAATTTTGAATTTTCTTGTGATGATGCTCACGATAGTTGTCAGTGTATGGGTGTGTAAAGTGTGGAAATTTGTTCATATTAGTTTCAGTGATTATGTAAGGCATCATGTATGTGTCTAGATGTGAGGATGTTATGTGTGGGGATGTGCATGTGTGTGGGGATGTGCGTGTGTGTGGGTGGGGGATGTGTGTGTGTGGGTGGGGGATGTGTGTATGTGGGTGGGGGATGTGTGTGTGGGCATGGGTGTGTGGGGATGTGTGTGTGAGGTGTGTGTGGGGGATGTATGTGTGTGATGGGGATATGTATGGGGGTGTGGGAAGATGTGTGTGTGTGTGTGGGTTGGGGAATGTGTGTGGCTGGAGGATGTGTGTGTGAGGGGATGCGAGGGTGGGTGGGGAAATGTGCAGGTGGATGGGGATGTGTGGGTTGGGGTATGTGTTCAGGTGGGTGGGGGGTGTATTGGTGTTGGTGGGTAGTGGGATGTGTGGGTGTGTAGGTGGTGTGGGGGGTGTGTGTGTGTGGGTGGGTGGGGATGTGTTGTTGGGCGGGGATGTGTGTAGGTGGGAGATGTGTGTGGGTAGGGGATGTATGGGTGGGGGTGAATGGGTTGGTGCATGTATGTGTGCCTGGGTGGAGTGTGGGTGTATGGGGTATGTGTGTGTGGGTGGATGTGGGTGGATGGGTGGGGCATGTATGTGTGCCTGGGTGGGTAGGAGATGGGTGTGGGGGATGTGTGGTGGATGGGTGAGGATGTGTCTCATAACATGGTAATATGCATTGTTTATGTTTAAAATATTCATTTGACAATGTTTTTTCCCCTATGTGATTGTACCATGCACTATTGATGAACGAAAGGTGAGTGATTGGAAGGGCCGAATGTAAGACGGGCCTGCGCGCTCAACTTGTTACCCTTTGAAAATAAAGTTTGTTCGTTTGTTCTCTTGGTCTGGCCCCTATCCCAAGGCCTGTCCGACATGTAGTTGTGCTTCTGTCTCTCAGGGCTCTTGAGGTCATTGGGACATGCAAGCCCCTCTACTACGTCAAGGTGGAGACACATCACAGGGGCTAACCATCTTCTGCAAAGGGCCTCCTACGTAATAAAATACTAGTAGTAGTAGTAGTAGTAGTAGTAGTAGTAGTAGTAGTAGTAGTAGTAGTAGTAGTAGTAGTAGTAGTAGTAGCAATGTCAGTTGTCTGCCTTTTTTAATGTGTGTGTGTGCGTGCGTGCGTCTCGGTGTAAGGTGTTTTCGCAGAAAATTTCAATAGACCTTCCGGTGAGTTCTGATATGTACCCACGCCAGCTTCAGTTTCAATGTATTCAAAAACAACAGGTCACACATCACAGGAAACAACTATAATAAATTCTACTGTGGTCTGTCTGCTAGGCTGCAAGCGTTTATTGCTTAGAACTTTCTTCTCTGTGAAGCTATTTACGTTTTTTGGCGTACAGTAAGCTAAGTTTGTTTTTAACTCCTGTTTTTTTTTTTAAATCTCTCATTACCGTTTAGTGCATTTTTGAATTCTGCATTCATTTTTACATATATTTGAAGAAGAGTTTCAACATTAACTTCCTTTAACTGTGTTCAGGAGAAAATATTTAGCACAACCTTGAAAATGAGATAGCGCAATCATAACATAAAATTCAAAATGATGGTGCCCATAATATACTAATTACTATAGCGGACCTGTATTTGTTTGTAATTAGAACTGGCAATTTGACTACTAAAATTAAACAGAATACAGGTTTAATTTGTAACAGTAATTTATGTGTGTACCTGTATAATTTGTCAGCATTTGACATGACTGAAAATAATTTTGAAAGCCAGTTTTCAGACCATTCTGTATAAACCTGTAAGGCAAGACCCCGCGTACTGATAACATCACAGTAGAAATGATCAATGCCGTAGAAGAATATGGAATAGAACAAGTCACCAGACTGCTGAACGCAATATACGATACTGGAGATATACCTCCTGAATTATGTAATTCTATATTTATTGCAATCCCGAAGACATCAGCAGCCTTGGAATGTGATCAACATCGAACAATTAGTATAACGAGCCACATCACAAAGATTTTGCTAAGAATTATCATGTAAAGAGTTAGGAAGAAAATACAACCTGAAATAGGAGAAGAACAGTGTGAGTTTGTAGAAAGCAAGGGTACAGTAAATGCTGTGTATATAATGAGAACAGTAATTGAACATTCTATAGAAGTAAACGACACATCTTTGCTTTATTGACTACACAAAGGTTTTCGATAAACTAAGACATGTCAATATGATGGAGATGCTTGCAGATCTACAAATTGATGGGAAAGACCTTATAAAACAACATATATTGGAAACAACAAGCTAACATAAAGATTGATAAAAGAGGTGTGAGACAGGGATGTGTAATGTCTCAAGATCTTTTTTCCTGTCTAGTGAAAATATTTTCAGAAATTTACAAGATATGAAAGGAATCATCATTGGGGGACGAAACATCAATAACATTAGACATGCAGATAATACAGTATTGATTGCAGACAATAAGCAGGATCTGCAACAATTAGTAGATGTTATTGTTGCACACAGTGAACAACTGGGGTTAGAATTAAATTGTAAGAAGACAAATATTATGGTCATCACTAAGAAGAAGGAAATACCACAATGTAATATACAAGTAAATGGGAATATTCTTCAACAAGTGAGTCGATAAAATTATCTTGGAACAGTCATAACATCTGATGGGAGATGTCTTGAAGAGATTAGAACACGAATTGCCATGGTGAAGGCAGCCTTTTGCAAGATGAAAAATATACTGACCAATAAACAGATGTCAATTGCAATGAGAAAAAGAGAGTTGAAGTGCTACATAGAACCTATACTTTTGTAGGAATGTGAAGCATTGACAATGAGCAGACAAGCTGAAAAACATCTGATGGCTGTAGAAATGTGGTTTCTGAGGGAAATGCAAAGAATACCATGGACAGACAGAAAAACCAATGACCAAGTCCTACAAGAAACACATGAAAACCGTCAACTGATTAGAGAAATTAGTTGTAAATAATCACAATTTTTGGGTCACGTTATGAGAAGAAATAAATTGGAGAACTTGGTGACAACTGGCAAGATCGAGGGGAAGAGAACAAGGGGAGGGGAGAGAAGTTAATACCTGGATGGCTTGGCCACGCTGTATGGTCGAGACGAGAACACTGAGCTGATCCACAACTCTGGTGATCAAGTGAGATGGAAAAACATCACCACCCACGCTTACCAGCATGGCACATGATGATGATAACGAAGTACTTTTTTTTTTAGCAGCACAGCAGTACATAATTATTTAAATTTAAATAAAATACTGTGAAACAAGTTAAGGGATTTAAAAAAAATTAGTATTTAATTATTAATTGCTCACTTTTAGATAAAGAATAGTCTAATTATAGAGCAGAATTGGAAATCAACTATTAGCGAAAGTGATTGCTTAATTTATGCAGCAGTTACAAACTGATTTACTTACATTAATGCATGATATTTAATCAACAAAAGAAAGCTCACAATGCAGTGGGTACATCAAGACAATGTGAGTATATTTTCAATAATTGTTCTTTGACTTATGACAATTATTTCACATGACATTTAATTAACGAAATGATTATTCACAAACATTTGTGAATAATTAGGGAATATAGTGGTCAGTGTCTCAGCCTGTCACACGGGAGACCGAGCTTCGGTTCCCCACCGGCAATTTTAAAAAAAAAATTACATTTTAATAACATTTTTAATTTAAAAAATATTAAACATTACGAACTAAAATACAGAATTGAGAAACTCGAACCTTGTGAATAAAGTGTGCTCTATGGATCTGCAAAAGCTGCCGGGGAAGCAGCCCCCCCGCGCCCCCCCCCCCCCCCCAGGCAGTGACAGAGTGATCGAGTGTCGGAATTGATGGATCCAATAGATGTCTTTGTTTAATGTGAATGAATAGAAGTCAATGGAAGAAAATGGGCGAAAGCATACTTGCACAACAGAAGAGCGTGAGCACAGATAGGCGGAATCAAGAGCAAGAAAAAGAACTTGCAAAGAAAAGACAGACAAGAAGAGAGAACACTAGAGTCTTCTGATGTCTTCTCTAGTAAACGTCACGTGACCAGCCATTTGTGAATAATGTCTCTCATATTATTTACAAACGTTTGTGAATAAAGTTTCCCTTTAATTAATATAAATGGGCGGCTATTTTTAATCATTAATTAGGTCACAGCACATGCTATCGAAACAAGGATATCACCTTGACTTTCCTTTTGCCAGTTCACATAATAAAATATACATCTTGCCAGGTTTGTTTGCCAATAATTAGCAATGCACATGGTATTTAATGAATATTAATCAATTTGCTGCCATTTCTAATTATTAATTAGGTCACGGCACATAGATAGTATGTCAAGTTAGGCCTCGCCACCCTGGACACAAAAATGTTTCATAATATATGGTTGATTTGTGGTTCGTTTAAACATAAACAAGCACAGTATTTGAAAGCAAAATTTAATATTCTTAGCTCCCAATTTTACTGGGCCATGAGAAGAACTGCTCATTTGCTCAGATCCCTTTGCACTTCCTGGATAATGACACACAAATATTAATAACTCCGCTTAGAAATGACGGACAGTCTTCATTGAGATACCATTGGATTCATCTTGTCAAGCTGTACCCAAATGTGATGGTTTCATAAGTAAAAGCCCAATTTTTAAATATTGTCTAAAAATGCTAGTAGTAGTAGTAGTAGTAGTAGTAGTAGTAGTAGTAGTAGTAGTAGTAGTAGTAGTAGTAGTAGTAGTAGTAGTAGTAGTAGTAGTAGTAGTAGTAGTAGTGATAGATGTAGCCACTACGATTCAGAATCGCCAAATTTAACCAAAAATATATTTGCAGCTTTTTTCGGCTACTATCGTTTGTGTCTCTGATCTGAGGACATTTAGAGTACTCATTATGTTAAATGGGAGACTTTATACCCAGAGCGCTGGGAATAATGACTCCGCACTATTCACAGATTCGGCTGGTCATGGGACTGGTCACGTGAGGTCACTGAACATTTTTCTCAGAGCGATCAATCGATGGTATCACCTTCTTCTTCTTCAGCGCTCCGAGCCATTGAGGTTCTTTGCTGCAAATACAATCCGTCTCCATTCATCTCTCTGGTTGACCTTCTCTTGCCAGTCGTTGATTCCAAGTGCTTGTAGGTCTGTATATATATTATCTCTCCACCGTCTTCTTGGTCTACCTCGGGGTCTACGGTTATTTATTTCCTGAGTGTAAGCGAGTTTTGTTTCCCTATTATCTTCCATTCTTTCTATATGCCTCAGCCATTGTAGTCTATTAGCCTTCATGATACCAGTGATTAGCGGGGACTTAAACAGATCATAAATGTCTTTGTTACTTCTTCTTTTCCACTCTCCACTTTGTGTATCCCTAATGGGTTCAAAGATGTGTGTTAAAACTTTGTTCTCAAAGGTTTGTAGCAAGGCTTCGTCTCCTTTCGTTGTACTCCAGGTTTCTGAGCCATACAGCACAACTGGTCTGATCAGTGTTTTGTATATTGTGATCTTGGTGTTACGAGATAGCGCCTTTGACTTTAGTAGATGTTGTAGTGCATAGTATATCTTATTTCCTGAATTGATTCTGGTTTGTATTTCTTCCCTTATGATGTTGGAGCAGTTGAAGACGGTATCACCGCGATAAAAAATTGGGCACTCTTCCAAATAACGGTCCCAAATTATTTCCCCATATCCCTTACAGGGCCTAATTAGGTGATTATGCTAGTTGCAATATGCTGATTCAGGGGCAATATTTTGTGCTTTCGACAATTTTCTCCCATATTTATGCAAGGTTGGACGCTCACCCCAACTCTGCTCCCCCGGCTACATAACAACAACATTTGGAACCCACTGAGTGCACTGATATCGGTTCTTAGCTCAACATCAACATCATCATCAAGTGCCCTGCCATCTGGCGTAGGCGTTCATGGCTCTCCACAGATCTCAGTCTTTGGTGTTCTGGATCAACTCTGCCGTTGATATTCCTCCATGCCACCGTCTCAATCCATCCAGCATCATTCTCTTGGTCTGCCTCTTATTTGGCAAATAAAATTCACCTTAAACAAAGACATCTATTGGATCCACCGATTCTGACACACAATCACTCAGTCGTTGCCTGGGGGGGTTCCCCCCTCCCCATATGTCACCTGACCAGCAGAATCTGTGAATAATGTGGACTCATTTTTCCCAGTGCTCTGGATATAATCAGTCCAATGCTAAATTCCCCGATTATTTCCAGATCGCGTTAAAACAGACACAGATTACTTGATATAGTTTTCCCCTCCACGCTTTACATTCTGTATTTTTTGCACTTTGGGAATCCTTGTTATACCGGAGAATCAGGCTGTCTATTCTAAGTGGTAAGTAAACCTGTAAATACGTTTTATGAGACATGATATATTGTCCTATTACGTATTATTCAATTTAGCATCCATTGTTACATGTAATTTTCGACCATTTAAGTTGGCAATCAATCTCACACTAAAATGTTAAGACTGCATGCTGTAATGTGGTATTTCAATGGCGTAATAATATGACTGTTTTGCTTGTCATTCTCCTGCTATGACAATTTAATATTGTTATGGAATATTCAGAGGAAATAACATGATAATGAATGCATTATCATTCATATCATAATGAATGTGTTTGTGTGTGTGTACTGTATACATCATCAGCAATGATCTCTCCTTTAGTTAGGAAAAAGCAGTTTTAATCTCCCTTGGCGTAGTATGACCGTATGTTACCAAGAGTGGTGTGAGCGTGTAGGTCACACTTTTCCAAAATGCTAAAATCGTATTTTCATCTTTGTTCATATTAAATTATAAAATGACACACAAACAATAATTAAAAGGCAATTTAGAAAATGTTACTAAAGAGATGGCTACATCAGGTTGTGTGTGGCTTCTCTAATCTAAAGCTACTTACATTTTTTGCATTCCTGTCGATCTTCAGCCAGTCTCTACCCAAGTCTTCATCATCACTGTCAAGGTGAGCATCAATCGGCTTCGGTGGTTCCATGTCATTAGAAGACTTGTGACAAGCCAACATTGACAGATCTTACACTCCACTTCTAGGCACTATAGTTCAATAAACTAACAACTAAACCAGCCGAGTGTTTGTGTTTCTATCGAAGATTCTTTGACATAAACTACAGCAGGCCTCCTTTCCGCCCTCTCTCTCCTAATCTAATCTGTTGGTTGTCTGGTGTGTAGACGCAACTTGAGGAATGGTTTGAAGTCTTTTCTAGTTCACACGCCACGCTAAGAAACCCGCCGGTCATTAACTTCAACTGGTCAAATAATGGAGACAAAACAAAACAATAGAAACTCCTAAAGTGGTAAAATAACTGTTAACTACGTGCCGATGACAGCATCAACGTGCAGTATGACTTGAGTTCTCTCGGTAAGACCGCACTAGCTAAGATTAGTCCAAGTCGAAGATAAGAGAAATTGTGTAGTTTAAACAAATGCTCACTGTAACCCTAACTCAGTGAATCCACGGCTCCATCATCTGAGGACATGTCACTACAGACGCCATGTTGGCCAGATTTTCTCACCACACTCAGCCATAATCGGAGGAAGGGAGGTTTATCGTTATTTGTATTTATAGTGAGGAATGTTTCTAGTGAGGATGGTTTCTAGTGAGGATGGTTTCTAGGGAGGAATGTTTCTAGTGAGGAATGTTTCTAGTGAGGAATGTTTTTAGTGAGGATTGTTTCTAGGGAAGAATGTTTCTAGTGAGGAATGTTTCTAGTGAGGATTGTTTCTAGTGAGGAATGTTTCTAGTGAGGAATGTTTCTAGTGACAGTGAGGATTGTTTCTAGTGAGGAATGTTTCTAGTGAGGATTGTTTCTAGTGAGGATTGTTTCTAGTGAGGATTGTTTCTAGTGAGGAATGTTTTTAGTGAGGATTGTTTCTAGTGACAGTGAGGATTGTTTCTAGGGAAGAATGTTTCTAGTGAGGAATGTTTCTAGTGACAGTGAGGATTGTTTCTAGGGAAGAATGTTTCTAGTGAGGATTGTTTCT
Organism: Cepaea hortensis; assembly: GCA_963921405.1. Classification (NCBI taxonomy): domain Eukaryota; kingdom Metazoa; phylum Mollusca; class Gastropoda; order Stylommatophora; family Helicidae; genus Cepaea; species Cepaea hortensis. The sequence goes on from OY992877.1 coordinate 220,786,308, forward strand.
AGTAAGGATTGTTTCTAGTGAGGATTGTTTCTAGTGAGGATTGTTTCTAGTGAGGAATGTTTCTAGTGAGGAATGTTTTTAGTGAGGATTGTTTCTAGGGAGGAATGTTTCTAGTGAGGGATGTTTCTAGTGACAGTGAGGATTGTTTCTAGTGAGGATTGTTTCTAGTGAGGATCGCTTTGTGTTGCCGGGTACAGAGAGAGGGGTAGTACCTCGCGGTGAGTGCCAGCCATATCCCAAGGGATAAACCAGGTTCCTATTTGGTTCCCATCTTTCTTTCTTTTGTTTCAAACGTTTATTTCATACAAAGCAAACGCTTGTGCACGACGGTGGCCTCACTTTACCTAGCTCTTGTACGGCTCCAGGAATACCGCTTGTGTACGGCGGTGGCCTCACTTTACCTAGCTCATGTACGGCTCCACGAATACCGCTTGTGTACGGTGGCCTCACTTTACCTAGCTCATGTACGGCTCCAGGAATACCGCTTGTGTACGGCGGTGGACACACTTTACCTAGCTCATGTACGGCTCCAGGAATAACGCTTGTGTACGGCGGTGGACACACTTTACCTAGCTCATGTACGGCTCCAGGAATACCGCTTGTGTACGGCGGTGGACACACCACGGGCAACAGTCTTGGCTTTCTACATACACAATGGCTTCGAATGCGAAACAGCAGAGGGTGTGGTTCACATGAGGCGTGTTCACATGGCTGGCCATCGTGGAAGAGATTGGGACCTCACCATGTATTATCCCACAAACAGCAATGAGATTACAACAAAGAGAAAGCAGCGACACGACGGGTAATTCTTGGCCCTCTGGTGATGAGCCTCTTGTAAATATGCTCAGGCAAGAGACAACTCCTGTAGTTAATAAGGAAATGAATAATGACGAATGCATCTCAAATTCTGTTGTAAGGGTGCATTCTGACAATATCTACCTGAAAGGTAGAAGGAGAAGTCTGAAAATTAGTACGTGGAAAGTAAGTAGTATAGTAGGCAGGTAGAAGGAGAAGTCTGAAAATTAGTACGTGGAACGTAAGTAGTGTAGTAGGCAGGTAGAAGGAGAAGTCTGAGAATTAGTACGTGGAACGTAAGTAGTGTAGTAGGCGCCGTTATCACCATCTAGGCCTTGCCGGCTGGTGTTGGCTACCACGCCTCTCCACAAATTACGATCTCTGACGTCATGGACCAATTCTTGTGTTGACTTCCTTCCGTGCCGTGACATAAGACTGTCAAGGATCTTTTCACACTGTCTTCATCTACCTCTCTTTCCACAAATCTTTCCGGTTGTCACAACATGTTCCAGTGTTTGTCTTCTCATAACGTGACCAAAAAAAAAAAAAACGATGATTGCCTCTCTCTGATGTTTGTAGTAAGTTGACTTTGCGATTCAGCTTCCCTTAAAGCGTCCTGATTGCTCCATTTGGCTGTCCAATTAATTTTCAGCATTATTCTATAACACCGCATCTCCAAGGCTCCCATTGATTGTTTCGCCTGTTTACTAAATGTCCAGGATTCGCAGCCGTATGTTAAAACTGGTTCTCTGTAATCTGCAAGAATTCTTCTTCCGACTTTCAAGGACAGTGACTTATTGCACAAAATGTTCTTCATTTGATAGAATACAGTTTCTGCTTGTCCTATTCTGATCTTTATCTCAGTGATGCATCTTCCATCTGATATTATCCATGTTCCTAGATACATGAATTTCTGAACTTGCCCCCAAAATAACGTCCTGTGGGTGCCCTAGCCGGTGTGTTTGTGAGGTGGAGGTGAACACTATATTACTACAGATTATCCACGTTGCGCCTCGAGGGAAAATACATTTTGGATGTGCGTTGTCCGTTTTACAATCTATGTTACAGGTTTTTCTTCTTTCTGGGTGTGATTGTGTGACCATCATCTCACTATAACCTAAGACAGGTAAGGACTGATTGTGTGACCATCATCTCACTATAACCTAGGACAGGTAAGGTGTGATTGTATGACCATCATCTCACTATAACCTAGGACAGGTAAGGTGTGATTGTGTGACCATCATCTCACTATAACCTAGGACAGGTAAGGTGTGATTGTATGACCATCATCTCACTATAACCTAAGACAGGTAAGGTGTGATTGTGTGACCATCATCTCACTATAACCTAGGACAGGTAAGGTGTGATTGTGTGACCATCATCTCACTATAACCTAGGACAGGTAAGGTGTGATTGTATAACCATCATCTCACTATAACCTAGGACACTTAAGGTGTGATTGTGTGACCACACACATTGGCACCTTGCCGTCTTGACAGACGATAGTTTGTGCTTTAAAAAGGCATAATAACTTTTAACTATGGCGGTAGCGAGTGTGACTGATAAGGCCAATTTGCGCTGTAAATGTCCGTTCACAGTGGGTGCATGTGAACACGTGGTCATTTCCACCATCATGCACCATCTTACGTCTCAAACGCTTTGTGTGACCATCATCTCACTATAACCTAGGACAGGTAAGGTGTGATTGTATGACCATCATCTCACTATAACCTAGGACAGGTAAGGTGTGATTGTATGACCATCATCTCACTATAACCTAAGACAGGTAAGGTGTGATTGTATGACCATCATCTCACTATAACCTAAGACAGGTAAGGTGTGATTGTGTGACCATCATCTCACTATAACCTAAGACAGGTAAGGACTGATTGTGTTCTTCTTCTTCTTCTTCTTTCGTTCGCTTGAAATATGTCTATATCTGCAATGTCGTCTCTTGTATGAATTGAACTGTTTTTTTCAGTTCACACAGTGGTCCATAGAGTTTATCTTCCACTGTCGTCTCTCTAGGCCAGAAGGTTTGCCTAGATATGTTATATTTTGGGCAGTCTTGGAATATGTGCTCTGCTGTCTGCGACGCCAATCCACATGTGCACATGGCTGTTTCACCAATCTTGGATTTTGTATACATGTGGTTGCGAAATCTATTGTGTCCTGTTCTGAGGCGCAGAATAATGACTTGTTCTGGTCTGTCCATAATGTGGTAGTCATCTTGAGCAGGTTTTGGTGGCTTTCTGACTGATTTGATCATTCTTTTCTTTTGGTGGTATGTAACGGGCACATCAGGCTGTTCCTCTTTGGCTCCTTCTTTAGCCAATTGATCAGCTCTGTCGTTTCCGGGTACTCCACAGTGGGATGGTATCCACTGTATGGTGACTTTATGCTGACTGCTAAGTTCAGAAAGTAGTGTCCTTAGTACTGGCAATTTCCCAGAGAGGACGCCTCGAGTACTGATTTTGCATCTGTTAGTAGCACCACAGGTTGTGTACCATTGCTGTTATTTAGTAATTTCTCTGTTGCTATCTTGATTGCCTCAATTTCGGCATCATAGTTATGGCAGTACTTTCCTGTCGGTACTCTGGCTGTGTCCCTAGTATTATTTGGGTATTCTATGTACACTCCCGCTCCTCCATTTCGAACAGCATTTTGTGCTGACCCATCTGTGTAGACTCGGATCCAGAGGTCCTGTGGGTATTCTTCATCAAGGAAGCTGAGAGTGGCTGTTCTGCGCTGCACACTGTTATGTTCTTCCTTGTCAAATATTCCTCTCACTTTTGTCTGGATTTTTAATGATAGTCTATGCTCATCTTTCCATGGAGTTCGCTCTGGAATAGTTGTTAGGGGGATACCAACTGTGGGCAGATCAGTGGTTTCTCTGCAGAGTCGTTTGGCCTGGTAGATAAAACTACTTCTTTTCAACCGCCCCATAGCTAGGTTTTCAAATCTGTTCTTCATAGGGTGGCCTGGCAAGCTGAGGAACTTTTCTGCTTGTATTAGCGTTTTCGTATCTCTGCGCTCACTCAGTGCCTGTGTCCTCCCCATCTTCTCCATTTCCACTATAGGGGTTGATCTCATCCCTCCTGGGGTGACTCTAAGTGCTTGATTTTGCACCTTGTCCAGCTCTTGTAGTGTGGTATTTGATGCTGAACACCACGCAGTTGACCCATATTCCAGGTGTGGTCGTATGCTCTGTTGGTAAACTTTGCTAAGTATTTTCGTACTGGCTCCCCATGTGGTTCCACTTAGCTTTCTCAGGATGGCTATTTTCCTTCTGGCTTTTGCTACTGCTTTGTTGATGTGCTTTCTCCATGTCAGCTCTTTGTAGCAATCTGGTGGCCACTGATGCATATTCATTTGTGCTCCATAGAACCAGGTCATCGGCGAACATTGCCGCTTTAATTCCATGCGGTAGGTGAGCAACAAGATCATTGATGAAGATTAGAAAAAGTGTGGGGGACAAGACTCCGCCCTGGGGGACACCGTGACGCAGTAGTACTTTCTTGCTCTTGAGTCCGTCTATCTGTACTCGGGCTCTTCTGTTGTGCAAGTATGCTTTCACCCATTTGTACATTCTTCCATTGACTTTGCAGTTTCTCAGTTTCTTCATCAGACCTTCTTTCCAGACTTTGTCAAAGGCTTTCTTCAGATCTATCCATGCCGCAAGCACCAGCTTCTTCTCTTGGAATGCATCCTCAATTTCTTGAGAGAGGTAGGTTGTCTGATCTTCCGTAGAGTAGCACTGCCTAAAGCCAGCCTGCTGTGGCACAAGGATGTTTTTACTTTCAATGTACCACTGCAGTCTGTGATATATGATGCGCTCCAGTGTTTTGCAGAGACAGCTGGTGAGGCTAATTGGTCTGTAGCTAGAGGCAATGGAACCATCTTTCCCTGATTTTAGGAGGGGTATCATGATTGCTTCTCTCCAGGCTTGTGGAACACTGCCTAAGGTCCAGCTGTTATTGAAGATCTGCAACAGCTTTGTTTTGGCCTCTGTTCCTAGGTTCCTGATCATTTCATTGGAGATACCATCAGCTCCTGGTGACTTTCTCATTTTCAGTTTTGATATGGCTAGCTCCAGTTCGCTGATTGTGATGGGTGCCTCCAGAACCTCATGTACTATTTCCTTCTGTCCTGTATGTTGTCGTTTCTCTCGAATCTCTTGTTGTTTCTCTGGACTAATTTTGATATTGCTATCTTGTGCGAACGAGTCCGCAAAATGGTCAGCTGCTTGCTTTCTTGTTAAGATGTTTCCATCTTTATGTAGTGCAATTTTTTAGTTTCTCCCTGTGCCCTCGTCATTAAGCTGTTTTATTAGCTTCCACAATTTCCTTGTGTCTCTTTCAAAGTTCAGAGACTCCGTTTTCTCCTGCCAGCTTTTCCGTCTAGCCTGCAGCTTGGCCCTTTGAAATTTGGCTTTTGCATGCTGGAATTTATTGTGGTGCTCTTGGCTGGGTGTGGCCTCTGCTTGCTTTCTACACACTTCAACATCATTATGCAACTGTTCCAGTTCACTACTCCAGTAGGGTTTATATTGTTTACGGGCTCCTCTTGGTACTGTTTCTCGCGCTGCCTGTAGTATGCATTTCCCAAACTCTTCAACTGCTTTATTTATGTCTTTCTCAGTGTTCAGGTTTCTAACCAGTATGCTGGTGCGATGCTTGTACATTGCCCAGTCTGCTTTCTTGTAGTTCCACCTCGAGAGGGTGCTGCTTTCACTTACAAGCTCATTTTCTACGGTTAGAAAGACTGGCCGATGGTCACTGCCACCAAGTTGTTTCCCAACAGTTCGTGTAATGTTCCACTCCAGGTCTGGTGAATGAAAAGCCAGGTCAGGTGTAGTTGTAGAGTGCCATGATCTCGAGTAGAAAGTATGTGGGTCGGACGGCTTGTTAATCAACATGAATCTATTCTCATCTTGCCAGTCTTCCAGTCTCTCTCCTCTCTGGTCCATGTGATCATAGCCCCAGCTCTGCGAGTGGCTGTTGAAATCGCCACACACAATCATTTTTTCTTTTAGTGGTAGAGTGTCCAGTGCCTGTGGGCGGTCACTTGGACAGTAGTAATTGATCAGATGTAGATCTGTATTACCTGTCTTAAGTTTAAGTGTCTGATACTCAGCCCCTTCCATGTAGACTTTGATTTGGGAAGCCATGATGTTATTTCTTACAAGGGTCAGTATCCCACCTTTTCGCCTGTTCTTTCGGTCAGATCGGTAACACTGGTAGCCTCTGATTTTGAAGGCTATATTTTCATTGAGGTGAGTTTCTTGCAAGCAACATACTTTTTCTTGGTCCAAGATTTTTTCTAATTCTATTTTTTTGTTGCTGACTCCCTCCGCATTCCAGTGCATTATTTTAAGTCTTCGTTTAGTATGGCCAGTCGTCCTATTCTCATGTCCCCTGGCTCCACAGGACATCTGAGAAGGACCTCCAGTAGTTGGGGTTGGACCCTTTCGAGACATAGGGCCCGGCACTGCACCTGCCTGGGGGTCCAAAGCAGGGCGAGCACCATAACGATTAGCAGTAGTCGACATATTCCATTTTGCGTGATTGCGTGGCATCCTGATTTCTGTGGTGCGCCTCTTGGCTGGTTGCCTCCGTCTTCAGCACCTTTCTTTGCTAGGGCAGACTGTGGTCTCACTCGAGTGTAGATGTGTACGCGCGCACACACCTGTCTGCGCATGCATGCACGTGCATACACATCTAGAGCATACTGGTTATTTTCCGGCGCCAGAGACTCGCCGTCGCCCCTTCTCCTGTTAGTTAAAACAATTCCGCCACGTGAAGGCCAGGAGTTGGACTTTTGCTGCATAGGTTATGTATTCACGAGCCATTGAGGTATTTGAGCAATGTTGGGCGCTCACCCCAACACCGCGCCTCGGCTACATACAGCAACATTTGGAACCCACTGATTGTGTGACCATCATCTCACTATAACCTAAGACAGGTAAGGACAGGACTGATTGAGTGACCTTCATCTCACTATATCCTAGGACAGGTAAGGACAGGACTGATTGAGTGACCATCATCTCACTATAACCTAAGACAGGTAAGATGTGATTGTGTGACCATCATCTCACTATAACCTAAGACAGGTAAGGTGTGATTGTGTGACCATCATCTCACTATAACCTAAGACAGGTAAGGTGTGATTGAATGACCATCATCTCACTATAACCTAAGACAGGTAAGGGGTGATTGTGTGACCATCATCTCACTATAACCTTATACAGGAAATTGTGATTGTTTGAGCATCATCTCACTACAACCTAAGACAGGTAAGGGGTGATTGTGTGACCATCATCTCACTATAACCTAGGACAGGTAAGGAGTGATTGTGTGACCATCATCTCACTATAACCTAAGGCAGGTAAGGACTGATTGTGTGACCATCATCTCACTATAACCTAAGACAAGTAAGAACTGATTGTGAGACCATCATCTCACTATAACCTAGGACAGGTAAGGTGTGATTGTGTGACCATCATCTCACTATAACCTAAGACAGGTAAGGACTGATTGTGTGACCATCATCTCACTATAACCTAAGACAAGTAAGAACTGATTGTGAGACCATCATCTCGCTATAACCTAAGACAGGTAAGGTGTGATTGTGAGACCATCATCTCACTATAACCTAAGACAGGTACGGTGTGATTGTGTGACTATCATCTCACTATAACCTAAGACAGGTAAGGGGTGATTGTGTGACCATCATCTCACTATAACCTTATACAGGAAATTGTGATTGTTTGAGCATCATCTCACTACAACCTAAGACAGGTAAGGGGTGATTGTGTGACTATCATCTCACTATAACATAAGACAGGTAAGATGTCACACACACAACAGCCTGGTGTCTTATCTGTTGCTGGGGTCGACACACGACAGCCTGATTTGTTATCTGTTGCTGGGGTCGACACAAGAGTCTGGTGTGTTATCTGTTGCTGGGGTCGATACACAAGTCTAGTGTGTTATCTGTTGCTGGGGTCGACGCATGACAGCATGGTGTATTATCTGTTGCTGGGGTCGACACAAGAGTCTGGTGTGTTATCTGTTTCTGGGGTCGATACTCAAGTCTAGTGTGTTATCTGTTGCTGGGGTCGACGCACGACAGCATGGTGTGTTATCTGTTGCTGGGGTCGACAGCCTGGTGTCTTATCTTATCTGGGTGGTTGCGGCTGTGTGGGTGGGTGGTGGAGAATATGTGGGTGGGTGTGTGCATGTCGGTTATGGGATGGGTGGCGGATGTATATGTGAGTTGGGAAATGTGTGTGGGTGGGGGATCAGTGGGTGGGTGGCGGCACGTATGTTTGCCTGAGTCTGTGTGAGTGCGTGGAGGTCTGTGTGGGTGTGTGGTGGGGGATGTGTGGGTGGCTGAGGGATGTATGGGTGGCTGCGGGGTGTGAGGGTGGATGGGGGTTGTGTCTCAATACATTGCAATATGCACTGTTTATGTTTACAACTTTCATTTGACAATTTCTTTCCCCCGATGTGAATGTACCATGCGTAATATGCATTGTTTATGCTTACAAAATCAATTTGACAATGTTTTTTTCCATATGTAAATGTAACATGCACATTTGATGAATGAAAGATGAGTGATCGAAAGGGCCGAATGTAAGACGGGCCTGCGTGCCCAATGTTTTACCCTTTTAAAATAAAGTTCGTTCGTTCGTTCGTTCGTTCTGTTATTGGGGTCGTCACACGAGTCTAGTATGTCATCTGTTGCTGGGGTCGACACACGAGTCTAGTGTGTCATCTGTTGGTGGGGTCGACACACGAGTCTAGTGTGTCATCTGTTGCTGGGGTCGACACACGAGTCTAGTGTGTCATCTGTTGCTGGGATCGACACACGAGTCTAGTGTGTCATCTGTTGCTGGGGTCGACACACGAGTCTAGTGTGTCATCTGTTGCTGGGGTCGACACACGAGTCTAGTGTGTCATCTATTGGTGGGGTCAACACACGAGTCTAGTGTGTCATCTATTGGTGGGGTCGACACACGAGTCTAGTGTGTCATCTAATGGTGGGGTCGACACGACATCATGGTGTGTTATCTGTTGTTGGGGTCGACAAACGCATATGGTATGTTATCTGTTGCTGGGGTCGACATACGCGTATAGTATGTTATATGTTGATGGGGTCGACACACGACAGCCTGGTGTGCTATATGTTGCTGGGGTCAATGCACAACAGCCTGGTGTGTTATCTTTTGCTGGGGTCGACACACGAGTTCAGTGTGTTATTTGTTGCTGGGTGTCATATATTTTTGAAGGGAGTGGGAGATCACTGTAGTGCATGCCCCATCTCTAATAAAAGATGTAGAGCCCCATCCTCTTCTATCTTCAATAACCCCAGAATATGAACCTTGAGTTATCTGCAGGCCTCGTTCTATTAAGTATTGTCTAGGAGATATAGATTATGGCCCTGGTAAGAATGGTAGTTTACTAACTGGGAATCTGCCCCTTCTCCAATGATTCTGACAGCTCTGGAGCCCCCTTTTAGTTTATCAAATCTGAGGAAAGTCTGGAGAATTTTCTCACCCTGATTTAGATGAAGAAAACATGGATGTTGAGCAGTTGATAGATCTAGAGTCTTTTTATTTCCCCATTCAGTAAGTCATTATGAGTTAATTTATCTTTAAACAATCAAACACATAAACAATCACATCAGATTTTGACAACATGATGTACAAAGAAGTTGTTTACACAGATAGGTTTGAACTTGACAAATTAACATAAGGTCAATTCATGTTAATCATTTATTGACTGGCCTGAGCCTTCTGGTCAGTACATACATCTCTGTTGTGATTTACCCAAAGTAATAGAACAGTTGCACATTAGACCATTGTCCCAGACAAGCAATAATAATCATCAATATATGAGATGTCAACAAGTGTGAAAACATAGTAAACATTTTGATGTTGTACATATTAAGTATGATAGTGGTGTCTCAACCATAAATATATCAGTGTTCCTGTAATTGGGTGTGGGTTCTACCTATCAGAAAAGTAACCTGGTGACTGGAGGATTAGGTAAGCCAGGGTCCATTGACTGATGGATCCACTTCAGGTCTGCCCGTATAGCTCCTCTGAAGGCCTCCCCATGCTCTGCTCATAGCGAAGTCATCCTCCCTCTCACTTGTGGTTCATCTCTTTCTCTCGGCTTCCCTCCCTCAGGTCTGATTTAGGTGGTTAATTTGCTGATGTGTTGGGTGGTTGTTGGTATGTAGCCACCAAGATCACTGATGAATATTCGCATAAATATATACATTCCTACCAATACAATAATAAGAAGTAGGTCGGAAGAAATCTAAATTCCTGAAGTAGGAACTAGTTCCCCTCCCCTCCTTTTCTCTCTGAGCTAGTGTTGGGTTAAGTTGGGGTGGTCAGAGATTATCACACGGTGTACGCCTTGTATCCACTTGTTCCTGCTGTATGTAAGTTCTCATTTGACCGGGGTCAGTGAACGTGTACAGTAAGACATTGACCAGAGTGAGAATATGTCAAGATGCATGTAAATAAATGACATACATTTAGAACATTTCTTCCACTAAATGGTGTTTACAATGTGTATAATTAATTCTCTGTGTTTTCCCAATTAACTACTTCTTCTTCTTGTGTCTAATAACTCTCTTCCATTACCTGTTGTTGTTGTGATGTTGAGTGTTGGGTTGTGTGGTGATGAGTGGTGTGGAGTGGTGTTGTGTTTTTAAGTTATGTTGAGTAATGAGTTAAGCTCACTTCGCGTGATGGTGTTCCGCGAAGCACAACTTTCTCATGTGTTGCAGTTCATGTGTGCCCTTATCTAATTAAATTTGACATAAATATAAATATTTATTTCGCCAAACCCTATTAATTCTATAGATAAAGGAGAAAGGAAAGATTGATTTCACTTTCAGCTTTCTAGATTTTAAATAGGCATAGATAAGTCTGTTTTAGAACAAGGCACTTATTCTAGTACACGAACTGTCTTTTCAGCTGTAGATAGTGGTGCATCTTTAACAATGTTTCTGGTGAAATGCACAAGATTGCTTTAGAATCATCACTTCTCACAGTTGTTTAGAATAGAATATAGTAGTAGAATGCACTTCTTAAAGTTAATAATTATCTCTAAGAATATCAGAGATTGTAGTTTCATCGAAGAGAATATTCTGCCCGGGAATGGCTTTGCGTCGTTAGAATCTACAGTCGAGCATTTTTACATTTCAGAGGTTTTAATTAATAATCATACATTTCAATTGACATCACAAACATGGGTTTACATTACTTGATACATCGGGTTCTTAGTCTAATCAAGGGCCAACAAACGTACCTCGGATCCAGACTTTTGCCTTGTCCATTGAATTTTTGGTCACACACTCTTCTCACATCCGTCCATGGAGCGAGTTCAGACAAAAGTGCGGGCTTATTAACATTTCTGATGAAATAGTAATATATGTTAATTTATGCACTGGCGCGAAGGCGGTCATGTGGTTTTCCTATCCAATAGTTTTCTGAGCTTGGTCTGATGAAATCTTTCCAAGAATCCACGTCATTTGTCACTTGTTCAGTTCCAGTTTTGATGTTAAGTTTTAAGTCCCAATCTCCAATTGCGTTTGTGAAGTCAATTTCTTTCAATGTTGTTTCCTCTTTTTGCGGCATGAGTTGATGAATGAATAATGTTGGCTGCGGTATGCCACATGGCCCCACTCCAGATTGTTCTATGGTATGGAACTATGTTTCCAACATTTTCAGTTATCAAGTTGTTCCCATTTTTCCTCCCTTGTATTCTCTTCTGCATCGGATTGACCTGGTTCATCAGGCACTGGGTGTCGACTCAGGAAGTCCGCTCCCACATTCATTTTCCCAGGAACATACTCAACCTGGAACGAGTAAGGTTGAAGAAGCAGCGACCACCTCATAAGTCGGGCATTCAGAGTCTTAGATGCTGCGAGAAACATGAGTGGTTGATGGTCACATTGCACTGTGAAGTGTCTGCCATATAGGTATGCTTGAAATTTCTGTACACTCCATACGAGCGCAAGACATTCTCTCTCGATAGTACCGTAATTTCTCTCTGCTGCATTCAATTTCCTGCTAGCATAGGCTACAGGGAATAGCTCTGATGGTACAGAATGGTTTGTCCTCCCTCGGCGCTGTTTGGACTGAGTGTTGAGTGTTTTTCTGGGATTTCCCCTTTTTCTTGGTGGCTACAGTGTTTTCACCCTCTTTTGGCTGTGGAGTTTTGTTTTGAGAGGGGGTGTTGTTCGAACGTCCCTTTCCTCCCATCTCCTTTTGAGATTTCTCAAATCTCTCTGCCAGGATGATTATAGTTTCCAGGCGGTCAGCCCCGTTTTGGGTTAGGAATGCCTTCATTTCGTTCTGCATTTTCCCCTTGATCTGATCAATGATAATCATTTCACGGAGTCCTTCATAATTTTCCTCAAATCCTCCCAAGCAAGTCCATCTTTGTATGTATGACTTCAGTCTTTCGACTAGTTGTGCGTAGCTCTCACCCGGTTCCTTCCTTGCGGCTTTGAACCTGAGTTTATAAGATTCGGCGTCCACTTCGAATCGGCTCAAGAGTGCCGTCTTGAGTGTTGTGTAGTTCTGTTGTTCCTCTCTAGTGAGTCTTGAGAACACTTCATACGCCGTGGATCTTAAGGCCTGCGCCAACTTCGTCGCCCATCTACTTTCTTCAAGCCCACAGCTGACAGCCATTGCCTCGAAGCGTGATAAAAATCCTTCGATGTGGTCAGTCTGTTCATTAAAGGGTTCCAGAGGAAATGACATAGCTCCTGAATTAAGTTGAGAGACGTGAGGTGGTTCTGTCACTGGCGATCCTGATGAGGTTGAGGGTGTAGGACCACTCCCTTTCTCTATCCTCCGGATCTCCACTTCAATCTCCATTCTCCTCAACTCCAGTTGGTGTTGACACTCTCTCTCCTTATCTTCCATTTCAGCCTGTAGTCGTTTCTCTTTCTCCTCCAATTCTGCTTGAAATCGTTTCTCTTTCTCCTCCAATTCTGCTTGAAACTGTTTTTCCCTCTCAGCCAATTCAGCCTGAAGCTGTTTTTCTTTGAGAGCCAATTCAGCCTGAAGTCTTTCTCTTTTGTCGAATGCATCTGAAACATAGTTAGCTAGCTCAAGGCCATCTAACCCGCACTCCCTACCTGTTTCTGTTATTTGGGCTCTAAACTTTGCAGTTTCCGCCATGTCTATAATTTATTGCTTTGCTCTGCCTATCAATATAATTGCAGTTAGTCTGATCCGCGTAAGTTTGTCAGTCCCTGATCTGCAAAGATACAACAGAGCATGTGCAATATTAAAAACACCCTAGGTTATGTCTGTCTGTCAATGCTGGAAAAGCCAAAGGCAGCAGGCACTGAAGTAACCACAATTAATTCCTAGTAAAGAAAAGAATCTGACATTAGACAGAGTTTTCCCAACGGATAAGATTTTCCGGTGGTTGATGAAATGCTGTTAAGTTCAGACTCCACAGTAAAGGAACACCTTCTCTTAAAGAGAAGTAGTGTTGGTAGAGTAGATACACACTATATATTTCACCTGGAGCAACTCTCTCTGAAGTATAAGCCTATTTGAACATGGCCCCCTTCTCCAGGAGTAAAATCAGTCACCTACTCTTATTTATCTATAAATGTCATTCATATCATGTGGCTGTCAATCAATACCCCACATGGTATCTGTTAAACATTCTAGAAAATGACAATGTTCAAAATCTAAGATAATTGTGTTCATGTATTTTTATATAATTGTTTAAAGGTTAACATATGGGAACCATCCAGGACTTAGCCCACAATATGTCATATATTTTTGAAGGGAGTGGGAGATCACTGTAGTGCATGCCCCATCTCTAATAAAAGATGTAGAGCCCCATCCTCTTCTATCTTCAATAACCCCAGAATATGAACCTTGAGTTATCTGCAGGCCTCGTTCTATTAAGTATTGTCTAGGAGATATAGATTATGGCCCTGGTAAGAATGGTAGTTTACTAACTGGGAATCTGCCCCTTCTCCAATGATTCTGACAGCTCTGGAGCCCCCTTTTAGTTTATCAAATCTGAGGAAAGTCTGGAGAATTTTCTCAGCCTGATTTAGATGAAGAAAACATGGATGTTGAGCAGTTGATAGATCTAGAGTCTTTTTATTTCCCCATTCAGTAAGTCATTATGAGTTAATTTATCTTTAAACAATCAAACACATAAACAATCACATCAGATTTTGACAACATGATGTACAAAGAAGTTGTTTACACAGATAGGTTTGAACTTGACAAATTAACATAAGGTCAATTCATGTTAATCATTTATTGACTGGCCTGAGCCTTCTGGTCAGTACATACATCTCTGTTGTGATTTACCCAAAGTAATAGAACAGTTGCACATTAGACCATTGTCCCAGACAAGCAATAATAATCATCAATATATGAGATGTCAACAAGTGTGAAAACATAGTAAACATTTTGATGTTGTACATATTAAGTATGATAGTGGTGTCTCAACCATAAATATATCAGTGTTCCTGTAATTGGGTGTGGGTTCTACCTATCAGAAAAGTAACCTGGTGACTGGAGGATTAGGTAAGCCAGGGTCCATTGACTGATGGATCCACTTCAGGTCTGCCCGTATAGCTCCTCTGAAGGCCTCCCCATGCTCTGCTCATAGCGAAGTCATCCTCCCTCTCACTTGTGGTTCATCTCTTTCTCTCGGCTTCCCTCCCTCAGGTCTGATTTAGGTGGTTAATTTGCTGATGTGTTGGGTGGTTGTTGGTATGTAGCCACCAAGATCACTGATGAATATTCGCATAAATATATACATTCCTACCAATACAATAATAAGAAGTAGGTCGGAAGAAATCTAAATTCCTGAAGTAGGAACTAGTTCCCCTCCCCTCCTTTTCTCTCTGAGCTAGTGTTGGGTTAAGTTGGGGTGGTCAGAGATTATCACACGGTGTACGCCTTGTATCCACTTGTTCCTGCTGTATGTAAGTTCTCATTTGACCGGGGTCAGTGAACGTGTACAGTAAGACATTGACCAGAGTGAGAATATGTCAAGATGCATGTAAATAAATGACATACATTTAGAACATTTCTTCCACTAAATGGTGTTTACAATGTGTATAATTAATTCTCTGTGTTTTCCCAATTAACTACTTCTTCTTCTTGTGTCTAATAACTCTCTTCCATTACCTGTTGTTGTTGTGATGTTGAGTGTTGGGTTGTGTGGTGATGAGTGGTGTGGAGTGGTGTTGTGTTTTTAAGTTATGTTGAGTAATGAGTTAAGCTCACTTCGCGTGATGGTGTTCCGCGAAGCACAACTTTCTCATGTGTTGCAGTTCATGTGTGCCCTTATCTAATTAAATTTGACATAAATATAAATATTTATTTCGCCAAACCCTATTAATTCTATAGATAAAGGAGAAAGGAAAGATTGATTTCACTTTCAGCTTTCTAGATTTTAAATAGGCATAGATAAGTCTGTTTTAGAACAAGGCACTTATTCTAGTACACGAACTGTCTTTTCAGCTGTAGATAGTGGTGCATCTTTAACAATGTTTCTGGTGAAATGCACAAGATTGCTTTAGAATCATCACTTCTCACAGTTGTTTAGAATAGAATATAGTAGTAGAATGAACTTCTTAAAGTTAATAATTATCTCTAAGAATATCAGAGATTGTAGTTTCATCGAAGAGAATATTCTGCCCGGGAATGGCTTTGCGTCGTTAGAATCTACAGTCGAGCATTTTTACATTTCAGAGGTTTTAATTAATAATCATACATTTCAATTGACATCACAAACATGGGTTTACATTACTTGATACATCGGGTTCTTAGTCTAATCAAGGGCCAACAAACGTACCTCGGATCCAGACTTTTGCCTTGTCCATTGAATTTTTGGTCACACACTCTTCTCACATCCGTCCATGGAGCGAGTTCAGACAAAAGTGCGGGCTTATTAACATTTCTGATGAAATAGTAATATATGTTAATTTATGCACTGGCGCGAAGGCGGTCATGTGGTTTTCCTATCCAATAGTTTTCTGAGCTTGGTCTGATGAAATCTTTCCAAGAATCCACGTCATTTGTCACTTGTTCAGTTCCAGTTTTGATGTTAAGTTTTAAGTCCCAATCTCCAATTGCGTTTGTGAAGTCAATTTCTTTCAATGTTGTTTCCTCTTTTTGCGGCAGTTGTTGGTAATGAATAATGTTAGCTGCGTTATGCCACACTGGGGTCCAAGAATTAAGTGGGGAAGCTAACGGAGTTAGATGTATTAAATTGATTGTTTCCCTTTCGTCTGTAAACTGTTTATATCAAGTCTAGAGGTTGAGTGAATGTACACAGCAAACAACAATAACAAACATAATCTGAAATCTTCACCATATGTGCGATTATAGAAATGAACACGGGCTGAACATTGTCCGCCAGCCACACATCGCTTGTGGAATTTGCACGTGGCTGCTCTAAGCTAAACATGTGGTTATGAGCTGCTAGCTAGGCAGCACAGCTAGGCCTCTGCTCGGTCACGTTTCTGTCACCACGGGCTGTGCTGCTTCTGCGTTGTATGCCTACTCGGATTAATTATCAGATGTTTTTGTACTGCACAATTTGTTAAACTCGCATCGGGACCCCATGCCTAGCGAGATTAGACAAGGGCACGTGATCTCCCTGATGTTTCAGGTGTGTGATGTGGTGACACTGCAGCAGCATACATACCATAGTAACAACAACAATAACAACAATACCAACAACAACAATACCAACAGAACAAGACTAATGGAGCAGTCTAGATGTCTATTGTATTGTGTGTAAGTAAAGAAACTCAGTGGCCATAAACTGAGGCAACACACCAGGATACAGACATGCTCAAGTGGACGAAAACACAAGACAGGTAGGCTTTGAATGTGTCATTATCACATAATTATAACCTAAGACAGGTAACGTTTGATTGTGTAAACATTATTTCACTATAGCCTAAGGCAGATAAGGTGTGATTGTGTGACCATCAACTCACTATAACCTAAGACAGGTAAGGACAGAACTGAGTGTATGTCCATCATATCACAATAACCTAAGACAAATAAGGACAGGACTGATTGTGTGACCATCATCTCACTATAACCTAGGACAGGTAAGGTGTGATTGTGAGACCATCATCTCACTATGACAGGCAATGACAGAACTGATTGTGTGACTGTCACCTCACTACCACCTAAGATAGGCAAGGACTGAACTGATTGTGTGCATCCTCTCACACAAATCTCACATGAACCTCACCCAAATCTCACCCAAACCTCACCCAAATCTCATCCAAGTCTCACCCAAGCAGGTTAAGTGTTAAGGAGTAATTAGCAATTGCGGTTTTCAATCTGCATGTTCTGTGCAGGACGTTGTAAGCACCCCTACAGCTAATGGCTGTTTATAATTTTCTGGGCAAGTTTACGTTCTGAACTATGCCTTTAGTTTCCGTACAAGATGTCAACGTTTAAGTCCAGCTAACCGTGTGGCTTCACATATACTTCACAATCTTAGACAAAGACATCATTAGGTGTGGTTTAAGACCAGCTAACCGCGTGGCTTCACATCTGTCACAAAATGAAACCGTGTGTTTATCCGGTTGATTATTATAGAGGATTTTCGGATTAAGCGGACGATCGACCAGCGACATCTATTTGTACTAACAGAGTAAACACAGTTGTACAGGTTACATCGTGTCAGCCCATAAACACATTTGGTGGTGAGGGAGAAGGATATGGAATGGTTCCGTTTGTCATCTATACTGCCGGACATCAGACGGAAATGGCTGCTGGGATTGTCACCACGGAACAGAAGAGTGACAAGTTTGTCAACATTTGAATGCAGATGGAAGCCGTGAGATCACAGGGGCAGATGTAAAACGGAAGTACCTAGTACGGAAAACAGTGCATCTGTCAATTCTTGGTTTCCGGAACATCAAGATGATTGGCAGCTTGGTATCGAAACTCTTTGCTGGGAGTTTACAGAAACTAGCTGGCTTGTTTTGAGAATCTAGGCAATTACTGACAACTTTGACAGGATTTAAGCCAGGAAAATAGTTCTTGACAGGGGATGATTTGCCACTGGGCCACCTGTGTGGGGGCATAAAAGAGAACGTCACGTGGCCAACTTTGGTAGTTTGCCATATAAACCCGAGTTGGGATCAACTAGGGGGGAGTTGACCAAGAATCGTGGATTATGATGGACGTGTTTGTGGGAGAGCTCTACAGTGTTAGATTAATTTAACATTAACTAGCATGTGCCGTTATGGCAAAGTGTAGTAGCCATCCCGGGAATGAGGCGGTTTTTACATAAGGTAGTCAATATAGTCTATTAGTTCTACTTAATATAGACTGTGGCTTTGTTAAACTATAGTGTGATGATTAGCACTGTTAGTGGAAACTAGCTAGAGTAGTGAAGTGATACTTGGCTCTGTTAGCTAGAATAGATTAGTGAAGTGTTGATAGCTTTACTAATTGAGTAATGAGGGATAATTGGGATCTTCCCGTAGGTGTCCCTGGTGGGCGGGGTTCCGCATTCTGTTTGGTGATTTTTCCTTTGTCATAGCCTGATTCGACTCTAGGTGGGTAGCTAATCTGCTCTATGACTAAGTCTAGTTAGCTAAAGATCATTAAGCAAGGTGATAGGCTTACACTCAGCCGAAGGGATCAGTGACTAGTACTATCACCAGATGTGTTGTTTCTATCCTAGGTTCCCTACCAGATCCAAGGAAACTCAACAAGTTTTTGGGAAAGAATCCAATCCCATTAGGAAGAACACCAGTTCAAGAGTCACTAGAGTTGCATACAGAACGTAACTTACGCTAGAAGGAAATTGATTCATCAAAGAGAGTGATGCATACTGATGCACCACACAGCATCATACAGTAGTAACGAACCGAGAACCGGCTAATAGTACCTAGTGTTAGTACAGTAACAATTAACATTAGTAATTAGCACTTATGAACTGAGTGGTTCGATGTGCAACGAGGATGATCTGTCGACTAACTAACTAACTAACTAACTGCGTACACACTGCAAAAGACTTGTGCAGTTTGTTAAGGAACGTTAGGAACGGACATTGTGTAGAGTGCAACCGGTCCATGATTAACTGTTAATACCACCGGTGTCTATTTCGGATGTTCATGAAATTGGATTACCAGAGGTCTACAGAGGCAAAGCAGTATCCGGCAAGATGGTTTCGGCAACGGGTGAGAAGTACATGTTCTGACGTAACGTGCTGTGGTCTATCTTTGCTGGGATCAGCTGACTGGGTTGCTGTCTGAGAGTCAGAGTCTACACACTTTATAGAACACGTCACACATTTTCTTCACATACACGTCTCATATACGTTACACTTTTATTTTAATAAATTAATCTTTATTAATTTTTAGAAGCAAGAGTTGTTGAGTATGTTGCGTTGGGGAAGTATGAGAAGGGGGCATAGTACTACAGTGTGAGAGTGATAGGAAAAGGTGTCCATAGGCTGGTGGAGTGTGTTGGACGGAAGCTGGTGGATTCTCCAGAATAGTGAGAGGAACAAAATATTATAATGTGGGTGTCGACTCTCTTCACTCCAGGGACGACACTTTAAAGGAGGACACTACATTATTGGGGGCTCGTAAACGGGATCTTTGGACAGCGGGATCTCTCGTAAACGGGATCTTTGGACAGCGGGATCTCTCGTAGACGGAATCTTTGGACAGCGGGATCTCCCGTAAACGGAATCCTTGGACAGCGAGATCTCCTGCAAACAGGAACCTTTGACAGTGGGATCTTCTGACAACGGGGTCTTTTGACACGGGATCCTTAGTTATGAGAGGGAGATATCATTTTGGAGAATCCAGCTAGAGTGAATGTGGATAGGGGTTAGGACAAATATCTTACCTGTTCACACTTCACACGTCTGCATAGGTCTGTGGTCCTGATTCTACTCTTGTCACTGAGTGAATGTACTGTGTGTGGTAATATCTAGATTTATAGTACTTGTTCATATATCTGTATAGTAATTTGCAGTTATATTGTACTAGACCTGCTAGCTTACCTCTCTGTATAATGGCCACCCCTAAACTTAGCACGTTAGAATTAAAGGCAAGGGGGGAAGAAATGGGATTGGCTGGGTCTTCTCTAACGGATTACATACAGGAAGTGGAGAGAGAGTATCGACAAGCGGAACGGGAAGAGCGAAAGGCCGAGTTGGAATTGAGAAGGGAAGCTGAGCAAGCAGCTAGGAAATTGGAAGCTGAGCAAGCAGCTAGGAAATTTGAAGCTGAGCAAGCAGCTAGGAAATTAGAAGCTGAACAGGAAGCACAGAAAAGGGAGCACGAGTACCGGATGAGGGAACTCGAGTTGAAGAGTCAATCTAATGGAGAAACTGAGGGAGCAGTTGGAGGTTCCTCCATCCCAGGATCAACACCAGTAGGTGGACATGGCTACCATGCTATGAAGTTTCCTTTAGCGGTCTACGAGGAGGACAAAGAGAAGATTGACCAATACCTTCAACGCTTCGAGGCTATGTCAGTTGCTATGGGTCTGGAGCGTAACAAATGGAATCTTAAGCTATCCCAGGGATTACGCGGGACCGGATACGAGGTTTATACTCGCCTGCCACCAGGACATGAGAACAATTATGACGAGTTAAAGACGGCTCTGCTGAAACGATTCGAGGTTACGTCACATACCTACCGGAAAAAATTTCGAGCAGCGAAACGAGAACCGGGGGAGTTGTTTGCCGCCTACAGTTTGCGTCTAAAATCTTATCTCAATAAGTGGATGGATTTGGCTGGGTTCGCACATGACTATGAGAGTCTGGAAGAGCTCATGGTGGTCGACCAGCTGAAGAAGCAAATGTCTAAACCTCTCAGGACGTTCCTGGGAGAACAAGGAGCGGAACGTATTGACCTCGTGACTAAATTAGCAGAACGGTTCGTCGAGGTACATGGGGAGGCAGGGGAAAACCTTTCCACCAACTCCAAAAGTCAAGAGAAACATGACCAGAAGAAAGCCAAAAACTCAGGAACCAAAAAGTGGGAACCATATGTGCAAAAATCAGAGGATAGTTCAGAGAAGAAGAAGGAGGGAAGCAAGAGCACTTCAAGCTCTACACCAAAACGACCGTGGTCGGAGAAGTGGTGTTCAATTTGTAAGTCATCCTCTCACAATACGAGGGACTGCAAATCGAAGGCTAAGAACCCTCACTTCGCAGCATGTCAAGTGACTTCCAAGGAGGTTGTCACGGAATATGCCAAGGTCAACAAGGAAGCTCGCCACCAGGAGAGCTCATTCAAGTCCGACAATAGAAAATCTAGGACAGGGAAATGGAGCAACCAATGTCAGTCAAACACGCACAATGCTATTGACTGCAGGGGAAAGTCAGGAGACACTCAATTCGTCGTGTGCTCAGGGAAACCTAAGGTGGAGCCCACCGAACAGGTCGAGGCCGAGGAAGAGACTCCAGACCAGGAAAAACCACCTGTAGTGGAATTGGTAGAGGTTAACGGTCGTCAAGTGGAGTGTTTATACGACACAGGACTGGACGGGGAGGCCGTGATTTCTGCGGATCTGGTACATCCAGAACAATTCACAGGTGAAACATTGGATATACAGCCTGCACAGAAGAGTGCTGTAGTCATGAAGTTGCCTATTGCTAATGTGGAGATTCGGTCAAGGTACGTCACCGGCACCATCAAGGCCGCTGTATTGACCGATCCCATTTTTCCAGTCATCCTAGGTTGTCGGTATGTCTTTCTGGGAATGCCCAGGGAGCCAATCCATATGGGAGCAATGCAGACTCGCTCTCAGACGAAAACGGAAGAGGCAGACGCAATTGTGACTAACCCAATGCCGGGGGAGCTACGAACTGCCCAGAGTGAGGATGATACTTTACGTCCTTGCTACAAAAAGCTGCAGAAAAGTGCTGATCCACCAGGACGGGGGCAGTACTACATGAAGAATAGGATACTCTACAGGAGAGCAGGAAGGGGAGACAACCTATACGGTCAGTTGGTCGTCCCGAAAGCTCACAGGTCCCAGATTCTTCATATGGGGCATACCATCTCCTTTAGTGGACATATGGGTATTGCCGCCACCATGCAGCGGATTTCCTGCCACTACTATTGGCCGGGAATGACAGATGATGTGCGTCGGTATGTGAAGTCATGCCCTGAGTGCCAGAGGGTGGCACCGAAACACTGGACAGCACCGGTGATGTTGGGTGAGATGCCCATCATGAACTCTCCTTTCGAGAGGGTAGCCATCGATATCGTGGGTCCACTTCCCAGGACTAGGAAGAGGAACATGTATATACTCACAATGGTGGATTGCTGTACAATGTGGGGTGAGGCTATACCGTTGACCACGATTGACTCGAAAAGAGTGGCGGACGCACTGATGGAGGCCTTTACCAGATTAGGCTTTCCGGATCAAATTCTGACGGACAATGGATCTCAGTTTTGTGGAAAACTCATGGAGGAGGTATTTAGGGTGTTTCACTCTAACCACATACATACCAGCCCTTACCACCCTCAAGCCAATGGACAAGTAGAGCGTTTCAACGGCACGTTGATGACAATGCTCAGGAAATTAGCGCAGGAAAAACCTGATAGGTGGGATGAATATATCCCAGCAGCACTCTTTGCCTATCGGGAAGTTCCTCATGGCTCAACAGGACTACCACCCGCTACGTTGCTGTTTGGTCGTCCAATCAAAGGACCGTTGGAAGCCATGTTGAGGAGTTGGACTGAAGAGGGGACGTCAGAAGAAGTGATCTCATCCTATCAATACGTGGAGGAACTGAAAGAAAAACTCCATAAGGGATGGACTCTGGCAAATCAAAACTTGAAAAAGGCCAGGAAAAGACATGCGGCTTACTACAACCGTAGGTCTAAAGAAAGATCTCTAGAGGTAGGAGATAAAGTCTTGTTGCTACTCCCAACGGGAAACAACAAACTGGAGATAGGTTGGCAAGGACCATTTCCCGTGGAAAGGGTGATATCCAGAACCAACTATCAGATCCGGATCCGGGGAAAGTCGAAGATTTTCCATATCAATCTCTTGCGGAAATACGAAGAGAGACCCGGAGACAAGGCAGCTCACCTCATGGCAATGGCAGTTGCAGTGGAGACAGAAGTGGGAACCAGCGAGGGCAGGGAATATCCCTTAGTACACCAGGAAACTTATAGGGATGTGCAAGTGAACCCTGATCTGACCTCCCAGGAGAGGGCAAGGATAACCCAGGTTCTCAAGTCTCATAAGGAGATACTGACTGATAAACCTGGACGAACGAGGTTGGTTGAGTTCGAGATGACTTTGACCACACAGGAGCCGGTTCGTCAGAAGGTTTACCCAGTGCCATTCTCTAAAGAAAAGGCCCTGGAGGGGGAAATACAAAAACTGCTGGAGGATGACGTGATTGCACCATCCACATCCCCATACAATGCAGGGGTAGTTTTGTTACGCAAACCAAGTGGAGAACACAGGTTGTGTATAGATTACCGACTTCTGAACAGTCATACACAGTTTCAGGTGGAACCTTTGCCGAATCCAACTCAGTTATTCACTAGGCTCCATAAGGCTCGGTACTTTTCAAAGGTGGATCTGAGTCGGGGGTACTATCAGATACCAGTCAAACCGGAGATTCGACCACTGTTAGCTTTCAGTACACCCAGTGGACACTACGAATTCAAGGTCATGCCCTTTGGACTCAGCAATGCACCCAGTGTGTTTACACGCATGCTGTCGTGCGTCGACCCCAGCAACAGATAACACACTAGACTTGTGTATCGACCCCAGAAACAGATAACACACCAGACTCTTGTGTCGACCCCAGCAACAGATAATACACCATCCGTTACAGGATCCGTCCATCATCTCATTCATGGATTATATTCTGATTTCCAGTGACAGCTTGGATGACCACTTACAATCCTTGGAGAGAGTGTTTAATAGACTCAAGGAAGCAGGGCTTACTGCTCGTCCAACCAAGTGCATGATTGGTTACCAGACTCTGGAATTTCTAGGTCACACCATCACTCTCACACTGTAGTACTATGCCCCCCTTCTCATACTTCCCCAACGCAACATACTCAACAACTCTTGCTTCTAAAAATTAATAAAGATTAATTTATTAAAATAAAAGTGTAACGTATATGAGACGTGTATGTGAAGAAAATGTGTGACGTGTTCTATAAAGTGTGTAGACTCTGACTCTCAGACAGCAACCCAGTCAGCTGATCCCAGCAAAGATAGACCACAGCACGTTACGTCAGAACATGTACTTCTCACCCGTTGCCGAAACCATCTTGCCGGATACTGCTTTGCCTCTGTAGACCTCTGGTAATCCAATTTCATGAACATCCGAAATAGACACCGGTGGTATTAACAGTTAATCATGGACCGGTTGCACTCTACACAATGTCCGTTCCTAACGTTCCTTAACAAACTGCACAAGTCTTTTGCAGTGTGTACGCAGTTAGTTAGTTAGTTAGTTAGTCGACAGATCATCCTCGTTGCACATCGAACCACTCAGTTCATAAGTGCTAATTACTAATGTTAATTGTTACTGTACTAACACTAGGTACTATTAGCCGGTTCTCGGTTCGTTACTACTGTATGATGCTGTGTGGTGCATCAGTATGCATCACTCTCTTTGATGAATCAATTTCCTTCTAGCGTAAGTTACGTTCTGTATGCAACTCTAGTGACTCTTGAACTGGTGTTCTTCCTAATGGGATTGGATTCTTTCCCAAAAACTTGTTGAGTTTCCTTGGATCTGGTAGGGAACCTAGGATAGAAACAACACATCTGGTGATAGTACTAGTCACTGATCCCTTCGGCTGAGTGTAAGCCTATCACCTTGCTTAATGATCTTTAGCTAACTAGACTTAGTCATAGAGCAGATTAGCTACCCACCTAGAGTCGAATCAGGCTATGACAAAGGAAAAATCACCAAACAGAATGCGGAACCCCGCCCACCAGGGACACCTACGGGAAGATCCCAATTATCCCTCATTACTCAATTAGTAAAGCTATCAACACTTCACTAATCTATTCTAGCTAACAGAGCCAAGTATCACTTCACTACTCTAGCTAGTTTCCACTAACAGTGCTAATCATCACACTATAGTTTAACAAAGCCACAGTCTATATTAAGTAGAACTAATAGACTATATTGACTACCTTATGTAAAAACCGCCTCATTCCCGGGATGGCTACTACACTTTGCCATAACGGCACATGCTAGTTAATGTTAAATTAATCTAACACTGTAGAGCTCTCCCACAAACACGTCCATCATAATCCACGGTTCTTGGTCAACTCCCCCCTAGTTGATCCCAACTCGGGTTTATATGGCAAACTACCAAAGTTGGCCACGTGACGTTCTCCTTTATGCCCCCACACAGGTGGCCCAGTGGCAAATCATCCCCTGTCAAGAACTATTTTCCTGGCTTAAATCCTGTCAAAGTTGTCAGTAATTGCCTAGATTCTCAAAACAAGCCAGCTAGTTTCTGTAAACTCCCAGCAAAGAGTTTCGATACCAAGCTGCCAATCATCTTGATGTTCCGGAAACCAAGAATTGACAGATGCACTGTTTTCCGTACTAGGTACTTCCGTTTTACATCTGCCCCTGTGATCTCACGGCTTCCATCTGCATTCAAATGTTGACAAACTTGTCACTCTTCTGTTCCGTGGTGACAATCCCAGCAGCCATTTCCGTCTGATGTCCGGCAGTATAGATGACAAACGGAACCATTCCATATCCTTCTCCCTCACCACCAAATGTGTTTATGGGCTGACACGATGTAACCTGTACAACTGTGTTTACTCTGTTAGTACAAATAGATGTCGCTGGTCGATCGTCCGCTTAATCCGAAAATCCTCTATAATAATCAACCGGATAAACACACGGTTTCATTTTGTGACATAGGCCCCCTCCTAAGAGAGTAGTCCATCTCACTCTTCTCCACCGTGAGTTTAGTCCAGATGATTCATTCTTCTTCTTCAGGAGCTGGGTGTCTTGACAAGAAATCCGCTCCAATATTTTCCTTCCCAGGAATGTACTCTACTGTGAAATTATACGGTTGAAGTAACAACGACCACCGCATCAAACGTGCGTTGAGCTTCTGAGAAGTAGCCAGGAACATCAGGGGCTGATGATCTGACTGGACCCGAAACTTAACTCCATACAAATATGGCTGAAATTTTTGCACTGCCCATACGAGGGACAAGCATTCTCTCTCGACGGTTGAATAATTCCTCTCCGCCTGTAGAAGTTTCTTACTTGCGTATGCCACAGGTTTCAAAACCGAAGCATCGTCTTTTCCTTCCTGTAACAAAGCAGCTCCAATTCCAATCGCACTCGCATCTGTTCTCAACACAAATGGTTTGGAAAGGTCAGGGAGCTGTAATACAGGTTTGCTGACCAAGGCCTCCTTTAACTGACTATAGGCATTCTCACATTCTGGTGTCCAAATGATTGGGTCCGGGAATCCCTTTTTCAAGGTTTCCGTCAACGGAGCTCCCAATTCCGTGAAATGTGGGATAAATTTGTGGTAGAACCCACACAACGAGAGAAAAGATCGCACATCCTTCTTCGTTTTTGGCCTTGGTGCATTTCTGATTTTCTCCAGGTTCTTCTCTTCTGGGACAATGTGTCCCGGAGTGATGGTGTGACCTAGAAATTCCAGAGTCTGGTAACCAATCATGCACTTGGTTGGACGAGCAGTAAGCCCTGCTTCCTTGAGTCTATTAAACACTCTCTCCTAGGATTGTAAGTGGTCATCCAAGCTGTCACTGGAAATCAGAATATAATCCATGAATGAGATGATGGACGGATCCTGTAACGAGAGTGATGGTGTGACCTAGAAATTCCAGAGTCTGGTAACCAATCATGCACTTGGTTGGACGAGCAGTAAGCCCTGCTTCCTTGAGTCTATTAAACACTCTCTCCAAGGATTGTAAGTGGTCATCCAAGCTGTCACTGGAAATCAGAATATAATCCATGAATGAGATGATGGACGGATCCTGTAACGGATGGTGTATTATCTGTTGCTGGGGTCGACACAAGAGTCTGGTGTGTTATCTGTTTCTGGGGTCGATACACAAGTCTAGTGTGTTATCTGTTGCTGGGGTCGACGCACGACAGCATGCGTGTAAACACACTGGGTGCATTGCTGAGTCCAAAGGGCATGACCTTGAATTCGTAGTGTCCACTGGGTTGTGCGCGGAAAGCGTCGCACAAAGCACGAACTCCGTAGCTCTAGCGACGACCCACATGAATCTCCGTGTAGTGATACATACACGTGTTTACCAGCTGTTGTGTTGTTCCATGTAGTGATATACGCAATTGTTCATCAGCTGTTGTGTTATTCCATGTAGTGATGCATGCAAGTGTTCATCAGCTGTTATGTTGTTACATGTAGTGATACATGCAAGTGTTCATCGGCTGTTGTGTTGTTACATATAGTGATACATGCAAGTGTTCATCGGCTGTTGTGTTGTTACATGTGTAGTCATATATGGAAGTGTTTACCAGCTGTTGTGTTGTTTCATGTAATGATACATGCAAGTGTTCGTCAGCTGTTGTGTTATTCCATGTAGTGATACATACACATGTTTACCAGCTGTTGTGTTGTTTCATGTAATGATACATGCAAGTGTTCATCAGCTGTTGTGTTGTTCCATGTAGTGATACATACACGTGTTTACCAGCTGTTGTGTTGTTTCATGTAATGATACATGCAAGTGTTCATCAGCTCTATCCATGCCGCAAGCACCAGCTTCTTCTCTTGGAATGCATCCTCAATTTCTTGAGAGAGGTAGGTTGTCTGATCTTCCGTAGAGTAGCACTGCCTAAAGCCAGCCTGCTGTGGCACAAGGATGTTTTTACTTTCAATGTACCACTGCAGTCTGTGATATATGATGCGCTCCAGTGTTTTGCAGAGACAGCTGGTGAGGCTAATTGGTCTGTAGCTAGAGGCAATGGAACCATCTTTCCCTGATTTTAGGAGGGGTATCATGATTGCTTCTCTCCAGGCTTGTGGAACACTGCCTAAGGTCCAGCTGTTATTGAAGATCTGCAACAGCTTTGTTTTGGCCTCTGTTCCTAGGTTCCTGATCATTTCATTGGAGATACCATCAGCTCCTGGTGACTTTCTCATTTTCAGTTTTGATATGGCTAGCTCCAGTTCGCTGATTGTGATGGGTGCCTCCAGAACCTCATGTACTATTTCCTTCTGTCCTGTATGTTGTCGTTTCTCTCGAATCTCTTGTTGTTTCTCTGGACTAATTTTGATATTGCTATCTTGTGCGAACGAGTCCGCAAAATGGTCAGCTGCTTGCTTTCTTGTTAAGATGTTTCCATCTTTATGTAGTGCAATTTTTTAGTTTCTCCCTGTGCCCTCGTCATTAAGCTGTTTTATTAGCTTCCACAATTTCCTTGTGTCTCTTTCAAAGTTCAGAGACTCCGTTTTCTCCTGCCAGCTTTTCCGTCTAGCCTGCAGCTTGGCCCTTTGAAATTTGGCTTTTGCATGCTGGAATTTATTGTGGTGCTCTTTGCTGGGTGTGGCCTCTGCTTGCTTTCTACACACTTCAACATCATTATGCAACTGTTTCAGTTCACTACTCCAGTAGGGTTTATATTGTTTACGGGCTCCTCTTGGTACTGTTTCTCGCGCTGCCTGTAGTATGCATTTCCCAAACTCTTCAACTGCTTTATTTATGTCTTTCTCAGTGTTCAGGTTTCTAATCAGTATGCTGGTGCGATGCTTGTACATTGCCCAGTCTGCTTTCTTGTAGTTCCACCTCGAGAGGGTGCTGCTTTCACTTACAAGCTCATTTTCTACGGTTAGAAAGACTGGCCGATGGTCACTGCCACCAAGTTGTTTCCCAACAGTTCGTGTAATGTTCCACTCCAGGTCTGGTGAATGAAAAGCCAGGTCAGGTGTAGTTGTAGAGTGCCATGATCTCGAGTAGAAAGTATGTGGGTCGGACGGCTTGTTAATCAACATGAATCTATTCTCATCTTGCCAGTCTTCCAGTCTCTCTCCTCTCTGGTCCATGTGATCATAGCCCCAGCTCTGCGAGTGGCTGTTGAAATCGCCACACACAATCATTTTTTCTTTTAGTGGTAGAGTGTCCAGTGCCTGTGGGCGGTCACTTGGACAGTAGTAATTGATCAGATGTAGATCTGTATTACCTGTCTTAAGTTTAAGTGTCTGATACTCAGCCCCTTCCATGTAGACTTTGATTTGGGAAGCCATGATGTTATTTCTTACAAGGGTCAGTATCCCACCTTTTCGCCTGTTCTTTCGGTCAGATCGGTAACACTGGTAGCCTCTGATTTTGAAGGCTATATTTTCATTGAGGTGAGTTTCTTGCAAGCAACATACTTTTTCTTGGTCCAAGATTTTTTCTAATTCTATTTTTTTGTTGCTGACTCCCTCCGCATTCCAGTGCATTATTTTAAGTCTTCGTTTAGTATGGCCAGTCGTCCTATTCTTATGTCCCCTGGCTCCACAGGACATCTGAGAAGGACCTCCAGTAGTTGGGGTTGGACCCTTTTGAGACATAGGGCCCGGCACTGCACCTGCCTGGGGGTCCAAAGCAGGGCGAGCACCATAACGATTAGCAGTAGTCGACATATTCCATTTTGCGTGATTGCGTGGCATCCTGATTTCTGTGGTGCGCCTCTTGGCTGGTTGCCTCCGTCTTCAGCACCTTTCTTTGCTAGGGCAGACTGTGGTCTCACTCGAGTGTAGATGTGTACGCGCGCACACACCTGTCTGCGCATGCATGTACGTGCATACACATCTAGAGCATACTGGTTATTTTCCGGCGCCAGAGACTCGCCGTCGCCCGTTCTCCTGTTAGTTAAAACAATTCCGCCCCGTGAAGGCCAGGAGTTGGACTTTTGCTGCATAGGTTATGTATTCACGAGCCATTGAGGTATTTGAGCAATGTTGGGCGCTCACCCCAACACCGCGCCTCGGCTACATACAGCAACATTTGGAACCCACTGATTGTGTGACCATCATCTCACTATAACCTAAGACAGGTAAGGACAGGACTGATTGAGTGACCTTCATCTCACTATATCCTAGGACAGGTAAGGACAGGACTGATTGAGTGACCATCATCTCACTATAACCTAAGACAGGTAAGATGTGATTGTGTGACCATCATCTCACTATAACCTAAGACAGGTAAGGTGTGATTGTGTGACCATCATCTCACTATAACCTAAGACAGGTAAGGTGTGATTGAATGACCATCATCTCACTATAACCTAAGACAGGTAAGGGGTGATTGTGTGACCATCATCTCACTATAACCTTATACAGGAAATTGTGATTGTTTGAGCATCATCTCACTACAACCTAAGACAGGTAAGGGGTGATTGTGTGACCATCATCTCACTATAACCTAGGACAGGTAAGGGGTGATTGTGTGACCATCATCTCACTATAACCTAAGGCAGGTAAGGACTGATTGTGTGACCATCATCTCACTATAACCTAAGACAAGTAAGAACTGATTGTGAGACCATCATCTCACTATAACCTAGGACAGGTAAGGTGTGATTGTGTGACCATCATCTCACTATAACCTAAGACAGGTAAGGACTGATTGTGTGACCATCATCTCACTATAACCTAAGACAAGTAAGAACTGATTGTGAGACCATCATCTCACTATAACCTAAGACAGGTAAGGTGTGATTGTGAGACCATCATCTCACTATAACCTAAGACAGGTACGGTGTGATTGTGTGACCATCATCTCACTATAACCTAAGACAGGTAAGGGGTGATTGTGTGACCATCATCTCACTATAACCTTATACAGGAAATTGTGATTGTTTGAGCATCATCTCACTACAACCTAAGACAGGTAAGGGGTGATTGTGTGACTATCATCTCACTATAACATAAGACAGGTAAGATGTCACACACACAACAGCCTGGTGTCTTATCTGTTGCTGGGGTCGACACACGACAGCCTGATTTGTTATCTGTTGCTGGGGTCGACACAAGAGTCTGGTGTGTTATCTGTTGCTGGGGTCGATACACAAGTCTAGTGTGTTATCTGTTGCTGGGGTCGACGCATGACAGCATGGTGTGTTATCTGTTGCTGGGGTCGACACAAGAGTCTTGGTGTGTTATCTGTTTCTGGGGTCGATACACAAGTCTAGTGTGTTATCTGTTGCTGGGGTCGACGCACGACAGCATGGTGTGTTATCTGTTGCTGGGGTCGACAGCCTGGTGTCTTATCTTATCTGGGTGGTTGCGGCTGTGTGGGTGGGTGGTGGAGAATATGTGGGTGGGTGTGTGCATGTCGGTTATGGGATGGGTGGGGGATGTATATGTGAGTTGGGAAATGTGTGTGGGTGGGGGATCAGTGGGTGGGTGGCGGCACGTATGTTTGCCTGAGTCTGTGTGAGTGCGTGGAGATCTGTGTGGGTGTGTGGGGGTGTGGTGGGGGGATGTGTGGGTGGCTGAGGGATGTATGGGTGGCTGCGGGGTGTGAGGGTGGATGGGGGTTGTGTCTCACAACATTGCAATATGCACTGTTTATGTTTACAACTTTCATTTGACAATTTTTTTCCCCCGATGTGAATGTACCATGCGTAATATGCATTGTTTATGCTTACAAAATCAATTTGACAATGTTTTTTTCCGTATGTAAATGTAACATGCACATTTGATGAATGAAAGATGAGTGATCGAAAGGGCCGAATGTAAGACGGGCCTGCGTGCCCAATGTTTTACCCTTTTAAAATAAAGTTCGTTCGTTCGTTCGTTCGTTCGTTCTGTTATTGGGGTCGTCACACGAGTCTAGTATGTCATCTGTTGCTGGGGTCGACACACGAGTCTAGTGTGTCATCTGTTGGTGGGGTCGACACACGAGTCTAGTGTGTCATCTGTTGCTGGGGTCGACACACGAGTCTAGTGTGTCATCTGTTGGTGGGGTCGACACACGAGTCTAGTGTGTCATCTGTTGCTGGGGTCGACACACGAGTCTAGTGTGTCATCTGTTGCTGGGATCGACACACGAGTCTAGTGTGTCATCTGTTGCTGGGGTCGACACACGAGTCTAGTGTGTCATCTGTTGCTGGGGTCGACACACGAGTCTAGTGTGTCATCTATTGGTGGGGTCGACACACGAGTCTAGTGTGTCATCTATTGGTGGGGTCGACACACGAGTCTAGTGTGTCATCTAATGGTGGGGTCGACACGACATCATGGTGTGTTATCTGTTGTTGGGGTCGACAAACGCATATGGTATGTTATCTGTTGCTGGGGTCGACATACGCGTATAGTATGTTATATGTTGATGGGGTCGACACACGACAGCCTGGTGTGCTATATGTTGCTGGGGTCAATGCACAACAGCCTGGTGTGTTATCTTTTGCTGGGGTCGACACACGAGTTCAGTGTGTTATTTGTTGCTGGGGTCCAAGAATTAAGTGGGGAAGCTAACGGAGTTAGATGTATTAAATTGATTGTTTCCCTTTCGTCTGTAAACTGTTTATATCAAGTCTAGAGGTTGAGTGAATGTACACAGCAAACAACAATAACAAACATAATCTGAAATCTTCACCATATGTGCGATTATAGAAATGAACACGGGCTGAACATTGTCCGCCAGCCACACATCGCTTGTGGAATTTGCACGTGGCTGCTCTAAGCTAAACATGTGGTTATGAGCTGCTAGCTAGGCAGCACAGCTAGGCCTCTACTCGGTCACGTTTCTGTCACCGCGGGCTGTGCTGCTTCTGCGTTGTATGCCTACTCGGATTAATTATCAGATGTTTTTGTACTGCACAATTTGTTAAACTCGCATCGGGACCCCATGCCTAGCGAGATTAGACAAGGGCACGTGATCTCCCTGATGTTTCAGGTGTGTGATGTGGTGACACTGCAGCAGCATACATACCATAGTAACAACAACAATAACAACAATACCAACAACAACAATACCAACAGAACAAGACTAATGGAGCAGTCTAGATGTCTATTGTATTGTGTGTAAGTAAAGAAACTCAGTGGCCATAAACTGAGGCAACACACCAGG
Organism: Cepaea hortensis; assembly: GCA_963921405.1. NCBI lineage: Eukaryota > Metazoa > Mollusca > Gastropoda > Stylommatophora > Helicidae > Cepaea > Cepaea hortensis. The sequence continues at coordinate 220,819,204 of OY992877.1, forward strand.
ATACAGACATGCTCAAGTGGACGAAAACACAAGACAGGTAGGCTTTGAATGTGTCATTATCACATAATTATAACCTAAGACAGGTAACGTTTGATTGTGTAAACATTATTTCACTATAGCCTAAGGCAGATAAGGTGTGATTGTGTGACCATCAACTCACTATAACCTAAGACAGGTAAGGACAGAACTGAGTGTATGTCCATCATATCACAATAACCTAAGACAAATAAGGACAGGACTGATTGTGTGACCATCATCTCACTATAACCTAGGACAGGTAAGGTGTGATTGTGAGACCATCATCTCACTATGACAGGCAATGACAGAACTGATTGTGTGACTGTCACCTCACTACCACCTAAGATAGGCAAGGACTGAACTGATTGTGTGCATCCTCTCACACAAATCTCACATGAACCTCACCCAAATCTCACCCAAACCTCACCCAAATCTCATCCAAGTCTCACCCAAGCAGGTTAAGTGTTAAGGAGTAATTAGCAATTGCGGTTTTCAATCTGCATGTTCTGTGCAGGACGTTGTAAGCACCCCTACAGCTAATGGCTGTTTATAATTTTCTGGGCAAGTTTACGTTCTGAACTATGCCTTTAGTTTCCGTACAAGATGTCAACGTTTAAGTCCAGGTAACCGTGTGGCTTCACATATACTTCACAATCTTAGACAGAGGCATCATTAGGTGTGGTTTAAGGCCAGCTAACCGTGTGGCTTCACATATACTTCACAATCTTAGACAAAGACATCATTAGGTGTGGTTTAAAAAAAAAAGAAGTCGCTTAAAAGTCGACAGGGTCGACTTCATTGCACCGGGTTTTATCCCATATGGCTCGGTCTCTTTCCTCAGCGCGGAAAGCGTCGCACAAAGCACGAACTCCGTAGCTCTAGCGACGACCCACATGAATCTCCGTGTAGTGATACATACACGTGTTTACCAGCTGTTGTGTTGTTCCATGTAGTGATATACGCAATTGTTCATCGGCTGTTGTGTTGTTTCATGTAATGATACATGCAAGTGTTCATCAGCTGTTGTGTTATTCCATGTAGTGATGCATGCAAGTGTTCATCAGCTGTTGTGTTATTCCATGTAGTGATGCATGCAAGTGTTCATCAGCTGTTGTGTTGTTCCATGTAGTGATGCATGCAAGTGTTCATCAGCTGTTGTGTTGTTCCATGTAGTGATGCATGCAAGTGTTCATCAGCTGTTGTGTTGTTCCATGTAGTGATGCATGCAAGTGTTCATCAGCTGTTGTGTTATTCCATGTAGTGATACATACACGTGTTTACCAGCTTTTGTGTTATTCCATGTAGTGATACATGCAAGTGTTCATCAGCTGTTGTGTTATTCCATGTAGTGATACATGCAAGTGTTCATCAGCTGTTGTGTTATTACATGTAATGATACATGCAAGTGTTCATCAGCTGTTGTGTTATTACATGTAGTGATACATGCAAGTGTTCGTCAGCTGTTGTGTTATTCCATGTAGTGATACATGCAAGTGTTCATCAGCTGTTGTGTTGTTCCATGTAGTGCTCAACCAGGTGGCCAGATCGCTTCATTTGTTTATATACGTCTCAGTCAGTGTCTCCATTCCTTCATGTGTTCAGCAAAGTGTCTAAATCAATTCATTTGTTTATATACTTCTCTGTCGGTGTCTCCATTCCTTCATGTATTCAACCATGCATCTAAATCACTTCATTACAAGTCTGTCTGCCGTGTCATTCATTACCAGGTATTTTGGAAATATTAGGAATGCACTGCAATGTTTATTTTAGTATTATCATGTGGGGCCATCTCGCAAATCTGTGTGATTGCCGAACCTCATACACCAGTGTTTCCCAACCTTTTTTGTACCGTGCCCCACTTAAGCCTTTCTAAAATTCATATTGCCCCCCTCCCCCGCCCCCCTCAACATATACATTATTTTTAATATTCAAAAATTGAAATGTTCACTAAAGAAACTTGAATGATAGGTTTTAGGAAGAAATCACTAGGTAATTATTGAGCAAACACAGTAAGTAAATTTTCAAAACATATAATGGAGAACTGAAATTCAAGTACAAAATAATTTTAATGAAAGATTTTTCTATATTATTTTAATTATTAGTAATTATTTATTATTTAAATTTAGTGAGATCCTTGCGCTTGATGCTTGCTGCAAAGAGATCTTATGTCAGGTTCCAATTTAGTTAACTTCAGTCTCAAGTCTCCCTGTTTTGTTATATTCAGCCGATTTCTTCCATTTTCGAATCGCCCCCCTTAACAGTCGAATTGCCCCCCTGTGGGGCGTGGCCCCCATGTTGGGAAACACTGTCATATTCTAACACCGGAGACACTCCAGCGCAACACTATACTAGCTTCACAAATATACCGTCTAGTTACCTGAGTCTTGGTAAGTGTGTTGGCGTGCGCTTATCTGTAGATACGAACACATACTGTGTGCGTGTGTGTATGTGTGTATGTGTGTGTGTGCGCGCGCGCGTGTGTGTATGTGTGTGTGTATGTGTGTGTATGTATGTATGTGTGTGTGTGTGTGTGTGTGTGTGTGTGTGTGTGTGTGTGTGTGAAAGGACACATCATATAATGCCATGTAAAGATGGTGTTTATGTTGTGTTGAGGTCGAGGCTTTGATATGTAGGTCACGCCCACCATTGAAAACAGATCAGACAGGTTGTTATCATATAACCACTGAACTGTCGCCGCGATAACGAGCAGATCTCAGCACACCCACATGCATTCATCATTACCGTGTTTGACACACTCATATTTCCTGTTACTTTCAATTCACTCATGTATCGTGCTACGTGATATCCCGTCCTCTTCCTGCTAAAGTGTACACAGACGATAATTCTGGTTACACGTGAGTACAGATGATACTTCTGGCTAGGGAATGTGCACAGATGATACTTCTGGCTAGGATATGTGTACAGATGATACTTCTGGCTAGGGAATGTGTACAGATGATACTTCTGGCTAGGATATGTGTAAATATAATACTTCTGGCTAGGGAATGTGTACAGATGATACTTCTCGCTAGGATATGTGTACAGATGATACTTCTGGCTAGGAAATGTGTAAAGATGATACTTCTGGCTAGGAAATGTGTACATATGATACATATGGTTAGGGAATGTGTACAGATAATACTTCTAGCTTGAGAATGTGTGCAGATGATACTTCTGGCTAGGGAATGTGTACACATGATACTTCTGGCTAGGATATGTGTACAGATGATACTCCTGGCAAGGAAATGTGTGCTGATAATACCTCTGGCTTAAGAATGTGCGCAGATGATACTTCTGGCTTAGGGATGTGTACAGATCAGATAATACTTCTGGCAAGGGAATGTGTAAATATGATACTTCTGGCTAGGGAATGTGTACAGATGATACTTCTGGCTAGGAAATGTGTAAATATAATACATCTGGCTAGGGAATGTGTACAGATGATACTTCTCGCTAGGATATGTGTACAGATGATACTTCTGGCTAGGAAATGTGTAAATATAATACATCTGGCTAGGGAATGTGTACAGATGATACTTCTGGCTAGGAAATGTGTACATATGATACATCTGGTTAGGGAATGTGTACAGATGATACTTCTGGTTAGGGAGTGTGTACAGATAATACTTCTAGCTTGAGAATGTGTGCAGATGATACTTCTGGCTAGGGAATGTGTACATATGATACATCTCGCTAGGGAATGTGTAAAGATGATACTTCTGGCTAGGAAATGTGTACATATGATACATATGGTTAGGGAATGTGTACAGATAATACTTCTAGCTTGAGAATGTGTGCAGATGATACTTCTGGCTAGGGAATGTGTACACATGATACTTCTGGCTAGGATATGTGTACAGATGATACTCCTGGCAAGGAAATGTGTGCTGATAATACCTCTGGCTTAAGAATGTGCGCAGATGATACTTCTGGCTTAGGGATGTGTACAGATCAGATAATACTTCTGGCAAGGGAATGTGTAAATATGATACTTCTGGCTAGGGAATGTGTACAGATGATACTTCTGGTTAAGGAATGTGTACATATGATACTTCTGGCTAGGGAAAGTGTACAGGTGATACTTCTGGCTAGGTATTGTGTACAGGTGATACTTCTGGCTAGGGAATGTGTACATATGATACTTCTGGCTAGGTATTGTGTACAGGTGATACTTCTGGCTAGGTATTGTGTACAGGTGATACTTCTGGCTAGGGAATGTGTACAGATGATACTTCTGGCTAGGGAAAGTGTACAGATGATACTTCTGGTTAAGTAATGTGTACATATGATACTTATGGCTAGGTATTGTGTACAGGTGATACTTCTGGCTAGGTATTGTGTACAGGTAATACTTCTGGCTAGGTATTGTGTACAGGTGATACTTCTGGCTAGGGAATGTGTACAGATGATACTTCTGGCTAGGGAAAGTGTACAGATGATACTTCTGGTTAGGTAATGTGTACAGGTGATACTTCTGGCTAGGTAATGTGTACAGGTGATACTTCTGGCTAGGGAATGCTTACAGATGATATTTCTGGCGTGGGAATGTATACAGATGATACTTCTGGTTTGATAATGTGTACAGATGATACGTCTGGCTAGGACATTTGTACATATGATCAGTTAAGTTATCAGTTATCAGTTGGGGTATCTTCATTGCACTCCGTACATGTCCATAGGTGGTCAGATCCTCCCCCCCCCCAGCATATGCATCAGCGTCCGGTGGCTAATAGTGCCAGTTATGTGTTGGTTGACGAGGCGCTTTGTTTTCCCGATGTACCTCTCGCGTCTGGCTGTGCCGATTCTTACTCCCAAGTCTTTCATCCTGGACAGCGATGTGGATTCACTGACGTCAAAGTCCTCTGTTCTCGCCATATCTTTAAGGACGTTAATAACATCGGCACGATCCATGGGCTGGCCATCTACAGGGGGTGCAGAGCCACCCAGTTTATCAGCTCGTTCATTTCCTTCGACTCCCGCATGTCCCGGGACGAAGATGAAGGTGACTTTACGGACAACAGACTTCCGCAGCGATTCAGTCCACTGTCTACGTACAGATCCAGCTTCGACCTTCTGAATCATGCTCATTGAATCACTTAGTACACACACGTTGGTATAATGCTGTGATTCCAGCCATATGAAAGCCCGTGTAACCCATTCTGAATGCTCTACGAGAAGTAAAACTTTTGCGAGAACCAAGTGATGACTGCAAACCTACAACCATGGTCAGACTGCAAAAACAGCAAATTAAAAGAGGTGTGGCCAAACAAGAACATTACGCAGGAAGCCAAAGAAGATTGATAAACCCACACAGAACTGGTGTCGTTAACCGCTACACGCTGCGGGATTTGCTGAGGAGGGGATCCGAGCACTTATGGACTGAATGGTTCGATGTGCAATGAGGATGATTTGTTGACTAACTAACTAACTAACTAACTAACTAACTAACTCAACAGAAAAAAGTAACATAGAAGGCCCATCTATTCTAAAAGAAGAAGTCGCTTACGCTATGAAACATATGAAGAAATGAAAAACAGCTGAGCCAGATGAAATCACAACAGAAGAATTAGAAGTATTGGGATAATTTGAAGTAGATATATTAACCAAAATGTTGAATGATATTTACAGCAGTGGATATTTACCGAGCGATATGCTTAAATCTGTATTTATAGCTATACCAAAAAGATCAGGGGCAACTGAATGCGAAGATTTTCGTACAATTAACCTAATAAATCATGTCACTAAGCTTCTACTCAGAATTATTATGAGAAAAATAAGACAGAAAATAACAATGGAAATTAGTTGAGAACAGTATGGTTTTATGGAAGGAAAGGGTACAAACAATGCAATAAACAAGTATATGATACGAACACTAAAAGAAAGGTCAATAGAGACACAGAAAGACATATATTTGTGCTTCATAGATTATACTAAGGCATTTGATAATGTAAATTATGACGAACCGATTAAAATGTTGGAAGATATTAACATTGATGGGAAAGATTTAAGAATAATAAAGAATATTTACTGGAACCAAGTAGCAGCAATTCAAATTGGAAATAAAGAGGGTAGCTACGAACAGATTAAGCTAGCAGTACAACAGGGGTGTGTCTTGTCACCAGATCTCTTCTCCCTGTATAGCGAAGTAATAATGAGAGAGATCAAAGAGAAGCCAGGAACACTAATAGGAGGTTATAATATAAACAATATACGCTATGCAGATGATATAGTATTGGTGGTGGATAACGCAAGAGACCTACAACAATTGTTGGACATTGTAGTATCAGAGAGTGCAAAGAATGGACTCTCCTTGAATATCAAGAAAACATTAATAATGGTGATATCAAAGAAAATGGTGACACCAAAATGTGACATAGAAATAGAAGGGACAATTCTTAACCAAGTGGATAATTTTAAATACCTAGAGGCATTTATAACATCAGATGGACGATATACAACAGAGATTAAGAGCAGAATAGGGCAGGCAAAAGCCGCATTTCAGAAAATGAAGAGTATCTTATGCAATAAGTCACTATCAATGAATGTAAGAAAGAGAGTGCTGAAATGCTATATAGAACCAGTTTTGCTGTGTGGTAGTGAATCTTGGAATGTAAATGAACAAATTAGAAAGAACTAAGAAGCAATAGAGATGTAGTTTTTCAGGCGAATGTTGCGAATTCCTTGGACTGCGAGAGTAACTAAGAACGATTACCTGAAAAAGGTAATGAAACTAGAACACTATATACAACAATAAGAAAGAGACAAACAGCTTTCCTCGGTCATGTGATGAGAAGAGAGACTTGGAACACATCGTTACAACTGGAAAGATCGAGGGGAAGAGAGGCAGAGGCAGACCAAGAGAAATGATGTTGGATGGATTGAGACGGTGGCATGGAGGAATATCAACAGCAGAGTTGATCCAGAACACCAAAGACCGAGATCTGTGGAGAGCCATGAACGCCTACGCCAGCCGGCAGGGCACTTGATGATGATGATGATGATGATGATGATGATGATGATGATGATGATGCTACTTTTGCCTCTTTGCACATTTTCCTAATTTGTTATGTGAATCTCTTAATATTTTTCATGGTTATTTGTGTTATTTCTGGTTATTTCCTTGGGTTTTAAGATGTCTTACGCTATCCATTCCTTATGTCTCATCATCTTTATTTTTGGGATGGTTGTTTCTGCAGTTTGGTTGACTGATTTCTTTAATATTTCCCATCGGTCACTGATACCTTAAAATAATATACTGTTCAAACAAAGAAACATAACATTACTGCAGTTTCAATTACAAACTTGTACCACATTTCATTGACGATGCTGATTCGCCCATTGCAATCGGTTCTGGCGATGCCGACCCGTAAGAACAGGACCTCTTTAGGGGCTCCTAGCTCAAAGATCAGCGTCTCGCAGGCGGTTCCTGACCGTTTGATGTGAAATTCGACTAGTTCCTGTCAATGACTGGACTGTGGAGTACGCAGGTGCAAATAGATTCCTAAAGTGGCGCAGCCGTATGAAGCGGTCTTCGGCAGCAGTTGTGATTCTGGGTCTTCCATTGCGCGGCCGGTCTGCCACTGAGCCATTTTCCTGAAATCGTCTCCAAAGGCGACTAATGGTGCTCCTAACCACATTAAATTCTCTGGCTACTACACTTTGTGACTGTCCAGCCTGCAAACATCCAATGATAATGGGTCATCTTTCTGTAGTGAGATGAGCCATACTTGCGCATTGAATTTTCAACTGAATTTATTCGAGGAACATCAATCTTTTATAGGCATTAAAAAATATGGTCAGAGAGTTTTGTGCTCAGTACGTTTCACGGGATTATCATGAACCTCTCACAAGTTATTGTCAAAAATGTTGTCTTAACCTTGACCTCTTTCATGACCTCACAAATCATGAGGTGAGTACAATTCAGGTAACCACGAGAAGTTAATGACCAGATGGACACAGTCGATAGATAGGTTGACTGATGCCCAATCAGCGAATATCTTTTTATAAAAGTAACACCAAAAATGTTGCGTTTCATTTTTTAACAGTATATTTCAATATCGGACAATGCATTAAATCTGTTATTTACCTGTACGTTGAATTTATCTTTTATATCCTCACTCTTCAGTGCCCGTAGATCAAATTGTGTGTTTCTTGGTGTATATTTGACTTTCTGTAATTGTATATGTATATTGCTTATTATTAATCTATGGTCTCTGTAGCAGTCTGCGCTTGGTATAGTTTTGTGCGACTTTTAAGGCATTTAGAAATCTGTTGGGTTGAGTTGAGCAAAGAACCGACATCACTGCACTCAGGACATTTCCATATGTGCTCCGTCCCTCGTTCAACACCCAGCGAAGAGTCACACTACTAATCGTTCCCACCTCTATCTGATTGAAAGTTCTCCTGATCTTCCCTCTCAATTTTGAGATTCCACCAGAACCCTGCTAATCCCCGCAATCTCATCCTTTCCACATACGGGTTCTCAATCTGTTCACTCACCATCTCCACCTGGCCCCACAAGCGCACGACCACCTCCCCCTTGTCCATAGGCAATCTGCCACCAAGAGGTGCATTCCCTGTTAGCATATCAGCCGATTGATTCTCCCGCAGTCCCACATGGGCAAAAAAATCCATACAGTTCTTACAATCTGTGACCTCTGAAACGAGGTGAGCCATTTCACATGAATCATCCCTTTCTCCACTTTACTAAGCATACTCCTTGAGTCCGTTGTGAAGACAATGTGTGTTGCAGTGGTCGCTAACCAACGGAATGCCGCTGTGACTGTTTCCACCTCCATTCTCATGCTGGAGGTCGTAGCCTCATATGCCATACTCTCCTTTTTCAAGAATAGTCCATTAGCCTTCGCAATGAAACCACAACCACTCCGTCTGTTTCGCACCACTGATCCATCAGTATAGGTCACTGTCACCTTGATGTGTATTACTTTGGATCAGTTGTTGCACCTCAAACTCTGTGCAGCCCGCTACCCATTCTCTGCACTCATCACCCGGTGTTACTATTACATTGTGTCCTGCGTGCCGGTACTTCAATCCCCTCTTTTCACGATTGATGGTCTCTAGATCACAAACCTGACGTCTAGATATTTCCGCTTGTGCTATCAAGGACCTGTCTCGTCTTAGTCTATGACCCTTGACCATATCCATTGCTTCATGCAGGGGGTGTTTTCTGTCTGCAGCAACTCTCATGTACCAATGGCCTGAAGGACTCTATGCCTATCCGCCATTGTTGGTAGCGCCTGGATATGCCTCATGCGTATAATTGGTGTGTCCTTGTGCACCCCAGAATCACACACATGGCCGCATTTTGTATGCACTCCAACCTTTCTTCTGTTGATGAGTATGTAATCAATCTGATGTCTGATTTTATGATCAGGACTCTACCATTTTCATAATCTCATTAGGTAATGTTGACACCAGGTGTCTCCAATAATCATATTATGCTATTTTGCCCACTGTACAAGTCTGCAACCTCTTTCATTCTTTCTCCCTAGTCCATACTTGCCTACGATGCATCCGTCCTGTTGATTTCCAACTTTGGCAATTAAGTAACCAATTATTATATTTAATTCTGACTTCTTGCATTTCATCTCATCTCATCTCATCATGTTCCTCTTGTACCTTGCAGTGTCGAGGTGAAGTATAAACATTGTGAGAATGCCCGATTATGGGCTTCATATATCGATATTCCCATGGACTCTGCTATTCCCTCCGTCCAACGTTTACGCCTGTTCCTCTGTTTCCATCTGGTCTGTACATCATTGCTTGTTGTGGTATGCTGTTGACTGGTAACCTACTTGCATGGCCAAACCATTTGACTTGCTGCTTTCTAATAAAATCTAGTGCTGCTTTAACCCCCATTTTAGTCCCGATTTCTTCATTTCTGATCTTATCTCTTCTTGATACGTTGAGTATTCTTCTCAGGAACCTCATTTCTGTTGTTGTGATTTTTCTTTTCTCTTTTTCTGTCATTGTCCAGGTTTGGCATTGGTAGCATAGAGTTGGTAGGAAGATTGTGTTGCAAAGTGCTTTCTTAAGGTTATTGATACATGTTTGTTCTTTAATATTGGTGACATTTGTCAAATGAGTTGATTTGCCTTATTGCACCTATTTTCGATCTCGTCTTCTGATCTGCCATTTGATGATATTATACTTCCTAGGTACTTGAAACTCTTTACTTGTTTCAAGGGATGTTCGTTTAGGAGAATTGTTGTTGTTTGTTCTTCTTTAGTTATAGTCATTACCTCTGGTTTGCTTGTGCTAATTTTCATGTTATGTTCCCTACACATTTCGTTTAGACTATTCATGTGGTCTTGTAATTCAGCTTCTGATTTTGCTATTAGTGCTTGGTCGTCCGCAAACAGGAGTTCTCTAATGGTTAGATTTGCAGATGGTTCTTCTTCTGTGTTCTCGTCATGCGGTATTCTTGCTGTCTCTGCTTGGCTGGTTTCTTTACATATTTTGTCTATATATGTTATGAACAGCCGGTCTCTCTGGCTGTGGGGCTACAACACTTTCTCTCTGTAATCCCGTTTATCACGCAGAGTCTCGCAGCGGAGCGAGAACTGAGGTGGTTCGACCCCCGCTCGTGACTTGCGGATACTGAGCCGGCCGCTCAGAAAGCAATGGCAAACTACTGAGCGTAATCTTGCCAAGAGATCAACAGACAGCTGAAAGATGCTGCTGTTGACAGCTAAGTCCTGTAAAAGGATATGCAAACATTTATTTATTATGTTATGAACAAGAGAGGGGAAAGGACACAACCTTGTCGTACTCCAGATCTTATGGTGAAAGGTTCTGAATGTCCTCCAGTTGCTCTCACTATGCATTCACTGTTTTTGTATAAACTTCTACATTGGTTTGTTAGATGTGTACTCACTCCATATTGTTTAAGGATTTCCCACAGCTTGTTTCTATCTACTATCGCGAATGCCTTTTCTTGGTCGACAAAGGCTAAGTAGAGTGTTTCATTGAATTCAATTGATTTTTCTATAAGTTGTCTAAGAGCAAAAATGGCACATGTGCATCCTGTGTTTTTCCTAAATCCAAGTTGTGTTTCGCTTAGCTGGGGTTCTAAAGTAGTTTGTAATCTTTTTTCAAGAATTTTGCAAAATATTTTCCCAGTATGACTCAACATTGCATTTCTTGCATTTCTTGAAGACATTTTCCAAATCTTTCTAATATTCATCGATGCTGTCATCGCTGCTGCCGGCTGTTGGTGCATAAACTTGTATGACGTTGACATCAAAAGGACTTCCACTCAACTTCACGAGTAACACTCTGTCTGATACAGTCTAATATCCTTTGATCGATGTTGATCTCCGTTTTGTACTATGTTCTATCAACAATGAACACGGTCTATAGCCAAACAAGACGGGTAAGTTGTACTATATTATATAACTAACTAGACGACCCGGCCCGGCTTCGCCCACCTCCTGGCGAGGAGCGTCTCATTTAATTCATATTCGGCCCCTGCTTCCTTTCCCGTTCTCAAAAATTAAAAATTGATTTTAAACTAACTATTTCAGTTGCATCCACGCGAGTGAGAACAACAACTGTTCATAACTAATTTCTGGTTTAATCAGAGAGTGTGTTCCCTTGCAGCAAGATGGCGGGACATTTATTCGTCTCTTTCTTAAGCTCGTGCCATTTTCTTTCGTGCTGGAGGAAAAATTGTTGATTTTAAACTAACTAACTGTACCAGCTGGCTCCGCGGGAGTGAGAAGAACATCTGAAGAAAATTTAATCTCAATCAGATGGACCGTCCGGGAACGCATAAAGGACACACAAACAAAGACACAAACATTCTCTTTATATATATATATATATATATATATATATATATATATATATATATATATATATATATATATATATATATATATAAAGACGATGTATGTATGTGTGTAGGGATGTATTTGATGCGTTCGATAACGGTCCATCCGGTTGAGATGAAATTTTCTACATGTATTCTTTTCATTCCCGTGCAGCCAACTGTCATAGTTTGTTAGTGTACAATCAGCTTTTTACTTACTAAAATTAAATATTTAAATTTACATTATCATTTATATATAGCGAGGGGACTTAACTTAAGAAAAGTTATTTCAAGGGGCATAACTTTTAATAGCATTGCTATATATTTTATATATCGATTGTTGCATTGTTTTCAAATATTTATAAACTCTTTGTCTACAGTTATTTACAGGCATATGAGTTATAATAAATAATGATATAATCTTTAAGGCATTTTCAAAGTTTTCATAAAAATAATGCATCTATTTAAATAGTGAAAATTTTCTAAGTCATCTTTTTATGTTTAAAGAAGTTATCTACAGTCATGTAGGTGATTAAAAACAGTTTTCATTAAAAATAATGGATGGTGTGTGGAAGGACATTCTTAAGTTAACTTTTTTTTTGTTATATGAATTTAATGAGACGCTCCCCGCCAGGAGCTGAGCGAAGCCACGCCGGGTGAGATAGATAGACAGACAGGCAGACAGATAGTCAGGAACGGGAGCTTATATGACTACTTATATGAATTAAATGAGATGCTCCCTACCAGAGGCTGGGCGAAGCCGGGCCGGTCAGACAGACAGACAGACAGATAGTCGGGAACGGGAGCTTATATGACTACTTATATGAATTAAATGAGATGCTCCCCACCAGGGACTGTGTGAAGCCGGGCCGGGTCAGACAGACAGACAGACAGACAGACAGACAGACAGACAGACAGACAGTCGGGAACGGGAGCTTATATGACTAATTATATGAATTAAATGAGATGCTCCCAACCAGGGACTGGGTGAAGCCGGGCCGGGTCAGACAGACAGACAGACAGACAGACAGACAGTCGGGAACGGGAGCTTATATGACTAATTATATGAATTAAATGAGATGCTCCCCACCAGGGACTGGGTGAAGCCGGGCCGGGTCAGACAGACAGACAGACAGACAGACAGACAGACAGACAGACAGATCCCCGCCAGGTGCTGGGCGAAGCCGGGCCGGGTCAGCTAGTGTGTGTGTGTATATATATATATATATATATATATATATGTATATATATATATATATATATATATATATATATATATATATATATATATATATATATATATATATATATATATATATGTACAGGGACTATAGCCAAACAAGACGGATAAGTTGTACTATATTATATAACTAATGTACATGGATGTCACATAATAGACCAACGTGATTTAACCAGTGATGAGAATAAAAGGCGTTCTGAATTAGCGGCATGTTCGAGGCCAAAGGTTGTTTCAACAAATCCAGAAAATGAAACTGCACGTGTTTACATCTGGTCGACGGATTGCGAACACTCGGTGGTGAGTGAGACGGGTCCCTGCATCGCTTTGACAGTTTGTCAACATTCGAATACAGATGGAACCCGTCGGATCCTGGTTGCAGTCGGATGTCAGCCATCACAGGTCGGGCAAAGTTAACAGCTGCAGATGTGTAGGGGAAGTGAGTGAGATGAGTCCATACATCGCTTTGACAGTTCATAAACAGGTTGGATGGAAAGCGGAAGTACTCAGCTCGGGAGAAAACAGTCAGTCTGTCATTGATAGTTTCCGGACATCACGAAGATTGGCAGATTGCTATTGACAACTGTTGTTGGGATCATACAGTAACTCGCTAGCTTGTTGGGGATGTCAAAACAAGTGATGACAACTCTGACAGTGACTAAGCCAGGGAGGATAGATTCTTGACAATGGATGATATGTCCAAATAACACCTGTGTGGACATAATGAATACCGTCACGTGACCAATTTTAGGTTTTGCCATAAACCATGATTGGGAGAAACAGTGTTGACCAAAGCCGTGATTAAGATGGACGTGTTTGTGGGAGAGCTCTACAGTGTTAGATTAATTTAATATTAACTAGCATGTGTCGTTATGGCAAAGTGTAGCAGCCATCCCGGAATGAGGCGGTTTTGCATAAAGTAGTCAATATAGTCTATTTAGGCATAATTAATATAGGCAGTAGTCTTGTTAAAACTAGAGTGTGATGATTAGCACTGTTAGTTGAAAATAGATTAGTGAAGTGTTGATAAGCTTTACTAGTTGAGAATTGAGTAATGAGGGATAATTGGGATATTCCAGTAGGTGTCCCTGGTGGGCGGAGTTCCGCATTCTGTTTGTTGATTTTTTTTTCTTGTCTGGGCCTGATGATAACCAATGTGTTGAGTCATCTGTCCCTGACAGGGTTGGGTTCATTGTATATTGCTGAGCAAGGGCCAATGGCCACGATCATCTAATAGAGATCAGTGACGGGGAGGCTATCACCAGTTGTATGATCTATTTTACAGGTTCCCTCTGGTTGGAATGAAGAACCCGGAACCAATGAAAAATCCGATCCCGGATAAATTATGATGTAGAGAGATGGGCCAGCAACTTTCACAACGGAAGAAGCTGATAAACATTGCTCGGTGGAGCTGAATGGTATAAGTATCCTACATGAGTGCATACCAATCGTTAACACACCTGAAGTGATGGATGTTCAGCCCACGTGGAATTAGATCAGTAAGAACTGATGGTCACATTAGATGAAACCAAACATTGAAGTGTAGTTGTTCCACGTATCAAGGCAATCAGAACTGTCAGACAATATCTAGTAAATAAAGCAAGCCATTTTAGTCTAGATACAATGACTGTTTAAGAGTGAAAATATAGAACATTTCGCTAGAAGAAAACGTCATGTTCATGAGACAGCGTTCCATTATTTTTCACTGTGCGGAAGTACGAGATCTTGGTTTTTCTAAAAACTATTAGGAACCATTGTGTTAGGAACAATAATAGTATTTTCTCGGATTATATTTACATGGGGTTCAGATCTCATGGTCATCAGAGCTCCTGGAGGAGGACATGTCTGGAGAGAAGGATACGACTTCGGTGAGGTCCATTGTGCTGATTCTTGTGATGTTGTGTAATCCTTGCCATGATGAGTGGACTCTGAACATGAACTCTGTGGTCTGACCTATACATTTACATTAGAATACACGAGACACATTTTCTTCGCATACACGTCTCATATACGTTACACTTTTCTTTTAATAAATTAATCTTTATTAAATTTTTTGGAAGCAAGAGTTGTTGAGTATGTTGCGTTGGGCAGGTATGAGAGGGGGCATAGTACGACAGTGAGAGAGTGATAGGAAAAGGTGTCCATGGGCTGATGGAGTGTGTTGGACGGAAGCTGGTGGATTCACCAGGATATTGATAAAGGAAAAAAAATATTATAATGTGGGTGTTGACTCTCCTCACTCCAGGGACGACACTTTAAAGGAGGACACGACATTATTGGGGGCTTGTAAACGGGATCTTTGGACAGCGGGATCTCTCGTAAACGGAATCCTTGGACAGCGGGATCTCTCGTAAAAGTGATCTTTGGACAGTGAGATCCTCTGAGAACGGGGTCTTTTGACACGGGATCCTTAGTTATAAGAGGGAGATATCATATAGGAGAATCCAGCTAGAGTGAATGTGGATAGGGGTTAGGACTAATATCTTACCTGTTCACACTTCACACGTCTGCATAGGTCTGTGGTCCTGATTCTACTCTTGTCACTGAGTGAATGTGCTGGGTGTGGTAATATCTAGATTTATAGTACTTGGTCATATATCTGTATATTAATTTGCAGTTATATTACTCAACCTGCTAGCTTACCTCTCTGTAAAATGGCCACTCCGAAACTAACCACAGCAGAATTAAAGGCAAAGGGGGAAGACATGGGATTGTCGGGTTCTGCCCTAACGGATTACATACAGGAAGTGGAGAGAGAGAGTATCGTCAAGCAGAAAGGGAAGATCGAAAGGCCGAGTTGGAATTGAGAAGGATGGAGTTGGAACAAGAAGCTAGGAAATTGGAAGCTGAGCAAGCAGCTAAGAAATTTGAAGCTGAGCAAGCAGCTAAGAAATTGGAAGTTGAGCAAGCAGCTAAGAAATTTAAAGCTGAGCAAGCAGATAAGAAATTTGAAGCTGAGCAAGCAGCTAGGAAACTGGAAGCTGAACAAGAAGCTCAGAAAAGGGAGCACGAGTACCGGATGAGGGAACTCGAGTTGAAGAGTCAATCTAATGGGGAAACTGAGGGAGCAGTTGGAGGTTCCTCCATCCCAGGCTCAACACCAGTAGGTGGACATGGATACCATGCTATGAAGTTTCCTTTAGCGGTCTACGAGGAGGACAAAGAGAAGATTGACCAGTACCTTCAACGCTTCGAGGCAATGTCTGTTGCTATGGGTCTGGAGCGTAACAAATGGAATCTCAAGCTATCCCAGGGATTACGCGGGACCGGCTACGAGGTTTATTCTCGCCTGCCACCAAGACATGAGAACAATTATGACGAGTTAAAGACGGCTCTGCTGAAACGATTCGAGGTTACGTCACATACCTACCGGAAAAAATTTCGAGCAGCGAAACGAGAACCCGGGGAGTTGTTTGCCGCCTACAGTTTGCGTCTAAAATCCTATCTCCATAAGTGGATGGATTTCGCTGGGTTCGCACATGACTATGAGAGTCTGGAAGAGCTCATGGTGGTCGACCAATTGAAGAAGCAAATGTCTAAACCTCTCAGGACGTTCCTGGGAGAACAAGGAGCGGAACGTATTGACCTCGTGACAAAATTAGCAGAACGGTTCGTCGAAGTACATGGGGAGGCAGGGGAAAACCTTTCAACCAACACCAAAAGTCAGGAGAAACATGATAAGAAGAAAGCCAAAAACTCAGGAACTAAAAGTGGGAACCTTATGTGCAAAAATCAGAGGATAGTTCAGAGAAGAAGAAGGAGGGAAGCAAGAGCACTTCAAGCTCTACACCAAAACGACCGTGGTCGGAGAAGTGGTGTTCAATTTATAAGTCACCCTCTCACAATACGAGGGACTGCAAATCGAAGGCTAAGAACCCTCACTTCGCAGCATGTCAAGTGACTTCCAAGGAGGTTGTCACGGAAAATGCCAAGGTCAACAAGGAAGCTCGCCACCAGGAGAGCTCACTCAAGTCCGACAATAGAAAATCTAGGACAGGGAAATGGTGCAACCAATGCAAGTCGAATACGCACAATGCTATTGACTGCAGGGGAAAGTCAGGAGACACTCAATTCGTCGGGTGCCCCGGGAAACCTAAGGTGGAGCCCACAGAACAGGTCGAGGCCGAGGAAGAGACTCCAGACCAGGAAAAAACCACCTGTAGTGGAATTGGTAGAGGTTAACGGTCGTCAAGTGAAGTGTTTATACGACACAGGACTGGACGGGGAGGCCGTGATTTCTGCGGATCTGGTACATCCAGAACAATTCACAGGTGAGACCATGGAGATACAGCCTGCACAGAAGAGTGCTGTGGCCATGAAGTTGCCCATTGCTAATGTGGAGATTCGGTCAAGGTATGTCATCGGCACCATCAAGGCCGCTATATTAACCGATCCCATTTTCCCAGTAATCCTCGGTTGCCGGTATGTCTTTCTGGGAATGCCCAGGGAGCCAATCCACATGGGAGCAATACAGACTCACTCTCAGACGAGAACGGAAGAGGCAGAAGCAATTGTGACTAACCCAATGCCGGGGGAGCTACGAACTGCCCAGAGTGAGGATGATACTTTACGTCCTTGCTACAGAAAGCTGCAGAAAAGTGCTGATCCACCAGGACGGGGGCAGTACTACATGAAGAATAGGATACTCTACATGAGAGCAGGAAGAGGAGACAACCTATACGGTCAGTTGGTCGTCCCAAAAGCTCACCGGTCCCAGATTCTTCATATGGGGCATACCATCTCCTTTAGTGGACATATGGGTATTGCCGCCACCATGCAGCGAATTTCCTGCCATTACTATTGGCCGGGAATGACAGATGATGTGCGTCGGTATGTGAAGTCATGCCCTGAGTGCCAGAGGGTGGCACCGAAACACTAGACAGCACCGGTGGTGTTGGGTGAGATGCCCATCATGAACTCTCCTTTCGAGAGGGTAGCCATCGATATCGTGGGTCCACTTCCCATGACTAGGAAGAGGAACATGTATATACTCACCATGGTGGATTGCTGTACAATGTGGGGTGAAGCCATACCGTTGACCACGATTGACTCGAAAAGAGTGGCGGACACACTGATGGAGGCCTTTACGAGATTAGGCTTCCCTGATCAAATTCTGACGGACAATGGGTCCCAGTTTTGTGGAAAACTTATGGAGGAGGTATTTAGGGTGTTCCACTCTAACCATATCCATACCAGCCCTTACCACCCTCAAGCCAATGGACAAGTAGAGCGTTTCAACGGCACGTTGATGACAATGCTCAGGAAACTAGCGCAGGAAAAACCTGATAGGTGGGAGGATTATATCCCAGCAGCACTCTTTGCCTATCGGGAAGTTCCTCATGGCTCAACAGGACTACCACCCGCTACGTTGCTGTTTGGTCGTCCAATCAAAGGACCGTTGGAAGCCATGTTGAGGAGTTGGACTGAAGAGGGGACGTCAGAAGAAGTGATCTCATCCTATAAATACATGAAGGAACTGAAAGAAAAACTCCACAAGGGATGGACTCTGGCGAATCAAAACTTGAAAAAGGCCAGGAAAAGACATGCGGCTTACTACAACCGTAGGTCTAAAGAAAGATCTCTAGAGGTGGGAGATAAAGTTTTGTTGCTACTCCCAACGGGAAACAACAAACTGGAGATAGGTTGGCAAGGACCATTTTCCGTGGAAAGGGTGATATCCAGAACCAACTATCAGATCCGGATCCGGGGAAAGTCGAAGATTTTCCATATCATTCTCTTGCAGAAATACGAAGAGAGACCCGGAGACAAAGCAGCGCGCCTCGTGGCAATGGCAGTTGCAGTGGAGACGGAAGTGGGAACCAGCGAGGGCAGGGAATATCCCCTGGTACACCAGGAAACCTACAAGGATGTGCAAGTGAACCCTGATCTGACCTCCCAGGAGAGGGAAAAGATAACTCAGGTTCTCAAGTCTCATAAAGAGATACTGACTGATAAACCAGGACGAACTAGGTTGGTGGAGTTCGAGATGACTTTGACCACGCAGGAACCTGTTCGTCAAAAGGTTTACCCAGTGCCATTCTCTAAGGAAAAGGCCCTGGAGGAGGAAATACAGAAACTGCTGGAGGATGACGTGATTGCACCATCCACATCCCCATACAATGCAGGGGTAGTTCTGTTACGGAAACCAAGTGGAGAACACCGGTTGTGTATAGATTACCGACTTCTGAACAGTCATACACAGTTTCAGGTGGAACCTTTGCCGAATCCAACGCAGTTATTCGCTAGGCTCCATAAGGCTCGGTACTTTTCAAAGGTGGATCTGAGTTGGGGTTACTATCAGATACCAGTCAAACCGGAGATTAGACCACTGTTGGCTTTCAGTACACCCAGTGGACACTACGAATTCAAGGTCATGCCCTTTGGACTCAGCAATGCACCCAGTGTGTTTACACGCATGATGAGGACTTTACTTGATCCTTTACAGGATCCGTCCATCATCTCATTCATGGATGATATTCTGATTTCCAGTGACAGCTTGGGTGACCACTTGCAATCCTTGGAGAGAGTGTTTAATAGGCTCAAGGAAGCGGGGCTTACCGCTCGTCCAACCAAGTGCATGATTGGTTACCAGACTCTGGAATCTCTAGGTCACACCATCACTCCAGGACACATTGTCCCAGAGGAGAAGAACCTGGAGAAAATCAGAAATGCACCAAGGACAAAAACGAAGAAGGATGTGCGATCTTTTCTCTCGTTGTGTGGGTTCTACCACAAATTTATCCCACATTTCACTGAACTAGGAGCTCCATTGACGGAAACCTTGAAAAGGTATTCCCGGACCAAATCATTTGGACACCAGAATGTGAGAATGCCTATAGTCAGTTAAAGGAGACCTTGGTCAGGAAACCTGTATTACAGCTCCCTGACCTTTCCAAACCATTTGTGTTGAGAACGGATGCGAGTGCGATTGGGATTGGGGCAGCTCTGTTACAGGAAGGAAAAGACGATGTTTCGGTTTTGAAACCTGTAGCATACGCAAGTAAGAAACTTCTACAGGCGGAGAGGAATTATTCAACCGTCGAGAGAGAGTGCTTGTCCCTCGTATGGGCAGTGCAAAAATTCCAGCCATATTTGTATGGAGTTAAGTTTCGAGTCCAGTCGGATCATCAGCCCCTGATGTTCCTGGCTACTTCTCAGAAGCTCAACGCCCGTTTGATGCGATGGTCGTTGTTACTTCAACCCTATAATTTCACAGTGGAGTACATTCCTGGGAAGGAAAATGTTGGAGCGGATTTCTTGTCAAGACACCCAGCTCCTGAAGAAGAAGAATGAATCATCTGGATTAAACTCACGGTGGAGAAGAGTGAGATGGACTACTCTCTTAAGAGGGGGCCTATGTCACATAATAGACCAACGTGATTTAACCAGTGATGAGAATAAAAGGCGTTCTGAATTAGCGGCATGTTCGAGGCCAAAGGTTGTTTCAACAAATCCAGAAAATGAAACTGCACGTGTTTACATCTGGTCGACGGATTGGGAACACTCGGTGGTGAGTGAGACGGGTCCCTGCATCGCTTTGACAGTTTGTCAACATTCGAATACAGATGGAACCCGTCGGATCCTGGTTGCAGTCGGATGTCAGCCATCACAGGTCGGGCAAAGTTAACAGCTGCAGATGTGTAGGGGAAGTGAGTGAGATGAGTCCATACATCGCTTTGGCAGTTCATAAACAGGTTGGATGGAAAGCGGAAGTACTCAGCTCGGGAGAAAACAGTCAGTCTGTCATTTATAGTTTCCGGACATCACGCAGATTGGCAGATTGCTATTGACAACTGTTGTTGGCATCATACAGTAACTCGCTAGCTTGTTGGGGATGTCAAAACAAGTGATGACAACTCTGACAGTGACTAAGCCAGGGAGGATAGATTCTTGACAATGGATGATATGTCCAAATAACACCTGTGTGGACATAATGAATACCGTCACGTGACCAATTTTAGGTTTTGCCATAAACCATGATTGGGAGAAACAGTGTTGACCAAAACCGTGGATTAAGATGGACGTGTTTGTGGGAGAGCTCTACAGTGTTAGATTAATTTAATATTAACTAGCATGTGTCGTTATGGCAAAGTGTAGCAGCCATCCCGGAATGAGGCGGTTTTGCATAAGGTAGTCAATATATTCTATTTAGGCATAATTAATATAGGCAGTAGTCTTGTTAAAACTAGAGTGTGATGATTAGCACTGTTAGTTGAAAATAGATTAGTGAAGTGTTGATAAGCTTTACTAGTTGAGAATTGAGTAATGAGGGATAATTGGGATATTCCAGTAGGTGTCCCTGGTGGGCGGAGTTCCGCATTCTGTTTGTTGATTTTTTTTTCTTGTCTGGGCCTGATGATAACCAATGTGTTGAGTCATCTGTCCCTGACAGGGTTGTGTTCATTGTATATTGCTGAGCAAGGGCCAATGGCCACGATCATCTAATAGAGATCAGTGACGGGGAGGCTATCACCAGTTGTATGATCTATTTTACAGGTTCCCTCTGGTTGGAATGAAGAACCCGGAACCAATGAAAAATCCGATCCCGGATAAATTATGATGTAGAGAGATGGGCCAGCAACTTTCACAACGGAAGAAGCTGATAAACATTGCTCGGTGGAGCTGAATGGTATAAGTATCCTACATGAGTGCATACCAATCGTTAACACACCTGAAGTGATGGATGTTCAGCCCACGTGGAACTAGATCAGTAAGAACTGATGGTCACATTAGATGAAACCAAACATTGAAGTGTAGCTGTTCCACGTATCAAGGAAATCAGAACTGTCAGACAATATCTAGTAAATAAAGCAAGCCATTTTAGTCTAGATACAATGACTGTTTAAGAGTGAAAATATAGAACATTTCGCTAGAAGAAAACGTCATGTTCATGAGACAGCGTTCCATTATTTTTCACTGTGCGGAATTACGAGATCTTGGTTTTTCTAAAAAACTATTAGGAACCATTGTGTTAGGAACAATAATAGTATTTTCTCGGATTATATTTACATGGGGTTAAGATCTCATGGTCATCAGAGCTCCTGGAGGAGGACATGTCTGGAGAGAAGGATACGACTTCGGTGAGGTCCATTGTGCTGATTCTTGTGATGTCGTGTAATCCTTGCCATGATGAGTGGACTCTGAACATGAACTCTGTGGTCTGACCTATACATTTACATTAGAATACACGAGACACATTTTCTTCGCATACACGTCTCATATACGTTACACTTTTCTTTTAATAAATTAATCTTTATTAAATTTTTTGGAAGCAAGAGTTGTTGAGTATGTTGCGTTGGGGAGGTATGAGAGGGGGCATAGTACGACAGTGAGAGAGTGATAGGAAAAGGTGTCCATAGGCTGATGGAGTGTGTTGGACGGAAGCTGGTGATAAAGTAAAAAAAAATATTATAATGTGGGTGTTGACTCTCCTCACTCCAGGGACGACACTTTAAAGGAGGACACGACAATGGACTATAACCAAAAAAGACGGATAAGTTGTACTATATTATATAACTAACGTACAGGGACTATAGCCTTGTAAGCTAAATGCAAAGGCAATTGTAAATGGTGTGATAACGTCTGGTGCTGCTACCTGTGATC
The DNA here is from genome assembly GCA_963921405.1 of Cepaea hortensis. Classification (NCBI taxonomy): domain Eukaryota; kingdom Metazoa; phylum Mollusca; class Gastropoda; order Stylommatophora; family Helicidae; genus Cepaea; species Cepaea hortensis. The sequence goes on from OY992877.1 coordinate 220,841,895, forward strand.
TAGTTTCACACTAGTGTTTTAACGATGGTCACATAATCAGTGAGGTGTGTACACAGATAGCAAGCAACACACACAGACAGCTATTTGACCTCTGCCCCAGGTAGTCGTTCAGCGAACCTGCTTGGATTTTTCCTATTTGTATCACTTAAGTTGCTTGTGTACACGGCCAGTTGGAGCTGTTATCTGATCATCAGTCATCCATTTGAAGTTCATCCTGTCGATTAGATAGATGTTACTAATACTAAGTTTGTCCGAGGCTCCTGGACACAGCAAAAGGCAGCGAAACCTGATCTAGTTAAGGCTAGTGAAAAGAGGCTAGAAACCACGGGATTTCTGAGCCGTTGGTAAGTGTCCTTTGTTGTCATAATCGTGCCGTTGTAAAGTGTGGTCAGTCTGTTCTAATGGTATGTTCTACGGCTGGGTCAGTCTGTTCTAATCGCATATTCTACGGCTGGGCACTGCAGACCGACCGAGCAGGTTTCGTCTCAAACAAAGCGATACAATAAACTGCACACAGTACTTCTTTCTTATTATCTATCAGCGCCTCTGTGACAACATGCACACAGACACATACACACACACGCGCGCGCGCACTTACCCTATATTTATGTACGTTGTCTCGTCATTGCCAGACTTGATCATTGTTAAGATCAACAGTCTTGTGGCACATTGCAAGACCAATGACTCACACTTTATCCCAGTGACTCGGACGTTAGATCACTGACTCACACGTTAGTCCAATGACTCACACGCTAGACCACTCACTCACACGTTAGTTCAGTGTCTCACACGTTAGTCCAGTGACTCACACGTTAGTCCAGTGTCTCACACGTTAGTTCAGTGTCTCACACGTTAGTCCAGTGACTCACACGTTAGTGCAGTGACTCACACGTTAGACCACTCACTCACACGTTAGTTCAGTGTCTCACACGTTAGTCCAATGACTCACACGTTATTCGAATGACTCACACGTTAGATCACTGACTCACACGTTAGTCCAGTGACTCACACGTTAGTCCAGTGTCTCACACGTTAGTCCAGTGACTCACACGTTAGTTCAGTGATTCATACGTTAGTCCAATGACTCACACGTTAGTCCAATGACTCACACGTTAATATCACTGACTCACACGTTAGCCAATGACTCACACGTTAGCCAATGACTCACACGTTAGCCAATGACTCACACGTTAGTCCAATGACTCACACGTTAGTCCAGTGATTCGCACGTTAGATCACTGACTCAAACTTAGTTCAATGACTCCCACGTTAGTCCAGTGACTCACACGTTAGTCCAGTGACTCACACGTTAGTCCAGTAGACCTTCACCCGGATGTGCCACGTAGTCCAGTTAACATCTTGTAGCAGAATAACCTGTAGTCCAGTTAACATCTTGTAGTAGAACAGCCTGTAGTCCAGTTAACATCTTGTAGCAGAATAGCCTGTAGTCCAGTTAACATCTTGTAGCAGAATAGCCCGTAGTCCAGTTAACATCTTGTAGCAGAATAGCCCGTAGTCCAGTTAACATCTTGTAGCAGAATAACCTGTAGTCCAGTTAACATCTTGTAGCAGAATAGCCCGTAGTCCAGTTAACATCTTGTAGCAGAATAAATGAATTACCAAAATACGATAAGTAGATTGTGAGCTTTACTAGAACACGATTACAAGAAACAAAATGAACGTTGCGGCCAAAGCTTTCGTCAGCACAGAACAAACAACGCTGACACCAAACTAATAAAATAATCACGACATAGAAAATACAGAGGTTACTTAGCTGAATCCTGTCTTGGTATGTGTCTAAGGCGCTGGCCGTTTGATGAGTGTGGTAGAGAGTTTGTGTAGCAGAATAACAAACGTGACAGCATTCACAGGCTATTTCTAATGTTCATGATATTCTCCTGTCATTTCATATATTGATGATTTAGTCATATTATTTGATACATTCATGATAGTCATGTTAAATTTGATATATTGATGATATAGTCATGCTACATTGATATATTGATGATATAGTAATGTTACATTTGATATATTGATGATCTAGTCATGATAAATTAATATAATGATGATTTAGGCATGTTAGATTGATATATTGACGATATAGTAATGTTACATTGATATATTGATGATATAGTCGTGTTACATTGATATCTTGATAATATAGTCATGTTACATTGATATATTGATGATATAGTAATGTTATATTGATATATTGATGATTTAGTCGTGTTACATTGATATATTGATAATTTAGTAATGTTAAATTAATATATTGATGATTTAATCGTTTCATTCATTATGTGCCATGCCGATAAGCGTGGGCGGTCATATACTGCCATCTCACTCGATCACCAGAGTCGTGGATCAGCTCCGTTTTTCTGTCTCGACCATGCCATGTGGCCAAGCCATCCAGGTATTTACTTCTCGGTCTTCCCCTTGGTCTCCTCCCTTCAATCTTGCCAGTCGTCATCAAGTTCTCCAATTCATTTCTTCTCTTAACATGCCCAAAATATTTTTACGGTCTACATCTAATGTCTCTAATCAGTTTACGATCTTCATTTGTTTCTTAAAGGACTTGTTCATTGGTTTTTCTATCTGTCCATGGTATTCTTTGCATTTTCCTCAGAAACCACATTTCCACAGCCATTAGATGTTTTTCAGCTTGTCTGCTCATTGTCCACGCCTCACATCCATATAAAAGTACAGGTTTATATAGCACTTCAACACTCTTTTTCTCGTTTCAACTGATATCTTTTTATTGGTCAGTATGTTTTTTATCTTGCAAAATGGCAATTCTTGTTCTAATCTCTTCATCTCCATAAGATGTTATGACTGGTCCGAGATAGTTGTACCGATTCACTTGTTTAAGAATATGCCCATTTACTTATATATTACATTGTGGTATTTCTTCCTTCCTAGTGACGACCATAATCTGTGTCTTCTTACAATTCAATTCTAACCCCAGTTGTTCACTGTGTGCAACAACCGCATCTACAAAATTTTGCAGGTCCTGTTCATTGTCAGCAATCAAGACTGTATCATCTGCGTATCTAATGTTATTGATTTATCGTCCCCCAATGTTGATTCCTTCCATATCTTCTTTATTTCTGAAAATACGTTCACTGTACAGGGAAAACAGATCTGGAGACATTACACATCCCTGTCTCACACCTCTCTTAATAGGCTGATATTGACCTACTTCATTATCAATTCTAATGGCAGCTTGTTGTTTCCAATACATGTCTTTTTACAAGTCTAAGGTCTTTTCCATCAATTTGTAGATCTTCAAGCATCCTTATCATGTTGACATGTCTCACTTTATCAAAAGCCTTTGTGTAGTCAATAAAGCAGAGGTGTAGGTCTTTGTTTACTTCTATAGAACGTTCAATTACTGTTCTCAGTATGTATACAGCATTTACTGTACCCTTGCCTACTACAAACCCATATTGTTCTTCTCCTATTTCAGGTTGTATTTTCCTCCTAACTCTTTGCATGATAATTCTTAGCAAAATCTTCGTAATGTGACTCATTATACTAATTGTTCGATGTTGATCACATCCAAGGCTCCTGATTTCTTTGGAATTGCAATGAATACAGAATTACATAATTCATGAGGTATATCTCCAGTATCATATATGGTATTCAGGAGTCTGGTAATTTGATCTATTCCGTATTCTTCTAAAGCATTAATCATTTCTGTTGTGATGCTGTCTGAACCGGGGGTCTTGCTAGATTTCATATGGTTAAGAGCATTCTGAACCTCCATCTTCAAAATTGATGGTCCTTCATTATTATTTTGAATATCATACTGTTCTTCTCTGTTATCACCATAAAGGTTTTTCACATAATCTGACCATACATGCAAAATCTGATTTTTTTCTATTATGACTCTTCCATCTTTTGTCTTTAGGCAGCCTGCTGATGTATGTGTTCTTTGATTAATAAGCTCTTGAATTCTTTTGTGCATTAGTTTGGTATTTTTACTGCTGTGTTGTGTTTCAATTTCTATGCAATTTTTCTCAAGCCATGTTTCTTTTGCCTCCTTACATAATGTTCTGACTTTTCTGTGAATTTCTTTATATTTGACAGGATTATGTTTGTTCTGTCTTCTTGTTTCCATTAGCTGTAAAATTTCTTCAGTCATCCATGTCTGACGACCTACTTTCTTTAATTTTGGAATAGTTTTTGTCTGCAGCTAAACTGATTGAATTCTTCAACATTTCCCATTGATCATCCACATCTTGAAATAGTATCTCTAGATCAGACAATATATCAAATATAATCATGTTATTTGATATATTCATGAAAGTCATGTAACATTGATATACTGATGATATAGTCATGTTACATTGATATACCGATGATTTAGTCATGTTATCTGATACTGATGATATAATTATTTTATGTTTGACATATTAATGATATAGTCTTCATTTCTGTAATATCAAACATACAGTCATTGACTTTCGGTACAAATCAGATTACGCACTCACAGATGACATCTGGATATATATATATGTGTGTGTGTGTGTGTGTGTGTGTGTGTGTGTGTAGTATGTGGATCGTGACCTTACATTTGCACCATCTGTTGTTGTGTTGGCTTGTATTTGACACTGCTGGAATGTTGGATGACGTGACACTGCAATGCTCGGGCTGTTGGTGCCACACAAACACACTAGCGCCAAACAAACAAACTAGCGCCACAAAAACACATTAGCGCCAAACAATCACACTAGCGCCTCACACAAACACTAGCGCCACAAAAACACACTAGCGCCACAAAAACACACTAGCGCCAAACAAACACACTAGCGCCTCACACAAACACTAGCGCCACAAAACACACTAGCGCCACAAAAACCACACAAACACACTCGCGCCACACAAACATACTAGCGCCACACAAACACACTAGTGCCATAAAAATACACTAGCGCCACACAAACATAATAGCGCCACACAAACACACTCGCGCCACACAAACATACTAGCGCCACACAAACACACTAGTGCCATAAAAATACACTAGCGCCACACACACATAATAGCGCCACACAATCACATTATCGTCACACAAACAGAATAGCGCCACACAAACACACTAGCGCCACACAAACAGAATAGCGCCACACAATCACACTAGTAGTAGTATCAATAGTGGTAGTAGTATCATCAGCAGAGGCGGCATCAGCAGCAGTAGTAATAGTATTAGTAGTAGCAGCAATGGTTGTGTTGGGGTGAAATCAAATGGAATGTGTTATATTTTGACGTTGTGTCATTTTTTTCTATTGTTGTCGATCTCTTTTTGTGTATGTGTCTGTTACATTATGGATGTTTTGCTTTTCTTTAGGTGTCTCGTTAAATGTTTGTGTCAGTTTTTTTGTGTTTATGTCAGCGGTTTTCATTGTTTTTTTTCAGTTTTCATTATTTGGGTCATTTTGCCGTTGTGTCATTTTAAGTTGTCTGTTACATTTCGACGTTTACACTTGCAGCTTTTTGTTTCTTTGGTTGTGTCAGTTTTTCATTGCATGTATAAGTTTTCATTGGTTGTTACATTTTGTTGCTGTGACAATTTTTCAAGCCCTCTAAACTTATTTCAGAGATTTGGGAAATGCCATCATGTCCACAAAATCTAGCAGGGGGGACATTCAATTGCACCTCCAAGTGGTAGAGGATGGGAAACACACCACAGTGTGGAAATCCTAGCTCTGAGGACCGATTACCCACCGGGATAAGTGAACAACTCTGGGGACCGGGTATCTACCGGGATAAGTGAACAACTCCGGGGACCGGGTATCTACCGGGATAAGTAAACAACTCTGGGGACCGAGTATCCACCGGGAAAAGTCGACATCTCTGAGGTCCGAGTATGCACCGGGATAAGTGGACAGCTCTGGGGACTTAGTATCCACCGGGATAAGTGGACAACTCTGGGGACCGAGTATCCACCGGGATAAGTGGACCACTCTGGGGACTGAGTATCCATCAGGATAAGTGGACAACTCCGCAGCTGAGCAGAGCAGGGCACTTAATTGCCCTGGCAGTCGAAAATGTATGTCAAAGTCAGGTGGTAAAACACCATCGTGTGGATATTTGTGAGGACCAGAGGACAGTGATGAGCGATATGACGTGTATGTGTAAGGAGTAGAGGACAGTGGTGAGCGACATGACGTGTATGTGCAAGGAGTAGAGGACAGTGATAAGCGACATGACGTGTATGTGTGAGGAGTAGAGGACAGTGATGAGCGATATGACGTGTGTGTGTAAGGAGTAGAGGACAGTGATGAGGAATATGACGTGTATGTGTGAGGAGTAGAGGACAATGATGAGCGACATGACGTGTATGTGTAAGGAGTAGAGGACAGTGATGAGCGATATGACGTGTATGTGTGAGGAGTAGAGGACAGTGATGAGCGACATGACGTGTATGTGTAAGGAGTAGAGGACAGTGATGAGCGATATGACGTGTATGTGTGAGGAGTAGAGGACAGTGATAAGCGACATGACGTGTATGTGTAAGGAGTAGAGGACAGTGATGAGCGATATGACGTGTATGTGTAAGAAGTAGAGGACAGTGATGAGCGGTATGACGTGTATGTGTGAGGAGTAGAGGACAGTGATGAGCGACATGACGTGTATGTGTAAGGAGTAGAGGACAGTGATGAGCGATATGACGTGTATGTGTGAGGACTAGAGGACAGTGATGAGCGACATGACGTGTATGTGTAAGAAGTAGAGGACAGTGATGAGCGATATGACGTGTATGTGTAAGGAGTAGAGGACAGTGATGAGCGATATGACGTGTATGTGTAAGGAGTAGAGGACAGTGATGAGCGATATGACGTGTATGTGTGAGGAGTAGAGGACAGTGATGAGCGACATGACGTGTATGTGTAAGGAGTAGAGGACAGTGATGAACGATATGACGTGTATGTGTGAGGAGTAGAGGACAGTGATAAGCGACATGACGTGTATGTGTAAGGAGTAGAGGACAGTGATGAGCGATATGACGTGTGTGTGTAAGGAGTAGAGGACAGTGATGAGCGATATGACGTGTACAATATGTGAGGGGACTAGAGGACATTGATGAGCGTTATAGACACGTGGAGAACATGATTACAAACCATAATCAATTGCAGAGTTGACACATGTAACTATTGCTTTCTATTCTAATCTGAATCTCCTTCCCGACCCCACACCTACCCCATCCCGCCCTCCCACCCCAGCCCAGTCCCAGTCTCCAGTCTGGGCCATGTGTGGTGCCGCCCTTTCCCTAATCCTCTAAGGGCGACCCGACTGTGGACGACATTCCAGTACAAGCCTGTAGAGCTCGTCTGTGTCACCTTGGTTGTTTGTTGACTAGTGCGATCTGTGGGCTGTCAGACACAAACAAGCCGCTGGCAGGTTTACCTCACTCGTGTGTACACACTTGTTATTGATTATTTTCATCTCGCCCATTCTACCTTAGGTTTCGCTAGCGCTTCTTGGCCAAGTGTGTGCCTTGTGTGTTCACGTCACGAATCTGTGTCAGATTTGGGTTCTGTGGGATGTCTATCGTAGTTGCTGGTAGTCATGGCTGTTTGCTGGCCACAGGCTCAAGTACGACTTTCAGAGCTAGATTCTTGCTGATAATAGCCCCTAGATATGTACTCTACAACTGACCAGCTGGATTCATCAAATTGTTAAATGGACGTATCAGATGTGCTAAACCTAGCAACTTTAACGTGTGTACTTCTTACCTGGGCATGCTAACTATTGGAGGACTTGTTTAACTACAGGACTATTGGAGGACTTTTTAAACCTCAGGACTATTCGAGGACTTGTTAAACTACAGGACTGTTGGAGGACTTGTCAAAGTATAGAAGGACTTGTCAAACTATCAGCGGAGCTGATATATTTTCAGTGGTTTAGTTTGCGTGTGTAGCCGACGACTAGGTTCAAACGGTATGTATGTCTGTCTTGTTTCTCCACATATGTCATTCAGTTAACTTGTCTGTTCCATTGGCACATTGCCGTCTTGACAGACGATAGTTTGTGCTTTAAAAAGGCATAATAACTTTTACCTATGGCGGTAGCGAGTGTGACTGATAAGGCCAATTTGCGCTGTAAATGTCCGTTCACAGTGGGTGCATGTGAACACGTAGTCATTTCTACCATCATGCACCATCTTACGTCTCAAACGCTCGGTGTGTGACTTATCTGCAATAATTTTCTCCTTTGTCTTTATTCCATTTCTGATGTTTGCCCTCCATGCAACACGTTCAGCGGCGACGTGCTCCCAATGTGCATTATCAATGCCTGTATCAATCATGTCCCGCTTACACACATCTTTGTATCGTAGTAGAGGCCGACCCTGAGATCTCTTACCCATCTGTAATTCACCAAAAAAGATGTCCTTTGGTATTCTACCGTTATCCATCCTCCTAAGATGTCCTATCCATCTAAGTCTACGAAGACTGAGCATGGAATAGTCCGTCACACAACCTGATCTTTCCAATACTTCAGTATTTGTGATTTTGTCTTGCCACTTAATACCAAGAATTCTTCGCAGACACCGCATATGAAAGCTGTTTAAATGTTTCTCTTGGTGTGAGTAAGTTGTCCAGGTTTCACTGCCATAAAGAAGAGTACTAAGGACACAGGCTTGATAGACAAGGACTTTTGTTTTTGCAGTAAGCTTCCTGTTCTCCCAGACTCTTTTTCTTAACCTGTTCATTGTTGTTGCTGCCTTACCAATCCGGATGTTGATTTCCTGATCTAGGGATAATTTGCTATTTACAACTGATCCTAGATATGTAAAATGGTCTACTATCTCCAGTTCGGCGTCGTCAATAAAGATTGATGGTACATCATGTGCACCTTGTGACATAATCTGTGTCTTCTTTTTGTTAATTGTTAAACCAAATTCAGAACAAGCATTGGAGAATGATGATAGTAGATGTTGTAATTCTTCCTCAGAGTGGGTCGTAATCGCAGCATCATCCGCAAAAAGCAACTCTCTGATTAGTACCCTCCTAATTTTGGTCTTGGCCTTCAATCTCTGAGCATTATAGAGGCCACCATCTGAGCTTGAGTGAATGTATATACCGTCATCCTGATCACGAAAGGCATATTTCAGTAGAAGTGAAAAGTATATCACAAAGAGTGTGGGGGTTAGTACACAACCTTGCTTAACTCCACTCTTGATTTCAAACTCTTCTGAAGTTGAGCCATCAAACTTGATTATACCCTTCATGCATGTGTGGAACGATTCCACAATGGACAGAAGAGTTGGTGGGCAGCCAATCTTCTTTAGTGCCTTGAACAGACCCTCACGACTGACCAAATCGAATGCCTTTGTGAGGTCGATGAAGGCAATAAACAGTGGCTGATTTTGTTCCCGGCATTTTTCTTGCATCTGTCGCAATGAGAATATCATATCAATGGTAGACCGGTTCTGACGGAAGCCGCACTGTGATTCGGGGTAGACTTGATCTCCCAGGACTTGAAGTCTGCGCAGGACAATTCTGGCAAATACTTTCCCAACAATACACAGAAGTGAGATACCCCTATAGTTGTTACAGTCGCTCCGATCTCCCTTGTTATTGTACAGCGTTATGATGTTTGAGTCTTTGAAATCCTGTGGGACTTGTCCTTCTCGACAGCATAGCTCTATTAGCTGGTGGATCTGTAGAGCGAGTGTGTCTTGCCCACTCCTGATCACCTCTATTGGAATCTCATCCTTACCTGGAGCCTTGCCAGATTCAAGCTCATTTATAGCACACTTAACTTCTGTTATAGTGTGAAGTGTGTCCAGGTGGTCAAGAGTTGGCAGGGCCTCTATGGCGTTGAGGGCATCATCCGCTAGCTTGGTCTCACTTGAGTAAAGCTCTAAATAGTGCTCGACCCATCTATCCATCTGCTGTTTCTTATCAGTGATGATTTCTCCAGTCAAGGTTTTCAGCGGTGCACTTCTTTTGATCATTGGATCACAGGCTTTCTTTATCCCTTCATACATGCTTCTGATGTTTCCCTTATCACTTGCGATTTGAATGGACTCACATAACTTGATCCAATAGTCATTCGCACACTGCCTGGCAGCCTTTTGTACATCCTTCCTTGCTTGCTTCAGCTCACTCAGAGTGTTACGCGTTGGTCTTTCCTTGTTTCTTAAGAGAGCTATCTTCTTTTTATCAATCAAGGGCTGCAGTATCTGGCTCTTTGCCGCAAACCAGTCCTGCCTCTTATGATCCACAGTGCCGTAAACCCCTACCGCTGTTTTATAAATAGTTTCCTTAAGTTTACTCCATTTATCATGTACTATACAATTTTCTGATGTATCATTGAAAGCGTCTTCAAGTTGCTGTTGAAATTCAAAGCACTTTCCAGGATCGTGAGTGTTAGTAATATTAATCCTGGGGCTAGACTTGTGTTTAGCTGTGTAGATTCTCTTTGGTCTCAGTCTAACCCTTGAAACAACCAAAGAATGATCTGTATCATAGTCAGCACTGTGGTAAATTCGAGTTAATGATGTATGGTTCAGATGTTGTCTCCGTGTGATAATGAAGTCCAGCTGATGCCAATGGCTGGATCTTGGATGTTTCCATGTGACCTTATGCATCTCTTTTGTTTTAAAAAAGGAGTTTGTAATACATAGGTCATGTCTAGTGCAATGCTCCAGCAGCCTTTGCCCATTATCATTCATGCGGCCGATGTTGTATTTTCCAAGGTACACTGGCCATGAACTCGAGTCCTTGCCCACACGAGCATTGAAATCACCGAGCATATAAATATAGTCGGATTTTGGAACTGCCTTGATCACGGAGTCTAGCTGATCATAGAACGTATCCTTCACATCATCAGAGGAAGTGAGTGTCGGTGCATATGCAGTGAGAATGGTGGCATATCCACAAGAGGTTGCCAAGCGCAGTGATAATAATCTTTCATTACCTCAAGCTCGGATATCAATAATTCCCTGTAGCGAATTCTTCACTGCAAAGCCCACACTATGTTGCCTTTTTTCTGCCTGCCCTCTTCCCTTCCAAAAAAAGATGTAATTGTTTTCCCTGAGTGACCCTTCCTCAGCGAGGCGAGTCTCCTGCAGGCCAGCAATATCAATGTTAAGACGATTGAGTTCAGCATCAATCACAGCCGTTTTTCTCACATCGTCAATATTTGTCAAGTCAGTGGAAAATCCTGAACACATGGTTCTCACGTTCCAGGTTGCAAGCCGTAGCTTGAGGTTTCTATTCTTTTTATTAGTACCTGGTGCATTGGTTTTACAGCCTGCGATTCAGATTTTGTCCTGGCCCCAAGCACCCATTGAAGCAGGCAGGCTGTGGCGGATCAGCACCCAATTGGCTGGGGGATGCCCAGCTTGAGGCGGGCGGTAGCTGATCAGTGATACCTGTAGGTGTCTCCCACCGTCAGAGGCAACGCGTGGCGCCCCATGTCTACGCCAACTGACAAGGACTTAAACTCGTAACAGTTGCCTCTCGCTTTGATTCCGAGACCAGTTAAGACCAGGGATGGAGCTATTGCCTCTCCATAGCACAAAGCCTGGGCTAAAATAAAGAAACCATGTGTTGCCAATGCAGCATGATCCCTCTCTCGGCCTGCCTAGTTCACTCCAGAGGAAAGTTGACACCTATAATCTGGAACAAGACAAGCTGCAGAAGCTGCCGGATCAGCAAAGCAATGCTCTAACTGTCCGCCTGTCGGAGCTTCGATCCTAGACCAGCTGCCAACCAAGGCTTAGGGCCTGGTCTGCCCTGCCATGACTTATTTTGTCTTTGGGTTGCATTTCCTCGCACCAGGATAAGGCTAGTACCCTCCCAATTGCGCTCTTCCGCCCGAAGCCGTTGGCACAATGTGGGGTGTCGGGTTTGATAAGCGCCGCCCAACATTCGGCGCTGGCAGAAAGCAGGTAGTACCGTCTACTGTCATACGGCAGCTCAGTCATATCTGTCTAAGACCTGACTCACAAAAAGTTATCATATGTAGTTTTATTGAGATGACTGGTGGATGTCATATACAAGAATACCGGCTGGTGAGTTGTGTGGCTTAGGGTGGGGGTGCAGTTACAAGACAACATTGTGGGCAGACTATTAGGTGTCAAATATGTGTGGTATGTATACTAGTCAGTAAGTTTTCCATCTGGAAAAAGGCTACCTTCACCTTGGCGATTCTTGGTCTAATCTCTTCAAGGCACCTCCCAATAGATGTTATAACCGATCCGAGATAATTGTACTAATTAAACATGTTTAAGAATATTTCCGTTTACTTGTATATTACATTGTGGTTTTACCTTTTTCATAATGACGGCCATAATCTGTCTCTTCCTTTTTCCTAATGACGGCCATAATCTGTCTCTTTCTTTTTCCTAATGACGGCCATAATCTGTCTCTTCCTTTTTCCTAATGACGGCAAAAATCTGTGTCTTCTTCTGTCAAGTTAATTCTAAAGCTAACTGTTCATTGTGTGCAACAACCGCATCTACTAACTGTTGCAGAGCTCGCCCTTGTTTGCCATCAATACTGTATCATCGCATATCTAATGTTATTGATGTTACGCCCCACTACATTGATTCGGCTCATAACTTCTAGATATTCTAAAGATTTCATTGTGTGGTGTCAGAAATCGATTAGTGTAAGTACAAATAGTCTTTAATGTAGTAATTGTATTTTCGTTTTGCTTCGCATGTGTAATGTGATGGTGCTTGATGTTTCACTAGAGTATATTGTATATCTGATTGGTTGTTTGGTGGTGCTTGGTGTTTCACTAGTGTATATTGTATATCTGATTGGTTGTTTGGTGGTGCTTGGTGTTTCACTAGTGTATATTGTATATCTGATTGGTTGTTTGGTGGTGCTTGGTGTTTCACTAGTGTATATTGTATATCTGATTGGTTGTTTGATGGTGCTTGGTGTTTCACTAGTGTATATTGTATATCTGATTGGTTGTTTGGTGGTGCTTGGTGTTTCACTAGTGTATATTGTATATCTGATTGGTTGTTTGGTGGTGCTTGGTGTTTCACTAGTGTATATTGTATATCTGATTGGTTGTTTGGTGGTTCTTGGTGTTTCACTAGTGTATATTGTATATCTGATTGGTTGTTTGGTGGTGCTTGGTGTTTCACTAGTGTATATTGTATATCTGATTGGTTGTTTGGTGGTGCTTGGTGTTTCACTAGTGTAAATTGTATATCTGATTGGTTGTTTGATGGTGCTTGGTGTTTCACTAGTGTATATTGTATATCTGATTGGTTGTTTGGTGGTGCTTGGTGTTTCACTAGAGTATATTGTATATCTGATTGGTTGTTTCTTGTGTTCAATGGTCATTGTCCTGTATTGATGGGATGAATGTGTTGTGTGTAAGTAAACTATTTATTAACGTACGAAAGGGTGCAGCTACACAATAGTTATATTCTCCTGTACATACAATGTTTTATATCAATAAAGTGATACTGCTCTATATGGTTAGAATTAAATATGAGAGAACAAATTATAATAATCACATAATAATTACATTAACATGAATTAATAGTTGTACGCAATAATTCCATTGTTAGAATTTATATTGTTATGTGATACACGGTGAAGTGGTTACAATGAAATCATTAACATATTATCAACCACATTATAATTACACTATTAAAGTAGCAATTAAATATATTACGATCATCATCTTCATTTCTCCACTTCATTGTATCTGCACCAAATGTGTCATTTCTGGAAACATTAATCGTATCCGTATTCAATAAGATTCCATCTACGTGATATGTTTTCTCCAATGACCACCCTTGTTATGATTGCACCGTATAACAGCAACACCTTCGACAACTCTCTGTTGATCATACTCTATTAATTACATTTCCTTCACTTGTCTGTGTATTCCATAGCTTTTCATCAATCTACCTGTCATCAATTTGCCATTGCCCCTCAGCGAATTCATCAACTCTCCAATGCTTTGTGTCTAGTCGCATTTCTCAATTTCAGTGAGCTACAGTTTCACTGTTGGTGTCAATACCTTTACATTTCACAACGTCAAATCCTTCAAGCTGCCCTTCCATATTTTCTTCAATTCTGCTATTTAAAATGCAGCTGTACTTTGACTGTCGACACAAGTAAGTTTTCTCTAGTAACTTTGCAATCATTTCAAAATTTCACTTCGCCAGTAGCATGAAAAGGGTATTATGTGTTGTAGACATTCTCTACCTTACCGCATACATAAATGTCCGTCATGTCATACAGATATACCCTCAGTTCATACAGATGTTTCCCTCAGGTCGTGCAAATGTCTTCCTTATCTCTAACAAATGTGTCCCACCTGTCATACAACTGTGTCCCTCATCTAAGGCAGAAGAGTTCTTTATGGTATACAAAGGTGTCCCTCATCTAATACAGAAGTACCTCTAATAGAATACAAATATGTTCCTCAAGTCATACAGAAGTACTCATCACCTCATACAGAACTGACCTTCACGTCATACAAAAGCTCACTCCACCTCATACAGAAGTGTCCCTCGTGGCGCATAGAAATATCCCTCACTTCATACAGAAGTGACCTCCATGTCTTATAAATGTGTCCCTTTTTGGTAAGTGCATGTCTTCAGCATCAGTACTTTGTAAGTTCATATCTTCGTTATTTTATTTTGGCATGTCCATGTTTTAGTCATCTATTTTGGTCTTTGTGCGTGGTTGGAGAATGGGTGTTTGTATGTGTAAGTGGTGAGGGTGTTTGTAGGTTGGGAATGTGTGGGTGGGTAGATGGGAGATGTATGTGTTCATGGGTGAATGGGGATGTGTAGGTGTGAGTGGTTGAGGGATGAGTACAGTACTCAACAAGAACCAAGTCACTGTTGCCTTTGTTGGGTTGACCATTGCCCCAGCTTCATCACACCAAGTACTTATGCGACTGAGTTCTGTTTGTAGTTCCACAGCAACCTGCTCTCTATCCTTACACTGACGATACACTAAAACATCATCGGCATATGACAATGTCCTGCCAGGTCCAGTGATCTGCTCACTGATGATTCTCACAGTGTAGGCGTTGAACAGTACCGGAGATAATGGTGATCCCTGTGGTAGGCCAGGATATATTGTTGTTGGTTCCGAAGTCCAACTGCCACATCGAAAAACTACTTTCCGTTGGAAGAGGGTCGCAGCGATCCAACTAAGGAGGAATGGACTTACTTTTATTTCAAGAAGCTGAAACATTAAAAAATCCAATGGTACTCTGTTGTATGCGTCCTCAAGATCAATCGCTGCAGCAACGATTTCAATGCCTGAGTGGAAACCTTCATAGACATCATGGGCAAAAACTGCTGCATTGGTCCAGGTTTCTCTTTTTGGACGGTACCCACCCAGGGTAGGTGGGAAACACCTTGCCTCTCCAGCTTGTTTGATATTTTCCTGGCAATTACCTTGTCCAGCAGCTTGCCTATTGTACTTGCCTATTGTACATAAACTGTTATAGTATCTTTATATATAATTATATTTGACTAGCCTAAACTGTTACAGTTTGTTTTATTTTACTTTTTTTTTTTTTAAGCATATCCTTTTTACAGGACTTAGCTGTCAACACCAGCATCTTTCAGCTGTGTCGCTAGTCGTCCCTGGGGGGAAAGTGGAACCAACAAGCACACCTCTTAATTATCCTTGTCTAGGTTTTCTTCTGCTGGTGGACCTTTGTCTACATACCCCCCTTTTTATTTTTAAAGTCTGTCAATCACTAATCCTCTCTCTCTCTCTCTCTCTCTCTCTCTCTCTCTCTCTCTCTCTCTCTCTCTCTCTCTCTCTCTCTCTCTCTCTCTCTCTCTCTCTCTCTCTCTCTAACAGACACTACCGCCCTTTCACGTTCCTTCAGCACATACCGCCACTAACACATGTTTCGAACAAAATGATAAAACATTTATTGCAGAAAAATGTCAGTTGAGTGTGCCATGTAGGTGTGTGAATAGGTGTGATGTGATCTATCTTAAATGGGTGTCATAATCTAGTATCGGATCTGCATCAGAGTTTGGCATCACCATACAGCCGTTCAACGTAACCATTCACATAACAGGAAATAGCTCACCCAGGGCTGCGTCGTTCTCTGACTGCTGATGATTTTTCTTCCCACTCTGTTCTGGAAACTCGTAAATAATATAGTATCCACGGATTATGTTTGTAAGGTTTTATTCAGTCACATCACAGGTGTAAATCCGTTCAATGGAAAGGTATTATCGTTCACTGAATATCCAATCATTAATGTTTTCTTCACTTACTTAGGGTCATTTAGTTCTTCACACCCGATATAACGGTCAGTAATATATTCCAGGTATTAAAGAAGACAAACACAGGTTTTAGCATATATAGTCTTTCCACTGCAGTTTATCACTTCATTGATTATCTAACTTAGAATGATGCAGTTTGTTTCGCTGTTCATTTTTATTCACAATAAACTGACATTCGTGTTGAACGTGGTTCATCGATTCATATCCTTGATTACTTCATCCTATTCTGACCAATTACTTCTGTTCAGATTGGTAACCACTTTCCATGTCAAGTTCAGGGAACCTGTTGAGTAAAACAACAGCTTGTGAAAGCAACGCAACTCCGACCTATGATATGTGAATGTAGGTACTTTAGCTATATTCAGAAAATAACCTCTAGTGATCCTACTAGAACTATATTCTTATATAAGACAGAATAGTCCGCACTTTACCCTAGACAAGGTGAAAGAAAAACACGCTAAAGCAAGCACATAAATCCTAGTATAGACTTATCCTTCTGACTGTACAGACTCCTTACTCTACACAACTCAAATCACTCTTCAGCCGAATGCTGTCTACTGTTATTACTACGTTTACCCACAAAAGTATACTATGTTAGATTTCTAAGCTAACTCTTAATAATCACCTTATTGAATTATATTTCCTGCCTAGATTGATATCCTTTTAATTCCCATGAAGGGACAGGGTTGGTTAAGTTTTACACAACCTAACTCTGTGATATTCTTTTTCTATACGGCACTGAAACACATTTCCACTCCAACCGATGTTAAGTCCAACTCTTCACTGATTTTAACTCTCTCTGTCCACATATACATTTCCTGTCCTACGTCACTGGGTTTTTCCGTCCCCCTCAATCATCCCTGCTCCTATTCCGTCCTTTGATCCTTCTACATCAACAGGCTAACAATAGTCTTTGATAAAGACGATCTCCATGTATCGTTGCTTTTCGGTTGCCCAAAGAATTTGGTTTTTAGTATTTCAAAGATATCTACCGTTAGATCGTGTTCCGAACTTCTCGACGATAAACGATCCCCGGTGATTCTCCGTAAAATCCGATACGGACTTTCTTTGATCTTTCCCGGTAAACAATTTGTCCGTTGACTTTGCTTCCGTGTCCCAGACGTACGGCCAGTGTTTGAAGTTACGATCACTGTCTGGTTTAAGATTTCAGGACCGTCACATCTTTCCCCAAATGTTTCTGTTGTTTTCTATATAAGGATCGTCGCCTGCCAGCCATATCAGGACAAGCTGTATATTGATCTCTTGGCAAGATTACGCTCAGTAGTTTGCCATTGCTTTCTGAGCGGCCGGCTCACATACCCCGTAAGTTACCGATGCGATTCGAACCACTGCTGATTTGAACCGTCATCACGTTACCTGACGAGAGTATACGAGATTACGGAGAAAAGTCATAACCTCTAAGCCACGAAGCCGGCATTTTTTTTATTTTTACTAGTCTGTACTATTACAGTTTCTCTATACTTGACTTCTCTTCACTGTCAGATATCTATCCATGACTAGTCTATTACACGTTCTCTGTATTTGACTTATATACACAGTTATTTTTTTTTCTACACAACTGATTTATTAATGAAGTGTTGCTATAAACTTCTCTCCCAGTGAGCAAATGAGTTGGGCCGCTAAACAACGGGCAGCTGCCCCGACCCCACCCCAGCCTGGGGCCACAGATGGCGCGCAGAACAAGCACCCACACAAGGATACTGTCATCCACCGCCCAAATCTCAGCTATCCCGCTGACGTCACAGATGATGTCAACATGAATGAGGTCAGTGGCTCAGTGACTCTGGACGTTACACTGCCCAATGGCCGGAGAGCGGACATCAGCGTGGACTACAAGTAAGTCTCCATCAAGCATCTGATGTTCTCAGTCAAATATATCTTGCTCTCTATTGATAGGCCATCTTTCATTGCCTTGTGTATTGATTCGACTTGATTGAATAGACCTCTCACACCTGCATCGCAATGTTTCTCAAACTGTGCGCTCTCAGCAATACACACAACCAAGTCATAACACCAGCCTGCCGTTGCCTCCATGTCCAGACACCTTATGTAGTTTCTACCGCGCTATACGTCTAGTTTCTAGCATAAAGCACGTTGAAAGTAATAAATTATACAGCCATCTAAGACTTCTACCACTTCAAAAGCGCTCCCTTTTTAACAAAGCCAAATTAGTGAATAAAATTATATCTGAAAATACCCCAGAGTATCTTCTACCGTTAATTCAATATAATGCAATGATAAGTAAGCGCTTAAATTTATTACAGCTTCCTAAGCCTAGATTGGACTTATACAAAACTTGTTTCGCATATTCTGGGACTCACTTGTGGAATAGCCTTCTACCAGAACTGAAAACACCAATGAGTCCCTACACATTCAACCGAAAACTCTTTCAATACTTACTTCATACCGACTATATGCCTCCATAAGTCACCTACTAGTATCATTTTTCCACTATCATTCTTCACTGTATGTGTGTGAGCGAGACAGTGGGTAAGAGAGTGAGTGAGAAAGAGTGTGAGTGGAAGAATTAGTATGAGTGAGAGTGAGAGAGTATGCATGTGCGTATGCCTGAGTGAGTGTAAAAGTGAGTGAGTGTGTGTGGACATATGTGTGAAAGATTTAGTTAGAGAATGAGTGAATCTGAGAGAGTGGGTGTGTTGTGTGCCTGTCTGTGTGATAGAGTGTGAAAGTCAGTGAGTGAGTGTGAGTTAGAGAGTCAGCGAGTAAATGAGTGAGTAAGGGAGCGTGATTGAGTGAGAGAGAATTTGTGGGTATGCGTGTATGTGTGCGAATGAGTGAGTGTGAGAGCGAGTGAGTGTGTAAACGAGAAGGCGTGGGTGAATGAGAGAGTGCATGAGAAAGTGTGATATATGTATGTGCATGTCTGGATGTGTGTATGGGTGTATATGTGTGTGTACATGTGTGTATCTGTGTGTGCCTCTGTGTGTATGTCTGTACGTGTGCTAAGGTGTGCGTTCATGTGTTTATATGCGTTTATATGCATGTGCGTGTGTATATGTGTGTATGGATGAGTGAGTGTGTGTGTGCTCGTGTATGTATTGTATATCTTTTTGTGTGTAAGTGTGCATGCATGCAGTGTATGCGATGGAGTGTATATTCGGGTGTTATGTGAGTACGTGTGCGTAAGTATATGGATGTGTGTAGGTGTGTGTATGTGCGTGGGTATATGTGTGTATTTGCGTGTGTATGTTGTGTGTGGGTGTGTGTGTACATGTGTGCGAGAGAGAGAGAGAGAGAGAGAGAGATAGAGAGAGAGAGAGAGAGAGAGAGAGAGAGAGAGAGAGAGTTGAGCGCTCGCATGTCATCTAACATGCTGTTCCATATGTTTTGTGTATTCCCATTTTCATATTATCATTTTGATGCACTTGATTTTAACATACATAAAATGAATTCATGTAAATTACTGTAAAGTAAGTGAGAGAGTTAGCGAGTGTGAGTCAGAGAGAGAGAGAGCGAGAGAGAGAGAGAGTGAATGAGTGTGAGAGTGTGTGTATGTAAAGAGAGAGAGAGAGAGAGAGAGAGAGAGAGAGAGAGAGAGAGAGAGAGAGAGAGAGAGAGAGAGAGAGAGAGAGAGAGAGAGAGAGAGAGAGAGAGAGTTGAGCCCACGCTTGTCATGTAAAATGCTATTCCATATTTTTTATGTATTCTCATCTTTCATATTACGAGGTATCGGTTTGTATGCCACTTGATTGTCCTTTAACATGCCATTCCATATATTTTTTTGTTTTGTTGATTCTAATCTTATCATTTTGTATGCCACTTGATTTTATCATGTATAATATAACATTACTGTGATGTGAGGGAGAGAGTTAGTGAGAGAGAGAGAGAGAGAGAGAGAGAGAGAGAGAGAGAGAGAGAGAGAGAGAGAGAGAAAGAGAGAGAGAGAGATTATCAGAACGGCAGTTAATATATAACTCAGCAATTTTTCTAGTTCTTTCTTTCTTTTATATATCAGTCTTTATGAATTTTATGGTTTTCATTTGAAGCTCATTTGTACACCTTTCCTACCACTGGGCCTATCAACTATATCACCCCAATCACTAGACCTAACCACACCCCCGTAACTCTATCCGATACACTTACACCTGTGTATGATGATAGTGATTAAATCATATCCACTACAACCAATAAAATCAGCCATCTTTAATTTCTTACTTCTTTACTGTTTTCATTTGAAGATCTGTAACCGTAAACCCTAATTCGTACCCCTGTAGCTGAGTATAATGATAGTGATTAAGTCATATCCACTATAATCAATAATAATCGCAATCTTTAATTGGTTAAAAAATCTTTTTTACGGTCGTTATTTGTAGACCTGTAACCCGTAATCCTAATTCGTACCCCTACACCTGTGTATTATGACAGTGTTTCTACAACACTTGGATACTAAACCATACCAACCTTTAAAAATCAGTGGTCACGTATTATTAGATATATAACAAAAACAACCCTAGCGTTTCTGGCGGTCGAATCCATAAAACGCCTTTATGCTCCACAGGGAGCCCGGTTGTGTGGTCAGCAGGGCTAGTTTACTAAGGAAAGCTACGAAAACTTGCACTAACATCAATATATTTAATAATACATAGCAGATGTCGCCATCGAAAATTTCAAGAAATTAATTAACAGGAAATTGAGTTATACCTCTTCTTAACACAAAGCCTGGGCTGAAATTAGAAATCCTGTGGTGACAACGTAACATAGCAACACGAGTTATCTCCCCTTAGTACACAACTCCTCTTCCGCCCATGACCTGCGTCCAAAATAATCAATAAAATCTAACAATAGATTTTTAAATGGGGATCACGGTCTATAATTTGTAGAAATATAGAGATACTGATACACCTCCAAAATACGCCGGGTAATGACCCTACTATACTACTTACAACATTTAGTGTATGCGGATGTTGCACACGGTGAACAACTAGCGTTAAAAGTAAATTGTAAGAAGACAGATTATGGTCGTCACTAGGAAGAACGAAATACCACAATGCAATTAATATACAAGTAAATTGGAATAATCTTAAACAAGTGAATTGGTACAATTATCTCGGAACAGTCATAACATCTGATGTGAGGTGCCTTGAAGAGATTATAACAAGAACCACCATGGCGAAGATAGCCTTTTTAAAGATGAAAAACATACTGACCAATGAAAAGATGTCAATTGCTACGAGAAAAAGAGTGTTGAGGTGCTACAAAGAACCTGTGTTTGTTTTTTATGCGTGTGAAGCGTGGACAATGGACAGTCAAGCTGTAAAACATCTGATGGCTGTGGAGATGTGGTTTCTGAGGAGAATGCAAAGAATACCATGGACATACAGATAATCCAGCGACCAAGTTCTACAAGAAAGAAATGAAAATCGTTAAATGCTTAGATAATTTAGACGTTGACAGTCAAAATGTTTTGGACACGATATGAGAAGAAATAAGTTACAGAACTTGGTGACAACTGGCAAGATCGAAGGGAAGAAAACAAGGGCAAGGCAGAGAAGTAAATACCTGGATGGCTTGACCACGTGGCATGGTTGAGACAATAACACAGAGCCGATCCACGTCTGTGGTGATCAAGTGAAATGGCGAATCATGACCGCCCATGCTTACCGACATGGCACATTATGGAAGGATGGCTACTACTTACGTTAATCATAGTTCCTCAGTTTATAGTAGTTCGATGATTGTTTTCTGTATGTATAGTAGGTGAGTGAGAGTTTTCAGTATTTATAGTAATTCTGTGATAGATTTATGTATTTGTAATAGTTCATTGATTGTATCTCTTATTCTTAATAGTTCATTGTTAGTTTTCTTTATTTATAGTAGGTGTGTGCAAGTTTTATGTATTTGTAATAGAATTCATTGATAGTTTTCTGAATTTATAGGAGGCGAGTGAGAGTTTGCAGTATGTTTAGTATTTCAGTGAACCGAGTCAGTGAGAGACCCTGGACAGTGTAGTGGTCAGTTAGAACCGAGTCAGTGAGAGACTCTGGACAATGTAGTGGTCAGTTAGAACCGAGTCAGTGAGAGACCCTGGACAGTGTAGTGGTCAGTTAGAACCGAGTCAGTGAGAGACCCTGGACAGTGTAGTGGTCAGTTAGAACCGAGTCAGTGAGAGACTCTGGACAATGTAGTGGTCAGTTAGAACCGAATCAGTGAGAGACTCTGGACAATGTAGTGGTCAGTTAGAACCGAGTCAGTGAGAGTCCCTGGACAATGTAGTGGTCAGTTAGAACCGAGTCAGTGAGAGTCCCTGGACAATGTAGTGGTCAGTTAGAACCGAGTCAGTGAGAGACCCTGGACAATGTAGTGGTCAGTTAGAACCGAGTTAGTGAGAGTCCCTGGACAATGTAGTGGTCAGTTAGAACCGAGTCAGTGAGAGACCCTGGACAGTATAGTGGTCAGTTAGAACCGAGTCACTGAGAGTCCCTGGACAGTTGGTTGTCCTGTTACATCAAAAACATGGGACATGGATGGCGTGTGTTGGCGAATTTATTTGTATTGAACTTAGTTGTTATAATATATACTGGTCATTGAACTTAGTTGTTATAATATATACTGGTCATTGAACTTAGTTATAATATATACTGGTCATTGAACTTAGTTGTTATAATATATACTGGTCATTGAACTTAGTTGTTATAATATATACTGGTCATTGAACTTAGTTGTTATAATATATACTGGTCAATGATTTCATTGAACGTAGCCTGGGGAGTGTGTAATGTTTTTATTTCTCCAAACATAACTGTGTCTCTTCTCATATTGTCGTATCTTTTGTTAGAATAATTAGACAATAATTGCAGAAGTAAGCTATCCGCCTATTTCCAAGTTATAATGCAAACTGGACAAACATCTCCAAGTTATAATGCAAACTGGACAAACATCTCCAACGTGGACAACTCTGGAAGCTACAAGTGGGGCAAGAATTTTACACTTCTCTCCCATGACTGTCTGTGGGATGGATGCGGAAAAAAGGGAGGGGGTGGGGTGTTCGGGATTTTTTGTTTAAAAATAGTTGCCTGTGTAAGTAAATAAGGAAGACGGGGCAGTTTGCACAGCGCCGCAGCTCTGTCGGTGTCTCCCTCACGCACACACCTTGGCTCGACTGAGGTAGACCTGTAGCTCGACTTGGCTACACGACCAACAGCCAGACTTGCATCTAGGCCTTGTCCAGGCCAGGGTTGACATGTTGCTGTGTTTGACAGGCGCACAGTGTGACTGACGTGTTTGACAGGCGCACAGTGTGACTGACGTGTTTGACAGGCGCACAGTGTGACTGACGTGTTTGACAGGAGAACAACTTAGAGTTTTCTAACGTTCCAACCATCTGCCACAAGGTTACATATTCCTGTGTTGTATTCACTGCAATAAACGTGTTTGAACCTGCTCCAGTCAGCAACGTTTCTTTTTCGTATATATATATATATATATATATATATATATATATATATATATATATAATTTGTTTCTGGAGTTAGCTGTCACCGTGCTGGGTGACGTCACAGCGTGCACTTTTCGGTGTAGGCCGTTTTAGAGAAACCACGTCTATGTGACTGCTGGGATGTGTGTTCTGTGTCACCTGGAATTCCATCTGATATTTACTTGATCAAGTTGACTTACACACCTGGTTTCACAATGCGGATCACATAACAGCTGGCCATGTTACGACTCCCGAGCACACCTAGTACGTTCTGCTCGTGACATCTCTGACTGTCAATGATCGTGTCTGTGCTATCAGTGCTCGGATCTGTGATGTCAGTGCTTGGGTCAGTGCTGACTGTCATGTAGGCAGCATCGTTGCCAGACAAGGTTATCCTATTGTGGATAGGATAGTTCCACTCATGTTATCCTATCGTGGGAATGTTTCCCGTTAACCCAACATTGTAAAAATGTTCACGTTCAGGAGGAAGAAAACAGTGACAATTACATCGGCAGCGGACAAAATTCCCCAGAGGGAAACACCTTTCCAGGTAGGACATTATTAGGTCAGCTTGAAACATTCACTTAATGTCAAGGGATAGGCTGACATAACATGAATTGTTATAGCCATGTCAGTTATACTCCCACCTGACCTTTATTGGGGAGAACAGCATACCAGAAGGAAGAAATGATGCCGTGTCATGGGGAATAACAGAAACACTGGGTTGAGAAATGGAATATTGTTGCACAGATGCGCACTAACACACATGTGTGCATATTAACTGTATCACACGACAATAAATAACGAGAGAGTAAAACACACAGTCTTAGATTCACACAGTAAATAACGAGAGAGTAAAACACACAGTCTTAGATTCACATATCAACTGTGTCATAATACAATAAATGGTGTTTGTCCATCAATAATGACGATGACCATTCATTTCGTCCAGTGGGGTTGAAAGTTTGGAGCCGTGAGTTCTAAGATGGCTGGTACTCGAAATGTTCTATGAACATATGGGCTAATAATGACCATTCATTTCATCCAGTGGGGTTGAAAGTTTGGAGCCGTGAGTTCTAAGATGTCTGGTACTCGAAATGTTCTATGAGCATATGGGCTAATAATGTTTAACGTTCCAGGAGGAGGATCTCCTGCGGTGTTTTGTTGTTGTTGTTGGTCCAGCCTTTTTTTCTCAGCTCTTGCAGTCTTTTTGCTTCACAAGTGTCTACACCCTTCGTTATGATGTACGCCACCAATTTCGATCTTTGGCAGCACTCTCCCAAGTGTCATGATGAATTCCAAAAGCTTTTAGCGAAATCTTCAGAGTGTCTTTAAAGCGTTTTCTCTAGCATCATTGGCAGCGATTGCTACAGTGCAGCTCACGGTAAAAACAAAATCGTTTAGGGAGCCTGTGATCTGGCATGCGAATCATGTGACCAGCCCAGCGAATCTTATTCTGCACTAGTATAGTGAGTATACTGAGCACGGAAGCTCTTTCTAAGGCTTCAGTGTCTGGGATCTTGTTTTGGCATTTGATCTTCAATAGCTTCCTAAGGGGTCTGGCATGACAGACATTGGTAGTACCTTTGGTAAGGATGGCTGCAACGCCTTTTTCAGGGACTGAAAACTGGTCCACTGGTCCCCACTGGTCCAAGCCTGACGTTCAGCTCACCCCTGAGGCTCCTAGTAGTTGCCAGCAGTCGACAGCGGCCACCCCTAGGGCAGCGACTATGACAGGCCGTCAAAACCAGACGTTGGTAACCAATTTGGCGTGAAACTAGTCAGTGAACTTGAGTATGCCTACTCAGCATGTGAAGACAGCATTCGGCAGACTGCACAGAAGAAATCATTGATGATTCAACGGACAAGACGGCGTTTACCTACAAAGCATTGTGGAACGTAATGAGCACGGCCAGGCACGTAGAGCGCCCTGGTCATCCACTGCACCTGTATTCGTCTCCTGTCGTCTTGACTTGTCTTGCCACTGGACTCAGATGGACTCAGGCGACAGAGTGTGGTCTATGAAATGCGCAACACTTCCTCACTTTAATCCAATTCATCGCGCAAGTCATTCTTCATCTAACTTTATAGATCACCTTCAAGCCCTGTGGCGATGGGTGAGCGGTGAAGCGGCAGGCATGGGTACGCTGGCAGCCGTAGTCGCAGACCTGCACACAGGCGGCTCAGGCCATATGGTCGTCTTCTACTGACCGGAGCAGCGGTGGGACTCGGCAGCCCCCTGAGTGACTGAAGAGCCCTCTATAGGAACACACTGCTCACCTCCATAGCATGAGGAAGGAGTTAGAAAAGGTGCCTAAACATTGTCTGCTCCATCATTACGTAACCAGTTAGCCGCGGTCGGTGGGAACCCTATACTGCGGTCGACATACAACCAAGGGCGATCACCCGGTGACTTTACATGAAAAGGACGCGGACTTTGATAAGCCTAGATGTTTTTGTGACTAGCAATGACAACATGTCCAGCGCATGCGTGGTTTGACATGAGCGGAATCTTGCTATTTCAGCACGCCCATGCTGGATCTGCTGGTGTCACTTGCCGCTGGCAGCAAGCTCAACCCCACAGACCTGGCTCTGATCCTCGTCTCTGAGGATACGGACAAAACACTGAGTTACAAACCCAACCAGGTCATCGGCGCCCTGGGCGGCCGAGTAGTCCGCATTGTCAACAAGAATGTGCTGTCTGGAAAGTCTTCGGCTCGAGATTCCAGACATGACAAGCCATTTGAGGTAATGATGTCTGCGAGTCGGGTGTGCCTGGATCACTCTCATCATTATCTTCTCACAGCTCAGTTCAATATTTAGCATTGTTCTGTTTTCTTTGCTGTAACCTTCTATCTACAATAAGACGTTATCAGCGCCATATTTCATTGAGTTGGATACATAATTCAACATCAGGAATCACGCATACACATCTATTTTTACGGATACGAAACATTCGTACACAAATATGCGGACAACAAAGCTGATACGGACACTGAGATATATGCATCACAGGGCAGGTAAAGACACTGAGATATATGCATCACAGGGCAGGTAAAGACACTGAGATATATGCATCACAGGGCAGGTAAAGACACTGAGATATATGCATCACAGGGCAGGTAAAGACACTGAGATATATGCATCACAGCGCAGGTAAAGACACTGAGATATATGCATCACAGGGCAGGTAAAGACACTGAGATATATGCATCACAGGGCAGGTAAAGACACTGAGATATATGCATCACAGGGCAGGTAAAGACACTGAGATATACAGACATTGGTACAGATACGGACACTGAGAAATATGCATCACATGGAAGGTAAAGACACTGAGATATATGCATCATAGGGCAGGTAAAGACACTGAGATATATGCATCACAGCGCAGGTAAAGACACTGAGATATATGGACATGGGTACAGATACGGACACTGAGATATATGCATCGCAGGGCAGGTAAAGACACTGAGATATATGCATCACAGCGCAGGTAAAGACACTGAGATATATGGACATGGGTACAGATACGGACACTGAGATATATGCATCGCAGGGCAGGTAAATACATTGAGATATATGCATCACACGGCAGGTAAAGACACTGCGATATACAGGCACGGGTACAGATACGGACACTGAGATATATGCATCACAGGGTAGGTAAAGACACTGAGATATATGCATCACAGGGTAGGTAAAGACACTGAGATATATGCATCACAGGGCAGGTAAAGACACTGAGATATATGCATCACAGGGTAGGTAAAGACACTGAGATATATGCATCACAGGGCAGGTAAAGACACTGAGATATATGCATCACAGGGTAGGTAAAGACACTGAGATATATGCATCACAGGGCAGGTAAAGACACTGGGATATATGCATCACAGGGCAGGTAAAGACACTGAGATATATGCATCACAGGGCAGGTAAAGACACTGCGATATACAGGCATGGGTACAGATACGGACACTGAGATATATGCGTCATAGAGCAGGTAAAGACATTGAGATATATGCATCACAGTGCAGGTAAAGACACTGAGATATATGCATCACAGTGCAGGTAAAGACACAGAGATATATGGGCTTGGGTACAGATACGGACACTGAGATATCTGGAAAACTGGACAGATACAGACAGGGGGACAGATACAGATAGGGGGACAGATACAGACAGGGGGCAGATATAGACTGGGTACACATACAGACAGGGGGACAGATACGGACACTGAGATATACGGACCACAGGGCAGATAGGACACAGATATATACGGACAGCAGGGCAGATACGGACACTGAGATATACGGACAGCAGAGCAGGTAAGGACACTGACTGAGCGCGCGAGAATTGGAAGCGGTTCTACCCGCGCTGGTGACTGAGCCGGCCGCTCAGAAAGCACTGGCAAACTACTGAGCTTAATCTTGCCAAGAAGTCAACAAGCAGCTTAAAGATGCTGATGTTGACAGCGATGTCCTGTAATGGATATGCACACATTTAAAAACAGACAGACAGACAGACAGACAGACAGACAGACAGACAGACAGACAGACAGACAGACAGAGGGGGGACAGTAATATACAGAAGGACAGGTTTGATATATGTCAAGATATCATCCTATGTGAAGATTGTGTCATCTTAAGGTATCATGTTATGTGAAGATTGTGTCATGGTAAGATATCATGTTATGTGAAGATTGTTTTATGTCAAGTTATCTTGTTATTTGAAGATTGTTTTATGTCCAGACATAGTTCCATAGCAAGATATCATGATAAGTAAAGATTGTTTCATGTCAAGATATTATTTCATATAAATGTTTTGTTTCATGTCAAGATTTCATGGTATGTGATGATTTCTTATGTCAAGATATTGTTTCATGTCAAGATTGTTTCATTTCAAGATATTGTTTCATGTCAAAATTGTGACATATCAAGATATTGTTTCATGTCAAAATTGTGACATATCAGGATATTATTTCATGTCAAGATTGTGACATATCAAGATATTGTTTCATGTCAAGATTGTGACATATCAAGATTTTGTTTCATGTCAAAATTGTGACATATCAAGATTTTGTTTTATGTCAAAATTGGGACATATCAAAATTTTGTTTCATGTCAATATTGTGTCACTTAAGCACATTGTATCTTGTGAAGATTGTGTCACATAAAGATATTGCTTCATGTAAATAATGTGTCATTTCACGAATTTATGTGTCAAGATTATGGCATTTTAAAAATATCAACATAGTGTTTCATGTGGCAATTTTGTCACATTAAGCTTTTATTTCATGTTAAGATTATATCACGTTAAAATATTGTTTCACGTCAAGATATTGTCATGTCAAGATTATATCATATCGAGATTGTTAGAGGCCATGATTGTGTCATTTCAAGATTATATCATGTCGAGATTGTTAGAGGCCATGATTGTGTCATGTCAAAATTATGCCATCTCAAGATATTTTTTCATGTCAAGATTATGTGATTTCAAGATTGTGTCATATCAAGATTGTGTTATGTCAAGATATCGTAATCTTGATATATTATGTTATTTGAATAATATGTCATATCAAGATTGTGTCATATCAAGATAGTGTCATGTCATGATTACGTGATCTTGAGATATCGTGTCATGCCAAGACTGTCATATCAACATATTATTTCATGTCAAGGTTGTGTCATATAAAGATAATCTGTCATGTCAATATTGTGTCACATCAAGATATTGTTTAATGTTAAGATTGTGTCATATCAAGATTTTGTTTCATGTCAACATTCTTGTCTTAGGTCACCCATCGCTTCACCATCAATTTTCCCCGAGGTCAAAAAACGGTGGTGAGGGTTAGTCCATCAATGACATTGGCCGAATTGCTGGCTATGTTATGTAGAGACAAAGGCTTGGACCTTGACCTCAACAAATATGTCCTTCAAATTCCTGGCAAGCCGGGGGTGCCAGTTGACCTTGATGCTACCATACAGGAAGTTGGAGTGTACGAGATGAACCTTGTCACAGTCGCTGGTGAGTTGCTTCTTGTTCTGTGAACACCGAGTCTTTGGGCTTGGTCAACATGCAGTGATATATCTGGTAAACACTCCGGATGTCAGGTCAGCTTGTAGTCACCACGGAGACCATGGACACTCCGAGGGCCTGGGACATAGCAGATATATACTAAGGGCAAATCAAAAGTTTTGACCTTGAAATTGAAGAAAATATCCTAGATAACTGGCAGGCACAGGGTGTTTGTAAAGTCTCACTACACTTTGTAGGTATGTGGGTGGGTGAGGTGTGTGGGCGAGGTGTGTGTGGGGGATGTTTGTGGATGGGTGGGGTGTGTGGGCGAGGTGTGTGTGGAGGATGTGTGTGGGGGGTGTGTATGGCTGGGTGAGGGTGTGTGTGGGTGGGCGGGGTGAGTATGTGGGAGGGTGGGGTGGGTGTGGTGTATATGGATGGAGGATGTGTGTGGGTGGATTGAGGGTATGGGTGGGTGATATGTGTGCGTGGGTGAGATGTAGGTGGGTGGGTGGGGGTTGTGTATGGGTGGATGGGGATGTGTGGATGAGGGTTATGTGGGTCGGAGGGAGGTGTGTGGGTGGGTGAGAGATGTGTCTCATAACATTGTAATATGCATTGTTTCTGTTTACAACATTCATTTGACAATGCATTTTCCTATGTGAATGCATCATGAACTATTGATGAATGAAAGATGGGTGATTGGAAGGGCCGAATGTAAGACGGTCCTGCGTGCTCAATTTGTAACCCTTTTAAAATAAAGTTGAATAAAGTTGAATTGTATGTAGAACAAATTTGAAAAATGAAGTACATGATGTCATAAACATGTGCTAGAAAAGCATTAAATTAGTTACACTAGCACTTGTATGGCCTAAAGCTATTTTGGAGAAGCTGGAAAGTACTAACTATGTGTTCATTATAACAGGTGTTGGAAATGGCCAACACGGGCTTCCAGACATGACTGTACACGTCTCTTCATATTGTCAAATACCTTCTGCAATGTGTATGTTGTTATTTCTTGAATGGTAATTCTGATTTCGGGAAGCGGGGTAAGGGTATCATCTATCAAAGGAGAAGTAAGGCACCTCCTTCCCTCAGCTAGCCTACGGGACACCCTTGGGCAAGGTGGAGTACCCGTTTAGCCCCCCCCCCTTCACCCCCCCCCCCCAAAGAAACAAACAAACATGGTAACGTGAAGCCACGGAGCAGATGGTGGATCGGGATTGGGAGCAGCCGACAGATAGTTGTTGGTTATGGTTTCAAGTCAGCGACGGTGGGCAGAGGATTTCTCAATAGACAGTGGCTACGGTCATCTTATCAGTATGGTCACTGCCAGGAAGGAAGAATGGTAGACTTCCTTCTGTATTGATTCCCGGGCAGATGAGGCTCGTCAGCCTTGGTTGGTATTTCCGCTGAGAGGTAACTCTAAATCCCAAACCTCCGCTGTCTTGCGGGTATACCCAGATGGGAACAGCTTCAGGAGTAAACCCTGAGGACAAATCCGGAGATGGAGTCCCTAAGGCAGTTCCATGTTATAAACAAAATTGTTCTGGCAACTCCTGCGACGGCACCGATGCCAAGTTGCATTTCCTACTGCCTTTCCCTTGGTCAACATCGGTGACGTGGAGAGGGGGAACTTGCTACTGGGCAACAGCTGGTTCTCTGAATTCCATTTCCTGGCATATGCCCTGAAGAGGTCACTTCAGCACCGTGTAACAGCGGTGACACAACACGGGAAGCAGCAGTTACCGGTTATAAGTCTTGATGCTCGATTATCGTAGAATTGAATTGAACTTTATTTTAAAAGGGTTACAAATTGGGCACGTAGGCCCGTCTTACATTCGGCCCTTCCAATCACACATCTTTCGCTCATCAACAGTGCATGCTGCATTCACGTAGGAAAAAAACATTGTCAAATGAGTATTGTATGCATAAACAATGCATATTATCATGTTATGTGGCACATCCCTCCTCCAACACAGACATCCCGCACCAACCCACACACACATCCCTCACCCACTCACACATAACCTACCCATACCCACATCCCCACCCACGACACATCCCTCCACCCACTCACACATTCCCTCACCAACCCAGACATCTCGCACCCACCCACACAAACATCCCCACCCACACACAACTCCCCACTCGCACATACCCCAACCCACACAAACTCGCCCACACACATGCTCCACCCACCCAATCACACACCCCCAACCATACACACATACCCCTCCCACACACACATCCCGCACCAACACACACACATCCCTCACCCATCACCCACCCATACCCACACATCTTCCCATCCACACGCACATCCACAAGGGGTTGCTTCCGACGGTGGGAGAGATCATTGTATCTCACTAGGCAGCTACCGCCCGCTTAAGATGGGCATCCCCCAGTCAATAAGATAATAAGGTGCTGTCTCGCTATGGTTCATCTGCTCATGAGAGTGTGTGGAGCTTAGGGACAAAATCCTGACACATGAACCGCATCTTATACACCTAGCAACAACAACAACAACAACAACAACAACAACAACAACAACAACAACAACAACAACAACAACAACGACAACAAAACTGGCCCTAAGGCTGGGAACATGGAATGTGAGAACCATGACCCTTGGCATCTCAGACGATCTAGACGAGATTGTGGATGCCCACAAAACTGCAGTGATAAACAACGAACTACTCAGACTGGGGATAGGCAATGTCGCCCTGCAAGAAACCAGATTCTCAGAATCTGGAAACATCAAGGAGAGGGATTTCACCTTTTACTGGCATGGCAAGCCGTGTGGAGAGACCAGAGAGCGTGGAGTTGTCTTCGCTATAAGAGAAAAAAGCCGCTAAAGTCCATAATAACACCAAATGATGGCACTGAAAGAATACTGAAGCTTCAACTCCAGACTTAAGCAGGCCCAGATAGTATTATAAGCGTTTACGCCCCAACACTATCTGCAGCATCAGAATGTAAAGATAAGTTCTATGATGACGTTAGCAAAGTGGTCAGTGAAATACCAGAGAAGCAACATCATTTTATCCTGGGGGATTTCAATGCCAGGGTTGGCTCCGACCACAAATCTTGGCCTTCATGTCTAGGACAGTTTGGTGTTGGGAAGATAAACGACAATGGACAACGGCTCTTGGAATTCTGCAGCGTCACTAACACCTTCCTTGACACAAAACCACAACACAGGGTGTCATGGAGGCGCCCCAGATCAATGAACTGGCACGAACTCGACCTGGTGCTCACCAAACGCAGCAATCTCCGCAATGTAGCAATGTACGGCTGACTTGCAGCTATTATAGTGCTAACTACGACACCGATCATTCACTCGTCTCCAGCAAGGTGAAGATTAAAGCCCAAGAGAATCTACAGAAGTAGAACAGAAGGAAGACCACGCATTGACACCAGTGGCACCCAAAATAAAGAGAAGGTCAACAACTTCATGCAGGCTCTAGCGGATACTCTGCTTGGCCCCACAGACGGAAATTCCACCGAGAGATGGAGTTATTTTCGCGACACCATCTACAATACAGCACTATCAACATTTGGCAAGTAGCAAACAAAGTCAACCGACTGGTTTGAAGCACACTCTGAAGAGATGCTCCCAGTCCTGGAGATAAAGAGACATGCATTCTCAATGTATAAAACATCACCTTCAGAGAAAACACCGCAGGCATTGCGAACGGTCAGAAATAGAGTACAACAGATGGCAAGAAGATGTGCGAACAGGTACTGGCTACAGCTCTCTGCTCAAATTCAAACTTGTGCAGACACTGGAAATATAAGAGGAATGTACGAGGGCATCAAGCAAGCTGTCGGTCCATCAAAAATTAAAATTTAAAAAAATGTTGGGGGATGCGTGGTTTCGAGGTATGGTGTCCGCCTCGAATGCTGGAGGTCCTGAGTTCAAGATATATGCTTCATATATGCTATATAGTATAGCATATGCTATATTAGCTAGATGCTATGCTAATAACTGATAAATGCGTAGAATATGGATGACTTTTCAGTCTCAGTTTTCGAATCCTTGATTTCTATCTGCACAAGTTATTCTTTGAGATAGGTTGTGATCTTGAAGCCATAGCATATTCTGAATGCTGTTATTCCGTTTTTATTTCGCTAAGGCGATCTGCATAGTACGGTATGTTAGTCGTGTTGCCATGAAGCAGGTCACAATTTTAATAGAATACCTCCGAATGAAAAACAAGTCAGTATTACCCTTCCTGCAGATCTCTTCAGTGCCTTCGACTGTACGCGTCTTGGGCAGCCGGAGATTTCCCTAGATGCTGCGCATATAGGATTAGGAGTCATAGGTCGACCCGTCTCAACATGCACGGGAATCCAATGTGCAGTGACGTCTTTCGACATGACATAACATAACATAACATGACATAACATAACATGACATAACATGACATGACGTGACATAACATAACATAACATAACATGTCTCGACTACTGTCACCGTGATCTTCAAAATGTTGTCTGATAGGCAATTTTGCAGCATCTGTGGGCAGAAATTTACTTTCATTTGCTTGTGTTCTCTGAACCCATTGGGTACATACTTTTATCATGTTCAGTCTGTTTTATACAATTGAATTAACTATTCATTCACGCAATTTTATTGCATTTGCCATCTCCAGATTTGTCATTTTTCGATCCTGGTCAATTAATTTTTAACACTTATAGGAAGAGCAAGAGTCATGAAACACTTGCTCCGTCTTGCTGTTAATTCCTGTCGGAGTTTTTCCATGTCACTGGCTTCTCCACTGTTCTGACAAATCATTGTGTCGGCTGTTCTCTTAATTTCCATCGGAGTTTTTCCATGTCACTGACTTCCCAACTGTTATGACATATCACTGTAAGAGTTTTTCAATGCAGCTTACTTCTCCACAGTTCTGTTTGACAAATCGGTGTATCAGCAGTTCTGTTAATTTCTGTAGGAGGTTTTCAATGTGACTGACTTCTCCAAAGTTCTGTCTGACTAATCACAGTATCAGCCGTCCTGTTAATTTCTGTATGAGCTTGTCCATGTAACTGACTTCTACACCGTTCTGAAAAATCATTGTATCAGAAGTTCTCTTATTTTCTGTAGGAGTTTTTCCATGTAACTGATTTCTCAGCCGTTCCGACAAACATTGTATCAACAGTTCTGTTGATAGAATATGCTGTGCCGTGTACCATAGCAAGAGAAGCCATCCAAGAAACAAATGAACATTGAACACAGCCAGTGCAAATATGAGGAGCTGTGAATGTGCCTGGCCTCCTGTTACTCCTTAGTCAAGGTGAAAACGTAAGCATTGCTGCAGTTGATGACCACAGTGACCTCTTGATGCCAGCCAGAATGATTCCTCCAAGCTAATCTATTTGTTTCTGCTCTCGACCCATCATGCGATCAATAACTCAAATCACCCACGTAACCATTCACTCAATCAATCGCGTAATCAATTATCCAATCAATCGTCCTATCAATAACTAATTTAATCACACATTCAATCACGCAACCAATCACTTAATAATTCATTCATTCATTCATTCAGTAGCATGTCCTTTGCAGAACCTCGCTGCCATAACAACCTTCCGGAAAACTTCTCGATCATAAGCAAGATGCCCCGCGTCCGATACACTCATCTGGAGATCATCCGCCACATCCTGAACCCATCTTGTCTTTGACCTACCTCATCTTTTCTTCCCGGACATATACCCCTTCATTATTGTTCTCTCCAAACTTTCACGACGTTTAAGTGGCCAAAATATTTCAAATTTCTTAGTTTTATGGTCTTTAGTAGCCAAGCTTCTTCAATATTCAGATCTTGTCGTATGGGTGCATTTGTTCTTTTCCGTATCCAAGATATTCTTTGCACCCTTCTTTCACACGTATGTGCAAAGGCATTTATGCGCTGTTGATTAGTAAGTAGTCCAGGTCACTTAACAGTATAAAACATTAAAAATGAAATCAGTAATTAAGTGAGGTCTCTTCACTACAAGAATTTCTGCCACTCTCTGTATTTATAAACTACAATAATTTATGTCTCTGACACTGCATTAATTTCTGCTTCTGACTCTATTTGTACACTACTACAATTTCTGTCTCTGCCTGTATTTGTACACTACTACAATTTCTGTCTCTGCCTGTATTTGTACACTACTATTTCTGACTCTGCCTGTATTTGTACACTACTACAATTTCTGTCTCTGCCTGTATTTGTACACTACTACAATTTCTGTATCTGCCTGTATTTGTACACTACTACAATTTCTGTCTCTGCCTGCATTTGTACACTACTACAATTTCTGTCTCTGCCTGTATTTGTACACTACTACAATTTATGTCTCTGCCTGTATTTGTACACTACTACAATTTCTGTCTCTGCCTGTATTTGTACACTACTACAATTTCTGTCTCTGCCTGTATTTGTACACTACTACAATTTCTGTCTCTGCCTGTATTTGTACACTACTACAATTTCTGCTTTTGTCTCTGTACACTTCAACAATTTCTTTCACTGTCTCTATGTGTACACTACTACAATTTCTGCTTTTGTCTCTGTACGCTTCAACAATTTCTTTCACTGTCTCTATTTGTACACTGTGACATATATTTCACTGTCTGTATGTGTACACTACTACAATTTCTGCTTTTGTCTCTGTACACTTCAACAATTTCTTTCACTGTCTCTATTTGTACACTGTGACATATATTTCACTGTCTGTATGTGTACACTACTACAATTTCTGCTTTTGTCTCTGTACACTTCAACAATTTCTTTCACTGTCTCTATGTGTACACTGTGACATATATTTCACTGCTTCCAATAATTAAAAGTAGTACACGGTAAAGGGAAACCACCGTTGAATTGTTATCCCTATTTAATTGTTCGTCTAATCATGTTTATATTTATATAATCAGTTTTATGTATTTTTACATGTTTATGTCAAGTATTATTTTAAGATATTTCTGTTCATTTATATAGTTTTCAGTTTATAATATTTAGTTTTTTTTATATGCATTATAATGTTTAAATACTTCAGCACATCTAAATAATTTCTTCTTATTTTTATAGTATAATTTTAAACTTATGTCTATATAATTTATGATGCTTATATAGTTTAGTTTGTTTTTGTAGGGTATTATGTTTCAATGTTACAGTATATTGATATATTTTATGTGTGTCAAGTGTATTATGTTTATAAGGCTTTATTATGTGTATAAATTCAATATTTGTCACGTTTGCTGTGTCTATAACACAGTATTTATTACTAACGTTTATTTCTAAACGTTGATATAGAAATTTGCTCATTTGTATTTTTTTAAATTCAGTTACGCCTAGCAGAAATCACACTGTTTCCATGCCTGAACTGTTTAGACCAACCCCAGCTGATGACAAATCGCTTCCTGTGACCACATTGGCTGGAGATCACAAGAAAAAGAAAGGATTATTATCCTTCCTTGGCAAGAAGGATAAAAAGCACAAGCCGGTGGGTGAATGTTAGCGAACAAATACAAGTTGTTGAGTGAACAATCACTAATATACGGAAGTTGTTGAGTGAACAATTACTAACAAACACAAATTGTTGAGGGAATAATTAATAGCAAACACAAGTTGTTGAGTGTGCAATTACTAGTAATAGTATACTTAAGCTGTTGAGTGAACAATTACTAACATACACACATTGTTGTGTGAATAATTACTACCAAACACAAATTGGTGAGTGAACAATCACTAATACAATCAAGTTGTTGAGTGAACAATTACTAACACACACACACACGCACACACACACACATGCATGCACACACGCATGCACGCACGCACGCACGTACGTACGTTGTTGAGTAAACAATTACTAACAAACACAAATTATTGAGTGAACAATTAATAACAAACACAAGTTTTTGAGTGAACAATTACTAACAAACACACATTATTAAGTGAACAATTAATACTAATAGCAAACACAAGTTGTTGAGTGATCAATTACTAACAAACACAAGATGATGTGTGAATAATTACTAACAAAACATGCAGTGTTGAGTCAACAATTGCGAACATAGACAAGTTGTTGAGTGAACAATTACTAATATACATACTTTATTTAGTGAACAATTACTAACAAACACACATTGTTGAGTGAACAATTACTAACATACACAAGTTATTGAGTGAATAATTTCTAACCAATGCAAGTCGTTGAGTGAACAATTCCTATCATACACAATGTGTTCAGTAAATAATTTCCAACAAAGTGTGTAGTAAATGATTTCTAACAAACACACGTCATTGAATAAATTGTTTCTAACAACCACAAGCCGGTGTATAAATGTTAGCTAACAAAAACAAGTTGTGGAGCAAATAATTACTAGTGAATGATTTCTAACCAACACAAGTTACAAACCCAAGTCATTGGGTGTATAATGTCTTACAAACATACGTTATTGATTGAACAATGTCTAACAAAGACAAGTAATTATGTGAATAATTCTCAACAAACACAAGTTAAGTTGCTCAAAGAATAAAATCTAACAAATGCAAGTATTTGAGTCAATCAATCAATCAATCAGGTGCCATCTCCACAATGAAGGTTGGATGCAATGGATCTCACACACTGTCTGACTCTCACCCTGAGTGTACAGTATGTCAGATTGATGTTCGTCCATCTCTTGATGTTATCTTCCCACTTGTATCGTTGTCTACCTCTTGTTCGCTTGCCCGCAACCTTGCACTCCAGTATGGTTTTATAAGAGTGTTATATCTTTTAACATGGCTGAAAGATTTCATTTGCCTCTTTTTGATTTTTTCATCAACTCTCTTTTCATTCCCAGTTTTTCTAGAACCTCTGTATTTGATTGCTTTTGTTTCCATGAAATACTACCTATTCCTCTGTATATCCACATCTCCAATGCCTCTTTTAGACTTTCTAGTTTCTTGTTTAATGTCCAGGCTTCCACGACATATAGTAGCGTTGAATATACGAATATCATTTTTCTCATGTCTATTCTCATGTTCAGTGCATTGTTAATCTCTCTAGATGTTAATACTGATTTCTTCTTCTTCTTCTGCGTTCATCTGGAGTTTTTTTTTTCCGGACGTGATTGCGTTGTTCCTGTTTACAGCAGAGCTGTGTTCTTGCGCCGTTAGGCCGACACATCCGACTTCTAAGGATATTTGTTGACCGGGTTAACCTTCCCGGAGACTTAATACCGATTTCATGCTGTTGAAAATTTTTTTTGCCATTCATATTCTCTTTTTGATTTCTATTTCATTTGTATTTACTGTGTTGCTAATTGATAACCTCTCCTTTCCACTGCTAATTATCGTAGTTTTCATCTTTTGGATGTTAATATCTAAGCCACATTCTGCACCATGCCTGTTTACTTGTTCTATTAGTTTTGTAACTATTGCTGGCCTTCTACTAGTAACACTGTTATCTTCAGCATATCTAATATTGTTTATGATTCTTCCATTGATGTTAAGTCCAGGCAGTTGAATCAATTGAGTCAGTTGAGTTTTGGATCAATAATTACTAATAAACACAAGCAGTTGAGTTAATAACTTCTAAGAAACAAGTTGTTTAGAGAATAATTTCTAACAAATGCACGCATTAGAGTGAATAATCTTTAACAAGCATGAATCATTGAACAACTAATCTATAGCAAACACAAGTCAGTTATTTAATATTTTCTAACAAGCACAATTTGGTAAGTGAATAATTTCTAACAAACCCAGTTGACTTAATAAAATAAGAATAAGAAAGAGACACAGCTTTCTTTGGTCATGTGATGAGAAGAGAGGCATTGGATAACATCGTGACAACTGGAAAGAGTGTTGGGAAGAGAGGCAGAGGCAGACCAAGAGAAATGATGCTGGATGGATTGAGACGGTGGCATGCAGCAATATCATCAGCAGAGTTGATCCAGAACACCAAAGACCGAGATCTGTGGAGAGCCATGAACGCCTACGCCAGCCGGCAAGGCACTTGATGATGATGATGATGATGATGATGATGATGATGATGATGATGATGATGATGATGATATGATAATCAAGCCATGATTAGACTGGATTTCAGGAATCCATCTCACTCATTTGTCGTCTTGTTTGTGTATGTGCCGGGTCGAAATCGATAGTTTTTCATTTCCAGTAATACCACACTAAGTGCCAATGGCCTTTTTTCTAGGACTCAGAGGTGAAGTTCAAATAATATCCCCTGTCACACTGACTTTATAGTGCTAGATAAACGGGTCGAAGACAGGGAAGCGCAAAATACAATGTCACTTCAATCATGATGTGAAAATAAATG
The DNA here is from genome assembly GCA_963921405.1 of Cepaea hortensis. Classification (NCBI taxonomy): domain Eukaryota; kingdom Metazoa; phylum Mollusca; class Gastropoda; order Stylommatophora; family Helicidae; genus Cepaea; species Cepaea hortensis. Next base: position 220,881,944 of record OY992877.1, read on the forward strand.
ACATCCCTCCTACTGCTGGGTATTTTTACCGCAGATCGTCGCATAACGTCTTTATTTGCCATTAGGATACTATATTTGTTTGGACATTTAATCTGTGCATCAGCTACAGTAGTCAGCGTGAGTTTCGCATAGTGATCTAGTTGCATCTCGTCACATATGCCCCCCTCCACCAGTCAAATGTACGGCTCAACAAAATTTTAGGGTATGTCAGCTTAGATCGACTATGGAATCTCTTCATTGTGTATAGTCGAATCAGTGTTGTTCCTCTCTATTAAAAGGTTTCTTAGAATTCTTATGACTCTGTGGCTGGGCTGGTAGTGTTGTCTGACCTCCTAAAATTTCTCTAGGTAGGTTAGTTGAGGATCCAGTCAGAGATTTGTGTGCGGTTATCTCTATGGACAGGTCTGGAAGACTGGTTTCGTGTGTGTTTGGGTGTATCAGATTTTTAATACTATGATTCAAGGTTCACAACAGATGGGGCTGGTTATCAACCAAGATAAGACAGAATATATGGTAATTTCAAGAGACGGAATGGCTAGAAACTCTGGCCACATACAAATAGATAATATGACCATTAAAAGAACGGAAACATACAAATACCTGGGTACGATCTTCAACTGCTCCAACATCATAAGGGAAGAAATACAAACTAGAATCAACTCTGGAAATAAGATATACTATGCACTACAACATCTACTAAAATCAAAGGCGCTATCTCGTAACACCAAAATCACAATATACAAAACACTGATCAGACCAGTTGTGCTGTATGGCTCTGAAACCTGGAGTACAACGAAAGGAGACGAAGCCTTGTTACAAACCTTTGAGAACACAATTTTAAGACGCATCTTTGGACCCATTAGGGATACACAAAGTGGAGAGTGGAAAAGAAGAAGTAACAAAGACATTTATGATCTGTTTAAGTCCCCGCTAATCACTGGTATCATGAAGGCTAATAGACTACAATGGCTGGGGCATATAGAAAGAATGGAAGATAATAGGGAAACAAAACTCGCTTACACTCAGGAAATAAATGACCGTAGACCCCGAGGTAGACCAAGAAGGCGGTGGAGAGATAATACATGTACAGACCTACAAGCACTTGGAATCAACGACTGGCAAGAGAAGGTCCACCAGAGAGACGAATGGAGACGGATTGTATTTGCAGCAAAGAACCTCAATGGCTCGGAACGCTGAAGAAGTAGAAGAAGTAGAATGATTCAAGGTATAAATTGGAGATCTTGTAAAGCATGGTGATCCCAGGTATAACAATGTTACCACCTGTGAACAAGGTTCCAAATGTAGATACATTCAAAGACAACTTGTCCATTGGATTAAAATAAATATACAGGTTTTTTTGTAAAAAAGAGATTACAAAATGTTCATGTGTGTAAACTTGGTTTGCTGTTTGCCAGCGCCTATTTCATTATTAATAACGTTATGGGGAGTCCTTGGGCAGGCAGGATGGATCCCTCGATAACAAGAATAGGTCAACAATAAATAATACAGCCTAATCACACATCAAGCATTGGGCATATTCTTATACCAATCAATTGTCGCCAAGGAGCCGTGAAGTGTACCCCAAAGAATATAAGAGCTATTACATAAGAATAAGGCAATCAGCAACTTGGATGAGGCATTCGAGAAGTCTTCCTTTAGTATGTCTCAGTTATCCCCTTTGAATTCTTTACTCCCCAATTTCAGTTTCCCCACAGATGGTTTACGATTTGTTCTTCTGACATTCAATGTCACACTGTTCGGTATAGCATTGAATAAGGGTTAAGTAAATTTGTATTTTAATATAAATCACCAGATAATATTGCCAGCGTGTGAGAATTATGTTCCACATATCTCTTCAACCACTCTATTCAGGCAATCGCCGGGTTTTTGGTTTACGACTTTACACATGATCTAAATCATTACATATGTTCTTCACACTTTCAAAAATATATACATAAGCACAATTGTATATGCTTGTACATGTGTGTACATATTAAAGCGGTTCATGCAATGTAGAGATTCTTCATACTTTCCTAATCAATCACCAACCCTTGATTTCTATAACTTCATCAGTTTCAGTTATTTTGTGCACATATGAAGGGAACTGGCCACTAAACATATGACATGACCAAACATTTCTTTGTTTTGTGTATGTGATGTATGACAACCTTGACCAGTAACAGATCACGTCTGTCATATTTTCAGTGTCAGATATGCTCTGAACATAATTTTGTTTCAAGTACATAATCTATGACATGCTTTCCTACAGAATGTTCAGTACAGCGCTGAGCCAGTGTCCTCGAACAGTGGTCACACACGTGTCCCACATTTGCAGACAACAACTCCTGGACATCAGCAGCAAGAGTGTCACCCAGAAAATCATCTGAAGAGACCACAGTCTGTCCTGGTTCCCCCAGTCACCTCCAGAGATGACAATCACACTCTGCAGCAACACTCACAACCTGCACTGGTTCCAGCCATCAAGAAACGTCGAGCGCCACCTCCACCTATGACACACACTGTTGCTTGCGCTCCCACTCCATCAACAAACATGCAATCTATTGTTAGTGCTCCCACTCCATCAACAAACATGCAATCTATTGTTAGTGCTCCCACTCCATCAACAAACATGCAATCTATTGTTAGTGCTCCCACTCCATCAACAAATACACAAACCATTGTTAATACACCTACTCGATCAACAAACACACAAGTGTTAACAATAAACACACATTCCGATAACTGTGTGAAAACTGCATCACAAGGCCATGATGAGAGTAACACTAGAGGACAAGACACCATTCAGACTGAGCGAACTGTGCATAATAAATCAACAGTTGTAACAAGTCAAGCAGGAAGTGACCGACAGCAAGTCTCTGCTTCTGCTGGTGTACCACAGCAACAGCAGCTGTCTCGGGCAGAGATGCTCAGCCACATCCACTCACGCAACAGCTCTGATTCAAGTGGCTACCATGAGCAGACTCTCAGTGGATGTGAGTCTCCCGAAGCACCACATGCCAGTGTCACAAACTATAATACCAGCACTGACATCATTTCTATTGCCTTAGGAGACAGTGCAATTCATGAGTCACCGGGTCCAGTCTCACCCATTGTAGAATTACATGTTGATGGGGTTACCGGCCGCTTGCCTCCCAGGAAAACAAGAAAGGCACCAGCTCCACCCACAGCTCACGTGTCACCAAAATCAACATCTGTTGGCACATTTGTCACTGACACGAGGGATACCAGACGTAGCACAGCAGCAGTCACACAAGATCCACTGCCAGAGTCTGTCACTGACACGAAGGATACCAGGCGTAGTACAGCAGCAGTCACACAAGATCCACTGGCACAGTCTGTCGCTGATGGTGTTGCCGACACAGGTTAGTACCCTACAACACTAGCCATTTCTCCGGTGAAGCTCATTGTTACTAAAAGGGTGTTTTAAATAAATTAAGTTGAAAAGATTATTCTAGCCATACAACACTGATGAGAAAGCAGTTCAGAAAGTGTGCATTTGAAATTCAAAACTTACAGATTCGTAGTGTATTCTGTGGAAACATTCTACTATACAATATGTAGTGTACATAGCTTGTAGTGTAGACGTATTGCAGTGTAGACAGTTTGTAGTGTAGGCAGTTTGCAGTGTAGAGTTTTTAGTGTAGAGTTTGTAGTGTAGACAGATTGTAGTGTAGACAGTTTGCAGTGTAGACATATTGTAGTGTAGACAGCTTGTAGTGTAGTGTACCAGTACCCCCGGGGCTTAGACAGGTATGGTACACTTAGATATATCCCCGCTCTGCTCTGACCACCTCACTAGGACTTTCCGTCTACTGTCCCCCATCGAGTCGGGACTCCACCTGTCCTTCCCTTCCCACCTATGGGTACCCACCCACAGGGGGCTCAGACCAGACAAGATGTGTGCCCTCACACCAAGACACGGTAACAAAAGCAAAGTTTATTTACAAAATAATCCAGAGTTGCAAGTCTGAAAAGCCGGGATAGAAGTATATCTATATACAGAGCTAAAGAAGAGAGGCCAGAAGAGCTAGAGATGATCCATCGTTCATCAGTCAGCATGTGAGATCTGTTCCGCGCGTCAGTCCAGTCGTTACTGTGCACTCATCCAGATAACTTCCGGCGCAGCAAACTTCTAAAGTGTAGACACCTCCGTTGTCCTCCAAGTCCACCGTGATTACTATGTCAGAATGGACATTATCATGTCCGATATCAGAATGTCACACCTACACGGTTCAATGATGTAGTCACTCGGTGACGTAACCACTCACCACTGGATACTCACTGTCTGAACAGGACGACCCTAGGGCTCTAGGCGTCCCCTCGGATATTCGTACATGCAGTGCATGCAACACTGGAGCGTGGTATCTCCCCACAATTGACGATGTCACTAAGATGTTCGTCACAGAAACAATCCCCTGGAGCGTGATAGCTCCCTACAATAACAATGTCACTGGGATGTTCGTCACAGCAGCATAACATTGGAGCGAGGTAGCTCCCCACAATAGCACTGTCACTGAGATGTACTTAACAGCAGCACCACATTGGAGCGTGGTAGCTCCCTTCACTGTCACTGAGATGTACTTAACAGCAGCACCACATTGGAGCGTAGTATCTCCCCACAAATAACAATGTCCATGAGACCAGGCTGGGTTCTAAACATTCTCAGAAGTTCCATCTCCGGTGAATAACCACTTCTGTTCAATTAAGAGATACTTCACTTGATTAGTGGGACATCAATGACACATGAAGTCCTCATCCCGAGTAATAGAGCCTGATACTACCTGATAACATTACAGGTTTAAGTCCATTTAGACGCGTCGGTTGTAGATCCCATCTGGATCAGTCAACATAAACTCTTTCAGACTTTTCACGGCCACACCCGTTTGGACAGGCAGCTGTAAATATCATATCTATCGTCCTTGGTTTGCGCTGACGCTTGGATGTTCATTGGGATGCTCCCAGTACCGAAACAATAAATCATGATGAGTTTCACTGGAACGAGCTGGTCCACATTATTCAATAGTATCATTTCATGATTTCTCCCTGAAAAGCAAACCCTGAAAAGAATAGGTCGGTGAGAGCATTCGGCTATAACTGAGGCTTACATGCACATACACAGAAACATGCCATCAGAAAATGTATTACTATATCATTATAGTATACTGGATCTTCTCTCCCTTCAAGGATGTTCTCTCATGAGTGTGCAGCAGTGGTCAGATAGCTTGTCGAATAGCTCGTCTGGGAAGCACATGTCCCGGAAGTACCGGTATTGTCCGTCTGACCCTTGTCATCGGATCCTGCCACCATGTGCTATCTCTTTTCTCCATCTATCATCCATCTTCAACGTTATAATACACCTAATCCTATGTAAGTGTAGTGGTTTTACCATCTGGAGGTGTCCGTCTGGGCAGTTCCTCCTCCTCATCCTAACTAAACAAGTAATTAAGTAATTAAACCAGTAATCAATCGTTTAATTATCATTCATTAATAACTCGAGAATTATTAACAAATCAGTAAACAAGAAATCGCTTCTGTTCTGGGATCCCAGTCCCAGAGCATATAGAACCCTTCTTGGTAGCCCCTCGTCCTGAAGGGTCAAGAGTGTGTAGTTCCATCCCATGTTGTTGGTGGAAATCCATCCCTGTTCCATTACCCCAGATCAGCTGTGGACAAAGAGTGAACCGTTTCCATAGCGTATTAGGCCACTCCATCCTTTTTAGAATGACACCTAGCAACTCATCCCCTAATTCCCTATGTATCTCTGCAAGTGTATCAAGGCCCTCTTTTGTAGTACCCTCCCCCTAGTAGATGTGACCCCCACTAGCAGGATAGGGCGTAGAGAGAGGAGTAGAGAAGTCATTTAACGTTCCCCTCGAATCTCGTCTTAATTACAAACGCATAGGCACTCGGTTGTGACGCGTCGTCGCCGTACACGCTGAATTAGCAAGTAACATCACCACCACGATCCCACATGAAATAAATTACAACCACTATCACTGTAACTTCACAGCACCACATCCTTGGAACAACAGCATTGCCATATTCACATAGAAAGCAATTCACTCCACTTCCTTTTAGAAATAGAACAACACCATTCATTGGCACCTTTCCGTCTTGACAGACGATAGTTTGGTACATTGTGCTTCAAAAAGGCTTAATAACTACGATCCATGGCGGTGGCGAGTGTGGCTGGTAAGGCCAATTCTTGCTGCAAATGTTTGCCCACAGTAAGTGCATGTGAAATCATGGTCACTTACACCATTTTGCACCATCTTACGTCTCTCACGCTCTGTGTGTGCTTTATCTGCAATCATTTTCTCCTTTGTCTTTATTGCATTTCTGATAGTTGCCCTCCATGCAACACGTTCAGCGGCGACGTGCTCCCAATGTGCATTATCAATGCCTGTATCAATCATGTCCCGCTTACACACATCTTTGTATCGTAGTAGAGGCCGACCCTGAGATCTCCTACCCGTCTGTAATTCATCAAAAAAGATGTCCTTTGGTATTTTACCATCATCCATCCTCCTAACGTGTCCTATCCATCTAAGTCTACGAAGACTGAGCATGGAATACACCGTCACACAACCTGATCTTTCCAATACTTCAGTATTTGTGATTTTGTCTTGCCACTTAATACCAAGTATTCTTCGCAGACACCGCATATGAAAGCTGTTTAAACGTTTCTCTTGGCGTGAGTAAGTTGTCCAGGTTTCACTGCCATAAAGAAGAGTACTAAGGACACAGGCTTGGTAGACGAGGACTTTTGTTTTGGCAGTAAGCTTCCTGTTCTCCCAGACTCTTTTTGCTAACATGTTCATTGTTGTTGCTGCTTTGCCAGTCCTGATGTTAATTTCCTGATCGAGGGATAATTTGCTATTTACCTCTGATCCTAGATATGTAAAATGGTCTACTATCTCCAGTTCGGCGTCGTCAATAAAGATTGATGGTACACCATGTGCACCTTGTGACATAATCTGTGTCTTCTTTTGGTTAATTGTTAAACCAAATTCAGAACAAGCATTGGAGAATGCAGATAGTAGATGTTGTAATTCTTCCTCAGAGTGGGTCGTAATTGCAGCATCATCCGCAAAAAGCAACTCTCTGATTAGTACCCTCCTAATTTTGGTCTTGGCCTTCAATCTCTGAGCATTATAGAGGCCACCATTTGAGCGTGAGTGAATGTATATACCGTCATCCTGATCACGAAATGCATATTTCAGTAGAAGTGAAAAGTATATCCCAAAGAGGGTGGGGGTTAGTACACAACCTTGCTTAACTCCACTCTTGATTTCAAACTCTTCTGAAGTTGAGCCATCAAACTTGATTATACCCTTCATGCCTGTGTGGAACGATTCCACAATGGACAGAAGAGTTGGTGGGCAGCCAATCTCCTTTAGTGCTTTGAACAGACCCTCACGACTGACCAAATCGAATGCCTTTGTGAGGTCAATGAAGGCAATAAACAGTGGCTGATTTTGTTCCCGGCATTTTTCTTGCATTTGTCGCAATGAGAATATCATATCAATGGTAGACCGGTTCTGACGGAAGCCGCACTGTGATTCGGGGTAGACTTGATCTCCCAGGACTTGAAGTCTGTGCAGGATAATTCTGGCAAATAGTAGTAGTAGTAGTAGGCCTCTTTCAGTCCTGAAGGACTATAGAGTTGTGCCGCTTGGGAGGTGCCTGGCAGCACCGCTGGCGACTGTATAGTCCAATTCGAGAATGACAATCTCTGTCACAGTTTCCGCATCTGTGAGACGAGGCAAGTCCCGCAGTAAGTGACAGCTCTTTGAGCCTGTGCCGTCTCTCCTCAGTTTTTTTGATCTGATTGCACTCAAAGAGCACCAGTCCGTTTCGTACATCTCTTCTCCAGGAGCATCTGTCTGTTGCAACTCTCTCCCACGTGTCTGGATCTATTCCAATGGTTTTCATATCTTGTTTACACACATCCCTATATCGCATTTGGGGTCTTCCGGTTGGCCTCTTTCCTGTGGCTAGTTCTCCGTAAAGGAGATCTTTGGGAATACGTTCGTCCTCCATTCGAGATACGTGGCCCAACCACCGGAGGCGTCTCTGCTTGAGGAGGGTGTGCACTGTGGTAATATCTGCTCTTTCAAGCACCTGTTTGTTTGTTATGTGGTCTTTCCATGTTATGCCCAGGATACGTCTCAGACATCTTATGTGGAAGGAATTCAACTTCCTTTCCTGTCTTGAGTACAGGGTCCAGGATTCAGACCCGTAGAGTAGTGTGCTAACAACACAAGCTTTATATACTTGAGCTTTTGTACGCTCTGTTAGTCTATTATTCTCCCAAACTCTTTTAGCTAGCCTGGAAAATGTTGTGGCTGCCTTTCCAATGCGTCTGTCGATTTCTGTCTCTAATGAAAGATTATCTGATATTGTCGATCCCAGATACACAAAATCGTGGACGACTTTCAATTCATAATTAGAGATTTTGATTGACGGAGGCGCATCAGCATCTTGTTCCATCACCTGTGTTTTATTTAGGCTAATGGTGAGCCCAAAGTCTTTGCAGGCGGCTGCAAAACGATCGATGAGCCTTTGGAGATCTTCTGCTGTATGAGTAGTCAGTGCTGCATCATCTGCAAAAAGTAGTTCTCTTACGCATCTTGGTCTTATTTTGGTCTTTGCCTTGAGTCTTGATGGGTTAAAAAGTTTGCCATCAGATCTTGTGTGGAGGTATATGCCTTCAGTGGCAGTCCCAAATGCTTGCCTTAAGAGAACAGCAAAGAAGATACCAAAGAGTGTAGGAGCAAGCCCGCATCCCTGCTTTACTCCGCTGCTGATGCTGAATGACTGGGATGTTGAGCCGTCAAATAAAATGGTCCCCTGCATGTTTTCGTGGAATGATTTCACGAGACTAAGAAGGGTGGGTGGACATCCAACCTTTTCAAGGACCTTAAAAAGGCCGCTTCTGCTCACGAGGTCAAATGCCTTTGTGAGGTCGATGAAGGCTATATATAATGGCTTCCTCTGTTCTCTGCACTTCTCTTGGAGCTGCCGGAGTGAGAAAATCATATCGATGGTTGACCTGTTGGGTCTAAATCCGCACTGCGATTCGGGGTAGATTCTTTCAGCAAGAATGTGTAATCTTTTAAGGATTACTCTGGCAAAAATCTTGCCTGTAATGCTGAGAAGGGAAATGCCGCGATAGTTGTTGCAGTCGCTTCTGTCGCCTTTGTTTTTATAAAGGGTAACGATGTTTGCGTCTTTCATATCTTGTGGTATTGATTTTTCTCTCCAGCAGAGCTGTAATATTGCATACAGTTCTGGGATGATTGTTTCTTTGCTACATTTTAAAATTTCAGGTGGAATACTATCTTTTCCAGGTGCCTTGCCGGATTTGAGAGAGTCTAGTGCTTCGCTGATTTCTGTGAGGCAAGGTTCGTTATCCAAGGCATGCATGGCGGACTGTTGATCGATGGCTTCCAGAGCTTCTTCGCTGACAGTGTTATCCACTGAGTATAGCTCTGAGTAGTGTTCTACCCAGCGATCCATTTGTTTCGCTCGATCTTTTATGATTACCCCCTCAGTTGATCGTAAAGGGGCCATCTTATTTTTTGATGGACCGACAGCTTGCTTGATGCCCTCATACATTCCTCTTATATTTCCAGTGTCTGCACAAGTTTGAATTTGAGCAGAGAGCTGTAGCCAGTACCTGTTCGCACATCTTCTTGCCATCTGTTGTACTCTATTTCTGGCCGTTCGCAATGCCTGCAGTGTTTTCTCTGAAGGTGATGTTTTATACATCGAGAATGCATGTCTCTTAATCTCCAGGACTGGGAGCATCTCTTCAGAGTGTGCTTCAAACCAGTCGGTTGACTTAGTTTGCTTCTTGCCAAATGTTGATAGTGCTGTATTGTAGATGGTGTCGCGAAAATGACTCCATCTCTCGGTGGAATCTCCGTCTGTGGGGCCGGGCAGAGTATCCACTAGAGCCTGCATGAATTTGTTGACCTTCTCTTTATTTTGGGTGCCACTGGTGTCAATGCGTGGTCTTCCTTCTGTTCGGCTTCTGTAGATTCTCTTGGGCTTTATCTTCACCTTGCTGGAGACGAGTGAATGGTCGGTGTCGCAGTCAGCACCATGATAGCTGCGAGTCATCCGTACATTGCGGAGGTTGCTGCGTTTAGTGAGCACCAGGTCGAGTTGGTGCCAGTTCTTTGATCTGGGGTGCCTCCATGACACCTTGTGTTGAGGTTTCGTGTCAAAGAAGGTGTTGGTCACGCACAGATTATGGTGGCTGCAGAATTCCAAGAGACGTTGTCCATTGTCATTGATCTTCCCAACGCCAAACTGTCCTAGACATGAAGGCCAAGATTCGTGGTCGGAGCCAACCCTGGCATTGAAATCCCCCAGGATAAAAAGATGTTGTTTCTCTGGTGTTTCACTGACTTCTTTGCTAAGGTCGTCATAGAACTTGTCTTTAGATTCTGATGCTGCAGTTAGTGTTGGGGCGTAAACGCTTATAATACTAACTGGGCCTGCCTCTGTCTGTAGTTGGAGCTTCAATATTCTTTCAGTGCCATCACTTGGTGGTATGATGGAATTGAGCAGCTTGTTTCTGATAGCGAAGCCAACTCCATGCTCCCTGGTCTCTCCGCACGGCTTGCCATGCCAGTAGAAAGTGAAGTCCCTCTCCTTGATGCTTCCAGTTTCTTGGAGTCTGGTCTCTTGCAGGGCGACAATGTCTATCCCCAGTCTTAGCAGTTCGTTGTTTGTCACTGCAGTTTTGCGGGCATCCACAATCTCATTTAGATCGTCTGAGATGCCAGGGGTCATGGTTCTTACGTTCCATGTTCCCAGCCTTAGGGCCGGTTGTTTTGTTTTTTTCTTGCTGTTAGGTGTATAGATTGGGTCCATGTGTCAGGATTTCCCCCTAAGCTCCACACACCCTCAGGAGCAGATGAACCGTGGCGAGACAACACCTTATTGACTGGGGGCTGCCCAGCTTAGGCGGGCGGTAGCTGTCTAGTGAGATACGATGATCTCTCCCACCGTCGGAAGTAGCCCCTGGCGCCTTGCTCTACGCCAATCGAGCATTAAGACTTATAACCGGCAAATGCTACTTCCCGTGTTGTGTCACCGCTTTACGCGGTGCTGAAGTGACCTCTTCAGGGCACAAGCCTGGGCAATGGAAATCGGAGAACCAGCTGTTGCCCAGTAGCAGGTTCCCCCTCTCCATGTCGCCGATGTTGACCAAGGGAAAGGCAGTAGCCAATGCAACTTGGCATCGGTGCCGTCGCAGGAGTTGCCAGAACTATGTTGTTTACAACATGGAACTGCCTTAGGGACTCCATCTCCGGATTTGTCCTCAGGGTTTACTCCCGAAGCCTTTCCCATATGGGTATACCCGCAAGGCAGCGGAGGTTTGAGATTTAGAGTTCCCTCTCTTAGAAGAGATACCAACCAAGGCTGACGAGCCTCCTCTGCCCGGGAATCAATAAGGAGGGAAGTCTACCATTCTTCCTTCCTGGCAGTGACCATACTGATCGGATGACCGTAGCCATTGTCTCTACTGAGAGATCCTCTGCCCACCGTCACTGACTTGAAACCATAACCAACAACTATCTGTCGGCTGCTCCCAAGTCCAATCCACCACCTGCTCCCATGGCTTCACGTTACCCTGTTGGGGGGGGGGGGGGGCTAAGCGGGTACTCCACCTTGCCCAAGGGTGTCCCGTAGGCTAGCGGAGGGAAGGAGGCGCCTTACTTCTCCTTTGATAGGGTATACCCCTACCCCGCTACCCGAATATTTATATATACTTTCCCAACAATACACAGAAGTGAGATACCCCTATAGTTGTTACAGTCGCTCCGATCTCCCTTGTTCTTGTACAGCGTTATGATGTTTGAATATTTGAAATCCTGTGGGACTTGTCCTTCTCGCCAGCATAGCTCTATTAGCTGGTGGATACCAGGGGTGGAGTTATTGCCTCTCCATAGCACAAAGCCTGGGCTAAAATAAAGAAACCATGTGTTGCCCATGCAGCATGATCCATCTCTCGGCCTGCCTAGTTCACTCCAGAGGATAGTTGACACCTATAATCTGGAACAAGACAAGCTGCAGAAGCTGCCGGATTAGCAAAGCAATGCTCTAACTGTCCGCCTGTCGGAGCTTCGATGGAACAAAACCACATTTCTGTGAAATACCACAGCACCATATATCTAGAGAATGTAACACACCACTATCTACTCAATCAATAAACCAGTAGGTCAACATACCTGTTATGCGTAACCCTACCATATTGACAAAAGGACACTCAACAATAGCAGTGCTACTTTTCCAGTAATTCTACTCTTTAACTAATAAATGTGGATTTTAACAACACACAAGTATTATGTATATTTCGTAACACAGTGCCTGTGTAAAGGACTGGGCTATAATCCTAAATCTACACACAACATAGTACTAGTGCAGTTAAAACGCAGGTAATCAACACATGACCGTAACCTAGATCTTGCAACGGGCATGATCCATAATGCTACTAAATTATTCATGAGATAGGTCGGCAAACACAGCGCGACGGAAATCGTTATATTTGCGTAATGTGGCTCGGTAAGAACAAAGACTAAGTAATATTGCATTTACCTTAGAATGAGAGACACTGCAGATGTCGGGACGCAGAGGTGTTTTCAAGGCATCAGGGCTGGGTTATATACTGGTCAAGACCTATTGACGCGTCCTCATTGAGCGTCCTGGGCAACAGGTCCCTTCGGGGTCCTGGCTAAAGTCAGTAGGATCGCAGATTCCTCCGAAGTCGGAGAGTGTCTGCCTGTACGACGAGGAACCATCAGTCTGCGCACCAATAAGCCAGACATGGGACAAAGATACTCACGCAAACCTCAGGTCCTGTATGACATCACACTGATATTGGACAACAGTATGCCTTCATCCGCCATACAGGACTTCGCGTTGGAGCTCAAGCCAATAAACACAAGCAAGCAAGCACTGTAGATGTCAGCTATCTCAATGTCGGGCACTGGCGAGTGCTTTGAAGACAAAGATTGGACATATACTGATTCTTCGTCCGCTCAAGTATACAGCAGCTGTGCGACTGAGACAACAAAGCTAACCCGTTGAGTTGCGTACCCCACTCAATACTCGTGAACCTGGTGGTTCCCGGAGAAAGACACTTTCTCGTGAAACATCTGTTGAGCGACGTCCTACGTGATTGGGTGCATGTCGCTAGCTCAACCGAACATTCACTCGACTATTCGAGAAACATCTCAAAGAATCGAAGACAGTCGGATTCCCCTGAATTATAAATAGCCTAGAAGGGAAACAACTCTGCTAACCCCGGCCTATAGGGGATTCCCCAGTGTGAAGACACGTGAATTGGGTCATCCTGTTACATGTAGGCTGTTTGTAGTAAAGACAGCTTGTAGTGTAGACATATTGTAGTATAGGTAGTTTTAGTGTAGTTTGTTGTGTAGATAGCTGCAGTGTAGACAGATTGTAGTGTATACAGATTGTACTGTATACAGCTTGTAGTGTAGACAGGTCTTAGTGTAGACAGCTAGCTGTGTAGAAAGATTACAGTGTATATAGATTGCAATGTATTTAGTATGTCGTGTAGACAGCATGTAATGTAGACAGCTTGTAATGTAGACATTTTGTAGTGTATACAGTTTGTAGTGTAGATAGAACATTATGTAGACAGCTTGCTGTTTCGACAACTTGTAGTTTAGACAGCTTGCAGTACAGACAAATTGTAGTGTGGACAACTTTTAGTGTAGATAACTTGTAGTGTAGACAGCTTGTAGTGTAGACAGAATGTAATGTAGACAGCTTGTAGTGTAGACAGAATGTAATGTAGACAAATTGTAGTGTTAACAGCGTGCAGTGTAGACAGAATATATGATTGATTGATTCATTGATCTGTATTTACAAATTGGGCACGCTGGCCTGTGTGCCTAGGTGTGTGTGTTTGTGTTGTTGTTGAAGGGTGTGTGTGGGTGGGGAGATGTGTGTGTGTGTGTGTGTGTATTGGATTGGTTATGGGTGGGGGATTCAGCCCTTCCAATCACTCATCTTTCGTTCATCAATAGTGCATGATACATTCACATAGGAAAATCATTGTCAAATGAATGTTGTAAACATAAACAATGCATATTACCATGTTATGAGATACATTCCCCACCCACCCACACATCCCCCACCTATAACCCATCCAACACACACACACACATCTCCCCATCCACACACACCCCTAAAAACACACACACCTAGGCACACATATATTCCCCACCCACCCAATCATCCCCCACCCACACATCCCCCAGCTACGCACATCTCCCCGACCCACACACACATACCTCACCCATCCCCAAACCACATGCACTCACCTACTCACACATCATTCACCCACCCACCCACACAACCCCAACCACTCAGCCACACACACCCCCAGCCAACCTACACATATGTAGACATTTTGTAGTGTAGACAGCTAGTACTGTAGACAGTTTATAGTGCATACAACTTGTAGTGTAGACATCGTACCAAATATCATATGTACAAAGAATCACAATAATTAACAAATCACATGTAAAAACATTCACATATACAAACGGGCATTTGTACAAACAATCAACATCCACCAACAGTCACCTGCACCAACAGTCACATGTACCAACAATTTCATTTACCAACAGTCACATGTACCAACAGTCACATGTACCAACAATCACATGTGCCAACAGTCATCTGCGCATACAGTTATCGGTACCAGAAATCACTTGCAGAAATAATCACATACACCAATATTCATATAAAAAAATATTCACAAATACCAACAATTAAGGTACCAACAATCACACACAGCTACGACCTCCAGCATGAGAATGGAGGTGGAGACAGTAACAGCGGCATTCCGGTGGCTTGATGAGACTACTGCAACACACGTTGTATTCATTACGGATTCAAAGAGTATGCTTTGTAAGGTGGAGAAAGGAATATTTCGTGTGGAATGGCTATCAATCACATGTACTAACAGTCACAAGTACCAATAATTACATGTATCAACAATCACATGTATCAACAATCAAATGTACCAACAATCACTAGTACCAACAATCACAAGTACCAACAATCACAAGTACCAACAACCACAAGTACCAATAACCACAAGTACCAACAATAACATGTACCAACTATCACAAGTACCAATAACCACATGTACCAACAATCACATGTACCAACAATCACAAGTATCACTAGGTACAAGTACCAACAATCACGTGTACTAACAGTCACAAGTACCAATAATTACATGTATCAACAATTACATGTATCAACAATCAAATGTACCAACAATCACATGTACCAACAATCACATTTATAAACAATCACAAGTATCAACAATCACAAGTATCAACATTTACAAGTACCAACAATCATATGTATCAACAATCACATGTACCAGTAATTACATGTACCAACAATCACATGTACCAATAATCACATGTATCAGAACACTCATGTACCAACACACACACACAAACACACACACACACACACACACACACACATGTACCAACACACACATCTACCAATAATCACGTTGGAGAGACTGATCTGTTGCTACCTATACGATGAGCAGATGACATTATTAACAGTCAGTGTTCTGGTGTTTCTAATGTGTCTATCCAGCTACTGATAGTGATGGCAGTCTACTGGACAGCAGGTCCGGCCAGTACTGTGGTCAAGGTACAGATGTTGGCCACACAGGCGCTGCTGATTCCAGTGATGTTCTGGACAGGCCGGTCTGTAGTGACCAGCTGCAGTTGATGGAGCTCATCTTTGCAACTCAATCTGCGCGTGAAGAAAATGACCGAGAGATGATGGAGGAAACAGCTTCAGTTGTTAGTGAGAACATAGAGCAGGTAAGATGCTAGAACTGGACACCTCACATCATCATAGCATTGAAGTTATTCATGTTTATAGATGGCTATATTAGGTCTATTAAAACAATATCCCACCTTGACCGGGACCAATACAATTACTCACCTGAAGGTCTGAACACCTGATCTCCTCCCCACTCGCCACTGTTGCAAACACTTCTGGGAAGGCCTCTTTAGGATAGGAGAACAGCGTTACCTTTGTGTTTTACATATTGTATTCTTGGGTCGTTTTATTCCGCCCCTTGCAGCTTTATTTTCAGCTTGAGAAATAGCCAATATGCTGTACTTTCAGCTTGAGAAATAGCCACAAATGGCGAGGAGCCATGTCAGGAAAGAACCTGGCGAACCAGACAGACGACTAAGGGCAGGTTGTGTTTAGGGTAGGTTACTCCATCACATAGAAGATTCAGCCACAAAATTCAGCCAACCATGAACAAGTCATTCGAAGAAAAATCATTAGCTCACCAGTAGGAAAAGAAGCTCTTCTAGAAGATATATGTCTTGTGGCGGAGAAAGCCACAATGAAGTGGGGACACTGATTAAATTCTTTCATCTAGGATAATCGCTAGAATTGGCACCTGGAAAGTTAAAACTATGTATGAAGTAGGAAAGATAATACAATTGGTAGCAGAAACGCAATATCATAAGATTAGCATTTTGGTATTGTGCAAAAAGGTGGAACGGAACAGGCATACATCATCCAGTTACAGGTGAGAGAGTGTTGTATTCGGGCCATAAAGAGGAATATGCCCCTCTAAATGAAGGGGCGACTATAATGTGACCAAAAGAGGCAAAGGGGGCATTATTAGAGAGGGAAGCAGGGAACTCTAGCATAATAACAGCCAGATTTAGAACTGTGAAACAGGAAATAAACATAAATCTGATCCAACGGGAGGATTTTATATGAAACTTCAAAACATAATTGGCAGACTAAGAAATGTAAACAACAATTTAGATGGGTTACTTAAATACGAAAATAGGACTGGATAACATAGGCTATGAAGAAGTGATGAGTAATGAATGAAAACTGAAAGTTATTCACCAATTTGTATGCACTGAATCAATAAGTCACAGGCGGGAGTGTTTTTCTTCACGAAAGAATCCACAAAGCCACACAGGCATCACACGACTACAAAACGGAAAACCAAATTGATCCTATTTTATGAACAAGAAATGTAGATCATCTACATGTGATGTAAAAGTCTTTAGAGGTGCAAGTGTAAATTCGGACCATCATCTGGTAAGTAATACAAAGTTTAAAGTCACGAAATGTGGAACATCTTTAAAACATGGAATTCAATATAATGAAGAATATTTCAGAAATCAAGAAACGAAGAAGCAGTTTCTGGTAAGTCTCTAATAATGAATAGTCTTGCAATACTTAATAGACAAAGAGAACATTCACAAATATTGAAAGCAACTCATGTACGAAGGTCCTTGGAAGAAATGAATGAGTACTCAAAGCAAAGATAATGCGGAAACCCTCAAGAAAATAGAGGAACGAAGAAATAAAAAGTTAGACTTAATTAAAAGCAAAACCAGAGCTGCTAAAGTAAGAGCCTAATGATAATATACAGATGCTAACAAAGAAGAAGTTAGGAAGTACATAAGAGCGGATAAACAACATTTAAATACCCTAGCAAGAGAGGCAGAATATTAAGTACCGAATTGTAAACTTGGAGACATTTTAAAAAAAGAAATTTGTAGGAAGATATAAACAACCAAGTGGATTTATCAAAAATAGTAACGGGAAAGTTCTCACCAACATTAAAGATTCTATAAACAGATGAGTTGAATACTTTCAGGACATTCTCAATAGACAAGTTCCAAATTATCCTCCTGATATCCAATCCGCAGAATCGGAGCTGCATATCAACTGTGTAACCAAGAGGTGAATGAAAGACCTTCCGCTGGATGGGACACACAGTGAGAAAACCCGAGTACTATACAGCTAAAGAATGTTTTGTCTGGAACCCACAAGGCAAACAAAATAGCGTGCGACTTAAAAACACATGGAGAGAATTAGACAGATGAAAAATATTGGGGGAACATGGAGGGAGCTACAGATGAAAGCAACAGATAGGACGGCCTGGGGTGATGTGGTTGAGGGCCTATGTTGGGAGGACATGAAGGGAACAGTAGATGAAAGCAACAGATAGGACGGCCTGGGGTGATGTGGTTGAGGGCCTAAGTTGGGAGGACATGAAGGGAGCAGTAGATGAAAGCAACAGATAGGACGGCCTGGGGTGATGTGGTTGAGGGCCTATGTTGGGAGGACATGAAGGGAACAGTAGATGAAAGCAACAGATAGGACGGCCTGGGGTGATGTGGTTGAGGGCCTAAGTTGGGAGGACATGAAGGGAGCTGTAGATGAAAGCAACAGATAGGACGGCCTGGAGTGATGTGGTTGAGGGCCTAAGTTGGGAGGACATGAAGGGAGCTGTAGATGAAAGCAACAGATAGGACGGCCTGGGGTGATGTGGTTGAGGGCCTATGTTGGGAGGACATGAAGGGAGCTGTAGATGAAAGCAACAGATAGGACGGCCTGGAGTGATGTGGTTGAGGGCCTAAGTTGGGAGGACATGAAGGGAGCTGTAGATGAAAGCAACAGATAGGACGGCCTGGGGTGATGTGGTTGAGGGCCTAAGTTGGGAGGACATGAAGGGAGCTGTAGATGAAAGCAACAGATAGGACGGCCTGGAGTGATGTGGTTGAGGGCCTAAGTTGGGAGGACATGAAGGGAGCTGTAGATGAAAGCAACAGATAGGACGGCCTGGGGTGATGTGGTTGAGGGCCTAAGTTGGGAGGACATGAAGGGAGCTGTAGATGAAAGCAACAGATAGGACTTACACCCACATGCACATACGTACATACATATATATAAACACACACACATAGACACACATTTACACATACACATACATAACACATGCACACACATAGACACGCATACACAAATGCACACACACACACATAGACACGCATACACACTACACACATATAAAAAAACACACACATAGACACACATATACACACCCACCCACACACATACACATCTAGGCACATACATGCTGTCTAACATAATCACTAAAACTATTATGAACAAACTCTCACACTTTACACTGACGATTATCGTGAGCAACCTTACAAAAATGAACAATATTTGAAAAAAAAAAAAAAAACAAATAAGGGGAAATGGTGACAATTAAAAAGAATATATCGTGTATAATTCCTGAAATTGAGATAAACATGATGTAATGACCGCCCACGCTTTCCGGCATGGCACATGATTGATTGATTGATTACGCAATACATATTTACATGGATAAGATAATGTAGATTGTGAAAATAGCAAACAGATAGTGGAGATAATAAACAAGTATTGTTTGTTTTTTAATCTGTAGGTGGACATTTCAACACACGGCTATCGTCCATGTTCATTCATTACTCCACCACCACCATTAGATCCTCCTCCTGTAGAGCCAACAGTTAAGGATCTACACACAGAAACAGAGGACACTTTTGTAGCTAGGGGCACAGATACACGCGATGATCACACAACAGATGCTCCTTCTAGTCCTGTTCATTCGCCAGATATAGGTAGGTATGCTTTATTTACAGACATCATCAGCTAAACTCATGGCATATTTTCAACAGAGTATATATATATATATATATACCAGTCAGGTCTTAGTCAGATATGATTGAGCTACCGTATAACAGTAGACGGTACTACCTGGTTTCTGTTAGCGCCGAACGTTGGGCGGCGCTTACCAAACCCGACACCCCACATTGTGCCAACGGCTTCGGGCGGAAGCGCGCAATTGGGAGGGTACAAGCCTTACCCTGGTGCGAGGAAATGCAAGCTAAAGACAAAGTGTCATGGCAGGGCAGACCAGGCCCTAAGCCTTGGTTGGCGGCTGGTCTAGGATCGAAGCTCCGACAGGCGGACAGTTAGAGCATTGCTTTGCTGATCCGGCAGCTTCTGCAGCTTGTCTTGTTCCAGATGTAGGGGTGTTACATTTCCTCTGGAGTGAACTAGGCAGGCCGAGAGAGGGATCATGCTGCATGGGCAACACATGATCTCTATATTTTAGCCCAGGCTTTGTGCTATGGAGAGGCAATAACTCCATCCCTGGTCTTAACTGGTCTCGGAATCAAAGCGAGAGGCAACTGTTACGGGTTATAAGTCCTTGTCAGTTGGCGTAGACATGGGGCGCCACGCGTTGCCTCTGACGGTGGGAGACACCTATAGGTGTCACTGATCAGCTACCGCCCACCTCAAGCTGGGCAGCCCCCAGCCAATTGGGTGCTGATCCGCCACAGCCTGCCTGCTTCAATGGGTGCTTGGGGCTAGGACAAAATCTGAATCGCAGGCTGTAAAACCAATGCACCAGGTACAAACAAACATAAAAATAGAAACCTCAAGCTACGGCTTGCAACCTGGAACGTGAGAACCATGTGTCCAGGATTTTCCACTGACTTGACCAATATTGACGATGTGAGAAAAACGGCTGTGATTGATGCCGAACTCAATCGTCTTAACATTGATATTGCTGGCCTGCAGGAGACTCGCCTCGCTGAGGAAGGGTCACTCAGGGAAAACAACTACACCTTTTTCTGGAAGGGTAGAGGGCAGGCAGAAAAAAGGCAACACGGTGTGGGCTTTGCAGTGAAGAATTCGCTACTGGGAATGATTGAAATTCCAGCAGGAGGAAATGAAAGACTATTGTCCCTGCGCTTGGCAACCTCTTGTGGGTTTGCCACCATTATTACTGCATATGCACCGACACTCGATTCCTCTGATGATGTGAAGGATTTGTTCTATGAGGAGTTAGACTCCGTGATCAAGGCAGTTCCAAAATCTGACTACATTTATATGCTCGGTGATTTCAATGCCCGTGTGGGCAAGGACTCGAGTTCATGGCCAGTGTGCCTTGGAAAATACAACATCGGTCGCATGAATGTAAATGGGCAAAGGCTGCTGGAGCATTGCACCAGTAATGACCTATGTATTACAAACTCTTTTTTTTAAAACAAAAGAGATGCATAAGGTCACATGGAAACATCCAAGATCCGGCCATTGGCACCAGCTGGACTTCATCATCACACGGAGACAACATCTGAACCATATATCATTGACTCGTAGTTACCACAGTGCTGACTGTGATACGGATCATTCTTTGGTTGTTGCAAGGGTTAGACTGAGACCAAAGAGAATCTACACAGCTAAATACAAATCTAGCCCCAGGATTAATATTATTAACACTCATGATCCTGAAAAGTGCTTTCAGTTTCAACAGCAACTTGAAGACGCTTTCACTGATACACCAGAAAATTGTACAGTAAATGAAAAGTGGGGTCAAATTAAGGAAACTCTTTATAAAACTGCCGTAGGGGTTTACGGCACTGTGGATCATAAGAAGCAGGACTGGTTTACGGCCAACAGCGAGACTCTGCAGCCCTTGATTGATAAGAAGAAGAAAGCTCTCTTAAGAAACAAGGAAAGACCAACGCGTAACACTCTGAGTGAGCTAAGGCAAGCTAGGAAGGATGTGCAAAAGGCTGCCAGGCAGTGTGCAAATGATTATTGGATCAAGTTATGTGAGTCCATTCAAATCGCAAGTGATAAGGGAGACATAAGAAGCATGTATAAAGGAATAAAGAAAGCCTGTGGTCCAGTGATCAAAAGAAGTGCACCATTGAAAACCTTGACTTGAGAAATCATCACTGACAAGAAACGGCAGATGGACAGATGGGTAGAGCACTATTTGGAGCTTTACTCAAGTGAGACCAAACTAGCGGATGATGCCCTCAACGCTATAGAGGCTCTGCCAACTCTTGACCACCTGGACACACTTCCCACCATAACAGAAGTTAAGTGTGCTATAAATGAACTTGCATCTGGCAAGGCTCCAGGTAAGGATGGGATTCCAATAAAGGTTATCAGGAGTGGGCAAGACACACTCACTATACAGATCCACCAGCTAATAGAGCTATGCTGGCGAGAAGGACAAGTCCCACAGGATTTCAAAGATTCAAACATCATAACACTGTACAAGAACAAGGGCGATCGGAGCGACTGCAACAACTAAAGGGGTATCTCACTTCTGTGTATTGTTGGAAAAGTATTTGCCAGAATTGTTCTGCGCAGACTTCAAGTCCTAGGAGATCAAGTCTACCCCGAATCACAGTGTGGCTTTCGACAGAACCGGTCTACCACTGATATGATATTCTCATTGCGACAAATGCAAGAAAAATGCCGTGAACAGAATCAACCACTGGTTATTGCGTTCATCGACCTCACAAAGGCATTTGATTTGGTCAGTCGTGAGGGTCTGTTCAAGGCACTAAAGAAGATTGGCTGCCCACCAACTCTTCTGTCCATTGTGGAATCGTTCCACACAGGCATGAAGGGTATAATCAAGTTTGATGGTGCAACTTCTGAAGAATTTGAAATCAAGAGTGGAGTTAAGCAAGGTTGTGTACTAGCTCCCACCCTCTTTGGAATATACTTTCTCACTTCTACTGAAATATGCATTTCGTGATCAGGATGGTGGTATATACATTCACTCACGCTCAGATGGCGGCCTCTACAATGCTCAGAGATTGAAGGCTAAGACCAAAATTAGGAGGGTACTGATCAGAGAGTTGCTTTTTGCAGATGATGCTGCAGTTACGACCCACTCTGAGGAAGAATTGCAATGTCTACTATCTGCATTCTCCAATGCTTGTTCTGAATTTGGTTTAACAATTAGCAAAAAGAAGACACAGATTATGTCACAAGGTGCACATGGGGTACCATCAATCTTTATTGACGATGCTGGAGATAGTAGACCATTTTACATATCTAGGATCAGTGGTTAATAGCAAATTATCCCTAGATCAGGAAATCAACATCCGGATTGGTAAGGCAGCAACAACAATGAACAGGTTAAGAAAAAGAGGCTGGGAGAACAGGAAGCTTACTGCCAAAACAAAAGTCCTTGTCTATCAAGCCTGTGTCCTTAGTACTCTTCTCTATGGCAGTGAAACCTGCACAACTTACTCACACCAAGAGAACAATTTAAACAGCTTTCATATGCGGTGTTTGCGAAGAATTCTTGGTATTAAGTGGCAAGACAAAATCACAAATACTGAAGTATTGGAAAGATCAGGTTGTGTGACAGTTTATTCCATGCTCAGTCTTCGTAGACTTAGATGGATAGGACATCTTAGGAGGATGGATGATGGTAGAATACCAAAGGATATCTTTTTTGGTGAATTACAGATGGGTAAGAGATCTCAGGGTCGGCCTCTACTACGATACAAAGATGTGTGTAAGCGGGACATGATTGATACAGGCATTGATAATGCACATTGGGAGCAAGTCGCCGCTGAACGTGTTGCATGGAGGGCAAATATCAGAAATGGAATAAAGTCAAAGGAGAAAATTATTGCAGAAAAGTCACACACCAAGCGTTTGAGACGTAAGATGGTGCATGATGGTGGAAATGACCACGTGTTCAGATGCACCCACTGTGAACGGACATTTACAGCGAAAATTGGCCTTATCAGTCACACTCGCTACCGCCATAGTTAACAGTTATTATGCCTTTTTAAAGCACAAACTATCGTCTGTCAAGACGGCAAGGTGCCAATGGATATATATATATATATGTTGTTGTTTGTCCATGAAGAATGATGATGACCATTCATTTCAGCCAGTGGGGTTGAAAGTATGGAGCCGTGAGTTTTAAGATGGCTGATAAGGTCTATTTTGGCTCGAAATGTTCTTTGACAATGTGGACAAAGAATGCTTGACGTTTCTGGAAGAGGATTTCCTGCAGTGGTTTTTCTGTTCTGTCTTTTCTTCACAGCTCTTGCAGTCCTGGTTGCCTCACAAGTGACTGCACCCTTGTGAAATGATGCACGCCACGAATTTCGGTCTCTGGCTGCAGTCTCCCAGGTGTCATGATGAATTCCAAAAGCATTCAGTGAGATTTTCAGTGTCTTTAAAGCGTTTCCTCTGGCCGCCTTGGGAGCGTTTACCACAACGCAATTCGCCGTATAAAATTCGTTTAGGGAGCCTGTGATCTGGCATGCGAGTCAAGTGACCAGCCCAACGAATCTGATTCTTTATTAGTGTAGTGTGGATACTGGGCATGGACGCTCTTTCTAGACTTCAGTGTCTGGGATCTTGTCTTGCCATTTAATCTTCCGTAACTTCCTAAGGCAGACTGTGTGGAAGTGGTTTAATTTCCTAGCGTGTCGCTGATAAACAGTCCAGGTTTCACAAGCATATAGCAGTGTCGATAATACAACTGTTATCTGGCCCCGGCGTCTTGCCAATTTTCATATAGTTAGAAGCATTCTGAACTTCCATCTTTGAAATTTATGGTCCTTCATTATTATTCCGAAGATCATACCGTTCTTCTCTTGAATCATCATGAAGGTCTTCCACATAATCTGACCACACATGAAAAATCTTATCTTGTTTTTCTATTATGATTTTGCCATCTTTAAATTTTTAGGAAACCCGTTGATATGTATGGTCTTTCGTTGGGGATGTCATTAATTCTTTTGAGCATTAATTTGGTATTCCGTGTGTTGTGTTGCTTTTCAATTTCTCTGCAACTTTCCTCAAGTCATGTTTATTTTGCTTCTTTGCATAATTTTCCTATGAATCTCTTGGTGTTTTCCCGGTTATATTTGTTATTTCTTCTTATTTCTATGAGCTTTAAGATGTTTCCGTAATAAATTTCTTGCGTCCCATTATCCTTCTTGGTGTATATTTGACTTTGTTTAATTGTATATGTATTTTGCTTATGATTAATCTATGGTTGCTGGAGAAGTCTGCGCTTGGTATAGTTTTTGCGACTCTTAAGGCATTTCGAAATCTTCTGTTGATGAGAATGTAATTAATCTGATTTCTGATCTTATGATCAGGACTCCTCCATGTCCATAATCTCCTTGGGTGATGTTGATACCAGGTGTTTCAAACAATCATCTCACGCTCTTTTCCCTACTGTTCAAGTCTGCAAACTCTTTCATTCTGTTCCTCTAGTCCATATTTGCCCACTATGCACCCGTCCTGTAGATTTCAAGCTTTGGCGTTATAGTCACCCATTATGATATTTACTTCAGAATTATTGCATTTCTTAAAGGCATTCTCTAAATCATTATAAAATGCATCGATGACGTCATCACTGATGACTCCTGTTAGTGCATAATCTTGTATGACGTTGACATCAAGAGGTCTTCCACGCAACTTCACCGGTGAAACTGACTGATACAGTCAAATATCATTTGATCGAGTTTAATCTCTCTGTATCCATTATAATTGCTACTCCTCGTTGTTTTTTGTTTAATCTCCAACAGAATGGTTTGTGCAATATTCCTCAGATGGTATAATGCTAGCTCCTATCCATCTGATCTCACATACATTATACCTAACATGTTTGGGAGACGCTGTTTTCATTGTTTTTCTGTGGATTATGTGGTGTTATTTCGTATTCGTTTATTGGAAGTGTCCAAAAGAAGCCACGGAAGGCAGGTGGTGGATGAAATTTTGAGGGCATCCAACAGCTAGTTGTTGGTTATGGTCTCAAGTTTCGCGACGGTAGGTAGAAGATCTCTTTCACGAGACAATGGCTGGTGTCACCGACCAGAATGGTCACTGCCATCGAAGGAAAGCAACGGCAAACTACCTTCTTTAAAAGTACCTAGTTCATTATGATTCGCCTAAAGACAGATCATCGTAAAACAAGGGCAGAGACATTAAAATTAGCAACATGGAATGTTAGGACGTTAAACGACGACGAAAGATTAGATAACATCAAACAAGAAATGGAAAGAGAAAATTAATATTTTAGGGATGTGCGAAACGAGATGTACAGGAGCAGGCATTAAGATAGATGAAGATTTTAATATGATTTATTTTGGAGGTGAAGATCGACAAAGGGGGGTAGCAATTATCTTGGACCGGCAAACATCACAATCTGTTCAAGGATATTGGGCAATGTCAGACAGAGTTCTTCTAGTTAAATTAAACGGCAGACCTTTCAGAATAAACATTATTCAAGTATATGCCCCAATAGGGGAATCCAGTGAAAATAGTGTAGACACATTTTATAATGACATAGAGTCTGCTTTAAAGAAATGTAAAAATTCAGAAATAAACATCATAATAGGAGACTTCAATGCAAAAATAGGAAATCAAGGTGACAGATGCATAGTAGGAAACTATCGGTTAGGAGAGAGAAATGAAAGAGGATACAGACTTGTAGAGTGGGCAAAAGAGCAGGAAATGATAGTAGGAAACATCTGGTTTAAACAACACCCTAGAAGATTATGGACATGGAGGAATCCTGATAGCAGGATTAGAAACCAGATTTATTACAGACCAGTTGTGCTGTATGGCTCTGAAACCTGGAGTACAACGAAAGGAGACGAAGCCTTGTTACAAACCTTTGAGAACAAAATTTTAAGACGCATCTTTGGACCCATTAGGGATACACAAAGTGGAGAGTGGAAAAGAAGAAGTAACAAAGACATTTATGATCTGTTTAAGTCCCCGCTAATCACTGGTATCATGAAGGCTAATAGACTACAATGGCTGGGGCATATAGAAAGAATGGAAGATAATAGGGAAACAAACCTCGCTTACACTCAGGAAATAAATGACCGTAGACCCCGAGGTAGACCAAGAAGGCGGTGGAGAGATAATACATATACAGACCTACAAGCACTTGGAATCAACGACTGGCAAGAGAAGGTCCACCAGAGAGACGAATGGAGACGGATTGTATCTGCAGCAAAGAACCTCAATGGATCGGAACGCTGAAGAAGAAGTAGATTAGCAGAAGATTTAGAAATGCGTTAACAATACCAACAACAGTTCACAGTGCTGATTGTTATGGTGACCACAGATTACTTGCAGGTACATTGAGGATAAAGTTAAAGAAAGTCAAGTATATAACAGGAAACACTAAATATGATTTGTGTACATTGAGTAATGACAAGGAAATACAAAACAAATTCAACATAGAAGTACATAACAGATTTGATATATTGTCTGATCTGGAGATCCTATTCCAGAATGTGGATGATCAATGGGAAATGTTGAAGAATTCAATCAGTTTGGCTGCAGAAACAACTATTCCAAAATTAAAGAAGGTGGGTCGTAAGAAATGGATGACTGAAGAAATTTTATAACTAATGGAACCAAGAAGACTCAACAAAAATAATCCTGCCGAATATGAAGAAATTCACAGACAAGTCAGAATATTATGTAAGGAGGCAAAAGAAGCATGGCTTGAAAAAAATTGCTTAGAGATTGAAAAACACCACACCAGTCAAAATACCAAATTAGTAGACAAAAGAATTCAGGAACTTACTAATAAAAGAACAAGTACATCAGCAGGCTGTATAACAACTAAAGATGGCAAAATCATAATAGAAAAAGATCAGATTCTATATGTATGGTCAGATTATGTGACAAACCTTTATGATGATAACAGAGATGAACAGCATGATATTCGATTTAATAATGAAGGACTGCCAATTTTGAAAATGGAGGTTTGAAATGTTCCTAAACATATGAAAGCTGGCAAGGTCACCGGTTCAGATAACATCACAACAGAAATGATTAAAGCTTTAGAAGAATATGGAATAGGTCAAGTCACAAGACTGCTGAACACATTATATGATACCGGAGATATACCTTCTGAATTATATAATTCTGCATATATTTCAACCCCAAAGAAATCAGGAGCCTTGGAATGTGATTAACATATAACAATTAGTATAATGAGTCACATCACAAAGATTTTGCTACGAATTATCATGCAAAGAGTGAGGAAGAAAATACAACCTGAAATAGGGGAAGAACAATGTAGGTTTGTAGAAGGAAACGGTACAGTAAATGCTGTGTATATACTGAGAACAGTAATTGAACGTTCAATAGAAGTAAACAAGGATATACATCTTTGCTTTATTGACTACACAAAGGCTTTCGATAGAGTAAGACATGTCAACATGGTGGATATGCTTGCAGATCTAGAAACTGATGGGAAAGACATTAGACTTATAAAAAACATATATTGGAAACAACAAGTTGCCATAAGAATTGTTAATGAAGTGGGACAATATCAGCCAATTAAGAGAGGTGTTAAGCAGGGATGTGTAATGTCTCCAGATCTTTTTTCCCTATACAGTGAAAATATTTTCAGAAATGTAGAAGATATAAACGGAATTAGAATTGGAGGGCGAAACATCAATAACATGAGATATGCAGACAATGAGCAGGATCTGCAACAATTAGTAGATGCGGTTGTTGCACACAGTGAACAACGGAGGTTAGAATTAAATTGTAAAAAGACACAGATTATGGTCGTCACTAGGAAGAACGAAATACCACAATGTAATATACAAGTAAATGGGAATATTCTTCAACAAGTGAATCGATACAATTATCTCGGAACAGTAATAACATCTGATGGAGATGATGCCTCGAAGAGATTAGAACAATTAGCCATGGCGAAAGTAGCCTTTAGCAAGATGAAAAAACATACTGACCAATAAAAAGATGTCAAAAGGGGCTGTGTGTTCTCGAGGTATGGTGTACGCATCGAGTGCTGGAGGTCCCGGGTTCAAGCCCCGGTGATGACCGGGATTTTTTCTCGTGGACTTCTAGTAATAAAATTTCCCCTGGTCTCTGGGTTGTGAGATCGAACGCCCGTGTGTATTGTTACGCACGAAAAAAAAATCCCTTGGCAGTTGGAAATCGAAAAAGAGTAGCCTAACGGCGCTGCCCGGGTAAAATTTCGAGTTAAAAATCTACCCAAAGTATTTCAGGATCCTCGCCGGTGCTACGGAGTTCGTGCACTGAGCTGAGTGTCTCCAGACTCAGGTTTGAGTTAGAAGGAGAACGGAGCACTTATGGGTTGCACCCGTGTGCCGTGATGTTGATCCATCGACTAAACTAAACTAAACTAACTAGACTAAAAAGATGTCAAATGAAACGAGAAAAAGAGTGTTGAGGTGCTACATAGAGCCTGTTCTTGTGTATGGGTGTGAAACTTGGACAATGTGCAGTCAGGCTGAAATACATCTGATGGTTGCAGAAATGTGGTTTCTGAGGAGAATTTAAAGAATACCATGGACAGACAGAAAAACCAATGACCAAGTACTACAGGAAACAAAATAGTAAATTGATTAGAGAAATTAGACGTAGACATTCACATTTTTGGACATGTTATGAGAAGAAATGGATTGGAGAACTTGGTGACAACTGGCAAGATCGAAGGGAACAGGCCAAGGGGAAGACCGAGAAGTAAATACCTGGATGGCTTGGCTACATGGCATGGTCGAGATAGGAACACTGAGCTGATCCACGACTCTTGTGATCGAGTGAAATGGCGAGTCATGGCCGCCCACGCTTTCCGGCATGGCACATGATTGATTGATGTTAATATTTAGCCTTCTCATTTAATTCTTAATTTTATAAAATATTCGATCCCCACCCATTGTTCTTACATTTCAAGTTCCCACTTTCAATGTTGATACTCTTTTGCACCCAGTCGCCTGCTGACGGTCTGGGGGTCACCTAGTGCACGTGACTACCCCTACCTGGCGAGGCTGCTCCTATGGAGCACCCATTTACGTCGTTTTTCTGATTTTCTATGAGATTTGCAATACATGATAGTCTTGGCATCTGTAAAGAAGGTAATTTGCCATTGCTTTCCTTCTTAACAGTGACCATAATATTCAATGACCGTAGCCATTGTCTCTCCTCCCCCCTCCCTCGCCAAAAAAAAAAAAAAAAGAGATCCTCTACCTATCGTCATGAAGTTGGAGACCATAACCTACAACTATCATTTGGCTGCTGTTCAGTTTCATCCAGCACCTGCACTCATGGCTTCACGTAACGTTGATCGGGGGTTAAACGGGTACACCACCTTGCCCAAGGGTGTCCCGTAGGCTAGCGGAGAGAAGGAGGCACCTTACCTCTCCTATGATAGGGGATACCACTACCCCGTCACCCTTACTATATTCAAGTGTTTACTGTATTCAGTTGTTTACTTTATTGTGTTTTCTATATTCATGTATTTCTTATATGCATTTACTATATTCAGTTGCTTACTGTATTCATTTATTCACTAAATTCGTGTGTTTATTATATGCATTTCTTTACTATATTCATGTGTTCATTATCTACATGTGTTCATTAAGTAAACGTGTTCACTATATTCATGTGTTCATTATCTACATGTGTTGACTATATTCA
Organism: Cepaea hortensis; assembly: GCA_963921405.1. Lineage (NCBI taxonomy): Eukaryota > Metazoa > Mollusca > Gastropoda > Stylommatophora > Helicidae > Cepaea > Cepaea hortensis. The sequence goes on from OY992877.1 coordinate 220,912,163, forward strand.
TGTGTTCATTATTGTCACAAAGTTCTTTATCATAACTGAGTGAGATGGTCGTTGTCTAGGGTTTCGATGTTCCTTGTATGTCACTATGGAGTGTAAGTAGCGCTAGCCACCCGTCTCACAATGCAACTCACCCTGGTAGGACACATCCATCAGTCAGTGAACAAGATTGATTTGGCGCACATAATCCTTTAATACAGAAAGAACACGGACAAACGAAACATAATTCTATATCCAGAAACAATATAATCCATAGAATATACATATCCTCCTCACAACTTAACACGCACACATCACTGCCTTTTCAAGGCCTCCTTAATCTCAAATCCACAAGACAGTTATCCAGCTCCTATCCACGGCTGGACCTCACACAATACAACCCACACACTGGGTCTAGGCCTACAGTTATCCAGCTACGATCCACGGTTGGACCTCACACAATACAACCCACGCACTGGGTCCAGGCCTACACTAACTCTTCAACCCACTCTGGGTTTAGGCCTCCATTCAAAAACTCGGAGAACAACACAAGACGGAGATCTCTAACTCCGCTCCTCTCCTTAGACTACCGACCCGTTCGGTATCTAAACATCAACTGTCTCAAACATCCGACCCTCAGTCGGTCTCAGCTCCAACTCCCCTTTCAGTCCCCTGACTTCACACAAAACTCAACTGTCTCTCACCCCATCCACCCTGGGGGTCTCCACTCACCCTCACCATTATTTCTCATGGCTGGTTGTTTTTCTCGTAGTCCCGCTACAAAGGTCACTCACCTCAATGTCAATGACCCAGTCATATGTCAATTATCTGCATGTGTTCACTAAGTAAACGTGTTCACTATATTCATGTGTTCATTATCTACATGTGTTCACTATATTCATGTGTTCATTATCTACATGTGTTCACTATATTCTTGTGTTCACTAAGTAAACGTGTTCACTATATTCATGTGTTCATTATCTACATGTGTTCACTATATTCATGTGTTCACTATATTCATGTGTTCATTATCTACATGTGTTCACTATATTCATGTGTTCACTATATTCATGTGTTCATTATCTACATGTGTTCACTATATTCATGTGTTCACTATATTCATGTGTTCACTATATTCATGTGTTCACTATATTCATGTGTTCACTATATTCATGTGTTCACTATATTCATGTGTTCACTATATTCATGTGTTCACTATATTCATTTGTTCATTATCTACATGTGTTCACTATGTTCATGTGTTCAATATATATTCATGTGTTCATTATCTACATGTGTTCACTATATTCATGTGTTCACTATATTCACGTGTTCACTATATTCATGTGTTCACTATATTCATGTGTTCACTATATTCATGTGTTCACTATATTCATGTGTTCACTATATTCATGTGTTCATTATCTACATGTGTTCACTATATTCATGTGTTCACTATATTCATGTGTTCATTATCTACATGTGTTCACTATATTCATGTGTTCATTATCTACATGTGTTCACTATATTCTTGTGTTCACTATATTCATGTGTTCATTATCTACATGTGTTCACTATGTTCATTGCCGCACATGTTGACACCGGTCGAGGTTCAGCACACGACATCATCCATGATGTGATACAGTACCGCCAAGTGTCTGCAAGCTGCGTGCTACGGCTGCTTACCCCAGCATTGAAACAACGACGCACTGATACTTGTCAAGAAATGTTGCAGTGCTTTGAAGGAAGGTGATGGTTTCGTATCAAGAATCTGTACTGGAGATTAAACCTAGGTTCAGTACCACGAGCTGGAAACGAAGAGAGCGAGCAGGGAATGGCGCCATCCCTCCTCACTGAAACCAAAGAAATTTCGCATGCAGCCATCTATCGGGAAAGTTATGCTGAATCTCATTTGGGATGAACGCGGCGTTATTTTAGAGCACTACATGCCAAGAGGGAAAACTGTCACCAGTGATACGTATACAGATCTTCTCGGGAATAATCTTCGACCCGCAATCAAATCCAAACGTCATGGACTTCTGAGTAAAGATGTTCTTTCGCAACATGACAAGGCTCGACCTCATATGCCCGTGCAACGGTGGAAACCATCGAAGACCTGCACTTTCAGTGTGTTCCACATCCCCTGTACTCGCCAGACTTAGCCCCAAGTGATTTCCACCTGTTTGAAACATTCTTTTCGGCCCATTTAAGAGGAACAGTAGGTGGTGCATGAATGATTTCACACGCTACCAAGACATTTTTATCTACAGGAATCCAAGCACTTTATCGGCGCTGGTGGACTTTCATTGAACGCAGTGGTGACTACATCCAAAATGGATACATGTTCTTTGACTGAATGTTATGATCTGTACTACAGCCATGCTTATCTATGGAGACACAATTGACGACTGAATGTTATGATCTGTACTACAGCCATGCTTATCTATGGAGACACAATTGACGACTGAATGTTATGATCTGTACTACAGCCATGCTTATCTATGGAGACACAATTGACGACTGAATGTTATGATCTGTACTACAGCCATGCTTATCTATGGAGACACAATTGACGACTGAATGTTATGATCTGTACTACAGCCATGCTTATCTATGGAGACACAATTGACGACTGAATGTTATGATCTGTACTACAGCCATGCTTATTCTAATATTTCTCATACTCTTGTCTCACACGCCACGTGAACTTCCCTGCTGGCAGTGCATGCACGCAAGACTAGCCACGTCAGTGTAGGATCTATGGACACAACTGAAGACATCAGTCTGCACTTCCAACAAGCAATCCAGCTTGGAGAGGAGGCCTGCTCCTTGTCTCTTAGGGATGTGGAAGGTACTTCCAATTTCTTTTTGTTCATCTACACATCTGACTGACTGATCCATTAGATGCAGTCCAATAATTGTACATAATGTGCAGTGTAACTGTATAACAATCAAACAAACATAGCACACAATTGAAAGTGTAAAAGCAAGATTTTGCATACATAAAATGACTTATTACGTTATTTGGTATTGGCATAAGCTTATGTAGTAACTGTCTTTTTGTGTAGGATATTTTCACTTTTTGTACCCTGGAAAGATTACTTTCTTCTTCTCCTTAGTCTGTCTGTCTGTCTGTCTGTCTGTCTGTCTGTCTGTCTGTCTGTCTGTCTGTCTGTCTGTCTGTCTGTCTGTCTGTCTGTCTGTCTGGGTGCGTGCGTGTGTGCGTACGTATAAATAAACTTTTGTTAGTGGGTTTGTGATTGTGAGAAAGTATATGTGTATGTGAGGGCGTGTGTATTGTGTGTGTTATTGAGTGGGTGCACAACTGTGAGAGTTTGGGTAAATGATGTAAGTATGTATGCGGGATTGTATGTATGTGTTTATGCATTGCTTATGTTTACAACATTCATTTGACAATGTTGTTTTTTTCCTATGTGAATTTATCATGCACAATTATGAATGAAAGATGAGTAATTGAAAGAGCCAAATGTAAGACGGGCCTGCGTGCCCAGTTCGTGACCTTTTGAAAATAAAGTTTGTTTGTTTGTTTGTATTGTTAGTAATATGTGTCACTATGTGTCTCCGGGTGTTACACAAAACATAACTGTGTAATGCGTATTGTATAGTTAGTACTCAGGTGATACATAAGACACATTTATCAGCTAATATTTAACTGTGTCGTTCGCTCGTGCAGGGTCTAACAAAGATTTATGGTTCCACAAAGAAGACATACATACCAGATTACAAATTACTTCCAGGCATGTCTCGTGTCTCGTCTGGTGCATGTTTTATAGGTAAATAAGGTGAAGCGAACTAATGTATTCTTTTGAAGTATAAAACACATAGAAACTAATACTTAGACACTGCGTGTTTTATATTTCATGATTCGTTAGTTCACTACACCTTATTTATTTCTGTAAGACGCTCCCAACAAGAGACAGTGGCATATGCCATCATCCTTTCTTTGGGAAATAAATCCTTTGGGAAATAAATTGTAGTCTGCTGTTTTTGTCTTCTTTGTTTTAATTTATAGAGGTAATACATTGCATTGAAATATTTATGTATTGTTTTCACTGACTACTGCCTGTTTGCATTTTATTTAGAGCAAATCAGTAAATTTATCAAACAAAGTTTCTCATATATGCATCAGCTGCTACATTGTATATATTTAGCTTTATTATTTTTGTTTTAAACCTGGAAATAATATAATTATTGACATTCATTACAGCTTCTGTTGGCTACAAGAGTGAAATGGCTCTGTTTGTAGAACGGATGAGCAAACTGGCCGTGGAGAAGGCTGAACAAGAAAAACATGAACAACTTGATGATAGTGGCAGCTGTCTGTCGGTGCCATGTTCAGACAGTAACTACGACACAGAATCTGTCATACAACACCATCAGGTAGACTCAAGCTCAGAAGCTGGCTCATTGACAAGAAGAGAAGGTGAAAGGCTCCAGTTAGTTCACCTGCAGACTAACTTCAACGAATGCCAGGATCAAGCTGTAGAACAACTGGTCGTCTGTGAAGAAATCAATGACTCTGTCGTCACATTGCCTCCACCGCCAGAGTTTGATGACAGGGATGACCATTTCATTACAGAAGAATCCCATAGTCACATAGATGAGATAAACCACAGTTCCATAGATGGCAGAAGCAACAGTCCCATAGATGACAGAAGCCACAGCAAAGACAGTGAAATAAATGTCACTCAGTTAGTAAAGGACAATTTTAATCTGCTTGATTTTACATCTGCTCAAAATGTTTCAGTTAAAACATTAAAGCTAGAGCAGCCAGTAAATCAAACATTGGATACTGGGACACTGGTCAACATTGATACTTTCCCAGATCATACAATGAGGGATACTGGGACATTAGTCAACAGTGATATCTTCCCAGATCATACAGTGAGGGATAGAGGGATATTAGGCAACAGTGATACCTTCCCAGACCATACAATGAGGGATACTGGGACGTTAGTAAACAGTGATACCTTCCCAGATCATACAGTGAGGGATAGAGGGATATTAGGCAACAGTGATACCTTCCCAGATCATACAGTGAGGGATAGAGGGACATTAGGCAACAGTTATACCTGCACTGATCATACAGTGATGAAAGGTGAAACATTAGTCAACAGTAATATACTCACAGATCACTCAGTGATGAAAGGTGAGACACTAGTCAGTAAAGATACAACTGCCGATTCCACAGGTTCTCCGAAAACCACATTTACTCACGTTAGTCATTCTCAACCTAAAGCAGTAGAGCTACTAGTTAATCCCACATCTGATACAAAGGAAGAGATTATACTCACCACAGAGGATTTATCAAATGTCAGTTTTCTACCAGCAAGAACCAAAAGAGCTAAGCCTATTCACATTCAGCCTTACGTTCAAACTCAACCCTATGTTCGGGCATCATCAACATCCTTGATAATGGCCAAATATGGCCATCTCCCTCCTAACAATGATGTAAGAACTAACATGTTTGCCACTGAAGATGTTCAGGCTAGAGATTCATTGAGTTTATTGCTTTCACAAAGGCAGGAATCAGCAATGAGTAAACAGTCTCAAACTGCAGGTGACTTACCATCCACAAAACAATTTATGCATGCCGACAATGTTCATACAGCCTCCAATGATGATGTCAGTGAAGCCAGCATTGATCCTCTCCTGACTAAATCAAGACCTCGACTTCTGATGAATTCTAGCAGCAACCCATCACGGAAATCAACGCTGTATCAAATACAGGCTAGCAGTGATAATAAACAAGTTACTAATCATCAACGTAACAGTTATCACACAGGAACAACTTCCAGTATTGCAGCTAATAAAATAGATCAGCAAAGAGGAACAACCACAGTAATACCTAAGCACAATAATACACATATTACAACAGCTGTTGCAAATACAAATGCTGTTACTGCTGATACTACAACTGCTGTTGCGGATAGGATAAATCATATAACCTCCAGATCTTCTGATAAGTAAGTGTATTATTTTATGCCAAGTTTAATATCAAACTGTCCACTCTACGTCTTACATTTTTATAAATGTTAACATATCACTCACTATATCCAGTTTTGCACCAACGATCTGTATTGAGTGTCGCACCATAGAACTGTCCCATCTGTGTGCGCAGTGGGTGTCAAATCACAGGCCTGTCCCATCTGCATCAGCAATGAGGTGGAGCAAGACAGGCACAAAGGTGCCTACAAATGAGAAGCTCTGCCTGGATGGAATAAAACCAGACACAACTTTGATGGTGGTTCAAGGTGATTGTGACAAGCCAGTCAGCAAACTTGGGTGTAGTGTCGCCTAATGGCTGGTCCCCTCTGATGTTTCTCTCAGTATAGTGGGAACTCAATCACTGTCTTACCACTCCCAAATCATGAGTGAATTTATTGTCTTTACAGATAAAGTCAATTGATTAAAGTTAGCGATAATCTTTGCTGATGATATTTTGTTGATTAAAGTTAGTTATAGCCTTTGCTGACTACAGTTCATTGATTAAAGTTAATAGTTGTCTTTACTGATGACAGTCTATTAATTAAAGTTAATAATAATCTTTAATGATGACAGTCCATTGCTCAAAGTTAATAATAATCTATGCTGATGACATTTCGTTGAGTAAAGTTAATGAAAGTCTTTGCTGATGACATTTCGTTGATTAAAGGTAATGATAATCTTTGCGAATTACTTTGCTACGTCCTTATTTCAAGCAGTGTGATTTTATTCAACCGCCTTTGAATACAAGTCCCACCACATGACAGAATCATTGTAACGAAGTGAAATAATATCACCGACCTATGACGCATAGTCTTTACTGTTACAATGTTAAGTACTACCTACTCTGCACAATGAAAGATTGCAAGAGAGTCGCAGTAATTCCCCAAATAATGATAGTCAATTGAAACTCAAGTCTTGTACTAATCACTTGGAAAATTCCAGTCTTGTATTCACTATGTAAAGTCTTCAATTCTTGCACTCAACACTTGTAACATTCAAGTCTCGCACTCACCACTTGGAACATTGCAGCCTTGCTCTCTCTCACCACTTGGAACATTCCAGTCTTGTACTCACCATGTCAAGACAATTCTTGCACTCAATACTTGTAACATTCAAGTCTCGCACTCACCACTTGTAACATTCAAGTCTTGCACTCACCACTTATAACATTCAAGTCTCGCACTCACCACTTGTAACATTCAAGTCTCGCACTCACCACTTGTAACATTCAAGTCTCGTACTCACCACTTGGAACATTCAAGTCTCGCACTCACCACTTGTAACATTCAAGTCTCGCACTCACCACTTGTAACATTTAAGTCTCGCACTCACCACTTGGAACATTCAAGTCTCGCACTCACCACTTGGAAGATTCAAGTCCCTCACTCACCACTTGTAACATTCAAGTCTCGCACTCACCACTTGTAACATTCAAGTCTCGCACTCACCACTTGTAACATTCATGTCTCGCACTCACCACTTGGAACATCGCAGCCTTGCTCTCACCACTTGGAACATTCCAGTCTTGTACTCACTATGTAAAGACTTCAATTCTTGCACTCAACACTTGTAACATTCAAGTCTTGCACTCACCACTTGTAACATTCAAGTCTCGCACTCACCATTTGTAACATTCAAGTCTTGCACTCACCACGTATAACATTCAAGTCTCACACTCACCACTTGGAACATTGCAGCCTTGCTCTCATCACTTGGAACATTCCAGTCTTGTACTCACAATGTAAAGAATTCAATTCTTGCACTCAACACTTGTAACATTCAAGTCTCGCACTCACCAGTTGTAACATTCAAGTCTCACACTCACCACTTGTAACAGTCCAAAACTGTGAGCTAGCGAACACTTGGACTCACTTTTATGAAGTCACAAACTTACAAACAACTTATGCTGAAGAAATGAACATACCAAAACTTGAACTGCCGAACACCTCAACTTAAAACCAACAATTAAAAAAAAACGGTGATTAAGACATTAACTTACAAAAAGCTGATGCTGAACTTACCAAACCATGAAACCATGAACTGATGACCACCTGTACTTATGGTGATGAAGACATGAACATATCAAAAAGGGACACAGTTGTAAGACACGAGAGTTACTTGTGTATGATGTAAGGGACATTTATGTGTGCTATGAGGGATATTACTGTGTGAGGTGTAGAAGACATTAAATAACAAGTGGTCACCTTTGTAAAAGCACGTTTGAGAGTTGTTAGGGTAAGTGTGCTAGCTGATTGGGTAAGACGATAAGTTGTGATATAAAGTGGCCAAGTTGTCAGGACCTGTAGGCAAGTTGTGAGAGCCAGTGGCTAAGTTGTTAAGGCAAGTGGGGAATTTGTAAGGGCAAGTCAACATGTGTTTCTTTCTTTGGTTGTGTCAGTCCCACGTTGTGCCAGATTTCAGTGTTTGTGTCAGTCTGAGTGTTTATGTCACGTCTTTAAATGTCTCAATGTTTGTCGTTTTTCAGTAGAGGTGTCATTTTCAATTGTCGATTTCTTTTTAGTGTGTTACATTTTTTACTGTGTTTTTCTTTTGGCGCCTTGGGTTCAGTGGTTTTGTGTTGCTTTCTTCAGTAGTTGTCGATTTCTTTGTTTGTGTGTCTGTTACATTTGGGTGATTTGTTTGTGTCAGTCAATGTTATGACAGTTTTCATTGGTTGTATTATTTTCAGTTGTCATTTTAAGTAATTATCTATTTCTCTCTCTCTCTCTCTCTCTCTCTCTCTCTCTCTCTCTCTCTCTCTCTCTCTCTCTCTCTCTCTCTCTCTCTGTGTGTGTGTGTGTGTGTGTGTGTGTGTGTGTGACATTTAGCTGCTTTGTTTTTCCTTTTGGTTGTGTCAGTCTGTCGTTGCGTCAATTTACAGTGGGTGTGTCATTTTCTGTGGTTTTTTATTTTTGTGTGTGTTTGTATGTTACATTTGTTATTGTGTTGGTTACATGTGTTTTGATTTTCTTTTGTTGCGTCAGTGTGTTTTTCTGAGTGTTTTCTGTTGCTTTCTTTGGTTGTGTTAGTCTGTCGTTGTGTAGTTTTCATTGTTTGTGTCAATTTGAATGGTTATGTCGCTTCTTTGCTTGTCTCAGAGTTTGTCATTTGTCAGTGGGTGTGCCATTTTTAGTGGTTGTCTGTTACAGTTTTACTTTGACGTTTACCTGTGGCCGTTTTGCTTTTCTTTTGCTTGTGTCAATGTGTTTTTTCAGTGTTTTGCATTTTGGTTGTGTCGGTCTGTCGTTGTGTCTTGCTTTATTGGTTCTGTCAGTTTGAATGATTATGTCACTTCTATGATTATCTCATGTCAATTTTCAGTGTATGTGTCATATTCAATTGTTGTCTATTTCATTTTTACTATGATGTTTACATTTGTGTTGGTTTCTTTTGGTTGCGTCAGTTTGAGTGCTTATGTCGCTTCTTTCCATGTCTCATTGGTTGTCAGTTTTCAGTGGATGTCTCAGCTTCAGTAGTCGATTTCTTTCTTTCTTTTTTTTTTTTTTTAGTGATTGTGTCGTTTACATTTGAATATTTTGATTTCTTTTGGTTGTGTCAATTTGTCGTGTGTGTCCGTTTTCATTTCTTGTATCACTTTCTGTGTTTTTGTCACTTCTTTGATTGTCTCAATGGTTGTCATATTTCAGTAGATGTGTCATTTTCAGTTATTGTCTGTTACATTTTTACTTTGATGTTTACATTTGTATTGTTTTCTTTTGGTTGTTTCAGTTGTTATTGGTTGTGTCAGGTTGAGAGCTTATGTCGCTTCTTTGCTTCTCTGATTTGCTGTCATTTTTCAATAAGATGTGTCATTTTCAGTTGTCTGTTATATTTTTACTTTGAAGTTTTTTTTTATGTTGCACATCCCTTACATGACGTTGCAGTCAACACCAGGATTTGTCAGCCACTGTTTATGTACTAGTCACGTTTTACTTCAGTAGTTTGGTATTGCTTTCTGAACGACCGGCTCACATACCTCCGTAAGTTACCAGCGCGGCGCAATCCGCTGCCGAATCTCGTGAAGCTGTTTTCCCCACATAGATACACGGGATTACGAACAACGTCGTTAACCTTTTGACGAAGGAGACCGGCCACATTCCTGGAGCTACACTTTGAAGTTTACATGTACATATGTTGGTTGTGTCAGTTTTCATTGCTTCTTTGATTGTCTCAATGGTGTCATATTTCAGTAGATGTGTCATTTTCAGTTATTGTCTGTTTCATTTTGACTTTGAAATTTACATTTGTATTGTTTTCTTTTGATTGTTTCAGTTGTTATTGGTTGTGTCAGTTTGAGTGCTTATGTAGCTACTTTGCTTGTCTGATTGGTTATCATTTTTCAGTAGATGTGTCATTTTTAGTTTTTGTCTGTTACATTTTTACTTTGACGTTTACATTTGAATATTTTGGTTTCTTTAGTTGTGTCAGCAGTTTTCATTGATTGTGTCAATGCTTGTCATTTTTCAGTAGATGTGCCATTTTAAGTTGCATGTTACATTTTTTTACTGTTTTGGTTACATTTGTGTGTTTTGCTTTTCTTTTGTTTGTGTCCGTTTGAGTTGTTATGTGGCTTCTTTTATTCTTGTTATGTAGCTTCTTTACATGTTTAGGTGTCTTGTTATCATTCACGTGTGTTTGAGTGAGCAGTCTGAGGACTTAGTAAGCGCCCATTTGTCGATCGTGATTGTCAGCAACTCACTTGCGACAGGCATACAAGGATTCCCTACTTTTGCACCACACGAAAGTGACAACTCGTATTGTTTGCAAAAGGATACATTTTATTAGGAGCTGATCCTAAATGAGCTCCACGAGCGGAATACCACATCGGTATTAAACATCATAGTATATTACAAAGATATCATGAGGAGATGATATTAATGATACTAACTACTGAAGCTAAACTTAAGTCCTAACTATTGATACTGTCCTTAACATCAAAGTATCCACAGCGGATATACAGTCTGTTCCCCCAGTCTCTGTCTCCCCCAAGCTCCTGGTGGCGTGTTCAGCCACGAGCGATCGGTTCTCCATGTGTCCGCTAGTTTGCGTGCTTGGAGTCCCAGCACGCTGGTCACTTGGTTATAGTAACCAGTATTACATGGTTACATCTCGTGAGGCGGGTTTCCCAGTCTCTTGGGTAACCCCAGCTCACGCACACTCAGTGCCCTCTTTGTTGACACGAGTGTGTCCCATTATAGAACTATTTATAGGGTTTGTGTCTCTTCTGTCTGGTTTCCTATATCGCTATCTCTCTTAGCTCTATCTATTATCTTCTTAGCTCTTTAGCTCTTATTTAGTGTTACGTAGATCTTTGACAGGCTCTCCTTCCCTCCGTGTAGTGTTACAACCTTTTAAATCATGGGTGTAACACGTTGTATGGTCATCAAAAATTGGCTGTCTAATTTTTTCAAAGACCTCGTAAGTTGTATATTTCTCTTCTGGGGATAGGACAAAATCTCTCCTTTCCCTCGTCACACTGTTATATTAATTCACTCGGCTAATTGAGTAGCCCATTACACTAGTACAGCTGGATATAGACTATCATTATACTTCTGGGAATTGTGTGATCCGGAACCGTTGTCTTCTGACTTATGTCCTGACATCTGTCTTATGACTCATGTCTTATGACTTATGTCTCATGACTTATGTCTTATGTCCAAATTTGACAACCCATACAAGTTGCCTCTGTTACGAGTACAACACATGAGCAATGAATGTTCATGTTCCCATATAATATTAGCCCCAACTAGTATACATGCTTTAAGTTCTACTCTTCACCTTTGAGCTTCCGCTTGTGAAGAAATATTTTAAGTGTTAAAGTAAGGTTTTCGAGATGTTATTGTGTCCCCTGGGTCGAGTTATCGTACTTTGCAGAAAATGATGTATGCAACTTTACGTGTTAGTTTTCCTGGTTGTTTGCGTGTTTTCTATTAAACTAAAGTGTATTTACCTTGCTAACATGTGTATGCGTTTATATCCTACATGTATGCACTCCTTCGAGCGCCGTAAAGCGGTTTATTGCAGCCACAAACGAGCGTGTTATCCTGATTCATGACTACATTTCCGTTTTAAGATGCTCAAAGTATTTTCCCCATGCCTATCACTGAAGTATAGCAACTACACACTTAAAAAACCCAACAACACATTGCTCAAACAGATTGACACAGACAAGTTACAACAAGTCGTCTTGTGCGGTGAGAAAAAATTACCGCTAAATCTCTCTCTCTCTCTCTCTCTCTCTCTCTCTCTCTCTCTCTCTCTCTCTCTCTCCTTTTAGTTCTTTGTCTCTCCCATTCACACATCTTTCGTTCAACTTTCATACAACATTAATTTTAAAATATTGATTCGTCATTAAAATATGGTTCACAAAATATTAACTGAATGAACAATAAATATTTACATTAAATTGTTGGCTGAATTAAACAGGTTTTCAAGCCAAATAACTGTGCTGTCTCTTTGCACTCGTCAAATCTATACAAAATATACATATTTGCGAGGATGGTTTGTTACCGATCCTATGGTAATAACTGACTTAACTAATCTATTGTAAGTTGGTGTTCTGTTCTAAATTAACCTAAGGGAAATAATCTATCTAATTAATTACATTTAAGAAAAGTGGGGTAGTTACCTTAAAGTGTTCTTAGTACATAAAAATGATTTCAATTACTAAATGATCGGGTTAATTTATAAATGATGTTTTAACTAATTAACTCTATAAATAAGTATGTTTAAATGGTAGTAAATTAAAGTAGTGTCTCCTAATTGAAAATATGATGTAGGTGTTAACTTAAATGAATTATTAACTAAATGTAGGTGAATTATAACTCTGAAATGAGATAAATAAAGTTCTATACGTAATTCAACATTTATGATCGTATTATCACTACAAAAATATGAAATTATACGCAACTGTTTATAAAAACATGTTATATACATATCACATCTTATTTTCTATCTAACTACTCTAATCAATTCCATCCAGGTGTGATGTTGGAGCACTGTTCTTTGTAAACTGTTCTCAAACATAGAGTTCAACTAGACAAAGTCTGATTTACGCTCTCCTTCCTGGGTAATGTTTATGTACATAGTCTCCTACCAGTTTGTGTAGGTTCACATCTAACACTTCGATCCACTCACGGGTTGTACAAGTGGTAGTGGTGTAGACAGATACTAATGCGTCCGTTCGTTTCACTCATACTGGCACTGTTAATATTACACAGATTTCAACGACTGGCGATGGTAACGCACGTATAGTGTACATAATCACCACATAAGGCACTCGTTAATTACAGTGTCAATGTTTCTGGTGATGATTGGTCGCTCTCTTCTCGTATTTCAGGTATTTCAATGCAAGAAGGTCGGCTCAAAGTGTCCGCCAGAGAGTTCAGGGTTCCCTTCAAATGCTTGATGGTAAAGGCATAATTTTGAAGTATAAGGGACCACCTGTAGATTCTGTTGTTGTTAGGGATCCCAGACTGCATGACAGTTAGCGGCGAATTATCGGTTTCAATAACAAACTCTGTACCCGCTAGGAATCTATGAAGTTTCCTCACACAATAGATCACACTTGAAGCTTCCAATTCAGATGCTGAGTATCTTGATTCAGCTGGGCTTATCTTACGGCTTACGTACATTATCGGGTGAAACTTTCCCTCATAAAATTGGCCTAGGACGCCAGAAATGGAAATAGCACTTGCGTCTGCACGAAGGAAATAGGTAAGATTCTGATTAGGCAAGCGCAAAATAGGTGGAACGCTAAACATACGTTTTAACTTTGATAAAGCACCGATTAACTCTGCATCTTGAACATTCAATTTTACAGATGCTTTCAAAATATTAGAAAAAACGCTGGTGATTTCAGCTAAATTGGGTATAAATTTGCTATAATAGTTGACGAGACCAAGTAAACTTCGGACCTGTTTCTTGGTCGTTGGCATAGTCAAATTGAGAATCTTGGTCACAATTCTCTCGTCTGTTCTGAGTTGGCCTCTGCAGATCGTATGGCCTAGGAAGTCAATTTCTTCCATTCCCAACTCTACTTTGGTTGGTTTCACTGTAAGACCGAATAATCGCAACCTATCGAAGACATGTCGCAGTTTCTGTAAGTGTGATGTCCAGTCTGCGGTATGAATACAAATGTCATCAATATAAGTAGATGTATTAGTTACTCCGTGCAAAAGGTCCCTAGTTAGTCGGCAAAGGTGGCTGGAGCATTACGAAGGCCAAAAGGAAGAAAACGCCACTCATATAGACCTAGAGGTGTTGAGAAAGCTGTTAAAGGGATAGACATTGCTTCCATCGGGACCTGCCAATATCCCTTCGTAAGGTCAAGTTTTGAAAAGATACGAGATGTTGACATATCAAGGATAAGATCTTCACATGACGGGATCGGCTCTGCATCGACCTTGGTCACACTGTTTAACCGCCGATAATCGACGCAGAGGCGAATCGTCGAGTCGTTTTTGGTGACAAGGACGATAGGAAAAGAATATTCTGACTGTGATTTCTGAATTATTCCACTCGACTCAAGAGATAGTAGTTCTTTGTCGAGACTTTCCCTGTAATTTAGTGGGATGGAATAAGGTCGACATTTGATCGGGGTGTTATCAGTCAGAATAATGGAGTGTTCTATTCTTTCTGTCTTACCCGGGATGTCGGAAAAAATGTCCTTGTACTCTGTCACTAATTCTATCATTTATCGTCGTTGCTCGTCTGTGAGTTTCGTTTCTACCCGTATGCTATCGATTGTCCCAGTCGTGTCTACTGTTGGGACTGGTAATTCTATTCCGTCGTCATCTGTCTGATTAAGTACTGTTGTTGTGCTAGCTGTGTGTTCTGTTTCCTGGCTAGGTGTGTTTGCGCTGTCGTCGTCCTGTGTCGCCCTACCTAGTGTAGTTGTGTTGTGTACGTCTGTCGTCCGATTGCTTGGTGTAGGTGCACTGTGTTCGTCTGTCGTCAGTTCTTGTCGTGAGAAATAAGGCTTCAGCATGTTGATATGAAATATCTTTAATTTTCCCTTTATCGATATTTCATAATCGACATCTGATATTTTTCGTTCAACTTTGAATGGCCCTTGCCGTGACGTTAGTAACAAATTACGTTTATCTGGTAGTAAAAGCAGAACCTTTTGATTGGGTTCAAGGTGAAGGGTTTTGGCACCCTTATTTGCATAGTCGCGGTACATCTGTCCTTTCCTCTCCAAAGATGATTTGGCTATTACACACGCCTTCATGATTTTATCGCGTGTCTCTGTTACCATCTCATACGGTGTTACTGAGGTTGGACTCTCTTCTATGCTAGTCACTAGCTGATGGTAGATTGTAAGGGGTCCACGAGGGTTCGCCCCATAAACTAACTCGAAAGGTGAGAAACCCGTACTTGAGTGCGGAATTTCTCGATGGGCAAACAGCACTGCTGGTAATAGAGTGTCCCAATCAGATGGGTTCTCTGCTGATACCTTTGCCAGCATGTGTTTTAGATCCCTGTTTATTTTTTCTATGATTCCGTTGCTGCTAGGGTGGTAGGGGCTACTGAAATGCTGTTCTATTCCTAGCAATTTTGTTAGGGCTTGCATAGCAGCCGAAATAAACTGCGTTCCTCGATCAGATAAAATGGTTCGAGGAAAGCCAAAGCGACAAAATAGATGTAAAAACACATTTGCCACATCTTTGGAGGTGATGTATTTTAGTGGCACCGCTTCGAACCACCTTGTACAGAGATCCACGAGGGTTAGTATAAACCGGTTTCCTTTGTTCGACACCTGATTCAGGGGTCCAACAATATCTACCGCTACACTTTCGAATGGTCTAGAGGCCAGTAATGAACGTTGAACCTCGGCCGTTACATGCTTTCCCTTTCTCACTAGATGTTGACAAATAGTACATGACCAACAGAAAAATTTAATATCGTTACAAAACTTAGGCCAATAGAAGTGAGACAAAATTCTGGCTCTTGTTTTGTCATAGGCCAAATGTCCAGCAAACGGTGAATCATGTGCAATCTTTAGCACATTTTGTCGGTATTGTACAGGTAACACCGTCTGCTGAATTTCATGGTTATTGCTGGTATAATAACGCATGAGAATTCCGTTGTGTATTTTCAAATACCAAGAAGCATTTTTTTTAGTTACTTTCGTTCGCTCACCTAACAATTTAAAATAAGGTGCGATAGTTTGATCGGTGCGTTGTGCCTCGATAAACTCTTGGCGAGTGGTATTGTTACTAGCACCGGTGGGTGTTAACAACTGTAACATTTCATTTTGTAGGTCAGTATAGTGTGTTTGAGTAACTGACCTTGTTACAGCATTAGCCATATTTGTTTGTTTCCAGGCTAGTATTTCGTCATCAGTACACTGCTTTAATGATGCCAAGCAACCTAAAATTAGGTCAGTACAGGGATTCTGCAAAATCGTGCACGTAAATGTGCCGGAAAGGAACGGGGTGTTTATATGCACTTTTGCCAGTGGGTATTTCTCAATGTTTCCAGAGAAAGTACGGCATTTAACAAATTCACCCGTGTAATCTTCTGGCCTAACAAGCTCTTTTCTTACCCCAAGTAAAGTTCTGCCGCTATCAAGTAAACATTGGCATGGTTGTTCGTTGACCAGTGCATCGTGGAACTTTAAATTACCTCTGGAGGCTAGAGCTGAATTAGCATCTTCGTTGGAACATGGTACAATATGCCCACATTTCAGTTTCCCATCCGCATGAAACTGGTGACACGTGTCACATCTATTAAAGTCTAACATATCAGTAACTACAGCCACACTCTCACATTCATTATCTGGTAATACATTTTCAAGTTCAGAATCAATTACACTATCATCGTCAGATGATGTATCTATGAGCAAAGCATTGCTCGCCTTCATTCTCTGCCTGCCCAAACATCTAGAAGAATAGTGCCCGTAACTTGAAAAAAAAAAAAAAAAAAAAAAAAAAAAAACAACACCATTTAACAGCACGTTTGTATGAGTTTCGTTTGCCTTCCTGCTTCTTCATCATCATTTCTAGATGAGCAGGATATGATGGACTTTTATCACACATAGAGTACTGCGGATGAAATAATTTGCAGTATACACACTGTGGTGACTTCTGATAGGGTTTGTCTTTCTTATGATACTCTTTTTGATTGTAAGACCTGCTAGGTACGTTCTTAACAAAAGCAGTGATCTCAGTATCATGTATCGCTGTTTTAAATATGTCGCGGTTTGAGGAAAAGTAAGCTGAACCACGTTTTTCAAGTTGTTCAATAAATTCACTGTCTGCTTGTTGAAGGAACTTAGCAAAAGGGGTAGGAACTGTGGATATGACTTTATCCAACGCCATTAAGTCCTGTAATTTATCAAAATTCTTCCTTACTTTTGCTGCCTTAAGCCATTTATTGAATATACTTTGCACGTTTGAAACATAGTCTAAGAACGTTTCAGTTGGCTTTGGTTTTATCTGTGAGTACTGGATCTGATATCCAGGAGCATCGAGTAGAAAATGCTGCATAATCCTATCATGAATGTACTGATAATTACTTCTTAGATCTGTTGGTATTAACTCTATAACCTTTAATGGCTCCCCACTGAGATTTCTCATGTAGATCATTGCCCAGTCTTCCAATGGTATTTTCTGACTTTTAAGTTGGAATTCTATATTCTCAGTCCAGGCTGAAATTGAATCGCCTTGACTGAAGGGCTTGATGATCCCCTTATATTTCGAGAATTTATTTTGTTCTTCCTGACTCTTCTGTTTAGTAGAGGCTATCTGGATGTTTGAGTCAATCTCCATCTCTTTCATCTTTAATTTCGTTTGTGACTCCACCTCTATTTGTTTCTGCTTTATTTCCAATTCTTTCTGTTTAATGGCGTCTTTCATCTCTATCTGTTTTTGTTTCATTTCTAATTCTGTTTGTTTTGTGATTTGATCTAATTTTAACTGTTTTTGTTTGGTGGCTTCCTCTATCTCCTTCATCTCTTTCTGATGCTGTCTTTCTATTGCTCTTTCATTCCTCTCTAGAGCAGTTTTTCTCTCCGTTTCTTCTCTCTGTCGAGCAGTTTCTTCTTTGTATCTCTGCTCTACCCATTTCTCTAACTTCTCTCCAGTATGGCCTAGTTCTTTGCCAGCCTGGATGCAGTCATTTAGTGATGACATTTTATGGCTTTATGTTATTTCACGACTGATATCAATATAATTTCTCAAAATAGTTTTACAGTTATGTGTTAGACATTTACATTCTCACTGAAAAAAGATGCATTGTTAACGTGGTGGTTATCAAAATTATTGGAAAATATACTCATCTAATTTGCTGGAAAAAATACGGCACTTGGGATGTTCCACCCTTGTCTTTCGTACACACAAATGATCGACTTGACCGTACAACTGATGTCTCTGTTTAGTAGAGCATCAACATATTAGAAACATGCATGTGATATAAATACATGTTTGTTATCAATTTTATGCGGTTGGTAACTTGTAAATGTGGTATAAATAATGATGAATGATGTTAATGAATGAATGTTATGATAGTATAGATGATCGTCATGACTTGTAGGATGATTCGTCAAATGAATGTCAATGTCGTCTTGTCTTCACTTTCTATCCTCTCTGACTGAGCTGCGCTATATGATTTTAGTGTAACCTCTAATTTATTATTCTTGTGCAAAATGAATTTATTTTTGCACAAGTACATACGTGAATGTGATGTACGTTGACATTATGGCTGTATCACACAAAATGATTCACAAATGGTGGTTAAATTTGCAATTTGATACATATTTGCACACATTTTCATCAAAACTCATACAAATATCATAAATAACGGTTTGTAGAATTTCCAACAAATAGTAAATTAACGTGCTTGAATGTGGTTCAAGCCCCACAAATGGTAATCAAATAATAATTATCGTTGGTTCAGGTATTACTGACACCAAATGGTACGATGGTTTAAGGTGCTTTTTACACCAAATGGTATTTTAACTGGTAAATAAATGGTGTTGACGGTGGTTCAAGGTGCTTCTGACACCAAATGGTATCCTGCCTGTCAGCAACTCACTTGCGACAGGCATACAAGGATTCCCTACTTTTGCACCACACGAAAGTGACAACTCGTATTGTTTGCAAAAGGAAACATTTTATTAGGAGCTGATCGTAAATGAGCTCCACGAGCGGAATACCACATCGGTATTAAACATCATAGTATATTACAAAGATGTCATGAGGAGATGATATTAATGATACTAACTACTGAAATTAAACTTAAGTCCTAACTATTGATACTGTCCTTAACATCAAAGTATCCATAGCGGATATACAGTCTGTTCCCTACGCCGTCCAAGTCTCTGTCTCCCCCAAGCTCCTGGTGGCGTGTTCAGCCACGAGCGATCGGTTCTCCATGTGTCCGCTAGTTTGCGTGCTTGGAGTCCCAGCACGCTGGTCACTTGGTTATAGTAACCAGTATTACATGGTTACATCTCGTGAGGCGGGTTTCCCAGTCTCTTGGGTAACCCCAGCTCACGCACACTCAGTGCCCTCTTTGTTGACACGAGTGTGTCCCGTTATAGAACTATTTATAGGGTTTGTGTCTCTTCTGTCTGGTTTCCTATATCGCTATCTCTCTTAGCTCTATCTATTATCTTCTTAGCTCTTTAGCTCTTATTTAGTGTTACGTAGATCTTTGACAGTGATGGAATAGATTCTGATAACCGATGATCTCATAAGTCTTGTTTTCTCCAAGCTCAGGTGGCATGTGGTAAGATAGATCTAACGCCGTTTTGTCCTGTATCTGATACTCCAGCCCACACCCCACAGCTATAGTATCCTTCTTTCAACACCTAATGGTCATTCACCCCAGACGCACACAGTGTGAGGAATTATCAATATTTCACAACACACACACACACACACACACACACACACACACACACACACACACACACACACACACACACACACACACACACACACACACACACACACACACACACACACACACACACACACACACACACACACACACACACACACACACACACACACACACACACACACACACACACACACACACACACACACACACACACACACACACACACACACACACACACACACACACACACACACACACACACACACACACACACACACACACACACACCACTGAATACGCAGGAAGATAATCGAAGGTGTCCTTTTGTGACGTCATCAGCTCTTATAACTACACAAGACAGATATTTAATTTTCACCATCACATTACACATCATACTGGAATAGTACCGAATTTAAACACCACATACCTGCAAGAGACAAGACCACTACAACCATTACGGCTACTACTATTACTACTACTATACAGGAGCAGCATATGGTGGTCTTTAACCGAATTTCTTCAACGTTTACATGAAACAACTTGCAAGATATACAAATATTTAATTACTACACAGGCGTCACAAGCCATACAAACAAAGATACAAGCACTTTGAATCAGACATGTGGGTAGCATCATCAACTGCCCAGAACAATACAAAATAGCTATATATTACATGGCACACAAGATACCAAAAC
This sequence comes from Cepaea hortensis, assembly GCA_963921405.1. Lineage (NCBI taxonomy): Eukaryota > Metazoa > Mollusca > Gastropoda > Stylommatophora > Helicidae > Cepaea > Cepaea hortensis. Next base: position 220,932,694 of record OY992877.1, read on the forward strand.
TCAGAACAATACGTAAGACAGGAGCACACTATGATGTATATTAACCAATTTCTGCTACATATATGTATGAAGAATTGTTGCAAGATATACAAATACTTACTACAAAATATAGACAATTATTTTCCTAAGACAATATACTTAGTTACCATGTTAGATTCCCCTAAACAAACAAGCACCGACATGACAAGTTGATTGGGGTTGGACTTCATAATGTCAGGCAATTTATTATTGGGGTAATCTCTGGCCGAGACAAGGATGGATTTTCTGCCGTGATTGCTGGATCTATGTGTTCACACAATCCCCTCTAAATATTAACATAACTATTTATAGTTTTACAGAAGACAAGGAACAACACACTTGTAAATTCAAAACGAAATGCACAGATATAATATAGGGTTGGTCATAGTTACAGGAATGGAACACGCAGAGATGAAGAACAATACTATATAGATATCTGCCTAGAGGCAGTCTGTCCAGCCAACTAGTCAGGCTGAATCTGCGAATCATTCATCGTGGCTATTGCCCAGCTTTTGTCAGTACAGGCGGAGTCGGCTGTTCATTCACCTGCTTGGAACTGGCTTCCTCCTCCGGGTTGCATACTGGAACGTAGACAGTGTTCTTCGGTAGGGAAGGTTGTCAACGTTAACATGTTGACGGTTTCACACAATCTGTAGATTAATCGTAATCAACATGACTGCATTACGACTGCTTCTCTGAAAACTTGTGGAACGCTGCCTAAGGTCCAGCAGTTGTTGAAGTTCTGCAACAGCTTTGCTTTGGTCACTGTTCCTAGGTTCTTTATGATTTCATTGGAGATACCATCAGCTGCTGGTGACTTTCTCAATTTCAGCTTTGATATTGCTAGCTCCAGTTCGCTGATTGTGATAAGTGCCTCCAGCACCTCATGTTATATTTAATTATGTCCTGTATGTTGCCATTTCTCTCGAATCTCTTGTTGTTTCTCTGGACTAATTTCGATGTTGTTATCTAATACAAATAAGTCCGCAAAATGGTCAGCTGCTTGCTTTCCTGTTAAGATGTTCCGTCTTTATGTAGTGCAATTTTTGAGTTTCTCCATGTGCCCTCATCGTTTTATTAGTTTACACAACTACCTTGAGGAGCGGCTGGCCGAGTGGTTAGAACGCCGGACTCTCGTTCGGGAGACCCGGGTTCGATCCCTCGGTAAGTTATGGGATTTTTTTCTCTTTCGGGGGCAAAAAGAAAATCCTAACCTGCACAGTTCGCGGCGACTGCACTAGCCAGGCGGCCTTTATTCCTCAGGCTCAAAGAACCCCTCTGCCTATACCGCAAGGTACTATATTGGCAGTAAATGACAGTTTTTTTACACAACTTCCTTGTGTCTCTTTCAAAGTTCAGTGACTCTGATTTCTACTCCCAATTTTCCGTTTAGCCTGCAGCTTGACCTTTGAAATGTGGCCTTTACATGCTGGTATTTATTCTGGTGCTCTTGGCTGGGTTTGGCTTCTGCTTGCTTTCTACAAACTTCCACATCATTATGCAACTGTTTCTGTTCACTACTCCGGCACGGTTTATATTATTTACGAGCCCCTCTTCGTACTGTTTCTCTTGCTGCTGGTAGTATACATTTCTCTCTTCAACAGCTTTATGTCTTTGTGTTCAGATTTCTAACCAATATTGTACATTACCCAGTCTGCTTTCTTGTAGTTCCACCTCGAGAGGGTGCTGCTTTCACTTACAAGCTCATTTTCTACAGTTAGAAAGACTGGCCGATGGTCACTGCCACCAAGTTGTTTCCCAATAATTCGTGTAATATTCCACTCCAGGTCTGGTGAATGAAAAGCCAGGCCAGGTGTAGTTGTAGTGTGTCATAATGTCGAGTAGAAAGTATGTGGGTCGGACGGCGTGTTAATCAAGATAAATCTATTCCCATCCTGTCAGTCTTCCAGTCTCTCTCCTCTCTGGTCCATGTGATCATAGCCCCAGCTCCGCGAGTGGCTGTTGAAATCACTATACACAATAATTATTTACTTTTAATGGTAGTGTGTCCAGTGCCTGTAGGCGATTACACGGACAGTATTGATTGATCAGATGTAAATCTGTATTGTCTATCTTAAGTTTAAGTGTCTGATACTCGACCCCTTCCATGTAAACTTAGTTAATTTGTGCAACTCAAGTTCTCTAAATGTATGAATTATATAATTTGTGCGACTCAAGTTGTCTAAATGTATGAATTATATAATTTGTGCGACTCAAGTTGTCTAAATGTATGAATTATATAATTTGTGCGACTCAAGTTGTCTAAATGTATGAATTATATAATTTGTGCGACTCAAGTTGTCTATGTGAATAGACTACCCATTTGTTCACTCAAGATGGCACTGTCTGTGAATGTTTACTCTTGAAATCATGTGTGCGATTGTTTTATGTATACCTGTTTTTGTTCGTAGAATAACTGGGACGCTGCTAAGTAAATGGCACCATCCAAATATTACAAATTCAGGATCAGCATCTGTTGCTACCATAGATCTTTTGTCACCACCACCAACAGCACCACCACCACCAACAGCATCAGCACATAAGATATCGACAAAAGATAGAACAGAGAGTGGTGTGGCTAAGCAAACACTAAAGTCTACATTTCAACCCCAGCTAGACTCACATGAACAACTGATGGCCGCGATCAGAACATTTGCCAAGGACAGCATGAATTCTGTAAGTAACTTGTTGTTAAACACGACTTATATTATTACTAATATAGTATATATTTCTCATTTTTATTGATCCACTGACAGTGGTATTATTTTCCTCATTTCACCTCATTGCTTGTTGCCATTTTCCTTATATAAACAGTATTTATTTTTAAACTGTTAATCTTTGAAGCATTACTATCACCACCACCGCTGCTACTACTACTACTACTACTACTACTACTACTACTACTACTACTACTACTACTACTACTACTACTACTACTACTACTACTACTACTACTACTACTACTACTACTACTAACCCTTCTCTTCTTCTTCTTCTTCTTCTTCTTCTTCTTCTTCTTCTTCTTCTTCTTCTTCTTCTTCTTCTTCTTCTTCTTCTTCTTCTTCTTCTTCTTCTTCTTCTTCTTCTTCTTCTTCTTCTTCTTCTTCTTATTTCAGATATTATATCAGAAAGAGTCTGGGAGAACAGGAAGCTTAATGTCAAAACAAAATCACTTGTCTATCAAGCCTGTGTCCTTAGTACTCTTCTTTATGGCAGTGAAACCTGGACAACTTACTCACACCAAGAGAAACGTTTAAACAGCTTTCATATGCGGTGTCTGCGAAGAATACTTGGTATTAAGTGGCAAGACAAATTCACAAATACTGAAGTATTGGGAAGATCAGGTTGTGTGACGGTTTGTTCCATGCTCAGTCTTCGTAGACTTGTGTCGTAAATCTGTTATGTAAAGCTGCACTACTTTGTGTCATTTTATATTGTTTAAGATGGATAGGACATGTATAGGAGGATGGATGATGGTAGAATACCAAAGGACGTCTTTTTTGGTGAATTACAGATGGGTAAGAGATCTCAGGGTCGGCCTCTACTACGATATAAAGATGTGTGTAAGCAGGACATTGATACAGGCATTGATAATGCACATTGGGAGCAAGTCGACGCTGAACGTGTTGCATGGAGGGCAAATTTCAGAAATGGAATAAAGACAAAGGAGAAAATGATTGAAGATAAGTCACACACAGAGCGTGTAAGACGTACGATGGTGCATGATGGTGGAAATGACCATGTCTTCACATGCATCCACTGTGGACGAACATTTACAGCCCGAATTGAACTTATCAGTCACATTCGCTATCGCCGTGGGTTGTAGTTATTATGCCTTTTTGAAGCACAATGTACGAAACTATCGTCTGTCAAGACGGAAAGGTGCCAATGGATGTGTACATGTTTCTTCTTCTTCAGCGTTCCGAGCCATTGAGGTTCTTTGCTGCAAATATAATCCGTCTCCATTCGTCTCTCTGGTGGACCTTCTCTTGCCAGTCGTTGATTCCAAGTGCTTGTAGGTCTGTACATGTATTATCTCTCCACCGCCTTCTTGGTCTACCTCGGGGTCTGCGGTCATTTATTTCCTGAGTGTAAGCGAGTTTTGTTTCCCTATTATCTTCCATTCTTTCTATATGCCCCAGCCATTGTAGTCTATTAGCCTTCATGATACCAGTGATTAGCGGGGACTTAAACAGATCATAAATGTCTTTGTTACTTCTTCTTTTCCACTCTCCACTTTGTGTATCCCTAATGGGTCCAAAGATGCGTCTTAAAATTTTGTTCTCAAAGGTTTGTAACAAGGCTTCGTCTCCTTTCGTTGTACTCCAGGTTTCAGAGCCATACAGCACAACTGGTCTGATCAGTGTTTTGTATATTGTGATTTTGGTGTTACGAGATAGCGCCTTTGATTTTAGTAGATGTTGTAGTGCATAGTATATCTTATTTCCAGAGTTGATTCTAGTTTGTATTTCTTCCCTTATGATGTTGGAGCAGTTGAAGATCGTACCCAGGTATTTGTATGTTTCCGTTCTTTTAATGGTCATATTATCTATTTGTATGTGGCCAGAGTTTCTAGCCATTCCGTCTCTTGAAATTACCATATATTCTGTCTTATCTTGGTTGATAACCAGCCCCATCTGTTGGGCTTTTTCCTTTAAGTGAGTCAATATTTCCAATGTCTTTTGTTCACTTTGCCCTATAATATCTATATCATCTGCATAACCAAGCAGCTTGGATGTTCCTCCAATATCACATTCCTCCTTTACCTTCCTTACAACTTTCTCTAGAGCCAGATTGAAGAGTAGCGGCGATAGTGCATCACCCTGTTTCAAGCCAGATGTTATTTGGAACGTTGCAGTCAACATCAGCATTTATCAGCTGCTATTGATGTACTAGGCAATATCACGCTCATTAGTTTGCCATTGCTTTCTGAGCGACCGGCTCACATACCCCGTAAATTACCAACGCTACGAGAACTACTACCAGGTTACGTTACTCACAAGAATATACGGGATTACGGAGAAAAACGTTAACGCCTAGGCCAGGGAGACCGGCTGCGCATGTTTATATTGTATAAATAATGTGTGCATGTTTATATTGTATAAATAATGTGTGCATGTTTATATTGTATAAATAATGTGTGCGTGTTTATATTGTATAAATAATGTGTGCATGTTTATATTGTATAAATAATGTGTGCATGTTTATATTGTATAAATAATGTGTGCGTGTTTATATTGTATAAATAATGTGTGCGTGTTTATATTGTATAAATAATGTGTGCATGTTTATATTGTATAAATAATGTGTGCATGTTTATATTGTATAAATAATGTGAACATATTTATAATGTGTAAATACACTCGCTTGCTGAAGTTTAATTTGAATCTTGGTAACATTTCAGGTGCCACAACCACAACAAGTAACCAGTAATGTACACAGAGCCAGTTAACAGTAATCAGTAAGGTACAGGGCCATAGTGGACTGTAAGGTACAGAAAGGCAGTAAACAGTAACCACTAAAGTACAGAGAGGTAGTAACCAGTAAGGTACAGAGAGACAGTAAACAGAAACCAGTAAGGTTACACAGAGACCATCCATCCATCATGTGCAGTGCTGATAAGAGTGGGCGGTCATGTTTCGTCATCTCACTCGATCTTCAGAGTCGTAGACCAGCTCCGTGTTTCTGTCTCAACATGCCTCTTGGCCAAGCTATCCAGGTATTTACTTCTCAGTCTTCCCCTTGGTCTCTTCCCTTCGATCTTGCCAGTTATCACCAGTTCTCCAGTTCATTTCTTCTCATAACATGCCCCAAAAATGTTGACTATGTCAATTGTCTCTAATCAGTTTACGATCTTCATTTATCACTGGTCTAATCTCTTCAAGGCACCTCCCATCAGAAATCATGACTGGTCTAATCTCTTCAAAACACCTCCCATTAAATGTCATGATTGGTCTAATCTCTTCAAGGCACCTCCCATCAGATGTCATGACTGGTCTAATCTCTTCAAGGCACCTCCCATCAGATGTCATGACTGGTCTAATCTCTTCAAGGCACCCCCCATCAGATGTAATGACTGGTCTAATCTCTTCAAGGCACCTCCCATCAGATGTCATGACTGGTCTAATCTTTTCAAGGCACCTCCCATCAGAAATCATGACTGGTCTAATCTCTTCAAGGCACCTCCCATCAGATGTCATGACTGGTCTAATCTCTTCAAGACACCTCCCATCAGATGTCATGACTGGTCTAATCTCTTCAAGGCACCTCCCATCAGATGTAATGACTGGTCTAATCTCTTCAAGGCACCTCCCATCAGAAATCATGACTGGTCTAATCTCTTCAAGGCACCTCCCATCAGAAATCATGACTGGTCTAATCTCTTCAAGGCACCTCCCATCAGATGTCATCACTGGTCTAATCTCTTCAAGGCAACTCCCATCAGAAATCATGACTGGTCTAATCTCTTCAAGGCACCTCCCATCAGATGTCATGACTGGTCTAATCTCTTCAAGACACCTCCCATAAGATGTCATGACTGGGCTAATCTCTTCAAGGCACCTCCCATCAGAAATCATGACTGGTCTAATCTCTTCAAGGCACCTCCCATCAGAAATCCTGACTGGTCTAATCTCTTCAAGGCACCTCCCATCAGAAATCATGACTGGTCTAATCTCTTCAAGGCACCTCCCATCAGATGTCATGACTGGTCTAATCTCTTCAAGGCACCTCCCATCAGATTTTATGACTGGTCTAATCTCTTCAAGGCACCTCCCATCAAATGTCATGATTGGTCTAATCTCTTCTAGGCACCTCCCATCAGATGTCATGACTGGTCTAATCTCTTCAAGGCACCTCCCATCCCCATCAGATGTCATGACTGGTCTAATCTTTTCACGGCACCTCCCATCAGAAATCATGACTGGTCTAATCTCTTCAAGGCACCTCCCATCAGATGTCATGACTGGTCTAATCTCTTCAAGACACCTCCCATCAGATGTCATGACTGGTCTAATCTCTTCAAGGCACCTCCCATCAGATGTAATGACTGGTCTAATCTCTTCAAGGCACCTCCCATCAGAAATCATGACTGGTCTAATCTCTTCAAGGCACCTCCCATCAGATGTCATCACTGGTCTAATCTCTTCAAGGCACCTCCCATCAGAAATCATGACTGGTCTAATCTCTTCAAGGCACCTCCCATCAGATGTCATGACTGGTCTAATCTCTTCAAGGCACCTCCCATCAGATGTCATGACTGGTCTAATCTCTTCAAGGCACCTCCCATCAGAAATCATGACTGGTCTAATCTCTTCAAGGCACCTCGTATCAGAAATCATGACTGGTCTAATCTCTTCAAGGCATCTCCCATCAGAAATCATGACTGGTCTAATCTCTTCAAGGCACCTCCCATCAGATGTCATGACTGGTCTAATCTTTTCAAGGCACCTCCCATCAGATTTTATGACTGGTCTAATCTCTTCAAGGCACCTCCCATCAAATGTCATGATTGGTCTAATCTCTTCTAGGCACCTCCCATCAGATGTCATGACTGGTATAATCTCTTCAAGGCACCTCCCATCCCCATCAGATGTCATGACTGGTCTAATCTTTTCACGGCACCTCCCATCAGAAATCATGACTGGTCTAATCTCTTCAAGGCACCTCCCATCAGATGTCATGACTGGTCTAATCTCTTCAAGACACCTCCCATCAGATGTCATGACTGGTCTAATCTCTTCAAGGCACCTCCCATCAGATGTAATGACTGGTCTAATCTCTTCAAGGCACCTCCCATCAGAAATCATGACTGGTCTAATCTCTTCAAGGCACCTCCCATCAGATGTCATGACTGGTCTAATCTCTTCAAGGCACCTCCCATAAGATGTCATGACTGGTCTAATCTCTTCAAGGCACCTCCCATCAGAAATCATGACTGGTCTAATCTCTTCAAGGCACCTCCCATCAGAAATCATGACTGATCTAATCTCTTCAAGGCACCTCCCATCAGAAATCATCACTGGTCTAATCTCTTCAAGGCACCTCCCATCAGATGTCATGACTGGTCTAATCTCTTCAAGGCACCTCCCATCAGATTTTATGACTGGTCTAATCTCTTCAAGGCACCACCCATCAAATGTCATGATTGGTCTAATCTCTTCTAGGCACCTCCCATCAGATGTCATGACTGGTCTAATCTCTTCAAGGCACCTCCCATCAGAAATCATGACTGGTCTAATCTCTTCAAGACACCTCCCATCAGAAATCATGACTGGTCTAATCTCTTCAAGGCACCTCCCATCAGAAATCATGACTGGTCTAATCTCTTCAAGGCACCTCCCATCAGATGTCATCACTGGTCTAATCTCTTCAAGGCACCTCCCATCAGAAATCATGACTGGTCTAATCTCTTCAAGGCACCTCCCATCAGATGTCATGACTGGTCTAATCTCTTCAAGGCACCTCCCATCAGATGTCATGACTGGTCTAATCTCTTCAAGGCACCTCCCATCAGAAATCATGACTGGTCTAATCTCTTCAAGGCACCTCGTATCAGAAATCATGACTGGTCTAATCTCTTCAATGCATCTCCCATCAGAAATCATGACTGGTCTAATCTCTTCAAGGCACCTCCCATCAGATGTCATGACTGGTCTAATCTTTTCAAGGCACCTCCCATCAGATTTTATGACTGGTCTAATCTCTTCAAGGCACCTCCCATCAAATGTCATGATTGGTCTAATCTCTTCTAGGCACCTCCCATCAGATGTCATGACTGGTCTAATCTCTTCAAGGCACCTCCCATCCCCATCAGATGTCATGACTGGTCTAATCTTTTCACGGCACCTCCCATCAGAAATCATGACTGGTCTAATCTCTTCAAGGCACCTCCCATCAGATGTCATGACTGGTCTAATCTCTTCAAGACACCTCCCATCAGATGTCATGACTGGTCTAATCTCTTCAAGGCACCTCCCATCAGATGTAATGACTGGTCTAATCTCTTCAAGGCACCTCCCATCAGAAATCATGACTGGTCTAATCTCTTCAAGGCACCTCCCATCAGATGTCATCACTGGTCTAATCTCTTCAAGGCACCTCCCATCAGAAATCATGACTGGTCTAATCTCTTCAAGGCACCTCCCATCAGATGTCATGACTGGTCTAATCTCTTCAAGGCACCTCCCATAAGATGTCATGACTGGTCTAATCTCTTCAAGGCACCTCCCATCAGAAATCATGACTGGTCTAATCTCTTCAAGGCACCTCCCATCAGAAATCATGACTGGTCTAATCTCTTCAAGGCACCTCCCATCAGAAATCATGACTGGTCTAATCTCTTCAAGGCACCTCCCATCAGATATCATGACTGGTCTAATCTCTTTAAGGCACCTCCCATCAGATTTTATGACTGGTCTAATCTCTTCAAGGCACCACCCATCAAATGTCATGATTGGTCTAATCTCTTCTAGGCACCTCCCATCAGATGTCATGACTGGTCTAATCTCTTCAAGGCACCTCCCATCAGAAATCATGACTGGTCTAATCTCTTCAAGACACCTCCCATCAGAAATCATGACTGGTCTAATCTCTTCAAGGCATCTCCCATCAGAAATCATGAGTGGTCTAATCTCTTCAAGGCACCTCCCATCAGATGTCATGACTGGTCTAATCTCTTCAAGGCACCTCCCATCAGATGTCATGACTGGTCTAATCTCTTCAAGGCACCTCCCATCAGATTTTATGACTGGTCTAATCTCTTCAAGGCACCTACCATCAGATGTCATGACTGGTCTAATCTCTTCAAGGCACCTCCCATCAGATGTCATGACTGGTCTAATCTCTTCAAGGCACCTCCCGTCAGATTTTATGACTGGTCTAATCTCTTCAAGGCACCTCCCATCAGATGTCATGACTGGTCTAATCTCTTCACGGCACCTCTCATCAGAAATCATGACTGGTCTAATCTCTTCAAGGCACCTCCCATCAGAAATCATGACTGGTCTAATCTCTTCAAGGCACCTCCCATCAGATGTCATGACTGGTCTAATCTCTTCAAGGCACCTCCCATCAGATTTTATGACTGGTCTAATCTCTTCAAGGCACCTCCCATCAGATTTTATGACTGGTCTAATCTCTTCAAGGCACCTCCCATAAGATGTCATGACTGGTCTAATCTCTTCAAGACATCTCCCATCAGAAATCATGACTGGTCTAATCTCTTCAAGGCACCTCCCATCAGATGTCATGACTGGTCTAATCTCTTCAAGGCACCTCCCATTAGAAATCATGACTGGTCTAATCTCTTCAAGGCATCTCCCATCAGAAATCATGACTGGTATAATCTCTTCAAGGCACCTCCCATCAGATGTCATGACTGGTCTAATCTCTTCAAGGCACCTCCCATCAGATTTTATGACTGGTCTAATCTCTTCAAGGCACCTCCCATAAGATGTCATGACTGGTCTAATCTCTTCAAGACATCTCCCATCAGAAATCATAACTGGTCTAATCTCTTCAAGGCATCTCCCATCAGAAATCATGACTGGTCTAATCTCTTCAAGACATCTCCCATCAGAAATCATGACTGGTCTAATCTTTTCAAGACATCTCCCATCAGAAATCATGACTGGTCTAATCTCTTCAAGACGTCTCCCATCATAAATCATGACTGGTCTAATCTCTTCAAGACATCTCCCATCAGAAATCATGACTGGTCTAATCTCTTTAAGGCACCTCCCATCAGATGTCATGACTAGTCTAATCTCTTCAAGGCACCTCCCATCAGAGGTCATGACTGGTCTAATCTCTTCAAGGCACCTCCCATCAGATTTTATGACTGGTCTAATCTCTTCAAGGCACCTACCATCAGATGTCATGACTGGTCTAATCTCTTCAAGGCATCTCCCATCAGATGTCATGACTGGTCTATTCTCTTCAAGGCACCTCCCATCAGATGTCATGACTGGTCTAATCTCTTCAAGGCACCTCCCATCAGATTTTATTACTGGTCTAATATCTTCAAGGCACCTCCCATCAGATTTTATGACTGGTCTAATCTCTTCAAGGCACCTCCCATCAGATTTTATGACTGGTCTAATCTCTTCAAGGCACCTCCCATCAAATGTTATGACTGTTCAAAGGTAGTTGTACCCATTCACTTGTTTAAGAATATTCCCATTTACCCATATATTACATTGTGGTATTTCGTTCTTCATGGTGACGACCATAATCTGTGTCTTCTTACAATTGAATTCAAACCCTAGTTGTACACTATGTATAATAATCGTATTTACTAAATGTTGCAGATCCTGTTCATTGTCTGCAATTAATCATGTATCATACGCATATCTAATGTTATTGATGTTATGTTCCCCAATGGTGATTCATCTCATATCTTCTATATTACTAAATTTAGTTTCACTATCTATATGAAAAACAGATCTGGAGACATTGCACATTCCTGTCACGCAGTTTTCTTAATAGTCTGATATTGACCTAGTTCATTATCAATATTCATAGCAGTTTGCTGTTTCCAATATAGGTTTTTTACAAGTCTAAGGTCTTTCCCATCAATTTGTAGATCTTCAAGCATCTCCATCGTGTTGAGATGTCTTATTTTATCTAAATCCTATGTGTAGTCAATAAAGCAAAGTTGTAAGTCTCCAGTATCATATATTGTATTCAGCAGTCTGGTGACCTGGTATATTCCATACTCTTTTAAAGCATTATTCCTGTTGTGATGTTGTCTCGACCCGGGGTCTGACAGTTTTCATATGGTTAAGAGCATTTTGAACCCCATCCTCAAAATTTATGGTCCTTCATTATTATTCACAATATCATACTTGTCCTCTCTTGTATCGCCATAAAGGTCTTTCGTATAATCTGACCATGCATGTAGGATCTGATCTTTTTCTATTATGATTTTGCCATCTTTGAGTTTTATGCAACCTGTTGATGTGATGTTTATGTTCTTTTCTTAGTGATGTCATGAATTCTGTTGTGCATTAATTTGGTATTCCGGGTATTGTGTTGGTTTTCAATGTCCCTGCAATTTTTCCGATGCCATGCTTCTATTGCCTGTTTGCCTGTATTTTCTTCCCTGTGTTGAGTGTTGCCCAGACTTCCCCTCCCTCCCCCCATTCACCCCCACTAAATCAGACTTTCCAGATGTGCGTCCTGTGTTTTATTACAATTTCCACTGGATCCTAGAGAGTCCTCACCACATCAGCCCTATCACAATCTAGCTCAATCCCAGAGATTCCTCACAAAATCAGCCATATCACAATTTAGCTCAGTTCCAGCAAGCCATCACCACATCAGCCCTGTCACAATCTAGCTCAATCTCTGCGAGCCCTCGCCACATCAGCCTTGTCACAATCTAGCTCAATCTCTGTGAGCCCTCACCACATCAGCCCTTTCACAATCTAGCTCAATCCCTGCAAGCCCTCACCACATCAGCCCTTTCACAATCTAGCTCATTCCCTGCGAGCCCTAACCACATCAGCCCTGTCACAATCTAGCTCATTCCCTGTGAGCCCTCACCACATCAGCCCTAGTTAGTTAGTTAGTTAGTCGACAGATCATCCTCGTTGCACATCGAACCATTCAGTCCATAAGTGCCTCGAATCCCCTCCTCAGCAAATCCCGCAGCGTGTAGCGGCTAACGACGCCAGTTCTGTGTTGGTTTATCAATCTTCTTTGGCTTCCTGCGTAGTGTTCTTGTTTGGCCACCCCTCTTTTAATTTGCTGCTCTAGCAGTCTGGCCATTGTTGTAGATTCACAGTCATCACTTGGTTCTCGCAAAAGTCTCACATCACGTAGAGCATTCAGAATGTCAGCCTGGTCCATGGCGCGTCCGCCCTCCACAGTAGCCTCACCTGCGAGCTTGTCAGCCCGCTCATTTCCTTGTACTCCCGCATGCCCTGGCACGAAGATGAAACTAATCTTTGCCAGCCGAGACCGCTTCAGAGGCAGCAACCATTCTCTTCGGATCGACCCCTCCTCTATCCTCTTGATCATGTTCATTGAGTCGCTAAGGAAACAAGCCCTGGTGAATGTCTGTGTCTCGAGCCATGTTATTGCTTTACTTACTGCCATGACTTCCATGGTCAGGCTACTTGTGGTTTCAGTGAAAGCACCAGAGACCTCCTTCACAATTCTCCCTCCGGCCCGAGCTGTAAAGGCCCATGAGCTTCTCACATGTCGGACGACCGACCCATCTGTGTAGATGACCGCGTCACCGTCTAGCGAATTCTCGAAAATCAACGCTTGTACTTCAGCCTCAACAGCAGCCGGATTTTCTTGTCTGCATTTTCTATCTAGTTGGATGCAAACTGAAAAGGATGTGCAGAAGTCTGTTGGCACTCGCACCCACTCCTCGCCAGGTTCTAAGTCCTCAAGTGAACACACCTGTTGAAGAATGTCTTCGGCTTGACCCATCCACGACCGTCCTCTTTTTAACCTGCTGCCCTTCACCTTCCTAATTTCACTATGCAGTGGATGTTGTGTGTTTGCGTTAATTCTGAGGTAGGCGCGTGCCCTGCAAACTTGTATTCTCTTTTCAATGGTTGGAAAATCAAGAAGGTAGCGCATCGCCCTGCATGCTGTATCTCTTGTACATCCAAGAATAATGCGCATAGCTTCATTCTGTATCCTTTCCATCCTTTCTATCTGCTTATGGCTGAGAGTCAAGATTGCCATTGCATACTCCAAAACAGACATGACCAGCCCCTCGTACAGAAGACATAGATGGCGCTGCTCACAGATTGCTGCCGCCATCACCCGCATCGCTGCCCAACCCCGCTTGGCCTTTGTTATCACCTGGTCTATGTGCACATTGTAAGCAAGGCTTCGATCAAACCGTATCCCCAGGTACTTCATTGCCTGCATTCTTTCCACCGTCTCTGAACACAGCATTACAGTTGGTGTTGGATTGTTGACAATATGATTATTCAACGAGAACCAAGTCACTGTTGCCTTTGTTGGGTTGACTATTGCCCCAGCTTCATCACACCAAGTACTTATGCGATTGAGTTCGGTTTGTAGTTCCCCAGCAACCTCCTCTCTATCCTTACCCTGACGATACACTAAAACATCATCGGCATATGACAATGTCCTGCCAGGTCCAGTGATCTGCTCACTGGTGATTCTCACTGTGTAGGCGTTGAACAGTACCGGAGATAATGGTGATCCCTGTGGTAGGCCAGGATATATTGTTGTTGGTTCCGAAGTCCAACTGCCACATCTAAAAACTACTTTCCGTTGGAAGAGGGCTGCAGCGATCCAACTAAGGAGGAATGGACTTACGTTTAGTTCAAGAAGCTGAAACATTAAAAAATCCAGTGGTACTCTGTTGTATGCGTCCTCAATATCAATCGCTGCAGCAACGATTTCAGTGCCTGAGTGGAAACCTGCATAGACATCATGGGCAAAGACTGCTGCATTGGTCCAGGTTTCTCTTTTTGGATGGTACCCACCCAGGGTAGGTGGGAAAACACCTTGCCTCTCTAGTTGGCTTGATATTTTCCTGGCAATTACCTTCTCCAGCAGCTTGCCTATTGTATTCTGCATGGTTATAATTCGATATCCCTGAATTTTTTTGTGGTCTTTGTCAGGCTTCGGCAAGGGAATCAGATAGCTGTGTAACCATTCCTCCTTGATGCTAGCACTCCCTATACTGTTGTTGTACATGTCTGCTAGTTTCTCTAGCTCATTGTCGATACACCTATTTATGTCGTCGTATCTTATGCCATCAGGACCTGGAGCACTGTTTTTTGATCGTCGAAGCACAGCCTTGATTTCTTTCACTGTCACTGTGTCTTCATCCGAAGTGTTCTGGGCCTTGCATCTGTCTGAGGTGACCTCCTTGGCCAAATTTCGACCTCCCATGTCTGTCTGGTTGCTCTGCTCAAGGTAGCGTTCAAAGAGGGCTTTGCCCTTGTCCTCGTCAGTCCTCTGCCAGATGAGGTCAGCACCTTGGAAGTCAGAAATGCTCTTATTCTTGACTACACCACTCATGCTTTTATGTAGTCGCCAGAACAATTTCAGTGACTTGTCTGTGCTTACTCTTTGACACACCTCTGCCCATTTTTCGCTTTTAACCACCGTGACCAGTTTTTTTTTAAATAGCTTACTTTTGTGTGCATCTCTCTTTCTAAGTGCAAGCAGGGACTAGGATGACCAGCTCTGTTCTTCTTGGCATTTTGCCATCTCCTTACAGCACTACGCTTATCCACCCAAGCCTTCTCCACCTCGAAATTCCACCACGGTGGCTGCTCCCAGCTTTTTTTCCTGCCCTGAAACGTTCTGCGCTTGTCACGTCTTATTTTACTCACCACATCTTGTCCTGTACTGTCATACTGGAATGTCTTTACCTTTAGCTTGTGCTGCCTGGTTCTGCCTTTCTCCACCAATATGCTGCAAGGGTGGTGGTCGCTGCCATGGTGTCCTAGGACACCCCATCTACACACTGTAGTGAGTAAAGGTGAAACTAGCGCCAGATCAATAGCACTGTCCTCATCACCTGGACGGCTTGCTGTCCTGGTGACACAGCCACTGTTGATACAAACCAGGTCGATGGTTTCCAGTGCAGTTTCGAGCTCCTCCCCTTGTGTATTGGAGGAAGTGTTTCCCCATGATCTGCCTTTAGCGTTGAAGTCACCACAGAAAATAACATTTCTCTCGTGACCTAATATGCCACTTAAGCACTGCCACTTCTGTGCGTCCACACTCGCATTGCGGGCATAAACATTAACCAACACGAATGGTATACTGGAATGAACTCTCAACGCCTGTATTTGTATATCGTCACTGTCCCAACTGGACATGTCTAGCTCTGACGCCACCATGCTGTCGCGAACGAGAATCGCCGTTCCCTGATGTCGTCTGTTGTAGAAACATTTGAA
This sequence comes from Cepaea hortensis, assembly GCA_963921405.1. Classification (NCBI taxonomy): domain Eukaryota; kingdom Metazoa; phylum Mollusca; class Gastropoda; order Stylommatophora; family Helicidae; genus Cepaea; species Cepaea hortensis. The sequence goes on from OY992877.1 coordinate 220,948,620, forward strand.
GCCGGCAATTCGGAGTGGCTGATCGCCCAGTCTCGTCTCCTGGAGTGCTACAATGTCGTTCCTGTAAACTAGGGTTTCTAAAATAGAGCCCCGTTGTTTTACACTGGCACAGTTCCAATATAGAATACGGATGTTCCTGAGTCCTAGACGGTGACACTTGAGTCTAAAACGTCTCAAACCACCGAGCTTACCTTGTTTCTTCCTCCCTGCGCGGCTACCACGCCGCTTCGTTATGTTGACTGCTGAACCCTCCGAAAACACACATTGTTCCGCCATGTTGAAAAAACGTAAACACAGACTGCTGAGAACCACACACGCTGCTGAAAATTCACTCAAGGAAGGCTTCGCTCGATGCACGAACTCCGTAGCACCCGCGCAGATCTTGAGTAGAAACTCCTGGTTTTACATCCTGGCACACCAATTACACGCAAGAGATGAATAAATCCATCCCCTACGCGAAAAAGTTAACGAACACAAAACAACACGACCGTCCGTCGCCATCTTGAAACCCTTCACATCAGCCCTGTCACAATCTAGCTCAATCCTTGCAAGCCCTCACCACATCAGCCCTGTCACATTCTAGCTCAATCCCTGCAAGCCCTCACCACATCAGCCCTGTCACAATCTAGCTCAATCCCTGCAAGCCCTCACCACATCAGCCCTGTCACAATCTAGCTCAATCCTTGCAAGCCTTCACCACATCAGCCCTGTCACAATCTAGCTCAATCCCTGCAAGCCCTCACCACATCAGCCCTGTCACAATCTAGCTCAATCCCTGCAAGCCCTCACCACATCAGCCCTGTCACAATCTAGCTCAATCCCTGCAAGCCCTCACCACATCAGACCTGTCACAATCTAGCTCAATCCCTGCAAGCCCTCACCACATCAGACCTGTCACCATCTAGCCCACTGCTAACAGGAGTGGCAGCAACCAGTTGACCAGCTTGTTCACCTCTCTGCCCACCTGTATGGTCTGGGTGAATGTCATTACTCATCAGTATGTGCGCACAGCAGTAGCAATGGAAATAAGCTACATAAAATGTAATATAATTTCACAGAATCCGAATAGTTCCAAACATTATTGTAAATAAAGTGTACTTACATGTTCATTTATAAAGATCCCTTTATAAATTAATGATTTATTTATTTATTGACATGCAATTGCGGTCCAGCCCCAAATGAGTGATCATTTTGATCAATTGTGATCATGTAATTATCTTGTTTAATTTTGACAGCTGCATTCCAAATATGCTATCATATGGTATTGTGCTTTTGTTTTTACTACTTATTTTCAAATGTAATATCATATGGTATTATGTGCATTTGTTTTCACAACATCCATTTCAAATGTTCTCTCATATGTTATTATGTCCTTTTGTTTTCACTTCTTCATTTCAAATGTGCAATTATTGGTATTATACTTCTCCTGTTCTACTGCCTCATTCCAAATGTAGCATTCATGTCATTATCATTGTCCTATTGCTGTTGATTATTTTCCAATTATTTGTTACTGGTAATTTAATATGCATTATAATTTATGTACCGGTCTCTGTGGCTAAGGGCTTGCGAACGCGGTTTGTGAGCCCGTATACCCGGGTTCGAATCCCAGCGGTGCTGGTTTTTTCGAAAAAAGGTATAGGAGCCGGTCGTTCAGAAAGCAATGGCAAACTACTGAACGTAACACTTGCCTAGTACGTCAATAGTAGCTGAAAATGCTGGTGTTGACTGCAACGTCCCGTAAGGGATTCTTCTTCTTCTTCTTCTTCTTCTTCTTCTTCTTCTTCTCCTTCTTCTTCTTCTTCTTCTTCTTCTTCTTCTTCTTCTTCTTCTTCTTCTTCTTCTTCTTCTTCTTCTTCATCTTCTTCTTCTTCTTCTTCTTCTTCTTCTTCTTCTTCTTCTTCTTCTTCTTCTTCTTCTTCTTCTTCTTCTTCTTCTTCTTCTTCTTCTTCTTCTTCTTCTTCTTCTTCAGCGTTCCGAGCCATTGAGGTTCTTAGCTGCAGATACAATCCGTCTCCATTCGTCTCTCTGGTGGACCCTCTCTTGCCAGTCGTTGATTCCAAGTGCTTGTAGGTCTATATATGTATTATCTCTCCACCGCCTTCTTGGTCTACCTCGGGGTCTACGGTCATTTATTTCCTGAGTGTAAGCGAGTTTTGTTTCCCTATTATCTTAAATTCTTTCTATATGCCCCAGCCATTGTAGTCTATTAGCCTTCATGATACCAGTGATTAGCGGGGACTTAAACAGATCATAAATGTCTTTGTAACTTCTTCTTTTCCACTCTCCACTTTGTGTATCCCTAATGGGTCCAAAAATGCGTCTTAAAATTTTGTTCTCAAAGGTTTGTAACAAGGCTTCGTCTCCTTTCGTTGTACTCCAGGTTTCAGAGCCATACAGCACAACTGGTCTGATCAGTGTTTTGTATATTGTGATTTTGGTGTTACGAGATAGCGCCTTTGATTTTAGTAGATGTTGTAGTGCATAGTATATCTTATTTCCAGAGTTGATTCTAGTTTGTATTTCTTCCCTTATGATGTTGGAGCAGTTGAAGATTGTACCCAGGTATTTGTATGTTTCCGTTCTTTTAATGGTCATATTATCTATTTGTATGTGGCCAGAGTTTTTAGCCATTCTGTCTCTTGAAATTACCATATATTCTGTCTTATCTTGGTTGATAACCATCCCCATCTGTTGGGCTTTTTCCTTTAAGTGAGTCAATATTTCCAATGTCTTTTGTTCACTTTGCCCTATAATATCTATATCATCTGCATAACCAAGCAGCTTGTATGATCCTCCAATATCACATTCTTCCTTTACCTTCCTTACAACTTTCTCTAGAGCCAGATTGAAGAGTAGCGGCGATAGTGCATCACCCTGTTTCAAGCCAGATGTTATTTGGAAGGGGTCTGATTTCCTGCCTTTATATGTTACTATATTATAAGTATCTTCCATGCATAGTCTGGTCATGTTGATTAACTTCCTTGGTATTCCAAATTCCTGCATAGCATTCCATAGACTATTCCTATGGACACTATCATAAGCCTTTTTAAAATCCACAAAAATGTTATGGAGATCTCTTTTATGTTCCCAATTTTTCTCGGCTATTTGTCGTAAGATAAATATCTGATCTATTGTTGATCTGTTTTGTCTAAAACCCGCCTGGTAGTCAACTAATATGTCTTCTAAATATGGTTTTAGTCTATTTAGTAATACTGCTGATAGTATCTTATAGCTTGTGGACAGTAGTGATATTCCTCTATAATTTCCACATTGGAACTTGTCTCATTTCTTAAAGATAGGTATCAATAATGACTCTTTCCAGTCATGGAGTAATTCTTCTGTCCTCCAGATTTGTATTATTAGGTCGTATAGCTTTAGATGTAATGCATGGCCACCTGCCTTTATAAATTCAGCAGCAATTCCATCAGGCCCAGTTGCCTTATTGTTTTTAAGTCGTGTGATTACATATAGGATTTCTTCAAATGTAGGTTCTTCAATTTGTGGTTCGCATGTTAGAACATCTTACTTGGAGCTTCACAATTTAGTAATTCAACAAAATATTCTTTCCATGTGTTGCACATTTCCTCATTGGTATTTATCATATTCCCATTTTTGTCATTTAAACTATATGTGTTTTGTTGGTGCCCTCGTTTCATTGACTTCAGTTCTTTAAAATAATTTCTGGATTAATTTTTCTGGTGATTAGTTTCCATATCTTTGATTATTGTCAGATTCTCACCCGGAGTTGCAACGCGTTGTCTGTACCAACGCCAGGCAATGCAACCGAGCTCAACGCTGAGCTATGTTAAACACTACAGTTATAACGCGGCATCTTCGACAGCGCCAGAGAAGCCCAGCCGGGCCCAACACTGAGCGACGCTAAGCAGTCGTGGGTCAGCGGGAACACAGCGTGAACATTGTGGGTCACGCAAGGTGACTCGACCCCAACTAACGTGTATACTGAACGGCTGGTCAGACAGGGCTTGGAAGCCATACTGGACGGACGAGATTGAATGAGGCCTGAGTGTTTGAACATGCATCGATTGCTAGCCTGTATGACTGTTGGAGACTGAACGCCTGTTGTGTTTGACTTGTAAGTGGATTGCATTGATGTATTCATTGATTGATTGTATTTATGATATAATGATATTGTGTATTATGATTGCGCGATGTATAACAAAGCGCACACAGAGAGGACTAACTGACTCTGTTGGTTGAATATAAATGGAGTTTTATTTCATATTGATGACCACTACAAGAATCTTATTACAATTCCAAACTCAGGGTGACTTCTCTCTTCTAGTCCTAGATGTTTACTGACTGCCCTAACAACAAACTACGTCACGACTTGAGCATCTCTCTCCTCATCCCATCCTGATGCTCAAGCGTGCTGTAGCTTTGCACACCTAACTAATACATTCTGCTACAGATGCCTGTATTGTTTCTGATGAGTGCATTGCGCGAATAAAGAGTGCGAATTATATCACCGGGTATTCACGTCGAGTTATTTAATAGTAATATTTAGTATCTCACTTGTCAGTAAACGAGCTACATTTCTTGCCTTACGCAAGACCCTGACAAGTGCGAACGTGGAGGCTTTTCGTCCGGGTTTTTGAACAAATGCGAACGTGTAAAATATAAGATAGAGCAGAAGTGCGAATGTGTTGACAGCGTCTAGGTGATAAAATAACTATAAATTAACGGATAAGTACGATCTTTCGTGTTGATTTATATAAACCATAAGTGCGAAGACTGAGTTATAAGTCCAAACGTGGCGTCTTCGTACTTAGTGAATTTCAACCGATCTAGTGAAATAAATAAAAACAAAAATGGCGGCCATGTCCTTGAATGTCATTGAGTAGGAGTAGTGTAAGCGGAAAGTCTGAAAAGTGTGAAGAGAGAGTTGTTGATTGCGGTGAAACGACTAACAAAAATGCTTAACGACATACAAACCTACAAAAACTTAAGTGACATTACATACACCACACACTTGCACATGTTCTAATTTCTCTTGTTCCAAAAACAACAGGTTGTTTTGTGTCATCCATACCTGTCCCTTGTAAACTCGAAATTTTTTGTCGACCCGAATTAAGATCCAGTGTGATTTCGGGCAGTACTGAACAGCCATTGTCCGGCACATTGTCCCAGGAATACTTGAGTATAAATTTTTTTTCTCTTCTTTATACTTTCGTTGATCAGGCCAAAACATAAGCTGTATTATTAAGAACTGTAAACTATTGAATTTAAATTACTAACAACATAATTAATTTGTGTGTGTATCTATTTCATCATACATATTGTTCAGCATGTCTAGTTTAAACGATTACATCGAAATGGGGTTAAAGATGAATCTTTCCGGTGAAGAGTTGAGAGTATGGAGTGAGAAAAAGTTTGCAGAATACCTCCTATTACAGGAAAAAGCTAATGAGCGTGATGAGAGAGCAGCCGAAAGATCTTTGAAACAGTCTGAATTAGATACTGCTGTAAAACTTAAACAGGCAGAATCAGATACTGCTTTGAAACTTAAACAGGCAGAATCAGACGCTTCTTTGAAACTAAAAGAAGCAGAAATAAAACAAGCTGAAATTTTAGCTCAGAGCAAGAGAGAAGAACTTGAAATAAATGCTCGAAATAAACGTGAAGAGCTTGAAGTACAGCTAAAAATTGAACAGCTGAAAGCGGAAACTTCCAAAGAGAAGGAAGATAGAAAATAAGACAAAGATCAGCTATACAAGAAATACCAAGGACTAATTAAAAGTTACACCACAGGTGACTGCATAGCAGCCTTCACCCAAAATTTTGAATGTATTATGGATCATTACCAGATCCCAAAATCTGAGTGGAGTATAATATACATGAGAAGTCTTTCTGGGGAACCTCTGAAAGTGATAGAGTCTATTCCAAATGACCTGAAGAAAGATTATCAGTATATTAAGACTAAAATTATGTCTCATATCCTGCTAGATGAAGCAGGCTACAGAGAACAGTTTGGTAAATTGTCTCCTAAACCAACACAAACGTTCTCTGATTACATCTCAGAAGTACAAAATATTTTTTCTAAGTGGCTGTCAGCAGCCAAAGTGAATGGTAATTTTGATAGATTGACAGATCTTATTTTGAGAGATAAAATTATTACATCTCTCCCACCTCCATTTTCGAAATTTCTATTGGAATGTCAGTGTGAAAGTATACAACAGATTGAAAGTCGTGGCTCAGGTTATTTTTCAGCCAATAAAAAATTTTTCACTAGTGGATTGACTAGCACAGACTTTGTAGCAGCCGCTACATATGGTAGATCTAAGTCAGTGCCCTACAACAAACAAAAACCCTATAAGCAATCTGCTGAGAAGTTTTATCAGTGCAGATATTGCCACTTATCACACAATGAAAGTGAAATGTGTGACCAACATCCAGGGTACACTTCTTACTTGCAGAACTACATATCTAAGCAAGATAAAGAAAGAAAGAGCTACAAACGTCTCACCAAATGCTTCCTTTGTAAGGCGTATGGACATTGGCGCCATGATTGTAAAGGAAAGGTAATGACCAGAAAGGCTAATGCAGCCATGTTTGATAGCTCTTGCTCAGAAGATGAAAGTGTAGAAGATCAACCTGTAAACTCAGCACATTCCATTGATGTGTTTCACCATGAAAAATGTACCATCTGTGATCGTTTTCATGAGGATGGCGTTTTAACATGCGGTCATTCTATACCTGTTACAAATGAGGAGGCCAATTTAGTGGTTAACTCCCAAGGTAAATTTAATATCCACCATGGGTATGTTAACTGTAGAGCTGCCACCGTTTTACGAGATAGCGGCAGTACTCTCATTGGCGTTAAGAGAGACTATATCTTACCATCACAATATAGTGGTAAATATGTTACATGCAGAACTTTCTCAGGTAACATCGAGAAATACCCGCTTGCATGGGCATACATAAGTACACCATTTCTTACAGGAAAGGTCAAATGCACAGCATTAACCAATCCTTGTTGCAATGTTATCATTGGTAACCTTCCTGAGGTAAATGATATGCCACATGACAGTATTACATCCACTGTCACTTGTGACATTGATAATACCATTTCACCTTCATCACAAATCACCATTCATGATGTATTACCACCTGTAAATGAATGTATGTATGCCAATTCGGCAACGCCAGCACACGAATGTAGTCGTTTAAATGTAACACCAACATGTAATGATAATGATAATCTTGATATTACAAATGCAGTAACCAGATCTACTGCTCAAATGCAAGATCGAATCGATCAGACAGAGGCTTTACAACTAATAAGCCCAGTTGTAACATCTCCTGAAACAACCAGGGAGAAATTTATAACAGCTCAAAAAGCCGATCGATCGTTGCAGAAGTATTTTAAACTAATAGGCCAAAAGCCACGAGTAGCAAAGAATGCTAAATGGTATTTTGCTCTGAAAAACGGAATTCTGACACGGTACTATACCAAAGGTTCTAGCACTACAGAACAAACGGTGCTACCTTCAGAAAACCGCAACCAAGCATTAAAGCTAGCTCATGACATACCCTTCGCAGGGCACATGGCTTATGCTAAAACCAGAGCAAGGGTACTTACTCAATTCTATTGGCATAAATTCTGCAGTGATACCAAACAGTATTGCAGATCGTGTGACATCTGCCAAAAGCTTGTTAAAAAGGGTAAACACCCGCAAGCTGAACTGCAAATCACTGATTTGGCAAGCAGACCGTTTGAAAAGATCTCGGTCGATATAGTTGGTCCTCTTAACCACATAACATCGAGAGGAAATAAATATATTGTAACAATAATTGATCTATGTAGTCGTTGACCAGAAGCAATTCCGATGAAGAACATAACTTCCAAAGACATCATGGAAGTCTTCTTCCATATTTTTGCAAGGGTAGGATTCCCTGATACCATCCTCTCAGATCGGGGTAGTTAGTTCATTGCCTTAGCTACGCAAGCCTTTACTAAAATGTTGGGTGTGAAGCAGTGTTTGAACAGCCCCTACCACCCACACTCCACTGGTATTATAGAAAAGATTAACGGTGATCTTAAACATATGCTCTCAAAAGTTACCCAAGAACACCATGAAGATTGGGATACGTATCTACCTGCTATTTTATTTGCATACAGGGAAGTGCCCCATTCCAGCACTGGATTCTCACCATTTGAAATTGTATATGGTGCCAAACCACGCGGCCCATTATCTTTGTACCAATCTATGTTGACTGAAAGTAAAACTATACCTACACCCATTTCATCGTATGAACATGTAACATCATTGCGCGATAGAATCATGAAATCATGTGTGTTAGCAAAAGAAGCACTACAAAAATCAGGTGCTATCTACCGACAATACGCTAACAGAGGAAATAAAACAATTACTCTGACGCCAGGACAGGACGTTCTTCTTCTATTGCCAAGTGACAGACATCTTCTCACAGACTCATGGCACGGACCGTTTAAAGTGTTACGACAAATTTCGACAGTAGATTACGAAATTACAGTTAAGGACAAACACAAGATTTTTCATATTAACATGCTTAAACCATATTACCACAGGGAAGACGACCATGTAGAGACTACAGCAAGCACAACAATAGTAGACCAGACAGACGACAACGATACTGACGAGATACCGACACCAGTACTTGACACGACAACCAACCTACAGGACATAAAGGTAAATCCTAAGTGGACGCAGACACAGACCGACAATACAGACAAATGTTACAAGAATACAGTACGATATTTTCTAACAACCCAGGACAGACAGACTTAGTGCATCATCATCTCATATTATTTTGACATCCGACATCCCAATAAAATGCAGACCATATTCCATTCCTATACACTTCAAAGACAAATTACACCAAGAAATCATTGATTTAGAAGCAAACCATATCATCCGACGTTCACAATCACATTTTTGTTCTCCTATTGTCATTGTGAGGAAAAATGACAACACAATAAGACTCTGTGTTGACTATCGGAAACTCAACAACAGCACACAGTTGGATTTGAAGCCAATGAGCAACTGTGAAGACATACTAACTGAACTGACTGACTCACGTTACTTTACTAAACTTGACATGACAAAAGGTTACTGGCAAATACCTGTACATGCTGACAGCAAACATCTGACAGCATTTGCCACACCCTGGGGACTATACGAATGGTGCAAATTACCATTCGGGCTAGTTAATGCTCCAGCCACATTTGTCAGAATGACAAGACTTCTTTTGACAGACATTTCTAACATCATTTGGTACATGGACGACATTTGCATACATACAAAGAACATGACAGACCACATAACAGCACTACATCAGACATTCGACAGGATTAGACAACATGGACTGACAGTAAAACCATCCAAAGTCGATATAGCCTTTCAAGAAATTTCATTTTTGGGCTATAAGATCTCAAATGGCTTTATATCGACTGACGATAACATCATGTCCAGAATTTTGAAATTGTCGCTTCCGACAACCAAGAAAGAGTTGCGAAGTGTATTATGTCTTTTAAATTATTATAGACAATTTATTCCTCATTTTGCTGAATTGACCAAATGTTTCACTGATTTACTAACAAATAAACATCCTAATGTCATTGTGAACAGCGAATGTTTAAGGCCTGCATTTGTGAAAGTATTAGCTTATTTTTATAGTGAACCTATTCTAAAATTACCCGATCTTAGCACTATTTTCAGGTTAAGATGTGATGCGAGCTCCGTAGCCATTGGAGGAGTGCTTCTTCAAGAACACGACCAAATCTTGTACCCTGTATACTACGTCTCTCGAAAACTGAACACCAGGGAACGGAATTACAGCACGCCGGAACTTGAAGCCCTCGCTTTTGTGTTTTCGGTACGTAAACTTTCAAGATTTCTGTTAGGAAAACATTTCATTGTAGAGACAGACAATAGTCCATTGACGATTATCACCAGAGGAACTCCAAGTAACCACAAAGTGGCAAGATGGTCCCTTCTTCTGCAGGATTTTAGCTTCGAAGTCAGACATATAAGAGGCTCACAAAACTCACTGTCCGATCTTCTATCTAGATGTCCATACGACTTACCCAGTAGCCATGTAACACCCGAGCACACTGCAGATGGTGTATAAACTGCAAATTAAATAGTGCTCAACACCACAGCCAATTGTGACATCATGTCAGTAACACTGTAAAGAATGATGTGATAGGGAAGATTTAATCTCCCATTGTAAATAAATTGTGTAAATACTACTACTATTATTATTATGAGAATGAATGTGTCGTATAACTGTGAGATATGTGAAAGAATGTGAATAGTATTGTAAATATGTAATATTATAAGAAACAGACACTACAAGTGTCACAGGACAGTACTACAGGACCCAAATACTTACCGAACTCTAACTGCGTCAAGTAATCATGAGTACATGCACAAAGATGAGTCCACGGCGTTTTAACAAGTACGAATGATGACCGTGACAACCTAATCCGAGAAGAACACAGAAGAAACTATCCAACAGCTGGTTACAACAACTGTTTAAAGTTTGTTTAAAGTCCATCTAGAACGGAAGACCTTGATGTGAATGTCAACATAACACATTTGTGGAACAACACAGCTGTACACTTCCGGTATTTTTGCATATTAATTTGAAAGTTAGCAGACGATACTAAAATGTTCATAAATTTATGACAATTGTATGAAACTTTGAGTATGAAATATTTCCATATACGGAATTGTATATGTTGATTTTTGTTAGATGTAATCTCAGCATCGTAACATGATTTACTTTTTCACAACAGTGACCTTGTATTCACTTTTGTCAATAAGTATCAAATTATGACACTAAGAAATGAAAGTTTACTTGTAATTCATTTCGTTGAAAGCATGATAAAATTACCGTCCCTAAACTTTCGTATTATAACCAAGGGACATAACTAAAAATTGTTGGTGATGTGTAAATATGTATTGAAACTATCAACATGTTTGCCTGATGGGTAACACGTCAATGTGACGTCATTTGTGTATGGAGAGAATTGCCAAAACTGTAGACCTTCATTGGACACTCTGATTAAATAAGGTTAGAGGTCTAATGTTGGAGTTATCTTACAGGTAGATACTCACGGTCTGACCTGACGATTTGGAATTTTTGTTTTTTGGTTGAGAGGTAGGGGCAAGTTAGTCGTAACCTACCGGACTGGCTGTGTCACAATACAGCGAGGTAATATCCATCAAAGTGATTGTACTTGACGGGTGTACTTGATGGTTAAGCATAAAGATTGTATGCATATTGTTTGCTAATCACCTGTACATATTAATAACAATCAAAGATTTATGTCAGATGAAGTACAAAGTTCGATTCTGACAAGGTAAATAACAGCTATATAGAGTACATGAAAGGAATACCTTTCATGAAAAAGGGGGTGGAGAGTGTCAGATTCTCACCCGGAGTTGCAACGCGTTGTCTGTACCAACGCCAGGCAATGCAACCGAGCTCAACGCTGAGCTATGTTAAACACTACAGTTATAACGCGGCGTCTTCGACAGCGCCAGAGAAGCCCAGCCGGACCCAACACTGAGCGACGCTAAGCAGTCGTGGCTCAGCGGGAACACAGCGTGAACATTGTGGGTCACGCAAGGTGATTCGACCCCAACTAACGTGTATGCTGAATGGCTGGTCAGACAGGGCTTGGGAGCCGTACTGGACGGACGAGATTGAATGAGGCCTGAGTGTTTGAACATGCATCGATTGCTAGCCTGTATGACTGTTGGAGACTGAACGCCTGTTGTGTTAGACTTGTAAGTGGATTGCATTGATGTATTCATTGATTGATTGTAGTTATGATATAATGATATTGTGTATTATGATTGCGCGATGCCTGTATTGTTTCTGATGAGTGCATTGCGCGAATAAAGAGTGCGAATTATATCACCGGGTATTCACGTCGAGTTATTTAGTAGTAATATTTAGTATCTCACTTGTCAGTAAACGAGCTACATTTCTTGCCTTACGCAAGACCCTGACAATTATATTACTCATATATTCTCGCTTCTGCTGTCGGACTAATTTTGTAGCCTCTTTACATTCATTTCTATAATGCTCTTCCTTTTGGATGTTGTTGATGTCATTTAACCATAAATGTCTGGCATTCTTTTTTCCTAATGACTGCTTCTTCACATTTTTTTTTATTGAACCATCTGTTCTTTCTATGCAAGGTTAACACACCGAGACATTCCTCTGCGGTAGATTGAATTGTATTCTTGATGTTCAACCAAGTTTGGTCAACGCTTTCCTCCAAAAGGTTGTGCAGAGTTTTAAGTTTACATTTTATTTCATCTGTAAATTTCTCTTTGATTGTAATTTCTTGTAGTTTTTCTCTGTTATATGTTGGGTGTAATCTATGTAATTTAGTATAGAAAGCTCTCTTGTTTTATTGTAAATTTTGCTCCAACCAGGAAGTGGTCACTGTGGCACTCAGCTCCTCTACAACTTCTAACTTGCTGTATGTTTGATGCATTTCTGTTGTTAATTAAAATGTGATCTATTTGATTATAGGTTCTCTTGTCACATGATTTCCAAGTTTGTTTGTGTATATCCTTTCTTTGTAGTCTGGTACTGCTAATCTGCAGTCCTTTGGCTTCTGTCAGGTTGATGACTCTCCGTCCATTATCATGTTGTATGTAGGCTTTCCATACCGGCCACTTTTTTTATTAGTTTGCTCTCTACCTATTTTTGCTTTGAAGTCTCCCAGCACAATCAGGATGTCCTGTTTGGGGGTTTCTTCTATGACATCTTCCAGATCATTATAAAAGTCTTCTTTAATATCATCTTCTTTCTCTTCAGTAGGTGCATGTACATTAATCATCGTTATATTTTTCCATTTACCTTTTATTCGTAATTTACTAATCCTGTCATTAACAGCTTTAAAGTTTAAAACGTTCCCCCATAACTCTTTTTTGATGACAAATCCTGTTCCTAATTCATGTTTATTTTGGTTGTTTCCTCCATATATTATAATCATTCCATTTTGCTCTAAAGTACCCTCTCCTGGCCACCTTATTTCTTGAATTGCTGTTATATCCATTTGATATTCACCCAGCTCCCGGGTTAGTTCTTCGGCCGCTCCAGCTCGATATAGTGTCCATACATTCCATGTTCCAAATCTCAAAAGTCCTTTAACGTTCCAAAGTCGTTGTCCAGATAAGTCAGTCCGATATCGAGGCTCATGTATTTGTTTCGTAACAAAGAAAGGTTTTTACAAAGGTGGGGATGTTAACCCCACGCTTCAACCCCCAACCTGGAGGACCAGGGTGTTTCTCTTTGTCTGTTCTCTACCCTTTGACCTGTCCGGCTTGGGAGGCCCTGCTGGTAGCTACGCTACCGCCGGCATAGCTCTCAGGGTCATTGAGAAACTCAAGCTCCCCCACCACGACAAGGTGGAAACACCATCGGGGGAGCCCGTGAGGGATACGCAACAAAATTTATTTATTATATAATTTATGACATAACATTGAATGACATTGATTGCTTGACCCTATTGTGTACCGCTTGCTGTCAGTCTGCCAGTAGTGTCTAATCTATGTGCCTTGTTTAGAGTATGAAATAACCTGTATATTTTTTGTGTCTCAGCTACATATTTTTGCAGGCATTCTAGAATTTTCTTTGCAAAAATGGCCTCTTCTTGTTTGTAATTAGACATCATTTCTCTGTTCTGAATATTTGCTTGACAATAGTCAGATAATAATGTATTTACATGTCTTCATGTAAATTGTTATTTCATACTTGTAAATTATTTTAGGATTTTTATTTCTAAAATAATTGTTCTGATCTCTTCAGTTTGACAGTAAGGTATCTTTTATTGAGTTTGACAGTAAGGTATCTTTTATTGCAATCACATGTTATTGGCATCCTATATGTAGGCTATTAGTTTGGTAGACACGTACATAAACTGTGTGCTTCAGGAGAATACATAAACTGTATGCTTCAGGAGAATACAAAAACTGTATGTGCTTCATGTGCTTCGCACGTACGCACGCGCGGACACGCACGTGCGCGCGCACACACACACACACACACACACACACACACATACACACACACACACAAGCATTGAACAAGCTCCTGTCTGACTTCTGTATATGTTGTCTTCATTCAGGTTGTCAGTCCCTTGGTATGTAGATTATATGTTGTCTTTATTCAGTTCAGGTAATCAATCCCTTAAAATGTAGATGATATGTTGTCTTCATTCACTTATTCAGTTAATCAGTCCCTTGGTATGTAGATGATATGTTGTGTTCATTAAGTTGTTCGGTTAATCAGTCCCTTGGTATGTAGATGATATGTTGTCTTCATTCAATTGCCCAGTTAATCATTGCCTTGGTATGTAGATTATATGTTGTTTTTATTCAGTTGTTCAGTTAATCAGTCCCGTGGTATGTAGATGATATGCTGTCTTCATTCAATTGCGCAGTTAACCAGTCCCTTGGTATGCAGATGAGTTGCCTGCCCTTGGTATGTAGATGAATTGCCTGCACTTTGTATGTAGATGAGTTGTATGTCCTTGGTATGTAGATGAGTTGCCTGCCCTTGGTATGCAGATGAGTTGCCTGCCCTTGGTATTCAGATGAGTTGCGTGCCCTTGGTATGTATATGAGTTGTGTCCTTGGTATGTAGATGTGTTGTGTGTCCTTGGTATGCAGATGAGTTGCGTGTCCTTGGTATGCATATGAGTTGTGTGTCCTTGGTATGCAGATGAGTTGTGTGTCATGGTATGTAGATGAATTGTCTGTCCTTGGTATGTAGATGAGTTGTGTGTCCTGGTATGTAGATGAGTTGTGTGTCCTGGTATGTAGATGAATTGTGTGTCCTGGTATGTAGATGAATTGTGTGTTCTGGTATGTAGATGAATTGTGTGTCCTGGTATGCAGATGAGTTGCGTGCCCTTTGTATGCATATGAGTTGTGTGTCCTTGGTATGTAGATGAGTTGTGTGTCCTGGTATGTAGATGAGTTGCCTGCCGTTGGTATGTAGATGAGTTGTGTGTCCTGGTATGTAGATGAGTTGCCTGCCGTTGGTATGTAGATGAGTTGTGTGTCCTTGGTATATAGATTACTTGTGTGCCCTTGGTATGTAGATGAGTTGTGTGCCCTTGGTTTGTAAATGAGTTTTATGTCCTTCGTATGTAAATGAGTTGCGTACCCCTTGGAAGCACATTGCCATCAACTCTAGGTGAGGGGGATGTTTTAGGAAAGTTTACGTGCAGTAGTTTGCCATTGTTTGTTTGGATCAGTGGTTCTCAACCGGTGGGGAATTCCCCCCCAAGGGGGGAAGTTTAGGGTTTCCAGGGGGGGGGGGGGATGAAGATCATTTCAAGATAGCGTTAATACAAGAACCGATTACTTGGTATTGCTTTTCCCTTCATACTTTACAGTTATGCACGTCTTATCCTTCTAAAATTCATTTTATAAAGTAAGTAGACCCACAAATCACGTTTTAAGTGGTTGTCTAGACCTGTTTTAACATATTTACCTTCCATTTTTACGTATACTGTGTAGGGGTGGGGGGATTTTTTAGGTAGGAAATATGAAAAGGGGGGGGGGGAAATGACGTTCTTAAAATATGGTGAAGGGGGGCATGGGCCAAAAAAGGTTGAGAACCACTGGTTTAGATGATCAGTGATTAATTCAGATATTGTTGAAACACCAATAAACTGCAGAAATCTATGTGGATAATTTGTCCAGACAAATGAAGTGGCATGATCAATGAATACTTATATGTGGATATGTAATTTGTCCAGACAAATGAAGTGGCATGATCAATGAATACTTATATGTGGATATGTAATTTGTCAAGACAAATGAAGTGGCATGATCAATGAATACTTATATGAGGATATGTAATTTGTCCAGACAAATGAAGTGGCATGATCAATGAATACTTATATGTGGATATGTAATTTGTCCAGACAAATGAAGTGGCATGATCAATGAATACTTATATGTGGATATGTAATTTGTCCAGACAAATGAAGTGGCATGATCAATGAATACTTATATGTGGATATGTAATTTGTCCAGACAAATGAAGTGGCATGATCAATGAATACTTATATGTGGATATGTAATTTGTCCAGACAAATGAAGTGGCATGATCAATGAATACTTATATGTGGATATGTAATTTGTCCAGACAAATGAAGTGGCATGATCAATGAATACTTATATGTGGATATGTAATTTGTCCAGACAAATGAAGTGGCATGATCAATGAATACTTATATGTGGATATGTAATTTGTCCAGACAAATGAAGTGGCATGATCAATGAATACTTATATGTGGATATGTAATTTGTCCAGACAAATGAAGTGGCATGATCAATGAATACTTATATGTGGATATGTAATTTGTACAGACAAATGAAGTGGCATGATCAATGAATACTTATATGTGGATATGTAATTTGTCCAGACAAATGAAGTGGCGTGATCAATGAATACTTATATGTGGATATGTAATTTGTCCAGACAAATGAAGTGGCATGATCAATGAATACTTATATGTGGATATGTAATTTGTCCAGACAAATGAAGTGGCATGATCAATGAATACTTATATGTGGATATGTAATTTGTCCAGACAAATGAAGTGGCATGATCAATGAATACTTATATGTGGATATGTAATTTGTCCAGACAAATGAAGTGGCGTGATCAATGAATACTTATATGTGGATATTTAATTTGTCCAGACAAATGAAGTGGCGTGATCAATGAATACTTATATGTGGATATGTAATTTGTCCAGACAAATGAAGTGGCATGATCAATGAATACTTATATGTGGATATGTAATTTGTCCAGACAAATGAAGTGGCATGATCAATGAATACTTATATGGCAACATTATCTGCAGAATTAATACTTATATGGCAACATTCTCTGCAGAATAAGGTGTAATTATGTCAATATCTGTATTTCATTGCCACAAGCTGAGAGTTATGTGTTGATCATTGCACCCCATTGTCATTGGTTGGTTAATGTATGACATATGTCATATTTGGTTATTGAACCACAGGTGTCATATGTTGATTATTGCATCACATGAGACATATTTCAGTTATTGAACCACAGTTGTCATATGTTGATTATTGCATCACATGAGACATATTTCAGTTATTGAACCACAGTTGTCATATGTTGATTAATGCATCACATGAGACATATTTCAGTTATTGAACCACAGTTGTCATATGTTGATTATTGCATCACATGAGACATATTTCAGTTATTGAACCACAGGTGTCATATGTTGATTATTGCATCACATGAGACATATTTCAGTTATTGAACCACAGTTGTCATATGTTGATTATTGCATCACATGAGACATATTTCAGTTATTGAACCACAGTTGTCATATGTTGATTATTGCATCACATGAGACATATTTCAGTTATTGAACCACAGGTGTCATATGTTGATTATTGCATCACATGAGACATATTTCAGTTATTGAACCACAGTTGTCATATGTTGATTATTGCATCACATGAGACATATTTCAGTTATTGAACCACAGGTGTCATATGTTGATTATTGCATCACATGAGACATATTTCAGTTATTGAACCACAGGTGTCATATGTTAGTTATTGTACCACAGGTGTCATATGTTAGTTATTGTACCACAGGTGGCGTATGTTAGTTATTGTACCACAGGTGGCGTATGTTAGTTATTGTACCACAGGTGGCATATGTTAGTTATTGTACCAAAGGTGGCATTTGTTAGTTATTGTACCACAGGTGGCGTATGTTAGTTATTGTACCACAGGTGGCATATGTTAGTTATTGTACCACAGGTGGTGTATGTTAGTTATTGTACCACAGGTGGTATATGTTAGTTATTGTACCACAGGTGGCGTTTGTTAGTTATTGTACCACAGGTGGCGTATGTTAGTTATTGTACCACAGGTGGCGTATGTTAGTTATTGTACCACAGGTGGCGTATGTTAGTTATTGTACCACAGGTGGCATATGTTAGTTATTGTACCAAAGGTGGCATTTGTTAGTTATTGTACCACAGGTGGCGTATATTAGTTATTGTACCACAGGTGGCATTTGTTAGTTATTGTACCACAGGTGGCGTATATTAGTTATTGTACCACAGGTGGCATATGTTAGTTATTGTACCACAGGTGTCACATGTTAGTTATTGTACCACAGGTATCATATTTAGTTATTGTTCCACAGGCATAATGTGTGGTTTATTATACCATGTGTCATATTTTGGTTGTTGTACCCCTTGTGTCATATGTAATTACTGTACCGCTGCCATGTTGTTGTTTATTGTGTTATTGTTTCTCGTAGATAATAAATAGTATGGCAAATGTATTCACTTGGCTGGCGCACCCTCTTGTGCTTGCTGATGCTTTTAATGTCTTAGTGGACAGAACACAGGGCGGCAGCTAGAGGTATGTTTAATTCACAGCGCACACCATTGCAAAGGACATTAGCCAGCCAAGCATTTCTCACACTCTCTGTGCTGATGCAAGTCCACTGTTTTACACTAGTGACCGTCTGTCTGACTCTTGTGCTGATATTTACTCTGGTGCTGTCGTCAATTACTCGTTGCAACTCATGCGACAACTCATGCGATATGTCAATAAGGATCGTCTATAACCCACTTACGGTGCTATGTTCACTGTACTATAACCCACTTACGGTGCTATATTCACTGTACTATAACCCACTTACAGTGCTATGTTCACTGTACTATAACCCACTTACGGTGCTATGTTCACTGTACTATAACCCACTTACAGTGCTATGTTCACTATACTATTACCCACTTACGGTGCTATGTTCACTGTACTATAACCCACTTACAGTGCTATGTTCACTGTACTATAACCCACTTACAGTGCTATGTTCACTGTACTATAACCCACTTACAGTGCTATGTTCACTGTACTGTAACCCACTTACAGTGCTATGTTCACTGTACTATAACCCACTTACGGTGCTATGTTCACTGTACTATAATCCACTTACGGTGCTATGTTCACTGTACTATAACCCACTTACGGTGCTATGTTCACTGTACTATAACCCACTTACAGTGCTATGTACACTATACTATTACCCACTTACGGTGCTATGTTCACTGTACTATAACCCACTTACAGTGCTATGTTCACTGTACTATAACCCACTTACAGTGCTATGTTCACTGTACTATAACCCACTTACGGTGCTATGTTCACTGTACTATAACCCACTTACAGTGCTATGTTCACTGTACTATTACCCACTTACGGTGCTATGTTCACTGTACTATAACCCACTTACAGTGCTATGTTCACTGTACTATAACCCACTTACAGTGCTATTTTCACTGTACTGTAACCCACTTACGGTGCTATGTTCACTGTACTGTAACCCACTTACAGTGCTATGTTCACTGTACTATAACCCACTTACAGTGCTATGTTCACTGTACTATAACCCACTTACGGTGCTATGTTCACTGTACTATAACCAACTTACAGTGCTATGTTCACTGTACTATAACCCACTTACAGTGCTATGTTCACTGTACTATCACCCACTTACGGTGCTATGTTCACTGTACTATAACCCACTTACAGTGCTATGTTCACTGTACTATAACCCACTTACGGTGCTATGTTCACTGTACTATAACCCACTTACAGTGCTATGTTCACTATACTATTACCCACTTACGGTGCTATGTTCACTGTACTATAACCCACTTACAGTGCTATGTTCACTGTACTATAACCCACTTACAGTGCTATGTTCACTGTACTATAACCCACTTACGGTGCTATGTTCACTGTACTGTAACCCACTTACAGTGCTATGTTCACTGTACTATAACCCACTTACAGTGCTATGTTCACTGTACTATAACCCACTTACGGTGCTATGTTCACTGTACTATAACCCACTTACAGTGCTATGTTCACTATACTATTACCCACTTACGGTGCTATGTTCACTGTACTATAACCCACTTACAGTGCTATGTTCACTGTACTATAACCCACTTACAGTGCTATGTTCACTGTACTATAACCCACTTACAGTGCTATGTTCAGTGTACTATAACCCACTTACAGTGCTATGTTCACTGTACTATAACCCACTTACAGTGCTATGTTCACTGTACTATAACACACTTACAGTGCTATGTTCAGTGTACTATAACCCACTTACGGTGCTATGTTCACTGTACTGTAACCCACTTACAGTGCTATGTTCACTTTACTATAACCCACTTACAGTGCTATGTTCACTGTACTATAACCCACTTACGGTGCTATGTTCACTATACTATTACCCACTTACGGTGCTATGTTCACTGTACTATAACCCACTTACAGTGCTATGTTCACTGTACTATAACCCACTTACGGTGCTATGTTTACTATACTATTACCCACTTACGGTGCTATGTTCACTGTGCTATAACCCACTTACGGTGCTATGTTCACTGTAGAGCTGAACTAACAGTGATCTGGATCAGCTTCAGTCCTGGTGTTGAGGCCCCTCATTGATTGTGTGGAAATCTTGACTGGAGCTTGGATGTGTGTAGATGGCCTGTGTGGAAATCTTGACTGGAGCTTGGATGTGTGTAGATGGCCTGTGTGGAAATCTTGACTGGAGCTTGGATGTGTGTAGATGGCCTGTGTGGAAATCTTGACTGGAGCTTGGATGTGTGTAGATGGCCTGTGTGGA
The DNA here is from genome assembly GCA_963921405.1 of Cepaea hortensis. Lineage (NCBI taxonomy): Eukaryota > Metazoa > Mollusca > Gastropoda > Stylommatophora > Helicidae > Cepaea > Cepaea hortensis. The sequence goes on from OY992877.1 coordinate 220,969,380, forward strand.
AATCTTGACTGGAGCTTGGATGTGTGTAGATGGCCTGTGTGGAAATCTTGACTGGAGTTTGGATGTGTGTAGAAGGCCTGTGTGGAAATCTTGACTGGAGCTTGGATGTGTGTAGATGGCCTGTGTGGAAATCTTGACTGGAGCTTGGATGTGTGTAGATGGCCTGTGTGGAAATCTTGACTGGAGCTTGGATGTGTGTAGATGGCCTGTGTGGAAATCTTGACTGGAGCTTGGATGTGTGTAGATGGCCTGTGTGGAAATCTTGACTGGAGCTTGGATGTGTGTAGATGGCCTGTGTGGAAATCTTGACTGGAGCTTGGATGTGTGTAGATGGCCTGTGTGGAAATCTTGACTGGAGCTTGGATGTGTGTAGATGGCCTGTGTGGAAATCTTGACTGGAGCTTGGATGTGTGTAGATGGCCTGTGTGGAAATCTTGACTGGAGCTTGGATGTGTGTAGACGGCCTGTGTGGAAATCTTGACTGGAGCTTGGATGTGTGTAGACGGCCTGTGTGGAAATCTTGACTGGAGCTTGGATGTGTGTAGATGGCCTGTGTGGAAATCTTGACTGGATCTTGGATGTGTGTAGATGGCCTGTGTGGAAATCTTGACTGGAGATTGGATGTGTGTAGATGGCCTGTGTGGAAATCTTGACTGGAGCTTGGATGTGTGTAGACGGCCTGTGTGGAAATCTTGACTGGAGCTTGGATGTGTGTAGATGGCCTGTGTGGAAATCTTGACTGGAGCTTGGATGTGTGTGTTCTGTAAGCTGCCTCACACCCAAATGACGAATCTAGCTAGCGGTGTCACTCAGGTCCCTCCCCGTGTGCCTACATTCCCAGTGAACCGGTCAGGTGCTTGAATGTTGCTAACCATCTTTGTTCTGGTCAATCCTTAGTGTTATCCCTTACTGTAGAATCAGCGGGCAAAGAAGACCCTGTTGAGCTTGACTCTAGTCCGACTTTGGGAAGGCACATGAAGGGTGTAGCTTAGGTGTGAGCGCAAGCGCAAGTGAAATACCACTACTTTTATCGTTTCTTTACTTATTCAGTCAAGAGGAGATTTATTCGCAACAGACGAACAATATCTCCGTCGGGCCTATTCTCGCTGGTCGCGGGATCCGCACAGTGTCAGGCAGGGAGACTGGCGGTAATACACGCTTACGTTGGTCCGGACATTTACGAATGAAAGGTCATACAGGTCCAGACACTTGCTTTAAGGCCCTCTGCTGCGGGATATGGCTGAACGCCTCTAAGCCAAGTCCCACGGTGGTGAGGGTCTGGCCACCACTCACCTTCTGCTCTTGGAGGTGAAACTCACCTCTGGCTCTTGAAGGTTTGTCGCTGAGCTGCCAGCGTCTAAGGCCTACCTTGTTCCAGACGTACTGGTTATACTTTCCTCTGGAGTAACCAGGGCAAGGCCGAGAGAGGTATCATGCTGCATGGGCAACACATGTTCTCTAAATCCATGCCCAGGCATTGTGCGATGGAATTTTGGCCAAATTCCAATCCACATACTTTGGTCTGTCAAGACAGCAAGGTGCCACTCACCTGTCTTGCGGGTTGTCGTGATTACCACTCTACTTCACTCTACTGACTTGTGTCTTCGTTAACCTATATCTTTCCATGACAACCACATGTCATAAGATTGTTACTGTACCACACGTATCATATATGCGTCAGTGTATCACAGGTGTTAGATGTCAGGTATTGCATCTTAGTTGTTATATGTCAGTTATTGGGTAACAAGAGTTATATATATACGTTATTGTATAAAAGGAATTATATGTCAGTTGTATCACAAGTGTTAAAGGCTGGCCATTGTATTACATATGGTATGTGTCAGTTATTGTATAACAGGAGTTATATGTCAGTTATTTTATAAAAGGAGTTATGCTGTTTGTCCATCAAGAACGATGATGATCATTCATTTCATCCAGTGGGGTTGAAAGTATAGAGCCCTGAGTTCTAAGATGGCTGATAAGGCCTATTTTGGCTTGAAATGTTCTTTGACAATATGGACAAAGAATGCTTGACGTTCCAGGAGGAGGATCACCTGCAGTGGTTTTTCTGTCCAGCCTTTTCTTCACAGTTCTTGCAGTTCTGGTTGCTTCACACGTGACTGCACCCTTATGTAATAATGTACGCCACGAATTACGGTTTTTAGCAGCAGTCTCCCAGGTGTCAAGATGAATTCCTAAAGCTTTAAGTGAGATTTTCAAAGTGTCTTTTAAAGTGTTTCATCTGGCCGCCTTGGGAGCGTTTACCACAACGCAGCTCGCCGTAAAAAAATTGTTTAGGGAGCCTGTGATCTGGCATACGAGTTAAGTGACCAGCCCAGCGAATCTGATTTTTCATTAGTAGAGTATGGATACTGGGCATGGACGCTCTTTCTAGAACTGCAGTGTCTGGGATCTTGTCTTGCCATTTAATCTTCAATAGCTTTCTAAGGCAGACTGTGTGGAAGTGGTTTAATTTTCTAGCATGTCGCTGATAAACAGTCCATGTTTCACAAGCGTATAGCAGTGAGGATAATACAACTGCTTTACAGATTTTCAGCTTTGTTTGCAGGCTTATTCCATTTCTGTCCCATACATTTTTGTACAGTCTGCCAAAGGCCGCGCTGGCCTTGGAGATTCTTGCATTCACTTCATCATCAATTGTGGCAGCTTGTGACACAGTGCTGCCAAGATAGGTGAATTTGTCCACAACACTTAGACTATGACTGTCAGCAACTTACTTGCTACAGGTCTTTCAGGACTCCCCTACTTTTGCACCGCACGAAATAACAACTCGTGTCATTTGCAAAAGGAATGCAATTTATTTAGAGCTGGCAATTTAATAGCTCTGCGAGCGGTATGCTTCATTGACATTAAACAACATGAATGCAATGAAGTGGTGAGAAATGATGCTAGTAATCACAATCTAAATCTACAGCCTAATATTTAACTATTGCCTAGAAACTTATAGCATTTGTCAAGAACACGTCTACTCTCTAATCGTCTCCAGTCGGGTCTGTCCACACGCTACACATTGCGTGGTCAAGCACGGACGCTGCCCCCTCCGTGCAGTAGCGAGTCTTGCGTGCATGGAGTCCCAAGCACGCTGGCTCGTGAACTTGAGTAACCGGGTACTCCACGGTTACTCGTAAGGCCAAGCTTCCCAATGACTTGGGGAAGCCCTCGCTCACTTGTCCTTATTGCCCCCTTGGTTGACACAAATGTGTCCCCTTGTGAAGCTATTTATAGCGCTGGTGTCTCTCCTGTCTGGTGTCTCCCTACTAGACTTGTGTTAACTCTTATTACTCTCTAAAGCCTTATTGGAGATTCTGACAATGACCATTCACTTCGATATTCGGCACAGTGTGATTATTCCCTGGAGCTGGCTGGTACATAACTACAGTCTTCTCCATAAACAAGAATTATATGTCAGTTATTGTATAACACTAATTATATGTCAGTTATTGTATTACACTAGTTATATGTCAGTTATTGTATAACAGGAGTTATATGTCAGTTATTTTATAACAGTTATTGTATCACTTGTTTTATGTTAGTTATTGTATCAAAGTAATTATATTTTATATATTGTATTACATGTATTATGTCAGTTATTGTACCACCAGTGTTATGTCAGGTTATTGTATCATAGTAATTATATTTTATATATTCTATTACACGTATTACATCAGATATTGTATTACAGGTGTGTTATGTCAGTTATTGTATCACAGCAGTTATATGTTGTTTATTGTATAACAAGAGTTGTATTTTGTTTATTGTATTGCATGCATTATATGTCAAGTACTCTTTCAATGGTGTTATATGTCAGTTATTATATCACATGTGTTATATGTCAGTTATTGCATCAGAGGAGTTATATGATATTTATTGCATTACATGCATTATATGTCAATTATTATATCACAGGTGTTATATGAGAGTTATTGTATCAGAGGAGTTATATGCTATCTATTTCATTACATGCATTATATGTTAGTTATTGCATTAGATGAGTTATATGTTATTTATTGCATTTTTTTTTTTAGCCTATCCTTTACAGGACGTAGCTGTCAACACCAGCATCTTTCAGCTGTATGTTGATCTCTTGGCAAGATTACGCTCAGTAGTTTGCCATTGCTTTCTGAGCGGCCGGCTCAGTATCCCGCAAGTCACGAGCGGCGGTTGAACCGCCTCAGCTCTCGCTCCGCTACGAGACTCTGCGTGATAAACGGGATTACAGAGAGAAAGTGTTGTAACCCCACAGCCAGAGAGACCGGCATTTATAGCATTACATGCGTTATATGTCAGTTATTGTATAACGGGAGTTATATGTTATTTATTGCATTAAATTCTTTATATGTCAGTTATTGTATCACATGAGTTATATGTTGTTTATTGCATTACGTGTGTTATATGTCAATTATTGCATCGCAAGAGTTATTTGATATTTATTGTATTCATTCATGCATTCATTCATTCAATAGCATATCCTTTGCAGAACTTCGCTCCCATAACAACCTTCCGGAAAACCTCTCGATCATAAGCAAGATGTCCCGCGTCCGATACACCCGTCTGGAGATCATCCGCCACATCCTGCACCCACCTTCTCTTTGGCCTTCCTCTTCCTCTCTTCCCAGGCATATTCATTCTTTCATTCAGTAGCATGTCATTTGCAGAACCTCGCTGCCATAAAAACCTTCCGGAAAACGTCTCGATCATAAGCAAGATGTCCCGCGTCCGATACACCCATCTGGAGATCATCCGCCACATCCTGCACCTATCTTCTCTTTGACCTTCCTCTTCCTCTCTTCCCAGGCACATACCCCTCCATTATTGTTCTCTCCAAACTTTCATGACGTTTCAAGTACCAAAAATATTTCAATTTTCTTTGTTTTATCGTCTTTAATAGCCAACCTTCTTCAATATTCAGCTCTTGAAGTATGGATGCATTTGTTCTTTTCTTTACCCAAGATATTCTTAGAACTCGTCTATAACATTTATTTTCAAAAGCATGTGTGTGCTGTTCAGCTTGTTTAGTAAGTGTCCAGGTCTCACAGGCGTATGTTGCAATGGGAAAGATGCATGCTCTTAAAAATCTAATTTTTGTAGTTCTGTCTGTCCCACTCCATAATTTATTCAGTTGTTTTAGTCTTTGAAGAGCAATTGATAGTCGTCGTTTTATTTCTTTCATTGTGTCACCGTTGTTGGTAATCAATGACCCAAGATATTCAAAATTTTCCACCACCTCAAATTTTTCCTCATCTTATATATAAATTAGGATGTGCGTATGTATCTCTGTATGTATTTATGTATCTCTGTCCGTATGTCCTTTATTTGTTCGCGAACGGCCCATCCGATTGAGATGAAATTTTCTACACGCCTTCCTTTCATTCCAGAGATGCCAACTGTAATATTTTTTTAGTGTGAAATCGCCTGCTTACCCAGTATTATTTCATTTTTAATTTTTCATTGTAATTTCATATATCTCAGGGGACCTAACTCTATAAAAGTTATTTCAAGGGGCATAACTTTTCTGTATAACTTATAGTCATATTGTGGCATCGTTTTCAAAGATTTATAAACTCTTTGTCCATAGTTATGTACCGGCATATGAGTTATAATAAATAATGATACAATCTGTAAGGTATTTTCAAAGTTTTCATAAAAATAATGCACAATGCATAACATTGTAACTCATCTTTTTTTGCTTAAGAAGTTACTGTAGTCATGCAGGTGATTAGAAAGCGTTTTCATTAAAAATAATGGATGGTGTGTGGAAGGGCATTTTTTTAAGTTACTTTTTTTTATTGTATGAATTTAATGAGACGCTACCCGCCAGGAGCTGGGCGAAGTCACGCCGGGTCAGATAGATAGACAGACCCACCTTTTCGCTGCAGTTGTCTACTCCTCCTTTTCCTTCTTCTGCTGATGCTGCTGCCGCCGCTCCATTTACCCAAGTTAATTGTTGGGGGAAGATGTAAAGATCTTTCAAGTGCTCTTTCTAATGCTTTTTGTAAGTTGGTCTTCGTTTATCTAAGGTTGTTCTAACTGCAACCAATAAATGATTAGACAGACAGGCAGACAGACAGACAGAGAGGGACGGACGGACAGACAGACAGACAGACAGACAGTCGGTAACGGGAACGGGAACTTATATGACTACTTATATGAATTAAATGAGATGCTCCCCACCAAGGACTGGGCGATGCCGGGTCAGACAGACAGACAGACAGACAGACAGACAGACAGACAGTCGGTAACGGGAACGTGAGCTTATATGACTACTTATATGAATTAAATGAGATGCTCCCCACCAAGGACTGGGCGAAGCCGGGCCGAGTCAGCTAGTTAACATATATTTATGTCTCCATAGTAGTTTTATCTGTATGCATTATCTTTGTTTTTGCTATGTTAAGATATAAGTTGTGATTTTCACTATTCAATTGGGTTGAGGCTATTAGGTTTTCTATGCCATTCTGTGTTGTGGAAAGCAATACTGTATCATCAGCATATCGAATCTCTGGTATGTCATGACCACCGATATTTAGGGCATCATATAGCTCCCTGTTTATATCATCTCTTACATTTCTCATTATATTTTCGGCGTACAGGTTAAACAAATAGGGTGACAGCACGCAGCTCTGACGGACTCCTTGCTTGATGTCAAACCAATCTGATGTCTCGCCATCTATTCTAACTGCCGCTTGTTGGTCTAGATACAGCATTCTTATGAGTTGTATTCCATGTGGTGGAAAGCCCATATTCCTCATGATTTCCCAAAGTTTCAGATGTTGTACACAGTCAAATGCCTTTCAATAATCCACAAAACATGAGAATAGGTTTACATTAAATTCTCTGCACTTCTCTATTTTTAAACGCATATTGAGATAATTGCATAATTGAGATAATTATAAGTTCTATGTAATGAATGAATCACCAAAAAACTAGAAGTAGATTGTGAGCTTTACTAGAACACGATCACAAGAAATAAGTTGGAGGTTGTGACCAAAGCCTTCATCAGCACAGAACAAACAAACACAAACCAACACAAACCTGCATGAAACACGCTACATGACAATATTAATAAACTACATGACAATATTAATAAACTACATGACAATATTAATAAACTACATGAAAATATTATGGGTACTTATCTGAATCTGTATCCTAGCTTGGACTGAGTGACGACTGACACGCGTTCGACGGCTATCAGTGGATTGTATGGACCGGATGTCAAAGGTCAATACCGTCAGAACGGTATTGGCTAAACAACCCAGCGGGTAGAGGTTGGGGCGGAGAGGTGCCCATGTGGGCAAAAGTTAACATTTAGGAAGCGAAGATGTCGCGGACGCACTATGCAATTAGCAATTTCTCGTTCCGCGCTTGAAACACAGCTGCGGAAGATTTCATTGCGTTGGTTCTCACAGAGGGGCATGAGTAGCGGTCGCTCAAACGATTGCAAACCACTGAACTCAAAACTGCCAAGAAATCCCAAACATCAAGAATTATGCTGGGGCTGACTGCGACGTCCTGCAAAGAACATGCAAATACCTATTGGTGGACTATACAGCTGGGGGGGGGGGGGTGTGGGAGGGGGTGGGATTTGGAAGTTAAATGAAACTGTGTTGGACATTGAGGCCGTGAGGGGAGAGTGTACCCAACTGGAAGATGAGACGGTTTTCCAATGTTTGACGATCGCGTTCGTGGGATGCGCACGATTTGATCGCCGTGACCTGTATGTCAGCTACGCCAAAGTGGTCAGGACTGCTGAAGTGCATGGATACTGGTTTCTGGGCACCACTGTTGATGTCAGAAAGATGTTGTCTAAATCTGTCAGCAAGGCGTAAACCTGTCTGCACGATGTATCTCATGTCACAACGTGTGCAAGTAATCGCATAGATAATGTTGCGACTCGTACACGAGAAACCCTCACGGATGTGGAATGTCGTCTTAGGGAATACCACACTCTGGGTTTGAAGTACATGTGGGCAGGTCTTATAACGCGATCGAAGACAAGCCACCGTGCCAGGAAGAGACTTGTGAGGCTGGGGTAGACTGCTATGGACCAGCATATCCCTGAGGTTGCGACAAGGGGGAACTCTGAGAAGACATCACGATTGGTCAGGTCCGCCTGGAGAATGGATATATGACTCAGGAGAATGTTCTTGGCAGCAATATTGTGGGGATGGTAGGTTATTGTGACGAAAGGTCTATTATTTCGTGGGTTCTTCACTCTAAAACAAGCAGTTAAGGCACATATAAGACCAGTTGCGCAACATGCTCACTCTAGAACAAGCAGAAGAGGCATAAATAAGACGAGTTGCGCAACGTGCTCACACCTGAACAAGCAGTTGAGGCATAAATAAGACCAGTTGCCCATCGTGCACACTCAGGAAGAAGAAGCTGAATATAAATAAGACTATTTGTGAAACATTCTCACACTAGAAGAAGAAGTTGATGCATAATTAAGACAAGTTGCGCCACGTGCTCACTCCAAAACAAGCAGTTGGGGCATAAATAACATCATTTGCGCCACGTGCTCACTTCAGAACAAGCAGTTGGAGCATAAATAACATCAGTTGCGCCACGTGCTCACTTCAGAACAAACAGTTGGGGCATAAATAACATCAGTTGCACCACGCCCTCACTCCAGAACAAGCAGTTGGGGCATAAATAAATCAAATCAAATCAAATCAACTTTATTAGGGTCACAAATTGGGCGCGCAGGCCCGTCTTACATTCGGCCCTTCCAATCACTCGTCTTTTGTTCATCAAGAGCATTATACATTTACATAGGAAGAAAAATAAACATTGTGAAATGAATGTTGTAAACATAAACAAGGCTAATTACTATATTACGAGGCCCATCTCCCACCTATCCATACATCACCCTATCCACACACACACCCTCAACTACCCACACACACGAACACCAAGGGACACATACATACCTCACCAACCGACCCATCCCCCTCCCGCACATCCCCCACCCACACACACTGCCCTCACCTGATCCCCTAACCAAAACACACTCGTCACCCACAAACATTCCCCCACCAACCCACACATCCCACGCCCATCCACATACACATCCTAACTCACACATCCTCTCCCCACCCACACCTCAAACCACCCATCCCCCAGCCACATCTCCATCGACCAAATATTCCCCATCCACGCACACAATCCCCCACGAACCCACACATCGCACATCCACTCACACATCCCCAAACCATACACACACATCCCCACCAACTGACATGTCCCTACCCCCCCCCCCCCCCCCACACACACACACATCTCCCTAACCACCCATACATCCCCAATCCACTCACACACACCCTACCACCCACACATACAACTTCCACCCACCCACACATGCCTTAACCCAATCCCGCACCACCAAATCCCCCCACCCGCACATCACATACACCCCTACCACGCACTATTCCTAACCCACGCACCACACACACACATATCCCTCACCATCACATCCCCACTGACACACCACACACATATCCCCCACCCAGATACCACACAATATTCCCACGCACACCAAAACAGATACCCTTACCCATCTACCCCACATACCCCCACTCACACACCACAAAAATCCCCCCCACACACACACATACCTCACCCACACAATATCCCCAACCAACACACCACACACCTCTCCCCACCCACACACGCATTCCCTACCCGTCCACAAACACACACTCACTCACGCATACATCCTCCACTACGCACCCACACACCCACACCCACCCACCCCCAACCAAACATCTCTCGATCACAATACCCCTACACACACATCCTCCACCCACTCACACATCCCACCCCGACACATACAACTCCCTCACCCACCTACACATCCCTAAGCCACTCACACACCCCCACCCACACATTCCCCATGCACGCACACATCTCCCACCCACACACCCCCACATACTTCCCCCAACCACCACACATCCCCTACTCACCCACACATATACCCCACCCATACACACATTCCCCGCACCCATCACACACATCCCCCACACCACACACTATCCTCCACCCACACACATATCCTCACCCATACCACCATAAACATACCCTCCACCCACACATCATGCACACATCCCCCACCAACACACCGAAGACATATCTCAAACCCACACACCATACACTTCTCCCCACCCGCCCTTGCATCCCCAATCCACCCAACATAATCCCCTACCCACACAACCCCACCACCCACACATACTTCCTCAAACCATCCACACATCTCCACGCACATAAACACACATCCCCGCATCCGTCCCATACACATATCATCCACCCATACACACTTCCCCCACACCCATTCCCACACCCCTACTTTCACCCCACACATCCATCCACACATCCCACCAACACCCACAAATATCACTACCCACCAAATACCACACACCCCAACCCATCCAAACGCATACCCCCACCTACACATCACCCACCCACACATATCCCCACACTCACACACATCCTCCACACACACTCACACCTCCTCACATCTAGACACATACAAAATGTCTCACGTGAGCATTGAAACTAGTATGAACAAACTCTCACACTTTACTCACACACATACACTGACATTTGTCATGAGCAGTCTCATGAAAATGTTAAAAATGGAGAAAAATGTGTACATAAAAACTATGTGACGTAAAAATAGTGATGCTCTCTCTCTCTCTCTCTCTCTCTCTCTCTCTCTCTCTCTCTCTCACACACACATTCACTCTCCCGCTCTCCCGCTCACTCATTCACTCTCACGCATTCACTCTCCCGCTCACTCATTCACTCTCACGCATTCACTCTCCCGCTCACTCATTCACTCTCCCGCTCACTCATTCACTCTCACGCTCACTCATTCTGTCTCTCATTCACACTCACTGACTCTCTCACTCAAACTACAGTAATGAACATGAGTTTTATACATGATAAAATCAAATGGTATTTAACTGATAATATGACAGATGAGAATACACAAACATATGGATTCGCGTGTTACATAACATGCGTGTTACATGACATGAATCTGCTCAGCTCTCTCTCTCTCTCTCTCTCTCTCTCTCTCTCTCTCTCTCTCTCTCTCTCTCTCTCTGTATTCTTTCATATACACACACTCACACGCATGCGCGCGCTCACACACACACACACTAACACATCAACTCTCCCACTGTCTCACTCTCTCACACACAATCCTTCACACACAAACACACTCACTCTCTCAATCACACTCTCTCACACATACGCATGAACGCATGCACGCACGCAAACACTCCCTCACTCACTCTCACACATACACGTACGAATGCATGCACTGACACATTCCCCCACCATTTCTCGCTCAAGCACTCTCTACACACACACGCATGCACGTGCGCACACACATTCTCTCTCTCTCTCTCTCTCTCTCTCTCTCTCTCTCTCTCTCGCTCCCACACGCACACACATATGTAGTGAACAATTATAGTTAAACAATTATAATGAACAATTATACCAGTAAATGAATTATGGTGGCAGATAGTCGATATGGATTAAGTATTGAAAGAGTTTTCGGTTAAATGTGTAGGGACTCATTGGAGTTTTCAGATCTGGGGGCAGATCATTCCATAAGTGAGCACCAGAATAGGCCAAACATGTTTTGTATAGGTCCGATCTAGGCTTTGAGACATGTAACAAATTTAGGCGCTTGCTGTTCATTGCATTAGATTGAATCAGCGGCAGAAGATACTCTGGGGTGTTTTGAGATATAATTTTATTAACTAATTTGGCTTTGTTGAAAAGGAAGCGCTTTTGAAGTGGTAGAAGTCTTAGATGACTGTACAAATTATTAACTTTCAACGTGCTTTTTGCCAGAAACCAGACGAATAGCGCGGTTTTTTTAGAGAACATAGTCGTTTTAAATTAGATTTAGGGCAACCATCCCAAACTATGGAACAGTAATCGAGATGTGATTGGATATGGCATGTATAGAATATTTTTCGTTTTCTTTTCTTCCAGGAAGTGCTGAATGTTAGCAAGTTGGTAAACTTTTTGTGCTATTTTCTTGGTAAGAACGTGAACATGAGAGCTCCAGCTCAAATGGATGTCAATTAAAAGACCTAGTGTTTTATGTACAGTCACATTAACTATAGGTAACTTGTCTATGTGGAGTTCGAGCGGTGATCCAGTTATGGCTAGTGTCTGTAGTTTTTATCTGGTCGTTATTAGCATGGATTTGGTTTTGTCGATGTTAATTTGCATGCGGTTTTCATTGCTCCATCTAGTAAGATTATCAAGTTCCTTTTGTAAAGAATTCTCTAATTCACTACGGTTTTCTTGACTAGTATATATAGTACAGTCGTCTGCAAATAGATCACAAGTTGTATTGATATATAAAGGAAGATCATTAATATAAACTGCAAAAAGCAGCGGACCTAGTATTGAGCCCTGAGGCACACCAATATTAAGCTGTGTGGGTCTTGATAGACAGTTGTTGAAGGACACGACTTGTTGTCTGTCGGATAGAAATGATGTGATTATGTTCACCATGTTGGTGCTTGTCTTCATTTGTTTTAGTTTTCTAATTAAAATATCGTGATCTACCACATCAAAAGCTTTTTTAAAGTCTACAAACACCGCTCCACAAATTCTACCGTTGTTGATGTTTAAGTGCCAGTTATCGGTATTTGTGTTAGAGCACTATGGCAAGAATATTTAGGTCGAAACCCAGATTGACTGTTAATTATTAGATCGTTGTTAATTAAATGGTGTAACGTTATTTTAAGAATGTGTTTTTCTAGTGGTTTTGATAGCGACGATAGTAAGGAAATAGGTCTATAATTACCTAAAACGCTATTATCGATTGAGCCATTTTTAATTAGCGGAAACACTTTAGCAATTTTAAATGCAGATGGAAAGTAGTTTTTGGCCAGGCACTGGTTATATATGAACGTTAAGGACTCGCTAATGACTGGTGCAGCACAACGAAGAATTCTATTACTGATACCATCTAGGCCGTGTGAGTTTGTTGATTTGAGGTTTAAGAGATATTTATAAACGTCTGCAACAGACATTAAAGGAATCTCAGCGGGAATATTTCTGGTGCCCTTCTCCTCACAGAATGATGCCAGTGAACTTAAATTACACGATGAGTCAGGTATTGAAGACTTTAGATTCTCTATTTCTGATTGAAAGAACCAACTGAATTCATCGCATGTTATAGAATTTGGTATTGCTGATTCTGTAGGGCGTTTCTTATTGGTTAGCAAGTTAATAGCCTTCCATATATTTGTACTTGTTGAATTATCTACAAGCAAATTTTTAAAATGATCTTTTTTTATCCTACGAATTTCATATTTAACTGTATTCCTTAGTCTGCGGTAATTGATGAAGTCTTTATTTTTGTGTGCTGTATCTCGCTCTCTCATGATTTCCAGCACTTCTCTAGTGACCCATGGGGATTTATGTTGATTTTTGACTCGAACTTCTTTGATTGGTACGTGTTTATCGAACACATTGTAGACTGTCTTCGTCCAGAAAGCTAATGCATCGTCCGGGTCAGGAAGTTGGTAAACGTGATCAAGGGCTGCGTTTTTTAAGTCTTGCAAAAATAAATCTTGGTTGAATGCTTTAAAATTTCTAAATTTGATACTTACATGTTTATGTTTAAGAGATTTGAACCCAATTCTTGACCATATACAACATACCGGGTAGTGGTCACTAACTGTACTAACAGGAACAGAACATTCAATAATATTATCTGGACAAGTAACATATATATGATCAATTATAGTTGAGGATGTGTCAGTAACCCTTGTGGGACGGTTTATTAGTTGTTTGAAATTGTAAGAAAGAATGATATCGTCCCATGTCTGGTTGGATTTACTAATATCTATGTTGAAGTCACCTAGTATCATAACTTATCTACCTGCTGTAAACACTCTATCCATCATTGTAGTGAAGCAGTCATTCCAACTGTACCCGGCACAAGGATTCCTATATAGGTATCCAATGAGAAACGGTTGTTGGCTGGCTGGCTTCACCTCTAACCAAACACATTCTATCTCTACTGTCTCGAGATCACTTCTACGGGAACAGTTTAGGGAATTGGAAATGTATACAGCAATACCTGTCTCTAATTTTTGATTTGCATCTTTCCGAATTGCTTTAAACCCCTTAAGTGCGATTTCGGAATCGGTTATTTTGTCGTTAAGACGACTTTCTGTGATTCCAAACACATGGAACTGTTTGGACAGTATTACCGAGAGCTCAGGTAATTTGTTGAGCAGATGAAAGATGTTGAGATGGCCTATATATAGACCATTTTTGTTGAGGCACTGATCGTGATTGGCGAACTTTACAAACTAAAAGGAAGATGTCGCTTGTGGTATACAAATTGCAGGGATTTTGAAACTTTATTTAGAAATAGTTAAGGCTGTTAGAGGGGGCAGGAAAATGTCTTTGCTGGAGTGATATCATGAATGCTTGGTGCAGGGCTGCCGGATTGTATCGCATTAGCTGCTAAAGTTGACGGTTCAACTCATAGGGTTGTAGATTACCGTCCAGCGAGGGATTGCTATGAGTGTCACCGGAAGTGCCTACATTAGAAGCAGGCATCGGCGGCACAGCACCATTTTTTAACGGTGTCCCCTTTGACATCATAGAGGGAGACTGTTTTACGGGCAAGGTATACAACAATAACATTAGTTGCGCCACGTGCTCACTCCATAACAAACAGTTGGGGCATAAATAACATCAGTTGTACAACGTCCTCACTCCAGAGCAAGCAGCTGGGGCATAAATATGAGTTGCGCCACGTGCTCTCTCCAGAACAAGCATTTGGATCATAAATAACACCAGTTGCGTGACGTGCTCACTTAAGAACAAGCAGTTGGGGCATAAATAACATCAGTTGCGCCACGTGATCACTCCATAACAAGCAGTTGGGGCATAAATAACAACAGTTGCGCCACGTGCTCGCTTCAAAACAAGTAGTTGGTGCATAAATAACATCAATTACGCCACGTAGAACAAGCAGTTGGGGCATAAATAACATCAGTTGCGCCACGTGCTCTCTTCAGAACAAGCAGTTGGGGCATAAAGAACATCAGTTGTCCCACGTCCTCACTGAAAAACAAGCAGTTGGGGCACAAATAACATCAGTTGCACCACGTGCTCACTCCAGAACAAACAGTTGGGGCAAAAATAACACCAGTTGCGCCACGTGCTCACTGCAAAACAAGAAATGGGGACATAAATAACATCAGTTGCGCCACGTGCTCATTCCAAAACAAGAATTTGGGTCATAAATAACATCAGTTTCGCCACGTGCTCACTTCAGAACAAGCAGTTAGGGCATAAACAACATCAGTTGCGCCACGTGCTCACTTCAGAACAACCATTTGGGGCATAAATAACATCAGTTACGCTACGTCCTCACTCCAAAACAAGCATTTGGGGCATAAATAACATCAATTGCGCCACGTGCTCTCTCCAGAAGAAGCATTTGGGGCATAAATAACATCAATTGCGCCACGTGCTCTCTCCAGAAGAAGCATTTGGGGCATAAATTACATCAGTTGCGCCACGTGCTCACTTCAGAACAATCAGTTGAAGCATAAATAACATCAGTTGCGCCACGTGAGTACTTCAAAACCAGAAGTTGGGGCATAAATAACATTAGTTGCGCTCGTGCTCACTTCAGAACAAGAAGTTGGGGCATAAATAACATTAGTTGCGCCACGTGCTCACTCGAAAACAAGCAATTTGGCCATAAATAACATCAATTGCACTACGTGCTCAGTCCAGAACAAGCAGTTGGGGCAAAAATAACATCAGTTGCGCCACTTGATCACTCCAAAACCAGCAGTTGGAACATACATAACAGCAATTGTACCGCATGCTCAATCCAGAACAAGCAGTTGGCGCAAAAACAGAATCAGTTCCACCACGTGCTCTCTCAAGAACAAGCAGCTGGGGCATAAATAACATTAGTCGCGCCACGTGCTCACATCAGAACAAACAGTTGGGGCATAAATAACATCAGTTGCGCCACGTGCTTACTCCAGAACAAAATGTTAGGGCACAAATAACATCAGTTGCTCAACGTGCTCACTTCAGAGCAAACAATTGGGGCATAAATAACAGCAGTTGCGCAACGTCCTCACTACAGAATAAGCAGCTGGGGCATATAAATCATCATTTTCGCCACGTGCTCTCTCCAGAAGAAGCAATTGGGGCATAAATAACATCAGTTGGACAAGTGCTCACTCCAGAACAAGCATTTGGATCATAAATAACATCAGTTCCGCCACGTGCTCACTTCAGAACATGCAGTTGGGGCATATATATCATCAATTGCGCCACGTGCTCTCTCCAGAAGAAGCAGTTGGGGCATAAATAACATCATTTGCGACAGGTGCTCATTCCATAACACACAGTTGGAGCATAAATTATATCAGCTGCGCCACGTGCTCACCCCAAAACAAGCAGTTATGTTGCGCGACGTGCTCACTCCTGAGCAAGCAGTTAGGGCATAAATAACATCAGTTTCGCGACGTGCTCTCTTCAGAACAAGCAGTTGGGGCATAAAGAACATAAGTTGCGCCACGTCCTCACTGCAAAACAAGCAGTTGGGGCACAAATACCATCAGTTGCACCACGTGCTCACTCCAGAACAACCAGTTGGGGCAAAAATAACATCAGTTGCGCCACGTGCTCACTGCAAACCAAGCAGTGGGGGCATAAATAACATCAGTTGCACCACGTGCTCACTGCAAAACAAGCAGTGGGGTCATAAATAACATCAGTTGCGCAAAGTGCTCACTCCAAAACATGCAGTTGGGGCATAAATAACATCAGTTGCGCCACGTGCTCACTGCAAACCAAGCAGTTGGGGCATAAATAACATCAGTTGCGCCACGTGCTCACTTCAGAACAAGCATTTGGGGCATAAATAACATCAGTTGCACTACGTGCTAACTCCAAAACAAGCAGTTGGGGCATAAATAACATAAGTTGCGCCACGTGCTCACTCCTGAACAAGCATTTGGGGTATAAATAACATCAGTTGCGCCACGTGCTCTCTCCAGAACAAGCAGTTGGGGCATAAATAAAATCCGTTGCACCACGTGCTCAGTCCAGAACAAGCAGTTGGGGCATAAATAACATCAGTTGCGCCACGTACTCACTCCATAACAAGCAGTTAGGCACTGTCAGCGACTTGTCCGCTGCAGCTTCTCAAGACTCCGCTACTTTCGCACTGCACGAAATAACAATTCATGACATTTGCGAAAGGAATGCAATTTATTCAGAGCCAACATTTAAATGGCTCTACGAGCGTTATGTTTCATCATCATTACACAACAAGAATGCATTAACGTGATGATAGATGATGCTAGCATTTCACAATCTAAATGAACAGCCCTATGTTTGCCTATGGCCTAGAAAGCTATCGCATTGGTCAAGGATACGTCTGCTCTCTCTACCGTCTCCAGTCAGTCTGTCCACACGCTACACATTGCGTGGACAAGCACGGACACTTTACTCTCCGTGCAGTAGCTATTATTGCGTGCCTGGTCTTGCCAGCACGCCGGCTGGTGAGTTCGAGTAACCTGGCATATCACGGTTACTCGCAAGGACCAGCTACCCAATTGCTTGGGGGAAAGCCCTCGCTCATCTGTACTTATCGACCTCTGGTCTGACACAAATGTGTCTCCTTGTGAGGTTATTAATAGTACTCGGTGTCTCTCCTGTCTGGTGTCTCTCTACTAGACTAGTGTTAACTCATTACTCCTGTAAGGCCTTATTGGGGATGCTGACAGGCACAAATAACATCATTTGCGCCACGTGCATACTTCAAACTCAGCAGTTGGGGCATAAATAGCATTAGTTGCGCCACGTGCTCACTTCAGCACAAGAAGGTGGGGCCTAAATAACATCAGTTGCACCATGTGCCCACTCGAAAACAAGCAATTTGGGCATAAATAACATCAATTGCACTACGTGCTCAGTCCAGAACAAGCAGCTGGGGCAAAAATAACATCAGTTACGCCACTTGATTACTCCAAAACAAGCAGTTGGAACATACATAACATCAATTGCACCGCGTGCTCACTCTAGAACAAGCATATGGCGGACAAATAGCACCAGTTCCACCACGTGCTCTCTCCAGAACAAGCAGCTGGCGCATAAATAACATTAGTTGCACTGCGTGCTCACATCAGAACAAACAGTTGGAGCATAAATAACATCAGTTGCGCCACGTGCTTACTCCAGAACACAATGTTGGGGCATAAATAACATCAGTTTGCTCAACGTGCTCACTTCAGAGCAAACAGTTGGGGCATAAATAACAGCAGCTGCGCAACGTCCTCACTCCAGAACAAGCAGCTGGGGCATATATATCATTAGTTGCGCCACGTGCTCTCTCCAGAAGAAGCAATTGGGGCATAAATAACATCATTTGCACCACGTGCTCACTTCAGAACAAGCAGTTAGGGCATATATATATATATATCAGCAGTTGCGAAACGTGCTCTCTCCAGAACAAGCAGTTGGGGCATAAATAACATCATTTGCGCCGCGTGCTCACTCCAGAACAAGCAGTTGGAGCATAAATAATATCAGCGGCGCCATGTGCTCACTTCAGAACAAACAGTTGGGGCATAAATAACATCAGTAGCACCAGGTCCTCACTCCAGAACAAGCATTTGTGGCATAAATAACATCAGTTGCGCAACGTGCTAACTCCAGAACAAACAGTTGGGGCATAGATAACATCAGTTGCGCAACGTGCTCACTTCAGAACAAACAGTTGGAGCATAAATAACATCAGTTGCACAACCTCCTTACTCCAGAACAAGCAGCTGGCACATGAATATCATCAATTGCGCCACGTGCTCATTCAGAAGAAGCAGGTAGGGCATACATAACATCAGTTTCGCAACGTGCTTACTCAAGAAAAATTATTTAGGGCATAAATAACATCAGTTGCGCCAAGTGCTCACTCCAAAACAAGCAGTTGGGGCAAAAGATAACATCATTTGCAACACGTTCTCACACCAGAAAATGCAGTTGGTTCACAAATACCATTAGTTGCGCCACGTGCTCACTCCATAACAAGCAGTTGGGGCATAAATAACAACATTTGCGCCACGTGCTCGCTTCACAACAAGCAGTTGGTGCATAAATAACATCAGTTACGCCACGTGCTCACTCCAGAACAAGCAGTTGGGGCATAAATAACATCAGTTACGCCACGTTCTCAATTCAGAACAAGCAGTTGGGGCATAAGAACATCAGTTGCGCCACGTCCTCACTGCAAAACAAGACGTTGGGGCATAAATAACATCAATGTGCCACGTGATCTCTCCAGAAGAAGCAATTGGGGCATAAATAATATCATTTGCGTCACGTGCGTACTTCAAAACCAGCAGTTGGGGCATAAATAACATTAGTTGCGCCACGTGCTCACTTCAGAACAAGAAGTTGGGGCTTAAATAACATCAGTTGCGCCACGTGCTCACTCGAAAACAAGCAATTTGGGCATAAATAACATCAATTGCACTACGTGCTCAGTCCAAAACAAGCAGTTGGGGTAAAAATAACATCAGTTGCGCCACTTGAATACTCCAAAACCAGCAGTTGGAACATACATAACATCAATTGCACCGCGTGCTCACTCCCGAACAAGCAGTTGGCGCAAAAACAGCATCAGTTCCACCACGTGCTCTCTCCAGAACAAGCAGCTAGGGCATAAATAACATAAGTCGCGCCACATGCTCACATCAGAACAAACAGTTGGGGAATAAATAACATCAATTGCGCCACGTGCTTACCCCAGAACAAAATGTTGGGGCACAAATAACATCAGTTGCTCAACGTGCTCACTTCAGAGGAAACAGTTGGGGCATAAATAACAACAGTTGCGCCACGTGCTCGCTTCAAAACAAGCAGTTGGTGCATAAATAACATCAGTTGTGCCACGTACTCACTCCAGAACAAGCAGTTGAAGCATAAATAACATCAGTTGCACCACGTGCTCATTCAAAAACAAGCAGTTGTGCATAAATAACATCTGTTGCACCACGTGCTCATTCATAAACAAGCAGTTGGGGCATAAAAAACATCAGTTGCACTACGTGCTCATTCAAAAACATGCATTTGGGGCATAAATAACATCAGTTGCCATTGATGCTCATTCAAAAACAAGCAGTTGGAGCATAAATAACATCAGTTGCACCACGTGCTCATTCAAATACAAGCTGTTGGGGCATAAAAAACATCAGTTGCACTACGTGCTCATTCAAAAACATGCATTTGGGGCATAAATAACATCAGTTGCACCACGTGCTCATTCAAAAACAAGCATTTGGGGCATAAATAACATCAGTTAAACCACGTACTCTATCATGAACAAGCAGTTGGGGCATAAATAACATCAGTTGCACCACGTGCTCATTCAAAAACATGCATTTGGGGCATAAATAACATCAGTTGCACCACGTGCTCATTCAAAAACAAGCAGTTGGTGCATAAATAACATCAGTTGCACCACGTGCTCATTTATAAACAAGCAGTTGGGGCATAAATAACATCAGTTGCACCAGGTGCTCATTCAAAAACAAGCTGTTGGGGCATAAATAACATCTGTTGGACCACATGCTCATTTAAAAACAAGCAGTTGGGGAATAAATAACATCAGTTGCACCACGTGCTCATTCAAAAACAAGCTGTTGGGGCATAAATAACACCAGTTGCACCACGTGCTCATTCAAAAAGAAGCTGTTGGGGCATAAATAACATCAGTTGCACCACGTGCTCATTCATAATGAAGCAGCTGGGGCATAAAAAACATCAGTTGCACTACGTGCTCATTCAAAAATAAGCAGTTGGAGCATAAATAACATCAGATGCACCACGTGCTCATTCAAAAACAAGCAGTTGGGGCATAAATAACATCAGTTGCAACACGTGCTCATTCAAAAACAAGCTGTTGGGGCATAAATAACATCAGTTGCACCACGTGCTCATTCATAAAGAAGCAGTTGGAGCATAAATAACATCAGTTGCACCACGTGCTCATTCAAAAACAAGCAGTTGGGGCATAAATAACATCAGTTGCACCACGTGCTCATTCAAAAACAAGCATTTGGGGCATAAATAACATCAGTTAAACCACGTACTCTATCATGAACAAGCAAGTGGGGCATAAATAACATCAGTTGCACCACGTGCTCATTCAATAACAAGCTGTTGGGGCATAAATAACATCAGTTGCACAACGTGCTCATTCACAAACAAGCAGTTGGGGCATAAATAACATCACTTGCACCACGTGCTCATTCAAAAACAAGCTGTTGGGGCATAAATAACATCAGTTGCACCACGTGCTCATTCATAAAGAAGCAGTTGGGGCATAAAAAACATCAGTTGCACCATGTGCTCATTAAAAAACAAGCAGTTGGAGCATAAATAACATCAGATGCACCACGTGCTCATTCAAAAACAAGCAGTAGGGGCATAAATAACACCAGTAGCACCACGTGCTCATTCAAAAACAAGCAGTTGGGGCATAAATATCATCAGTTGCACCACGTGCTCATTCAAAAACAAGCTGTTGGGGCATAAATAATATCAGTTGCACCAAGTGCTCATTCAAAAACAAGCAGTTGGGGCATATATAACATCAGTTGCACCACGTGCTCATTCAAAAACAAGCTGTTGGGGCATAAATAACATCAGTTGCACCACGTGCTCATTCATAAAAAAGCAGTTGGGGCATAAAAAACATCAGTTGCACCACATGCTCATTCAAAATCAAGCAGTTGGGGTGTAAATAAAATCAGTTGCACCACATGCTCATTAAAAAACAAGCAGTTGGGGCATAAATAACATCAGTAGCACAACGTGCTCATTCAAAAATAAGCAGTTGGGGCATAAATAACATCAGTTGCACCACGTGCTCATTCAAAAACAAGCTGTTGGGGCATAAATAACATCAGTTGCACCACGTGCTCATTCATAAAGAAGCAGTTGGGGCATAAAAAACATCAGTTGCACCACGTGCTCTTTCAAAAACAAGCAGTTGGAGCATAAATAACATCAGTTGCACCACGTGTCCATTCAAAAACAAGCAGTTGGGGCATAAATAACATCAGTTGCACCACGTGCTCATTCAAAAACAAGCTGTTGAGGCATAAATAACATCAGTTGCACCACGTGCTCATTCATAAAGAAATAGTTGGAGCATAAATAACATCAGTTTCACCACGTGCTCATTCAAAAACAAGCAGTTGGGGCATAAATAACATCAGTTGCACCACGTGCTCATTCAAAAACAAGCTGTTGGGGCATAAATAACATCAGTTGCACCACGTGCTCATTCATAAAGAAGCAGTTGGGGCATAAAAACATCAGTTGCACCACGTGCTCATTAAAAAACAAGCAGTTGGAGCATAAATGACATCAGTTGCACCACGTGCTCATTCAAAAACAAGCAGTTGGGGCATAAATAACATCAGTTGCACCACGTGCTCATTCAAAAACAAGCAGTTGGGGTATAAATAACATCAGTTGCACCACGTGCTCATTCAAAAACAAGCAGTTGGGGCAAAAGATAACATCATTTGCAACACATTCTCACACCAGAAAATGCAGTTGGTTCACAAATACCATTAGTTGCGCCACGTGCTCACTCCATAACAAGCAGTTGGGCCATAAATAACAACATTTGCGCCACGTGCTCGCTTCACAACAAGCAGTTGGTGCATAAATAACATCAGTTACGCCACGTGCTCACTCCAGAACAAGCAGTTGGGGCATAAATAACATCAGTTACGCCACGTTCTCTCTTCAGAACAAGCAGTTGGGGCATAAGAACATCAGTTGTGCCACGTCGTCACTGCAAAACAAGACGTTGGGGCACAAATAACATCAGTTGCACCACGTGCTCACTCCAGAACAAACAGTTGGGGCAAAAATAACATCAGTTGCGCCACGTGCTCACTGCAAAACAAGCAGTGGGGACATAAATAACATCAGTTGCGCCACGTGCTCACTCCAAAACAAGAAGTTGGGGCATAAATAACATCAGTTGCGCCACGTGCTCACTTCAGAACAAGCAGTTGGGGCATAAATAACATCAATGTGCCACGTGATCTCTCCAGAAAAAGCAATTGGGGCATAAATAATATCATTTGCGTCACGTGCGTACTTCAAAACCAGCAGTTGGGGCATAAATAACATTAGTTGTGCCACGTGCTCAGTCCAAAACAAGCAGTTGGGGTAAAAATAACATCAGTTGCACCACGTGCTCATTCAAAAACAAGCTGTTGGGGCATAAATAACATCAGTTGCACCACGTGATCATTCATAATGAAGCAGCTGGGGCATTAAAAACATCAGTTGCACTACGTGCTCATTCAAAAACAAGCAGTTGGAGCATAAATAACATCAGATGCACCACGTGCTCATTCAAAAACAAGCAGTTGGGGCATAAATAACATCAGTTGCAACACGTGCTCATTCAAAAACAAGCTGTTGGGGCATAAATAACATCAGTTGCACCACGTGCTCATTCATAAAGAAGCAGTTGGAGCATAAATAACATCAGTTGCACCACGTGCTCATTCAAAAACAAGCATTTGGGGCATAAATAACATCAGTTGCACCACGTGCTCATTCAAATACAAGCTGTTGGGGCATAAAAAACATCAGTTGCACTACGTGCTCATTCAAAAACATGCATTTGGGGCATAAATAACATCAGTTGCACCACGTGCTCATTCAAATACAAGCTGTTGGGGCATAAAAAACATCAGTTGCACTACGTGCTCATTCAAAAACATGCATTTGGGGCATAAATAACATCAGTTGCACCACGTGCTCATTCAAAAACAAGCATTTGGGGCATAAATAACATCAGTTAAACCACGTACTCTATCATGAACAAGCAGTTGGGGCATAAATAACATCAGTTGCACCACGTGCTCATTCAAAAACATGCATTTGGGGCATAAATAACATCAGTTGCACCACGTGCTCATTCAAAAACAAGCAGTTGGTGCATAAATAACATCAGTTGCACCACGTGCTCATTTATAAACAAGCAGTTGGGGCATAAATAACATCAGTTGCAACACGTGCTCATTCAAAAACAAGCTGTTGGGGCATAAATAACATCAGTTGCACCACGTGCTCATTCATAAAGAAGCAGTTGGAGCATAAATAACATCAGTTGCACCACGTGCTCATTCAAAAACAAGCAGTTGGGGCATAAATAACATCAGTTGCACCACGTGCTCATTCAAAAACAAGCATTTGGGGCATAAATAACATCAGTTAAACCACGTACTCTATCATGAACAAGCAAGTGGGGCATAAATAACATCAGTTGCACCACGTGCTCATTCAATAACAAGCTGTTGGGGCATAAATAACATCAGTTGCACAACGTGCTCATTCACAAACAAGCAGTTGGGGCATAAATAACATCACTTGCACCACGTGCTCATTCAAAAACAAGCTGTTGGGGCATAAATAACATCAGTTGCACCACGTGCTCATTCATAAAGAAGCAGTTGGGGCATAAAAAACATCAGTTGCACCATGTGCTCATTAAAAAACAAGCAGTTGGAGCATAAATAACATCAGATGCACCACGTGCTCATTCAAAAACAAGCAGTAGGGGCATAAATAACACCAGTAGCACCACGTGCTCATTCAAAAACAAGCAGTTGGGGCATAAATATCATCAGTTGCACCACGTGCTCATTCAAAAACAAGCTGTTGGGGCATAAATAATATCAGTTGCACCAAGTGCTCATTCAAAAACAAGCAGTTGGGGCATATATAACATCAGTTGCACCACGTGCTCATTCAAAAACAAGCTGTTGGGGCATAAATAACATCAGTTGCACCACGTGCTCATTCATAAAAAAGCAGTTGGGGCATAAAAAACATCAGTTGCACCACATGCTCATTCAAAATCAAGCAGTTGGGGTGTAAATAAAATCAGTTGCACCACATGCTCATTAAAAAACAAGCAGTTGGGGCATAAATAACATCAGTAGCACAACGTGCTCATTCAAAAATAAGCAGTTGGGGCATAAATAACATCAGTTGCACCACGTGCTCATTCAAAAACAAGCTGTTGGGGCATAAATAACATCAGTTGCACCACGTGCTCATTCATAAAGAAGCAGTTGGGGCATAAAAAACATCAGTTGCACCACGTGCTCTTTCAAAAACAAGCAGTTGGAGCATAAATAACATCAGTTGCACCACGTGTCCATTCAAAAACAAGCAGTTGGGGCATAAATAACATCAGTTGCACCACGTGCTCATTCAAAAACAAGCTGTTGAGGCATAAATAACATCAGTTGCACCACGTGCTCATTCATAAAGAAATAGTTGGAGCATAAATAACATCAGTTTCACCACGTGCTCATTCAAAAACAAGCAGTTGGGGCATAAATAACATCAGTTGCACCACGTGCTCATTCAAAAACAAGCTGTTGGGGCATAAATAACATCAGTTGCACCACGTGCTCATTCATAAAGAAGCAGTTGGGGCATAAAAACATCAGTTGCACCACGTGCTCATTAAAAAACAAGCAGTTGGGGTGTAAATAAAATCAGTTGCACCACATGCTCATTAAAAAACAAGCAGTTGGGGCATAAATAACATCAGTAGCACAACGTGCTCATTCAAAAATAAGCAGTTGGGGCATAAATAACATCAGTTGCACCACGTGCTCATTCAAAAACAAGCTGTTGGGGCATAAATAACATCAGTTGCATCACGTGCTCATTCATAAAGAAGCAGTTGGGGCATAAAAAACATCAGTTGCACCACGTGCTCTTTCAAAAACAAGCAGTTGGAGCATAAATAACATCAGTTGCACCACGTGTCCATTCAAAAACAAGCAGTTGGGGCATAAATAACATCAGTTGCACCACGTGCTCATTCAAAAACAAGCTGTTGAGGCATAAATAACATCAGTTGCACCACGTGCTCATTCATAAAGAAATAGTTGGAGCATAAATAACATCAGTTTCACCACGTGCTCATTCAAAAACAAGCAGTTGGGGCATAAATAACATCAGTTGCACCACGTGCTCATTCAAAAACAAGCTGTTGGGGCATAAATAACATCAGTTGCACCACGTGCTCATTCATAAAGAAGCAGTTGGGGCATAAAAACATCAGTTGCACCACGTGCTCATTAAAAAACAAGCAGTTGGAGCATAAATGACATCAGTTGCACCACGTGCTCATTCAAAAACAAGCAGTTGGGGCATAAATAACATCAGTTGCACCACGTGCTCATTCAAAAACAAGCAGTTGGGGTATAAATAACATCAGTTGCACCACGTGCTCATTCAAAAACAAGCAGTTGGGGCAAAAGATAACATCATTTGCAACACATTCTCACACCAGAAAATGCAGTTGGTTCACAAATACCATTAGTTGCGCCACGTGCTCACTCCATAACAAGCAGTTGGGCCATAAATAACAACATTTGCGCCACGTGCTCGCTTCACAACAAGCAGTTGGTGCATAAATAACATCAGTTACGCCACGTGCTCACTCCAGAACAAGCAGTTGGGGCATAAATAACATCAGTTACGCCACGTTCTCTCTTCAGAACAAGCAGTTGGGGCATAAGAACATCAGTTGTGCCACGTCGTCACTGCAAAACAAGACGTTGGGGCACAAATAACATCAGTTGCACCACGTGCTCACTCCAGAACAAACAGTTGGGGCAAAAATAACATCAGTTGCGCCACGTGCTCACTGCAAAACAAGCAGTGGGGACATAAATAACATCAGTTGCGCCACGTGCTCACTCCAAAACAAGAAGTTGGGGCATAAATAACATCAGTTGCGCCACGTGCTCACTTCAGAACAAGCAGTTGGGGCATAATTAACATCAATGTGCCACGTGATCTCTCCAGAAAAAGCAATTGGGGCATAAATAATATCATTTGCGTCACGTGCGTACTTCAAAACCAGCAGTTGGGGCATAAATAACATTAGTTGTGCCACGTGCTCAGTCCAAAACAAGCAGTTGGGGTAAAAATAACATCAGTTGCACCACGTGCTCATTCAAAAACAAGCTGTTGGGGCATAAATAACATCAGTTGCACCACGTGCTCATTCATAATGAAGCAGCTGGGGCATTAAAAACATCAGTTGCACTACGTGCTAATTCAAAAACAAGCAGTTGGAGCATAAATAACATCAGATGCACCATGTGCTCATTCAAAAACAAGCAGTTGGGGCATAAATAACATCAGTTGCAACACGTGCTCATTCAAAAACAAGCTGTTGGGGCATAAATAACATCAGTTGCACCACGTGCTCATTCATAAAGAAGCAGTTGGAGCATAAATAACATCAGTTGCACCACGTGCTCATTCAAAAACAAGCATTTGGGGCATAAATAACATCAGTTGCACCACGTGCTCATTCAAATACAAGCTGTTGGGGCATAAAAAACATCAGTTGCACTACGTGCTCATTCAAAAACATGCATTTGGGGCATAAATAACATCAGTTGCACCACGTGCTCATTCAAATACAAGCTGTTGGGGCATAAAAAACATCAGTTGCACTACGTGCTCATTCAAAAACATGCATTTGGGGCATAAATAACATCAGTTGCACCACGTGCTCATTCAAAAACAAGCATTTGGGGCATAAATAACATCAGTTAAACCACGTACTCTATCATGAACAAGCAGTTGGGGCATAAATAACATCAGTTGCACCACGTGCTCATTCAAAAACATGCATTTGGGGCATAAATAACATCAGTTGCACCACGTGCTCATTCAAAAACAAGCAGTTGGTGCATAAATAACATCAGTTGCACCACGTGCTCATTTATAAACAAGCAGTTGGGGCATAAATAACATCAGTTGCACCAGGTGCTCATTCAAAAACAAGCTGTTGGGGCATAAATAACATCTGTTGGACCACATGCTCATTTAAAAACAAGCAGTTGGGGAATAAATAACATCAGTTGCACCACGTGCTCATTCAAAAACAAGCTGTTGGGGCATAAATAACACCAGTTGCACCACGTGCTCATTCAAAAAGAAGCTGTTGGGGCATAAATAACATCAGTTGCACCACGTGCTCATTCATAATGAAGCAGCTGGGGCATAAAAAACATCAGTTGCACTACGTGCTCATTCAAAAATAAGCAGTTGGAGCATAAATAACATCAGATGCACCACGTGCTCATTCAAAAACAAGCAGTTGGGGCATAAATAACATCAGTTGCAACACGTGCTCATTCAAAAACAAGCTGTTGGGGCATAAATAACATCAGTTGCACCACGTGCTCATTCATAAAGAAGCAGTTGGAGCATAAATAACATCAGTTGCACCACGTGCTCATTCAAAAACAAGCATTTGGGGCATAAATAACATCAGTTAAACCACGTACTCTATCATGAACAAGCAAGTGGGGCATAAATAACATCAGTTGCACCACGTGCTCATTCAATAACAAGCTGTTGGGGCATAAATAACATCAGTTGCACAACGTGCTCATTCACAAACAAGCAGTTGGGGCATAAATAACATCACTTGCACCACGTGCTCATTCAAAAACAAGCTGTTGGGGCATAAATAACATCAGTTGCACCACGTGCTCATTCATAAAGAAGCAGTTGGGGCATAAAAAACATCAGTTGCACCATGTGCTCATTAAAAAACAAGCAGTTGGAGCATAAATAACATCAGATGCACCACGTGCTCATTCAAAAACAAGCAGTAGGGGCATAAATAACACCAGTAGCACCACGTGCTCATTCAAAAACAAGCAGTTGGGGCATAAATATCATCAGTTGCACCACGTGCTCATTCAAAAACAAGCTGTTGGGGCATAAATAATATCAGTTGCACCAAGTGCTCATTCAAAAACAAGCAGTTGGGGCATATATAACATCAGTTGCACCACGTGCTCATTCAAAAACAAGCTGTTGGGGCATAAATAACATCAGTTGCACCACGTGCTCATTCATAAAAAAGCAGTTGGGGCATAAAAAAACATCAGTTGCACCACATGCTCATTCAAAATCAAGCAGTTGGGGTGTAAATAAAATCAGTTGCACCACATGCTCATTAAAAAACAAGCAGTTGGGGCATAAATAACATCAGTAGCACAACGTGCTCATTCAAAAATAAGCAGTTGGGGCATAAATAACATCAGTTGCACCACGTGCTCATTCAAAAACAAGCTGTTGGGGCATAAATAACATCAGTTGCACCACGTGCTCATTCATAAAGAAGCAGTTGGGGCATAAAAAACATCAGTTGCACCACGTGCTCTTTCAAAAACAAGCAGTTGGAGCATAAATAACATCAGTTGCACCACGTGTCCATTCAAAAACAAGCAGTTGGGGCATAAATAACATCAGTTGCACCACGTGCTCATTCAAAAACAAGCTGTTGAGGCATAAATAACATCAGTTGCACCACGTGCTCATTCATAAAGAAATAGTTGGAGCATAAATAACATCAGTTTCACCACGTGCTCATTCAAAAACAAGCAGTTGGGGCATAAATAACATCAGTTGCACCACGTGCTCATTCAAAAACAAGCTGTTGGGGCATAAATAACATCAGTTGCACCACGTGCTCATTCATAAAGAAGCAGTTGGGGCATAAAAACATCAGTTGCACCACGTGCTCATTAAAAAACAAGCAGTTGGAGCATAAATGACATCAGTTGCACCACGTGCTCATTCAAAAACAAGCAGTTGGGGCATAAATAACATCAGTTGCACCACGTGCTCATTCAAAAACAAGCAGTTGGGGTATAAATAACATCAGTTGCACCACGTGCTCATTCAAAAACAAGCAGTTGGGGCAAAAGATAACATCATTTGCAACACATTCTCACACCAGAAAATGCAGTTGGTTCACAAATACCATTAGTTGCGCCACGTGCTCACTCCATAACAAGCAGTTGGGCCATAAATAACAACATTTGCGCCACGTGCTCGCTTCACAACAAGCAGTTGGTGCATAAATAACATCAGTTACGCCACGTGCTCACTCCAGAACAAGCAGTTGGGGCATAAATAACATCAGTTACGCCACGTTCTCTCTTCAGAACAAGCAGTTGGGGCATAAGAACATCAGTTGTGCCACGTCGTCACTGCAAAACAAGACGTTGGGGCACAAATAACATCAGTTGCACCACGTGCTCACTCCAGAACAAACAGTTGGGGCAAAAATAACATCAGTTGCGCCACGTGCTCACTGCAAAACAAGCAGTGGGGACATAAATAACATCAGTTGCGCCACGTGCTCACTCCAAAACAAGAAGTTGGGGCATAAATAACATCAGTTGCGCCACGTGCTCACTTCAGAACAAGCAGTTGGGGCATAAATAACATCAATGTGCCACGTGATCTCTCCAGAAAAAGCAATTGGGGCATAAATAATATCATTTGCGTCACGTGCGTACTTCAAAACCAGCAGTTGGGGCATAAATAACATTAGTTGTGCCACGTGCTCAGTCCAAAACAAGCAGTTGGGGTAAAAATAACATCAGTTGCACCACGTGCTCATTCAAAAACAAGCTGTTGGGGCATAAATAACATCAGTTAAACCACGTGCTCATTCATAAAGAAGCAGTTGGGGCATAAAAAACATCAGTTGCACCATGTGCTCATTCAAAAACAAGCAGTTGGAGCATAAATAACATCAGATGCACCACGTGCTCATTCAAAAACAAGCAGTAGGGGCATAAATAACACCAGTAGCACCACGTGCTCATTCAAAAACAAGCAGTTGGGGCATAAATATCATCAGTTGCACCACGTGCTCATTCAAAAACAAGCTGTTGGGGCATAAATATTATCAGTTGCACCAAGTGCTCATTCAAAAACAAGCAGTTGGGGCATATATAACATCAGTTGCACCACGTGCTCATTCAAAAACAAGCTGTTGGGGCATAAATAACATCAGTTGCACCACGTGCTCATTCATAAAAAAGCAGTTGGGGCATAAAAAACATCAGTTGCACCACATGCTCATTCAAAATCAAGCAGTTGGGGTGTAAATAAAATCAGTTGCACCACATGCTCATTAAAAAACAAGCAGTTGGGGCATAAATAACATCAGTAGCACAACGTGCTCATTCAAAAACAAGCAGTTGGGGCATAAATAACATCAGTTGCACCACGTGCTCATTCAAAAACAAGCTGTTGGGGCATAAATAACATCAGTTGCACCACGTGCTCATTCATAAAGAAGCAGTTGGGGCATAAAAAACATCAGTTGCACCACGTGCTCTTTCAAAAACAAGCAGTTGGAGCATAAATAACATCAGTTGCACCACGTGTCCATTCAAAAACAAGCAGTTGGGGCATAAATAACATCAGTTGCACCACGTGCTCATTCAAAAACAAGCTGTTGAGGCATAAATAACATCAGTTGCACCACGTGCTCATTCATAAAGAAATAGTTGGAGCATAAATAACATCAGTTTCACCACGTGCTCATTCAAAAACAAGCAGTTGGGGCATAAATAACATCAGTTGCACCACGTGCTCATTCAAAAACAAGCTGTTGGGGCATAAATAACATCAGTTGCACCACGTGCTCATTCATAAAGAAGCAGTTGGGGCATAAAAACATCAGTTGCACCACGTGCTCATTAAAAAACAAGCAGTTGGAGCATAAATGACATCAGTTGCACCACGTGCTCATTCAAAAACAAGCAGTTGGGGCATAAATAACATCAGTTGCACCACGTGCTCATTCAAAAACAAGCAGTTGGGGTATAAATAACATCAGTTGCACCACGTGCTCATTCAAAAACAAGCAGTTGGGGCAAAAGATAACATCATTTGCAACACATTCTCACACCAGAAAATGCAGTTGGTTCACAAATACCATTAGTTGCGCCACGTGCTCACTCCATAACAAGCAGTTGGGCCATAAATAACAACATTTGCGCCACGTGCTCGCTTCACAACAAGCAGTTGGTGCATAAATAACATCAGTTACGCCACGTGCTCACTCCAGAACAAGCAGTTGGGGCATAAATAACATCAGTTACGCCACGTTCTCTCTTCAGAACAAGCAGTTGGGGCATAAGAACATCAGTTGTGCCACGTCGTCACTGCAAAACAAGACGTTGGGGCACAAATAACATCAGTTGCACCACGTGCTCACTCCAGAACAAACAGTTGGGGCAAAAATAACATCAGTTGCGCCACGTGCTCACTGCAAAACAAGCAGTGGGGACATAAATAACATCAGTTGCGCCACGTGCTCACTCCAAAACAAGAAGTTGGGGCATAAATAACATCAGTTGCGCCACGTGCTCACTTCAGAACAAGCAGTTGGGGCATAAATAACATCAATGTGCCACGTGATCTCTCCAGAAAAAGCAATTGGGGCATAAATAATATCATTTGCGTCACGTGCGTACTTCAAAACCAGCAGTTGGGGCATAAATAACATTAGTTGTGCCACGTGCACAGTCCAAAACAAGCAGTTGGGGTAAAAATAACATCAGTTGCACCACGTGCTCATTCAAAAACAAGCTGTTGGGGCATAAATAACATCAGTTGCACCACGTGCTCATTCATAATGAAGCAGCTGGGGCATTAAAAACATCAGTTGCACTACGTGCTCATTCAAAAACAAGCAGTTGGAGCATAAATAACATCAGATGCACCACGTGCTCATTCAAAAACAAGCAGTTGGGGCATAAATAACATCAGTTGCAACACGTGCTCATTCAAAAACAAGCTGTTGGAGCATAAATAACATCAGTTGCACCACGTGCTCATTCATAAAGAAGCAGTTGGAGCATAAATAACATCAGTTGCACCACGTGCTCATTCAAAAACAAGCATTTGGGGCATAAATAACATCAGTTGCACCACGTGCTCGTTCAAAAACAAGCATTTGGGGCATAAATAACATCAGTTAAACCACGTGCTCATTCATAAAGAAGCAGTTGGGGCATAAAAAACATCAGTTGCACCATGTGCTCATTAAAAAACAAGCAGTTGGAGCATAAATAACATCAGATGCACCACGTGCTCATTCAAAAACAAGCAGTAGGGGCATAAATAACACCAGTAGCACCACGTGCTTATTCAAAAACAAGCAGTTGGGGCATAAATATCATCAGTTGCACCACGTGCTCATTCAAAAACAAGCTGTTGGGGCATAAATAATATCAGTTGCACCAAGTGCTCATTCAAAAACAAGCAGTTGGGGCATAAATAACATCAGTTGCACCACGTGCTTATTCAAAAACAAGCTGTTGGGGCATAAATAACATCAGTTGCACCACGTGCTCATTTATAAAATAGCAGTTGGGGCATAAAAAACATCAGTTGCACCACATGCTCATTCAAAAACAAGCAGTTGGGGCACAAATAACATCAGTAGCACAACGTGCTCATTCAAAAATAAGTAGTTGGGGCATAAATAACATCAGTTGCACCACGTGCTCATTCATAAAGAATTAGTTGGGGCATTAAAAACATCAGTTGCACCACGTGCTCTTTCAAAAACAAGCAGTTGGAGCATAAATAACATCAGTTGCACCACGTGTCCATTCAAAAACAAGCAGTTGGGGCATAAATAACATCAGTTGCACCACTTGCTCATTCAAAAACAAGCTGTTGAGGCATAAATAACATCAGTTGCACCACGTGCTCATTCATAAAGAAATAGTTGGAGCATAAATAACATCAGTTGCACCACGTGCTCATTCAAAAACAAGCAGTTGGGGCATAAATAACATCAGTTGCACCACGTGCTCATTCAAAAACAAGCTGTTGGGGCATAAATAACATCAGTTGCACAACGTGCTCATTCATAAAGAAGCAGTTTGGGCATAAATAACATCAGTTGCACCACGTGCTTATTCAAAAACAAGCAGTTGGGGCATAAATATCATCAGTTGCACCACGTGCTCATTCAAAAACAAGCTGTTGGGGCATAAATAATATCAGTTGCACCAAGTGCTCATTCAAAAACAAGCAGTTGGGGCATAAATAACATCAGTTGCACCACGTGCTTATTCAAAAACAAGCTGTTTGGGCATAAATAACATCAGTTGCACCACGTGCTCATTCATAAAAAAGCAGTTGGGGCATAAAAAACATCAGTTGCACCACATGCTCATTCAAAATCAAGCAGTTGGGGTGTAAATAACATCAGTTGCACCACATGCTCATTCAAAAACAAGCAGTTGGGGCATAAATAACATCAGTAGCACAACGTGCTCATTCAAAAATAAGTAGTTGGGGCATAAATAACATCAGTTGCACCACGTGCTCATTCAAAAACAAGCTGTTGGGGCATAAATAACATCAGTTTCACCACGTGCTCATTCATAAAGAAGCAGTTGGGGCATAAAAAACATCAGTTGCACCACGTGCTCTTTCATAAACAAGCAGTTGGAACATAAATAACATCAGTTGCAACACGTGCTCATTCAAAAACAAGCTGTTGGAGCATAAATAACATCAGTTGCACCACGTGCTCATTCATAAAGAAGCAGTTGGAGCATAAATAACATCAGTTGCACCACGTGCTCATTCAAAAACAAGCATTTGGGGCATAAATAACATCAGTTGCACCACGTGCTCGTTCAAAAACAAGCATTTGGGGCATAAATAACATCAGTTAAACCACGTGCTCATTCATAAAGAAGCAGTTGGGGCATAAAAAACATCAGTTGCACCATGTGCTCATTAAAAAACAAGCAGTTGGAGCATAAATAACATCAGATGCACCACGTGCTCATTCAAAAACAAGCAGTAGGGGCATAAATAACACCAGTAGCACCACGTGCTTATTCAAAAACAAGCAGTTGGGGCATAAATATCATCAGTTGCACCACGTGCTCATTCAAAAACAAGCTGTTGGGGCATAAATAATATCAGTTGCACCAAGTGCTCATTCAAAAACAAGCAGTTGGGGCATAAATAACATCAGTTGCACCACGTGCTTATTCAAAAACAAGCTGTTGGGGCATAAATAACATCAGTTGCACCACGTGCTCATTTATAAAATAGCAGTTGGGGCATAAAAAACATCAGTTGCACCACATGCTCATTCAAAATCAAGAAGTTGAGGTGTAAATAACATCAGTTGCACCACATGCTCATTCAAAAACAAGCAGTTGGGGCACAAATAACATCAGTAGCACAACGTGCTCATTCAAAAATAAGTAGTTGGGGCATAAATAACATCAGTTGCACCACGTGCTCATTCAAAAACAAGCTGTTGGAGCATAAATAACATCAGTTGCACCACGTGCTCATTCATAAAGAATTAGTTGGGGCATTAAAAACATCAGTTGCACCACGTGCTCTTTCAAAAACAAGCAGTTGGAGCATAAATAACATCAGTTGCACCACGTGTCCATTCAAAAACAAGCAGTTGGGACATAAATAACATCAGTTGCACCACTTGCTCATTCAAAAACAAGCTGTTGAGGCATAAATAACATCAGTTGCACCACGTGCTCATTCATAAAGAAATAGTTGGAGCATAAATAACATCAGTTGCACCACGTGCTCATTCAAAAACAAGCAGTTGGGGCATAAATAACATCAGTTGCACCACGTGCTCATTCAAAAACAAGCTGTTGGGGCATAAATAACATCAGTTGCACAACGTGCTCATTCATAAAGAAGCAGTTTGGGCATAAATAACATCAGTTGCACCACGTGCTTATTCAAAAACAAGCAGTTGGGGCATAAATATCATCAGTTGCACCACGTGCTCATTCAAAAACAAGCTGTTGGGGCATAAATAATATCAGTTGCACCAAGTGCTCATTCAAAAACAAGCAGTTGGGGCATAAATAACATCAGTTGCACCACGTGCTCATTCATAAAGAAGCAGTTGGGGCATAAAAAACATCAGTTGCACCACGTGCTCTTTCATAAACAAGCAGTTGGGGCATAAAAAACATCAGTTGCACCATGTGCTCATTAAAAAACAAGCAGTTGGAGCATAAATAACATCAGATGCACCACGTGCTCATTCAAAAACAAGCAGTAGGGGCATAAATAACACCAGTAGCACCACGTGCTTATTCAAAAACAAGCAGTTGGGGCATAAATATCATCAGTTGCACCACGTGCTCATTCAAAAACAAGCTGTTGGGGCATAAATAATATCAGTTGCACCAAGTGCTCATTCAAAAACAAGCAGTTGGGGCATAAATAACATCAGTTGCACCACGTGCTTATTCAAAAACAAGCTGTTGGGGCATAAATAACATCAGTTGCACCACGTGCTCATTTATAAAATAGCAGTTGGGGCATAAAAAACATCAGTTGCACCACATGCTCATTCAAAAACAAGCAGTTGGGGCACAAATAACATCAGTAGCACAACGTGCTCATTCAAAAATAAGTAGTTGGGGCATAAATAACATCAGTTGCACCACGTGCTCATTCATAAAGAATTAGTTGGGGCATTAAAAACATCAGTTGCACCACGTGCTCTTTCAAAAACAAGCAGTTGGAGCATAAATAACATCAGTTGCACCACGTGTCCATTCAAAAACAAGCAGTTGGGGCATAAATAACATCAGTTGCACCACTTGCTCATTCAAAAACAAGCTGTTGAGGCATAAATAACATCAGTTGCACCACGTGCTCATTCATAAAGAAATAGTTGGAGCATAAATAACATCAGTTGCACCACGTGCTCATTCAAAAACAAGCAGTTGGGGCATAAATAACATCAGTTGCACCACGTGCTCATTCAAAAACAAGCTGTTGGGGCATAAATAACATCAGTTGCACAACGTGCTCATTCATAAAGAAGCAGTTTGGGCATAAATAACATCAGTTGCACCACGTGCTTATTCAAAAACAAGCAGTTGGGGCATAAATATCATCAGTTGCACCACGTGCTCATTCAAAAACAAGCTGTTGGGGCATAAATAATATCAGTTGCACCAAGTGCTCATTCAAAAACAAGCAGTTGGGGCATAAATAACATCAGTTGCACCACGTGCTTATTCAAAAACAAGCTGTTTGGGCATAAATAACATCAGTTGCACCACGTGCTCATTCATAAAAAAGCAGTTGGGGCATAAAAAACATCAGTTGCACCACATGCTCATTCAAAATCAAGCAGTTGGGGTGTAAATAACATCAGTTGCACCACATGCTCATTCAAAAACAAGCAGTTGGGGCATAAATAACATCAGTAGCACAACGTGCTCATTCAAAAATAAGTAGTTGGGGCATAAATAACATCAGTTGCACCACGTGCTCATTCAAAAACAAGCTGTTGGGGCATAAATAACATCAGTTTCACCACGTGCTCATTCATAAAGAAGCAGTTGGGGCATAAAAAACATCAGTTGCACCACGTGCTCTTTCATAAACAAGCAGTTGGAACATAAATAACATCAGTTGCAACACGTGCTCATTCAAAAACAAGCTGTTGGAGCATAAATAACATCAGTTGCACCACGTGCTCATTCATAAAGAAGCAGTTGGAGCATAAATAACATCAGTTGCACCACGTGCTCATTCAAAAACAAGCATTTGGGGCATAAATAACATCAGTTGCACCACGTGCTCGTTCAAAAACAAGCATTTGGGGCATAAATAACATCAGTTAAACCACGTGCTCATTCATAAAGAAGCAGTTGGGGCATAAAAAACATCAGTTGCACCATGTGCTCATTAAAAAACAAGCAGTTGGAGCATAAATAACATCAGATGCACCACGTGCTCATTCAAAAACAAGCAGTAGGGGCATAAATAACACCAGTAGCACCACGTGCTTATTCAAAAACAAGCAGTTGGGGCATAAATATCATCAGTTGCACCACGTGCTCATTCAAAAACAAGCTGTTGGGGCATAAATAATATCAGTTGCACCAAGTGCTCATTCAAAAACAAGCAGTTGGGGCATAAATAACATCAGTTGCACCACGTGCTTATTCAAAAACAAGCTGTTGGGGCATAAATAACATCAGTTGCACCACGTGCTCATTTATAAAATAGCAGTTGGGGCATAAAAAACATCAGTTGCACCACATGCTCATTCAAAATCAAGAAGTTGAGGTGTAAATAACATCAGTTGCACCACATGCTCATTCAAAAACAAGCAGTTGGGGCACAAATAACATCAGTAGCACAACGTGCTCATTCAAAAATAAGTAGTTGGGGCATAAATAACATCAGTTGCACCACGTGCTCATTCAAAAACAAGCTGTTGGAGCATAAATAACATCAGTTGCACCACGTGCTCATTCATAAAGAATTAGTTGGGGCATTAAAAACATCAGTTGCACCACGTGCTCTTTCAAAAACAAGCAGTTGGAGCATAAATAACATCAGTTGCACCACGTGTCCATTCAAAAACAAGCAGTTGGGACATAAATAACATCAGTTGCACCACTTGCTCATTCAAAAACAAGCTGTTGAGGCATAAATAACATCAGTTGCACCACGTGCTCATTCATAAAGAAATAGTTGGAGCATAAATAACATCAGTTGCACCACGTGCTCATTCAAAAACAAGCAGTTGGGGCATAAATAACATCAGTTGCACCACGTGCTCATTCAAAAACAAGCTGTTGGGGCATAAATAACATCAGTTGCACAACGTGCTCATTCATAAAGAAGCAGTTTGGGCATAAATAACATCAGTTGCACCACGTGCTTATTCAAAAACAAGCAGTTGGGGCATAAATATCATCAGTTGCACCACGTGCTCATTCAAAAACAAGCTGTTGGGGCATAAATAATATCAGTTGCACCAAGTGCTCATTCAAAAACAAGCAGTTGGGGCATAAATAACATCAGTTGCACCACGTGCTTATTCAAAAACAAGCTGTTTGGGCATAAATAACATCAGTTGCACCACGTGCTCATTCATAAAAAAGCAGTTGGGGCATAAAAAACATCAGTTGCACCACATGCTCATTCAAAATCAAGCAGTTGGGGTGTAAATAACATCAGTTGCACCACATGCTCATTCAAAAACAAGCAGTTGGGGCATAAATAACATCAGTAGCACAACGTGCTCATTCAAAAATAAGTAGTTGGGGCATAAATAACATCAGTTGCACCACGTGCTCATTCAAAAACAAGCTGTTGGGGCATAAATAACATCAGTTGCACCACGTGCTCATTCATAAAGAAGCAGTTGGGGCATAAAAACATCAGTTGCACCACGTGCTCTTTCATAAACAAGCAGTTGGAGCATAAATAACATCAGTTGCACCACGTTTCCATTCAAAAACAAGCAGTTGGGGCATAAATATCATCAGTTGCACCACGTGCTCATTCAAAAACAAGCTGTTGGGGCATAAACAATATCAGTTGCACCAAGTGCTCTTTCAAAAACAAGCAGTTGGGGCATAAATAACATCAGTTGCACCACGTGCTTATTCAAAAACAAGCTGTTGGGGCATAAATAACATCAGTTGCACCACGTGCTCATTCATAAAAAAGCAGTTGGGGCATAAAAAACATCAGTTGCAACACATGCTCATTCAAAATCAAGCAGTTGGGGTGTAAATAACATCAGTTGCACCACATGCTCATTCAAAAACAAGCAGTTGGGGCACAAATAACATCAGTAGCACAACGTGCTCATTCAAAAATAAGTAGTTGGGGCATAAATAACATCAGTTGCACCACGTGCTCATTCAAAAACAAGCTGTTGGGGCATAAAAAACATCAGTTGCACCACGTGCTCATTCATAAAGAAGCAGTTGGGGCATAAAAAACATCAGTTGACCCACGTGCTCTTTCAAAAACAAGCAGTTGGAGCATAAATAACATCAGTTGCACCACGTGTCCATTCAAAAACAAGCAGTTGGGGCATAACTAACATCAGTTGCAGCACTTGCTCATTCAAAAACAAGCTGTTGAGGCATAAATAACATCAGTTGCACCACGTGCTCATTCATAAAGAAATAGTTGGAGCATAGATAACATCAGTTGCACCACGTGCTCATTTAAAAACAAGCAGTTGGGGCATAAATAACATCAGTTGCACCACGTGCTCATTCAAAAACAAGCTGTTGGGGCATAAATAACATCAGTTGCACAACGTGCTCATCCATAAAGAAGCAGTTGGGGCATAAAAACATCAGTTGCACCACGTGCTCATTAAAAAACAAGCAGTTGGAGCATAAATGACATCAGTTGCACCACGTGCTCATTCAAAAACAAGCAGTTGGGGCATAAATAACATCAGTTGCACCACGTGCTCATTCAAAAACAAGCTGTTGGGGCATAAATAACATCAGTTGCACCACGTGCTTATTCATAAAGAAGCAGTTGTGGCATAAAAAACATCAGTTGCACCACGTGCTCATTCAAAAACAAGCAGTTGGGGTATAAATAACATCAGTTGCACCACGTGCTCATTCAAAAACAAGCAGTTGGGGCATAAATAACACCAGTAGCACCACGTGCTCATTAAAACATAAGCAGTTGGGGCATAAATAACATCAGTTGCACCACGTGCTCATTCAAAAACAAGCTGTTGGGGCATAAATAACATCAGTTGCACCACGTGCTCATTCATAAAGAAGCAGTTGGAGCATAAATAACATCAGTTGCACCACGTGCTCATTCAAAAACAAGCATTTGGGGCATAAATAACATCAGTTGCACCACGTGCTCATTTAAAAACAAGCATTTGGGGCATAAATAACATCAGTTAAACCACGTACTCTATCATGAACAAGCAAGTGGGGCATAAATAACATCAGTTGCACCACGTGCTCATTCATTAACAAGCTGTTGGGACATAAATAACATCAGTTGCACAACGTGCTCATTCAAAAACAAGCAGTTGGGGCATAAATAACATCAGTTGCACCACGTGCTCATTCAAAAACAAGCTGTTGGGGCATAAATAACTTCAGTTGCACCACGTGCTCATTCATAAAGAAGCAGTTGGGGCATAAAAAACATCAGTTGCACCATGTGCTCATTAAAAAACAAGCAGTTGGAGCATAAATAACATCAGATGCACCACGTGCTCATTCAAAAACAAGCAGTAGGGGCATAAATAACACCAGTAGCACCACGTGCTCATTCAAAAACAAGCAGTTAGGGCATAAATATCATCAGTTGCACCACGTGCTCGTTCAAAAACAAGCAGTTGGGGTGTAAATAACATCAGTTGCACCACATGCTCATTCAAAAACAAGCAGTTGGGGCATAAATAACATCAGTTGCACCACGTGCTCATTCAAAAACAAGCTGTTGGGGCATAAATAACATCAGTTGCACCACGTGCTCATTCATAAAGAAGCAGTTGGGGCATAAATAACATCAGTTGCACCACGTGCTCATTCAAAAACAAGCTGTTGGGGCATAAATAACATCAGTTGCACCACGTGCTCATTCATAAAGAAGCAGTTGGGGCATAAAAAACATCAGTTGCACCATGTGCTCATTAAAAAACAAGCAGTTGGAGCATAAATAACATCAGATGCACCACGTGCTCATTCAAAAACAAGCAGTAGGGGCATAAATAACACCAGTAGCACCACGTGCTCATTCAAAAACAAGCAGTTAGGGCATAAATATCATCAGTTGCACCACGTGCTCATTCAAAAACAAGCAGTTGGGGTGTAAATAACATCAGTTGCACCACATGCTCAATCAAAAACAAGCAGTTGGGGCATAAATAACATCAGTTTCACCACGTGCTCATTCAAAAACAAGCTGTTGGGGCATAAATAACATCAGTTGCACCACGTGCTCATTCATAAAGAAGCAGTTGGGGCATAAAAACATCAGTTGCACCACGTGCTCATTAAAAAACATGCAGTTGGAGCATAAATGACATCAGTTGCACCACGTGCTCATTCAAAAACAAGCAGTTGGGGCATAAATAACATCAGTTGCACCACGTGCTCATTCAAAAACAAGCTGTTGGGGCATAAATAACATCAGTTGCACCACGTGCTTATTCATAAAGAAGCAGTTGTGGCATAAAAACATCAGTTGCACCACGTGCTCATTAAAAAACAAGCAGTTGGAGCATAAATGACATCAGTTGCACCACGTGCTCATTCAAAAACAAGCAGTTGGGGCATAAATAACATCAGTTGCACCACG
The DNA here is from genome assembly GCA_963921405.1 of Cepaea hortensis. Classification (NCBI taxonomy): domain Eukaryota; kingdom Metazoa; phylum Mollusca; class Gastropoda; order Stylommatophora; family Helicidae; genus Cepaea; species Cepaea hortensis. Next base: position 221,011,518 of record OY992877.1, read on the forward strand.
TGCTCATTCAAAAACAAGCAGTTGGGGTATAAATAACATCAGTTGCACCACGTGCTCATTCAAAAACAAGCAGTTGGGGCAAAAGATAACATCATTTGCAACACATTCTCACACCAGAAAATGCAGTTGGTTCACAAATACCATTAGTTGCGCCACGTGCTCACTCCATAACAAGCAGTTGGGCCATAAATAACAACATTTGCGCCACGTGCTCGCTTCACAACAAGCAGTTGGTGCATAAATAACATCAGTTACGCCACGTGCTCACTCCAGAACAAGCAGTTGGGGCATAAATAACATCAGTTACGCCACGTTCTCTCTTCAGAACAAGCAGTTGGGGCATAAGAACATCAGTTGTGCCACGTCGTCACTGCAAAACAAGACGTTGGGGCACAAATAACATCAGTTGCACCACGTGCTCACTCCAGAACAAACAGTTGGGGCAAAAATAACATCAGTTGCGCCACGTGCTCACTGCAAAACAAGCAGTGGGGACATAAATAACATCAGTTGCGCCACGTGCTCACTCCAAAACAAGAAGTTGGGGCATAAATAACATCAGTTGCGCCACGTGCTCACTTCAGAACAAGCAGTTGGGGCATAAATAACATCAATGTGCCACGTGATCTCTCCAGAAAAAGCAATTGGGGCATAAATAATATCATTTGCGTCACGTGCGTACTTCAAAACCAGCAGTTGGGGCATAAATAACATTAGTTGTGCCACGTGCTCAGTCCAAAACAAGCAGTTGGGGTAAAAATAACATCAGTTGCACCACGTGCTCATTCAAAAACAAGCTGTTGGGGCATAAATAACATCAGTTAAACCACGTGCTCATTCATAAAGAAGCAGTTGGGGCATAAAAAACATCAGTTGCACCATGTGCTCATTCAAAAACAAGCAGTTGGAGCATAAATAACATCAGATGCACCACGTGCTCATTCAAAAACAAGCAGTAGGGGCATAAATAACACCAGTAGCACCACGTGCTCATTCAAAAACAAGCAGTTGGGGCATAAATATCATCAGTTGCACCACGTGCTCATTCAAAAACAAGCTGTTGGGGCATAAATATTATCAGTTGCACCAAGTGCTCATTCAAAAACAAGCAGTTGGGGCATATATAACATCAGTTGCACCACGTGCTCATTCAAAAACAAGCTGTTGGGGCATAAATAACATCAGTTGCACCACGTGCTCATTCATAAAAAAGCAGTTGGGGCATAAAAAACATCAGTTGCACCACATGCTCATTCAAAATCAAGCAGTTGGGGTGTAAATAAAATCAGTTGCACCACATGCTCATTAAAAAACAAGCAGTTGGGGCATAAATAACATCAGTAGCACAACGTGCTCATTCAAAAACAAGCAGTTGGGGCATAAATAACATCAGTTGCACCACGTGCTCATTCAAAAACAAGCTGTTGGGGCATAAATAACATCAGTTGCACCACGTGCTCATTCATAAAGAAGCAGTTGGGGCATAAAAAACATCAGTTGCACCACGTGCTCTTTCAAAAACAAGCAGTTGGAGCATAAATAACATCAGTTGCACCACGTGTCCATTCAAAAACAAGCAGTTGGGGCATAAATAACATCAGTTGCACCACGTGCTCATTCAAAAACAAGCTGTTGAGGCATAAATAACATCAGTTGCACCACGTGCTCATTCATAAAGAAATAGTTGGAGCATAAATAACATCAGTTTCACCACGTGCTCATTCAAAAACAAGCAGTTGGGGCATAAATAACATCAGTTGCACCACGTGCTCATTCAAAAACAAGCTGTTGGGGCATAAATAACATCAGTTGCACCACGTGCTCATTCATAAAGAAGCAGTTGGGGCATAAAAACATCAGTTGCACCACGTGCTCATTAAAAAACAAGCAGTTGGAGCATAAATGACATCAGTTGCACCACGTGCTCATTCAAAAACAAGCAGTTGGGGCATAAATAACATCAGTTGCACCACGTGCTCATTCAAAAACAAGCAGTTGGGGTATAAATAACATCAGTTGCACCACGTGCTCATTCAAAAACAAGCAGTTGGGGCAAAAGATAACATCATTTGCAACACATTCTCACACCAGAAAATGCAGTTGGTTCACAAATACCATTAGTTGCGCCACGTGCTCACTCCATAACAAGCAGTTGGGCCATAAATAACAACATTTGCGCCACGTGCTCGCTTCACAACAAGCAGTTGGTGCATAAATAACATCAGTTACGCCACGTGCTCACTCCAGAACAAGCAGTTGGGGCATAAATAACATCAGTTACGCCACGTTCTCTCTTCAGAACAAGCAGTTGGGGCATAAGAACATCAGTTGTGCCACGTCGTCACTGCAAAACAAGACGTTGGGGCACAAATAACATCAGTTGCACCACGTGCTCACTCCAGAACAAACAGTTGGGGCAAAAATAACATCAGTTGCGCCACGTGCTCACTGCAAAACAAGCAGTGGGGACATAAATAACATCAGTTGCGCCACGTGCTCACTCCAAAACAAGAAGTTGGGGCATAAATAACATCAGTTGCGCCACGTGCTCACTTCAGAACAAGCAGTTGGGGCATAAATAACATCAATGTGCCACGTGATCTCTCCAGAAAAAGCAATTGGGGCATAAATAATATCATTTGCGTCACGTGCGTACTTCAAAACCAGCAGTTGGGGCATAAATAACATTAGTTGTGCCACGTGCACAGTCCAAAACAAGCAGTTGGGGTAAAAATAACATCAGTTGCACCACGTGCTCATTCAAAAACAAGCTGTTGGGGCATAAATAACATCAGTTGCACCACGTGCTCATTCATAATGAAGCAGCTGGGGCATTAAAAACATCAGTTGCACTACGTGCTCATTCAAAAACAAGCAGTTGGAGCATAAATAACATCAGATGCACCACGTGCTCATTCAAAAACAAGCAGTTGGGGCATAAATAACATCAGTTGCAACACGTGCTCATTCAAAAACAAGCTGTTGGAGCATAAATAACATCAGTTGCACCACGTGCTCATTCATAAAGAAGCAGTTGGAGCATAAATAACATCAGTTGCACCACGTGCTCATTCAAAAACAAGCATTTGGGGCATAAATAACATCAGTTGCACCACGTGCTCGTTCAAAAACAAGCATTTGGGGCATAAATAACATCAGTTAAACCACGTGCTCATTCATAAAGAAGCAGTTGGGGCATAAAAAACATCAGTTGCACCATGTGCTCATTAAAAAACAAGCAGTTGGAGCATAAATAACATCAGATGCACCACGTGCTCATTCAAAAACAAGCAGTAGGGGCATAAATAACACCAGTAGCACCACGTGCTTATTCAAAAACAAGCAGTTGGGGCATAAATATCATCAGTTGCACCACGTGCTCATTCAAAAACAAGCTGTTGGGGCATAAATAATATCAGTTGCACCAAGTGCTCATTCAAAAACAAGCAGTTGGGGCATAAATAACATCAGTTGCACCACGTGCTTATTCAAAAACAAGCTGTTGGGGCATAAATAACATCAGTTGCACCACGTGCTCATTTATAAAATAGCAGTTGGGGCATAAAAAACATCAGTTGCACCACATGCTCATTCAAAAACAAGCAGTTGGGGCACAAATAACATCAGTAGCACAACGTGCTCATTCAAAAATAAGTAGTTGGGGCATAAATAACATCAGTTGCACCACGTGCTCATTCATAAAGAATTAGTTGGGGCATTAAAAACATCAGTTGCACCACGTGCTCTTTCAAAAACAAGCAGTTGGAGCATAAATAACATCAGTTGCACCACGTGTCCATTCAAAAACAAGCAGTTGGGGCATAAATAACATCAGTTGCACCACTTGCTCATTCAAAAACAAGCTGTTGAGGCATAAATAACATCAGTTGCACCACGTGCTCATTCATAAAGAAATAGTTGGAGCATAAATAACATCAGTTGCACCACGTGCTCATTCAAAAACAAGCAGTTGGGGCATAAATAACATCAGTTGCACCACGTGCTCATTCAAAAACAAGCTGTTGGGGCATAAATAACATCAGTTGCACAACGTGCTCATTCATAAAGAAGCAGTTTGGGCATAAATAACATCAGTTGCACCACGTGCTTATTCAAAAACAAGCAGTTGGGGCATAAATATCATCAGTTGCACCACGTGCTCATTCAAAAACAAGCTGTTGGGGCATAAATAATATCAGTTGCACCAAGTGCTCATTCAAAAACAAGCAGTTGGGGCATAAATAACATCAGTTGCACCACGTGCTTATTCAAAAACAAGCTGTTTGGGCATAAATAACATCAGTTGCACCACGTGCTCATTCATAAAAAAGCAGTTGGGGCATAAAAAACATCAGTTGCACCACATGCTCATTCAAAATCAAGCAGTTGGGGTGTAAATAACATCAGTTGCACCACATGCTCATTCAAAAACAAGCAGTTGGGGCATAAATAACATCAGTAGCACAACGTGCTCATTCAAAAATAAGTAGTTGGGGCATAAATAACATCAGTTGCACCACGTGCTCATTCAAAAACAAGCTGTTGGGGCATAAATAACATCAGTTTCACCACGTGCTCATTCATAAAGAAGCAGTTGGGGCATAAAAAACATCAGTTGCACCACGTGCTCTTTCATAAACAAGCAGTTGGAACATAAATAACATCAGTTGCAACACGTGCTCATTCAAAAACAAGCTGTTGGAGCATAAATAACATCAGTTGCACCACGTGCTCATTCATAAAGAAGCAGTTGGAGCATAAATAACATCAGTTGCACCACGTGCTCATTCAAAAACAAGCATTTGGGGCATAAATAACATCAGTTGCACCACGTGCTCGTTCAAAAACAAGCATTTGGGGCATAAATAACATCAGTTAAACCACGTGCTCATTCATAAAGAAGCAGTTGGGGCATAAAAAACATCAGTTGCACCATGTGCTCATTAAAAAACAAGCAGTTGGAGCATAAATAACATCAGATGCACCACGTGCTCATTCAAAAACAAGCAGTAGGGGCATAAATAACACCAGTAGCACCACGTGCTTATTCAAAAACAAGCAGTTGGGGCATAAATATCATCAGTTGCACCACGTGCTCATTCAAAAACAAGCTGTTGGGGCATAAATAATATCAGTTGCACCAAGTGCTCATTCAAAAACAAGCAGTTGGGGCATAAATAACATCAGTTGCACCACGTGCTTATTCAAAAACAAGCTGTTGGGGCATAAATAACATCAGTTGCACCACGTGCTCATTTATAAAATAGCAGTTGGGGCATAAAAAACATCAGTTGCACCACATGCTCATTCAAAATCAAGAAGTTGAGGTGTAAATAACATCAGTTGCACCACATGCTCATTCAAAAACAAGCAGTTGGGGCACAAATAACATCAGTAGCACAACGTGCTCATTCAAAAATAAGTAGTTGGGGCATAAATAACATCAGTTGCACCACGTGCTCATTCAAAAACAAGCTGTTGGAGCATAAATAACATCAGTTGCACCACGTGCTCATTCATAAAGAATTAGTTGGGGCATTAAAAACATCAGTTGCACCACGTGCTCTTTCAAAAACAAGCAGTTGGAGCATAAATAACATCAGTTGCACCACGTGTCCATTCAAAAACAAGCAGTTGGGACATAAATAACATCAGTTGCACCACTTGCTCATTCAAAAACAAGCTGTTGAGGCATAAATAACATCAGTTGCACCACGTGCTCATTCATAAAGAAATAGTTGGAGCATAAATAACATCAGTTGCACCACGTGCTCATTCAAAAACAAGCAGTTGGGGCATAAATAACATCAGTTGCACCACGTGCTCATTCAAAAACAAGCTGTTGGGGCATAAATAACATCAGTTGCACAACGTGCTCATTCATAAAGAAGCAGTTTGGGCATAAATAACATCAGTTGCACCACGTGCTTATTCAAAAACAAGCAGTTGGGGCATAAATATCATCAGTTGCACCACGTGCTCATTCAAAAACAAGCTGTTGGGGCATAAATAATATCAGTTGCACCAAGTGCTCATTCAAAAACAAGCAGTTGGGGCATAAATAACATCAGTTGCACCACGTGCTCATTCATAAAGAAGCAGTTGGGGCATAAAAAACATCAGTTGCACCACGTGCTCTTTCATAAACAAGCAGTTGGGGCATAAAAAACATCAGTTGCACCATGTGCTCATTAAAAAACAAGCAGTTGGAGCATAAATAACATCAGATGCACCACGTGCTCATTCAAAAACAAGCAGTAGGGGCATAAATAACACCAGTAGCACCACGTGCTTATTCAAAAACAAGCAGTTGGGGCATAAATATCATCAGTTGCACCACGTGCTCATTCAAAAACAAGCTGTTGGGGCATAAATAATATCAGTTGCACCAAGTGCTCATTCAAAAACAAGCAGTTGGGGCATAAATAACATCAGTTGCACCACGTGCTTATTCAAAAACAAGCTGTTGGGGCATAAATAACATCAGTTGCACCACGTGCTCATTTATAAAATAGCAGTTGGGGCATAAAAAACATCAGTTGCACCACATGCTCATTCAAAAACAAGCAGTTGGGGCACAAATAACATCAGTAGCACAACGTGCTCATTCAAAAATAAGTAGTTGGGGCATAAATAACATCAGTTGCACCACGTGCTCATTCATAAAGAATTAGTTGGGGCATTAAAAACATCAGTTGCACCACGTGCTCTTTCAAAAACAAGCAGTTGGAGCATAAATAACATCAGTTGCACCACGTGTCCATTCAAAAACAAGCAGTTGGGGCATAAATAACATCAGTTGCACCACTTGCTCATTCAAAAACAAGCTGTTGAGGCATAAATAACATCAGTTGCACCACGTGCTCATTCATAAAGAAATAGTTGGAGCATAAATAACATCAGTTGCACCACGTGCTCATTCAAAAACAAGCAGTTGGGGCATAAATAACATCAGTTGCACCACGTGCTCATTCAAAAACAAGCTGTTGGGGCATAAATAACATCAGTTGCACAACGTGCTCATTCATAAAGAAGCAGTTTGGGCATAAATAACATCAGTTGCACCACGTGCTTATTCAAAAACAAGCAGTTGGGGCATAAATATCATCAGTTGCACCACGTGCTCATTCAAAAACAAGCTGTTGGGGCATAAATAATATCAGTTGCACCAAGTGCTCATTCAAAAACAAGCAGTTGGGGCATAAATAACATCAGTTGCACCACGTGCTTATTCAAAAACAAGCTGTTTGGGCATAAATAACATCAGTTGCACCACGTGCTCATTCATAAAAAAGCAGTTGGGGCATAAAAAACATCAGTTGCACCACATGCTCATTCAAAATCAAGCAGTTGGGGTGTAAATAACATCAGTTGCACCACATGCTCATTCAAAAACAAGCAGTTGGGGCATAAATAACATCAGTAGCACAACGTGCTCATTCAAAAATAAGTAGTTGGGGCATAAATAACATCAGTTGCACCACGTGCTCATTCAAAAACAAGCTGTTGGGGCATAAATAACATCAGTTTCACCACGTGCTCATTCATAAAGAAGCAGTTGGGGCATAAAAAACATCAGTTGCACCACGTGCTCTTTCATAAACAAGCAGTTGGAACATAAATAACATCAGTTGCAACACGTGCTCATTCAAAAACAAGCTGTTGGAGCATAAATAACATCAGTTGCACCACGTGCTCATTCATAAAGAAGCAGTTGGAGCATAAATAACATCAGTTGCACCACGTGCTCATTCAAAAACAAGCATTTGGGGCATAAATAACATCAGTTGCACCACGTGCTCGTTCAAAAACAAGCATTTGGGGCATAAATAACATCAGTTAAACCACGTGCTCATTCATAAAGAAGCAGTTGGGGCATAAAAAACATCAGTTGCACCATGTGCTCATTAAAAAACAAGCAGTTGGAGCATAAATAACATCAGATGCACCACGTGCTCATTCAAAAACAAGCAGTAGGGGCATAAATAACACCAGTAGCACCACGTGCTTATTCAAAAACAAGCAGTTGGGGCATAAATATCATCAGTTGCACCACGTGCTCATTCAAAAACAAGCTGTTGGGGCATAAATAATATCAGTTGCACCAAGTGCTCATTCAAAAACAAGCAGTTGGGGCATAAATAACATCAGTTGCACCACGTGCTTATTCAAAAACAAGCTGTTGGGGCATAAATAACATCAGTTGCACCACGTGCTCATTTATAAAATAGCAGTTGGGGCATAAAAAACATCAGTTGCACCACATGCTCATTCAAAATCAAGAAGTTGAGGTGTAAATAACATCAGTTGCACCACATGCTCATTCAAAAACAAGCAGTTGGGGCACAAATAACATCAGTAGCACAACGTGCTCATTCAAAAATAAGTAGTTGGGGCATAAATAACATCAGTTGCACCACGTGCTCATTCAAAAACAAGCTGTTGGAGCATAAATAACATCAGTTGCACCACGTGCTCATTCATAAAGAATTAGTTGGGGCATTAAAAACATCAGTTGCACCACGTGCTCTTTCAAAAACAAGCAGTTGGAGCATAAATAACATCAGTTGCACCACGTGTCCATTCAAAAACAAGCAGTTGGGACATAAATAACATCAGTTGCACCACTTGCTCATTCAAAAACAAGCTGTTGAGGCATAAATAACATCAGTTGCACCACGTGCTCATTCATAAAGAAATAGTTGGAGCATAAATAACATCAGTTGCACCACGTGCTCATTCAAAAACAAGCAGTTGGGGCATAAATAACATCAGTTGCACCACGTGCTCATTCAAAAACAAGCTGTTGGGGCATAAATAACATCAGTTGCACAACGTGCTCATTCATAAAGAAGCAGTTTGGGCATAAATAACATCAGTTGCACCACGTGCTTATTCAAAAACAAGCAGTTGGGGCATAAATATCATCAGTTGCACCACGTGCTCATTCAAAAACAAGCTGTTGGGGCATAAATAATATCAGTTGCACCAAGTGCTCATTCAAAAACAAGCAGTTGGGGCATAAATAACATCAGTTGCACCACGTGCTTATTCAAAAACAAGCTGTTTGGGCATAAATAACATCAGTTGCACCACGTGCTCATTCATAAAAAAGCAGTTGGGGCATAAAAAACATCAGTTGCACCACATGCTCATTCAAAATCAAGCAGTTGGGGTGTAAATAACATCAGTTGCACCACATGCTCATTCAAAAACAAGCAGTTGGGGCATAAATAACATCAGTAGCACAACGTGCTCATTCAAAAATAAGTAGTTGGGGCATAAATAACATCAGTTGCACCACGTGCTCATTCAAAAACAAGCTGTTGGGGCATAAATAACATCAGTTGCACCACGTGCTCATTCATAAAGAAGCAGTTGGGGCATAAAAACATCAGTTGCACCACGTGCTCTTTCATAAACAAGCAGTTGGAGCATAAATAACATCAGTTGCACCACGTTTCCATTCAAAAACAAGCAGTTGGGGCATAAATATCATCAGTTGCACCACGTGCTCATTCAAAAACAAGCTGTTGGGGCATAAACAATATCAGTTGCACCAAGTGCTCTTTCAAAAACAAGCAGTTGGGGCATAAATAACATCAGTTGCACCACGTGCTTATTCAAAAACAAGCTGTTGGGGCATAAATAACATCAGTTGCACCACGTGCTCATTCATAAAAAAGCAGTTGGGGCATAAAAAACATCAGTTGCAACACATGCTCATTCAAAATCAAGCAGTTGGGGTGTAAATAACATCAGTTGCACCACATGCTCATTCAAAAACAAGCAGTTGGGGCACAAATAACATCAGTAGCACAACGTGCTCATTCAAAAATAAGTAGTTGGGGCATAAATAACATCAGTTGCACCACGTGCTCATTCAAAAACAAGCTGTTGGGGCATAAAAAACATCAGTTGCACCACGTGCTCATTCATAAAGAAGCAGTTGGGGCATAAAAAACATCAGTTGACCCACGTGCTCTTTCAAAAACAAGCAGTTGGAGCATAAATAACATCAGTTGCACCACGTGTCCATTCAAAAACAAGCAGTTGGGGCATAACTAACATCAGTTGCAGCACTTGCTCATTCAAAAACAAGCTGTTGAGGCATAAATAACATCAGTTGCACCACGTGCTCATTCATAAAGAAATAGTTGGAGCATAGATAACATCAGTTGCACCACGTGCTCATTTAAAAACAAGCAGTTGGGGCATAAATAACATCAGTTGCACCACGTGCTCATTCAAAAACAAGCTGTTGGGGCATAAATAACATCAGTTGCACAACGTGCTCATCCATAAAGAAGCAGTTGGGGCATAAAAACATCAGTTGCACCACGTGCTCATTAAAAAACAAGCAGTTGGAGCATAAATGACATCAGTTGCACCACGTGCTCATTCAAAAACAAGCAGTTGGGGCATAAATAACATCAGTTGCACCACGTGCTCATTCAAAAACAAGCTGTTGGGGCATAAATAACATCAGTTGCACCACGTGCTTATTCATAAAGAAGCAGTTGTGGCATAAAAAACATCAGTTGCACCACGTGCTCATTCAAAAACAAGCAGTTGGGGTATAAATAACATCAGTTGCACCACGTGCTCATTCAAAAACAAGCAGTTGGGGCATAAATAACACCAGTAGCACCACGTGCTCATTAAAACATAAGCAGTTGGGGCATAAATAACATCAGTTGCACCACGTGCTCATTCAAAAACAAGCTGTTGGGGCATAAATAACATCAGTTGCACCACGTGCTCATTCATAAAGAAGCAGTTGGAGCATAAATAACATCAGTTGCACCACGTGCTCATTCAAAAACAAGCATTTGGGGCATAAATAACATCAGTTGCACCACGTGCTCATTTAAAAACAAGCATTTGGGGCATAAATAACATCAGTTAAACCACGTACTCTATCATGAACAAGCAAGTGGGGCATAAATAACATCAGTTGCACCACGTGCTCATTCATTAACAAGCTGTTGGGACATAAATAACATCAGTTGCACAACGTGCTCATTCAAAAACAAGCAGTTGGGGCATAAATAACATCAGTTGCACCACGTGCTCATTCAAAAACAAGCTGTTGGGGCATAAATAACTTCAGTTGCACCACGTGCTCATTCATAAAGAAGCAGTTGGGGCATAAAAAACATCAGTTGCACCATGTGCTCATTAAAAAACAAGCAGTTGGAGCATAAATAACATCAGATGCACCACGTGCTCATTCAAAAACAAGCAGTAGGGGCATAAATAACACCAGTAGCACCACGTGCTCATTCAAAAACAAGCAGTTAGGGCATAAATATCATCAGTTGCACCACGTGCTCGTTCAAAAACAAGCAGTTGGGGTGTAAATAACATCAGTTGCACCACATGCTCATTCAAAAACAAGCAGTTGGGGCATAAATAACATCAGTTGCACCACGTGCTCATTCAAAAACAAGCTGTTGGGGCATAAATAACATCAGTTGCACCACGTGCTCATTCATAAAGAAGCAGTTGGGGCATAAATAACATCAGTTGCACCACGTGCTCATTCAAAAACAAGCTGTTGGGGCATAAATAACATCAGTTGCACCACGTGCTCATTCATAAAGAAGCAGTTGGGGCATAAAAAACATCAGTTGCACCATGTGCTCATTAAAAAACAAGCAGTTGGAGCATAAATAACATCAGATGCACCACGTGCTCATTCAAAAACAAGCAGTAGGGGCATAAATAACACCAGTAGCACCACGTGCTCATTCAAAAACAAGCAGTTAGGGCATAAATATCATCAGTTGCACCACGTGCTCATTCAAAAACAAGCAGTTGGGGTGTAAATAACATCAGTTGCACCACATGCTCAATCAAAAACAAGCAGTTGGGGCATAAATAACATCAGTTTCACCACGTGCTCATTCAAAAACAAGCTGTTGGGGCATAAATAACATCAGTTGCACCACGTGCTCATTCATAAAGAAGCAGTTGGGGCATAAAAACATCAGTTGCACCACGTGCTCATTAAAAAACATGCAGTTGGAGCATAAATGACATCAGTTGCACCACGTGCTCATTCAAAAACAAGCAGTTGGGGCATAAATAACATCAGTTGCACCACGTGCTCATTCAAAAACAAGCTGTTGGGGCATAAATAACATCAGTTGCACCACGTGCTTATTCATAAAGAAGCAGTTGTGGCATAAAAAACATCAGTTGCACCACGTGCTCATTCAAAAACAAGCAGTTGGGGTATAAATAACATCAGTTGCACCACGTGCTCATTCAAAAACAAGCAGTTGGGGCATAAATAACACCAGTAGCACCACGTGCTCATTAAAACATAAGCAGTTGGGGCATAAATAACATCAGTTGCACCACGTGCTCATTCATAAACAAGCTGTTGGGGCATAAATAACATCAGTTGCACCACGTGCTCATTCATAATGAAGCAGTTGGGGCATAAAAACATCAGTTGCACCACGTGCTCATTCAAAAACAAGCAGTTGGAGCATAAATAACATGAGTTGCACCACGTGCTCATTCAAAAACAAGTAGTTGGGGCATAAATAACATCAGTTGCACCACGTGCTCATTCAAAAACAAGCAGTTGGGGCATAAATAATATCAGTTGCACCACGTGCTCATTCAAAAACAAGCATTTGGGGCATAAAGACCATCAGTTAAACCACGTACTCTGTCATGAACAAGCAGTTGGGGCATAAATAACATCAGTTGCACCAAGTGCTCATTCAATAACAAGCTGTTGGGACATAAATAACATCAGTTGCACCACGTGCTCATTCAAAAACAAGCAGTGGGGGCATAAATAACATCAGTTGCACCACGTGCTCATTGAAAAACAAGATGTTGGGGCATAAATAACATCAGTTGCACCACGTGCTCATTCATAAAGAAGCAGTTGGGGCATAAAAACATCAGTTGCACCATGTGCTCATTAAAAAACAAGCAGTTGGAGCATAAATGACATCAGTTGCACCACGTGCTCATTCAAAAACAAGCAGTTGGGGCATAACTAACATTAGTAGCACCACGTGCTTATTCAAAAACAAGCAGTTGGGGCATAAATAACATCAGTTGCACCACGTGCTCATTCAAAAACAAGCTGTTGGGGCATAAATTACATCATTTGCACCACATGCTCATTCATAAAAAAGCAGTTGGGGCATAAAAAACATCAGTTGCACCACATGCTCATTCAAAAGCAAGCAGTTGGCGTGTAAATAACATCAGTTGCACCACGTGCTCATTCAAAAAACAAGCAGTTGGGGTATAAATAACATCAGTTGCACCACGTGCTCATTCAAAAACAAGCTGTTGGGGCATAAATAACATCAGTTGCACCACGTGCTCATTCATAAAGAAGCAGTTGTGGCATAAAAAACATCAGTTGCACCACGTGCTCATTCAAAAACAAGCAGTTGGGGTATAAATAACATCAGTTGCACCACGTGCTCATTCATAAACAAGCAGTTGGGGCATACATAACATCAGTTGAAATACGTGCTCATTCAAATACAAGCAGTTGGGGCATAAATAACATCAGTTGCACCACGTGCTCATTCAAAAACAAGCTGTTGGGGCATAAATAACATCAGTTGCACCACGTGCTCATTCATAAAGAAGCAGTTGTGGCATAAAAAACATCAATTGCACCACGTGCTCATTCATAAACAAGCAGTTGGGGCATACATAACATCAGTTGAAATACGTGCTCATTCAAAAACAAGCTGTTGGGGCATAAATAACATTTGTTGCACCACGTGCTGATTCAAAAACAAGCAGTTGGGGCATAAATAACATCAGTTGCACCACGTGCACATTCAAAAACAAGCTGTTGGGGCATAAATAACATCAGTTGCACCACGTGCTCATTCATAATGAAGCAGTTGGGGCATAAAAAACATCAGTTGCACCACGTGCTCATTCAAAAACAAGCAGTTGGAGCATAAATAACATCAGTTGCCCCACGTGCTCATTCAAAAACAAGCAGTTGGGGCATAAATAACATCAGTTGCACCACGTGCTCATTTAAAAACAAGCTGTTGGGGCATAAATAACATCAGTTGCACCACGTGCTCATTCATAATGAAGCAGTTGGGGCATAAAAAACATCAGTTGCACCACGTGCTCATTCAAAAACAAGCAGTTGGAGAATAAATAACATCAGTTGCACCACGTGCTCATTCAAAAACAAGCAGTTGGGGCATAAATAACATCAGTTGCACCACGTGCTCATTCATAAAGAAGCAGTTGGAGCATAAATAACATCAGTTGCACCACGTGCTCATTCAAAAACAAGCATTTGGGGCATAAATAATATCAGTTGCACCACGTGCTCATTCATAAAGAAATAGTTGAAGCATAAATAACATCAGTTGCACCACGTGCTCATTCAAAAACAAGCAGTTGGGGCATAAATAACATCAGTTGCACCACGTGCTCATTCAAAAACAAGCTGTTGGGGCATAAATAACATCAGTTGCACCACGTGCTCATTCATAAAGAAGCAGTTGGGGCATAAAAACATCAGTTGCACCACGTGCTAATTAAAAAACAAGCATTCGGAGCATAAATGACATCAGTTGCACCACGTGCTCTATCATGAACAAGCAGTTGGGGCATAAATAACATCAGTTGCACCAAGTGCTCATTCAATAACAAGCTGTTGGGACATAAATAACATCAGTTGCACCACGTGCTCATTCAAAAACAAGCAGTTGGGGCATAAATAACATCAGTTGCACCACGTGCTCTTTCAAAAACAAGCTGTTGGGGCATAAATAACATCAGTTGCACCACGTGCTCATTGATAAAGAAGCAGTTGTGGCATAAAAAAACATCAGTTGCACCACGTGCTCATTCAAAAACAAGCAGTTGGGGTATAAATAACATCAGTTGCACAACGTGGTTATTCAAAAACAAGCAGTTGGGGCATAAAGAACATCAGTTGCACCACGTGCTTATTCAAAAACAAACAGTTTGGGTATAAATAACATCAGTTGCACCACGTGCTCATTCATAAACAAGCAGTTGGGGCATACATAACATCAGTTGCAATACGTGCTCATTCAAAAACAAGCTGTTGGGGCATAAATAACATTTGTTGCACCACGTGATGATCCAAAAAGAAGCAGTTGGGGCATAAATAACATCAGTTGCACCACGTGCTCATTCAAAAACAAGCTGTTGGGGCATAAATAACATTAGTTGCACCACGTTCTCATTCATAATGAAGCAGTTGGGGCATAAAAAACATCAGTTGCACCACGTGCTCATTCAAAAACAAGCAGTTGGAGCATAAATAACATCAGTTGCACCACGTGCTCATTCAAAAACAAGCAGTTGGGGCATAAATAACATCAGTTGCACCACGTGCTCATTCAAAAACAAGCTGTTGGGGCATAAATAACATCAGTTGCACCACGTGCTCATTCATAATGAAGCAGTTGGGGCATAAAAAACATCAGTTGCACCACGTGCTCATTCAAAAACAAGCAGTTAGACCATAAATAACATCAGTTGCAACACGTGCTCATTCAAAAACAAGCAGTTGGGGCATAAATAACATCAGTTGCACCACGTGCTCATTCAAAAACAAGCTGTTGGGGCATAAATAACATCAGTTGCACCACGTGCTCATTCATAAAGAAGCAGTTGGAGCATAAATAACATCAGTTGCACCACGTGCTCATTCAAAAACAAGCTTTTGGGGCATAAATAACATCAGTTGCACCACGTGCTCATTCAAAAACAAGCATTTGGGGCATAAATAACATCAGTTAAACCACGTACTCTATCATGAACAAGCAGTTGGGGCATAAATAACATCAGTTGCACCACGTGCTCATTTAATAACAAGCTGTTGGGGCATAAATAACATCAGTTGCACAACGTGCTCATTCAAAAACAAGCTGTTGGGGCATAAATAACATCAGTTGCACCACGTGCTTATTCATAAAGAAGCAGTTGTGGCATAAAAAACATCAGTTGCACCACGTGCTCATTCAAAAACAAGCAGTTGGGGTATAAATAACATCAGTTGCACCACGTGCTCATTCAAAAACAAGCAGTTGGGGCATAAATAACATCAGTAGCACCAAATGCTCATTAAAACATAAGCAGTTTGGGAATAAATAACATCAGTTGCACCACGTGCTCATTCATAATGAAGCAGTTGGGGCAAAAATAACATCAGTTGCACCACGTACTTATTCAAAAACGAGCAGTTGGGGGTATAAAGAACTTCAGTTGCACCACGTGCTCATTCATAAACAAGCAGTTGGGGCATAAATAACATCAGTTGCACCACGTGCTCATTCAAAAAACAAGCTGTTTGGGGATAAATAACATTTGTTGCACCACGTGCTGATTCAAAAACAAGCAGTTGGGGCATAAACAACATCAGTTGCACCACGTGCTTATTCAAAAACAAGCTGTTGGGGCATAAATAACATCAGTTGCACCACGTGCTCATTCATAATGTAGCAGTTGGGGCATAAAAAACATCAGTGGCACCACGTGCTCATTCAAAAACAAGCAGTTGGAGCATAAATAACATCAGTTGCACCACGTGCTCATTCAAAAACAAGCAGTTGGGGCATAAATATCATCAGTTGCACCACGTGCTAATTCATAAAGAAATAGTTGGAGCCTAAATAACATCAGTTGCACCACGTGCTCATTCAAAAACAAGCAGTTGGGGCATAAATAACATCAGTTGCACCACGTGCTCATTCAAAAACAAGCATTTGGGGCATAAAGACCATCAGTTAAACCACGTACTCTATCATGAACAAGCAGTTGGGGCATAAATAACATCAGTTGCACCAAGTGCTCATTCAATAACAAGCTGTTGGGACATAAATAACATCAGTTGCACCCCGTGCTCATTCAAAAACAAGCAGTGGGGGCATAAATAACATCAGTTGCACCACGTGCTCATTCAAAAACAAGCTGTTGGGGCATAAATAACATCAGTTGCACCACGTGCTCATTAAAAAACAAGCAGTTGGAGCATAAATGACATCAGTTGCACCACGTGCTCATTCAAAAACAAGCAGTTGGGGCATAACTAACACTAGTAGCACCACGTGCTCATTCAAAAACAAGCAGTTGGGGCATAAATAACATCAGTTGCACCACGTGCTCATTCATAATGAAGCAGTTGGGGCATAAAAAACATCAGTTGCACCACGTGCTCATTCAAAAACAAGCAGTTGGAGCATAAATAACATCAGTTGCCCCACGTGCTCATTCAAAAACAAGCAGTTGGGGCATAAATAACATCAGTTGCACCACGTGCTCATTTAAAAACAAGCTGTTGGGGCATAAATAACATCAGTTGCACCACGTGCTCATTCATAATGAAGCAGTTGGGGCATAAAAAACATCAGTTGCACCACGTGCTCATTCAAAAACAAGCAGTTGGAGAATAAATAACATCAGTTGCACCACGTGCTCATTCAAAAACAAGCAGTTGGGGCATAAATAACATCAGTTGCACCACGTGCTCATTCATAAAGAAGCAGTTGGAGCATAAATAACATCAGTTGCACCACGTGCTCATTCAAAAACAAGCATTTGGGGCATAAATAATATCAGTTGCACCACGTGCTCATTCAAAAACAAGCATTTGGGGCATAAATAACATCAGTTAAACCACGTACTCTATCATGAACAAGCAGTTGGGGCATAAATAACATCAGTTGCACCACGTGCTCATTCATAAAGAAATAGTTGAAGCATAAATAACATCAGTTGCACCACGTGCTCATTCAAAAACAAGCAGTTGGGGCATAAATAACATCAGTTGCACCACGTGCTCATTCAAAAACAAGCTGTTGGGGCATAAATAACATCAGTTGCACCACGTGCTCATTCATAAAGAAGCAGTTGGGGCATAAAAACATCAGTTGCACCACGTGCTAATTAAAAAACAAGCATTCGGAGCATAAATGACATCAGTTGCACCACGTGCTCTATCATGAACAAGCAGTTGGGGCATAAATAACATCAGTTGCACCAAGTGCTCATTCAATAACAAGCTGTTGGGACATAAATAACATCAGTTGCACCACGTGCTCATTCAAAAACAAGCAGTTGGGGCATAAATAACATCAGTTGCACCACGTGCTCTTTCAAAAACAAGCTGTTGGGGCATAAATAACATCAGTTGCACCACGTGCTCATTCATAAAGAAGCAGTTGTGGCATAAAAAAACATCAGTTGCACCACGTGCTCATTCAAAAACAAGCAGTTGGGGTATAAATAACATCAGTTGCACAACGTGGTTATTCAAAAACAAGCAGTTGGGGCATAAAGAACATCAGTTGCACCACGTGCTTATTCAAAAACAAACAGTTTGGGTATAAATAACATCAGTTGCACCACGTGCTCATTCATAAACAAGCAGTTGGGGCATACATAACATCAGTTGCAATACGTGCTCATTCAAAAACAAGCTGTTGGGGCATAAATAACATTTGTTGCACCACGTGATGATCCAAAAAGAAGCAGTTGGGGCATAAATAACATCAGTTGCACCACGTGCTCATTCAAAAACAAGCTGTTGGGGCATAAATAACATTAGTTGCACCACGTTCTCATTCATAATGAAGCAGTTGGGGCATAAAAAACATCAGTTGCACCACGTGCTCATTCAAAAACAAGCAGTTGGAGCATAAATAACATCAGTTGCACCACGTGCTCATTCAAAAACAAGCAGTTGGGGCATAAATAACATCAGTTGCACCACGTGCTCATTCAAAAACAAGCTGTTGGGGCATAAATAACATCAGTTGCACCACGTGCTCATTCATAATGAAGCAGTTGGGGCATAAAAAACATCAGTTGCACCACGTGCTCATTCAAAAACAAGCAGTTAGACCATAAATAACATCAGTTGCAACACGTGCTCATTCAAAAACAAGCAGTTGGGGCATAAATAACATCAGTTGCACCACGTGCTCATTCAAAAACAAGCTGTTGGGGCATAAATAACATCAGTTGCACCACGTGCTCATTCATAAAGAAGCAGTTGGAGCATAAATAACATCAGTTGCACCACGTGCTCATTCAAAAACAAGCATTTGGGGCATAAATAACATCAGTTAAACCACGTACTCTATCATGAACAAGCAGTTGGGGCATAAATAACATCAGTTGCACCACGTGCTCATTTAATAACAAGCTGTTGGGGCATAAATAACATCAGTTGCACAACGTGCTCATTCAAAAACAAGCTGTTGGGGCATAAATAACATCAGTTGCACCACGTGCTTATTCATAAAGAAGCAGTTGTGGCATAAAAAACATCAGTTGCACCACGTGCTCATTCAAAAACAAGCAGTTGGGGTATAAATAACATCAGTTGCACCACGTGCTCATTCAAAAACAAGCAGTTGGGGCATAAATAACATCAGTAGCACCAAATGCTCATTAAAACATAAGCAGTTTGGGAATAAATAACATCAGTTGCACCACGTGCTCATTCATAATGAAGCAGTTGGGGCATAAATAACATCAGTTGCACCACGTACTTATTCAAAAACAAGCAGTTGGGGGTATAAAGAACTTCAGTTGCACCACGTGCTCATTCATAAACAAGCAGTTGGGGCATAAATAACATCAGTTGCACCACGTGCTCATTCAAAAAACAAGCTGTTTGGGGATAAATAACATTTGTTGCACCACGTGCTGATTCAAAAACAAGCAGTTGGGGCATAAACAACATCAGTTGCACCACGTGCTTATTCAAAAACAAGCTGTTGGGGCATAAATAACATCAGTTGCACCACGTGCTCATTCATAATGAAGCAGTTGGGGCATAAAAAACATCAGTGGCACCACGTGCTCATTCAAAAACAAGCAGTTGGAGCATAAATAACATCAGTTGCACCACGTGCTCATTCAAAAACAAGCAGTTGGGGCATAAATATCATCAGTTGCACCACGTGCTCATTCATAAAGAAATAGTTGGAGCCTAAATAACATCAGTTGCACCACGTGCTCATTCAAAAACAAGCAGTTGGGGCATAAATAACATCAGTTGCACCACGTGCTCATTCAAAAACAAGCATTTGGGGCATAAAGACCATCAGTTAAACCACGTACTCTATCATGAACAAGCAGTTGGGGCATAAATAACATCAGTTGCACCAAGTGCTCATTCAATAACAAGCTGTTGGGACATAAATAACATCAGTTGCACCCCGTGCTCATTCAAAAACAAGCAGTGGGGGCATAAATAACATCAGTTGCACCACGTGCTCATTCAAAAACAAGCTGTTGGGGCATAAATAACATCAGTTGCACCACGTGCTCATTAAAAAACAAGCAGTTGGAGCATAAATGACATCAGTTGCACCACGTGCTCATTCAAAAACAAGCAGTTGGGGCATAACTAACACTAGTAGCACCACGTGCTCATTCAAAAACAAGCAGTTGGGGCATAAATAACATCAGTTGCACCACGTGCTCATTCAAAAACGAGCTGTTGGGGCATAAATAACATCAGTTGCACCACGTGCTAATTCATAAACAAGCAGTTGGGGTGTAAGTAACATCAGTTGCACCACATGCTCATTCAAAAACAAGCAGTTGGGGCATAAATAACATCAGTAGCACAACGTGCTCATTCAAAAACAAGCAGTTGGGGCATAAATAACATCAGTTGCACCACGTGCTTATTCAAAAACAAGCTGTTGGGGCATAAATAACATCAGTTGCACCACGTGCTCATTTATAAAATAGCAGTTGGGGCATAAAAAACATCAGTTGCACCACATGCTCATTCAAAATCAAGAAGTTGAGGTGTAAATAACATCAGTTGCACCACATGCTCATTCAAAAACAAGCAGTTGGGGCACAAATAACATCAGTAGCACAACGTGCTCATTCAAAAATAAGTAGTTGGGGCATAAATAACATCAGTTGCACCACGTGCTCATTCAAAAACAAGCTGTTGGAGCATAAATAACATCAGTTGCACCACGTGCTCATTCATAAAGAATTAGTTGGGGCATTAAAAACATCAGTTGCACCACGTGCTCTTTCAAAAACAAGCAGTTGGAGCATAAATAACATCAGTTGCACCACGTGTCCATTCAAAAACAAGCAGTTGGGACATAAATAACATCAGTTGCACCACTTGCTCATTCAAAAACAAGCTGTTGAGGCATAAATAACATCAGTTGCACCACGTGCTCATTCATAAAGAAATAGTTGGAGCATAAATAACATCAGTTGCACCACGTGCTCATTCAAAAACAAGCAGTTGGGGCATAAATAACATCAGTTGCACCACGTGCTCATTCAAAAACAAGCTGTTGGGGCATAAATAACATCAGTTGCACAACGTGCTCATTCATAAAGAAGCAGTTTGGGCATAAATAACATCAGTTGCACCACGTGCTTATTCAAAAACAAGCAGTTGGGGCATAAATATCATCAGTTGCACCACGTGCTCATTCAAAAACAAGCTGTTGGGGCATAAATAATATCAGTTGCACCAAGTGCTCATTCAAAAACAAGCAGTTGGGGCATAAATAACATCAGTTGCACCACGTGCTTATTCAAAAACAAGCTG
Source organism: Cepaea hortensis (assembly GCA_963921405.1). Classification (NCBI taxonomy): domain Eukaryota; kingdom Metazoa; phylum Mollusca; class Gastropoda; order Stylommatophora; family Helicidae; genus Cepaea; species Cepaea hortensis. The sequence goes on from OY992877.1 coordinate 221,033,116, forward strand.
TTTGGGCATAAATAACATCAGTTGCACCACGTGCTCATTCATAAAAAAGCAGTTGGGGCATAAAAAACATCAGTTGCACCACATGCTCATTCAAAATCAAGCAGTTGGGGTGTAAATAACATCAGTTGCACCACATGCTCATTCAAAAACAAGCAGTTGGGGCATAAATAACATCAGTAGCACAACGTGCTCATTCAAAAACAAGCAGTTGGGGCATAACTAACACTAGTAGCACCACGTGCTCATTCAAAAACAAGCAGTTGGGGCATAAATAACATCAGTTGCACCACGTGCTCATTCAAAAACGAGCTGTTGGGGCATAAATAACATCAGTTGCACCACGTGCTAATTCATAAACAAGCAGTTGGGGTGTAAGTAACATCAGTTGCACCACATGCTCATTCAAAAACAAGCAGTTGGGGCATAAATAACATCAGTAGCACAACGTGCTCATTCAAAAACAAGCAGTTGGGGCATAAATAACATCAGTTGCACCACGTGCTTATTCAAAAACAAGCTGTTGGGGCATAAATAACATCAGTTGCACCACGTGCTCATTTATAAAATAGCAGTTGGGGCATAAAAAACATCAGTTGCACCACATGCTCATTCAAAATCAAGAAGTTGAGGTGTAAATAACATCAGTTGCACCACATGCTCATTCAAAAACAAGCAGTTGGGGCACAAATAACATCAGTAGCACAACGTGCTCATTCAAAAATAAGTAGTTGGGGCATAAATAACATCAGTTGCACCACGTGCTCATTCAAAAACAAGCTGTTGGAGCATAAATAACATCAGTTGCACCACGTGCTCATTCATAAAGAATTAGTTGGGGCATTAAAAACATCAGTTGCACCACGTGCTCTTTCAAAAACAAGCAGTTGGAGCATAAATAACATCAGTTGCACCACGTGTCCATTCAAAAACAAGCAGTTGGGACATAAATAACATCAGTTGCACCACTTGCTCATTCAAAAACAAGCTGTTGAGGCATAAATAACATCAGTTGCACCACGTGCTCATTCATAAAGAAATAGTTGGAGCATAAATAACATCAGTTGCACCACGTGCTCATTCAAAAACAAGCAGTTGGGGCATAAATAACATCAGTTGCACCACGTGCTCATTCAAAAACAAGCTGTTGGGGCATAAATAACATCAGTTGCACAACGTGCTCATTCATAAAGAAGCAGTTTGGGCATAAATAACATCAGTTGCACCACGTGCTTATTCAAAAACAAGCAGTTGGGGCATAAATATCATCAGTTGCACCACGTGCTCATTCAAAAACAAGCTGTTGGGGCATAAATAATATCAGTTGCACCAAGTGCTCATTCAAAAACAAGCAGTTGGGGCATAAATAACATCAGTTGCACCACGTGCTTATTCAAAAACAAGCTGTTTGGGCATAAATAACATCAGTTGCACCACGTGCTCATTCATAAAAAAGCAGTTGGGGCATAAAAAACATCAGTTGCACCACATGCTCATTCAAAATCAAGCAGTTGGGGTGTAAATAACATCAGTTGCACCACATGCTCATTCAAAAACAAGCAGTTGGGGCATAAATAACATCAGTAGCACAACGTGCTCATTCAAAAATAAGTAGTTGGGGCATAAATAACATCAGTTGCACCACGTGCTCATTCAAAAACAAGCTGTTGGGGCATAAATAACATCAGTTGCACCACGTGCTCATTCATAAAGAAGCAGTTGGGGCATAAAAAACATCAGTTGCACCACGTGCTCTTTCATAAACAAGCAGTTGGAGCATAAATAACATCAGTTGCACCACGTTTCCATTCAAAAACAAGCAGTTGGGGCATAAATATCATCAGTTGCACCACGTGCTCATTCAAAAACAAGCTGTTGGGGCATAAACAATATCAGTTGCACCAAGTGCTCATTCAAAAACAAGCAGTTGGGGCATAAATAACATCAGTTGCACCACGTGCTTATTCAAAAACAAGCTGTTGGGGCATAAATAACATCAGTTGCACCACGTGCTCATTCATAAAAAAGCAGTTGGGGCATAAAAAACATCAGTTGCAACACATGCTCATTCAAAATCAAGCAGTTGGGGTGTAAATAACATCAGTTGCACCACATGCTCATTCAAAAACAAGCAGTTGGGGCACAAATAACATCAGTAGCACAACGTGCTCATTCAAAAATAAGTAGTTGGGGCATAAATAACATCAGTTGCACCACGTGCTCATTCAAAAACAAGCTGTTGGGGCATAAAAAACATCAGTTGCACCACGTGCTCATTCATAAAGAAGCAGTTGGGGCATAAAAAACATCAGTTGACCCACGTGCTCTTTCAAAAACAAGCAGTTGGAGCATAAATAACATCAGTTGCACCACGTGTCCATTCAAAAACAAGCAGTTGGGGCATAACTAACATCAGTTGCAGCACTTGCTCATTCAAAAACAAGCTGTTGAGGCATAAATAACATCAGTTGCACCACGTGCTCATTCATAAAGAAATAGTTGGAGCATAGATAACATCAGTTGCACCACGTGCTCATTCAAAAACAAGCAGTTGGGGCATAAATAACATCAGTTGCACCACGTGCTCATTCAAAAACAAGCTGTTGGGGCATAAATAACATCAGTTGCACAACGTGCTCATCCATAAAGAAGCAGTTGGGGCATAAAAACATCAGTTGCACCACGTGCTCATTAAAAAACAAGCAGTTGGAGCATAAATGACATCAGTTGCACCACGTGCTCATTCAAAAACAAGCAGTTGGGGCATAAATAACATCAGTTGCACCACGTGCTCATTCAAAAACAAGCTGTTGGGGCATAAATAACATCAGTTGCACCACGTGCTTATTCATAAAGAAGCAGTTGTGGCATAAAAAACATCAGTTGCACCACGTGCTCATTCAAAAACAAGCAGTTGGGGTATAAATAACATCAGTTGCACCACGTGCTCATTCAAAAACAAGCAGTTGGGGCATAAATAACACCAGTAGCACCACGTGCTCATTAAAACATAAGCAGTTGGGGCATAAATAACATCAGTTGCACCACGTGCTCATTCAAAAACAAGCTGTTGGGGCATAAATAACATCAGTTGCACCACGTGCTCATTCATAAAGAAGCAGTTGGAGCATAAATAACATCAGTTGCACCACGTGCTCATTCAAAAACAAGCATTTGGGGCATAAATAACATCAGTTGCACCACGTGCTCATTTAAAAACAAGCATTTGGGGCATAAATAACATCAGTTAAACCACGTACTCTATCATGAACAAGCAAGTGGGGCATAAATAACATCAGTTGCACCACGTGCTCATTCATTAACAAGCTGTTGGGACATAAATAACATCAGTTGCACAACGTGCTCATTCAAAAACAAGCAGTTGGGGCATAAATAACATCAGTTGCACCACGTGCTCATTCAAAAACAAGCTGTTGGGGCATAAATAACTTCAGTTGCACCACGTGCTCATTCATAAAGAAGCAGTTGGGGCATAAAAAACATCAGTTGCACCATGTGCTCATTAAAAAACAAGCAGTTGGAGCATAAATAACATCAGATGCACCACGTGCTCATTCAAAAACAAGCAGTAGGGGCATAAATAACACCAGTAGCACCACGTGCTCATTCAAAAACAAGCAGTTAGGGCATAAATATCATCAGTTGCACCACGTGCTCGTTCAAAAACAAGCAGTTGGGGTGTAAATAACATCAGTTGCACCACATGCTCATTCAAAAACAAGCAGTTGGGGCATAAATAACATCAGTTGCACCACGTGCTCATTCAAAAACAAGCTGTTGGGGCATAAATAACATCAGTTGCACCACGTGCTCATTCATAAAGAAGCAGTTGGGGCATAAATAACATCAGTTGCACCACGTGCTCATTCAAAAACAAGCTGTTGGGGCATAAATAACATCAGTTGCACCACGTGCTCATTCATAAAGAAGCAGTTGGGGCATAAAAAACATCAGTTGCACCATGTGCTCATTAAAAAACAAGCAGTTGGAGCATAAATAACATCAGATGCACCACGTGCTCATTCAAAAACAAGCAGTAGGGGCATAAATAACACCAGTAGCACCACGTGCTCATTCAAAAACAAGCAGTTAGGGCATAAATATCATCAGTTGCACCACGTGCTCATTCAAAAACAAGCAGTTGGGGTGTAAATAACATCAGTTGCACCACATGCTCAATCAAAAACAAGCAGTTGGGGCATAAATAACATCAGTTTCACCACGTGCTCATTCAAAAACAAGCTGTTGGGGCATAAATAACATCAGTTGCACCACGTGCTCATTCATAAAGAAGCAGTTGGGGCATAAAAACATCAGTTGCACCACGTGCTCATTAAAAAACATGCAGTTGGAGCATAAATGACATCAGTTGCACCACGTGCTCATTCAAAAACAAGCAGTTGGGGCATAAATAACATCAGTTGCACCACGTGCTCATTCAAAAACAAGCTGTTGGGGCATAAATAACATCAGTTGCACCACGTGCTTATTCATAAAGAAGCAGTTGTGGCATAAAAAACATCATTTGCACCACGTGCTCATTCAAAAACAAGCAGTTGGGGTATAAATAACATCAGTTGCACCACGTGCTCATTCAAAAACAAGCAGTTGGGGCATAAATAACACCAGTAGCACCACGTGCTCATTAAAACATAAGCAGTTGGGGCATAAATAACATCAGTTGCACCACGTGCTCATTCATAAACAAGCTGTTGGGGCATAAATAACATCAGTTGCACCACGTGCTCATTCATAATGAAGCAGTTGGGGCATAAAAACATCAGTTGCACCACGTGCTCATTCAAAAACAAGCAGTTGGAGCATAAATAACATGAGTTGCACCACGTGCTCATTCAAAAACAAGTAGTTGGGGCATAAATAACATCAGTTGCACCACGTGCTCATTCAAAAACAAGCAGTTGGGGCATAAATAATATCAGTTGCACCACGTGCTCATTCAAAAACAAGCATTTGGGGCATAAAGACCATCAGTTAAACCACGTACTCTGTCATGAACAAGCAGTTGGGGCATAAATAACATCAGTTGCACCAAGTGCTCATTCAATAACAAGCTGTTGGGACATAAATAACATCAGTTGCACCACGTGCTCATTCAAAAACAAGCAGTGGGGGCATAAATAACATCAGTTGCACCACGTGCTCATTGAAAAACAAGATGTTGGGGCATAAATAACATCAGTTGCACCACGTGCTCATTCATAAAGAAGCAGTTGGGGCATAAAAACATCAGTTGCACCATGTGCTCATTAAAAAACAAGCAGTTGGAGCATAAATGACATCAGTTGCACCACGTGCTCATTCAAAAACAAGCAGTTGGGGCATAACTAACATTAGTAGCACCACGTGCTTATTCAAAAACAAGCAGTTGGGGCATAAATAACATCAGTTGCACCACGTGCTCATTCAAAAACAAGCTGTTGGGGCATAAATTACATCATTTGCACCACATGCTCATTCATAAAAAAGCAGTTGGGGCATAAAAAACATCAGTTGCACCACATGCTCATTCAAAAGCAAGCAGTTGGCGTGTAAATAACATCAGTTGCACCACGTGCTCATTCAAAAAACAAGCAGTTGGGGTATAAATAACATCAGTTGCACCACGTGCTCATTCAAAAACAAGCTGTTGGGGCATAAATAACATCAGTTGCACCACGTGCTCATTCATAAAGAAGCAGTTGTGGCATAAAAAACATCAGTTGCACCACGTGCTCATTCAAAAACAAGCAGTTGGGGTATAAATAACATCAGTTGCACCACGTGCTCATTCATAAACAAGCAGTTGGGGCATACATAACATCAGTTGAAATACGTGCTCATTCAAATACAAGCAGTTGGGGCATAAATAACATCAGTTGCACCACGTGCTCATTCAAAAACAAGCTGTTGGGGCATAAATAACATCAGTTGCACCACGTGCTCATTCATAAAGAAGCAGTTGTGGCATAAATAACATCAGTTGCACCACGTGCTCATTTAAAAACAAGCTGTTGGGGCATAAATAACATCAGTTGCACCACGTGCTCATTCATAATGAAGCAGTTGGGGCATAAAAAACATCAGTTGCACCACGTGCTCATTCAAAAACAAGCAGTTGGAGAATAAATAACATCAGTTGCACCACGTGCTCATTCAAAAACAAGCAGTTGGGGCATAAATAACATCAGTTGCACCACGTGCTCATTCATAAAGAAGCAGTTGGAGCATAAATAACATCAGTTGCACCACGTGCTCATTCAAAAACAAGCATTTGGGGCATAAATAATATCAGTTGCACCACGTGCTCATTCAAAAACAAGCATTTGGGGCATAAATAACATCAGTTAAACCACGTACTCTATCATGAACAAGCAGTTGGGGCATAAATAACATCAGTTGCACCACGTGCTCATTCATAAAGAAATAGTTGAAGCATAAATAACATCAGTTGCACCACGTGCTCATTCAAAAACAAGCAGTTGGGGCATAAATAACATCAGTTGCACCACGTGCTCATTCAAAAACAAGCTGTTGGGGCATAAATAACATCAGTTGCACCACGTGCTCATTCATAAAGAAGCAGTTGGGGCATAAAAACATCAGTTGCACCACGTGCTAATTAAAAAACAAGCATTCGGAGCATAAATGACATCAGTTGCACCACGTGCTCTATCATGAACAAGCAGTTGGGGCATAAATAACATCAGTTGCACCAAGTGCTCATTCAATAACAAGCTGTTGGGACATAAATAACATCAGTTGCACCACGTGCTCATTCAAAAACAAGCAGTTGGGGCATAAATAACATCAGTTGCACCACGTGCTCTTTCAAAAACAAGCTGTTGGGGCATAAATAACATCAGTTGCACCACGTGCTCATTCATAAAGAAGCAGTTGTGGCATAAAAAAACATCAGTTGCACCACGTGCTCATTCAAAAACAAGCAGTTGGGGTATAAATAACATCAGTTGCACAACGTGGTTATTCAAAAACAAGCAGTTGGGGCATAAAGAACATCAGTTGCACCACGTGCTTATTCAAAAACAAACAGTTTGGGTATAAATAACATCAGTTGCACCACGTGCTCATTCATAAACAAGCAGTTGGGGCATACATAACATCAGTTGCAATACGTGCTCATTCAAAAACAAGCTGTTGGGGCATAAATAACATTTGTTGCACCACGTGATGATCCAAAAAGAAGCAGTTGGGGCATAAATAACATCAGTTGCACCACGTGCTCATTCAAAAACAAGCTGTTGGGGCATAAATAACATTAGTTGCACCACGTTCTCATTCATAATGAAGCAGTTGGGGCATAAAAAACATCAGTTGCACCACGTGCTCATTCAAAAACAAGCAGTTGGAGCATAAATAACATCAGTTGCACCACGTGCTCATTCAAAAACAAGCAGTTGGGGCATAAATAACATCAGTTGCACCACGTGCTCATTCAAAAACAAGCTGTTGGGGCATAAATAACATCAGTTGCACCACGTGCTCATTCATAATGAAGCAGTTGGGGCATAAAAAACATCAGTTGCACCACGTGCTCATTCAAAAACAAGCAGTTAGACCATAAATAACATCAGTTGCAACACGTGCTCATTCAAAAACAAGCAGTTGGGGCATAAATAACATCAGTTGCACCACGTGCTCATTCAAAAACAAGCTGTTGGGGCATAAATAACATCAGTTGCACCACGTGCTCATTCATAAAGAAGCAGTTGGAGCATAAATAACATCAGTTGCACCACGTGCTCATTCAAAAACAAGCTTTTGGGGCATAAATAACATCAGTTGCACCACGTGCTCATTCAAAAACAAGCATTTGGGGCATAAATAACATCAGTTAAACCACGTACTCTATCATGAACAAGCAGTTGGGGCATAAATAACATCAGTTGCACCACGTGCTCATTTAATAACAAGCTGTTGGGGCATAAATAACATCAGTTGCACAACGTGCTCATTCAAAAACAAGCTGTTGGGGCATAAATAACATCAGTTGCACCACGTGCTTATTCATAAAGAAGCAGTTGTGGCATAAAAAACATCAGTTGCACCACGTGCTCATTCAAAAACAAGCAGTTGGGGTATAAATAACATCAGTTGCACCACGTGCTCATTCAAAAACAAGCAGTTGGGGCATAAATAACATCAGTAGCACCAAATGCTCATTAAAACATAAGCAGTTTGGGAATAAATAACATCAGTTGCACCACGTGCTCATTCATAATGAAGCAGTTGGGGCATAAATAACATCAGTTGCACCACGTACTTATTCAAAAACAAGCAGTTGGGGGTATAAAGAACTTCAGTTGCACCACGTGCTCATTCATAAACAAGCAGTTGGGGCATAAATAACATCAGTTGCACCACGTGCTCATTCAAAAAACAAGCTGTTTGGGGATAAATAACATTTGTTGCACCACGTGCTGATTCAAAAACAAGCAGTTGGGGCATAAACAACATCAGTTGCACCACGTGCTTATTCAAAAACAAGCTGTTGGGGCATAAATAACATCAGTTGCACCACGTGCTCATTCATAATGAAGCAGTTGGGGCATAAAAAACATCAGTGGCACCACGTGCTCATTCAAAAACAAGCAGTTGGAGCATAAATAACATCAGTTGCACCACGTGCTCATTCAAAAACAAGCAGTTGGGGCATAAATATCATCAGTTGCACCACGTGCTCATTCATAAAGAAATAGTTGGAGCCTAAATAACATCAGTTGCACCACGTGCTCATTCAAAAACAAGCAGTTGGGGCATAAATAACATCAGTTGCACCACGTGCTCATTCAAAAACAAGCATTTGGGGCATAAAGACCATCAGTTAAACCACGTACTCTATCATGAACAAGCAGTTGGGGCATAAATAACATCAGTTGCACCAAGTGCTCATTCAATAACAAGCTGTTGGGACATAAATAACATCAGTTGCACCCCGTGCTCATTCAAAAACAAGCAGTGGGGGCATAAATAACATCAGTTGCACCACGTGCTCATTCAAAAACAAGCTGTTGGGGCATAAATAACATCAGTTGCACCACGTGCTCATTAAAAAACAAGCAGTTGGAGCATAAATGACATCAGTTGCACCACGTGCTCATTCAAAAACAAGCAGTTGGGGCATAACTAACACTAGTAGCACCACGTGCTCATTCAAAAACAAGCAGTTGGGGCATAAATAACATCAGTTGCACCACGTGCTCATTCAAAAACGAGCTGTTGGGGCATAAATAACATCAGTTGCACCACGTGCTAATTCATAAACAAGCAGTTGGGGTGTAAGTAACATCAGTTGCACCACATGCTCATTCAAAAACAAGCAGTTGGGGCATAAATAACATCAGTAGCACAACGTGCTCATTCAAAAATAAGCAGTTGAGCATAAATAACATCAGTTGCACCACGTGCTCATTCAAAAACAAGCTGTTGGGGCATAAATAACATCAGTTGCACCACGTGCCCATTCAAAAATAAGCAGTTGGGGCATAAATAACATCAGTAGCACAACGTGCTCATTCAAAAATAAGCAATTGAGCATAAATAACATCAGTTGCACCACGTGCTCATTCAAAAACAAGCTGTTGGGGCATAAATAACATCAGTTGCACCACGTGCCCATTCAAAAACAAGCAGTTGGGGCATAAATAACATCAGTTGCACCACGTGTTCATTCAAAAATCAAGCTGTTGGGGCATAAATAACATCAGTTGCACCACGTGCTCATTCAAAAAGAAATAGTTGGAGCATAAGTAACATCAGTTGCACCACGTGCTCATTCAAAAACAAGCAGTTGGGGCATAAATAACATCAGTTGCACCACATGCTCATTCAAAAACAAGCTGTTGGGTCATAAATAACATCAGTTGCAAAACGTGCTCATTCATAAAGAAGCAGTTGGGGGCATAAAAACATCAGTTGCACCACGTGCTCATTAAAAAACAAGCAGTTGGAGCATAAATGACATCAGTTGCACCACGTGCTTATTCAAAAACAAGAAGTTGGGGCATAAATAACATCAGTTGCACCACGTGCTCATTCAAAAACAAGCTGTTGGGGCATAAATAACATCAGTTGCACCACGTGCTTATTCATAAAGAAGCAGTTGTGGCATAAAAAACATCAGTTGCACCACGTGCGCTTTCAAAAACAAGCAGTTGGGGTATAAATAACATCAGTTGCACCACGTGCTCATTCAAAAACATTCAGTTGGGGCATAAATAACATCAGTATCACCACGTGCTCATTAAAACATAAGCAGTTGGGGCATGAATAACATTTGTTGCACCACGTGGTTATTCAAAAACAAGCATTTGGGGCATAAAGACCATCAGTTAAACCACGTACTCTATCATGAACAAGCAGTTGGGGCATAAATAACATCAATTGCACCAAGTGCTTATTCATAAAGAAGCAGTTGTGGTATAAAAAACATCAGTTGCAACACGTGCTTATTCAAAAACAAGCAGTTGGGGGTATAAATAACTTCAGTTGCACCACGTGCTCATTCATAAACAAGCAGTTGGGGCATACATAACATCAGTTGCACCACGTGCTCATTCAAAAACAAGCTGTTGGGGGATAAATAACATTTGTTGCACCACGTGCTGATTCAAAAACAAGCAGTTGGGGCATAAATAACATCAGTTGCACCACGTGCTCATTCAAAAACAAGCTGTTGGGGCATAAATAACATCAGTAGCACCACGTGCTCATTCATAAAGAAATAGTTGGAGCATAAATAACATCAGTTGCACCACGTGCTCATTCAAAAACAAGCAGTTGGGGCATAAATAACATCAGTTGCACCACGTGCTCATTCAAAAACAAGCATTTGGGGCATAAAGACCATCAGTTAAACCACGTACTCTATCATGAACAAGCAGTTGGGGCATAAATAACATCAGTTGCACCAAGTGCTCATTCAAAAACAAGCAGTGGGGGCATAAATAACATCAGTTGCACCACGTGCTCATTCAAAAACAAGCTATTGGGGCATAAATAACATCAGTTGCACCACGTGCACATTCATAAAGAAGCAGTTGGGGCATAAAAACATCAGTTGCACTACGCGCTCATTAAAAAAAAAGCAGTTTGAGCATAAATGACATCAGTTGCACCACGTGCTCATTCAAAAACAAGCAGTTGGGGCATAACTAACACCAGTAGCACCACGTGCTCATTCAAAAAAAGCAGTTGGGGCATAAATATCATCAGTTGCACCACGTGCTCATTCAAAAACAATCTGTTGGGGCATAAATAATATCAGTTGCACCACGTGCTCATTCAAAAACAATCAGTTGGGGCATAAATAACATCAGTTGCACCACGTGCTCATTGAAAAACAAGCTGTTGGGGTATAAATAACACCAGTTGCACCGCGTGCTTATTCATAAAGAAGCAGTTGTGGCATAAAAAACATCAGTTGCACCACGTGATCATTCAAAAACAAGCAGTTGTGGTATAAATAACATCAGTTGCACCACGTGCTCATTCAAAAACAAGCAGTTGGGGCATAAATAACATCAGTAGCACCACGTGCTCATTCAAACATAAGCAGTTGGGGCATAAATGACATCAGTTGCACCACGTGCTCATTCAAAAACAAGCAGTTGGGGCATAACTAACACCAGTAGCACCACGTGCTCATTCAAAAAAAAGCAGTTGGGGCATAAATATCATCAGTTGCACCACGTGCTCATTCAAAAACAATCTGTTGGGGCATAAATAATATCAGTTGCACCACGTGCTCATTCAAAAACAAGCAGTTTGGGTATAAATAACATCAGTTGCACCACGTGCTCATTCAAAAACAAGCTGTTGGGGCATAAATAACATCAGTTGCACCACGTGCTTATTCATAAAGAAGCAGTTGTGGCATAAAAAACATCAGTTGCACCACGTGATCATTCAAAAACAAGCAGTTGGGGTATAAATAACATCAGTTGCACCACGTGCTCATTCATAAACAAGCAGTTGGGGCATAAATAACATCAGTTGCACCACGTGCTCATTCAAAAACAAGCTGTTGGGGCATAAATAACATCAGTTGCACCACGTGCTCATTCATAATGAAGCAGTTGGGGCATAAAAAACATCAGTTGCACAACGTGCTCATTCAAAAACAAGCAGTTGGAGCATAAATAACATCAGTTGCACCACGTGCTCATTCAAAAACAAGCAGTTGGGGCATAAATAACATCAGTTGCACCACGTGCTCATTCAAAAACAAGCTGTTGGGGCATAAATAACATCAGTTGCACCACGTGCTCATTCATAAAGAAGCAGTTGGAGCATAAATAACATCAGTTGCACCACGTGCTCATTCAAAAACAAGCATTTGGGGCATAAATAACATCAGTTTCACCGCGTGCTCATTCAAAAACAAGCATTTGAGGCATAAATAACATTAGTTAAACCACATACTCTATCATGAACAAGCAGTTGGGGCATAAATAACATCAGTTGCACCACGTGCTCATTCAATAACAAGCTGTTGGGGCATAAATAACATCAGTCACACCACGCGCTAATTCAAAAACAAGCAGTTGGGGCATAAATAACATCAGTTGCATCAAGTGCTCATTCAAAAACAAGCTGTTTGGGCATAAATAACATTAGGTGCACCACGTGCTCATTCATAAAGAAGCAGTTGGGGCGTAAAAAATATCAGTTGCACCATGTGCTCATTAAAAAACAAGCAGTTGGAGCATAAATAACATCAGATGCACCACGTGCTCATTCAAAAACAAGCAGTTGAGGCATAAATATCATCAGTTGCACCACGTGCTCATTCAAAAAGAAGATGTTGGGGCATAAATAATATCAATTGCACCAAGTTCTCATTCAAAAACAAGCATTTGGGGCATAAAAAACATCAGTTGCACCACGTGCTCATTCAAAAACAAGCAGTTGGGGTATAAATAACATCAGTTGCACCACGTGCTCATTCAAAAACAAGCAGTTGGGGCATAAATAACATCAGTAGCACCAAATGCTCATTAAAACATAAGCAGTTTGGGAATAAATAACATCAGTTGCACCACGTGCTCATTCATAATGAAGCAGTTGGGGCATAAATAACATCAGTTGCACCACGTACTTATTCAAAAACAAGCAGTTGGGGGTATAAAGAACTTCAGTTGCACCACGTGCTCATTCATAAACAAGCAGTTGGGGCATAAATAACATCAGTTGCACCACGTGCTCATTCAAAAAACAAGCTGTTTGGGGATAAATAACATTTGTTGCACCACGTGCTGATTCAAAAACAAGCAGTTGGGGCATAAACAACATCAGTTGCACCACGTGCTTATTCAAAAACAAGCTGTTGGGGCATAAATAACATCAGTTGCACCACGTGCTCATTCATAATGAAGCAGTTGGGGCATAAAAAACATCAGTGGCACCACGTGCTCATTCAAAAACAAGCAGTTGGAGCATAAATAACATCAGTTGCACCACGTGCTCATTCAAAAACAAGCAGTTGGGGCATAAATATCATCAGTTGCACCACGTGCTCATTCATAAAGAAATAGTTGGAGCCTAAATAACATCAGTTGCACCACGTGCTCATTCAAAAACAAGCAGTTGGGGCATAAATAACATCAGTTGCACCACGTGCTCATTCAAAAACAAGCATTTGGGGCATAAAGACCATCAGTTAAACCACGTACTCTATCATGAACAAGCAGTTGGGGCATAAATAACATCAGTTGCACCAAGTGCTCATTCAATAACAAGCTGTTGGGACATAAATAACATCAGTTGCACCCCGTGCTCATTCAAAAACAAGCAGTGGGGGCATAAATAACATCAGTTGCACCACGTGCTCATTCAAAAACAAGCTGTTGGGGCATAAATAACATCAGTTGCACCACGTGCTCATTAAAAAACAAGCAGTTGGAGCATAAATGACATCAGTTGCACCACGTGCTCATTCAAAAACAAGCAGTTGGGGCATAACTAACACTAGTAGCACCACGTGCTCATTCAAAAACAAGCAGTTGGGGCATAAATAACATCAGTTGCACCACGTGCTCATTCAAAAACGAGCTGTTGGGGCATAAATAACATCAGTTGCACCACGTGCTAATTCATAAACAAGCAGTTGGGGTGTAAGTAACATCAGTTGCACCACATGCTCATTCAAAAACAAGCAGTTGGGGCATAAATAACATCAGTAGCACAACGTGCTCATTCAAAAATAAGCAGTTGAGCATAAATAACATCAGTTGCACCACGTGCTCATTCAAAAACAAGCTGTTGGGGCATAAATAACATCAGTTGCACCACGTGCCCATTCAAAAATAAGCAGTTGGGGCATAAATAACATCAGTAGCACAACGTGCTCATTCAAAAATAAGCAATTGAGCATAAATAACATCAGTTGCACCACGTGCTCATTCAAAAACAAGCTGTTGGGGCATAAATAACATCAGTTGCACCACGTGCCCATTCAAAAACAAGCAGTTGGGGCATAAATAACATCAGTTGCACCACGTGTTCATTCAAAAATCAAGCTGTTGGGGCATAAATAACATCAGTTGCACCACGTGCTCATTCAAAAAGAAATAGTTGGAGCATAAGTAACATCAGTTGCACCACGTGCTCATTCAAAAACAAGCAGTTGGGGCATAAATAACATCAGTTGCACCACATGCTCATTCAAAAACAAGCTGTTGGGTCATAAATAACATCAGTTGCAAAACGTGCTCATTCATAAAGAAGCAGTTGGGGGCATAAAAACATCAGTTGCACCACGTGCTCATTAAAAAACAAGCAGTTGGAGCATAAATGACATCAGTTGCACCACGTGCTTATTCAAAAACAAGAAGTTGGGGCATAAATAACATCAGTTGCACCACGTGCTCATTCAAAAACAAGCTGTTGGGGCATAAATAACATCAGTTGCACCACGTGCTTATTCATAAAGAAGCAGTTGTGGCATAAAAAACATCAGTTGCACCACGTGCGCTTTCAAAAACAAGCAGTTGGGGTATAAATAACATCAGTTGCACCACGTGCTCATTCAAAAACATTCAGTTGGGGCATAAATAACATCAGTATCACCACGTGCTCATTAAAACATAAGCAGTTGGGGCATGAATAACATTTGTTGCACCACGTGGTTATTCAAAAACAAGCATTTGGGGCATAAAGACCATCAGTTAAACCACGTACTCTATCATGAACAAGCAGTTGGGGCATAAATAACATCAATTGCACCAAGTGCTTATTCATAAAGAAGCAGTTGTGGTATAAAAAACATCAGTTGCAACACGTGCTTATTCAAAAACAAGCAGTTGGGGGTATAAATAACTTCAGTTGCACCACGTGCTCATTCATAAACAAGCAGTTGGGGCATACATAACATCAGTTGCACCACGTGCTCATTCAAAAACAAGCTGTTGGGGGATAAATAACATTTGTTGCACCACGTGCTGATTCAAAAACAAGCAGTTGGGGCATAAATAACATCAGTTGCACCACGTGCTCATTCAAAAACAAGCTGTTGGGGCATAAATAACATCAGTAGCACCACGTGCTCATTCATAAAGAAATAGTTGGAGCATAAATAACATCAGTTGCACCACGTGCTCATTCAAAAACAAGCAGTTGGGGCATAAATAACATCAGTTGCACCACGTGCTCATTCAAAAACAAGCATTTGGGGCATAAAGACCATCAGTTAAACCACGTACTCTATCATGAACAAGCAGTTGGGGCATAAATAACATCAGTTGCACCAAGTGCTCATTCAAAAACAAGCAGTGGGGGCATAAATAACATCAGTTGCACCACGTGCTCATTCAAAAACAAGCTATTGGGGCATAAATAACATCAGTTGCACCACGTGCACATTCATAAAGAAGCAGTTGGGGCATAAAAACATCAGTTGCACTACGCGCTCATTAAAAAAAAAGCAGTTTGAGCATAAATGACATCAGTTGCACCACGTGCTCATTCAAAAACAAGCAGTTGGGGCATAACTAACACCAGTAGCACCACGTGCTCATTCAAAAAAAGCAGTTGGGGCATAAATATCATCAGTTGCACCACGTGCTCATTCAAAAACAATCTGTTGGGGCATAAATAATATCAGTTGCACCACGTGCTCATTCAAAAACAATCAGT
The DNA here is from genome assembly GCA_963921405.1 of Cepaea hortensis. Classification (NCBI taxonomy): domain Eukaryota; kingdom Metazoa; phylum Mollusca; class Gastropoda; order Stylommatophora; family Helicidae; genus Cepaea; species Cepaea hortensis. The sequence continues at coordinate 221,049,286 of OY992877.1, forward strand.
TGGGGCATAAATAACATCAGTTGCACCACGTGCTCATTGAAAAACAAGCTGTTGGGGTATAAATAACACCAGTTGCACCGCGTGCTTATTCATAAAGAAGCAGTTGTGGCATAAAAAACATCAGTTGCACCACGTGATCATTCAAAAACAAGCAGTTGTGGTATAAATAACATCAGTTGCACCACGTGCTCATTCAAAAACAAGCAGTTGGGGCATAAATAACATCAGTAGCACCACGTGCTCATTCAAACATAAGCAGTTGGGGCATAAATGACATCAGTTGCACCACGTGCTCATTCAAAAACAAGCAGTTGGGGCATAACTAACACCAGTAGCACCACGTGCTCATTCAAAAAAAAGCAGTTGGGGCATAAATATCATCAGTTGCACCACGTGCTCATTCAAAAACAATCTGTTGGGGCATAAATAATATCAGTTGCACCACGTGCTCATTCAAAAACAAGCAGTTTGGGTATAAATAACATCAGTTGCACCACGTGCTCATTCAAAAACAAGCTGTTGGGGCATAAATAACATCAGTTGCACCACGTGCTTATTCATAAAGAAGCAGTTGTGGCATAAAAAACATCAGTTGCACCACGTGATCATTCAAAAACAAGCAGTTGGGGTATAAATAACATCAGTTGCACCACGTGCTCATTCATAAACAAGCAGTTGGGGCATAAATAACATCAGTTGCACCACGTGCTCATTCAAAAACAAGCTGTTGGGGCATAAATAACATCAGTTGCACCACGTGCTCATTCATAATGAAGCAGTTGGGGCATAAAAAACATCAGTTGCACAACGTGCTCATTCAAAAACAAGCAGTTGGAGCATAAATAACATCAGTTGCACCACGTGCTCATTCAAAAACAAGCAGTTGGGGCATAAATAACATCAGTTGCACCACGTGCTCATTCAAAAACAAGCTGTTGGGGCATAAATAACATCAGTTGCACCACGTGCTCATTCATAAAGAAGCAGTTGGAGCATAAATAACATCAGTTGCACCACGTGCTCATTCAAAAACAAGCATTTGGGGCATAAATAACATCAGTTTCACCGCGTGCTCATTCAAAAACAAGCATTTGAGGCATAAATAACATTAGTTAAACCACATACTCTATCATGAACAAGCAGTTGGGGCATAAATAACATCAGTTGCACCACGTGCTCATTCAATAACAAGCTGTTGGGGCATAAATAACATCAGTCACACCACGCGCTAATTCAAAAACAAGCAGTTGGGGCATAAATAACATCAGTTGCATCAAGTGCTCATTCAAAAACAAGCTGTTTGGGCATAAATAACATTAGGTGCACCACGTGCTCATTCATAAAGAAGCAGTTGGGGCGTAAAAAATATCAGTTGCACCATGTGCTCATTAAAAAACAAGCAGTTGGAGCATAAATAACATCAGATGCACCACGTGCTCATTCAAAAACAAGCAGTTGAGGCATAAATATCATCAGTTGCACCACGTGCTCATTCAAAAAGAAGATGTTGGGGCATAAATAATATCAATTGCACCAAGTTCTCATTCAAAAACAAGCATTTGGGGCATAAATAACATCAGTAGCACCACGTGCTCATTCATAATGAAGCAGTTGGGGCATAAAAAACATCAGTTGCACAACGTGCTCATTCAAAAACAAGCAGTTGGAGCATAAATAACATCAGTTGCACCACGTGCTCATTCAAAAACAAGCAGTTGGGGCATAAATAACATCAGTTGCACCACGTGCTCATTCAAAAACAAGCTGTTGGGGCATAAATAACATCAGTTGCACCACGTGCTCATTCATAAAGAAGCAGTTGGAGCATAAATAACATCAGTTGCACCACGTGCTCATTCAAAAACAAGCATTTGGGGCATAAATAACATCAGTTTCACCGCGTGCTCATTCAAAAACAAGCATTTGAGGCATAAATAACATTAGTTAAACCACATACTCTATCATGAACAAGCAGTTGGGGCATAAATAACATCAGTTGCACCACGTGCTCATTCAATAACAAGCTGTTGGGGCATAAATAACATCAGTCACACCACGCGCTAATTCAAAAACAAGCAGTTGGGGCATAAATAACATCAGTTGCATCAAGTGCTCATTCAAAAACAAGCTGTTTGGGCATAAATAACATTAGGTGCACCACGTGCTCATTCATAAAGAAGCAGTTGGGGCGTAAAAAATATCAGTTGCACCATGTGCTCATTAAAAAACAAGCAGTTGGAGCATAAATAACATCAGATGCACCACGTGCTCATTCAAAAACAAGCAGTTGAGGCATAAATATCATCAGTTGCACCACGTGCTCATTCAAAAAGAAGATGTTGGGGCATAAATAATATCAATTGCACCAAGTTCTCATTCAAAAACAAGCAGTTGGGGCATAAATAACATCAGTAGCACCACGTGCTCATTCAAAAACAAGCATTTGGGGCATAAAGACCATCAGTTAAACCACGTACTCTATCATGAACAAGCAGTTGGGGCATAAATAACATCAGTTGCACCAAGTGCTCATTCAAAAACAAGCAGTGGGGGCATAAATAACATCAGTTGCACCACGTGCTCATTCAAAAACAAGCTATTGGGGCAAAAACAACATCAGTTGCACCACGTGCTCATTCATAAAGAAGCAGTTGGGGCATAAAAACATCAGTTGCACCACGTGCTCATTAAAAAACAAGCAGTTTGAGCATAAATGACATCAGTTGCACCACGTGCTCATTCAAAAACAAGCAGTTGGGGCATAACTAACACCAGTAGCACCACGTGCTTATTCAAAAAAAGCAGTTGGGGCATAAATATCATCAGTTGCACCACGTGCTCATTCAAAAACAATCTGTTGGGGCATAAATAATATCAGTTGCACCACGTGCTCATTCAAAAACAAGCAGTTGGGGCATAAATAACATCAGTTGCACCACGTGCTCATTGAAAAACAAGCTGTTGGGGCATAAATAACATCAGTTGCACAACGTGCTTATTCATAAAGAAGCAGATGTGGCATAAAAAAACATCAGTTGCACCACGTGATCATTCAAAAACAAGCAGTTGGGGTATAAATAACATCAGTTGCACCACGTGCTCATTCAAAAACAAGCAGTTGGGGCATAAATAACATCAGTAGCACCACGTGCTCATTCAAACATAAGCAGTTGGGGCATAAATGACATCAGTTGCACCACGCGCTCATTCAAAAACAAGCAGTTGGGGCATAACTAACACCAGTAGCACCACGTGCTCATTCAAAAAAAGCAGTTGGGGCATAAATATCATCAGTTGCACCACGTGCTCATTCAAAAACAATCTGTTGGGGCATAAATAATATCAGTTGCACCACGTGCTCATTCAAAAACAAGCAGTTGGGGCATAAATAACATCAGTTGCACCACGTGCTCATTCAAAAACAAGCTGTTGGGGCATAAATAACATCAGTTGCACCACGTGCTTATTCATAAAGAAGCAGTTGTGGCATAAAAAACATCAGTTGCACCACGTGATCATTCAAAAACAGGCAGTTGGGGTATAAATAACATCAGTTGCACCACGTGCTCATTCATAAACAAGCAGTTGGGGCATAAATAACATCAGATGCACCACGTGCTTATTCAAAAACAAGCAGTTGGGGTATAAATAACATCAGTTGCACCACGTGCTAATTCATAAAGAAGCAGTTGGGCATAAAAAACATCAGATGAACCACGTGCTCATTAAAAAACAAGCAGTTGGAGCATAAATAATATCAGTTGCACCACGTGCTCATTCAAAAACAGGCAGTTGGGGCATAAATAATATCAGCTGCACCACGTGCTCATTCAAAAACAAGCAGTTGGGGCATAAATAACATCAGTTGCACCACGTGCTCATTCAAAAACAATCATTTGGGGCATAAATAACATCAGTTAAACCACGTGCTCATTCAAAAACAAGCTGTTGGGGCATAAATAACATCAGTTGCACCACGTGCTCATTCATAAAGAAGCAGTTGGAGCATAAATAACATCCGTTGCACCACGTGCTCATTCAAAAACAAGCATTTGGGGCATAAATAACATCAATTGCACTGCGTGCTCATTTAAAAAAACAAGCATTTGAGGCATAAATAACATTAGTTAAACCACATACTCTATCATGAACAAGCAGTTGGGGCATAAATAACATCAGTTGCACCACGTGCTCATTCAATAACAAGCTGTTGGGGCATAAATAACATCAGTGTCACCACGTGCTCATTCAAAAACAAGCAGTTGGGGCATAAATAACATCAGTTGCATCAAGTGCTCATTCAAAAACAAGCTGTTGGGGCATAAATAACATTAGTTGCACCACGTGCTCATTCATAAAGAAGCAGTTGGGGCATAAAAAATATCAGTTGCACCATGTGCTCATTAAAAAACAAGCAGTTGGAGCATAAATAACATCAGATGCACCACGTGCTCATTCAAAAACAAGCAGTAGGGGCATAAATAACACCAGTAGCACCACGTGCTCATTCAAAAACAAGCAGTTGGGGCATAAATATCATCAGTTGCACCACGTGCTCATTCAAAAACAAGCTGTTGGGGCATAAATAATATCAGTTGCACCAGGTTCTCATTCAAAAACAAGCAGTTGGGGCATAAATAACATCAGTTGCACCACGTGCTCATTCAAAAATAAGCTGTTGGGGCATAAATAACATCAGTTGCACCACGTTCTCATTCATAAAGAAGCAGTTGGGGCATAAAAAACATCAGTTGCACCACATGCCCATTCAAAAACAAGCAGTTGGGGTGTAAATAACATCAGTTGCACCACATGCTCATTCAAAAACAAGCAGTTGGGGCATAAATAACATCAGTAGCACAACGTGCACATTCAAAAACAATCATTTGGGGCATAAATAACATCAGTTAAACCACGTACTCTATCATGAACAAGCAGTTGGGGCATAAATACCATCAGTTGCACAACGTGCTCATTCAAAAACAAGCAGTTGGGGCATAAATAACATCAGTGTCACCACGTGCTCATTCAAAAACAAGCAGTTGGGGCATAAATAACATCAGTTGCATCAAGTGCTCATTCAAAAACAAGCTGTTGGGGCATAAATAACATTAGTTGCACCACGTGCTCATTCATAAAGAAGCAGTTGGGGCATAAAAAATATCAGTTGCACCATGTGCTCATTAAAAAACAAGCAGTTGGAGCATAAATAACATCAGATGCACCACGTGCTCATTCAAAAACAAGCAGTAGGGGCATAAATAACACCAGTAGCACCACGTGCTCATTCAAAAACAAGCAGTTGGGGCATAAATATCATCAGTTGCACCACGTGCTCATTCAAAAACAAGCTGTTGGGGCATAAATAATATCAGTTGCACCACGTTCTCATTCAAAAACAAGCAGTTGGGGCATAAATAACATCAGTTGCACCACGTGCTCATTCAAATACAAGCTGTTGGGGCATAAATAACATCAGTTGCACCACGTTCTCATTCATAAAGAAGCAGTTGGGGCATAAAAAACATCAGTTGCACCACATGCCCATTCAAAAACAAGCAGTTGGGGTGTAAATAACATCAGTTGCACCACATGCTCATTCAAAAACAAGCAGTTGGGGCATAAATAACATCAGTAGCACAACGTGCACATTAAAAAATAAGCAGTTGGGGCATAAATAACATCTGTTGCACAACGTGCTCATTCATAAAGAAGCAGTTGGGGCATAAAAACATCAGTTGCACCACGTGCTCATTCAAAAACAAGCAGTTGGAGCATAAATAACATCAGTTGCACCACGTGCTCATTCAAAAACAACCAGTTGCGGCATAAATCACATCAGTTGCACCACGTGCTCATTCAAAAACAAGCTGTTGGGGCATAAATAACATCAGTTGCACCACATTCTCATTCACAAAGAAGCAGTTGGAGCATAAATAACATCAGTTGCACCACGTGCTCATTCAAAAACAAGCAGTTCGGGCATAAATAACATCAGATGCACCACGTGCTTATTCAAAAACAAGCAGTTTGGGTATAAATAACATCAGTTGCACCACGTGCTAATTCATAAAGAAGCAGTTGTGCATAAAAAACATCAGATGCACCACGTGCTCATTAAAAAACAAGCAGTTGGAGCATAAATAATATCAGTTGCACCACGTGCTCATTCAAAAACAAGCAGTTGGGGCATAAATAACACCAGTAGCACCACGTGCTCATTCAAAAACAAGCAGTTGGGGCATAAATAACATCAGTTGCACCACGTGCTCATTCAAAAACAAGCAGTTGGGGCATAAATAATATCAGCTGCACCACGTGCTCATTCAAAAACAAGCAGTTGGGGCATAAATAATATCAGCTGCACCACGTGCTCATTCAAAAACAAGCAGTTGGGGCATAAATAACATCAGTTGCACCACGTGCTCATTCAAAAACAATCATTTGGGGCATAAATAACATCAGTTAAACCACGTACTCTATCATGAACAAGCAGTTGGGACATAAATACCATCAGTTGCATAACGTGCTCATTCAAAAACAAGCAGTTGGGGCATAAATAACATCAGTTGCACCACGTGCTCATTCAAAAACAAGCAATTGGGGCATAAATAACATCAGTTGCACCACGTGCTCATTCAAAAACAAGCATTTGGGGCATAAATAACATCAGGTAAACCACGTACTCTATCATGAACAAGCAGTTAGGGCAAAAATAACATCAGCTGCACCACGTGCTCATTCAAAAACAAGCTGTTGGGGCATAAATAACATCAGTTGCACCACGTGGTCGTTCAAAAACAAGCAGTTGGGGCATAAATAACATCAGTTGCATCAAGTGCTCATTCAAAAACAAGCTGTTGGGGCATAAATAACATTAGTTGCACCACGTGCTCATTCATAAAGAAGCAGTTGGGGCATAAAAAATATCAGTTGCCCCATGTGCTCATTAAAAAACAAGCAGTTGGAGCATAAATAACATCAGATGCACCACGTGCTCATTCAAAAACAAGCAGTAGGGGCATAAATAACACCAGTAGCACCACGTGCTCATTCAAAAACAAGCAGTTGGGGCATAAATATCATCAGTTGCACCACGTGCTCATTCAAAAACAAGCTGTTGGGGCATAAATAATATCAGTTGCACCAGGTTCTCATTCAAAAACAAGCAGTTGGGGCATAAATAACATCAGTTGCACCACGTGCTCATTCAAAAATAAGCTGTTGGGGCATAAATAACATCAGTTGCACCACGTTCTCATTCATAAAGAAGCAGTTGGGGCATAAAAAACATCAGTTGCACCACATGCCCATTCAAAAACAAGCAGTTGGGGTGTAAATAACATCAGTTGCACCACATGCTCATTCAAAAACAGGCAGTTGGGGCATAAATAACATCAGTTGCACCACGTGCTCATTCAAAAACAATCATTTGGGGCATAAATAACATCAGTTAAACCACGCACTCTATCATGAACAAGCAGTTGGGGCATAAATACCATCAGTTGCACCACGTGCTTATTCAAAAACAAGCAGTTGGGGCATAAATAACATCAGTTGCACCACGTGTTCATTCAAAAACAAGCTGTAGGGGCATAAATAACATCAGTTGCACCACGTGCTCATTCATAAAGAAGCAGTTGGGGCATAAAAACATCAGTTGCACCACGTGCTCATTCAAAAACAAGCAGTTGGAGCATAAATAACATCAGTTGCACCACGTGCTCATTCAAAAACAAGCAGTTGCGGCATAAATCACATCAGTTGCACCACGTGCTCATTCAAAAACAAGCTGTTGGGGCATAAATAACATCAGTTGCACCACATTCTCATTCACAAAGAAGCAGTTGGAGCATAAATAACATCAGTTGCACCACGTGCTCATTCAAAAACAAGCAGTTGGGGCATAAATAACATCAGATGCACCACGTGCTTATTCAAAAACAAGCAGTTGGGGTATAAATAACATCAGTTGCACCACGTGCTAATTCATAAAGAAGCAGTTGGGCATAAAAAACATCAGATGAACCACGTGCTCATTAAAAAACAAGCAGTTGGAGCATAAATAATATCAGTTGCACCACGTGCTCATTCAAAAACAGGCAGTTGGGGCATAAATAATATCAGCTGCACCACGTGCTCATTCAAAAACAAGCAGTTGGGGCATAAATATCATCAGTTGCACCACGTGCTCATTCAAAAACAATCATTTGGGGCATAAATAACATCAGTTAAACCACGTACTCTATCATGAACAAGCAGTTGGGGCATAAATACCATCAGTTGCACAACGTGCTCATTCAAAAACAAGCTGTTGGGGCATAAATAACATCAGTGTCACCACGTGCTCATTCAAAAACAAGCAGTTGGGGCATAAATAACATCAGTTGCATCAAGTGCTCATTCAAAAACAAGCTGTTGGGGCATAAATAACATTAGTTGCACCACGTGCTCATTCATAAAGAAGCAGTTGGGGCATAAAAAATATCAGTTGCACCATGTGCTCATTAAAAAACAAGCAGTTGGAGCATAAATAACATCAGATGTACCACGTGCTCATTCAAAACAAGCAGTAGGGGCATAAATAACACCAGTAGCACCACGTGCTCATTCAAAAACAAGCAGTTGGGGCATAAATATCATCAGTTGCACCACGTGCTCATTCAAAAACAAGCTGTTGGGGCATAAATAATATCAGTTGCACCAGGTTCTCATTCAAAAACAAGCAGTTGGGGCATAAATAACATCAGTTGCACCACGTGCTCATTAAAAAACAAGCATTTGGGGCATAAATAACATCAGTTGCACCACGTACTCTATCATGAACAAGCAGTTGGGGCATAAATAACATCAGTTACACCACGTGCTCATTCAAAAACAAGCATTTGGGGCATAAATAACATCAGGTAAACCACGTACTCTATCATGAACAAGCAGTTAGGGCAAAAATAACATCAGCTGCACCACGTGCTCATTCAAAAACAAGCAGTTGGGGCATAAATATCATCAGTTGCACCACGTGCTCATTCAAAAACAAGCTGTTGGGGCATAAATAATATCAGTTGCACCAGGTTCTCATTCAAAAACAAGCAGTTGGGGCATAAATAACATCAGTTGCACCACGTGCTCATTCAAAAACAAGCTGTTGGGGCATAAATAACATCAGTTGCACCACGTTCTCATTCATAAAGAAGCAGTTGGGGCATAAAAAACATCAGTTGCACCACATGCCCATTCAAAAACAAGCAGTTGGGGTGTAAATAACATCAGTTGCACCACATGCTCATTCAAAAACAAGCAGTTGGGGCATAAATAACATCAGTAGCACAACGTGCACATTCAAATATAAGCAGTTGGGGCATAAATAACATCTGTTGCACCACGTGCTCATTTAAAAACAAGCAGTTGGGGCATAAATAACATCAGTTGCACCACGTGCTTATTCAAAAACAAGCTGTTGGGGCATAAATAACATCAGTTGCACCACATTCTCATTCACAAAGAAGCAGTTGGAGCATAAATAACATCAGTTGCACCACGTGCTCATTCAAAAACAAGCAGTTGGGGCATAAATAACATCAGATGCACCACGTGCTTATTCAAAAACAAGCAGTTGGGGTATAAATAACATCAGTTGCACCACGTGCTAATTCATAAAGAAGCAGTTGGGCATAAAAAACATCAGATGAACCACGTGCTCATTAAAAAACAAGCAGTTGGAGCATAAATAATATCAGTTGCACCACGTGCTCATTCAAAAACAGGCAGTTGGGGCATAAATAATATCAGCTGCACCACGTGCTCATTCAAAAACAAGCAGTTGGGGCATAAATAACATCAGTTGCACCACGTGCTCATTCAAAAACAATCATTTGGGACATAAATAACATCAGTTAAACCACGTACTCTATCATGAACAAGCAGTTGGGGCATAAATACCATCAGTTGCACAACGTGCTCATTAAAAACAAGCTGTTGGGGCATAAATAACATCAGTGTCACCACGTGCTCATTCAAAAACAAGCAGTTGGGGCATAAATAACATTAGTTGCACCACGTGCTCATTCATAAAGAAGCAGTTGGGGCATAAAAAATATCAGTTGCACCATGTGCTCATTAAAAAACAAGCAGTTGGAGCATAAATAACATCAGATGCACCACGTGCTCATTCAAAAACAAGCAGTAGGGGCATAAATAACACCAGTAGCACCACGTGCTCATTCAAAAACAAGCAGTTGGGGCATAAATATCATCAGTTGCACCACGTGCTCATTCAAAAACAAGCTGTTGGGGCATAAATAATATCAGTTGCACCAGGTTCTCATTCAAAAACAAGCAGTTGGGGCATAAATAACATCAGTTGCACCACGTGCTCATTCAAAAACAAGCTGTTGGGGCATAAATAACATCAGTTGCACCACGTTCTCATTCATAAAGAAGCAGTTGGGGCATAAAAAACATCAGTTGCACCACATGCCCATTCAAAAACAAGCAGTTGGGGTGTAAATAACATCAGTTGCACCACATGCTCATTCAAAAACAAGCAGTTGGGGCATAAATAACATCAGTAGCACAACGTGCACATTCAAAAATAAGCAGTTGGGGCATAAATAACATCTGTTGCACCACGTGCTCATTTAAAAACAAGCAGTTGGGGCATAAATAACATCAGTTGCACCACGTGCTTATTCAAAAACAAGCTGTTGGGGCATAAATAACATCAGTTGCACCACATTCTCATTCACAAAGAAGCAGTTGGAGCATAAATAACATCAGTTGCACCACGTGCTCATTCAAAAACAAGCAGTTGGGGCATAAATAACATCAGATGCACCACGTGCTTATTCAAAAACAAGCAGTTGGGGTATAAATAACATCAGTTGCACCACGTGCTAATTCATAAAGAAGCAGTTGGGCATAAAAAACATCAGATGAACCACGTGCTCATTAAAAAACAAGCAGTTGGAGCATAAATAATATCAGTTGCACCACGTGCTCATTCAAAAACAGGCAGTTGGGGCATAAATAATATCAGCTGCACCACGTGCTCATTCAAAAACAAGCAGTTGGGGCATAAATAACATCAGTTGCACCACGTGCTCATTCAAAAACAATCATTTGGGGCATAAATAACATCAGTTAAACCACGTACTCTATCATGAACAAGCAGTTGGGGCATAAATACCATCAGTTGCACAACGTGCTCATTAAAAAACAAGCTGTTGGGGCATAAATAACATCAGTGTCACCACGTGCTCATTCAAAAACAAGCAGTTGGGGCATAAATAACATTAGTTGCACCACGTGCTCATTCATAAAGAAGCAGTTGGGGCATAAAAAATATCAGTTGCACCATGTGCTCATTAAAAAACAAGCAGTTGGAGCATAAATAACATCAGATGCACCACGTGCTCATTCAAAAACAAGCAGTAGGGGCATAAATAACACCAGTAGCACCACGTGCTCATTCAAAAACAAGCAGTTGGGGCATAAATATCATCAGTTGCACCACGTGCTCATTCAAAAACAAGCTGTTGGGGCATAAATAATATCAGTTGCACCAGGTTCTCATTCAAAAACAAGCAGTTGGGGCATAAATAACATCAGTTGCACCACGTGCTCATTCAAAAACAAGCTGTTGGGGCATAAATAACATCAGTTGCACCACGTTCTCATTCATAAAGAAGCAGTTGGGGCATAAAAAACATCAGTTGCACCACATGCCCATTCAAAAACAAGCAGTTGGGGTGTAAATAACATCAGTTGCACCACATGCTCATTCAAAAACAAGCAGTTGGGGCATAAATAACATCAGTAGCACAACGTGCACATTCAAAAATAAGCAGTTGGGGCATAAATAACATCTGTTGCACCACGTGCTCATTTAAAAACAAGCAGTTGGGGCATAAATAACATCAGTTGCACCACGTGTTCATTCAAAAACAAGCTGTAGGGGCATAAATAACATCAGTTGCACCACGTGCTCATTCATAAAGAAGCAGTTGGGGCATAAAAACATCAGTTGCACCACGTGCTCATTCAAAAACAAGCAGTTGGAGCATAAATAACATCAGTTGCACCACGTGCTCATTCAAAAACAAGCAGTTGCGGCATAAATCACATCAGTTGCACCACGTGCTCATTCAAAAACAAGCAGTTCGGGCATAAATAACATCAGATGCACCACGTGCTTATTCAAAAACAAGCAGTTTGGGTATAAATAACATCAGTTGCACCACGTGCTAATTCATAAAGAAGCAGTTGGGCATAAAAAACATCAGATGCACCACGTGCTCATTCAAAAACAAGCAGTTGGGGCATAAATAACACCAGTAGCACCACGTGCTCATTCAAAAACAAGCAGTTGGGGCATAAATAACATCAGTTGCACCACGTGCTCATTCAAAAACAAGCAGTTGGGGCATAAATAATATCAGCTGCACCACGTGCTCATTCAAAAACAAGCAGTTGGGGCATAAATAACATCAGTTGCACCACGTGCTCATTCAAAAACAATCATTTGGGGCATAAATAACATCAGTTAAACCACGTACTCTATCATGAACAAGCAGTTGGGACATAAATACCATCAGTTGCATAACGTGCTCATTCAAAAACAAGCAGTTGGGGCATAAATAACATCAGTTGCACCACGTGCTCATTCAAAAACAAGCAATTGGGGCATACATAACATCAGTTGCACCAGGTGCTCATTCAAAAACAAGCTGTTAGGGCATAAATAACATCAGTTGCACCACGCTCTCATTCATAAAGAAGCAGTTGGGGCATAAAAACATCAGTTGCACCACGTGCTCATTAAAAAACAAGCATTTGGGGCATAAATAACATCAGTAGCACCACGTACTCTATCATGAACAAGCAGTTGGGGCATAAATAACATCAGTTACACCACGTGCTCATTCAAAAACAAGCATTTGGGGCATAAATAACATCAGGTAAACCATTTACTCTATCATGAACAAGCAGTTAGGGCAAAAATAACATCAGCTGCACCACGTGCTCATTCAAAATCAAGCTGTTGGGGCATAAATAACATCAGTTGCACCACGTGGTCGTTCAAAAACAAGCAGTTGGGGCATAAATAACATCAGTTGCATCACGTGCTCATTCATAAACAAGCATTTGGGGCATAAAAACATCAGTTGCACTACGTGCTCATTAAAAAACAAGCAGATGGAGCATAAATAACATCAGTTGCACCACGTGCTCATTCAAAAACAAGCAGTTGGGGCATAAATAACATCATTAGCACCACGTGCTCATTCAAAAACAAGCAGGTAGGGCATAAATAACATCAGTTACACCACGTGCTCATTTAAAAACAAGCTGTTGGCTCATAAATAACATCAGTTGCACCACGTGCTCATTCAAAAACAAGCAGTTGGGGTATAAGTAACATCAATTGCACCACGTGCTCATTCAAAAATAAGCTGTTGGGGCATAAATAACATCAGTTGCACCACGTGCTCATTCAAAAAGAAGCAGTTGGGGCATAAAAAACATCAGTTGCACCACGTGCTCATTCAAAAACAAGCAGTTGGGGCATAAAAAACATCAGTTGCACCACGTGCTCATTCAAAAACAAGCATTTGGGGCATAAATAACATCAGGTAAACCACGTACTCTATCATGAACAAGCAGTTAGGGCAAAAATAACATCAGCTGCACCACGTGCTCATTCAAAAACAAGCTGTTGGGGCATAAATAACATCAGTTGCACCACGTGGTCGTTCAAAAACAAGCAGTTGGGGCATAAATAACATCAGTTGCACCACGTGCTCATTCAAAAACAAGCAGTTGGGGCATAAATAACATCATTAGCACCACGTGCTCATTCAAAAACAAGCTGTTCGGGCATAAATAAAATCAGTTGCACCACGTGCTCATTCATAAACAAGCATTTGGGGCATAAAAACATCAGTTGCACCACGTGCTCATTAAAAAACAAGCAGATGGAGCATAAATAACATCAGTTGCACCACGTGCTCATTCAAAAACAAGCAGTTGGGGCATAAATAACATCATTAGCACCACGTGTTCATTCAAAAACAAGCAGGTGGGGCATAAATAACATCAGTTACACCACGTGCTCATTTAAAAACAAGCTGTTGGCTCATAAATAACATCAGTTGCACCACGTGCTCATTCAAAAACAAGCAGTTGGGGTATAAGTAACATCAATTGCACCACGTGCTCATTCAAAAATAAGCTGTTGGGGCATAAAAACATCAGTTGCACCACGTGCTCAATCAAATACAAGCTGTTGGGGCATAAATAACATCAGTTGCACCACGTGCTCATTCAAAAACAAGCAGTTGGAGCATAAATAACATCAGTTGCACCACGTGCTCATTCAAAAACCAGCAGTTGGGGCATAAAAAACATCAGTTGCACCACGTGCTCATTCAAAAACATGCATTTGGGGCATAAATAACATCAGTAGCACCACGTGCTCATTCATAAAAAAGCAGTTGGGGCATAAAAAACATCAGTTGCACCACGTGCTCAATCAAATACAAGCTGTTGGGGCATAAATAACATCAGTTGCACCACGTGCTCATTCAAAAACAAGCAGTTGGAGCATAAATAACATCAGTTGCACCACGTGCTCATTCAAAAACCAGCAGTTGGGGCATAAAAAACATCAGTTGCACCACGTGCTCATTCAAAAACAAGCAGTTGGAGCATAAATAACATCAGTTGCACCACGTGCTCATTCAAAAACAAGCAGTTGGGGCATAAATCACATCAGTTGCACCACGTGCTCATTCAAAAACAAGCTGTTGGGGCATAAATAACATCAGTTGCACCACATGCTCATTCACAAAGAAGCAGTTGGAGCATAAATAACATCAGTTGCCCCACGTGCTCATTCAAAAACAAGCAGTTGGGGCATAAATAACATCAGATGCACCACGTGCTTATTCAAAACAATCAGTTGGGGTATAAATAACATCAGTTGCACCACGTGCCAATTCATAAAGAAGCAGTTGGGCATAAAAAACATCAGTTGCACCACGTGCTCATTCAAAAACAAGCAGTTGGAGCATAAATAATATCTGTTGCACCACGTGCTCATTCAAAAACAAGCAGTTGGGGCATAAATACCACCAGTAGCACCACGTGCTCATTCAAAAACAAGCAGTTGGGGCATAAATATCATCAGTTGCACCACGTGCTCATTCAAAAACAAGCTGTTGGGGCATAAATAACATCAGTTGCACCACGTGCTCATTCAAAAACAAGCAGTTGGGGCATAAATAACATCAGTTGCACCACGTGCTCATTCAAAAACAAGCTGTTGGGGCATAAATAACATCAGTTGCACCACGTGCTCATTCATAAAGAAGTAGTTGGGGCATAAAAAACATCAGTTGCACCACGTGCTCATTATAAAACAAGCAGTTGGGGTATAAATAACATCAGTTGCACCACGTGCTCATTCAAAAACAAGCAGTTGGGGCATAAATAACATCAGTTTCACCACGTGCTCATTCAAAAACAAGCAGTTGGGGCATAAATAACATCAGTTGCACCACGTGCTCATTCAAAAACAATCATTTGGGGCATAAATAACATCAGTTAAACCACGCACTCTATCATGAACAAGCAGTTGGGGCATAAATACCATCATTTGCACCACGTGCTCATTCAAAAACAAGCAGTTGGGGCATAAATACCACCAGTAGCACCACGTGCTCATTCAAAAACAAGCAGTTTGGGCATAAATATCATCAGTTGCACCACGTGCTCATTCAAAAACAAGCAGTTGGGGCATAAATAACATCAGTTGCACCACGTGCTCATTCAAAAACAAGCAGTTGGGGCATAAATAACATCAGTTGCACCACGTGCTCATTCAAAAACAAGCTGTTGGAGCATAAATAACATCAGTTGCACCACGTGCTCATTCATAAAGAAGTAGTTGGGGCATAAAAAACATCAGTTGCACCACGTGCTCATTATAAAACAAGCAGTTGGGGTATAAATAACATCAGTTGCACCACGTGCTCATTGAAAAACAAGCAGTTGGGGCATAAATAACATCAGTTTCACCACGTGCTCATTCAAAAACAAGCAGTTGGGGCATAAATAACATCAGTTGCACCACGTGCTCATTCAAAAACAATCATTTGGGGCATAAATAACATCAGTTAAACTACGCACTCTATCATGAACAAGCAGTTGGGGCATAAATACCATCAATTGCACCACGTGCTCATTCAAAAACAAGCAGTTGGGGCATAAATACCACCAGTAGCACCACGTGCTCATTCAAAAACAAGCAGTTGGGGCATAAATATCATCAGTTGCACCACGTGCTCATTCAAAAACAAGCAGTTGGGGCATAAATAACATCAGTTGCACCACGTGCTCATTCAAAAACAAGCAGTTGGGGTATAAATAACATCAGTTGCACCACGTGCTCATTCAAAAACAAGCAGTTGGGGCATAGATAACATCAGTTTCACCACGTGCTCATTCAAAAACAAGCAGTTGGGGCATAAATAACATCAGTTGCACCACGTGCTCATTCAAAAACAAGCAGTTGGGGCATAAATAATATCAGCTGCACCACGTGCTCATTCAAAAACAAGCAGTTGGGGCATAAATAACATCAGTTGCACCACGTGCTCATTCAAAAACAATCATTTGGGGCATAAATAACATCAGTTAAACCACGCACTCTATCATGAACAAGCAGTTGGGGCATAAATACCATCAAATGCACCACGTTCTCATTCAAAAACAAGCAGTTGGGGCATAAATACCACCAGTAGCACCACGTGCTCATTCAAAAACAAGCAGTTGGGGCATAAATATCATCAGTTGCACCACGTGCTCATTCAAAAACAAGCTGTTGAGGCATAAATAACATCAGTTGCACCACGTGCTCATTCAAAAACAAGCAGTCGGGGCATAAATAACATCAGTTGCACCACGTGCTCATTCAAAAACAAGCTGTTGGGGCATAAATAACATCAGTTGCACCACGTGCTCATTCATAAAGAAGTAGTTGGGGCATAAAAAACATCAGTTGCACCACGTGCTCATTATAAAACAAGCAGTTGGGTTATAAATAACATCAGTTGCACCACGTGCTCATTCAAAAACAAGCAGTTGGGGCATAAATAACATCAGTTTCACCACGTGCTCATTCAAAAACAAGCAGTTGGGGCATAAATAACATCAGTTGCAACAAGTGCTCATTCAAAAACAAGCAGTTGGGGCATAAATAATATCAGCTGCACCACGTGCTCATTCAAAAACAAGCAGTTGGGGCATAAATAACATAAGTTGCACCACGTGCTCATTCAAAAACAATGATTTGGGGCATAAATAACATCAGTTAAACCACGTACTCTATCATGAACAAGCAGTTGGGGCATAAATACCATCAGTTGCACCACGTGCTCATTAAAAAACAAGCATTTGGGGCATAAATAACATCAGTAGCACCACATACTCTATCATGAACAAGCAGTTGGGGCATAAATAACATCAGTTACACCACGTGCTCATTCAAAAACAAGCATTTGGGGCATAAATAACATCAGGTAAACCACGTACTCTATCATGAACAAGCAGTTGGGGCAAAAATAACATCAGTTGCACCACGTGATCATTCAAAAACAAGCTGTTGGGGCATAGTCCAAGTAGTCGTTCAGCCCCTTCTCCCCTAATCAGGTATATAAAAACAAAGCGGCACAAGTCATCGTATACGGCAATCAATCAATCAATCATGTGCCATGCCGGAAAGCGTGGGCGGTCATGATTCGCCATTTCACTCGATCACCAGAGTCGTGGATCAGCTCAGTGTTCCTGTCTCGTCCATGCCATGTGGCCAAGCCATCCAGGTATTTTCCTCTCGGCAATACCACGTTGAAAATACCGGTTCTCGTCCGATCACCAAAAAGTCAAGTAACGTCGGGCGTGGTTACTACTTAGATGGGTGACCGCTTGGGAACACCACGTGTTGTAGACATTTTCATTTCATTTTTGTTGTGTCTTGTGTTTTTAGCCCTGTAAAATTTTGTTGTTTTGGTACCCGCCTGTCTACTAGCACTGTAGACCTCCGGACAAATCTACAGGTTTTCAGTCTCCCAGTGAAACCCGCCACAACAACACAACACGTGTTGCTGGCCTTCTTAGTTTTTAATTGTCAACCCTTGAAATTTTGTGTTTTAAGTGAGACCCTGGGTTTCTAAGAACCATAGCCATCCGGAGAAACCCGCAAGTGTTCAGTCTCACGCACAAAAAGACAGTCAAGACAGATAGCGAACTCTTGTGCTTCAAGAGGACCACACCAACAAACCCCGGTTAGCATCTAATGATGGTTGACCGCCCGAGTTCTGGTCTCCACACGCACAAACAGCACTCACACTATTCTATTACAAATATAACAAGTCGGGGAATTGGGCTGGCTAGACAAACTGGCCTGGCTTTACGGGGCTTTTTTCAACTGAGCTTGTTTTACTGGGTCTCTCGGTGAGAAATTGAGTACCTAGCAGTCCTCCCCCTGTCATACTTTTCTTGCATACTGGACACTGCCACCATTCCTCCAGTCGCGCCCAGACACAGAACACGCGGTTTTTAGGCACTGGTTCTTTTCATCCTCATTCCGCCGGCAATTGGGCCATCTCAGGGTTATGGAGTCGGTGTTTCGGGTATATGGTGCGCAATTCACAGCTTGATAACTCTCCTCCTGTATTCCAGTACCAGTTCTCAAGTCACACCCACTCCAAGACCCATCAACCCAACCGATACAGGCCCCACACATGGGCAAGCTCCCCAGGTTTTTTTTTTAAAAGTCCGAAGGTCACGACCTACTTTCATTTATAAAGGGATTCTCCAAGAATCTCCAAAAATATTTGTACTCTCAGAAACTTCCCCTGCCTTTGAAACGCCCAGATCCGGAGTTTAACGCGCTCCCTTCTGTCCGTTGGGAGTGGCGATCACGCATAGCCCTCGTGCAGTGCACAACAGTACTAGAATTGGGTTGGGCGCTTACTGCTTCCCGACAACCAATCGCCTCTCGCCTTATCTCTTGTGCATTCAGTAAATAAATAGGTTGTCACCAGTGTGTACCTTACTGACATGCTGACACCAAGGACTTCTTTTATGTGAAGGAGTGTTCCTTCTATCTGTGGCCACTTTTGACCACCATTTTATTGGCATCCCCACGATGCCTTTATAGTATTGCGCGGACCTCAGAGAGAAGTGTCCAAGTAGTCGTTCAGCCCCTTCTCCCCTAATCAGGTATATAAACAACAAAGCGGAACCAGTCATCGTCTACGGCAATACCACGTTGAAAATACCGGTTCTCGTCCGATCACCGAAGTCAAGTAACGTTGGGCGTGGTTACTACTTAGATGGGTGACCGCTTGGGAACACCACGTGTTGTAGACATTTTCATTTTATTTTTGTTGTGTCTTGTTTTTTTTTAGCCCTGTACAATTTTGTTGTTTTGGTACCCGCCTGTCTACTAGCACTGTAGACCTCCGGACAAATCTACAGGTTTTCAGTCTCCCAGTGAAACCCGCCACAACAACACAACACGTGTTGCTGGCCTTCTTATGTTTTAATTGTCACCCCTTGAAATTTTGTGTTTTAAGTGAGACCCTAGGTGTCTAAGAACCGTAGCCCTCCGGACAAACCCGCAAGTGTTCAGTCTCACGCACAAAAAGAAAAGACAGACAAGACAGATAGCGAACTCTTGTGCATCAAGAGGACCACACCAACAACCCCGGTTAGCATCTGATGATGGTTGACCGCTCGAGTTCTGGTCTCTACACGCACAAACAGCACTCACACTATTCTATTACAAATATTACAAGTCGGGGAATTGGGCTGGCTAGACAAACTGGCCTGGCTTTACGGGGCTTTTTCAACTGAGCTTGTTTTACTGGGTCTCTCGGTGAGAAATTGAGTACCTAGCAGTCCTCCCCCTGTCATACTTTTCTTGCATACTGGACACTGCCACCATTCCTCCAGTCGAGCCCAGACACAGAACACGCGGTTTTTAGGCACTGGTTCTTTTCCTCCTTATTCCGCCGGCAATTGGGCCGTCTCAGGGTTATGGAGTCGGTGTTTCGGATATATGGTGCGAAATTCACAGCTTGATAACTCTCCTCCTGTATTCCAGTACCAGTACTCAAGTCACACCCACTCCAAGACCCATCAACCCAACCGATACAGGCCCCACACATAGGCAAGCACCCCAGGTATTTTTTTTTTTTAAGTCCGAAGGTCACGACCTACTTTCATTTATAAAGGGATTCTCCAAGAATCTCCAAAAATATTTGTACTCTCAGAAACTTCCCCTGCCTCCGAAACGCACAGATCCGGAGTTTAAAGCGGTCCCTTCTGTCCGTTGGGAGTGGCGATCACGCATAGCCCTCGTGCAGTGCACAACTGTACTAGAATTGGGTTGGGCGCTTACTGCTTCCCGACAACCAATCGCCTCTCGCCTTATCTCTTGTGCATTCAGTAAATAAATAGGTTGTCAACAGTGTGTACCTTACTGACATGCTGACACCATGGACTGCTTTTGTGTGAAGGAGTGTTCCTTCTCTCTGTGGCCACTGTTGACCACCATTTTATTGGCATCCCCACGATGCCTTTATAGTATTGCGCGGACCTCAGAGAGAAGTGTCCAAGTAGTCGTTCAGCCCCTTCTCCCCTAATCAGGTATATAAAAACAAAGCGGCACCATTCATCGTCTACGGCAATACCACGTTGAAAATACCGGTTCTCGTCCGATCACCGAAGTCAAGTAACGTCGGGCGTGGTTACTACTTAGATGGGTGACCGCTTGGGAACACCACGTGTTGTAGACATTTTCATTTTATTTTTGTTGTGTCTTGTGTTTTTAGCCCTGTACAATTTTGTTGTTTTGGTACCCGCCTGTCTACTAGCACTGTAGACCTCCGGACAAATCTACAGGTTTTCAGTCTCCCAGTGACACCCGCCACAACAACACAACACGTGTTGCTGGCCTTCTTATGTTTTAATTGTCACCCCTTGAAATTTTGTGTTTTAAGTGAGACCCTGGGTTTCTAAGAACCATAGCCCCCCGGACAAACCCGCATGTGTTCAGTCTCACGCACAAAAAGACAGGCAAGACAGATAGCGAACTCTTGTGCATCAAGAGGACCACACCAACAAACCCCGGTTGGCATCTGATGATGGTTGACTGCCCGAGTTCTGGTCTCTACACGCACAAACAGCACACACACTATTCTATTACAAATATTACAAGTCGGGGAATTGGGCTGGCTAGACAAACTGGCCTGGCTTTAAGGGGCTTTTTCAACTGAGCTTGTTTTACTGGGTCTCTCGGTGAGAAATTGAGTACCTAGCAGTCCTCCCCCTGTCATACTTTTCTTGCATACTGGACACTGCCACCATTCCTCCAGTCGCGCCCAGACACAGAACACGCGGTTTTTAGGCACTGGTTCTTTTCCTCCTCATTCCGCCGGCAATTGGGTCGTCTCAGGGTTATGGAGTCGGTGTTTCGGTTATATGGTGCGCAATTCACAGCTTGATAACTCTCCTCTTGTATTCCAGTACCAGTACTCAAGTCACACCCACTCCAAGACCCATCAACCCAACCGATACAGGCGTCACACATAGGCAAGCACCCCAGGTATTTTTTTTTTTAAAAGTCCGAAAATCACGACCTACTTTCATTTATAAAGGGATTCTCCAAGAATCTCCAAAAATATTTGTACTCTCAGAAACTTCCCCTGCCTCCGAAACGCCCAGATCCGGAGTTTAACGCGCTCCCTTCTGTCCGTTGGGAGTGGCGATCACGCATAGCCCTCGTGCAGTGCACAACAGTACTAGAATTGGGTTGGGCGCTTACTGCTTCCCGACAACCAATCGCCTCTCGCCTTATCTCTTGTGCATTCAGTAAATAAATATGTTGTCACCAGTGTGTACCTTACTGACATGCTGACACCATGGACTGCTTTTATGTGAAGGAGTGTTCCTTCTCTCTGTGGCCACTTTTGACCACCATTTTATTGGCATCCCCACGATGCTTTTATAGTATTGCGCGGACCTCAGAGAGAAGTGTCCAAGTAGTCGTTCAGCCCCTTCTCCCCTATTCAGGTATATAAAAACAAAGCGGCACCATTCATCGTCTACGGCAATACCACGTTGAAAATACCGGTTCTCGTCCGATCACCGAAGTCAAGTAACGTCGGGCGTGGTTACTACTTAGATGGGTGACCGCTTGGGAACACCACGTGTTGTAGACATTTTCATTTTATTTTTGTTGTGTCTTGTGTTTTTAGCCCTGTACAATTTTGTTGTTTTGGTACCCGCCTGTCTACTAGCACTGTAGACCTCCGGACAAATCTACAGGTTTTCAGTCTCCCAGTGAAACCCGCCACAACAACACAACACGTGTTGCTGGCCTTCTTATGTTTTAATTGTCACCCCTTGAAATTTTGTGTTTTAAGTGAGACCCTGGGTTTCTAAGAATCGTAGCCCTCCGGACAAACCCGCAAGTGTTCAGTCTCACGCACAAAAAGAAAAGACAGACAAGACAGATAGCGAAATCTTGTGCATCAAGAGGACCACACCAACAAACCCCGGTTAGCATCTGATGATGGTTGACCGCCCGAGTTCTGGTCTCTACACGCACAAACAGCACTCACACTATTCTATTACAAATATTACAAGTCGGGGAATTGTGCTGGCTAGACAAACTGGCCTGGCTTTACGGGGCTTTTTCAACTGAGCTTGTTTTACTGGGTCTCTCGGTGAGAAATTGAGTACCTAGCAGTCCTCCCCCTGTCATACTTTTCTTGCATACTGGACACTGCCACCATTCCTCCAGTCGAGCCAAGACACAGAACACGCGGTTTTTATGCACTGGTTCTTTCCCTCCTCATTCCGCCGGCAATTGGGCCGTCTCAGGGTTATGGAGTCGGTGTTTCGGTTATATGGTGCGCAATTCACAGCTTGATAACTCTCCTCCTGTATTCCAGTACCAGTACTCAAGTCACACCCACTCCAAGACCCATCAACGCAACCGATACAGGCCCCACACATAGGCAAGCACCCCAGGTATTTTTTTTTTTTAAAGTCCGAAAATCACGACCTACTTTCATTTATAAAGGGATTCTCCAAGAATCTCCAAAAATATTTGTACTCTCAGAAACTTCCCCTGCCCCCGAAACGCCCAGATCCGGAGTTTAACGCGCTCCCTTTTGTCCGTTGGGAGTGGCGATCACACATAGCCCTCGTGCAGTGCACAACAGTACTAGAATTGGGTTGGGCGCTTACTGCTTCCCGACAACCAATCGCCTCTCGCCTTATCTCTGGTGCATTCAGTAAATAAATAGGTTGTCACCAGTGTGTACCTTACTGACATGCTGACACCATGGACTGCTTTTATGTGAAGGAGTGTTCCTTCTCTCTGTGGCCACTTTTGACCACCATTTTATTGGCATCCCCACGATGCTTTTATAGTATTGCGCGGACCTCAGAGAGAAGTGTCCAAGTAGTCGTTCAGCCCCTTCTCCCCTATTCAGGTATATAAAAACAAAGCGGCACCATTCATCGTCTACGGCAATACCACGTTGAAAATACCGGTTCTCGTCCGATCACCGAAGTCAAGTAACGTTGGGCGTGGTTACTACTTAGATGGGTGACCGCTTGGGAACACCACGTGTTGTAGACATTTTCATTTTATTTTTGTTGTGTCTTGTGTTTTTAGCCCTGTACAATTTTGTTGTTTTGGTACCCGCCTGTCTACTAGCACTGTAGACCTCCGGACAAATCTACAGGTTTTCAGTGTCCCAGTGAAACCCGCCACAACAACACAACACGTGTTGCTGGCCTTCTTACGTTTTAATTGTCACCCCTTGAAATTTTGTGTTTTAAGTGAGACCCTGGGTTTCTAAGAACCATAGCCCTCCGGACAAACCCGCAAGTGTTCAGTCTCACGCACAAAAAGACAGACAAGACAGATAGCGAACTCTTGTGCATCAAGAGGACCACACCAACAAACCCAGGTTGGCATCTGATGATGGTTGACTGCCCGAGTTCTGGTCTCTACACGCACAGACAGCACTCACACTATTCTATTACAAATATTACAAGTCGGGGAATTGGGCTGGCTAGACAAACTGGCCTGGCTTTAAGGGGCTTTTTCAACTGAGCTTGTTTTACTGGGTCTCTCGGTGAGAAATTGAGTACCTAGCAGTCCTCCCCCTGTCATACTTTTCTTGCATACTGGACACTGCCACCATTCCTCCAGTCGCGCCCAGACACAGAACACGCGGTTTTTAGGCACTGGTTCTTTTCCTCCTCATTCCGCCGGCAATTGGGTCGTCTCAGGGTTATGGAGTCGGTGTTTCGGTTATATGGTGCGCAATTCACAGCTTGATAACTCTCCTCCTGTATTCCAGTACCAGTACTCAAGTCACACCCACTCCAAGACCCATCAACCCAACCGATACAGGCGTCACACATAGGCAAGCACCCCAGGTATTTTTTTTTTTAAAAGTCCGAAAATCACGACCTACTTTCATTTATAAAGGGATTCTCCAAGAATCTCCAAAAATATTTGTACTCTCAGAAACTTCCCCTGCCTCCGAAACGCCCAGATCCGGAGTTTAACGCGCTCCCTTCTGTCCGTTGGGAGTGGCGATCACGCATAGCCCTCGTGCAGTGCACAACAGTACTAGAATTGGGTTGGGCGCTTACTGCTTCCCGACAACCAATCGCCTCTCGCCTTATCTCTTGTGCATTCAGTAAATAAATATGTTGTCACCAGTGTGTACCTTACTGACATGCTGACACCATGGACTGCTTTTATGTGAAGGAGTGTTCCTTCTCTCTGTGGCCACTTTTGACCACCATTTTATTGGCATCCCCACGATGCTTTTATAGTATTGCGCGGACCTCAGAGAGAAGTGTCCAAGTAGTCGTTCAGCCCCTTCTCCCCTATTCAGGTATATAAAAACAAAGCGGCACCATTCATCGTCTACGGCAATACCACGTTGAAAATACCGGTTCTCGTCCGATCACCGAAGTCAAGTAACGTCGGGCGTGGTTACTACTTAGATGGGTGACCGCTTGGGAACACCACGTGTTGTAGACATTTTCATTTTATTTTTGTTGTGTCTTGTGTTTTTAGCCCTGTACAATTTTGTTGTTTTGGTACCCGCCTGTCTACTAGCACTGTAGACCTCCGGACAAATCTACAGGTTTTCAGTCTCCCAGTGAAACCCGCCACAACAACACAACACGTGTTGCTGGCCTTCTTATGTTTTAATTGTCACCCCTTGAAATTTTGTGTTTTAAGTGAGACCCTGGGTTTCTAAGAATCGTAGCCCTCCGGACAAACCCGCAAGTGTTCAGTCTCACGCACAAAAAGAAAAGACAGACAAGACAGATAGCGAAATCTTGTGCATCAAGAGGACCACACCAACAAACCCCGGTTAGCATCTGATGATGGTTGACCGCCCGAGTTCTGGTCTCTACACGCACAAACAGCACTCACACTATTCTATTACAAATATTACAAGTCGGGGAATTGTGCTGGCTAGACAAACTGGCCTGGCTTTACGGGGCTTTTTCAACTGAGCTTGTTTTACTGGGTCTCTCGGTGAGAAATTGAGTACCTAGCAGTCCTCCCCCTGTCATACTTTTCTTGCATACTGGACACTGCCACCATTCCTCCAGTCGAGCCAAGACACAGAACACGCGGTTTTTATGCACTGGTTCTTTTCCTCCTCATTCCGCCGGCAATTGGGCCGTCTCAGGGTTATGGAGTCGGTGTTTCGGTTATATGGTGCGCAATTCACAGCTTGATAACTCTCCTCCTGTATTCCAGTACCAGTACTCAAGTCACACCCACTCCAAGACCCATCAACCCAACCGATACAGGCCCCACACATAGGCAAGCACCCCAGGTATTTTTTTTTTTTAAAGTCCGAAAATCACGACCTACTTTCATTTATAAAGGGATTCTCCAAGAATCTCCAAAAATATTTGTACTCTCAGAAACTTCCCCTGCCCCCGAAACGCCCAGATCCGGAGTTTAACGCGCTCCCTTTTGTCCGTTGGGAGTGGCGATCACACATAGCCCTCGTGCAGTGCACAACAGTACTAGAATTGGGTTGGGCGCTTACTGCTTCCCGACAACCAATCGCCTCTCGCCTTATCTCTGGTGCATTCAGTAAATAAATAGGTTGTCACCAGTGTGTACCTTACTGACATGCTGACACCATGGACTGCTTTTATGTGAAGGAGTGTTCCTTCTCTCTGTGGCCACTTTTGACCACCATTTTATTGGCATCCCCACGATGCTTTTATAGTATTGCGCGGACCTCAGAGAGAAGTGTCCAAGTAGTCGTTCAGCCCCTTCTCCCCTATTCAGGTATATAAAAACAAAGCGGCACCATTCATCGTCTACGGCAATACCACGTTGAAAATACCGGTTCTCGTCCGATCACCGAAGTCAAGTAACGTTGGGCGTGGTTACTACTTAGATGGGTGACCGCTTGGGAACACCACGTGTTGTAGACATTTTCATTTTATTTTTGTTGTGTCTTGTGTTTTTAGCCCTGTACAATTTTGTTGTTTTGGTACCCGCCTGTCTACTAGCACTGTAGACCTCCGGACAAATCTACAGGTTTTCAGTCTCCCAGTGAAACCCGCCACAACAACACAACACGTGTTGCTGGCCTTCTTACGTTTTAATTGTCACCCCTTGAAATTTTGTGTTTTAAGTGAGACCCTGGGTTTCTAAGAACCATAGCCCTCCGGACAAACCCGCAAGTGTTCAGTCTCACGCACAAAAAGACAGACAAGACAGATAGCGAACTCTTGTGCATCAAGAGGACCACACCAACAAACCCAGGTTGGCATCTGATGATGGTTGACTGCCCGAGTTCTGGTCTCTACACGCACAGACAGCACTCACACTATTCTATTACAAATATTACAAGTCGGGGAATTGGGCTGGCTAGATAAACTGGCCTGGCTTTACGGGGTTTTTTCAACTGAGCTTGTTTTACTGGGTCTCTCGGTGAGAAATTGAGTACCTAGCAGTCCTCCCCCTGTCATACTTTTCTTGCATACTGGACACTGAGACCATTCCTCCAGTCGCGCCCAGAAACAGAACACGCGGTTTTTAGGCACTAGTTCTTTTCCGCCTCATTTCGCCGGCAATTAGGCCGTCTCAGGGTTATGGAGTCGGTGTTTCGGGTATATGGTGCGAAATTCACAGCTTGGTAACTCTCCTCCTGTATTCCAGTACCAGTACTCAAGTCACACCCACTCCAAGACCCATCAACCCAACCGATACAGGCCCCACACATAGGCAAGCACCCAAGGTATTTTTTTTTTAAATTTTAAGTCCGAAGGTCACGACCTACTTTCATTTATAAAGGGATTCTCCAAGACTCTCCAAAAATATTTGTACTCTCAGAAACTTCCCCTGCCTGCGAAACGCCCAGATCCGGAGTTTAACGCGCTCCCTTCTGTCCGTTGGGAGTGGCGATCACGCATAGCCCTCGTGCAGTGCACAACAGCACTAGAATTGGGTTGGGCGCTTTCTGCTTCCCGACAACCAATCGCCTCTCGCCTTATCTCTTGTGCATTCAGTAAATAAATAGGTTGTCACCAGTGTGTACCTTACTGACATGCTGACACCATGGACTGCTTTTATGTGAAGGAGTGTTCCTTCTCTCTGTGGCCACTTTTGACCACCATTTTATTGGCATCCCCACGATGCCTTTATAGTATTGCGCGGACCTCAGAGAGAAGTGTCCAAGTAGTCGTTCAGCCCCTTCTCCCCTAATCAGGTATATAAAAACAAAGCGGCACCATTCATCGTCTACGGCAATACCACGTTGAAAATACCGGTTCTCGTCCGATCACCGAAGTCAAGTAACGTCGGGCGTGGTTACTACTTAGATGGGTGACCGCTTGGGAACACCACGTGTTGTAGACATTTTCATTTTATTTTTGTTGTGTCTTGTGTTTTTAGCCCTGTACAATTTTGTTGTTTTGGTACCCGCCTGTCTACTAGCACTGTAGACCTCCGGACAAATCTACAGGTTTTCAGTCTCCCATTGACACCCGCCACAACAACACAACACGTGTTGCTGGCCTTCTTATGTTTTAATTGTCACCCCTTGAAATTTTGTGTTTTAAGTGAGACCATGGGTTTCTAAGAACCATAGACCTCCGGACAAACCCGCAAGTGTTCAGTCTCACGCACAAAAAGACAGACAAGACAGATAGCGAACTCTTGTGCATCAAGAGGACCACACCAACACACCCCGGTTGGCATCTGATGATGGTTGACTGCCCGAGTTCTGGTCTCTACACGCACAAACAGCACTCACACTATTCTATTACAAATATTACAAGTCGGGGAATTGGGCTGGCTAGACAAACTGGCCTGGCTTTACGGGGCTTTTTCAACTGAGCTTGTTTTACTGGGTCTCTCGGTGAGAAATTGAGTACCTAGTAGTCCTCCCTCTGTCATACTTTTCTTGCATACTGGACACTGCCACCACTCCTCCAGTCGAGCCCAGACACAGAACACGCGGTATTTAGGCACTGGTTCTTTTCCTCCTTATTCCGCCGGCAATTGGGCCGTCTCAGGGTTATGGAGTCGGTGTTTCGGATATATGGTGCGAAATTCACAGCTTGATAACTCTCCTCCTGTATTCCAGTACCAGTACTCAAGTCACACCCACTCCAAGACCCATCAACCCAACCGATACAGGCCCCACACATAGGCAAGCACCCCAGGTATTTTTTTTTTAAAGTCCGAAGGTCACGACCTACTTTCATTTATAAAGGGATTCTCCAAGAATCTCCAAAAATATTTGTACTCTCAGAAACTTCCCCCTGCCTCCGAAACGCCCAGATCCGGAGTTTAAAGCGGTCCCTTCTGTCCCTTGGGAGTGGCGATCACGCATAGCCCTCGTGCAGTGCACAACAGCACTAGAATTGGGTTGGGCGCTTTCTGCTTCCCGACAACCAATCGCCTCTCGCCTTATCTCTTGTGCATTCAGTAAATAAATAGGTTGTCACCAGTGTGTACCTTACTGACATGCTGACACCATGGACTGCTTTTATGTGAAGGAGTGTTCCTTCTCTCTGTGGCCACTTTTGACCACCATTTTATTGGCATCCCCACGATGCCTTTATAGTATTGCGCGGACCTCAGAGAGAAGTGTCCAAGTAGTCGTTCAGCCCCTTCTCCCCTAATCAGGTATATAAAAACAAAGCGGCACCATTCATCGTCTACGGCAATACCACGTTGAAAATACCGGTTCTCGTCCGATCACCGAAGTCAAGTAACGTCGGGCGTGGTTACTACTTAGATGGGTGACCGCTTGGGAACACCACGTGTTGTAGACATTTTCATTTTATTTTTGTTGTGTCTTGTGTTTTTAGCCCTGTACAATTTTGTTGTTTTGGTACCCGCCTGTCTACTAGCACTATAGACCTCCGGACAAATCTACAGGTTTTCAGTCTCCCAGTGGCACCCGCCACAACAACACAACACGTGTTGCTGGCCTTCTTATGTTTTAATTGTCACCCCTTGAAATTTTGTGTTTTAAGTGAGACCCTGGGTTTCTAAGAACCATAGACCTCCGGACAAACCCGCAAGTGTTCAGTCTCACGCACAAAAAGACAGACAAGACAGATAGCGAACTCTTGTGCATCAAGAGGACCACACCAACAAACACCGGTTGGCATCTGATGATGGTTGACCGCCCGAGTTCTGGTCTCTACACGCACAAACAGCACTCACACTATTCAATTACAAATATTACAAGTCGGGGAATTGGGCTGGCTAGACAAACTGGCCTGGCTTTACGGGGCTTTTTCAACTGAGCTTGTTTTACTGGGTCTCTCGGTGAGAAATTGAGTACCTAGCAGTCCTCCCCATGTCATACATTTCTTGCATACTGGACACTGCCACCATTCCTCCAGTCGAGCCCAGACACAGAACACGCGGTGTTTAGGCACTGGTTCTTTTCCTCCTTATTCCGCCGGCAATTGGGCCGTCTCAGGGTTATGGAGTCGGTGTTTCGGATATATGGTGCGAAATTCACAGCTTGGTAACTTTCCTCCTGTATTCCAGTACCAGTACTCAAGTCACACCCACTCCAAGACCCATCAACCCAACCGATACAGGCCCCACACATAGGCAAGCACCCCAGGTATTTTTTTTTTTTAAAGTCCGAAAATCACGACCTACTTTCATTTATAAAGGGATTCTCCAAGAATCTCCAAAAATATTTGTACTCTCAGAAACTTCCCCTGCCCCCGAAACGCCCAGATCCGGAGTTTAACGCGCTCCCTTTTGTCCGTTGGGAGTGGCGATCACACATAGCCCTCGTGCAGTGCACAACAGTACTAGAATTGGGTTGGGCGCTTACTGCTTCCCGACAACCAATCGCCTCTCGCCTTATCTCTGGTGCATTCAGTAAATAAATAGGTTGTCACCAGTGTGTACCTTACTGACATGCTGACACCATGGACTGCTTTTATGTGAAGGAGTGTTCCTTCTCTCTGTGGCCACTTTTGACCACCATTTTATTGGCATCCCCACGATGCTTTTATAGTATTGCGCGGACCTCAGAGAGAAGTGTCCAAGTAGTCGTTCAGCCCCTTCTCCCCTATTCAGGTATATAAAAACAAAGCGGCACCATTCATCGTCTACGGCAATACCACGTTGAAAATACCGGTTCTCGTCCGATCACCGAAGTCAAGTAACGTTGGGCGTGGTTACTACTTAGATGGGTGACCGCTTGGGAACACCACGTGTTGTAGACATTTTCATTTTATTTTTGTTGTGTCTTGTGTTTTTAGCCCTGTACAATTTTGTTGTTTTGGTACCCGCCTGTCTACTAGCACTGTAGACCTCCGGACAAATCTACAGGTTTTCAGTCTCCCAGTGAAACCCGCCACAACAACACAACACGTGTTGCTGGCCTTCTTACGTTTTAATTGTCACCCCTTGAAATTTTGTGTTTTAAGTGAGACCCTGGGTTTCTAAGAACCATAGCCCTCCGGACAAACCCGCAAGTGTTCAGTCTCACGCACAAAAAGACAGACAAGACAGATAGCGAACTCTTGTGCATCAAGAGGACCACACCAACAAACCCAGGTTGGCATCTGATGATGGTTGACTGCCCGAGTTCTGGTCTCTACACGCACAGACAGCACTCACACTATTCTATTACAAATATTACAAGTCGGGGAATTGGGCTGGCTAGATAAACTGGCCTGGCTTTACGGGGTTTTTTCAACTGAGCTTGTTTTACTGGGTCTCTCGGTGAGAAATTGAGTACCTAGCAGTCCTCCCCCTGTCATACTTTTCTTGCATACTGGACACTGAGACCATTCCTCCAGTCGCGCCCAGAAACAGAACACGCGGTTTTTAGGCACTAGTTCTTTTCCGCCTCATTTCGCCGGCAATTAGGCCGTCTCAGGGTTATGGAGTCGGTGTTTCGGGTATATGGTGCGAAATTCACAGCTTGGTAACTCTCCTCCTGTATTCCAGTACCAGTACTCAAGTCACACCCACTCCAAGACCCATCAACCCAACCGATACAGGCCCCACACATAGGCAAGCACCCAAGGTATTTTTTTTTAAATTTTAAGTCCGAAGGTCACGACCTACTTTCATTTATAAAGGGATTCTCCAAGACTCTCCAAAAATATTTGTACTCTCAGAAACTTCCCCTGCCTGCGAAACGCCCAGATCCGGAGTTTAACGCGCTCCCTTCTGTCCGTTGGGAGTGGCGATCACGCATAGCCCTCGTGCAGTGCACAACAGCACTAGAATTGGGTTGGGCGCTTTCTGCTTCCCGACAACCAATCGCCTCTCGCCTTATCTCTTGTGCATTCAGTAAATAAATAGGTTGTCACCAGTGTGTACCTTACTGACATGCTGACACCATGGACTGCTTTTATGTGAAGGAGTGTTCCTTCTCTCTGTGGCCACTTTTGACCACCATTTTATTGGCATCCCCACGATGCCTTTATAGTATTGCGCGGACCTCAGAGAGAAGTGTCCAAGTAGTCGTTCAGCCCCTTCTCCCCTAATCAGGTATATAAAAACAAAGCGGCACCATTCATCGTCTACGGCAATACCACGTTGAAAATACCGGTTCTCGTCCGATCACCGAAGTCAAGTAACGTCGGGCGTGGTTACTACTTAGATGGGTGACCGCTTGGGAACACCACGTGTTGTAGACATTTTCATTTTATTTTTGTTGTGTCTTGTGTTTTTAGCCCTGTACAATTTTGTTGTTTTGGTACCCGCCTGTCTACTAGCACTGTAGACCTCCGGACAAATCTACAGGTTTTCAGTCTCCCATTGACACCCGCCACAACAACACAACACGTGTTGCTGGCCTTCTTATGTTTTAATTGTCACCCCTTGAAATTTTGTGTTTTAAGTGAGACCATGGGTTTCTAAGAACCATAGACCTCCGGACAAACCCGCAAGTGTTCAGTCTCACGCACAAAAAGACAGACAAGACAGATAGCGAACTCTTGTGCATCAAGAGGACCACACCAACACACCCCGGTTGGCATCTGATGATGGTTGACTGCCCGAGTTCTGGTCTCTACACGCACAAACAGCACTCACACTATTCTATTACAAATATTACAAGTCGGGGAATTGGGCTGGCTAGACAAACTGGCCTGGCTTTACGGGGCTTTTTCAACTGAGCTTGTTTTACTGGGTCTCTCGGTGAGAAATTGAGTACCTAGTAGTCCTCCCTCTGTCATACTTTTCTTGCATACTGGACACTGCCACCACTCCTCCAGTCGAGCCCAGACACAGAACACGCGGTATTTAGGCACTGGTTCTTTTCCTCCTTATTCCGCCGGCAATTGGGCCGTCTCAGGGTTATGGAGTCGGTGTTTCGGATATATGGTGCGAAATTCACAGCTTGATAACTCTCCTCCTGTATTCCAGTACCAGTACTCAAGTCACACCCACTCCAAGACCCATCAACCCAACCGATACAGGCCCCACACATAGGCAAGCACCCCAGGTATTTTTTTTTTAAAGTCCGAAGGTCACGACCTACTTTCATTTATAAAGGGATTCTCCAAGAATCTCCAAAAATATTTGTACTCTCAGAAACTTCCCCTGCCTCCGAAACGCCCAGATCCGGAGTTTAAAGCGGTCCCTTCTGTCCCTTGGGAGTGGCGATCACGCATAGCCCTCGTGCAGTGCACAACAGTACTAGAATTAGGTTGGGCGCTTACTGCTTCCCGACAACCAATCGCCTCTCGCCTTATCTCTTGTGCATTCAGTAAATAAATAGGTTGTCACCAGTGTGTACTTTATTGACATGCTGACACCATGGACTGCTTTTATGCGAAGGAGTGTTCCTTCTCTCTGTGGCCACTGTTGACCACCATTTTATTGGCATCCCCACGATGCCTGTATAGTATTGCGCGGACCTCAGAGAGAAGTGTCCAAGTAGTCGTTCAGCCCCTTATCCCCTAATCAGGTATATAAAAACAAAGCGGCACCATTCATCGTCTACGGCAATACCACGTTGAAAATACCGGTTCTCGTCCGATCACCGAAGTCAAGTAACGTCGGGCGTGGTTACTACTTAGATGGGTGACCGCTTGGGAACACCACGTGTTATAGACATTTTCATTTTATTTTTGTTGTGTCTTGTGTTTTTAGCCCTGTACAATTTTGTTGTTTTGGTACCCGCCTGTCTACTAGCACTGTAGACCTCCGGACAAATCTACA
This sequence comes from Cepaea hortensis, assembly GCA_963921405.1. Taxonomy (NCBI): domain Eukaryota; kingdom Metazoa; phylum Mollusca; class Gastropoda; order Stylommatophora; family Helicidae; genus Cepaea; species Cepaea hortensis. Next base: position 221,083,091 of record OY992877.1, read on the forward strand.
GGTTTTCAGTCTCCCAGTGACACCCGACACAACAACACAACACGTGTTGCTGGCCTTCTTATGTTTTAATTGTCACCCCTTGAAATTTTGTGTTTTAAGTGAGACCCTGGGTTTCTAAGAACCATAGCACTCCGGACAACCCGCAAGTGTTCAGTCTCACGCACAAAAAGACAGACAAGACAGATAGCGAACTCTTGTGCATCAAGAGGACCACACCAACAAACCCCGGTTGGCATCTGATGATGGTTGACTGCCCGAGTTCTGGTCTCTACACGCACAAACAGCACTCACACTATTCTATTACAAATATTACAAGTCGGGGAATTGGGCTGGCTAGACAAACTGGCCTTGCTTTACGGGGCTTTTTCAACTGAACTTGTTTTACTGGGTCTCTCGGTGAGAAATTGAGTACCTAGCAGTCCTCCCCCTGTCATACTTTTCTTGCATACTGGACACTGAGACCATTCCTCCAGTCGCGCCCAGAAACAGAACACGCGGTTTTTAGGCACTAGTTCTTTTTCGCCTCATTTCGCCGGCAATTAGGCCGTCTCAGGGTTATGGAGTCGGTGTTTCGGGTATATGGTGCGAAATTCACAGCTTGGTAACTCTCCTCCTGTATTCCAGTACCAGTACTCAAGTCACACCCACTCCAAGACCCATCAACCCAACCGATACAGGCCCCACACATAGGCAAGCACCCAAGGTATTTTTTTTTAAATTTTAAGTCCGAAGGTCACGACCTACTTTCATTTATAAAGGGATTCTCCAAGACTCTCCAAAAATATTTGTACTCTCAGAAACTTCCCCTGCCTGCGAAACGCCCAGATCCGGAGTTTAACGCGCTCCCTTCTGTCCGTTGGGAGTGGCGATCACGCATAGCCCTCGTGCAGTGCACAACAGCACTAGAATTGGGTTGGGCGCTTTCTGCTTCCCGACAACCAATCGCCTCTCGCCTTATCTCTTGTGCATTCAGTAAATAAATAGGTTGTCACCAGTGTGTACCTTACTGACATGCTGACACCATGGACTGCTTTTATGTGAAGGAGTGTTCCTTCTCTCTGTGGCCACTTTTGACCACCATTTTATTGGCATCCCCACGATGCCTTTATAGTATTGCGCGGACCTCAGAGAGAAGTGTCCAAGTAGTCGTTCAGCCCCTTCTCCCCTTATCAGGTATATAAAAACAAAGCGGCACCATTCATCGTCTACGGCAATACCACGTTGAAAATATCGGTTCTCGTCCGATCACCGAAGTCAAGTAACGTCGGGCGTGGTTACTACTTAGATGGGTGACCGCTTGGGAACACCACGTGTTGTAGACATTTTCATTTTATTTTTGTTGTGTCTTGTGTTTTTAGCCCTGTACAATTTTGTTGTTTTGGTACCCGCCTGTCTACTAGCACTGTAGACCTCCGGACAAATCTAAAGGTTTTTAGTCTCCCATTGACACCCGCCACAACAACACAACACGTGTTGCTGGCCTTCTTATGTTTTAATTGTCACCCCTTGAAATTTTGTGTTTTAAGTGAGACCATGGGTTTCTAAGAACCATAGCCCTCCGGACAAACCCGCAAGTGTTCAGTCTCACGCACAAAAAGACAGACAAGACAGATAGCGAACTCTTGTGCATCAAGAGGACCACACCAACAAACCCAGGTTGGCATCTGATGATGGTTGACTGCCCGAGTTCTGGTCTCTACACGAACAGACAGCACTCACACTATTCTATTACAAATATTACAAGTCGGGGAATTGGGCTGGCTAGATAAACTGGCCTGGCTTTACGGGGTTTTTTCAACTGAGCTTGTTTTACTGGGTCTCTCGGTGAGAAATTGAGTACCTAGCAGTCCTCCCCCTGTCATACTTTTCTTGCATACTGGACACTGAGACCATTCCTCCAGTCGCGCCCAGAAACAGAACACGCGGTTTTTAGGCACTAGTTCTTTTCCGCCTCATTTCGCCGGCAATTAGGCCGTCTCAGGGTTATGGAGTCGGTGTTTCGGGTATATGGTGCGAAATTCACAGCTTGGTAACTCTCCTCCTGTATTCCAGTACCAGTACTCAAGTCACACCCACTCCAAGACCCATCAACCCAACCGATACAGGCCCCACACATAGGCAAGCACCCAAGGTATTTTTTTTTAAATTTTAAGTCCGAAGGTCACGACCTACTTTCATTTATAAAGGGATTCTCCAAGACTCTCCAAAAATATTTGTACTCTCAGAAACTTCCCCTGCCTGCGAAACGCCCAGATCCGGAGTTTAACGCGCTCCCTTCTGTCCGTTGGGAGTGGCGATCACGCATAGCCCTCGTGCAGTGCACAACAGCACTAGAATTGGGTTGGGCGCTTTCTGCTTCCCGACAACCAATCGCCTCTCGCCTTATCTCTTGTGCATTCAGTAAATAAATAGGTTGTCACCAGTGTGTACCTTACTGACATGCTGACACCATGGACTGCTTTTATGTGAAGGAGTGTTCCTTCTCTCTGTGGCCACTTTTGACCACCATTTTATTGGCATCCCCACGATGCCTTTATAGTATTGCGCGGACCTCAGAGAGAAGTGTCCAAGTAGTCGTTCAGCCCCTTCTCCCCTAATCAGGTATATAAAAACAAAGCGGCACCATTCATCGTCTACGGCAATACCACGTTGAAAATACCGGTTCTCGTCCGATCACCGAAGTCAAGTAACGTCGGGCGTGGTTACTACTTAGATGGGTGACCGCTTGGGAACACCACGTGTTGTAGACATTTTCATTTTATTTTTGTTGTGTCTTGTGTTTTTAGCCCTGTACAATTTTGTTGTTTTGGTACCCGCCTGTCTACTAGCACTGTAGACCTCCGGACAAATCTACAGGTTTTCAGTCTCCCATTGACACCCGCCACAACAACACAACACGTGTTGCTGGCCTTCTTATGTTTTAATTGTCACCCCTTGAAATTTTGTGTTTTAAGTGAGACCATGGGTTTCTAAGAACCATAGACCTCCGGACAAACCCGCAAGTGTTCAGTCTCACGCACAAAAAGACAGACAAGACAGATAGCGAACTCTTGTGCATCAAGAGGACCACACCAACACACCCCGGTTGGCATCTGATGATGGTTGACTGCCCGAGTTCTGGTCTCTACACGCACAAACAGCACTCACACTATTCTATTACAAATATTACAAGTCGGGGAATTGGGCTGGCTAGACAAACTGGCCTGGCTTTACGGGGCTTTTTCAACTGAGCTTGTTTTACTGGGTCTCTCGGTGAGAAATTGAGTACCTAGTAGTCCTCCCTCTGTCATACTTTTCTTGCATACTGGACACTGCCACCACTCCTCCAGTCGAGCCCAGACACAGAACACGCGGTATTTAGGCACTGGTTCTTTTCCTCCTTATTCCGCCGGCAATTGGGCCGTCTCAGGGTTATGGAGTCGGTGTTTCGGATATATGGTGCGAAATTCACAGCTTGATAACTCTCCTCCTGTATTCCAGTACCAGTACTCAAGTCACACCCACTCCAAGACCCATCAACGCAACCGATACAGGCCCCACACATAGGCAAGTACCCCAGGTATTTTTTTTTTTAAAGTCCGAAGGTCACGACCTACTTTCATTTATAAAGGGATTCTCCAAGAATCTCCAAAAATATTTGTACTCTCAGAAACTTCCCCTGCCTCCGAAACGCCCAGATCCGGAGTTTAAAGCGGTCCCTTCTGTCCCTTGGGAGTGGCGATCACGCATAGCCCTCGTGCAGTGCACAACAGCACTAGAATTGGGTTGGGCGCTTTCTGCTTCCCGACAACCAATCGCCTCTCGCCTTATCTCTTGTGCATTCAGTAAATAAATAGGTTGTCACCAGTGTGTACCTTACTGACATGCTGACACCATGGACTGCTTTTATGTGAAGGAGTGTTCCTTCTCTCTGTGGCCACTTTTGACCACCATTTTATTGGCATCCCCACGATGCCTTTATAGTATTGCGCGGACCTCAGAGAGAAGTGTCCAAGTAGTCGTTCAGCCCCTTCTCCCCTAATCAGGTATATAAAAACAAAGCGGCACCATTCATCGTCTACGGCAATACCACGTTGAAAATACCGGTTCTCGTCCGATCACCGAAGTCAAGTAACGTCGGGCGTGGTTACTACTTAGATGGGTGACCGCTTGGGAACACCACGTGTTGTAGACATTTTCATTTTATTTTTGTTGTGTCTTGTGTTTTTAGCCCTGTACAATTTTGTTGTTTTGGTACCCGCCTGTCTACTAGCACTATAGACCTCCGGACAAATCTACAGGTTTTCAGTCTCCCAGTGGCACCCGCCACAACAACACAACACGTGTTGCTGGCCTTCTTATGTTTTAATTGTCACCCCTTGAAATTTTGTGTTTTAAGTGAGACCCTGGGTTTCTAAGAACCATAGACCTCCGGACAAACCCGCAAGTGTTCAGTCTCACGCACAAAAAGACAGACAAGACAGATAGCGAACTCTTGTGCATCAAGAGGACCACACCAACAAACACCGGTTGGCATCTGATGATGGTTGACCGCCCGAGTTCTGGTCTCTACACGCACAAACAGCACTCACACTATTCAATTACAAATATTACAAGTCGGGGAATTGGGCTGGCTAGACAAACTGGCCTGGCTTTACGGGGCTTTTTCAACTGAGCTTGTTTTACTGGGTCTCTCGGTGAGAAATTGAGTACCTAGCAGTCCTCCCCATGTCATACATTTCTTGCATACTGGACACTGCCACCATTCCTCCAGTCGAGCCCAGACACAGAACACGCGGTGTTTAGGCACTGGTTCTTTTCCTCCTTATTCCGCCGGCAATTGGGCCGTCTCAGGGTTATGGAGTCGGTGTTTCGGATATATGGTGCGAAATTCACAGCTTGATAACTTTCCTCCTGTATTCCAGTACCAGTACTCAAGTCACACCCGCTCCAAGACCCATCAACCCAACCGATACAGGCCCCACACATAGGCAAGTACCCCAGGTATTTTTTTTTTTTAAAGTCCGAAGGTCACGACCTACTTTCATTTATAAAGGGATTCTCCAAGAATCTCCAAAAATATTTGTACTCTCAGAAACTTCCCCTGCCTCCGAAACGCCCAGATCCGGAGTTTAAAGCGGTCCCTTCTGTCCCTTGGGAGTGGCGATCACGCATAGCCCTCGTGCAGTGCACAACAGTACTAGAATTAGGTTGGGCGCTTACTGCTTCCCGACAACCAATCGCCTCTCGCCTTATCTCTTGTGCATTCAGTAAATAAATAGGTTGTCACCAGTGTGTACTTTATTGACATGCTGACACCATGGACTGCTTTTATGCGAAGGAGTGTTCCTTCTCTCTGTGGCCACTGTTGACCATCATTTTATTGGCATCCCCACGATGCCTGTATAGTATTGCGCGGACCTCAGAGAGAAGTGTCCAAGTAGTCGTTCAGCCCCTTATCCCCTAATCAGGTATATAAAAACAAAGCGGCACCATTCATCGTCTACGGCAATACCACGTTGAAAATACCGGTTCTCGTCCGATCACCGAAGTCAAGTAACGTCGGGCGTGGTTACTACTTAGATGGGTGACCGCTTGGGAACACCACGTGTTATAGACATTTTCATTTTATTTTTGTTGTGTCTTGTGTTTTTAGCCCTGTACAATTTTGTTGTTTTGGTACCCGCCTGTCTACTAGCACTGTAGACCTCCGGACAAATCTACAGGTTTTCAGTCTCCCAGTGACACCCGACACAACAACACAACACGTGTTGCTGGCCTTCTTATGTTTTAATTGTCACCCCTTGAAATTTTGTGTTTTAAGTGAGACCCTGGGTTTCTAAGAACCATAGCACTCCGGACAACCCGCAAGTGTTCAGTCTCACGCACAAAAAGACAGACAAGACAGATAGCGAACTCTTGTGCATCAAGAGGACCACACCAACAAACCCCGGTTGGCATCTGATGATGGTTGACTGCCCGAGTTCTGGTCTCTACACGCACAAACAGCACTCACACTATTCTATTACAAATATTACAAGTCGGGGAATTGGGCTGGCTAGACAAACTGGCCTTGCTTTACGGGGCTTTTTCAACTGAACTTGTTTTACTGGGTCTCTCGGTGAGAAATTGAGTACCTAGCAGTCCTCCCCCTGTCATACTTTTCTTGCATACTGGACACTGAGACCATTCCTCCAGTCGCGCCCAGAAACAGAACACGCGGTTTTTAGGCACTAGTTCTTTTTCGCCTCATTTCGCCGGCAATTAGGCCGTCTCAGGGTTATGGAGTCGGTGTTTCGGGTATATGGTGCGAAATTCACAGCTTGGTAACTCTCCTCCTGTATTCCAGTACCAGTACTCAAGTCACACCCACTCCAAGACCCATCAACCCAACCGATACAGGCCCCACACATAGGCAAGCACCCAAGGTATTTTTTTTTTAATTTTAAGTCCGAAGGTCACGACCTACTTTCATTTATAAAGGGATTCTCCAAGACTCTCCAAAAATATTTGTACTCTCAGAAACTTCCCCTGCCTGCGAAACGCCCAGATCCGGAGTTTAACGCGCTCCCTTCTGTCCGTTGGGAGTGGCGATCACGCATAGCCCTCGTGCAGTGCACAACAGCACTAGAATTGGGTTGGGCGCTTTCTGCTTCCCGACAACCAATCGCCTCTCGCCTTATCTCTTGTGCATTCAGTAAATAAATAGGTTGTCACCAGTGTGTACCTTACTGACATGCTGACACCATGGACTGCTTTTATGTGAAGGAGTGTTCCTTCTCTCTGTGGCCACTTTTGACCACCATTTTATTGGCATCCCCACGATGCCTTTATAGTATTGCGCGGACCTCAGAGAGAAGTGTCCAAGTAGTCGTTCAGCCCCTTCTCCCCTAATCAGGTATATAAAAACAAAGCGGCACCATTCATCGTCTACGGCAATACCACGTTGAAAATATCGGTTCTCGTCCGATCACCGAAGTCAAGTAACGTCGGGCGTGGTTACTACTTAGATGGGTGACCGCTTGGGAACACCACGTGTTGTAGACATTTTCATTTTATTTTTGTTGTGTCTTGTGTTTTTAGCCCTGTACAATTTTGTTGTTTTGGTACCCGCCTGTCTACTAGCACTGTAGACCTCCGGACAAATCTAAAGGTTTTTAGTCTCCCATTGACACCCGCCACAACAACACAACACGTGTTGCTGGCCTTCTTATGTTTTAATTGTCACCCCTTGAAATTTTGTGTTTTAAGTGAGACCATGGGTTTCTAAGAACCATAGACCTCCGGACAAACCCGCAAGTGTTCAGTCTCACGCACAAAAAGACAGACAAGACAGATAGCGAACTCATGTGCATCAAGAGGACCACACCAACACACCCCGGTTGGCATCTGATGATGGTTGACTGCCCGAGTTCTGGTCTCTACACGCACAAACAGCACTCACACTATTCTGTTACAAATATTACAAGTCGGGGAATTGGGCTGGCTAGACAAACTGGCCTGGCTTTACGGGGCTTTTTCAACTGAGCTTGTTTTACTGGGTCTCTCGGTGAGAAATTGAGTACCTAGTAGTCCTCCCTCTGTCATACTTTTCTTGCATACTGGACACTGCCACCACTCCTCCAGTCGAGCCCAGACACAGAACACGCGGTATTTAGGCACTGGTTCTTTTCCTCCTTATTCCGCCGGCAATTGGGCCGTCTCAGGGTTATGGAGTCGGTGTTTCGGATATATGGTGCGAAATTCACAGCTTGATAACTCTCCTCCTGTATTCCAGTACCAGTACTCAAGTCACACCCACTCCAAGACCCATCAACCCAACCGATACAGGCCCCACACATAGGCAAGTACCCCAGGTATTTTTTTTTTTAAAGTCCGAAGGTCACGACCTACTTTCATTTATAAAGGGATTCTCCAAGAATCTCCAAAAATATTTGTACTCTCAGAAACTTCCCCTGCCTCCGAAACGCCCAGATCCGGAGTTTAAAGCGGTCCCTTCTGTCCCTTGGGAGTGGCGATCACGCATAGCCCTCGTGCAGTGCACAACAGCACTAGAATTGGGTTGGGCGCTTTCTGCTTCCCGACAACCAATCGCCTCTCGCCTTATCTCTTGTGCATTCAGTAAATAAATAGGTTGTCACCAGTGTGTACCTTACTGACATGCTGACACCATGGACTGCTTTTATGTGAAGGAGTGTTCCTTCTCTCTGTGGCCACTTTTGACAACCATTTTATTGGCATCCCCACGATGCCTTTATAGTATTGCGCGGACCTCAGAGAGAAGTGTCCAAGTAGTCGTTCAGCCCCTTCTCCCCTAATCAGGTATATAAAAACAAAGCGGCACCATTCATCGTCTACGGCAATACCACGTTGAAAATACCGGTTCTCGTCCGATCACCGAAGTCAAGTAACGTCGGGCGTGGTTACTACTTAGATGGGTGACCGCTTGGGAACACCACGTGTTGTAGACATTTTCATTTTATTTTTGTTGTGTCTTGTCTTTTTAGCCCTGTACAATTTTGTTGTTTTGGTACCCGCCTGTCTACTAGCACTATAGACCTCCGGACAAATCTACAGGTTTTCAGTCTCCCAGTGGCACCCGCCACAACAACACAACACGTGTTGCTGGCCTTCTTATGTTTTAATTGTCACCCCTTGAAATTTTGTGTTTTAAGTGAGACCCTGGGTTTCTAAGAACCATAGACCTCCGGACAAACCCGCAAGTGTTCAGTCTCACGCACAAAAAGACAGACAAGACAGATAGCGAACTCTTGTGCATCAAGAGGACCACACCAACACACCCCGGTTGGCATCTGATGATGGTTGACTGCCCGAGTTCTGGTCTCTACAAGCACAAACAGCACTCACACTATTCTATTACAAATATTACAAGTCGGGGAATTGGGCTGGCTAGACAAACTGGCCTGGCTTTACGGGGCTTTTTCAACTGAGCTTGTTTTACTGGGTCTCTCGGTGAGAAATTGAGTACCTAGTAGTCCTCCCTCTGTCATACTTTTCTTGCATACTGGACACTGCCACCATTCCTCCAGTCGCGCCCAGACACAGAACACGCGGTTTTTAGGCACTGGTTCTTTTCCTCCTCATTCCGCCCGCAATTGGGCCGTCTCAGGGTTATGGAGTCGGTGTTTCGGATATATGGTGCGAAATTCACAGCTTGATAATTCTCCTCCTGTATTCCAGTACCAGTACTCAAGTCACACCCACTCCATGACCCATCAACCCAACCGATACAGGCCCCACACATAGGCAAGCACCCCAGGTATTTTTTTTTTAAGTCCGAAGGTCACGACCTACTTTCATTTATAAAGGGATTCTCCAAGAATCTCCAAAAATATTTGTACTCTCAGAAACTTCCCCTGCCTCCGAAACGCACAGATCCGGAGATTAAAGCGGTCCGTTCTGTCCGTTGGGAGTGGCGATCACGCATAGCCCTCGTGTAGTGCACAACAGTACTAGAATTGGGTTGGGCGCTTACTGCTTCCCGACAACCAATCGCCTCTCGCCTTATCTCTTGTGCATTCAGTAAATAAATAGGTTGTCACCAGTGTGTACCTTACTGACATGCTGACACCATGGACTGCTTTTATGTGAAGGAGTGTTCCTTCTCTCTGTGGCCACTGTTGACCACCATTTTATTGGCATCCCCACGATGCCTTTATAGTATTGCGCGGACCTCAGAGAGAAGTGTCCAAGTAGTCGTTCAGCCCCTTCTTCCCTAATCAGGTATATAATAACAAAGCGGCACCATTCATCGTCTACGGCAATACCACGTTGAAAATACCGGTTCTCGTCCGATCACCGAAGTCAAGTAACGTCGGGCGTGGTTACTACTTAGATGGGTGACCGCTTGATAACACCACGTGTTGTAGACATTTTCATTTTATTTTTGTTGTGTCTTGTGTTTTTAGCCCTGTACAATTTTGTTGTTTTGGTACCCGCCTGTCTACTAGCACTGTAGACATCCGGACAAATCTACAGGTTTTCAGTCTCCCAGTGACACCCGCCACAACAACACAACACGTGTTGCTGGCCTTCTTATGTTTTAATTGTCACCACTTGAAATTTTGTGTTTTAAGTGAGACCCTGGGTTTCTAAGAACCATAGCACTCCGGACAACCCTCAAGTGTTCAGTCTCACGCACAAAAAGACAGACAAGACAGATAGCGAACTCTTGTGCATCAAGAGGACCACACCAACAAACCCCGGTTGGCATCTGATGATGGTTGACTGCCCGAGTTCTGGTCTCTACACGCACAAACAGCACTCACACTATTCTATTACAAATATTACAAGTCGGGGAATTGGGCTGGCTAGACAAACTGGCCTGGCTTTACGGGGCTTTTTCAACTGAGCTTGTTTTACTGGGTCTCTCGGTGAGAAATTGAGTACCTAGCAGTCCTCCCTCTGTCATACTTTTCTTGCATACTGGACACTGCCACAATTCCTCCAGTCGAGCCCAGACACAGAACACGCGGTTTTTAGGAACTGGTTCTTTTCCTCCTTATTCCGCCGGCAATTGGGCCGTCTCAGGGTTATGGAGTCGGTGTTTCGGATATATGGTGCGAAATTCACAGCTTGATAACTCTCCTCCTGTATTCCAGTTAGTTAGTTAGTTAGTCGACAGATCATCCTCGCTGCACATCGAACCATTCAGTCCATAAGTGCTCGGATCCCCTCCTCAGCAAATCCCGCAGCGTGTAGCGGCTAACGACGCCAGTTCTGTGTTGGTTTATCAATCTTCTTTGGCTTCCTGCGTAGTGTTCTTGTTTGGCCACACCTCTTTTAATTTGATGCTCTAGCAGTCTGGCCATTGTTGTAGATTCACAGTCATCACTTGGTTCTCGCAAAAGTCTCACATCACGTAGAGCATTAAGAATGTCAGCCTGGTCCATGGCGCGTCCGCCCTCCACAGTAGCCTCACCTGCGAGCTTGTCAGCCCGCTCATTTCCTTGTACTCCCGCATGCCCTGGCACGAAGATGAAACTAATCTTTGCCAGCCGAGACCGCTTCAGAGGCAGCAACCATTCTCTTCGGATCGACCCCTCCTCTATCCTCTTGATCATGTTCATTGAGTCGCTAAGGAAACAAGCCCTGGTGAATGTCTGTGTCTCGAGCCATGTTATTGCTTTACTTACTGCCATGACTTCCATGGTCAGGCTACTTGTGGTTTCAGTGAAAGCACCAGAGTCCTCCTTCACAATTCTCCCTCCGGCCCGAGCTGTAAAGGCCCATGAGCTTCTCACATGTCGGACGACCGACCCATCTGTGTAGATGACCGCGTCACCGTCTAGCGAATTCTCGAAAATCAACGCTTGTACTTCAGCCTCAACAGCAGCCGGATTTTCTTGTCTGCATTTTCTATCTAATTGGATGCAAACTGAAAAGGATGTGCAGAAGTCTGTTGGCACTTGCACCCACTCCTCGCCAGGTTCTAAGTCCTCAAGTGAACACACCTGTTGAAGAATGTCTTCGGCTTGACCCATCCACGACCGTCCTCTTTTTAACCTGCTGCCCTTCACCTTCCTAATTTCACTATGCAGTGGGTGTTGTGTGTTTGCGTTAATTCTGAGGTAGGCGCCTACCCTGCAAACTTGTATTCTCTCTTCAATGGTTGGAAAATCAAGAAGGTAGCGCATCGCCCTGCATGCTGTATCTCTTGTACATCCAAGAATAATGCGCATAGCTTCATTCTGTATCCTTTCCATCCTTTCTATCTGCTTATGGCTGAGAGTCAAGATTGCCATTGCATACTCCAAAACAGACATGACCAGCCCCTCGTACAGAAGACATAGATGGCGCTGCTCACAGTTTGCTGCCGCCATCACCCGCATCGCTGCCAAACCCCGCTTGGCCTTTGTTATCACCTGGTCTATGCGCACATTATAAGCAAGGCTTCGATCAAACCGTATCCCCAGGTAATTCATTGCCTGCGTTCTTTCCACCGTCTCTGAACACAGCATTACAGTTGGTGTTGGATTGTTGACAATATGATTATTCAACGAGAACCAAGTCACTGTTGCCTTTGTTGGGTTAACCATTGCCCCAGCTTCATCACACCAAGTACTTATGCGATTGAGTTCGGTTTGTAGTTCCCCAGCAACCTCCTCTCTATCCTTACCCTGACGATACACTAAAACATCATCGGCATATGACAATGTCCTGCCAGGTCCAGTGATCTGCTCACTGGTGATTCTCACTGTGTAGGCGTTGAACAGTACCGGAGATAATGGTGATCCCTGTGGTAGGCCAGGATATATTGTTGTTGGTTCCGAAGTCCAACTGCCACATCTAAAAACTACTTTCCGTTGGAAGAGGGCTGCAGCGATCCAACTAAGGAGGAATGGACTTACGTTTAGTTCAAGAAGCTAAAACATTAAAAAATCCAGTGGTACTCTGTTGTATGCGTCCTCAAGATCAATCGCTGCAGCAACGGTTTCAGTGCCTGAGTGGAAACCTTCATAGACATCCTGGGCAAAGACTGCTGCATTGGTCCAGGTTTCTCTTTTTGGACGGTACCCACCCAGGGTAGGTGGGAAAACACCTTGCCTCTCTAGTTGGCTTGATATTTTCCTGGCAATTACCTTCTCCAGCAGCTTGCCTATTGTATTCTGCATGGTTATAATTCGATATCCCTGAATTTTTTTGTGGTCTTTGTCAGGCTTCGGCAAGGGAATCAGATAGCTGTGTAACCATTCCTCCTTGATGCTAGCACTCCCTATACTGTTGTTGTACATGTCTGCTAGTTTCTCTAGCTCATTGTCGGTACACCTATTTATGTCGTCGTATCTTATGCCATCAGGACCTGGAGCACTGTTTTTTGATCGTCGAAGCACAGCCTTGATTTCTTTCACTGTCACTGTGTCTTCATCCGGAGTGTTCTGGGCCTTGCATCTGTCTGAGGTGACCTCCTTGGCCAGATTTCGACCTCCCATGTCTGTCTGGTTGCCCTGCTCAAGGTAGCGTTCAAAGAGGGCTTTGCCCTTGTCTTCGTCAGTCCTCTGCCAGATGAGGTCAGCACCTTGGAAGTCAGAAATGCTCTTATTCTTGACTACACCACTCATGCTTTTATGTAGTCGCCAGAACAATTTCAGTGACTTGTCTGTGCTTACCCTTTGACACACCTCTGCCCATTTTTCCCTTTTAACCACCGTGAACAGTTTTTTGAAATAGCTTACTTTTGTGTGCATCTCTCTTTCTAAGTGCAAGCAGGGACTAGGATGACCAGCTCTGTTCTTCTTGGCATTTTGCCATCTCCTTACAGCACTACGCTTATCCACCCACGCCTTATCCACCTCGAAACTCCACCACGGTGGCTGCTCCCAGCTTTTTTTCCTGCCCTGAAACGTTCTGCGCTTGTCACGTCTTATTTTACTCACCACATCTTGCCCTGTACTGTCATACTGGAACGTCTTTACCTTTAGCTTGTGCTGCCGGGTTCTGCCTTTCTCCACCAATATGCTGCAAGGGTGGTGGTCGCTGCCATGGTGTCCTAGGACACCCCATCTACACACTGTAGTGAGTAAAGGTGAAACTAGCGCCAGATCAATAGCACTGTCCTCATCGCCTGGACGGCTTGCTGTCCTGGTGACACAGCCACTGTTGATACAAACCAGGTCGATGGTTTCCAGTGCAGTCTCGAGCTCCTCCCCTTGTGTATTGGAGGAAGTGTTTCCCCATGATCTGCCTTTAGCGTTGAAGTCACCACAGAAAATAACATTCCTCTCGTGGCCTAATATGCCACTTAAGCATTGCCACTTCTGGGCGTCCATACTCCCATTGCGGGCATAAACATTCACCAACACGAATGGTACACTGGAATGAACTCTCAACGCCTGTATTTGTATATCGTCACTGTCCCAACTGGACATGTCTAGCTCTGACGCCACCATGCTGTCGCGAACGAGAATCGCCGTTCCCAGATGTCGTCTGTTGTAGAAACATTTGAAGCCGGCAATTCGGAGTGGCTGATCGCCCAGTCTCGTCTCCTGGAGTGCTACAATGTCGTTCCTGTAAACTAGGGTTTCTAAAATAGAGCCCCGTTGTTTTACACTGGCACAGTTCCAATATAGAATACGGATGTTCCTGAGTCCTAGACGGTGACACTTGAGTCTAAAACGCCTCAAACCACCGCGCTTACCTTGTTTCTTCCTCCCTGCGCGGCTACCACGCCGCTTCGTTATGTTGACTGCTGAACCCTCGGAAAAGGGTTGTTGATGTATTCCAGTACCAGTACTCAAGTCACACCCACTCCAAGACCCATCAACCCAACCGATACAGGCCCCACACATAGGCAAGCACCCCAGGTATTTTTTTTAAATTAAAGTCCGAAGGTCACGACCTACTTTCATTTATAAAGGGATTCTCCAAGAATCTCCAAAAATATTTGTACTCTCAGAAACTTCCCCTGCCTCTGAAACGCCCAGATCCGGAGTTTAACGCGCTCCCTTCTGTCCGTTGGGAGTGGCGATCACGCATAGCCCTCGTGCAGTGCACAACAGTACTAGAATTGGGTTGGGCGCTTACTGCTTCCCGACAACCAATCGCCTTTCGCCTTATCTCTTGTGCATTCAGTAAATAAATAGGTTGTCACCAGTGTGTACCTTACTGACATGCTGACACCATGGACTGCTTTTATGTGAAGGAGTGTTCCTTCTCTCTGTGGCCACTGTTGACCACCATTTTATTGGCATCCCCACGATGCCTTTATAGTATTTCGCGGACCTCAGAGAGAAGTGTCCAAGTAGTCGTTCAGCCCCTTCTCCCCTAATCAGGTATATAAAAACAAAGCGGCACCATTCATCGTCTACGGCAATACCACGTTGAAAATACCGGTTCTCGTCCGATCACCGAAGTCAAGTAACGTCGGGCGTGGTTACTACTTAGATGGGTGACCGCTTGATAACACCACGTGTTGTAGACATTTTCATTTTATTTTTGTTGTGTCTTGTGTTTTTAGCCCTGTACAATTTTGTTGTTTTGGTACCCGCCTGTCTACTAGCACTGTAGACCTCCGGACAAATCTACAGGTTTTCAGTCTCCCAGTGAAACCCGCCACAACAACACAACACGTGTTGCTGGCCTTCTTATGTTTTAATTGTCACTCCTTGAAATTTTGTGTTTTAAGTGAGACCCTGGGTTTCTAAGAACCGTAGCCGTCCGGACAAACCCGCAAGTGTTCAGTCTCACGCACAAAAAGAAAAGACAGACAAGACAGATAGCGAACTCTTGTGCATCAAGAGGACCACACCAACAAACCCCGGTTAGCATCTGATGATGGTTGACCGCCCGAGTTCTGGTCTCTACACGCACAAACAGCACTCACACTATTCTATTACAAATATTACAAGTCGGGGAATTGGGCTAGCTAGACAAACTGGCCTGGCTTTACGGGGCTTTTTCAACTGATCTTGTTTTACTGGGTCTCTCGGTGAGAAATTGAGTACCTAGCAGTCCTCCCCCTGTCATACCTTTCTTGCATACTGGACACTGCCACCATTCCTCCAGTCGAGCCCAGACAGAGAACACGCGGTTTTTAGGCACTGGTTCTTTTCCTCCTTATTCCGCCGGCAATTGGGCCGTCTCATGGTTATGGAGTCGGTGTTTCGGATATATGGTGCGAAATTCACAGCTTGATAACTCTCCTCCTGTATTCCAGTACCAGTACTCAATTCACACCCACTCCAAGACCCATCAACCCAACCGATACAGGCCCCACACATAGGCAAGCACCCCAGTTTTTTTTTTTTTTTTTTTTTTTTTAAGTCCGAAGGTCACGACCTACTTTCATTTATAAAGGGATTCTCCAAGAATCTCCAAAAATATTTGTACTCACAGAAACTTCCCCTGCCTCCGAAACGCCCAGATCCGGAGTTTAACCCGTTCCCTTCTGTCCGTTGGGAGTGGCGTTCACGCATAGCCCTCGTGCAGTGCACAACAGTACTAGAATTGGGTTGGGCGCTTACTGATTCCCGACAACCAATCGCCTCTCGCCTTATCTCTTGTGCATTCAGTAAATAAATAGGTTGTCACCAGTGTGTACCTTACTGACATGCTGACACCATGGACTGCTTTTATGTGAAGGAGTGTTCCTTCTCTCTGTGGCCACTTTTGACCACCATTTTATTGGCATCCCCACGATGCCTTTATAGTATTGCGCGGACCTCAGAGAGAAGTGTCCAAGTAGTCGTTCAGCCCCTTCTCCCCTAATCAGGTATATAAAAACAAAGCGGCACCATTCATCGACTACCGCAATACTACGTTGAAAATACCGGTTCTCGTCCGATCACCGAAGTCAAGTAACGTCGGGCGTGGTTACTATTTAGATGGGTGACCGCTTGGGAACACCACGTGTTGTAGACATTTTCATTTTATTTTTGTTGTGTCTTGTGTTTTTAGCCCTGTACAATTTTGTTGATTTGGTACCCGCCTGTCTACTAGCACTGTAGACCTCCGGACAAATCTACAGGTTTTCAGTCTCCCAGTGAAACCCGCCACAACAACACAACACGTGTTGCTGGCCTTCTTATGTTTTAATTGTCACCCCTTGAAATTTTGTGTTTTAAGTGAGACCCTGGGTTTCTAAGAACCATAGCCCTCCGGAAAAACCCGCAAGTGTTCAGTCTCACGCACAAAAAGACAGACAAGACAGATAGCGAAATCTTGTGCATCAAGAGGACCACACCAACAAACCCCGGTTGGCATCTGATGATGGTTGACTGCCCGAGTTCTGGTCTCTACACGCACAAACAGCACTCACACTATTCTATTACAAATATTACAAGTCGGGGAATTGGGCTGGCTAGACAAACTGGCCTGGCTTTACGGGGCCTTTTCAATTGAGCTTGTTTTACTGGGTCTCTCGGTGAGAAATTGAGTACCTAGCAGTCCTCCCCCTGTCATACTTTTCTTGCATACTGGACACTTTCACCATTCCTTCAGTCGCGCCCAGACACAGAACACGCGGTTTTTAGGCACTGGTTCTTTTCCTCCTCATTCCGCCGGCAATTGGGCCGTCTCAGGGTTATGGCGTCGGTGTTTCGGTTATATGGTGCGCAATTCACAGCTTGATAACTCTCCTCCTGTATTCCAGTACCAGTACTCAAGTCACACCCACTCCAAGACCCATCAACCCAACCGATACAGGCCCCACACATAGGCAAGCACCCCAGGTATTTTTTTTAAAGTCCGAAGGTCACGACCTACTTTCATTTACAAAGGGATTCTCCAAGAATCTCCAAAAATATTTGTACTCTCAGAAACTTCCCCTGCCTCCGAAACGGCCAGATCCGGAGTTTAACGCGCTCCCTTCTGTCCGTTGGGAGTGGCGATCACGCATAGCCCTCGTGCAGTGCACAACAGTACTAGAATTGGGTTGGGCGCTTACTGCTTCCCGACAACCAATCGCCCCTCGCCTTATCTCTTGTGCATTCAGTAAATAAATAGGTTGTCACCAGTGTGTACCTTATTGACATGCTGACACCATGGACTGCTTTTATGTGAAGGAGTGTTCCTTCTCTCTGTGGCCACTTTTGACCACCATTTTATTGGCATCCCCACGATGCCTTTATAGTATTGCGCGGAGAGAGAAGTGTCCAAGTAGTCGTTCAGCCCCTTCTCCCCTAATCAGGTATATAAAAACAAAGCGGCACCATTCATCGTCTACGGCAATACCACGTTGAAAATACCGGTTCTCGTCCGATCACCGAAGTCAAGTAACGTCGGGCGTGGTTACTACTTAGATGGGTGACCGCTTGGGAACACCACGTGTTGTAGACATTTTCATTTTATTTTTGTTGTGTCTTGTGTTTTTAGCCCTGTACAATTTTGTTGTTTTGGCACCCGCCTGTCTACTAGCACTGTAGACCTCCGGACAAATCAACAGGTTTTCAGTCTCCCAGTGAAACCCGCCACAACAACACAACACGTGTTGCTGGCCTTCTTATGTTTTAATTGTCACCCCTTGAAATTTTGTGTTTTAAGTGAGACCCTGGGTTTGTAAGAACCATAGCCCTCCGGACAAACCCGCAAGTGTTCAGTCTCACGCACAAAAAGACAGACAAGACAGATAGCGAACTCTTGTGCATCAAGAGGACCACACCAACAAACCCCGGTTGGCATCTGATGATGGTTGACTGCCCGAGTTCTGGTCTCTACACGCACAAACAGCACTCACACTATTCTATTACAAATATTACAAGTCGGGGAATTGGGCTGGCTAGACAAACTGGCCTGGCTTTACGGGGCTTTTTCAACTGAGCTTGTTTTACTGGGTCTCTCGGTGAGAAATTGAGTACCTAGCAGTCCTCCCCCTGTCATACTTTTCTTGCATACTGGACACTGCCACCATTCCTTCAGTCGCGCCCAGACACAGAACACGCGGTTTTTAGGCACTGGTTCTTTTCCTCCTCATTCCGCCGGCAATTGGGCCGTCTCAGGGTTATGGAGTCGGTGTTTCTTTTATATGGTGCGCAATTCACAGCTTGATAACTCTCCTCCTGTATTCCAGTACCAGTACTCAAGTCACACCCACTCCAAGACCCATCAACCCAACCGATACAGGCCCCACACATAGGCAAGCACCCCAGGTATTTTTTTTTTTTTTTTTTTTAAAGTCCGAAGGTCACGACCTACTTTCATTTATAAAGGGATTCTCCAAGAATCTCCAAAAATATTTGTACTCTCAGAAACTTCCCCTGCCTCCGAAACGCCCAGATCCGGAGTTTAACGCGCTCCCTTCTGTCCGTTGGGAGTGGCGATCACGCATAGCCCTCGTGCAATGCACAACAGTACTAGAATTGGGTTGGGCGCTTACTGCTTCCCGACAACCAATCGCCTCTCGCCTTATCTCTTGTGCATTCAGTAAATAAATAGGTTGTCACCAGTGTGTACCTTACTGACATGCTGACACCATGGACTGCTTTTATGTGAAGGAGTGTTCCTTCTATCTGTGGCCACTTTTGACTACCATTTTATTGGCATCCCCACGATGCTTTTATAGTATTGCGCGGAGAGATATGTGTCCAAGTAGTCGTTCAGCCCCTTCTCCCCTAATCAGGTATATAAAAACAAAGCGGCACCATTCATCGTCTACGGCAATACCACGTTGAAAATACCGGTTCTCGTCTGATCACCGAAGTCAAGTAACGTCGGGCGTGGTTACTATTTAGATGGGTGACCGCTTGGGAACACCACGTGTTGTAGACATTTTCATTTTATTTTTGTTGTGTCTTGTGTTTTTAGCCCTGTACAATTTTGTTGTTTTGGTACCCGCCTGTCTACTAGCACTGTAGACCTCCGGACAAATCTACAGGTTTTCAGTCTTCCAGTGAAACCCGCCACAAAAACACAACACGTGTTGCTGGCCTTCTTATGTTTTAATTGTCACCCCTTGAAATTTTGTGTTTTAAGTGAGACCCTGGGTTTCTAAGAACCATAGCCCTCCGGACAAACCCGCAAGTGTTCAGTCTCACGCACAAAAAGACAGACAAGACAGATAGCGAACTCTTGTGCATCAAGAGGACCACACCAACAAACCCCGGTTGGCATCTGATGATGGTTGACTGCCTGAGTTCTGGTCTCTACACGCACAAACAGCACTCACACTATTCTATTACAAATATTACAAGTCGGGGAATTGGGCTGGCTAGACAAACTGGCCTGGCTTTACGGGGCTTTTTCAACTGAGCTTGTTTTACTGTGTCTCGCGGTGAGAAATTGAGTACCTAGCAGTCCTCCCCCTGTCATACTTTTCTTGCATACTGGACACTGCCACCACTCCTTCAGTCGCGCCCAGACACAGAACATGCGGTTTTTAGGCACTGGTTCTTTTCCTCCTCATTCCGCCGGCAATTGGGCCGTCTCAGGGTTATGGAGTCGGTGTTTCTTTTATATGGTGCGCAATTCACAGCTTGATAACTCTCCTCCTGTATTCCAGTACCAGTACTCAAGTCACACCCACTCCAAGACCCATCAACCCAACCGATACAGGACCCATACATAGGCAAGTACCTGAGGTTTGTTTGTTTGTTTTTTTGTTTGTTTTTTTTAAGTCCGAAGGTCACGACCTACTTTCATTTATAAAGGGATTCTTCAAGAATCTCCAAAAATATTTGTACTCTCAGAAACTTCCCCTGCCTCCGAAACGCCCAGATCCGGAGTTTAACGCGTTCCCTTCTGTCCGTTGGGAGTGGCGATCACGCATAGCCCTCGTGCAGTGCACAACAGTACTAGATTTGGGTTGGGCGCTTACTGCTTCCCGACAACCAATCGCCTCTCGCCTTATCTCTTGTGCATTCAGTAAATAAATAGGTTGTCACCAGTGTGTACCTTACTGACATGCTGACACCATGGACTGCTTTTATGTGATGGAGTGTTCCTTCTATCTGTGGCCACTTTTGACCACCATTTTATTGGCATCCCCACGATGCCTTTATAGTATTGCGCGGACCTCAGAGAGAAGTGTCCAAGTAGTCGTTCAGCCCCTTCTCCAATAATCAGGTATATAAACAACAAAGCGGCACAAGTCATCGTCTACGGCCATACCACGTTGAAAATACCGGTTCTCGTCCGATCATCGAAGTCAAGTAACGTCGGGCGTGGTTACTACTTAGATGGGTGACCGCTTGGGAACACCACGTGTTGTAGACATTTTTATTTTATTTTTGTTGTGTCTTGTGTTTTTAGCCCTGTACAATTTTGTTGTTTTGGTACTCGCCTGTCTACTAGCACTGTAGACCTCCGGACAAATCTACAGATTTTCAGTCTCCCAGTGAAACCCGCCACAACAACACAACACGTGTTGCTGGCCTTCTTATGTTTTAATTGTCACCCCTTGAAATTTTGTGTTTTAAGTTAGACCCTGGGTTTCTAAGAACCATAGCCCTCCGGACAAACCCGCAAGTGTTCAGTCTCACGCACAAAAAGAAAAGACAGACAAGACAGATAGCGAACTCTTGTGCATCAAGAGGACCACACCAACAAACCCCGGTTAGCATCTGATGATGGTTGACCGCCCGAGTTCTGGTCTCTACACGCACAAACAGCACTCACACTATTCTATTACAAATATTACAAGTCGGGGAATTGGGCTGGCTAGACAAACTGGCCTGGCTTTACGGGGCTTTTTCAACTGAGCTTGTTTTACTGGGTCTCTCGGTGAGAAATTGAGTACCTAGCAGTCCTCCCCCTGTCATACTTTTCTTGCATACTGGACACTGCCACCATTCCTCCAGTCGCGCCTAGACACAGAACACGCGGTATTTAGGCACTGGTTCTTTTCCTCCTCATTCCGCCAGCAATTGGGCCGTCTCAGGGTTATGGAGTCGGTGTTTCGGGTATATGGTGTGCAATTCACAGCTTGATAACTCTCCTCCTGTATTCCGGTACCAGTACTCAAGTCATACCCACTCCAAGACCCATCAACCCAACCGATACAGGCCCCACACAGGCAAGCACCCCAGATTTTTTTTTTTTTTAAGTCCGAAGGTCACGACCTACTTTCTTTTATAAAGGGATTCTCCAAGAATCTCCAAAAATATTTGTACTCACAGAAACTTCCCCTGCCTCCGAAACGCCCAGATCCGGAGTTTAACGCGCTCCCTTCTGTCCGTTGGGAGTGGCGATCACGCATAGCCCTCGTGCAGTGCACAACAGTACTAGAATTGGGTTGGGCGCTTACTGCTTCCCGACAACCATTCGCCTCTCGCCTTATCTCTTGTGCATTCAGTAAATAAATAGGTTGCCACCAGTGTGTACCTTACTGACATGCTGACACCATGGACTGCTTTTATGTGAAGGAGTGTTCCTTCTCTCTGTGGCCACTTTTGACCACCATTTTATTGGCATCCCCACGATGCCTTTATAGTATTGCGCGGACCTCAGAGAGAAGTGTCCAAGTAGTCGTTCAGCCCCTTCTCCCCTAATCAGGTATATAAAAACAAAGCGGCACCATTCATCGTCTACGGCAATACCACGTTGAAAATACCGGTTCTCGTCCGATCACCAAAGTCAAGTAACGTCGGGCGTGGTTACTATTTTGATGGGTGACCGCTTGGGAACACCACGTGTTGTAGACATTTTCATTTTATTTTTGTTGTGTCTTGTGTTTTTAGCCCTGTACAATTTTGTTGTTTTGGTACCCGCGTGTCTACTAGCACTGTAGACCTCCGGACAAATCTACAGGTTTTCAGTCTCCCACTGAAACCCGCCACAACAACACAACACGTGTTGCTGGCCTTCTTATGTTTTAATTGTCACCCCTTGAAATTTTGTGTTTTAAGTGAGACCCTGGGTTTCTAAGAACCATAGCCCTCCGGACAAACCCGCAAGTGTTCAGTCTCACGCACAAAAAGACAGACAAGACAGATAGCGAACTCTTGTGCATCAAGAGGACCACACCAACAAACCCCGGTTGGCATCTGATGATGGTTGACTGCCCGAGTTCTGGTCTCTACACGGACAAACAGCACTCACACTATTCTATTACAAATATTACAAGTCGGGGAATTGGGCTGGCTAGACAAACTGGCCTGGCTTTACGGGGCTTTTTCAACTTATCTTGTTTTACTGGGTCTCTCGGTGAGAAATTGAGTACCTAGCAGTCCTCCCCCTGTCATACTTTTCTTGCATACTGGACACTGCCACCATTCCTTCAGTCGCGCCCAGACACAGAACACGCGGTTTTTAGGCACTGGTTCTTTTCCTCCTCATTCCGCCGGCAATTGGGCCGTCTCAGGGTTATGGAGTCGGTGTTTCGGTTATATGGTGCGCAATTCACAGCTTGATAACTCTCCTCCTTTATTCCAGTACCAGTACTCAAGTCACACCAACTCCAAGACCCATCAACCCAACCGATACAGGCCCCACACATAGGCAAGCACCCCAGGTATTTTTTTTTTAAAGTCCGAAGGTCACGACCTACTTTCATTTATAAAGGGATTCTCCAAGAATCTCCAAAAATATTTGTACTCACAGAAACTTCCCCTGCCTCCGAAACGCCCAGATCCGGAGTTTAACGCGCTCCCTTCTGTCCGTTGGGAGTGGCGTTCACGCATAGCCCTCGTGCAGTGCACAACAGTACTAGAACTGGGTTGGGCGCTTACTGATTCCCGACAACCAATCGCCTCTCGCCTTATCTCTTGTGCATTCAGTAAATAAATAGGTTGTCACCAGTGTGTACCTTACTGACATGCTGACACCATGGACTGCTTTTATGTGAAGAAGTATTCCTTCTCTCTGTGGCCACTTTTGACCACCATTTTATTGGCATCCCCACGATGCCTTTATAGTATTGCGCGGACCTCAGAGAGAAGTGTCCAAGTAGTCGTTCAGCCCCTTCTCCCCTAATCAGGTATATAAAAACAAAGTGGCACCATTCATCGACTACCGCAATACTACGTTGAAAATACCGGTTCTCGTCCGATCACCGAAGTCAAGTAACGTCGGGCGTGGTTACTATTTAGATGGGTGACCGCTTGGGAACACCACGTGTTGTAGACATTTTCATTTTATTTTTGTTGTGTCTTGTGTTTTTAGCCCTGTACAATTTTGTTGATTTGGTACCCGCCTGTCTACTAGCACTGTAGACCTCCGGACAAATCTACAGGTTTTCAGTCTCCCAGTGAAACCCGCCACAACAACACAACACGTGTTGCTGGCCTTCTTATGTTTTAATTGTCACCCCTTGAAATTTTGTGTTTTAAGCGAGACCCTGGGTTTCTAAGAACCATAGCCCTCCGGAAAAACCCGCAAGTGTTCAGTCTCACGCACAAAAAGACAGACAAGACAGATAGCGAACTCTTGTGCATCAAGAGGACCACACCAACAAACCCCGGTTGGCATCTGATGATGGTTGACCGCCCGAGTTCTGGTCTCTACACGCACAAACAGCACTCACACTATTCTATTACAAATATTACAAGTCGGGGAATTGGGCTGGCTAAACAAACTGGCCTGGCTTTACGGGGCTTTTTCAACTGAGCTTGTTTTACTGGGTCTCTCGGTGAGAAATTGAGTACCTAGCAGTCCTCGCCCTGTCATACTTTTCTTGCATACTGGACACTGCCACCATTCCTCCAGTCGCGCCTAGACACAGAA
Source organism: Cepaea hortensis (assembly GCA_963921405.1). Classification (NCBI taxonomy): domain Eukaryota; kingdom Metazoa; phylum Mollusca; class Gastropoda; order Stylommatophora; family Helicidae; genus Cepaea; species Cepaea hortensis. The sequence continues at coordinate 221,107,184 of OY992877.1, forward strand.
CACGCGGTTTTTAGGCACTGGTTCTTTTCTTCCTCATTCCGCCGGCAATTGGGCCATCTCAGGGTTATGGAGTCGGTGTTTCTTTTATATGGTGTGCAATTCACAGCTTGATAACTCTCCTCCTGTATTCCAGTACCAGTACTCAAGTCACACCCACTCCAAGACCCATCAACCCAACCGATACAGGCCCCACACATGGGCAAGCACCCCTGGTTGTTTTTATGTTTTTTTTTAAAGTCCGAAGGTCACGACCTACTTTCATTTATAAAGGGATTCTCCAAGAATCTCCAAATATATTTGTACTCTCAGAAACTTCCCCTGCCTCTGAAACGCCCAGATCCGGAGTTTAACGCGCTCCCTTCTGTCCGTTGGGAGTGGCGATCACGCATAGCCCTCGTGCAGTGCACAACAGTACTAGAATTGGGTTGGGCGCTTACTGCTTCCCGACAACCAATCGCCTCTCGCCTTATCTCTTGTGCATTCGGTAAATAAATAGGTTGTCACCATTGTGTACCTTACTGACATGCTGACACCATGGACTGCTTTTATGTGAAGGAGTGTTCCTTCTATCTGTGGCCACTTTTGACCACCATTTTATTGGCATCCCCGCGATGCCTTTATAGTATTGCGCGGACCTCAGAGAGAAGTGTCCAAGTAGTCGTTCAGCCCCTTCTCCCCTAATCAGGTATATAAAAACAAAGCGGCACCAGTCATCGTCTACGGCAATACCACGTTGAAAATACCGGTTCTCGTCCGATCACCGAATCAAGTAACGTCGGGCGTGGTTACTACTTAGATGGGTGACCGCTTGGGAACACCACGTGTTGTAGACATTTTCATTTTATTTGTGTTGTGTCTTGTGTTTTTAGCCCTGTACAATTTTGTTGTTTTGGTACCCGCCTGTCTACTAGCACTGTAGACCTCCGGACAAATCTAGAGGTTTTCAGTCTCCCAGTGAAACCCGCCACAACAACACAACACGTGTTGCTGGCCTTCTTATGTTTTAATTGTCACCCCTTGAAATTTTGTGTTTTAAGTGAGAATCTTGGTTTCTAAGAACCATAGCCCTCCGGACAAACCCACAAGTGTTCAGTCTCACGCACAAAAAGACAGACAAGACAGATAGCGAACTCTTGTGCATCAAGAGGACCACACCAACAAACCCCGGTTAGCATCTGATGATGGTTGACCGCCCGAGTTCTGGTCTCTACACGCACAAACAGCACTCACACTATTCTATTACAAATATTACAAGTCGGGGAATTGGGCTGGCTAGACAAACTGGCCTGGCTTTACGGGGCTTTTTCAACTGAGCTTGTTATACTGGGTCTCTCGGTGAGAAATTGAGTACCTAGCAGTCCTCCCCCTGTCATACTTTTCTTGCATACTGGACACTGCCACCATTCCTCCAGTCGCGCCCAGACACAGAACACGCTTTTTTTAGGCACTGGTACTTTTCCTCCTCATTCCGCCGGCAATTGGGCCGTCTCAGGGTTATGGAGTCGGTGTTTCGGGTATATGGTGCGCAATTCACAGCTTGATAACTCTCCTCCTGTATTCCAGTACCAGTACTCAAGTCACACCCACTCCAAGACCCATCAACCCAACCGATACAGGCCCCACATATGGGCAAGCACCCCAGGTTTGTTTGTTTGTTTGTTTTTTTTTAAGTCCGAAGGTCACGACCTACTTTCATTTATAAAGGGATTCTCCAAGAATCTCCAAAAATATGTGTACTCTCAGAAAATTCCCCTGCCTCCGAAACGCCCAGATCCGGAGTTTAACGTGCTCCCTTCTGTCCGTTGTGAGTGGCGATCTCGCATAGCCCTCGTGCAGTGCACAACAGTACTAGAATTGGGTTGGGCGCTTACTGCTTCCCGACAACCAATCGCCTCTCGCCTTATCTCTTGTGCATTCAGTAAATAAATAGGTTGTCACCAGTGTGTACCTTACTGACATGCTGACACCATGGACTGCTTTTATGTGAAGGAGTGTTCCTTCTATCTGTGGCCACTTTTGACTACCATTTTATTGGCATCCCCACGATGCCTTTATAGTATTGCGCGGAGAGATATGTGTCCAAGTAGTCGTTCAGCCCCTTCTCCCCTAATCAGGTATATAAAAACAAAGCGGCACCATTCATCGTCTACGGCAATACCACGTTGAAAATACCGGTTCTCGTCTGATCACCGAAGTCAAGTAATGTCGGGCGTGGTTACTATTTAGATGGGTGACCGCTTGGGAACACCACGTGTTGTAGACATTTTCATTTTATTTTTGTTGTGTCTTGTGTTTTTAGCCCTGTACAATTTTGTTGTTTTGGTACCCGCGTGTCTACTAGCACTGTAGACCTCCGGACAAATCTACAGGTTTTCAGTCTCACAGTGAAACCCGCCACAACAACACAACACGTGTTGCTGGCCTTCTTATGTTTTAATTGTCACCCCTTGAAATTTTGTGTTTTAAGTGAGACCCTGGGTTTCTAAGAACCATAGCCCTCCGGACAAACCCGCAAGTGTTCAGTCTCACGCACAAAAAGACAGACAAGACAGATAGCGAACTCTTGTGCATCAAGAGGACCACACCAACAAATCCCGGTTGGCATCTGATGATGGTTGACTGCCCGAGTTCTGGTCTCTACACGCACAAACAGCACTCACACTATTCTATTACAAATATTACAAGTCGGGGAATTGGGCTGGCTAGACAAACTGGCCTGGCTTTACGGGGCTTTTTCAACTGAGCTTGTTTTACTGGGTCTCGCGGTGAGAAATTGAGTACCTAGCAGTCCTCCCCCTGTCATACTTTTCTTGCATACTGGACACTGCCACCACTCCTTCAGTCGCGCCCAGACACAGAACATTCGGTTTTTAGGCACTGGTTCTTTTCCTCCTCATTCCGCCGGCAATTGGGCCGTCTCAGGGTTATGGAGTCGGTGTTTCTTTTATATGGTGCGCAATTCACAGCTTGATAACTCTCCTCCTGTATTCCAGTACCAGTACTCAAGTCACACCCACTCCAAGACCCATCAACCCAACCGATACAGGCCCCACACATAGGCAAGCACCCAAGGTATTTTTTTTTTTTTTTTAAGTCCGAAGGTCACGACCTACTTTCATTTATAAAGGGATTCTCCAAGAATCTCCAAAAATATTTGTACTCTCAGAAACTTCCCCTGCCCCCGAAACGCCCAGATCCGGAGTTTAACGCGCTCCCTTCTGTCCGTTGGGAGTGGCGATCACGCATAGCCCTCGTGCAGTGCACAACAGTACTAGAATTGGGTTGGGCGCTTACTGCTTCCCGACAACCAATCGCCTCTCGCCTTATCTCTTGTGCATTCAGTAAATAAATAGGTTGTCACCAGTGTGTACCTTATTGACATGCTGACACCATGGACTGCTTTTATGTGAAGGAGTGTTCCTTCTCTCTGTGGCCACTTTTGACCACCATTTTATTGGCATCCCCACGATGCCTTTATAGTATTGCGCGGAGAGAGAAGTGTCCAAGTAGTCGTTCAGCCCCTTCTCCCCTAATCAGGTATATAAAAACAAAGCGGCACCATTCATCGTCTACGGCAATACCACGTTGAAAATACCGGTTCTCGTCCGATCACCGAAGTCAAGTAACGTCGGGCGTGGTTACTACTTAGATGGGTGACCGCTTGGGAACACCACGTGTTGTAGATATTTTCATTTTATTTTTGTTGTGTCTTGTGTTTTTAGCCCTGTACAATTTTGTTGTTTTGGTACCCGCCTGTCTACTAGCACTGTAGACCTGCGGACAAATCTACAGGTTTTCAGTCTCCCAGTGAAACCCGCCACAACAACACAACACGTGTTGCTGGCCTTCTTATGTTTTAATTGTCACCCCTTGAAATTTTGTGTTTTAAGTGAGACCCTGGGTTTCTAAGAAACATAGCCCTCCGGACAAACCCGCAAGTGTTCAGTCTCACGCACAAAAAGACAGACAAGACAGATAGCGAACTCTTGTGCATCAAGAGGACCACACCAACAAACCCCGGTTGGCATCTGATGATGGTTGACTGCCCGAGTTCTGGTCTCTACACGCACAAACAGCACTCACACTATTCTATTACAAATATTACAAGTCGGGGAATTGGGCTGGCTAGACAAACTGGCCTGGCTTTACGGGGCTTTTTCAACTGAGCTTGTTTTACTGGGTCTCTCGGTGAGAAATTGAGTACCTAGCAGTCCTCCCCCTGTCATACTTTTCTTGCATACTGGACACTGCCACCATTCCTTCAGTCTCGCCCAGACACAGAACACGCGGTTTTTAGGCACTGGTTCTTTTCTTCCTCATTCCGCCGGCAATTGGGCCGTCTCAGGGTTATGGAGTCGGTGTTTCTTTTATATGGTGCGCAATTCACAGCTTGATAACTCTCCTCCTGTATTCCAGTACCAGTACTCAAGTCACACCCACTCCAAGACCCATCAACCCAACCGATACAGGCCCCACACATAGGCAAGCACCCCAGGTATTTTTTTTTTTAAGTCCGAAGGTCACGACCTACTTTCATTTATAAAGGGATTCTCCAAGAATCTCCAAAAATATTTGTACTCTCAGAAACTTCCCCTGCCTCCGAAACGCCCAGATCCGGAGTTTAACGCGCTCCCTTCTGTCCGTTGGGAGTGGCGATCACGCATAGCCCTCGTGCAGTGCACAACAGTACTAGAATTGGGTTGGGCGCTTACTGCTTCCCGACAACCAATCGCCTCTCGCCTTATCTCTTGTGCATTCAGTAAATAAATAGGTTGTCACCAGTGTGTACCTTACTGACATGCTGACACCATGGACTGCTTTTATGTGAAGGAGTGTTCCTTCTATCTGTGGCCACTTTTGACTACCATTTTATTGGCATCCCCACGATGCCTTTATAGTATTGCGCGGAGAGATATGTGTCCAAGTAGTCGTTCAGCCCCTTCTCCCCTAATCAGGTATATAAAAACAAAGCGGCACCATTCATCGTCTACGGCAATACCACGTTGAAAATACCGGTTCTCGTCTGATCACCGAAGTCAAGTAATGTCGGGCATGGTTACTATTTAGATGGGTGACCGCTTGGGAACACCACGTGTTGTAGACATTTTCATTTTATTTTTGTTGTGTCTTGTGTTTTTAGCCCTGTACAATTTTGTTGTTTTGGTACCCGCCTGTCTACTAGCACTGTAGACCTCCGGACAAATTTACAGGTTTTCAGTCTTCCAGTGAAACCCGCCACAAAAACACAACACGTGTTGCTGGCCTTCTTATGTTTTAATTGTCACCCCTTGAAATTTTGTGTTTTAAGTGAGACCCTGGGTTTCTAAGAACCATAGCCCTCCGGACAAACCCGCAAGTGTTCAGTCTCACGCACAAAAAGACAGACAAGACAGATAGCGAACTCTTGTGCATCAAGAGGACCACACCAACAAACCCCGGTTGGCATCTGATGATGGTTGACTGCCCGAGTTCTGGTCTCTACACGCACAAACAGCACTCACACTATTCTATTACAAATATTACAAGTCGGGGAATTGGGCTGGCTAGACAAACTGGCCTGGCTTTACGGGGCTTTTTCAACTGAGCTTGTTTTACTGGGTCTCGCGGTGAGAAATTGAGTACCTAGCAGTCCTCCCCCTGTCATACTTTTCTTGCATACTGGACACTGCCACCACTCCTTCAGTCGCGCCCAGACACAGAACATTCGGTTTTTAGGCACTGGTTCTTTTCCTCCTCATTCCGCCGGCAATTGGGCCGTCTCAGGGTTATGGAGTCGGTGTTTCTTTTATATGGTGCGCAATTCACAGCTTGATAACTCTCCTCCTGTATTCCAGTACCAGTACTCAAGTCACACTCACTCCAAGACCCATCAACCCAACCGATACAGGACCCATACATAGGCAAGTACCTGAGGTTTGTTTGTTTGTTTGTTTGTTTTTTTTTTTTAAGTCCGAAGGTCACGACCTACTCTCATTTATAAAGGGATTCTTCAAGAATCTCCAAAAATATTTGTACTCTCAGAAACCTCCCCTGCCTCCGAAACGCCCAGATCCGGAGTTTAACGCGCTCTTTTCTGTCCGTTGGGAGTGGCGATCACGCATAGCCCTCGTGCAGTGCACAACAGTACTAGAATTGGGTTGGGCGCTTACTGCTTCCCGACAACCAATCGCCTCTCGCCTTATCTCTTGTGCATTCAGTAAATAAATAGGTTGTCACCAGTGTGTACCTTACTGACATGCTGACACCATGGACTGCTTTTATGTGATGGAGTGTTCCTTCTATCTGTGGCCACTTTTGACCACCATTTTATTGGCATCCCCACGATGCCTTTATAGTATTGCGCGGACCTCAGAGAGAAGTGTCCAAGTAGTCGTTCAGCCCCTTCTCCCCTAATCAGGTATATAAACAACAAAGCGGCACAAGTCATCGTCTACGGCCATACCACGTTGAAAATACCGGTTCTCGTCCGATCATCGAAGTCAAGTAACGTCGGGCGTGGTTACTACTTAGATGGGTGACCGCTTGGGAACACCACGTGTTGTAGATATTTTTATTTTATTTTTGTTGTGTCTTGTGTTTTTAGCCCTGTACAATTTTGTTGTTTTGGTACCCGCCTGTCTACTAGCACTGTAGACCTCCGGACAAATCTACAGATTTTCAGTCTCCCAGTGAAACCCGCCACAACAACACAACACGTGTTGCTGGCCTTCTTATGTTTTAATTGTCACCCCTTGAAATTTTGTGTTTTAAGTGAGACCCTGGGTTTCTAAGAACCATAGCCCTCCGGACAAACCCGCAAGTGTTCAGTCTCACGCACAAAAAGAAAAGACAGACAAGACAGATAGCGAACTCTTGTGCATCAAGAGGACCACACCAACAAACCCCGGTTAGCATCTGATGATGGTTGACCGCCCGAGGTCTGGTCTCTACACGCACAAACAGCACTCACACTATTCTATTACAAATATTACAAGTCGGGGAATTGGGCTGGCTAGACAAACTGGCCTGGCTTTACGGGGCTTTTTCAACTGAGCTTGTTTTACTGGGTCTCTCGGTGAGAAATTGAGTACCTAGCAGTCCTCCCCCTGTCATACTTTTCTTGCATACTGGACACTGCCACCATTCCTCCAGTCGCGCCTAGACACAGAACACGCGGTATTTAGGCACTGGTTCTTTTCCTCCTCATTCCGCCAGCAATTGGGCCATCTCAGGGTTATGGAGTCGGTGTTTCGGGTATATGGTGTGCAATTCACAGCTTGATAACTCTCCTCCTGTATTCCAGTACCAGTACTCAAGTCATACCCACTCCAAGACCCATCAACCCAACCGATACAGGCCCCACACAGGCAAGCACCCCAGATTTTTTTTTTTTTTTTTTTTTTTTTGTAAGTCCGAAGGTCACGACCTACTTTCATTTATAAAGGGATTCTCCAAGAATCTCCAAAAATATTTGTTCTCTCAGAAACTTCCCCTGCCTCCGAAACGCCCAGATCCGGAGTTTAACGCGCTCCCTTCTGTCCGTTGGGAGTGGCGATCACGCATAGCCCTCGTGCAGTGCACAACAGTACTAGAATTGGGTTGGGCGCTTACTGCTTCCCGACAACCAATCGCCTCTCGCCTTATCTCTTGTGCATTCAGTAAATAAATAGGTTGTCACCAGTGTGTACCTTACTGACATGCTGACACCATGGACTGCTTTTATGTGAAGGAGTGTTCCTTCTCTCTGTGGCCACTTTTGACCACCATTTTATTGGCATCCCCACGATGCCTTTATAGTATTGCGCGGACCTCAGAGAGAAGTGTCCAAGTAGTCGTTCAGCCCCTTCTCCCCTAATCAGGTAGATAAACAACAAAGCGGCACCAGTCATCGTCTACGGCAATACCACGTTGAAAATACCGGTTCTCGTCCGATCACCGAAGTCAAGTAACGTCGGGCGTGGTTACTATTTAGATGGGTGACCGCTTGGGAACACCACGTGTTGTAGACATTTTCATTTTATTTTTGTTGTGTCTTGTGTTTTTAGCCCTGTACAATTTTGTTGTTTTGGTACCCGCGTGTCTACTAGCACTGTAGACCTCCGGACAAATCTACAGGTTTTCAGTCTCATAGTGAAACCCGCCACAACAATACAACACGTGTTGCTGGCCTTCTTATGTTTTAATTGTCACCCCTTGAAATTTTGTGTTTTAAGTGAGACCCTGGGTTTCTAAGAACCATAGCCCTCCGGACAAACCCGCAAGTGATCAGTCTCACGCACAAAAAGACAGACAAGACAGATAGCGAACTCTTGTGCATCAAGAGGACCACACCAACAAACCCCGGTTAGCATCTGATGATGGTTGACCGCCCGAGTTCTGGTCTCTACACGCACAAACAGCACTCACACTATTCTATTACAAATATTACAAGTCGGGGAATTGGGCTGGCTAGACAAACTGGCCTGGCTTTACGGGGCTTTTTCAACTGAGCTTGTTTTACTGGGTCTCTCGGTGAGAAATTGAGTACCTAGCAGTCCTCGCCCTGTCATACTTTTCTTGCATACTGGACACTGCCACCATTCCTCCAGTTGCGCCTAGACACAGAACACGCGGTTTTTAGGCACTGGTTCTTTTCCTCCTCATTCCGCCGGCAATTGGGCCGTCTCAGGGTTATGGAGTCGGTGTTTCTTTTATATGGTGCGCAATTCACAGCTTGATAACTCTCCTCCTGTATTCCAGTACCAGTACTCAAGTCACACCCACTCCAAGACTCATCAACCCAACCGATACAGGCCCTACACATTGGCAAGCACCCCAGGTATTTTTTTTTAAGTCCGAAGGTCACGACCTACTCTCATTTATAAAGGGATTCTTCAAGAATCTCCAAAAATATTTGTACTCTCAGAAACCTCCCCTGCCTCCGAAACGCCCAGATCCGGAGTTTAACGCGCTCCCTTCTGTCCGTTGGGAGTGGCGATCACGCATAGCCCTCGTGCAGTGCACAACAGTACTAGAATTGGGTTGGGCGCTTACTGCTTCCCGACAACCAATCGCCTCTCGCCTTATCTCTTGTGCATTTAGTAAATAAATAGGTTGTCACCAGTGTGTACCTTACTGACATGCTGACACCATGGACTGCTTTTATGTGATGGAGTGTTCCTTCTATCTGTGGCCACTTTTGACCACCATTTTATTGGCATCCCCACGATGCCTTTATAGTATTGCGCGGACCTCAGAGAGAAGTGTCCAAGTAGTCGTTCAGCCCCTTCTCCCCTAATCAGGTATATAAACAACAAAGCGGCACAAGTCATCGTCTACGGCCATACCACGTTGAAAATACCGGTTCTCGTCCGATCATCGAAGTCAAGTAACGTCGGGCGTGGTTACTACTTAGATGGGTGACCGCTTGGGAACACCACGTGTTGTAGATATTTTTATTTTATTTTTGTTGTGTCTTGTGTTTTTAGCCCTGTACAATTTTGTTGTTTTGGTACCCGTCTGTCTACTAGCACTGTAGACCTCCGGACAAATCTACAGATTTTCAGTCTCCCAGTGAAACCCGCCACAACAACACAACACGTGTTGCTGGCCTTCTTATGTTTTAATTGTCACCCCTTGAAATTTTGTGTTTTAAGTGAGACCCTGGGTTTCTAAGAACCATAGCCCTCCGGACAAACCCGCAAGTGTTCAGTCTCACGCACAAAAAGAAAAGACAGACAAGACAGATAGCGAACTCTTGTGCACCAAGAGGACCACACCAACAAACCCCGGTTAGCATCTGATGATGGTTGACCGCCCGAGGTCTGGTCTCTACACGCACAAACAGCACTCACACTATTCTATTACAAATATTACAAGTCGGGGAATTGGGCTGGCTAGACAAACTGGCCTGGCTTTACGGGGCTTTTTCAACTGAGCTTGTTTTACTGGGTCTCTCGGTGAGAAATTGAGTACCTAGCAGTCCTCCCCCTGTCATACTTTTCTTGCATACTGGACACTGCCACCATTCCTCCAGTCGCGCCTAGACACAGAACACGCGGTATTTAGGCACTGGTTCTTTTCCTCCTCATTCCGCCAGCAATTGGGCCGTCTCAGGGTTATGGAGTCGGTGTTTCGGGTATATGTTGTGCAATTCACAGCTTGATAACTCTCCTCCTGTATTCCAGTACCAGTACTCAAGTCATACCCACTCCAAGACCCATCAACCCAACCGATACAGGCCCCACACAGGCAAGCACCCCAGATTTTTTTTTTTTTTTTAAGTCCGAAGGTCACGACCTACTTTCATTTATAAAGGGATTCTCCAAGAATCTCCAAAAATATTTGTACTCTCAGAAACTTCCCCTGCCTCCGAAACGCCCAGATCCGGAGTTTAACGCGCTCCCTTCTGTCCGTTGGGAGTGGCGATCACGCATAGCCCTCGTGCAGTGCACAACAGTACTAGAATTGGGTTGGGCGCTTACTGCTTCCCGACAACCAATCGCCTCTCGCCTTATCTCTTGTGCATTCAGTAAATAAATAGGTTGTCACCAGTGTGTACCTTACTGACATGCTGACACCATGGACTGCTTTTATGTGAAGGAGTGTTCCTTCTCTCTGTGGCCACTTTTGACCACCATTTTATTGGCATCCCCACGATGCCTTTATAGTATTGCGCGGACCTCAGAGAGAAGTGTCCAAGTAGTCGTTCAGCCCCTTCTCCCCTAATCAGGTAGATAAACAACAAAGCGGCACCAGTCATCGTCTACGGCAATACCACGTTGAAAATACCGGTTCTCGTCCGATCACCGAAGTCAAGTAACGTCGGGCGTGGTTACTATTTAGATGGGTGACCGCTTGGGAACATCACGTGTTGTAGACATTTTCATTTTATTTTTGTTGTGTCTTGTGTTTTTAGGCCTGTACAATTTTGTTGTTTTGGTACCCGCGTGTCTACTAGCACTGTAGACCTCCGGACAAATCTACAGGTTTTCAGTCTCATAGTGAAACCCGCCACAACAACACAACACGTGTTGCTGGCCTTCTTATGTTTTAATTGTCACCCCTTGAAATTTTGTGTTTTAAGTGAGACCCTGGGTTTCTAAGAACCATAGCCCTCCGGACAAACCCGCAAGTGATCAGTCTCACGCACAAAAAGACAGACAAGACAGATAGCGAACTCTTGTGCATCAAGAGGACCACACCAACAAACCCCGGTTAGCATCTGATGATGGTTGACCGCCCGAGTTCTGGTCTCTACACGCACAAACAGCACTCACACTATTCTATTACAAATATTACAAGTCGGGGAATTGGGCTGGCTAGACAAACTGGCCTGGCTTTACGGGGCTTTTTCAACTGAGCTTGTTTTACTGGGTCTCTCGGTGAGAAATTGAGTACCTAGCAGTCCTCGCCCTGTCATACTTTTCTTGCATACTGGACACTGCCACCATTCCTCCAGTTGCGCCTAGACACAGAACACGCGGTTTTTAGGCACTGGTTCTTTTCCTCCTCATTCCGCCGGCAATTGGGCCGTCTCAGGGTTATGGAGTCGGTGTTTCTTTTATATGGTGCGCAATTCACAGCTTGATAACTCTCCTCCTGTATTCCAGTACCAGTACTCAAGTCACACCCACTCCAAGACTCATCAACCCAACCGATACAGGCCCTACACATTGGCAAGCACCCCAGGTATTTTTTTTTAAGTCCGAAGGTCACGACCTACTCTCATTTATAAAGGGATTCTTCAAGAATCTCCAAAAATATTTGTACTCTCAGAAACCTCCCCTGCCTCCGAAACGCCCAGATCCGGAGTTTAACGCGCTCCCTTCTGTCCGTTGGGAGTGGCGATCACGCATAGCCCTCGTGCAGTGCACAACAGTACTAGAATTGGGTTGGGCGCTTACTGCTTCCCGACAACCAATCGCCTCTCGCCTTATCTCTTGTGCATTTAGTAAATAAATAGGTTGTCACCAGTGTGTACCTTACTGACATGCTGACACCATGGACTGCTTTTATGTGATGGAGTGTTCCTTCTATCTGTGGCCACTTTTGGCCACCATTTTATTGGCATCCCCACGATGCCTTTATAGTATTGCGCGGACCTCAGAGAGAAGTGTCCAAGTAGTCGTTCAGCCCCTTCTCCCCTAATCAGGTATATAAACAACAAAGCGGCACAAGTCATCGTCTACGGCCATACCACGTTGAAAATACCGGTTCTCGTCCGATCATCGAAGTCAAGTAACGTCGGGCGTGGTTACTACTTAGATGGGTGACCGCTTGGGAACACCACGTGTTGTAGATATTTTTATTTTATTTTTGTTGTGTCTTGTGTTTTTAGCCCTGTACAATTTTGTTGTTTTGGTACCCGCCTGTCTACTAGCACTGTAGACCTCCGGACAAATCTACAGATTTTCAGTCTCCCAGTGAAACCCGCCACAACAACACAACACGTGTTGCTGGCCTTCTTATGTTTTAATTGTCACCCCTTGAAATTTTGTGTTTTAAGTGAGACCCTGGGTTTCTAAGAACCATAGCCCTCCGGACAAACCCGCAAGTGTTCAGTCTCACGCACAAAAAGAAAAGACAGACAAGACAGATAGCGAACTCTTGTGCATCAAGAGGACCACACCAACAAACCCCGGTTAGCATCTGATGATGGTTGACCGCCCGAGGTCTGGTCTCTACACGCACAAACAGCACTCACACTATTCTATTACAAATATTACAAGTCGGGGAATTGGGCTGGCTAGACAAACTGGCCTGGCTTTACGGGGCTTTTTCAACTGAGCTTGTTTTACTGGGTCTCTCGGTGAGAAATTGAGTACCTAGCAGTCCTCCCCCTGTCATACTTTTCTTGCATACTGGACACTGCCACCATTCCTCCAGTCGCGCCTAGACACAGAACACGCGGTATTTAGGCACTGGTTCTTTTCCTCCTCATTCCGCCAGCAATTGGGCCGTCTCAGGGTTATGGAGTCGGTGTTTCGGGTATATGGTGTGCAATTCACAGCTTGATAACTCTCCTCCTGTATTCCAGTACCAGTACTCAAGTCATACCCACTCCAAGACCCATCAACCCAACCGATACAGGCCCCACACAGGCAAGCACCCCAGATTTTTTTTTTTTTTTTTTTTTTTTTTTTTAAGTCCGAAGGTCACGACCTACTTTCATTTATAAAGGGATTCTCCAAGAATCTCCAAAAATATTTGTACTCTCAGAAACTTCCCCTGCCTCCGAAACGCCCAGATCCGGAGTTTAACGCGCTCCCTTCTGTCCGTTGGGAGTGGCGATCACGCATAGCCCTCGTGCAGTGCACAACAGTACTAGAATTGGGTTGGGCGCTTACTGCTTCCCGACAACCAATCGCCTCTCGCCTTATCTCTTGTGCATTCAGTAAATAAATAGGTTGTCACCAGTGTGTACCTTACTGACATGCTGACACCATGGACTGCTTTTATGTGAAGGAGTGTTCCTTCTCTCTGTGGCCACTTTTGACCACCATTTTATTGGCATCCCCACGATGCCTTTATAGTATTGCGCGGACCTCAGAGAGAAGTGTCCAAGTAGTCGTTCAGCCCCTTCTCCCCTAATCAGGTAGATAAACAACAAAGCGGCACCAGTCATCGTCTACGGCAATACCACGTTGAAAATACCGGTTCTCGTCCGATCACCGAAGTCAAGTAACGTCGGGCGTGGTTACTATTTAGATGGGTGACCGCTTGGGAACACCACGTGTTGTAGACATTTTCATTTTATTTTTGTTGTGTCTTGTGTTTTTAGCCCTGTACAATTTTGTTGTTTTGGTACCCGCGTGTCTACTAGCACTGTAGACCTCCGGACAAATCTACAGGTTTTCAGTCTCATAGTGAAACCCGCCACAACAACACAACACGTGTTGCTGGCCTTCTTATGTTTTAATTGTCACCCCTTGAAATTTTGTGTTTTAAGTGAGACCCTGGGTTTCTAAGAACCATAGCCCTCCGGACAAACCCGCAAGTGATCAGTCTCACGCACAAAAAGACAGACAAGACAGATAGCGAACTCTTGTGCATCAAGAGGACCACACCAACAAACCCCGGTTAGCATCTGATGATGGTTGACCGCCCGAGTTCTGGTCTCTACACGCACAAACAGCACTCACACTATTCTATTACAAATATTACAAGTCGGGGAATTGGGCTGGCTAGACAAACTGGCCTGGCTTTACGGGGCTTTTTCAACTGAGCTTGTTTTACTGGGTCTCTCGGTGAAAAATTGAGTACCTAGCAGTCCTCGCCCTGTCATAGTTTCTTGCATACTGGACACTGCCACCATTCCTCCAGTTGCGCCTAGACACAGAACACGCGGTTTTTAGGCACTGGTTCTTTTCCTCCTCATTCCGCCGGCAATTGGGCCGTCTCAGGGTTATGGAGTCGGTGTTTCTTTTATATGGTGCGCAATTCACAGCTTGATAACTCTCCTCCTGTATTCCAGTACCAGTACTCAAGTCACACCCACTCCAAGACTCATCAACCCAACCGATACAGGCCCTACACATTGGCAAGCACCCCAGGTATTTTTTTTTAAGTCCGAAGGTCACTACCTACTTTCATTTACAAAGGGATTCTCCAAGAATCTCCAAAAATATTTGTACTCTCAGAAACTTCCCCTGCCTCCGAAACGCCCAGATCTGGAGTTTAACGCGCTCCCTTCTGTCCGTTGGGAGTGGCGATCACGCATAGCCCTCGTGCAGTGCACAACAGTACTAGAATTGGGTTGGGTGCTTACTGCTTCCCAACAACCAATCGCATCTCGCCTTATCTCTTGTGCATTCAGTAAATAAATAGGTTGTCACCAGTGTGTACCTTACTGACATGCTGACACCATGGACTGCTTTTATGTGAAGGAGTGTTCCTTCTCTCTGTGGCCACTTTTGACCACCATTTTATTGGCATCCCCACGATGCCTTTATAGTATTGCGCGGAGAGAGAAGTGTCCAAGTAGTCGTTCAGCCCCTTCTCCCCTAATCAGGTATATAAAAACAAAGCGGCACCATTCATCGTCTACGGCAATACCACGTTGAAAATACCGGTTCTCGTCCGATCACCGAAGTCAAGTAACGTCGGGCGTGGTTACTACTTAGATGGGTGACCGCTTGGGAACACCACGTGTTGTAGACATTTTCTTTTTATTTTTGTTGTGTCTTGTGTTTTTAGCCCTGTACAATTTTGTTGTTTTGGTACCCGCCTGTCTACTAGCACTGTAGACCTCCGGACAAATCTACAGGTGTTCAGTCTCCCACTGAAACCCGCCACAACAACACAACACGTGTTGCTGACCTTCTTATGTTTTAATTGTCACCCCTTGAAATTTTGTGTTTTAAGTGAGACCCTGGGTTTCTAAGAACCATAGCCCTCCGGACAAACCCGCAAGTGTTCAGTCTCACGCACAAAAAGACAGACAAGACAGATAGCGAACTCTTGTGCATCAAGAGGACCACACCAACAAACCCCGGTTGGCATCTGATGATGGTTGACTGCCCGAGTTCTGGTCTCTACACGGACAAACAGCACTCACACTATTCTATTACAAATATTACAAGTCGGGGAATTGGGCTGGCTAGACAAACTGGCCTGGCTTTACGGGGCTTTTTCAACTTAGCTTGTTTTACTGGGTCTCTCGGTGAGAAATTGAGTACCTAGCAGTCCTCCCCCTGTCATACTTTTCTTGCATACTGGACACTGCCACCATTCCTTCAGTCGCGCCCAGACACAGAACACGCGGTTTTTAGGCACTGGTTCTTTTCCTCCTCATTCCGCCGGCAATTGGGCCATCTCAGGGTTATGGAGTCGGTGTTTCGGTTATATGGTGCGCAATTCACAGCTTGATAACTCTCCTGCTTTATTCCAGTACCAGTACTCAAGTCACACCCACTCCAAGACCCATCAACCCAACCGATACAGGCCCCACACATAGGCAAGCACCCCAGGTATTTTTTTTTTTAAAGTCCGAAGGTCACGACCTACTTTCATTTATAAAGGGATTCTCCAAGATTCTCCAAAAATATTTGTACTCTCAGAAACTTCCCCTGCCTCCGAAACGCCCAGATCCGGAGTTTAACGCGCTCCCTTCTGTCCGTTGGGAGTGGCGATCACGCATAGCCCTCGTGCAGTGCACAACAGTACTAGAATTGGGTTGGGCGCTTACTGCTTCCCGACAACCAATCGCCCCTCGCCTTATCTCTTGTGCATTCAGTAAATAAATAGGTTGTCACCAGTGTGTACCTTACTGACATGCTGACACCATGGACAGCTTTTATGTGAAGGAGTGTTCCTTCTCTCTGTGGCCACTTTTGACCACCATTTTATTGGCATCCCCACGATGCCTTTATAGTTTTGCGCGGAGAGAGAAGTGTCCAAGTAGTCGTTCAGCCCCTTCTCCCCTAATCAGGTATATAAAAACAAAGCGGCACCATTCATCGTCTACGGCAATACCACGTTGAAAATACCGGTTCTCGTCCGATCACCGAAGTCAAGTAACGTCGGGCGTGGTTACTACTTAGATGGGTGACCGCTTGGGAACACCACGTGTTGTAGACATTTTTATTTTATTTTTGTTGTGTCTTGTGTTTTTAGCCCTGTACAATTTTGTTGTTTTGGTACCCGCCTGTCTACTAGCACTGTAGACCTCCGGACAAATCTACAGATTTTCAGTCTCCCAGTGAAACCCGCCACAACAACACAACACGTGTTGCTGGCCTTCTTATGTTTTAATTGTCACCCCTTGAAATTTTGTGTTTTAAGTGAGACCCTGGGTTTCTAAGAACCATAGCCCTCCGGACAAACCCGCAAGTGTTCAGTCTCACGCACAAAAAGACAGACAAGACAGATAGCGAACTCTTGTGCATCAAGAGGACCACACCAACAAACCCCGGTTGGCATCTGATGATGGTTGACTGCCCGAGTTCTGGTCTCTACACGCACAAACAGCACTCACACTATTCTATTACAAATATTACAAGTCGGGGAATTGGGCTGGCTAGACAAACTGGCCTGGCTTTACGGGGCTTTTTCAACTGAGCTTGTTTTACTGGGTCTCTCGGTGAGAAATTGAGTACCTAGCAGTCCTCCCCCTGTCATACTTTTCTTGCATACTGGACACAGCCACCATTCCTCCAGTCGCGCCCAGACACAGAACACGCGGTTTTTAGGCACTGGTTCTTTTCCTCCTCATTCCGCCGGCAATTGGGCCGTCTCAGGGTTATGGAGTCGGTGTTTCGGGTATATGGTGTGCAATTCACAGCTTGATAACTCTCCTAATGTATTCCAGTACCAGTACTCAAGTCACACCCACTCCAAGACCCATCAACCCAACCGATACAGGACCCATACATAGGCAAGTACCCGAGGTTTGTTTGTTTGTTTTTTGTTTTTTTTTAAGTCTGAAGGTTACGACCTACTTTCATTTATAAAGGGATTCTTCAAGAATCTCCAAAAATATTTGTACTCTCAGAAACTTCCCCTGCCTCCGAAACGCCCAGATCCGGAGTTTAACGCGCTCCCTTCTGTCCGTTGGGAGTGGCGATCACGCATAGCCCTCGTGCAGTGCACAACAGTACTAGAATTGGGTTGGGCGCTTACTGCTTCCCGACAACCAATCGCCTCTCGCCTTATCTCTTGTGCATTCAGTAAATAAATAGGTTGTCACCAGTGTGTACCTTACTGACATGCTGACACCATGGACTGCTTTTATGTGAAGGAGTGTTCCTTCTATCTGTGGCCACTTTTGACCACCATTTTATTGGCATCCCCACGATGCCTTTATAGTATTGCGAGGACCTCAGAGAGAAGTGTCGAAGTAGTCGTTCAGCCCCTTCTCCCCTAATCAGGTATATAAACAACAAAGCGGCACAAGTCATCGTCTACGGCCATACCTCGTTGAAAATACCGGTTCTCGTCCGATCATCGAAGTCAAGTAACGTCGGGCGTGGTTACTACTTAGATGGGTGACCGCTTGGGAACACCACGTGTTGTAGACATTTTTATTTTATTTTTGTTGTGTCTTGTGTTTTTAGCCCTGTACAATTTTGTTGTTTTGGTACCCGCCTGTCTACTAGCACTGTAGACCTCCGGACAAATCTACAGATTTTCAGTCTCCCAGTGAAACTCGCCACAACAACACAACACGTGTTGCTGGCCTTCTTATGTTTTAATTGTCACCCCTTGAAATTTTGTGTTTTAAGTGAGACCCTGGGTTTCTAAGAACCATAGCCCTCCGGACAAACCCGCAAGTGTTCAGTCTCACGCACAAAAAGAAAAGACAGACAAGACAGATAGCGAACTCTTGTGCATCAAGAGGACCACTCCAACAAACCCCGGTTAGCATCTGATGATGGTTGACCGCCCGAGTTCTGGTCTCTACACGCACAAACAGCACTCACACTATTCTATTACAAATATTACAAGTCGGGGAATTGGGCTGGCTAGACAAACTGGCCTGGCTTTACGGGGCTTTTTCAACTGAGCTTGTTTTACTGGGTCTCTCGGTGAGAAATTGAGTACCTAGCAGACCTCCCCCTGTCATACTTTTCTTGCATACTGGACACTGCCACCATTCCTCCAGTCGCGCCCAGACACAGAACACGCGGTTTTTAGTCACTGGTTCTTTTCCTCCTCATTCCGCCGGCAATTGGGCCGTCTCAGGGTTATGGAGTCGGTGTTTCGGGTATATGGTGTGCAATTCACAGCTTGATAACTCTCCTCCTGTATTCCAGTACCAGTACTCAAGTCACACCCACTCCAAGACCCATCAACCCAACCGATACAGGCCCCACACATAGGCAAGCACCCCAGGTTTTTTTTTTTTTTTTAAGTCGGAAGGTCACGACCTACTTTCATTTATAAAGGGATTCTCCAAGAATCTCCAAAAATATTTGTACTCTCAAAAGCTTTCCCTGCCTCCGAAACGCCCAGATCCGGAGTTTAACGCGCTCCCTTCTGTCCGTTGGGAGTGGCGATCACGCATAGCCCTCGTTCAGTGCACAACAGTACTAGAATTGGGTTGGGCGCTTACTGCTTCCCGACAACCAATCGCCTCTCGCCTTATCTCTTGTGCATTCAGTAAATAAATAGGTTGTCACCAGTGTGTACCTTACTGACATGCTGACAGCATGGACTGCTTTTATGTGAAGGAGTGTTCCTTCTATCTGTGGCCACTTTTGACCACCATTTTATTGGCATCCCCACGATGCCTTTATAGTATTGCGCGGACCTCAGAGAGAAGTGTCCAAGTAGTCGTTCAGCGCCTTCTCACCTAATCAGGTATATAAACAACAAAGCGGCACCAGTCATCGTCTACGGCCATACCACGTTGAAAATACCGGTTCTCGTCCGATCACCGAAGTCAAGTAACGTCGGGCGTGGTTACTACTTAGATGGGTGACCGCTTGGGAACACCACGTGTTGTAGACATTTTCATTTTATTTTTGTTGTGTCTTGTGTTTTTAGCCTTGTACAATTTTGTTGTTTTGGTACCCGCCTGTCTACTAGCACTGTAGACCTCCGGACAAATCTACAGATTTTCAGTCTCCCAGTAAAACCCGCCACAACAACACAACACGTGTTGCTGGCCTTCTTATGTTTTAATTGTCACCCCTTGAAATTTTGTGTTTTAAGTGAGACCCTGGGTTTCTAAGAACCATAGCCCTCCGGACAAACCCGCAAGTGTTCAGCCTCACGCACAAAAAGAAAAGACAGACAAGACAGATAGCGAACTCTTGTGCATCAAGAGGACCACACCAACAATCCCCGGTTACCATCTGATGATGGTTGACCGCCCGAGTTCTGGTCTCTACACGCACAAACAGCACTCACACTATTCTATTACAAATATTTCAAGTCGGGGAATTGGGCTGGCTAGACAAACTGGCCTGGCTTTACGGGGCTTTTTCAACTGAGCTTGTTTTACTGGGTCTCTCGGTGAGAAATTGAGTACCAAGCAGTCCTCCCCCTGTCATAATTTTCTTGCATACTGGACACGGCCTCCATTCCTCCAGTCGCGCCCAGACACAGAACACGCGGTTTTTAGGCACTGGTTCTTTTCCTCCTCATTCCGGCAGCAATTGGGCCGTCTCAGGGTTATGGAGTCGGTGTTTCGGGTATATGGTGTGCAATTCACAGCTTGATAACTCTCCTCCTGTATTCCAGTAAAAGTACTCAAGTCATACCCACTCCAAGACCCATCAACCCAACCGATACAGGCCCCACACATAGACAAGCACCCCAGGTTTTTTTTTTTTTTTAAAGTCCGAAGGTCACGACCTACTTTCATTTATAAAGGGATTCTCCAAGAATCTCCAAAAATATTTGTACTCTCAGAAACTTCCCCTGCCTCCGAAACACCCAGATCCGGAGTTTAACGCGCTCCCTTCTGTCCGTTGGGAGTGGCGATCACGCATAGCCCTCGTGCAGTGCACAACAGTACTAGAATTGGGTTGGGCACTTACTGCTTCCCGACAACCAACCGCCTCTCGCCTTATCTCTTGTGCATTCAGTAAATAAATAGGTTGTCACCAGTGTGTACCTTACTGACATGCTGACACCATGGACTGCTTTTATGTGAAGGAGTGTTCCTTCTATCTGTGGCCACTTTTGGCCACCATTTTATTGGCATCCCTACGATGCCTTTATAGTATTGCGCGGACCTCAGAGAGAAGTGTCCAAGTAGTCGTTCAGCCCCTTCTCCCCTAATCAGGTATATAAACAACAAAGTGGCACCAGTCATCGTCTACGGCCATACCACGTTGAAAAGACCGGTTCTCGTCCGATCACCGAAGTCAAGTAACGTCGGGCGTGGTTACTACTTAGATGGTTGACCGCTTGGGAACACCACGTGTTGTAGACATTTTTATTTTATTTTTGTTGTGTCTTGTGTTTTTAGCCTTGTACAATTTTGTTGTTTTGGTACCCGCCTGTCTACTAGCACTGTAGACCTCCGGACAAATCTACAGGTTTTCAGTCTCCCAGTGAAACCCGCCACAACAACACAACACGTGTTGCTGGCCTTCTTATGTTTTAATTGTCACCCCTTGAAATTTTGTGTTTTAAGTGAGACCCTGGGTTTCTAAGAACCATAGCCCTCCGGACAAACCCGCAAGTGTTCAGTCTCACGCACAAAAAGAAAAGACAGACAAGACAGATAGCGAACTCTTGTGCATCAAGAGGACCACACCAACAAACCCCGGTTAGCATCTGATGATGGTTGACCGCCCGAGTTCTGGTCTCTACACGCACAAACAGCACTCACACTATTCTATTACAAATATTACAATTCGGGGAATTGGGCTGGCTAGACAAACTGGCCTGGCTTTACGGGGCTTTTTCAACTGAGCTTGTTTTACTGGGTCTCTCGGTGAGAAATTGAGTACCTAGCAGTCCTCCCCCTGTCATACTTTTCTTGCATACTGGACACGGCCACCATTCCTCCAGTCGCGCCCAGACACAGAACACGCGGTGTTTAGGCACTGGTTCTTTTCCTCCTCATTCCGCCGGCAATTGGGCCGTCTCAGGGTTATGGAGTCGGTGTTTCGGGTATATGGTGTGCAATTCACAGCTTGATAACTCTCCTCCTGTATTCCAGTACCAGTACTCAAGTCACACCCACTCCAAGACCCATCAACCCAACCGATACAGGCCCCACACATAGGCAAGCACCCCAGGCATTTTTTTTTAAAAGTCCGAAGGTCACGACCTACTTTCATTTATAAAGGGATTCTCCAAGAATCTCCAAATATATTTGTACTCTCAGAAACTTCCCCTGCCTCCGAAACGCCCAGATCCGGAGTTTAACGCGCTCCCTTCTGTCCGTTGGGAGTGGCGATCACGCATAGCCCTCGTGCAGTGCACAACAGTACTAGAATTGGGTTGGGCGCTTACTGCTTCCCGACAACCAATCGCCTCTCGCCTTATCTCTTGTGCATTCAGTAAATAAATAGGTTGTCACCAGTGTGTCCCTTACTGACATGCTGACACCATGGACTGCTTTAATGTGAAGGAGTGTTCCTTCTCTCTGTGGCCACTTTTGACCACCATTTTATTGGCATCCCCACGATGCCTTTATAATATTGCGCGGACCTCAGAGAGAAGTGTCCAAGTAGTCGTTCAGCCCCTTCTCCCTTAATCAGGTATATAAACAACAAAGCGGCACCAGTCATCGTCTACGGCCATACCACGTTGAAAATACCGGTTCTCGTCCGATCACCGAAGTCAAGTAACGTCGGGCGTGGTTACTACTTAGATGGTTGACCGCTTGGGAACACCACGTGTTGTAGACATTTTTATTTTATTTTTGTTGTGTCTTGTGTTTTTAGCCTTGTACAATTTTGTTGTTTTGGTACCCGCCTGTCTACTAGCACTGTAGACCTCCGGACAAATCTACAGGTTTTCAGTCTCCCAGTGAAACCCGCCACAACAACACAACACGTGTTGCTGGCCTTCTTATGTTTTAATTGTCACCCCTTGAAATTTTGTGTTTTAAGTGAGACCCTGGGTTTCTAAGAACCATAGCCCTCCGGACAAACCCGCAAGTGTTCAGTCTCACGCACAAAAAGAAAAGACAGACAAGACAGATAGCGAACTCTTGTGCATCAAGAGGACCACACCAACAAACCCCGGTTAGCATCTGATGATGGTTGACCGCCCGAGTTCTGGTCTCTACACGCACAAACAGCACTCACACTATTCTATTACAAATATTACAATTCGGGGAATTGGGCTGGCTAGACAAACTGGCCTGGCTTTACGGGGCTTTTTCAACTGAGCTTGTTTTACTGGGTCTCTCGGTGAGAAATTGAGTACCTAGCAGTCCTCCCCCTGTCATACTTTTCTTGCATACTGGACACGGCCACCATTCCTCCAGTCGCGCCCAGACACAGAACACGCGGTGTTTAGGCACTGGTTCTTTTCCTCCTCATTCCGCCGGCAATTGGGCCGTCTCAGGGTTATGGAGTCGGTGTTTCGGGTATATGGTGTGCAATTCACAGCTTGATAACTCTCCTCCTGTATTCCAGTACCAGTACTCAAGTCACACCCACTCCAAGACCCATCAACCCAACCGATACAGGCCCCACACATAGGCAAGCACCCCAGGCATTTTTTTTTAAAAGTCCGAAGGTCACGACCTACTTTCATTTATAAAGGGATTCTCCAAGAATCTCCAAAAATATTTGTACTCTCAGAAACTTCCCCTGCCTCCGAAACGCCCAGATCCGGAGTTTAACGCGCTCCCTTCTGTCCGTTGGGAGTGGCGATCACGCATAGCCCTCGTGCAGTGCACAACAGTACTAGAATTGGGTTGGGCGCTTACTGCTTCCCGACAACCAATCGCCTCTCGCCTTATCTCTTGTGCATTCAGTAAATAAATAGGTTGTCACCAGTGTGTCCCTTACTGACATGCTGACACCATGGACTGCTTTAATGTGAAGGAGTGTTCCTTCTCTCTGTGGCCACTTTTGACCACCATTTTATTGGCATCCCCACGATGCCTTTATAATATTGCGCGGACCTCAGAGAGAAGTGTCCAAGTAGTCGTTCAGCCCCTTCTCCCTTAATCAGGTATATAAACAACAAAGCGGCACCAGTCATCGTCTACGGCCATACCACGTTGAAAATACCGGTTCTCGTCCGATCACCGAAGTCAAGTAACGTCGGGCGTGGTTACTACTTAGATGGTTGACCGCTTGGGAACACCACGAGTTGTAGACATTTTTATTTTATTTTTGTTGTGTCTTGTGTTTTTAGCCCTGTACAATTTTGTTGTTTTGGTACCCGCCTGTCTGCTAGCACTGTAGACCTCCGGACAAATCTACAGGTTTTCATTCTCCCAGTGAAACCCGCCACAATAACACAACACGTGTTGCTGGCCTTCTTATGTTTTAATTGTCACCCCTTGAAATTTTGTGTTTTAAGTGAGACCCTGGGTTTCTAAGAACCATAGCCCTCCGGACAAATAGGCAAGTGTTCAGTCTCACGCACAAAAAGACAGACAAGACAGATAGCAAACTCTTGTGCATCAAGTACGAGTACTGGTACTGGAATACAGGAGGAGAGTTATCAAGCTGTGAATTGCACACCATATACCCGAAACACCGACTCCATAACCCTGAGACGGCCCAATTGCCGGCGGAATGAGGAGGAAAAGAACCAGTGCCTAAAAACCGCGTGTTCTGTGTCTGGGCGCGACTGGAGGAATGGTGGCAGTGTCCAGTATGCAAGAAAAGTATGACAGGCGGAGGACTGCTAGGTACTCAATTTCTCACCGAGAGACCCAGTAAAACAAGCTCAGTTGAAAAAGCCCCGTAAAGCCAGGCCAGTTTGTCTAGCCAGCCCAATTCCCCGACTTGTAATATTTGTAATAGAATAGTGTGAGTACTGTTTGTGCGTGTAGAGACCAGAACTCGGGCGGTTAACCATCATCAGATGCTAACCGGGGTTTGTTGGTGTGGTCCTCTTGATGCACAAGAGTTCGCTATCTGTCTTGTCTGTCTTTTTGTGCGTGAGACTGAACACTTGCGGGTTTGTCCGGAGGGCTATGGTTCTTAGAAACCCAGGGTCTGACTTAAAACACAAAATTTCAAGGGGTGACAATTAAAACATAAGAAGGCCAGCAACACGTGTTGTGTTGTTGTGGCGGGTTTCACTGGGAGACTGAAAACCTGTAGATTTGTCCGGAGGTCGACAGTGCTAGTAGACAGGCGGATACCAAAACAACAAAATTGTACAGGGCTAAAAATACAACACACAACAAAAATAAAATGAAAATGTCTACAACACGTGGTGTTCCCAAGCGGTCACCCATCTAAGTAGTAACCACGCCCGACGTTACTTGACTTCGGTGATCGGACGAGAACCGGTATTTTCAACGTGGTATTGCCGTAGACGATGAATGGTGCCGCTTTGTTTTTATATACCTGATTAGGGAAGAAGGGGCTGAACGACTACTTGGACACTTCTCTCTCCCCGCAATACTATAAAGGCATCGTGGGGATGCCAATAAAATGGTGGTCAAAAGTGGCCACAGAGAGAAGGAACACTCCTTCACATAACAGCAGTCCATGGTGTCAGCATGTCAGTTAGGTACACACTGGTGACAACCTATTTATTTACTGAATGCACAAGAGATAAGGCGAGAGGCTATTGGTTGTCGGGAAGCAGTAAGCGCCCAACCCAATTCTAGTACTGTTGTGCACTGCTCGAGGGCTATGCGTGTTCGCCACTCCCAACGGACAGAAGGGAGCGCGTTAAACTCCGGATCTGGCCGTTTCGGAGGCAGGGGAAGTTTCTGAGAGTACAAATATTTTTGGAGATTCTTGGAGAATCCCTTTATAAATGAAAGTAGGTCGTGACCTTCGGACTTATTAAAAAAAAAAAACCTGGGGTGCTTGCCTATGTGTGGGGCCATTATCGGTTGGGTTGATGGGTCTTGGAGTGGGTGTGACTTGAGTACTGGTACTGGAATACAGGAGGAGAGTTATCAAGCTGTGAATTGCACACCATATACCCGAAACACCGACTCCATAACCCTGAGACGGCCCAATTGCCGGCGGAATGAGGAGGAAAAGAACCAGTGCCTAAAAACCGCGTGTTCTGTGTCTGGGCGCGACTGGAGGAATGGTGGCAGTGTCCAGTATGCAAGAAAAGTATGGCAGGGGGAGGACTGCTAGGTACTCAATTTCTCACCGAGAGACCCAGTAAAACAAGCTCAGTTGAAAAAGCCCCGTAAAGCCAGGCCAGTTTGTCTAGCCAGCCCAATTCCCCGACTTGTAATATTTGTAATAAAATAGTGTGAATGCTGTTTGTGCTTGTAGAGACCAGAACTCGGGCGGTCAACCATCATCAGATGCTAACCGGGGTTTGTTGGTGTGGTCCTCTTGAAGCACAAGAGTTCGCTCTCTGTCTTGTCTGTCTTTTAGTGCGTGAGACTGAACACTTGCGGGTTTGTCCGGAGGGCTATGGTTCTTAGAAACACAGGGTCTCACTTAAAACACAAAATTTCAAGGGGTGACAATTAAAACATAAGAAGGCCAGCAACACGTGTTGTGTTGTTTTGGCGGGTTTCACTGGGAGACTGAAAACCTGTAGATTTGTCCGGAGGTCTACAGTGCTAGTAGACAGGCGGGTACCAAAACAACAAAATTGTACAGGGCTAAAAACACAAGACACAACAAAAATAAAATGAAAATGTCTACAACACGTGTGTTCCCAAGCGGTCACCCATATAAGTAGTAACCACGCCCGACGTTACTTGACTTCGGTGATCGGACGAGAACCGGTATTTTCAACGTGGTATTGCCGTAGACGATGACTGGTGTCGCTTTGTTTTTATATACCTGATTAGGGGAGAAGGGGCTGAACGACTACTTGGACACTTCTCTCTGAGGTCCGCGCAATATTGTAAAGGCATCGTGGGGATGCCAATAAAATGGTGGTCAAAAGTGGCCACAGAGAGAAGGAACACTCTTTCACATAAAAGCAGTCCATGGTGTCAGCATGTCAGTAAGGTACACACTGGTGACAACCTATTTATTTACTGAATGCACAAGAGATAAGCCGAGAGGTGATTGGTTGTCGAAAAGCAGTAAGCGCCCAACCCAATTCTAGTACTGTTGTGCACTGCACGAGGGCTATGCGTTATCGCCACTCCCAACGGACAGAAGTGATCGCGTTAAACTCCGGATCTGGGCGTTTCGGAGGCAGGGGAAGTTTCTGAGAGTACAAATATTTTTGGAGATTCTTGGAGAATCCCTTTATAAATGAAAGTAGGTCGTGACCTTCGGACTTATTAAAAAAAAAAACCTGGGGTGCTTGCCTATGTGTGGGGCCATTATCGGTTGGGTTGATGTGTCTTGGAGTGGGTGTGACTTGAGTACTGGTACTGGAATACAGGAGGAGAGTTATCAAGCTGTGAATTGCACACCATATACGCGAAACACCGACTCCATAACCCTGAGACGGCCCAATTGCCGGCGGAATGAGATGGAAAAGAACCAGTGCCTAAAAACCGCGTGTTCTGTGTCTGGGCGCGACTGGAGGAATGGTGGCAGTGTCCAGTATGCAAGAAAAGTATGGCAGGGGGAGGACTGCTAGGTACTCAATTTCTCACCGAGAGACCCAGTAATACAAGCTCAGTTGAAAAAGCCCCGTAAAGCCAGGCCAGTTTGTCTAGCCAGCCCAATTCCCCGACTTGTAATATTTGTAATAAAATAGTGTGAATGCTGTTTGTGCTTGTAGAGACCAGAACTCGGGCGGTCAACCATCATCAGATGCTAACCGGGGTTTGTTGGTGTGGACCTCTTGAAGCACAAGAGTTCGCTATCTGTCTTGTCTGTCTTTTTGTGCGTGAGACTGAACACTTGCGGGTTTGTCCGGAGGGCTATGGTTCTTAGAAACCCAGGGTCTCACTTAAAACACAAAATTTCAAGGGTTGACAATTAAAACATAAGAAGGCCAGCAACACGTGTTGTGTTGTTTTGGCGGGTTTCACTGGGAGACTGAAAACCTGTAGATTTGTCCGGAGGTCTACAGTGCTAGTAGACAGGCGGGTACCAAAACAACAAAATTGTACAGGGCTAAAAACACAAGACACAACAAAAATAAAATGAAAATGTCTACAACACGTGTGTTCCCAAGCGGTCAACCATCTAAGTAGTAACCACGCCCGACGTTACTTGACTTCGGTGATCGGACGAGAACCGGTATTTTCAACGTGGTATTGCCGTAGACGATGACTGGTGTCGCTTTGTTTTTATATACCTGATTAGGGGAGAAGGGGCTGAACGACTACTTGGACACTTCTCTCTGAGGTCCGCGCAATATTATAAAGGCATCGTGGGGATGCCAATAAAATGGTGGTCAAAAGTGGCCACAGAGAGAAGGAACACTCTTTCACATAAAAGCAGTCCATGGTGTCAGCATGTCAGTAAGGTACACACTGGTGACAACCTATTTATTTACTGAATGCACAAGAGATAAGCCAAGAGGCGATTGGTTGTCGGGAAGCAGTAAGCGCCCAACCCAATTCTAGTACTGTTGTGCACTGCACGAGGGCTATGCGTTATCGCCACTCCCAACGGACAGAAGTGATCGCGTTAAACTCCGGATCTGGGCGTTTCGGAGGCAGGGGAAGTTTCTGAGAGTACAAATATTTTTGGAGATTCTTGGAGAATCCCTTTATAAATGAAAGTAGGTCGTGACCTTCGGACTTATTAAAAAAAAAAACCTGGGGTGCTTGCCTATGTGTGGGGCCATTATCGGTTGGGTTGATGTGTCTTGGAGTGGGTGTGACTTGAGTACTGGTACTGGAATACAGGAGGAGAGTTATCAAGCTGTGAATTGCACACCATATACGCGAAACACCGACTCCATAACCCTGAGACGGCCCAATTGCCGGCGGAATGAGATGGAAAAGAACCAGTGCCTAAAAACCGCGTGTTCTGTGTCTGGGCGCGACTGGAGGAATGGTGGCAGTGTCCAGTATGCAAGAAAAGTATGGCAGGGGGAGGACTGCTAGGTACTCAATTTCTCACCGAGAGACCCAGTAATACAAGCTCAGTTGAAAAAGCCCCATAAAGCCAGGCCAGTTTGTCTAGCCAGCCCAATTCCCCGACTTGTAATATTTGTAATAAAATAGTGTGAATGCTGTTTGTGCTTGTAGAGACCAGAACTCGGGCGGTCAACCATCATCAGATGCTAACCGGGGTTTGTTGGTGTAGACCTCTTGAAGCACAAGAGTTCGCTATCTGTCTTGTCTGTCTTTTTGTGCGTGAGACTGAACACTTGCGGGTTTGTCCGGAGGGCTATGGTTCTTAGAAACCCAGGGTCTCACTTAAAACACAAAATTTCAAGGGGTGACAATTAAAACATAAGAAGGCCAGCAACACGTGTTGTGTTGTTGTGGCGGGTTTCACTGGGAGACTTAAAACCTGTAGTTTTGTCCGGAGGTCTACAGTGCTAGTAGACAGGCGGGTACCAAAACAACAAAATTGTACAGGGCTAAGAACACAAGACACAACAATAATAAAATGAAAATGTCTACAACACGTGGTGTTCCCAAGCGGTCAACCATCTAAGTAGTAACCACGCCCGACGTTACTTGACTTCGGTGATCGGACGAGAACCGGTATTTTCAACGTGGTATGGCCGTAGACGATGACTGGTGCCGCTTTGTTGTTTATATACCTGATTAGGGGAGAATGGGCTGACCGACTACTTGGAAACATCTCTCTGAGGTCCGCGCAATACTATAAAGGCATCGTGGGGATGCCAATAAAATGGTGGTCAAAAGTGGCCACAGATAGAAGGAACACTCCTTCACATAAAAGCAGTCCATGGTGTCAGCTGTCAGTAAGGTACACACTGGTGACAACCTATTTATTTACTGAATGCACAAGAGATAAGGCGAGAGGCGATTGGTTGTCGGGAAGCAGTAAGCGCCCAACCCAATTCTAGTACTGTTGTGCACTGCACGAGGGCTATGCGTGATCGCCACTCCCAACGGACAGAAGGGAGCGCGTTAAACTCCGGATCTGGGCGTTTCGGAGGCAGGGGAAGTTTCTGAGAGTACAAATATTTTTGGAGATTCTTGGAGAATCCCTTTATAAATGAAAGTAGGTCGTGATCTTCGGACTTTAAAAAACAAACAAACAAACAAACAAACAAACCTGGGGTGCTTGCCAATGTGTGGGGCCTGTATCGGTTGGGTTGATTGGTCTTGGAGTGGGTGTGACTTGAGTACTGGTACTGGAATACAGGAGGAGAGTTATCAAGCTGTGAATTGCGCACCATATACCCGAAACACCGACTCCATAACCCTGAGAAGGCCCAATTGCCGGCGGAATGAGGAGGAAAAGAACCAGTGCCTAGAAACCGCGTATTCTGTGTCTGGGCGCGACTGGAGGAATGGTGGCAGTGTCCAGTATGCAAGAAAAGTATGACAGGGGGAGGACTGCTAGGTACTCAATTTCTCACCGAGAGACACAGTAAAACAAGCTCAGTTGAAAAAGCCCCGTAAAGCCAGGCCAGTTTGTCTAGCCAGCCCAATTCCCCGACTTGTAATATTTGTAATAGAATAGTATGAGTGCTGTTTGTGCGTGTAGAGACCAGAACTCGGGCGGTCAACCATCATCAGATGCTAACCGGGGTTTGTTGGTGTGGTCCTCTTGATGCACAAGAGTTCGCTATCTGTCTTGTCTGTCTTTTTGTGCGTGAGACTGAACACTTGCGGGTTTGTCCGGAGGGCTATGGTTCTTAGAAACCCAGGGTCTGGCTTAAAACACAAAATTTCAAGGGGTGACAATTAAAACATAAGAAGGCCAGCAACACGTGTTGTGTTGTTGTGGCGGGTATCACTGGGAGACTGAAAACCTGTAGATTTGTCCGCAGGTCTACAGTGCTAGTAGACAGGCGGCTACCAAAACAACAAAATTGTACAGGGCTAAAAACACAAGACACAACAAAAATAAAATGAAAATGTCTACAACACGTGGTATTCCCAAGCGGTCAACCATCTAAGTAGTAACCACGCCCGACGTTACTTGACTTCGGTGATCGGACGAGAACCGGTATTTTCAACGTGGTATTGCCGTAGACGATGACTGGTGCCGCTTTGTTTTTATATACTTGATTAGGGGAGAAGGGGCTGAACGACTACTTGGACACTTCTCTCTGAGGTCCGCGCAATACTATAAAGGCATCGTGGGGATGCCAATAAAATGGTGGTCAAAAGTTGCCAAAGAGAGAAGGAACACTCCTTCACATAAAAGCAGTCCCTGGTGTCAGCATGTCAGTAAGGTACACACTGGTGACAACCTATTTATTTACTGAATGCACAAGAGATAAGGCGAGAGGCGATTGGTTGTCGGGAAGCAGTAAGCGCCCAACCCAATTCTAGTACTGTTGTTCACTGCACGAGGGCTATGCGTGATCGCCACTCCCAACGGACAGAAGGGAGCGCGTTAAACTCCGGATCAGTGCGTTTCGGAGACAGGGGAAGTTTCTGAGAGTACAAATATTTTTGGAGATTCTCGGAGAATCCATTTATAAATGAAAGTAGGTCGTGACCTTCGGACTTAAAAAAAAACAACAACAACAACAACAACCAGGGGTGCTTGCCCATGTGTGGGGCCTGTATCGGTTGGGTTGATGGGTCTTGGAGTGGGTGTGACTTGAGTACTGGTACTGGAATACAGGAGGAGAGTTATCAAGCTGTGAATTGCGCACCATATACCCGAAACACGCACTCCATAACCCTGAGACGGCCCAATTGCAGGCGGAATGAGGAGGAAAAGTACCAGTGCCTAAAAACCGCGTGTTCTGTGTCTGGGTGCTACTGGAGGAATGGTGGCAGTGTCCAGTATGCAAGAAAAGTATGACAGGGGGAGGACTGCTAGGTACTCAATTTCTCACAGAGAGCCCCAGTAAAACAAGCTCAGTTGAAAAAGCCCCGTAAAGCCAGGCCAGTTTGTCTAGCCAGCCCAATTCTCCGACTTGTAATATTTGTAATAGAATAGTGTGAATGCTGTTTGTGCTTGTAGAGACAAGAACTCGGGCTGTCAACCATCATCAGATGCTAACCGGGGTTTGTTGATGTGGTCCTCTTGAAGCACAAGAGTTCGCTATCTGTCTTGTCTGTCTTTTTGTGCGTGAGACTGAACACTTGCGGGTTTGTTCCGGAGGGCTATGGTTCTTAGAAACCCAGGGTCTCACTTAAATTACAAAATTTCAAGGGGTGACAATTAAAACATAAGAAGGCCAGCAACACGTGTTGTGTTGTTGTGGCGGGTTTCACTGGGAGACTTAAAACCTGTAGTTTTGTCCGGAGGTCTACAGTGCTAGTAGACAGGCGGGTACCAAAACAACAAAATTGTACAGGGCTAAGAACACAAGACACAACAAAAATAAAATGAAAATGTCTACAACACGTGGTGTTACCAAGCGGTCAACCATCTAAGTAGTAACCACGCCCGACGTTACTTGACTTCGGTGATCGGACGAGAACCGGTATTTTCAACGTGGTATGGCCGTAGACGATGACTGGTGCCGCTTTGTTGTTTATAAACCTGATTAGTGGAGAATGGGCTGAGCGACTACTTGGAATCATCTCTCTGAGGTCCGCGCAATACTATAAAGGCATCGTGGGGATGCTAATAAAATGGTGGTCAAAAGTGGCCACAGATAGAAGGAACACACCTTCACATAAAAGCAGTCCATGGTGTCAGCTGTCAGTAAGGTACACACTGGTGACAACCTATTTATTTACTGAATGCACAAGAGATAAGGCGAGAGGCGATTGGTTGTCGGGAAGCAGTAAGCGCCCAACCCAATTCTAGTACTGTTGTGCACTGCACGAGGGCTATGCGTGATCGCCACTCCCAACGGACAGAAGGGAGCGCGTTAAACTCCGGATCTGGGCGTTTCGGAGGCAGGGGAAGTTTCTGAGAGTACAAATATTTTTGGAGATTCTTGGAGAAGCCCTTTATAAATGAAAGTAGGTCGTGATCTTCGGACTTTAAAAAACAAACAAACAAACAAACAAACAAACCTGGGGTGCTTGCCAATGTGTGGGGCCTGTATCGGTTGGGTTGATTGGTCTTGGAGTGGGTGTGACTTGAGTACTGGTACTGGAATACAAGAGGAGAGTTATCAAGCTGTGAATTGCGCACCATATACCCGAAACACCGACTCCATAACCCTGAGAAGGCCCAATTGCCGGCGGAATGAGGAGGAAAAGAACCAGTGCCTAGAAACCGCGTATTCTGTGTCTGGGCGCGACTGGAGGAATGGTGGCAGTGTCCAGTATGCAAGAAAAGTATGACAGGGGGAGGACTGCTAGGTACTCAATTTCTCACCGAGAGACACAGTAAAACAAGCTCAGTTGAAAAAGCCCCGTAAAGCCAGGCCAGTTTGTCTAGCCAGCCCAATTCCCCGACTTGTAATATTTGTAATAGAATAGTATGAGTGCTGTTTGTGCGTGTAGAGACCAGAACTCGGGCGGTCAACCATCATCAGATGCTAACCGGGGTTTGTTGGTGTGGTCCTCTTGATGCACAAGAGTTCGCTATCTGTCTTGTCTGTCTTTTTGTGCGTGAGACTGAACACTTGCGGGTTTGTCCGGAGGGCTATGGTTCTTAGAAACCCCGGTTCTCACTTAAAACACAAAATTTCAAGGGGTGACAATTAAAACATAAGATGGCCAGCAACACGTGTTGTGTTGTTGTGGCGGGTTTCACTGGGAGACTGAAAACCTGTAGATTTGTCCGCAGGTCTACAGTGCTAGTAGACAGGCGGGTACCAAAACAACAAAATTGTTCAGGGCTAAAAACACAAGACACAACAAAAATAAAATGAAAATGTCTACAACACGTGGTGTTCCCAAGCGGTCAACCATCTAAGTAGTAACCACGCCCGACGTTACTTGACTTCGGTGATCGGACGAGAACCGGTATTTTCAACGTAGTATGGCCGTAGACGATGACTGGTGCCGCTTTGTTGTTTATATACCTGATTAGGGGAGAAGGGGCTGAACGACTACTTGGACACTTCTCTCTGAGGTCCGCGCAATACTATAAAGGCATCGTGCGGATGCCAATAAAATGGTGGTCAAAAGTGGCCACAGATAGAAGGGACACTCCTTCACATAAAAGCAGTCCATGGTGTCAGCATGTCAGTAAGGTACACACTGGTGACAACCTATTTATTTACTGAATGCACAAGAGATAAGGCGAGAGGCGATTGGTTGTCGGGAAGCACTAAGCGCCCAACCCAATTCTAGTACTGTTGTGCACTGCACGAGGGCTATGCGTGATCGCCACTCCCAACGGACAGAAGGGAGTGCGTTAAACTCCGGATCTGGGCGTTTCGGAGGCAGGAGAAGTTTCTGAGAGTACAAATATTTTTGGAGATTCTTGGAGAATCCCTTTATAAATGAAAGTAGGTCGTGACCTTCGGACTTTAAAAAAAAAAAACAAAAAAAACAACAACCAGGGTTGCTTGCCCATGTGTGGGGCCTGTATCGGTTGGGTTGATGGGTCTTGGAGTGGGTGTGACTTGAGTACTGGTACTGGAATACAGGAGGAGAGTTATCAAGCTGTGAATTGCACACCATATACCCGAAACACCAACTCCATAACCCTAAGACGGCCCAATTGCCGGCGGGATGAGGAGGAAAAGAACCAGTGCCTAAAAACCGCGTGTTCTGTGTCTGGGCGCGACTGGAGGAATGGTGGCAGTGTCCAGTATGCAAGAAAAGTATGACAGGGGGAGGACTGCTAGGTACTCAATTTCTCACTGAGAGACCCAGTAAAACAAGCTCAGTTGAAAAAGCCCCGTAAAGCCAGGCCAGTTTGTCTAGCCAGCCCAATTCCCCGACTTGTAATATTTGTAATAAATAAGTGGGAATGCTGTTTGTGCTTGTAGAGACCAGAACTCGGGCGGTCAATCATCATCAGATGCTAACCGGGGTTTGTTGGTGTGGTCCTCTTGAAGCATAAGAGTTCGCTATCTGTCTTGTCTGTCTTTTTGTGCGTGAGACTGAACACTTGCGGGTTTGTCCGGAGGGCTATGGTTCTTAGAAACCCAGGGTCTGGCTTAAAATACAAAATTTCAAGGGGTGACAATTAAAACATAAGAAGGCCAGCAACACGTGTTGTGTTGTTGTGGCGGGTATCACTGGGAGACTGAAAACCTGTAGTTTTGTCCGGAGGTCTACAGTGCTAGTAGACAGGTGGGTACCAAAACAACAAAATTGTACAGGGCTAAAAACACAAGACACAACAAAAATAAAATGAAAATGTCTACAACACGTGGTGTTCCCAAGTGGTCACCCATCTAAGTAGTAACCACGCCCGACGTTACTTGACTTCGGTGATCGGACGAGAACCGGTATTTTCAACGTGGTATTGCCGTAGACGATGACTGGTGCCGCTTTGTTTTTATATACTTGACTAGGGGAGAAGGGGCTGAACGACTACTTGGACACTTCTCTCTGAGGTCCGCGCAATACTATAAAGGCATCGTGGGGATGCCAATAAAATGGTGGTCAAAAGTGGCCAAAGAGAGAAGGAACACTCCTTCACATAAAAGCAGTCCATGGTGTCAGCATGTCAGTAAGGTACACACTGGTGACAACCTATTTATTTACTGAATGCACAAGAGATAAGGCGAGAGGCGATTGGTTGTCGGGAAGCAGTAAGCGCCCAACCCAATTCTAGTACTGTTGTTCACTGCACGAGGGCTATGCGTGGACGCCACTCCCAACGGACAGAAGGGAGCGCGTTAAACTCCGGATCAGGGCGTTTCGGAGACAGGGGAAGTTTCTGAGAGTACAAATATTTTTGGAGATTCTTGGAGAATCCATTTATAAATGAAAGTAGGTCGTGACCTTCGGACTTAAAAAAAAAACAAAACAACAACAACAACAACCAGGGGTGCTTGCCCATGTGTGGGGCCTGTATCGGTTGGGTTGATGGGTCTTGGAGTGGGTGTGACTTGAGTACTGGTACTGGAATACAGGAGGAGAGTTATCAAGCTGTGAATTGCGCACCATATACCCGAAACACGCACTCCATAACCCTGAGACGGCCCAATTGCAGGCGGAATGAGGAGGAAAAGTACCAGTGCCTAAAAACCGCGTGTTCTGTGTCTGGGTGCTACTGGAGGAATGGTGGCAGTGTCCAGTATGCAAGAAAAGTATGACAGGGGGAGGACTGCTAGGTACTCAATTTCTCACCGAGAGACCCAGTAAAACAAGCTCAGTTGAAAAAGCCCCGTAAAGCCAGGCCAGTTTGTCTAGCCAGCCTAATTCTCCGACTTGTAATATTTGTAATAGAATAGTGTGAATGCTGTTTGTGCTTGTAGAGACAAGAACTCGGGCGGTCAACCATCATCAGATGCTAACCGGGGTTTGTTGGTGTGGTCCTCTTGAAGCACAAGAGTTCGCTATCTGTCTTGTCTGTCTTTTTGTGCGTGAGACTGAACACTTGCGGGTTTGTCCGGAGGGCTATGGTTCTTTGAAACCCAGGGTCTCACTTAAAACACAAAATTTCAAGGGGTGACAATTAAAACATAAGAAGGCCAGCAACATGTGTTGTGTTATTGTGGCGGGTTTCACTGGGAGACTGAAAACCTGTAGATTTGTCCGGAGGTCTACAGTGCTAGTAGACAGGCGGGTACCAAAACAACAAAATTGTACAGGGCTAAAAACACAAGACACAACAAAAATAAAATGAAAATGTCTACAACACGTGGTGTTCCCAAGCGGTCACCCATCTAAGTAGTAACCACGCCCGACGTTACTTGACTTCGGTGATCGGACGAGAACCGGTATTTTCAACGTGGTATTGCCGTAGACGATGACTGGTGCCGTTTTGATTTTATATACCTGATTAGGGGAGAAGGGGCTGAACGACTACTTGGACACTTCTCTCTGAGGTCCGCACAATACTATAAAGGCATCGTGTGGATGCCAATAAAATGGTGGTCAAAAGTGGCCACAGAGAGAAGGAACACTCCTTCACATAAAAGCAGTCCATAGTGTCAGCATGTCAATAAGGTACACACTGGTGACAACCTATTTATTTACTGAATGCACAAGAGATAAGGCGAGAGGAGATTGGTATTCGGGAAGCAGTAAGCGCCCAACCCAATTCTAGTACTGTTGTGCACTGCACGAGGGCTATGCGTGATAGCCACTCCCAACTTACAGAAGGGAGCGCGTTAAACTCCGGATCTGGGCGTTTCGGAGGCAGGGGAAGTTTCTGAGAGTACAAATATTTTTGGAGATTCTTGTAGAATCCCTTTATAAATGAAAGTAGGTCGTGACCTTCGGACTTTAAAAAAAAAAACCTGGGGTGCTTGCCTATGTGTGGGGCCTGTATCGGTTGGGTTGATGGGTCTTGGAGTGGGTGTGACTTCAGTACTGGTACTGGAATACAGGAGGAGAGTTATCAAGCTGTGAATTGCACACCATATACCCGAAACACCGACTCCATAACCCTGAGACGGCCCAATTGCCGGCGGAATGAGGAGGAAAAGAACCAGTGCCTAAAGACCGCGTGTTCTGTGTCTGGGCGAGACTGGAGGAATGGTGGCAGTGTCCAGTATGCAAGAAAAGTATGACAGGGGGAGGACTGCTAGGTACTCAGTTTCTCACCGAGAGACCCAGTAAAACAAGCTCAGTTGAAAAAGCCCCGTAAAGCCAGGCCAGTTTGTCTAGCCAGCCCAATTCCCCGACTTGGAATATTTGTAATAGAATAGTGTGAATGCTGTTTGTGCTTGTAGAGACCAGAACTCGGGCGGTCAACCATCATCAGATGCTAACCGGGGTTTGTTGGTGTGGTCCTCTTGAAGCGCAAGAGTTCGCTATCTTTCTTGTCTGTCTTTTTGTGCGTGAGACTGAACACTTGCGGGTTTGTCCGGAGGGCTATGGTTCTTAGAAACCCAGGGTCTCACTTAAAACACAAAATTTCAAGGGGTGACAATTAAAACATAAGAAGGCCAGCAACACGTGTTGTGATGTTGTGGCGGGTTTCACTGGGAGACTGAAAACCTGTAGATTTGTCCGGAGGTCTACAGTGCTAGTAGACAGGCGGGTACCAAAACAACAAAATTGTACAGGGCTAAGAACACAAGACACAACAAAAATAAAATGAAAATGTCTACAACACGTGGTGTTCCCAAGCGGTCACCCATCTAAGTAGTAACCACGCCCGACGTTACTTGACTTCGGTGATCGGACGAGAACCGGTATTTTCAACGTGGTATTGCCGTAGACGATGACTGGTGCCGTTTTGATTTTATATACCTGATTAGGGGAGAAGGGGCTGAACGACTACTTGGACACTTCTCTCTGAGGTCCGCACAATACTATAAAGGCATCGTGTGGATGCCAATAAAATGGTGGTCAAAAGTGGCCACAGAGAGAAGGAACACTCCTTCACATAAAAGCAGTCCATAGTGTCAGCATGTCAATAAGGTACACACTGGTGACAACCTATTTATTTACTGAATGCACAAGAGATAAGGCGAGAGGCGATTGGTATTCGGGAAGCAGTAAGCGCCCAACCCAATTCTAGTACTGTTGTGCACTGCACGAGGGCTATGCGTGATAGCCACTCCCAACTTACAGAAGGGAGCGCGTTAAACTCCGGATCTGGGCGTTTCGGAGGCAGGGGAAGTTTCTGAGAGTACAAATATTTTTGGAGATTCTTGTAGAATCCCTTTATAAATGAAAGTAGGTCGTGACCTTCGGACTTTAAAAAAAAAAAAACCTGGGGTGCTTGCCCATGTGTGGGGCCTGTATCGGTTGGGTTGATGGGTCTTGGAGTGGGTGTGACTTGAGTACTGGTACTGGAATACAGGAGGAGAGTTATCAAGCTGTGAATTGCACATCATATACCCGAAACACCGACTCCATAACCCTGAGACGGCCCAATTGCCGGCGGAATGAGGAGGAAAAGAACCAGTGCCTAAAGACCGCGTGTTCTGTGTCTGAGCGAGACTGGAGGAATGGTGGCAGTGTCCAGTATGCAAGAAAAGTATGACAGGGGGAGGACTGCTAGGTACTCAATTTCTCACCGAGAGACCCAGTAAAACAAGCTCAGTTGAAAAAGCCCCGTAAAGCCAGGCCAGTTTGTCTAGCCAGCCCAATTCCCCGACTTGGAATATTTGTAATAGAATAGTGTGAATGCTGTTTGTGCTTGTAGAGACCAGAACTCGGGCGGTCAACCATCATCAGATGCTAACCGGGGTTTGTTGGTGTGGTCCTCTTGAAGCACAAGAGTTCGCTATCTTTCTTGTCTGTCTTTTTGTGCGTGAGACTGAACACTTGCGGGTTTGTCCGGAGGGCTATGGTTCTTAGAAACCCAGGGTCTCACTTAAAACACAAAATTTCAAGGGGTGACAATTAAAACATAAGAAGGCCAGCAACACGTGTTGTGATGTTGTGGCGGGTTTCACTGGGAGACTGAAAACCTGTAGATTTGTCCGGAGGTCTACAGTGCTAGTAGACAGGCGGGTACCAAAACAACAAAATTGTACAGGGCTAAGAACACAAGACACAACAAAAATAAAATGAAAATGTCTACAACACGTGGTGTTCCCAAGCGGTCACCCATCTAAGTAGTAACCACACCCGACGTTACTTGACTTCGGTGATCGGACGAGAACCGGTATTTTCAACGTGGTATGGCCGTAGATGGGAAAGACCTTAGACTTGTAAAAAACATATATTGGAAACAACAAGCTGCCATAAGAGTTGATAATCAAGTAAGCCAATATCAGCCTATTAAGAGAGGTGTGAGACAGGGATGTGTAATGTCTCCAGATCTGTTTTCCCTGTACAGTGAAAATATTTTCAGAAATATTGAAAATATGGAAGGAATCAACATTGGGGGACGATGCATCAATAACATTAGATATGCAGATGATACAGTCTTGATTGCAGACAATGAACAGGACCTGCAAAATTTAGTAGATGCGGTTGTTACACACAGTGAACAACAAGGGTTAGAATTAAATTGTAAAAAGACACAGATTATGGTCGTCACTAAGAAGAACGAAATACCACAGTGTAATATACAAGTAAATGGGAATATTCTTCAACAAGTGAATAGGTACAATTACCTCGGAACAGTAATAACATCTGATGGGAGATGCCTTGAAGAGATTAGAACAAGAATCGCCATGGCAAAAGTAGCCTTTAGCAAGATGAAAAACATACTGACCAATAAAAAGATGTCAATTGAAACGAGAAAAAGAGTGTTGAGATGCTACATAGAACCTGTACTTTTATATGGATGTGAAGCTTGGACAATGAGCAGCCAGGCTGAAAAACATCTGATGGCTGTAGAAATGTGGTTTCTGAGGAAAATGCAAAGAATACCATGGACAGCCAGAAAGACCAATGAACAAGTCCTTCAAGAAACAAATGAAGATCGTAAACTTATCAGAGACATTAGACGTAGACAGTCACAATTTTTTGGGCATGTTATGAGAAGAAATGATTTGGAGAACTTGGTGACAACTGGTAAGATCGAGGGGAACAGACCAAGGGGAAGACCTAGAAACAAGTATCTGGATGGCTTTTCCTTGTGGCATGGTCGAGACAGAAACACGGAACTGATCCACGACTCTGTTGATCGAGTGAGATGGCAGAACATGACCGCCCACGCTTATCGGCATGGCACATGATGGATGGATGGATGGATGGCCGTAGACGATGACTGGTGCCGCTTTGTAGTTTATATACCTGATTAGGGGAGAAGGGGCTGAACGACTACTTGGAAACTTCTCTCTGAGGTCCGCGCAATACTATAAAAGCATCGTGGGGATGCCAATAAAATAGTGGTCAAAAGTGGCCACAGATAGAATGAACACTCCTTCACATAAAAGCAGTCCATGGTGTCAGCATGTCAATAAGGTACACACTGGTGACAACCTATTTATTTACTGAATGCACAAGAGATAAGGCGAGAGGCGATTGGTTGTCGGGAAGCAGTAAGCGCCCAACCTAATTCTAGTACTGTTGTGCACTGCACGAGGGCTATGCGTGATCGCCACTCCCAACGGACAGAAGGGAGCGCGTTAAACTCCGGATCTGGGCGTTTCGGAGGCAGGGGAAGTTTCTGAGAGTACAAATATTTTTGGAGATTCTTGGAGAATCCCTTTATAAATGAAAGTAGGTCATGACCTTCGGACTTAAAAAAAAAAAAACCTGGGGTTCTTGCCCATGTGTGGGGCCTGTATCGGTTGGGTTGATGGGTCTTGGAGTGGGTGTGACTTGAGTACTGGTACTGGAATACAGGAGGAGAGTTATCAAGCTTTGAATTGCACACCATATACCCGAAACACCGACTCCATAACCCTGAGACGGCCCAATTGCCGGCGGAATGAGGAGGAAAAGAACCAGTGCCTAAAGACCGCGTGTTCTGTGTCTGGGCGAGACAGGAGGAATGGTGGCAGTGTCCAGTATGCAAGAAAAGTATGACAGGGGGAGGACTGCTAGGTACTCAATTTCTCACCGAGAGACCCAGTAAAACAAGCTCATTTGAAAAAGCCCCGTAAAGCCAGGCCAGTTTGTCTAGCCAGCCCAATTCCCCGACTTGTAATATTTGTAATAGAATAGTGTGAATGCTGTTTGTGCTTGTAGAGACCAGAACTCGGGCGGTCAACCATCATCAGATGCTAACCGGGGTTTGTTGGTGTGGTCCTCTTGAAGCACAAGAGTTCGCTATCTTTCTTGTCTGTCTTTTTGTGCGTGAGACTGAACACTTGCGGGTTTGTCCGGAGGGCTATGGTTCTTAGAAACCCAGGGTCTCACTTAAAACACAAAATTTCAAGGGGTGACAATTAAAACATAAGAAGGCCAGCAACACGTGTTGTGATGTTGTGGCGGGTTTCACTGGGAGACTGAAAACCTGTAGATTTGTCCGGAGGTCTACAGTGCTAGTAGAAAGGCGGGTACCAAAACAACACAATTGTACAGGGCTAAGAACACAAGACACAACAAAAATAAAATGAAAATGTCTACAACACGTGGTGTTCCCAAGCGGTCACCCATCTAAGTAGTAACCACACCCGACGTTACTTGACTTCGGTGATCGGACGAGAACCGGTATTTTCAACGTGGTATGGCCGTAGACGATGACTGGTGCCGCTTTGTTGTTTATATACCTGATTAGGGGAGAAGGGGCTGAACGACTACTTGGAAACTTCTCTCTGAGGTCCGCGCAATACTATAAAAGCATCGTGGGGATGCCAATAAAATAGTGGTCAAAAGTGGCCACAGATAGAATGAACACTCCTTCACATAAAAGCAGTCCATGGTGTCAGCATGTCAATAAGGTACACACTGGTGACAACCTATTTATTTACTGAATGCACAAGAGATAAGGCGAGAGGCGATTGGTTGTCGGGAAGCAGTAAGCGCCCAACCTAATTCTAGTACTGTTGTGCACTGCACGAGGGCTATGCGTGATCGCCACTCCCAACGGACAGAAGGGAGCGCGTTAAACTCCGGATCTGGGCGTTTCGGAGGCAGGGGAAGTTTCTGAGAGTACAAATATTTTTGGAGATTCTTGGAGAATCCCTTTATAAATGAAAGTAGGTCATGACCTTCGGACTTTAAAAAAAAAAAAACCTGGGGTTCTTGCCCATGTGTGGGGCCTGTATCGGTTGGGTTGATGGGTCTTGGAGTGGGTGTGACTTGAGTACTGGTACTGGAATACAGGAGGAGAGTTATCAAGCTTTGAATTGCACACCATATACCCGAAACACCGACTCCATAACCCTGAGACGGCCCAATTGCCGGCGGAATGAGGAGGAAAAGAACCAGTGCCTAAAGACCGCGTGTTCTGTGTCTGGGCGAGAC
The DNA here is from genome assembly GCA_963921405.1 of Cepaea hortensis. Classification (NCBI taxonomy): domain Eukaryota; kingdom Metazoa; phylum Mollusca; class Gastropoda; order Stylommatophora; family Helicidae; genus Cepaea; species Cepaea hortensis. The sequence goes on from OY992877.1 coordinate 221,149,542, forward strand.
AGGAGGAATGGTGGCAGTGTCCAGTACGCAAGAAAAGTATGACAGGGGGAGGACTGCTAGGTACTCAATTTCTCACCGAGAGACCCAGTAAAACAAGCTCATTTGAAAAAGCCCCGTAAAGCCAGGCCAGTTTGTCTAGCCAGCCCAATTCCCCGACTTGTAATATTTGTAATAGAATAGTGTGAATGCTGTTTGTGCTTGTAGAGACCAGAACTCGGGCGGTCAACCATCATCAGATGCTAACCGGGGTTTGTTGGTGTGGTCCTCTTGAAGCACAAGAGTTCGCTATCTTTCTTGTCTGTCTTTTTGTGCGTGAGACTGAACACTTGCGGGTTTGTCCGGAGGGCTATGGTTCTTAGAAACCCAGGGTCTCACTTAAAACACAAAATTTCAAGGGGTGACAATTAAAACATAAGAAGGCCAGCAACACGTGTTGTGATGTTGTGGCGGGTTTCACTGGGAGACTGAAAACCTGTAGATTTGTCCGGAGGTCTACAGTGCTAGTAGAAAGGCGGGTACCAAAACAACACAATTGTACAGGGCTAAGAACACAAGACACAACAAAAATAAAATGAAAATGTCTACAACACGTGGTGTTCCCAAGCGGTCACCCATCTAAGTAGTAACCACACCCGACGTTACTTGACTTCGGTGATCGGACGAGAACCGGTATTTTCAACGTGGTATGGCCGTAGACGATGACTGGTGCCGCTTTGTTGTTTATATACCTGATTAGGGGAGAAGGGGCTGAACGACTACTTGGAAACTTCTCTCTGAGGTCCTCGCAATACTATAAAAGCATCGTGGGGATGCCAATAAAATGGTGGTCAACAGTGGCCACAGATAGAATGAACACTCCTTCACATAAAAGCAGTCCATGGTGTCAGCATGTAAGTAAGGTACACACTGGTGACAACCTATTTATTTACTGAATGCACAAGAGATAAGGCGAGAGGCGATTGGTTGTCGGGAAGCAGTAAGCGCCCAACCAATTCTAGTACTGTTGTGCACTGCACGAGGGCTATGCGTGATCGCCACTCCCAAAGGACAGAAGGGAGCGCGTTAAACTCCGGATCTGGGCGTTTCGGAGGCAGGGGAAGTTTCTGAGAGTACAAATATTTTTGGAGATTCTTGGAGAATCCCTTTATAAATGAAAGTAGGTCGTGACCTTCGGACGTAAAAAAAAAAAATCTGGGGTGCTTGCCCATGTGTGGGGCCTGTATCGGTTGGGTTGATGGGTCTTGGAGTGGGTGTGACTTGAGTACTGGTACTGGAATACAGGAGGAGAGTTATCAAGCTGTGAATTGCACACCATATACCCGAAACACCGACTCCATAACCCTGAGACGGCCCAATTGCCGGCGGAATGAGGAGGAAAAGAACCAGTGCCTAAAAACCGCGTGTTCTGTGTCTGGGCGCGACTGGAGGAATGGTGGCAGTGTCCAGTATGCAAGAAAAGTATGACAGAGGGAGGACTGCTAGGTACTCAATTTCTCAAAAAAGGACCCAGTAAAACAAGGTCAATTGAAAAAGCCCCGTAAAGCCAGACCAGTTTGTCTAGCCAGCCCAATTCCCCGACTTGTAATATTTGTAATAGAATAGTGTGAATGCTGTTTGTGCGTGTATAGACCAGAACTCGGGCGGTCAACCATCATCAGATGCTAACCGGGGTTTGTTGGTGTGGTCCTCTTGAAGCACAAGAGTTCGCTATCTGACTTGTCTGTCTATTTGTGCGTGAGACTGGACACTTGCGGGTTTGTCCGGAGAGCTATGGTTCTTAGAAACCCAGGGTCTCACTTAAAACACAAAATTTCAAGGGGTGACAATTAAAACATAAGAAGGCCAGCAACACGTATTGTGTTGTTGTGGCGGGTTTCACTGGGAGACTGAAAACCTGTAGATTTGACCGGAGGTCTACAGTGCTAGTAGACAGGCGGGTACCAAAACAACAAAATTGTACATGGCTAAAAACACAAGACACAACAAATATAAAATGAAAATGTCTACAACACGTGGTGTTCCCAAGCGGTCACCCATCTAAGTAGTAACCACGGCCGACGTTACTTGACTTCGGTGATCGGACGAGAACCGGTATTTTCAACGTGGTATGGCCGTAGACGATGACTGGTGCCGCTTTTTTGGTTACATACCTGATTAGGGGAGAAGGGGCTGAACGACTACTTGGACACTTCTCTCTGAGGTCCGCGCAATACTATAAAGGCATCGTGGGGCTGCCAATAAAATGGTGGTCAACAGTGGCCACAGAGAGAAGGAACACTCCTTCACATAAAAGCAGTACATGGTGTCAGCATGTCAGTAAGGTACACACTGGTGACAACCTATTTATTTACTGAATGCACAAGAGATAAGGCGAGAGGCGATTGGTTGTGGGGAAGCAGTAAGCGCCCAACCCAATTCTAGTACTGTTGTGCACTGCACGTGGGCTATGCGTGGACGCCACTCCCAACGGACAGAAGGGAGCGCGTTAAACTCCGGATCTGGGCGTTTCGGAGGCAGGGGAAGTTTCTGAGAGTACAAATATTTTTGGAGATTCTTGGAGAATCTCTTTATAAATGAAAGTAGGTCGTGACCTTCGGACTTAAAAAAAAAAAAAAATTACCTTGGGTGCTTGCCTATGTGTGGGGCCTGTATCGGTTGGGTTGATGGGTCTTGGAGTGGGTGTGACTTGAGTACTGGTACTGGAATACAGGTGGAGAGTTATCAAGCTGTGAATTGCGCACTATATACCCGAAACACCGACTCCATAACCCTGAGACGGCCCAATTGCCGGCGGAATGAGGAGGAAAAGAACCAGTGCCTAAAAACCGCGAGGTGTTCTGTGTCTGGGCGCGACTGGAGGAATGGTGGCAGTGTCCAGTATGCAAGAAAAGTATGACAGGGGGAGGACTGCTAGGTACTCAATTTCTCAAAAAAGGACCCAGTAAAACAAGCTCAATTGAAAAAGCCCCGTAAAGCCAGACCAGTTTGTCTAGCCAGCCCAATTCCCCGACTTGTAATATTTGTAATAGAATAGTGTGAGTGCTGTTTGTGCGTGTATAGACCAGAACTCGGGCGGTCAACCATCATCAGATGCTAACCGGGGTTTGTTGGTGTGGTCCTCTTGAAGCACAAGAGTTCGCTATCTGACTTGTCTGTCTATTTGTGCGTGAGACTGGACACTTGCGGGTTTGTCCGGAGAGCTATGGTTCTTAGAAACCCAGGGTCTCACTTAAAACACAAAATTTCAAGGGGTGACAATTAAAACATAAGAAGGCCAGCAACACGTATTGTGTTGTTGTGGCGGGTTTCACTGGGAGACTGAAAACCTGTAGATTTGACCGGAGGTCTACAGTGCTAGTAGACAGGCGGGTACCAAAACAACGAAATTGTACAGGGCTAAAAACACAAGACACAACAAAAATAAAATGAAAATGTCTACAACACGTTGTGTTCCCAAGCGGTCAACCATCTAAGTAGTAACCACGCCCGACGTTACTTGACTTCGGTGATCGGACGATAACCGGTATTTTCAACGTTGTATGGCCGTAGACGATGACTGGTGCCTCTTTGTTGTTTATATACCTGATTAGGGGAGAAGGGGCTGAACGACTACTTGGAAACTTCTCTCTGAGGTCCGCGCAATACTGTAAAGGCATCGTGGGGATGCCAATAAAATGGTGGTCAAAAGTGGCCACAGAGAGAAGGAACACTCCTTCACATAAAAGCAGTCCATAGTGTCAGCATGTAAGTAAGGTACACACTGGTGACAACCTATTTATTTACTGAATGCACAAGAGATAAGGCGAGAGGCGATTGGTTGTCGGGAAGCAGTAAGCGCCCAACCAATTCTAGTACTGTTGTGCACTGCACGAGGGCTATGCGTGATCGCCACTCCCAAAGGACAGAAGGGAGCGCGTTAAACTCCGGATCTGGGCGTTTCGGAGGCAGGGGAAGTTTCTGAGAGTACAAATATTTTTGGAGATTCTTGGAGAATCCCTTTATAAATGAAAGTAGGTCGTGACCTTCGGACGTAAAAAAAAAAATCTGGGGTGCTTGCCCATGTGTGGGGCCTGTATCGGTTGGGTTGATGGTTCTTGGAGTGGGTGTGACTTGAGTACTGGTACTGGAATACAGGAAGAGAGTTATCAAGCTGTGAATTGCACACCATATACCCGAAACACCGACTCCATAACCCTCAGAGGGCCCAATTGCCGGCGGAATGAGGAGGAAAAGAACCAGTGCCTAAAAACCGCGTGTTCTGTGTCTGGGCGCGACTGGAGGAATGGTGGCAGTGTCCAGTATGCAAGAAAAGTATGACAGGGGGAGGACTGCTAGGTACTCAATTTCTTAAAAAAGGACCCAGTAAAACAAGCTCAATTGAAAAAGCCCCGTAAAGCCAGACCAGTTTGTCTAGCCAGCCCAATTCCCCGACTTGTAATATTTGTAATAGAATAGTGTGAGTGCTGTTTGTGCGTGTATAGACCAGACCTCGGGCGGTCAACCATCATCAGATGCTAACCGGGGTTTGTTGGTGTGGTCCTCTTGAAGCACAAGAGTTCGCTATCTGACTTGTCTGTCTATTTGTGCGTGAGACTGGACACTTGCGGGTTTGTCCGGAGAGCTATGGTTCTTAGAAACCCAGGGTCTCACTTAAAACACAAAATTTCAAGGGGTGACAATTAAAACATAAGAAGGCCAGCAACACGTATTGTGTTGTTGTGGCGGGTTTCACTGGAAGACTGAAAACCTGTAGATTTGACCGGAGGTCTACAGTGCTAGTAGACAGGCGGGTACCAAAACAACGAAATTGTACAGGGCTAAAAACACAAGACACAACAAAAATAAAATGAAAATGTCTACAACACGTTGTGTTCCCAAGCGGTCAACCATCTAAGTAGTAACCACGCCCGACGTTACTTGACTTCGGTGATCGGACGATAACCGGTATTTTCAACGTTGTATGGCCGTAGACGATGACTGGTGCCTCTTTGTTGTTTATATACCTGATTAGGGGAGAAGGGGCTGAACGACTACTTGGAAACTTCTCTCTGAGGTCCGCGCAATACTGTAAAGGCATCGTGGGGATGCCAATAAAATGGTGGTCAAAAGTGGCCACAGAGAGAAGGAACACTCCTTTACATAAAAGCAGTCCATAGTGTCAGCATGTAAGTAAGGTACACACTGGTGACAACCTATTTATTTACTGAATGCACAAGAGATAAGGCGAGAGGCGATTGGTTGTCGGGAAGCAGTAAGCGCCCAACCAATTCTAGTACTGTTGTGCACTGCACGAGGGCTATGCGTGATCGCCACTCCCAAAGGACAGAAGGGAGCGCGTTAAACTCCGGATCTGGGCGTTTCGGAGGCAGGGGAAGTTTCTGAGAGTACAAATATTTTTGGAGATTCTTGGAGAATCCCTTTATAAATGAAAGTAGGTCGTGACCTTCGGACGTAAAAAAAAAAATCTGGGGTGCTTGCCCATGTGTGGGGCCTGTATCGGTTGGGTTGATGGTTCTTGGAGTGGGTGTGACTTGAGTACTGGTACTGGAATACAGGAGGAGAGTTATCAAGCTGTGAATTGCACACCATATACCCGAAACACCGACTCCATAACCCTGAGACGGCCCAATTGCCGGCGGAATGAGGAGGAAAAGAACCAGTGCCTAAAAACCGCGTGTTCTGTGTCTGGGCGCGACTGGAGGAATGGTGGCAGTGTCCAGTATGCAAGAAAAGTATGACAGAGGGAGGACTGCTAGGTACTCAATTTCTCAAAAAAGGACCCAGTAAAACAAGCTCAATTGAAAAAGCCCCGTATAGCCAGACCAGTTTGTCTAGCCAGCCCAATTCCCCGACTTGTAATATTTGTAATAGAATAGTGTGAGTGCTGTTTGTGCGTGTATAGACCAGAACTCGGGCGGTCAACCATCATCAGATGCTAACCGGGGTTTGTTGGTGTGGTCCTCTTGAAGCACAAGAGTTCGCTATCTGACTTGTCTGTCTATTTGTGCGTGAGACTGGACACTTGCGGGTTTGTCCGGAGAGCTATGGTTCTTAGAAACCCAGGGTCTCACTTAAAACACAAAATTTCAAGGGGTGACAATTAAAACATAAGAAGGCCAGCAACACGTATTGTGTTGTTGTGGCGGGTTTCACTGGGAGACTGAAAACCTGTAGATTTGACCGGAGGTCTACAGTGCTAGTAGACAGGCGGGTACCAAAACAACAAAATTGTACAGGGCTAAAAACACAAGACACAACAAAAATAAAATGAAAATGTCTACAACACGTTGTGTTCCCAAGCGGTCAACCATCTAAGTAGTAACCACGCCCGACGTTACTTGACTTCGGTGATCGGACGAGAACCGGTATTTTCAACGTTGTATGGCCGTAGACGATGATTGGTGCCTCTTTGTTGTTTATATACCTGATTAGGGGAGAAGGGGCTGAACGACTACTTGGAAACTTCTCTCTGAGGTCCGCGCAATACTGTAAAGGCATCGTGGGGATGCCAATAAAATGGTGGTCAAAAGTGGCCACAGAGAGAAGGAACACTCCTTCACATAAAAGCAGTCCATAGTGTCAGCATGTAAGTAAGGTACACACTGGTGACAACCTATTTATTTACTGAATGCACAAGAGATAAGGCGAGAGGCGATTGGTTGTCGGGAAGCAGTAAGCGCCCAACCAATTCTAGTACTGTTGTGCACTGCACGAGGGCTATGCGTGATCGCCACTCCCAAAGGACAGAAGGGAGCGCGTTAAACTCCGGATCTGGGCGTTTCGGAGGCAGGGGAAGTTTCTGAGAGTACAAATATTTTTGGAGATTCTTGGAGAATCCCTTTATAAATGAAAGTAGGTCGTGACCTTCGGACGTAAAAAAAAAAAAATCTGGGGTGCTTGCCCATGTGTGGGGCCTGTATCGGTTGGGTTGATGGTTCTTGGAGTGGGTGTGACTTGAGTACTGGTACTGGAATACAGGAGGAGAGTTATCAAGCTGTGAATTGCACACCATATACCCGAAACACCGACTCCATAACCCTGAGACGGCCCAATTGCCGGCGGAATGAGGAGGAAAAGAACCAGTGCCTAAAAACCGCGTGTTCTGTGTCTGGGCGCGACTGGAGGAATGGTGGCAGTGTCCAGTATGCAAGAAAAGTATGACAGAGGGAGGACTGCTAGGTACTCAATTTCTCAAAAAAGGACCCAGTAAAACAAGCTCAATTGAAAAAGCCCCGTATAGCCAGACCAGTTTGTCTAGCCAGCCCAATTCCCCGACTTGTAATATTTGAAATAGAATAGTGTGAGTGCTGTTTGTGCGTGTATAGACCAGAACTCGGGCGGTCAACCATCATCAGATGCTAACCGGGGTTTGTTGGTGTGGTCCTCTTGAAGCACAAGAGTTCGCTATCTGACTTGTCTGTCTATTTGTGCGTGAGACTGGACACTTGCGGGTTTGTCCGGAGAGCTATGGTTCTTAGAAACCCAGGGTCTCACTTAAAACACAAAATTTCAAGGGGTGACAATTAAAACATAAGAAGGCCAGCAACAAGTATTGTGTTGTTGTGGCGGGTTTCACTGGGAGACTGAAAACCTGTAGATTTGACCGGAGGTCTACAGTGCTAGTAGACAGGCGGGTACCAAAACAACAAAATTGTACAGGGCTAAAAACACAAGACACAACAAAAATAAAATGAAAATGTCTACAACACGTTGTGTTCCCAAGCGGTCAACCATCTAAGTAGTAACCACGCCCGACGTTACTTGACTTCGGTGATCGGACGAGAACCGGTATTTTCAACGTTGTATGGCCGTAGACGATGATTGGTGCCTCTTTGTTGTTTATATACCTGATTAGGGGAGAAGGGGCTGAACGACTACTTGGAAACTTCTCTCTGAGGTCCGCGCAATACTGTAAAGGCATCGTGGGGATGCCAATAAAATGGTGGTCGAAAGTGGCCACAGAGAGAAGGAACACTCCTTCACATAAAAGCAGTCCATAGTGTCAGCATGTAAGTAAGGTACACACTGGTGACAACCTATTTATTTACTGAATGCACAAGAGATAAGGCGAGAGGCGTTTGGTTGTCGGGAAGCAGTAAGCGCCCAACCAATTCTAGTACTGTTGTGCACTGCACGAGGGCTATGCGTGATCGCCACTCCCAAAGGACAGAAGGGAGCGCGTTAAACTCCGGATCTGGGCGTTTCGGAGGCAGGGGAAGTTTCTGAGAGTACAAATATTTTTGGAGATTCTTGGAGAATCCCTTTATAAATGAAAGTAGGTCGTGACCTTCGGACGTAAAAAAAAAAATCTTGGGTGCTTGCCCATGTGTGGGGCCTGTATCGGTTGGGTTGATGGGTCTTGGAGTGGGTGTGACTTGAGTACTGGTACTGGAATACAGGAGGAGAGTTATCAAGCTGTGAATTGCACACCATATACCCGAAACACCGACTCCATAACCCTGAGACGGCCCAATTGCTGGCGGAATGAGGAGGAAAAGAACCAGTGCCTAAAAACCGCGTGTTCTGTGTCTGGGCGCGACTGGAGGAATGGTGGCAGTGTCCAGTATGCAAGAAAAGTATGACAGAGGGAGGACTGCTAGGTACTCAATTTCTCAAAAAAGGACCCAGTAAAACAAGCTCAATTGAAAAAGCCCCGTAAAGCCAGACCAGTTTGTCTAGCCAGCCCAATTCCCCGACTTGTAATATTTGTAATAGAATAGTGTGAGTGCTGTTTGTGCGTGTATAGACCAGAACTCGGGCGGTCAACCATCATCAGATGCTAACCGGGGTTTGTTGGTGTGGTCCTCTTGAAGCACAAGAGTTCGCTATCTGACTTGTCTGTCTATTTGTGCGTGAGACTGGACACTTGCGGGTTTGTCCGGAGAGCTATGGTTCTTAGAAACCCAGGGTCTCACTTAAAACACAAAATTTCAAGGGGTGACAATTAAAACATAAGAAGGCCAGCAACACGTATTGTGTTGTTGTGGCGGGTTTCACTGGGAGACTGAAAATCTGTAGATTTGACCGGAGGTCTACAGTGCTAGTAGACAGGCGGGTACCAAAACAACAAAATTGTACAGGGCTAAAAACACAAGACACAACAAAAATAAAATGAAAATGTCTACAACACGTTGTGTTCCCAAGCGGTCAACCATCTAAGTAGTAACCACGCCCGACGTTACTTGACTTCGGTGATCGGACGATAACCGGTATTTTCAACGTTGTATGGCCGTAGACGATGACTGGTGCCTCTTTGTTGTTTATATACCTGATTAGGGGAGAAGGGGCTGAACGACTACTTGGAAACTTCTCTCTGAGGTCCGCGCAATACTGTAAAGGCATCGTGGGGATGCCAATAAAATGGTGGTCAAAAGTGGCCACAGAGAGAAGGAACACTCCTTCACATAAAAGCAGTCCATAGTGTCAGCATGTAAGTAAGGTACACACTGGTGACAACCTATTTATTTACTGAATGCACAAGAGATAAGGCGAGAGGCGATTGGTTGTCGGGAAGCAGTAAGCGCCCAACCAATTCTAGTACTGTTGTGCACTGCACGAGGGCTATGCGTGATCGCCACTCCCAAAGGACAGAAGGGAGCGCGTTAAACTCCGGATCTGGGCGTTTCGGAGGCAGGGGAAGTTTCTGAGAGTAAAAATATTTTTGGAGATTCTTGGAGAATCCCTTTATAAATGAAAGTAGGTCGTGACCTACGGACGTAAAAAAAAAAACCTGGGGTGCTTGCCCATGTGTGGGGCCTGTATCGGTTGGGTTGATGGGTCTTGGAGTGGGTGTGACTTGAGTACTGGTACTGGAATACAGGAAGAGAGTTATCAAGCTGTGAATTGCACACCATATACCCGAAACACCGACTCCATAACCCTCAGAGGGCCCAATTGCCGGCGGAATGAGGAGGAAAAGAACCAGTGCCTAAAAACCGCGTGTTCTGTGTCTGGGCGCGACTGGAGGAATGGTGGCAGTGTCCAGTATGCAAGAAAAGTATGACAGGGGGAGGACTGCTAGGTACTCAATTTCTCAAAAAAGGACCCAGTAAAACAAGCTCAATTGAAAAAGCCCCGTAAAGCCAGACCAGTTTGTCTAGCCAGCCCAATTCCCCGACTTGTAATATTTGTAATAGAATAGTGTGAGTGCTGTTTGTGCGTGTATAGACCAGAACTCGGGCGGTCAACCATCATCAGATGCTAACCGGGGTTTGTTGGTGTGGTCCTCTTGAAGCACAAGAGTTCGCTATCTGACTTGTCTGTCTATTTGTGCGTGAGACTGGACACTTGCGGGTTTGTCCGGAGAGCTATGGTTCTTAGAAACCCAGGGTCTCACTTAAAACACAAAATTTCAAGGGGTGACAATTAAAACATAAGAAGGCCAGCAACACGTATTGTGTTGTTGTGGCGGGTTTCACTGGGAGACTGAAAACCTGTAGATTTGACCGGAGGTCTACAGTGCTAGTAGACAGGCGGGTACCAAAACAACAAAATTGTACAGGGCTAAAAACACAAGACACAACAAAAATAAAATGAAAATGTCTACAACACGTTGTGTTCCCAAGCGGTCAACCATCTAAGTAGTAACCACGCCCGACGTTACTTGACTTCGGTGATCGGACGAGAACCGGTATTTTCAACGTTGTATGGCCGTAGACGATGATTGGTGCCTCTTTGTTGTTTATATACCTGATTAGGGGAGAAGGGGCTGAACGACTACTTGGAAACTTCTCTCTGAGGTCCGCGCAATACTGTAAAGGCATCGTGGGGATGCCAATAAAATGGTGGTCAAAAGTGGCCACAGAGAGAAGGAACACTCCTTCACATAAAAGCAGTCCATAGTGTCAGCATGTAAGTAAGGTACACACTGGTGACAACCTATTTATTTACTGAATGCACAAGAGATAAGGCGAGAGGCGATTGGTTGTCGGGAAGCAGTAAGCGCCCAACCAATTCTAGTACTGTTGTGCACTGCACGAGGGCTATGCGTGATCGCCACTCCCAAAGGACAGAAGGGAGCGCGTTAAACTCCGGATCTGGGCGTTTCGGAGGCAGGGGAAGTTTCTGAGAGTACAAATATTTTTGGAGATTCTTGGAGAATCCCTTTATAAATGAAAGTAGGTCGTGACCTTCGGACGTAAAAAAAAAAAATCTGGGGTGCTTGCCCATGTGTGGGGCCTGTATCGGTTGGGTTGATGGTTCTTGGAGTGGGTGTGACTTGAGTACTGGTACTGGAATACAGGAGGAGAGTTATCAAGCTGTGAATTGCACACCATATACCCGAAACACCGACTCCATAACCCTGAGACGGCCCAATTGCCGGCGGAATGAGGAGGAAAAGAACCAGTGCCTAAAAACCGCGTGTTCTGTGTCTGGGCGCGACTGGAGGAATGGTGGCAGTGTCCAGTATGCAAGAAAAGTATGACAGAGGGAGGACTGCTAGGTACTCAATTTCTCAAAAAAGGACCCAGTAAAACAAGCTCAATTGAAAAAGCCCCGTATAGCCAGACCAGTTTGTCTAGCCAGCCCAATTCCCCGACTTGTAATATTTGAAATAGAATAGTGTGAGTGCTGTTTGTGCGTGTATAGACCAGAACTCGGGCGGTCAACCATCATCAGATGCTAACCGGGGTTTGTTGGTGTGGTCCTCTTGAAGCACAAGAGTTCGCTATCTGACTTGTCTGTCTATTTGTGCGTGAGACTGGACACTTGCGGGTTTGTCCGGAGAGCTATGGTTCTTAGAAACCCAGGGTCTCACTTAAAACACAAAATTTCAAGGGGTGACAATTAAAACATAAGAAGGCCAGCAACAAGTATTGTGTTGTTGTGGCGGGTTTCACTGGGAGACTGAAAACCTGTAGATTTGACCGGAGGTCTACAGTGCTAGTAGACAGGCGGGTACCAAAACAACAAAATTGTACAGGGCTAAAAACACAAGACACAACAAAAATAAAATGAAAATGTCTACAACACGTTGTGTTCCCAAGCGGTCAACCATCTAAGTAGTAACCACGCCCGACGTTACTTGACTTCGGTGATCGGACGAGAACCGGTATTTTCAACGTTGTATGGCCGTAGACGATGATTGGTGCCTCTTTGTTGTTTATATACCTGATTAGGGGAGAAGGGGCTGAACGACTACTTGGAAACTTCTCTCTGAGGTCCGCGCAATACTGTAAAGGCATCGTGGGGATGCCAATAAAATGGTGGTCGAAAGTGGCCACAGAGAGAAGGAACACTCCTTCACATAAAAGCAGTCCATAGTGTCAGCATGTAAGTAAGGTACACACTGGTGACAACCTATTTATTTACTGAATGCACAAGAGATAAGGCGAGAGGCGTTTGGTTGTCGGGAAGCAGTAAGCGCCCAACCAATTCTAGTACTGTTGTGCACTGCACGAGGGCTATGCGTGATCGCCACTCCCAAAGGACAGAAGGGAGCGCGTTAAACTCCGGATCTGGGCGTTTCGGAGGCAGGGGAAGTTTCTGAGAGTACAAATATTTTTGGAGATTCTTGGAGAATCCCTTTATAAATGAAAGTAGGTCGTGACCTTCGGACGTAAAAAAAAAAATCTTGGGTGCTTGCCCATGTGTGGGGCCTGTATCGGTTGGGTTGATGGGTCTTGGAGTGGGTGTGACTTGAGTACTGGTACTGGAATACAGGAGGAGAGTTATCAAGCTGTGAATTGCACACCATATACCCGAAACACCGACTCCATAACCCTGAGACGGCCCAATTGCTGGCGGAATGAGGAGGAAAAGAACCAGTGCCTAAAAACCGCGTGTTCTGTGTCTGGGCGCGACTGGAGGAATGGTGGCAGTGTCCAGTATGCAAGAAAAGTATGACAGAGGGAGGACTGCTAGGTACTCAATTTCTCAAAAAAGGACCCAGTAAAACAAGCTCAATTGAAAAAGCCCCGTAAAGCCAGACCAGTTTGTCTAGCCAGCCCAATTCCCCGACTTGTAATATTTGTAATAGAATAGTGTGAGTGCTGTTTGTGCGTGTATAGACCAGAACTCGGGCGGTCAACCATCATCAGATGCTAACCGGGGTTTGTTGGTGTGGTCCTCTTGAAGCACAAGAGTTCGCTATCTGACTTGTCTGTCTATTTGTGCGTGAGACTGGACACTTGCGGGTTTGTCCGGAGAGCTATGGTTCTTAGAAACCCAGGGTCTCACTTAAAACACAAAATTTCAAGGGGTGACAATTAAAACATAAGAAGGCCAGCAACACGTATTGTGTTGTTGTGGCGGGTTTCACTGGGAGACTGAAAATCTGTAGATTTGACCGGAGGTCTACAGTGCTAGTAGACAGGCGGGTACCAAAACAACAAAATTGTACAGGGCTAAAAACACAAGACACAACAAAAATAAAATGAAAATGTCTACAACACGTTGTGTTCCCAAGCGGTCAACCATCTAAGTAGTAACCACGCCCGACGTTACTTGACTTCGGTGATCGGACGATAACCGGTATTTTCAACGTTGTATGGCCGTAGACGATGACTGGTGCCTCTTTGTTGTTTATATACCTGATTAGGGGAGAAGGGGCTGAACGACTACTTGGAAACTTCTCTCTGAGGTCCGCGCAATACTGTAAAGGCATCGTGGGGATGCCAATAAAATGGTGGTCAAAAGTGGCCACAGAGAGAAGGAACACTCCTTCACATAAAAGCAGTCCATAGTGTCAGCATGTAAGTAAGGTACACACTGGTGACAACCTATTTATTTACTGAATGCACAAGAGATAAGGCGAGAGGCGATTGGTTGTCGGGAAGCAGTAAGCGCCCAACCAATTCTAGTACTGTTGTGCACTGCACGAGGGCTATGCGTGATCGCCACTCCCAAAGGACAGAAGGGAGCGCGTTAAACTCCGGATCTGGGCGTTTCGGAGGCAGGGGAAGTTTCTGAGAGTAAAAATATTTTTGGAGATTCTTGGAGAATCCCTTTATAAATGAAAGTAGGTCGTGACCTACGGACGTAAAAAAAAAAACCTGGGGTGCTTGCCCATGTGTGGGGCCTGTATCGGTTGGGTTGATGGGTCTTGGAGTGGGTGTGACTTGAGTACTGGTACTGGAATACAGGAAGAGAGTTATCAAGCTGTGAATTGCACACCATATACCCGAAACACCGACTCCATAACCCTCAGAGGGCCCAATTGCCGGCGGAATGAGGAGGAAAAGAACCAGTGCCTAAAAACCGCGTGTTCTGTGTCTGGGCGCGACTGGAGGAATGGTGGCAGTGTCCAGTATGCAAGAAAAGTATGACAGGGGGAGGACTGCTAGGTACTCAATTTCTCAAAAAAGGACCCAGTAAAACAAGCTCAATTGAAAAAGCCCCGTAAAGCCAGACCAGTTTGTCTAGCCAGCCCAATTCCCCGACTTGTAATATTTGTAATAGAATAGTGTGAGTGCTGTTTGTGCGTGTATAGACCAGAACTCGGGCGGTCAACCATCATCAGATGCTAACCGGGGTTTGTTGGTGTGGTCCTCTTGAAGCACAAGAGTTCGCTATCTGACTTGTCTGTCTATTTGTGCGTGAGACTGGACACTTGCGGGTTTGTCCGGAGAGCTATGGTTCTTAGAAACCCAGGGTCTCACTTAAAACACAAAATTTCAAGGGGTGACAATTAAAACATAAGAAGGCCAGCAACACGTATTGTGTTGTTGTGGCGGGTTTCACTGGGAGACTGAAAACCTGTAGATTTGACCGGAGGTCTACAGTGCTAGTAGACAGGCGGGTACCAAAACAACGAAATTGTACAGGGCTAAAAACACAAGACACAACAAAAATAAAATGAAAATGTCTACAACACGTTGTGTTCCCAAGCGGTCAACCATCTAAGTAGTAACCACGCCCGACGTTACTTGACTTCGGTGATCGGACGATAACCGGTATTTTCAACGTTGTATGGCCGTAGACGATGACTGGTGCCTCTTTGTTGTTTATATACCTGATTAGGGGAGAAGGGGCTGAACGACTACTTGGAAACTTCTCTCTGAGGTCCGCGCAATACTGTAAAGGCATCGTGGGGATGCCAATAAAATGGTGGTCAAAAGTGGCCACAGAGAGAAGGAACACTCCTTCACATAAAAGCAGTCCATAGTGTCAGCATGTAAGTAAGGTACACACTGGTGACAACCTATTTATTTACTGAATGCACAAGAGATAAGGCGAGAGGCGATTGGTTGTCGGGAAGCAGTAAGCGCCCAACCAATTCTAGTACTGTTGTGCACTGCACGAGGGCTATGCGTGATCGCCACTCCCAAAGGACAGAAGGGAGCGCGTTAAACTCCGGATCTGGGCGTTTCGGAGGCAGGGGAAGTTTCTGAGAGTACAAATATTTTTGGAGATTCTTGGAGAATCCCTTTATAAATGAAAGTAGGTCGTGACCTTCGGACGTAAAAAAAAAAAAAATCTGGGGTGCTTGCCCATGTGTGGGGCCTGTATCGGTTGGGTTGATGGTTCTTGGAGTGGGTGTGACTTGAGTACTGGTACTGGAATACAGGAGGAGAGTTATCAAGCTGTGAATTGCACACCATATACCCGAAACACCGACTCCATAACCCTGAGACGGCCCAATTGCCGGCGGAATGAGGAGGAAAAGAACCAGTGCCTAAAAACCGCGTGTTCTGTGTCTGGGCGCGACTGGAGGAATGGTGGCAGTGTCCAGTATGCAAGAAAAGTATGACAGAGGGAGGACTGCTAGGTACTCAATTTCTCAAAAAAGGACCCAGTAAAACAAGCTCAATTGAAAAAGCCCCGTATAGCCAGACCAGTTTGTCTAGCCAGCCCAATTCCCCGACTTGTAATATTTGTAATAGAATAGTGTGAGTGCTGTTTGTGCGTGTATAGACCAGAACTCGGGCGGTCAACCATCATCAGATGCTAACCGGGGTTTGTTGGTGTGGTCCTCTTGAAGTACAAGAGTTCGCTATCTGACTTGTCTGTCTATTTGTGCGTGAGACTGGACACTTGCGGGTTTGTCCGGAGAGCTATGGTTCTTAGAAACCCAGGGTCTCACTTAAAACACAAAATTTCAAGGGGTGACAATTAAAACATAAGAAGGCCAGCAACACGTATTGTGTTGTTGTGGCGGGTTTCACTGGGAGACTGAAAACCTGTAGATTTGACCGGAGGTCTACAGTGCTAGTAGACAGGCGGGTACCAAAACAACAAAATTGTACAGGGCTAAAAACACAAGACACAACAAAAATAAAATGAAAATGTCTACAACACGTTGTGTTCCCAAGCGGTCAACCATCTAAGTAGTAACCACGCCCGACGTTACTTGACTTCGGTGATCGGACGATAACCGGTATTTTCAACGTTGTATGGCCGTAGACGATGATTGGTGCCTCTTTGTTGTTTATATACCTGATTAGGGGAGAAGGGGCTGAACGACTACTTGGAAACTTCTCTCTGAGGTCCGCGCAATACTGTAAAGGCATCGTGGGGATGCTAATAAAATGGTGGTCGAAAGTGGCCACAGAGAGAAGGAACACTCCTTCACATAAAAGCAGTCCATAGTGTCAGCATGTAAGTAAGGTACACACTGGTGACAACCTATTTATTTACTGAATGCACAAGAGATAAGGCGAGAGGCGTTTGGTTGTCGGGAAGCAGTAAGCGCCCAACCAATTCTAGTACTGTTGTGCACTGCACGAGGGCTATGCGTGATCGCCACTCCCAAAGGACAGAAGGGAGCGCGTTAAACTCCGGATCTGGGCGTTTCGGAGGCAGGGGAAGTTTCTGAGAGTACAAATATTTTTGGAGATTCTTGGAGGATCCCTTTATAAATGAAAGTAGGTCGTGACCTTCGGACGTAAAAAAAAAAATCTTGGGTGCTTGCCCATGTGTGGGGCCTGTATCGGTTGGGTTGATGGGTCTTGGAGTGGGTGTGACTTGAGTACTGGTACTGGAATACAGGAGGAGAGTTATCAAGCTGTGAATTGCACACCATATACCCGAAACACCGAATCCATAACCCTGAGACGGCCCAATTGCTGG
The DNA here is from genome assembly GCA_963921405.1 of Cepaea hortensis. NCBI lineage: Eukaryota > Metazoa > Mollusca > Gastropoda > Stylommatophora > Helicidae > Cepaea > Cepaea hortensis. Next base: position 221,166,552 of record OY992877.1, read on the forward strand.
CGGAATGAGGAGGAAAAGAACCAGTGCCTAAAAACCGCGTGTTCTGTGTCTGGGCGCGACTGGAGGAATGGTGGCAGTGTCCAGTATGCAAGAAAAGTATGACAGAGGGAGGACTGCTAGGTACTCAATTTCTCAAAAAAGGACCCAGTAAAACAAGCTCAATTGAAAAAGCCCCGTAAAGCCAGACCAGTTTGTCTAGCCAGCCCAATTCCCCGACTTGTAATATTTGTAATAGAATAGTGTGAGTGCTGTTTGTGCGTGTATAGACCAGAACTCGGGCGGTCAACCATCATCAGATGCTAACCGGGGTTTGTTGGTGTGGTCCTCTTGAAGCACAAGAGTTCGCTATCTGACTTGTCTGTCTATTTGTGCGTGAGACTGGACACTTGCGGGTTTGTCCGGAGAGCTATGGTTCTTAGAAACCCAGGGTCTCACTTAAAACACAAAATTTCAAGGGGTGACAATTAAAACATAAGAAGGCCAGCAACACGTATTGTGTTGTTGTGGCGGGTTTCACTGGAAGACTGAAAATCTGTAGATTTGACCGGAGGTCTACAGTGCTAGTAGACAGGCGGGTACCAAAACAACAAAATTGTACAGGGCTAAAAACACAAGACACAACAAAAATAAAATGAAAATGTCTACAACACGTTGTGTTCCCAAGCGGTCAACCATCTAAGTAGTAACCACGCCCGACGTTACTTGACTTCGGTGATCGGACGAGAACCGGTATTTTCAACGTTGTATGGCCGTAGACGATGATTGGTGCCTCTTTGTTGTTTATATACCTGATTAGGGGAGAAGGGGCTGAACGACTACTTGGAAACTTCTCTCTGAGGTCCGCGCAATACTGTAAAGGCATCGTGGGGATGCCAATAAAATGGTGGTCGAAAGTGGCCACAGAGAGAAGGAACACTCCTTCACATAAAAGCAGTCCATAGTGTCAGCATGTCAGTAAAGTACACACTGGTGACAACCTATTTATTTACTGAATGCACAAGAGATAAAGCGAGAGGCGATTGATTGTCGGGAAGCAGTCAGAGCCCAACCCAATTCTAGTACTGTTGTGCACTGCACGAGGGCTATGCGTGATCGCCACTCCCAACGGACAGAAGGGAGCGCGTTAAACTCCGGATCTGGGCGTTTCGGAGGCAGGGGAAGTTTCTGAGAGTACAAATATTTTTGGAGATTCTTGGAGAATCCCTTTATAAATGAAAGTAGGTCGTGACCTTCGGACTTAAAAAAAAAAAAAAACCTGGAGTGCTTGCCCATGTATGGGGCCTGTATCGGTTGGGTTGATGGGTCTTCGAGTGGGTGTGACTTGAGTACACTTTACTGGAATACAGGAGGAGAGTTATCAAGCTGTGAATTGCACACCATATACCCGAAACACCGACTCCATAACCCTGAGACGGCCCAATTGCTGGCGGAATGAGGAGGAAAAGAACCAGTGCCTAAAAACCGCGTGTTCTGTGTCTGGGCGCGACTGGAGGAATGGTGGCAGTGTCCAGTATGCAAGAAAAGTATGACAGAGGGAGGACTGCTAGGTACTCAATTTCTCAAAAAAGGACCCAGTAAAACAAGCTCAATTGAAAAAGCCCCGTAAAGCCAGACCAGTTTGTCTAGCCAGCCCAATTCCCCGACTTGTAATATTTGTAATAGAATAGTGTGAGTGCTGTTTGTGCGTGTATAGACCAGAACTCGGGCGGTCAACCATCATCAGATGCTAACCGGGGTTTGTTGGTGTGGTCCTCTTGAAGCACAAGAGTTCGCTATCTGACTTGTCTGTCTATTTGTGCGTGAGACTGGACACTTGCGGGTTTGTCCGGAGAGCTATGGTTCTTAGAAACCCAGGGTCTCACTTAAAACACAAAATTTCAAGGGGTGACAATTAAAACATAAGAAGGCCAGCAACACGTATTGTGTTGTTGTGGCGGGTTTCACTGGGAGACTGAAAATCTGTAGATTTGACCGGAGGTCTACAGTGCTAGTAGACAGGCGGGTACCAAAACAACAAAATTGTACAGGGCTAAAAACACAAGACACAACAAAAATAAAATGAAAATGTCTACAACACGTTGTGTTCCCAAGCGGTCAACCATCTAAGTAGTAACCACGCCCGACGTTACTTGACTTCGGTGATCGGACGAGAACCGGTATTTTCAACGTTGTATGGCCGTAGACGATGATTGGTGCCTCTTTGTTGTTTATATACCTGATTAGGGGAGAAGGGGCTGAACGACTACTTGGAAACTTCTCTCTGAGGTCCGCGCAATACTGTAAAGGCATCGTGGGGATGCCAATAAAATGGTGGTCGAAAGTGGCCACAGAGAGAAGGAACACTCCTTCACATAAAAGCAGTCCATAGTGTTAGCATGTCAGTAAAGTACACACTGGTGACAACCTATTTATTTACTGAATGCACAAGAGATAAAGCGAGAGGCGATTGATTGTCGGGAAGCAGTCAGAGCCCAACCCAATTCTAGTACTGTTGTGCACTGCACGAGGGCTATGCGTGATCGCCACTCCCAACGGACAGAAGGGAGCGCGTTAAACTCCGGATCTGGGCGTTTCGGACGCAGGGGAAGTTTCTGAGAGTACAAATATTTTTGGAGATTCTTGGAGAATCCCTTTATAAATGAAAGTAGGTCGTGACCTTCGGACTTAAAAAAAAAAAAAAACCTGGGGTGCTTGCCCATGTATGGGGCCTGTAGTGGTTGGGTTGATGGGTCTTCGAGTGGGTGTGACTTGAGTACACTTTACTGGAATACAGGAGGAGAGTTATCAAGCTGTGAATTGCACACCATATACCCGAAACACCGACTCCATAACCCTGAGACGGCCCAATTGCCGGCGAAATGAGAGGAAAAGAACCAGTGCCTAAAAACCGCGTGTTCTGTGTCTGGGCGCGACTGGAGGAATGGTGGCAGTGTCCAGTATGCAAGAAAAGTATGACAGGGGGAGGACTGCTAGGTACTCAATTTCTCACCGAGAGACCCAGTAAAACAAGCTCAGTTGAAAAAACCCCGTAAAGCCAGGCCAGTTTCTCTAGCCAGCCCAATTCCCCGACTTGTAATATTTGTAATAGAATAGTGTGAATGCTGTTTGTGCTTGTAGAGACAAGAACTCGGGCGGTCAACCATAATCAGATGCTAACCGGGGTTTGTTGGTGTGGTCCTCTTGAAGCACAAGAGTTCACTATCTGTCTTGTCTGTCTTTTTGTGCGTGAGACTGAACACTTGCGGGTTTGGCCGGAGGGCTATGGTTCTTAGAAACCCAGGGTCTCACTTAAAACACAAAATTTCAAGGGGTGACAATTAAAATATAAGAAGGCCAGCAACACGTGTTGTGTTGTTGTGGCGGGTTTCACTGGGAGACTGAAAACCTGTAGATTTGTCCGGAGGTCTACAGTGCTAGTAGACAGGCGGGTACCAAAACAACAAAATTGTACATGGCTAAAAACACAAGACACAACAAATATAAAATGAAAATGTCTACAACACGTGGTGTTCCCAAGCGGTCACCCATCTAAGTAGTAACCACGGCCGACGTTACTTGACTTCGGTGATCGGACGAGAACCGGTATTTTCAACGTGGTATGGCCGTAGACGATGACTGGTGCCGCTTTGTTTTTATATACCTGATTAGGGGAGAAGGGGCTGAACGACTACTTGGACACTTCTCTCTGAGGTCCGCGCAATACTATAAAGGCATCGTGGGGATGCCACTAAAATGGTGGTCAAAAGTGGCCACAGAAAGAAGGAACACTCCTTCACATAAAAGCAGTCCATGGTGTCAGCATGTCAGTAAGGTACACACTGGTGACAACCTATTTATTTACTGAATGCACAAGAGATAAGGCGAGAGGCGATTGGTTGTGGGGAAGCAGTAAGCGCCCAACCCAATTCTAGTACTGTTGTGCACTGCACGAGGGCTATGCGTGATCGCCACTCCCAACGGACAGAAGGGAGCGCGTTAAACTCCGGATCTGGGAGTTTCGGAGGCAGGGGAAGTTTCTGAGAGTACAAATATTTTTGGAGATTCTTGGAGAATCTCTTTATAAATGAAAGTAGGTCGTGACCTTCGGACTTTAAAAAAAAAAAAAAAAATTACCTGGGGTGCTTGCCTATGTGTGGGGCCTGTATCGGTTGGGTTGATGGGTCTTGGAGTGGGTGTGACTTGAGTACTGGTACTGGAATACAGGAGGAGAGTTATCAAGCTGTGAATTGCGCACTATATACCCGAAACACCGACTCCATAACCCTGAGACGGCCCAATTGCCGGCGGAATGAGGAGGAAAAGAACCAGTGCCTAAAAACCGCGAGGTGTTCTGTGTCTGGGCGCGAATGGAGGAATGGTGGCAGTGTCCAGTATGCAAGAAAAGTATGACAGGGGGAGGACTGCTAGGTACTCAATTTCTCACCGAGAGACCCAGTAAAACAAGCTCAGTTGAAAAAGCCCCGTAAAGCCAGGCCAGTTTGTCTAGCCAGCCCAATTCCCCGACTTTTAATATTTGTAATAGAATAGTGTGAGTGCTGTTTGTGCGTGTAGAGACCAGAACTCGGGCGGTCAACCATCATCAGATGCTAACCGGGGTTTTTTGGTGTGGTCCTCTTGAAGCACAAGAGTTCGCTATCTGTCTTGTCTGTCTTTTTGTGCGTGAGACTGAACACTTGCGGGTTTGTCCGGAGGGCTATGGTTCTTAGAAACCCAGGGTCTCACTTAAAACACAAAATTTCAAGGGGTGACAATTAAAACATAAGAAGGCCAGCAACACGTGTTGTGTTGTTGTGGCGGGTTTCACTGGGAGACTGAAAACCTGTAGATTTGTCCGGAGGTCTACAGTGCTAGTTGACAGGCGGGTATCAAAACAACAAAATTGTACAGGGCTAAAAACACAAGACACAACAAAAATAAAATGAAAATGTCTACAACACGTGGTGTTCCCAAGCGGTCACCCATCTAAGTAGTAACCACGCCCGACGTTACTTGACTTCGGTGATCGGACGAGAACCGGTATTTTCAACGTGGTATTGCCGTAGACGATGACTGGTGCCGCTTTGTTTTTATATACCTGATTAGGGGAGAAGGGGCTGAACGACTACTTGGACACTTCTCTCTGAGGTCCGCGCAATACTATAAAGGCATCGCGGGGATGCCAATAAAATAGTGGTAAACAGTGGCCACAGAGAGAAGGAACACTCCTTCACATAAAAGCAGTCCATGGTGTCAGCATGTCAGTAAGGTACACACTGGTGACAACCTATTTATTTACTGAATGCACAAGAGATAAGGCGAGAGGCGATTGGTTGTGGGGAAGCAGTAAGCGCCCAACCCAATTCTAGTACTGTTGTGCACTGCACGAGGGCTATGCGTGATCGCCACTCCCAACGGACAGAAGGGAGCGCGTTAAACTCCGGATCTGGTCGTTTCGGAGGAAGGGGAAGTTTCTGAGAGTACAAATATTTTTGGAGATTCTTGGAGAATCCCTTTATAAATGAAAGTAGGTCGTGACTTTCGGACTTTAAAAAAAAAAAAAAAAAAAATTACCTGGGGTGCTTGCCTATGTGTGGGGCCTGTATCGGTTGGGTTGATGGGTCTTGGAGTGGGTGTGACTTGAGTACTGGTACTGGAATACAGGAGGAGAGTTATCAAGCTGTGAATTGCGCACCATATACCCGAAACACCGACTTCATAACCCTGAGACGGCCCAATTGCCGGCGGAATGAGGAGGAAAAGAACCAGTGCCTAAAAACCGCGATGTGTTCTGTGTCTGGGCGCGACTGGAGGAATGGTGGCAGTGTCCAGTATGCAAGAAAAGTATGACAGGGGGAGGACTGCTAGGTACTCAATTTCTCACCGAGAGACCCAGTAAATCAAGCTCAGTTGAAAAAGCCCCGCAAAGCCAGGCCAGTTTGTCTAGCCAGCCCAATTCCCCGACTTTTAATATTTGTAATAGAATAGTGTGAGTGCTGTTTGTGCGTGTAGAGACCAGAACTCGGGCGGTCAACCATCATCAGATGCTAACCGGGGTTTGTTGGTGTGGTCCTCTTGAAGCACAAGAGTTCGCTATCTGTCTTGTCTGTCTTTTTGTGCGTGAGACTGAACACTTGTGGGTTTGTCAGGAGGGCTATGGTTCTTAGAAACCCAGGGTCTCACTTAAAACACAAAATTTCAAGGGGTGACAATTAAATCATAAGAAGGCCAGCAACACGTGTTGTGTTGTTGTGGCGGGTTTCAGTGGGAGACTGAAAACCTGTAGATTTGTCCGGAGGTCTACAGTGCTAGTAGACAGGCGGGTACCAAAACAATAAAATTGTACAGGGCTAAAAACACAAGACAGAACAAAAATAAAATGAAAATGTCTACAACACGTGGTGTTCCCAAGCGGTCACCCAACTAAGTAGTAACCACGCCCGACGTTACTTGACTTCGGTGATCGGACGAGAACCGGTATTTTCAACGTGGTATTGCCGTAGACGATGACTTGTGCCGCTTTGTTTTTATATACCTGATTAGGGGAGAAGGGGCTGAACGACTACTTGGAAACTTCTCTCTGAGGTCCGCGCAATACTATAAAGGCATCGTGGGGATGCCAATAAAATGGTGGTCAACAGTGGCCACAGAGAGAAGGAACACTCCTTCACATAAAAGCAGTCCATGGTGTCAGCATGTCAGTAAGGTACACACTGGTGACAACCTATTTATTTACTGAATGCACAAGAGATAAGGCGAGAGGCGATTGGTTGTCGGGAAGCAGTAAGCGCCCAACCCAATTCTAGTACTGTTGTGCACTGCACGAGGGCTATGAGTGATCGCCACTCCCAACGGACAGAAGGGAGCGCGTTAAACTCCTGATCGGGGCGTTTCGGAGGCAGGGGAATTTTCTGAGAGTACAAATATTTTTGGAGATTCTTGGAGAATCCCTTTATAAATGAAAGTAGGTCGTAACCATCCCCTGCCTCCGAAACGCCCAGATCCGGAGTTTAACGCGCTCCCTTCTGTCCGTTGGGAGTGGCGGTCACGCATAGCTCTCGTGCAGTGCACAACAGTACTAGAATTGGGTTGGGCGCTTACTGCTTCCAGACAACCAATCGGCTCTCGCCTTATCTCTTGTGCATTCAGTAAATAAATAGGTTGTCACCAGTGTGTACCTTACTGACATGCTGACACCATGGACTGCTTTTATGTGAAGGAGTGTTCCTTCTCTCTGTGGCCACTGTTGACCACCATTTTATTGGCATCCCCACTATGCCTTTATAGTATTGCGCGGACCTCAGAGAGAAGTGTCCAAGTAGTCGTTCAGCCCCTTCTCCCATAATCAGGTATATAAAAACAAAGTGGCACCAGTCATCATCTACGGCCATACCACGTACAAAATACCGGTTCTCGTCCGATCACCGAAGTCAAGTAACGTCGGGCGTGGTTACTACTTAGATGGGTGACCGCTTGGGAACACCACGTGTTGTAGACATTTTCATTTTATTTTTGTTGTATCTTGTGTTTTTAGCCCTGTACAATTTTGTTGTTTTGGTACCCGCCTGTCTACTAGCACTGTAGACCTCCGGACAAATCTACAGGTTGTCAGTCTCCCAGTGAAACCCGCCACAACAATACAACACGTGTTGTTGGCCTTCTTATGTTTTAATTGTCACCCCTTGAAATTTTGTGTTTTAAGTGAGACCATGGGTTTCTAAGAACCATAGCCCTCTGGACAAACCCGCAAGTGTTCAGTCTCACGCACAAAAAGACAGACAAGACAGATAGCGAACTCTTGTGCTTCAAGAGGACCACACCAACAAATGCCGGTTAGCATCTGATGATGGTTGAAAGCCCGAGTTTTGGTCTCTACACGCACAAACAGCATTCATACTATTCTATTACAAATATTACAAGTCGGGGAATTGGGCTGGCTAGACAATCTGGCCTGGCTTTACGGGGCTTTTTCAACTGAGCTTGTTTTACTGGATCTCTCGGTGAGAAATTGAGTACATAGCAGTCCTCCCCCTGTCATACTTTTCTTGCATACTGGACACTGCCACCATTCCCCCAGTCGCGCCCAGACACAGAACACGCGGTTTTTAGGCACTGGTTCTTTTCCTCCTCATTCAACCGGCAATTGGGCCGTCTCAGGGTTATGGAGTCGGTGTTTCGGGTATATGGTGCGCAATTCACAGCTTGATAACTCTCCTCCTGTATTCCAGTACCAGTACTCAAGTCACACCCACTCCAAGACCCATCAACCCAACCGATACAGGCCCCACACATAGGCAAGCACCCCAGGTATTTATTATTTTAATGTCCGAAGGTCACGACCTACTTTCATTTATAAAGGGATTCTCCAAGAATCTCCAAAAATATGTGTACTCTCAGAAACTTCCCCTGCCTCTGAAATGCCCAGATCCGGAGTTTAACGCGCTCCCTTCTGTCCGTTGGGAGTGGCGATCACGCATAGCCCTCGTGCAGTGCACAACAGTACTAGAATTGGGTTGGGCGCTTACTGCTTCCCGACAACCAATCGCCTCTCGCCTTATCTCTTGTGCATTCAGTAAATAAATAGGTTGTCACTGTCAGAGTCTTGCGTAGAGCAAGAATAGTGGCTCGTTTTCTGGCAAGTGTGAAGCAATATCAAACTATCAAATCACACGAAGTGAATATCCGAAAGTATTATTCACACGCTTTATTTACGCGCTGCATTTATTATCGCACAAACATCGCACAATGACAATCCATATCAATCATTACGGCATGAAAAATATCACTACAATACATAATCATACATGCAAGCAATAAACATCTCACTTACAAGTCAAACCATTCAAGCGTTCGAATCAGTCTCCCACTGTCGTACAGGCTAGCTCTCAATGCAGATTCAAACACTCCTCGCATACTCATGCGACCTGTCCGTTCAAACACCTAAACCCGTGTGCCAGTTCTGGCGTTCTACACGCTACACGCCAGTCGGCGCTCACGTCAGCTAGTGTGACCCCTGCACGGTTCACGGGGTGTACTGCTGACCAGCGGTCGTTTAAGCTTCGCTCAATTGCTGTGCTTGGCTGTTTATCCGGGCGTCGTCGAAGACGCCGCGTTCTCTCTGCAGTGTTTAACATCACTCAGGGTTGCGTGTTGTTATGTTGTCTGGCGTTGGTACAGACAACGCGTCGCAACCTCGGATGTGAGACCTTGACACTCTCCACACCCCTTTTTCATGAAAGGATTTCCTTTCATGTACAATATATCTCTAGGTGTTATTCTAACATGTCAAAGTCGAACATTATACCTTAACAATTATAATAAATATATACAGGTGAATAGTAAACAATATGTATACACCAATTATGTTGCACTATGACGTACAACAGTCAAGTACAATCTAATTTAAGGGCATTACCTCGCTGTGACACAGCTAGTCCGGTAGGTATCGGCTAAACTGGCCTCTACCTCACAACCAAGAACAAAAATACTAAAATAATCAGGTCAAGCCGTGAGCATCTCCCTCTGAGATAGCTCCATCATCAGACCTCTGTTTAGAGTTTCTAATGAAGGTCAACAGTTTTGGCAATATATTGTCCATATCTAAACGACGTTACATTGACATGTTATTTATCAAGCACACATGTTAATGGTTACAATACATATTTACATATCACCAACAATTTAGAGTAATGTCCCCTGGTTATTATACAAAAAATTTAGGAACAATAATTTATCGTCGTTTACAAGACATAAATTACAATTGCAAATCTATTTCTTAGTGTCATAATTTGATCCTTATTGACAAATGTGCACAAAAAGTCACGTTTGTAAAGAAGCAATCAAGTTACGATGCTGAGATTACATCTTATAAAAATCGACATATACAATTCCGTATATGGAAATATTTGTAACTTACAATTTAATACAATTGTCATACATTTATAGACCTTTTAGCGTAGTCTGTTAACTTTTAATATTAATATGTAAAAAATATCGGAAGTATACAGCTGTACTATTACATGTGTTGTGGTGTCATTCATACAACGTTGGTCCGTTCTGGATGGATCTTATATAAACGGAGTAATAGTTGTTACTATCAGCTGTTGGATCGTCTCTTCCGCCTTCTGCTCGGAATCCTTGGGTAATGTGCTGTTCAGTGGCGCTCGAAATCACACTGGAACGTCTTTCGGGTTGAGGCACACAACATTTTTGAAGTTCACCAGACTCAGGTAAAGTTGACACAAAAACCCTGTACTTTTTAAACTAATCGAAATTAGAACGTTTGTAAATGTATGGTGTGTGTAATGTCACTGAAGTCTGTAAAGGTTTGTATGCTGTCAAGTATTATTGTTAGTCGTTACCACAATCAACAACTTTCACGCTCACACTAACCCTACTCAATGACATTCAATGGCACGGCCGCCATTTTGGATTTTAGGTACAAAATTTGTTGAATTTGGTGATAAGTCTGAAGACGCCTCCGTTGGCTTCAAATAATATCTTCACACTTATAATTTAATTAAATCAACTCTATTTAATCGTTACTTTACCTTAATCTATGACTTGCGCACTTCTATCGGCATGTTCACATTCGCTTCAAACTCGGACAAAAAAATTTACAAGTTCGCATTTGGTTCAAAACCCGGACGAAAGCCACCACGTTCGCACTTGTAAGAGTCTTGCGCAGAGCAAGAACAGTGGCTCGTTTTCTGACAAGTGTGAAGCAATATCAAACTATCAAATCACACGAAGTGAATATCCGAAAGTATTATTCACACGCTTTATTTACGCGCTGCATTTATTATCGCACAAACATCGCACAATGACAATCCATATCAATCATTACGGCATGAACAATATCACTACAATACATAATCATACATGCAAGCAATAAACATCTCACTTACAAGTCAAACCATTCAAGCGTTCAAATCAGTCTCCCACTGTCGTACAGGCTAGCTCTCAATGCAGATTCAAACACTCCTCGCATACTCATGCGACCTGTCCGTTCAAACACCTAAACCCGTCTGCCAGTTCTGGCGTTCTACACGCTACACGCCAGTCGGCGCTCACGTCAGCTAGTGTGACCCCTGCACGGTTCACGGGGTGTACTGCTGACCAGCGGTCGTTTAAGCTTCGCTGAATTGCTGTGCTTGGCTGTTTATCCAGGCGTCGTTGAAGACGCCGCGTTCTCTCTGCAGTGTTTAACATCACTCAGGGTTGCGTGTTGTTATGTTGTCTGGCGTTGGTACAGACAACGCGTCGCAACCTTGGATGTGAGACCTTGACAGTCACCAGTGTGTACCTTACTGACATGCTGACACGATGGACTGCTTTTATGTGAAGGAGTGTTCCTTCTCTCTGTGGCCACTTTTGACCACCATTTTATTGGCATCCCCACGATGCCTTTATAGTATTGCGCGGACCTCAGAGAGAAGTTTCCAAGTAGTCGTGCAGCCCCTTCTCCCCTAATCAGGTATATAAAAACAAAGCGGCACCAGTCATCGTCTACGGCAATACCACGTTGAAAATACCGGTTCTCGTCCGATCACCGAAGTCAAGTAACGTCGGGCGTGGTTACTACTTAGAAGGGTGACCGCTTGGGAACACCACGTGTTGTAGACATTTTAATTTTATTTTTGTTGTGTCTTGTGTTTTTAGCCCTGTACAATTTTGTTGTTTTGGTACCCGCCTGTCTACTAGCACTGTAGACCTCCGGACAAATCTACAGGTTGTCAGTCTCCCAGTGAAACCCTCCACAACAACACAACACGTGTTGCTGGCCTTCTTATGTTTTAATTGTCACCCCTTGAAATTTAGTGTTTTAAGTGAGACCCTGGGTTTCTAAGAACCATAGCCCTCCGGACAAACCCGCAAGTGTTCAGTCTCACGCACAAAAAGACAGACAAGACAGATAGCGAACTCTTGTGCTTCAAGAGGACCACACCAACAAACCCCGGTTAGCATCTGATGATGGTTGACCGCCCGAGTTCTGGTCTCTACACGCACAAACAGCACTCACACTATTCTATTACAAATATTACAAGTCGGGGAATTGGGCTGGCTAGACAAACTGGCCTGGCTTTACGGGGCTTTTTCAACTGAGCTTGTTTTACTGGATCTCTCGGTGAGAAATTGAGTACCTAGCAGTCTTCCCTCTGTCATACTTTTCTTGCAAACTGGACACTGCCACCATTACTCCAGTCGCGCCCAGACACAGAACACGCGGTTTTTAGGCACTGGTTCTTTTCCTCATCAATGCGCCGGCAATTGGGCCGTCTCAGGGTTATGGAGTCGGTGTTTCGGGTATATAGTGCGCAATTCACAGCTTGATAACTCTCCTCCTGTATTCCAGTACCAGTACTCAAGTCACACCCACTCCAAGACCCATCAACCCAACCGATACAGGCCCCACACATAGGCAAGCACCCCGGGTATTTTTTATTTTTTTTTTTAAGCCCGAAGGCCACGACCTACTTTCATTTATAAAGGGATTCTCCAAGAATCTCCAAAAATATTTGTACTCTCAGAAACTTCCCCTGCCTCTGAAACGCCCAGATCCGGAGTTTAACGCGCTCCCTTCTGTCCGTTGGGAGTGGCGATCACGCATAGCCCTCGTGCAGTGCACAACAGTACTAGAATTGGGTTGGGCGCTTACTGCTTCCCGACAACCAATCGCCTCTCGCCTTATCTCTTGTGCATTCGGTAAATAAATAGGTTGTCACCATTGTGTACCTTACTGACATGCTGACACCATGGACTGCTTTTATGTGAAGGAGTGTTCCTTCTATCTGTGGCCACTTTTGACCACCATTTTATTGGCATCCCCGCGATGCCTTTATAGTATTGCGCGGACCTCAGAGAGAAGTGTCCAAGTAGTCGTTCAGCCCCTTCTCCCCTAATCAGGTATATAAAAACAAAGCGGCACCAGTCATCGTCTACGGCAATACCACGTTGAAAATACCGGTTCTCGTCCGATCACCGAATCAAGTAACGTCGGGCGTGGTTACTACTTAGATGGGTGACCGCTTGGGAACACCACGTGTTGTAGACATTTTCATTTTATTTGTGTTGTGTCTTGTGTTTTTAGCCCTGTACAATTTTGTTGTTTTGGTACCCGCCTGTCTACTAGCACTGTAGACCTCCGGACAAATCTAGAGGTTTTCAGTCTCCCAGTGAAACCCGCCACAACAACACAACACGTGTTGCTGGCCTTCTTATGTTTTAATTGTCACCCCTTGAAATTTTGTGTTTTAAGTGAGAACCTTGGTTTCTAAGAACCATAGCCCTCCGGACAAACCCACAAGTGTTCAGTCTCACGCACAAAAAGACAGACAAGACAGATAGCGAACTCTTGTGCATCAAGAGGACCACACCAACAAACCCCGGTTAGCATCTGATGATGGTTGACCGCCCGAGTTCTGGTCTCTACACGCACAAACAGCACTCACACTATTCTATTACAAATATTACAAGTCGGGGAATTGGGCTGGCTAGACAAACTGGCCTGGCTTTACGGGGCTTTTTCAACTGAGCTTGTTATACTGGGTCTCTCGGTGAGAAATTGAGTACCTAGCAGTCCTCCCCCTGTCATACTTTTCTTGCATACTGGACACTGCCACCATTCCTCCAGTCGCGCCCAGACACAGAACACGCTTTTCTTAGGCACTGGTACTTTTCCTCCTCATTCCGCCGGCAATTGGGCCGTCTCAGGGTTATGGAGTCGGTGTTTCGGGTATATGGTGCGCAATTCACAGCTTGATAACTCTCCTCCTGTATTCCAGTACCAGTACTCAAGTCACACCCACTCCAAGACCCATCAACCCAACCGATACAGGCCCCACATATGGGCAAGCACCCCAGGTTTGTTTGTTTGTTTGTTTTTATTTAAGTCCGAAGGTCACGACCTACTTTCATTTATAAAGTTATTCTCCAAGAATCTCCAAAAATATGTGTACTCTCAGAAAATTCCCCTGCCTCCGAAACGCCCAGATCCGGAGTTTAACGTGCTCCCTTCTGTCCGTTGTGAGTGGCGATCTCGCATAGCCCTCGTGCAGTGCACAACAGTACTAGAATTGGGTTGGGCGCTTACTGCTTCCCGACAACCAATCGCCTCTCGCCTTATCTCTTGTGCATTCAGTAAATAAATAGGTTGTCACCAGTGTGTACCTTACTGACATGCTGACACCATGGACTGCTTTTATGTGAAGGAGTGTTTCTTCTATCTGTGGCCACTTTTGACCACCATTTTATTGGCATCCCCACGATGCCTTTATAGTATTGCGCGGACCTCAGAGAGAAGTGTCCAAGTAGTCGTTCAGCCCCTTCTCCCCTAATCAGGTATATAAACAACAAAGCGGCACCAGTCATCGTCTACGGCCATACCATGTTGAAAATACCGGTTCTCGTCCGATCACCGAAGTCAAGTAACGTCGGGCGTGGTTACTACTTAGATGGTTGACCGCTTGGGAACACCACGTGTTGTAGACATTTTTATTTTATTTTTGTTGTGTCTTGTGTTTTTAGCCCTGTACAATTTTGTTGTTTTGGTACCCGCCTGTCTACTAGCACTGTAGACCTGCGGACAAATCTACAGTTTTTCAGTCTTCCTGTGAAACCCGCCACAACAATACAACACGTGTTGCTGGCCTTCTTGTGTTTTAATTGTCACCCCTTGAAATTTTGTGTTTTAAGTGAGACCCTGGGTTTCTAAGAACCATAGCCCTCCGGACAAACCCGCAAGTGTTCAGTCTCACGCACAAAAAGACAGACAAGACAGATAGCGAACTCTTGTGCATCAAGAGGACCACACCAACAAACCCCGGTTAGCATCTGATGATGGTTGACCGCCCGAGTTCTGGTCTCTACACGCACAAACATCACTCACACTATTATATTACAAATATTACAAGTCAGGGAATTGGGCTGGCTAGACAAACTGGCCTGGCTTTACGGGGCTTTTTCAACTGAGATTGTTTTACTGGGTCTCTCGGTGAGAAATTGAGTACCTAGCAGTCCTCCCCCTGTCATACTTTTCTTGCATACTGGACACTGCCACCATTCCTCCAGTCGCGCCCAGACACAGAACACGCGGTTTTTAGGCACTGGTTCTTTTCCTCCTCATTCCGCCGGCAATTGGGCCGTCTCCGGGTTATGGAGTCGGTGTTTCGGGTATATGGTGCGCAATTCACAGCTTGATAACTTTCCTCCTGTATTCTAGTACCAGTACTCAAGTCACACCCACTCCAAGACCCATCAACCCAACCGATACAGGCCCCACACATAGGCAAGCACCCCAGGTATTTTTTTTTTTTAAGTCCGAAGGTCACGACCTACTTTCATTTATAAAGGGATGATCCAAGAATCTCCAAAAATATTTGTACTCTCAGAAACTTCCCCTGCCTCCGAAACGCCCAGATCCGGAGTTTAACGCGCTCCCTTCTGTCCGTTGGGAGTGGCGATCACGCATAGCCCTCGTGCAGTGCACAACAGTACTAGAATTGGGTTGGGCGCTTACTGCTTCCCGACAACCAATCGCCTCTCGCCTTATCTCTTGTGCATTCGGTAAATAAATAGGTTGTCACCATTGTGTACCTTACTGACATGCTGACACCATGGACTGCTTTTATGTGAAGGAGTGTTCCTTCTATCTGTGGCCACTTTTGACCACCATTTTATTGGCATCCCCGCGATGCCTTTATAGTATTGCGCGGACCTCAGAGAGAAGTGTCCAAGTAGTCGTTCAGCCCCTTCTCCCCTAATCAGGTATATAAAAACAAAGCGGCACCAGTCATCGTCTACGGCAATACCACGTTGAAAATACCGGTTCTCGTCCGATCACCGAATCAAGTAACGTCGGGCGTGGTTACTACTTAGATGGGTGACCGCTTGGGAACACCACGTGTTGTAGACATTTTCATTTTATTTGTGTTGTGTCTTGTGTTTTTAGCCCTGTACAATTTTGTTGTTTTGGTACCCGCCTGTCTACTAGCACTGTAGACCTCCGGACAAATCTAGAGGTTTTCAGTCTCCCAGTGAAACCCGCCACAACAACACAACACGTGTTGCTGGCCTTCTTATGTTTTAATTGTCACCCCTTGAAATTTTGTGTTTTAAGTGAGAACCTTGGTTTCTAAGAACCATAGCCCTCCGGACAAACCCACAAGTGTTCAGTCTCACGCACAAAAAGACAGACAAGACAGATAGCGAACTCTTGTGCATCAAGAGGACCACACCAACAAACCCCGGTTAGCATCTGATGATGGTTGACCGCCCGAGTTCTGGTCTCTACACGCACAAACAGCACTCACACTATTCTATTACAAATATTACAAGTCGGGGAATTGGGCTGGCTAGACAAACTGGCCTGGCTTTACGGGGCTTTTTCAACTGAGCTTGTTATACTGGGTCTCTCGGTGAGAAATTGAGTACCTAGCAGTCCTCCCCCTGTCATACTTTTCTTGCATACTGGACACTGCCACCATTCCTCCAGTCGCGCCCAGACACAGAACACGCTTTTCTTAGGCACTGGTACTTTTCCTCCTCATTCCGCCGGCAATTGGGCCGTCTCAGGGTTATGGAGTCGGTGTTTCGGGTATATGGTGCGCAATTCACAGCTTGATAACTCTCCTCCTGTATTCCAGTACCAGTACTCAAGTCACACCCACTCCAAGACCCATCAACCCAACCGATACAGGCCCCACATATGGGCAAGCACCCCAGGTTTGTTTGTTTGTTTGTTTTTATTTAAGTCCGAAGGTCACGACCTACTTTCATTTATAAAGTTATTCTCCAAGAATCTCCAAAAATATGTGTACTCTCAGAAAATTCCCCTGCCTCCGAAACGCCCAGATCCGGAGTTTAACGTGCTCCCTTCTGTCCGTTGTGAGTGGCGATCTCGCATAGCCCTCGTGCAGTGCACAACAGTACTAGAATTGGGTTGGGCGCTTACTGCTTCCCGACAACCAATCGCCTCTCGCCTTATCTCTTGTGCATTCAGTAAATAAATAGGTTGTCACCAGTGTGTACCTTACTGACATGCTGACACCATGGACTGCTTTTATGTGAAGGAGTGTTTCTTCTATCTGTGGCCACTTTTGACCACCATTTTATTGGCATCCCCACGATGCCTTTATAGTATTGCGCGGACCTCAGAGAGAAGTGTCCAAGTAGTCGTTCAGCCCCTTCTCCCCTAATCAGGTATATAAACAACAAAGCGGCACCAGTCATCGTCTACGGCCATACCATGTTGAAAATACCGGTTCTCGTCCGATCACCGAAGTCAAGTAACGTCGGGCGTGGTTACTACTTAGATGGTTGACCGCTTGGGAACACCACGTGTTGTAGACATTTTTATTTTATTTTTGTTGTGTCTTGTGTTTTTAGCCCTGTACAATTTTGTTGTTTTGGTACCCGCCTGTCTACTAGCACTGTAGACCTGCGGACAAATCTACAGTTTTTCAGTCTTCCTGTGAAACCCGCCACAACAATACAACACGTGTTGCTGGCCTTCTTGTGTTTTAATTGTCACCCCTTGAAATTTTGTGTTTTAAGTGAGACCCTGGGTTTCTAAGAACCATAGCCCTCCGGACAAACCCGCAAGTGTTCAGCCTCACGCACAAAAAGACAGACAAGACAGATAGCGAACTCTTGTGCATCAAGAGGACCACACCAACAAACCCCGGTTAGCATCTGATGATGGTTGACCGCCCGAGTTCTGGTCTCTACACGCACAAACATCACTCACACTATTATATTACAAATATTACAAGTCAGGGAATTGGGCTGGCTAGACAAACTGGCCTGGCTTTACGGGGCTTTTTCAACTGAGATTGTTTTACTGGGTCTCTCGGTGAGAAATTGAGTACCTAGCAGTCCTCCCCCTGTCATACTTTTCTTGCATACTGGACACTGCCACCATTCCTCCAGTCGCGCCCAGACACAGAACACGCGGTTTTTAGGCACTGGTTCTTTTCCTCCTCATTCCGCCGGCAATTGGGCCGTCTCCGGGTTATGGAGTCGGTGTTTCGGGTATATGGTGCGCAATTCACAGCTTGATAACTTTCCTCCTGTATTCTAGTACCAGTACTCAAGTCACACCCACTCCAAGACCCATCAACCCAACCGATACAGGCCCCACACATAGGCAAGCACCCCAGGTATTTTTTTTTTTTAAGTCCGAAGGTCACGACCTACTTTCATTTATAAAGGGATGATCCAAGAATCTCCAAAAATATTTGTACTCTCAGAAACTTCCCCTGCCTCCGAAACGCCCAGATCCGGAGTTTAACGCGCTCCCTTCTGTCCGTTGGGAGTGGCGATCACGCATAGCCCTCGTGCAGTGCACAACAGTACTAGAATTGGGTTGGGCGCTTACTGCTTCCCGACAACCAATCGCCTCTCGCCTTATCTCTTGTGCATTCGGTAAATAAATAGGTTGTCACCATTGTGTACCTTACTGACATGCTGACACCATGGACTGCTTTTATGTGAAGGAGTGTTCCTTCTATCTGTGGCCACTTTTGACCACCATTTTATTGGCATCCCCGCGATGCCTTTATAGTATTGCGCGGACCTCAGAGAGAAGTGTCCAAGTAGTCGTTCAGCCCCTTCTCCCCTAATCAGGTATATAAAAACAAAGCGGCACCAGTCATCGTCTACGGCAATACCACGTTGAAAATACCGGTTCTCGTCCGATCACCGAATCAAGTAACGTCGGGCGTGGTTACTACTTAGATGGGTGACCGCTTGGGAACACCACGTGTTGTAGACATTTTCATTTTATTTGTGTTGTGTCTTGTGTTTTTAGCCCTGTACAATTTTGTTGTTTTGGTACCCGCCTGTCTACTAGCACTGTAGACCTCCGGACAAATCTAGAGGTTTTCAGTCTCCCAGTGAAACCCGCCACAACAACACAACACGTGTTGCTGGCCTTCTTATGTTTTAATTGTCACCCCTTGAAATTTTGTGTTTTAAGTGAGAACCTTGGTTTCTAAGAAACATAGCCCTCCGGACAAACCCACAAGTGTTCAGTCTCACGCACAAAAAGACAGACAAGACAGATAGCGAACTCTTGTGCATCAAGAGGACCACACCAACAAACCCCGGTTAGCATCTGATGATGGTTGACCGCCCGAGTTCTGGTCTCTACACGCACAAACAGCACTCACACTATTCTATTACAAATATTACAAGTCGGGGAATTGGGCTGGCTAGACAAACTGGCCTGGCTTTACGGGGCTTTTTCAACTGAGCTTGTTATACTGGGTCTCTCGGTGAGAAATTGAGTACCTAGCAGTCCTCCCCCTGTCATACTTTTCTTGCATACTGGACACTGCCACCATTCCTCCAGTCGCGCCCAGACACAGAACACGCTTTTTTTAGGCACTGGTACTTTTCCTCCTCATTCCGCCGGCAATTGGGCCGTCTCAGGGTTATGGAGTCGGTGTTTCGGGTATATGGTGCGCAATTCACAGCTTGATAACTCTCCTCCTGTATTCCAGTACCAGTACTCAAGTCACACCCACTCTAGGACCCATCAACCCAACCGATACAGGCCCCACATATGGGCAAGCACCCCAGGTTTGTTTGTTTGTTTTTTTTTTTTTTAAGTCCGAAGGTCACGACCTACTTTCATTTATAAAGGGATTCTCCAAGAATCTCCAAAAATATTTGTACTCTCAGAAACTTCCCCTGACTCCGAAACGCCCAGATCCGGAGTTTAACGCGCTCCCTTCTGTCCGTTGTGAGTGGCGTTCTCGCATAGCCCTCGTGCAGTGCACAACAGTACTAGAATTGGGTTGGGGGCTTACTGCTTCCCGACAACCAATCGCCTCTCGCCTTATCTCTTGTGCATTCCGTAAATAAATAGGTTGTCACCAGTGTGTACCTTACTGACATGCTGACACCATGGACTGCTTTTATGTGAAGGAGTGTTCCTTCTCTCTGTGGCCACTTTTGACCACCATTTTATTGGCATCCCCACGATGCCTTTATAGTATTGCGCGGCCCTCAGAGAGAAGTGTCCAAGTAGTCGTTCAGCCCCTTCTCCCCTAATCAGGTATATAAAAACAAAGCGGCACCAGTCATCGTCTACGTCCATACCACGTTGAAAATACCGGTTCTCGTCCGATCACCGAAGTCAAGTAACGTCGGGCGTGGTTACTACTTAGATGGGTGACCGCTTGGGAACACCACGTGTTGTAGACATTTTTATTTTATTTTTGTTGTGTCTTGTGTTTTTAGCCCTGTACAATTTTGTTGTTTTGGTACCCGCCTGTCTACTAGCACTGTAGACATCCGGACAAATCTACAGGTTTTCAGTCTCCCAGTGAAACCCGCCACAACAACACAACACGTGTTGCTGGCCTTCTTGTGTTTTAATTGTCACCCCTTGAAATTTTGTGTTTTAAGTGAGACCCTGGGTTTCTAAGAACCATAGCCCTCCGGACAAACCCGCAAGTGTTCAGTCTCACGCACAAAAAGACAGACAAGACAGATAGCGAACTCTTGTGCATCAAGAGGACCACACCAACAAACCCCGGTTAGCATCTGATGATGGTTGACCGCCCGAGTTCTGGTCTCTACACGCACAAACATCACTCACACTATTCTATTACAAATATTACAAGTCAGGGAATTGGGCTGGCTAGACAAACTGGCCTGGCTTTACGGGGCTTTTTCAACTGAGATTGTTTTACTGGGTCTCTCGGTGAGAAATTGAGTACCTAGCAGTCCCCCCCCCCCTGTCATACTTTTCTTGCATACTGGACACTGCCACCATTCTTCCAGTCGCGCCCAGACACAGAACACGCGGTTTTTAGGCACTGGTTCTTTTCCTCCTCATTCCGTCGGCAATGAGACCGTCTCAGGGTTATGGAGTCGGTGTTTCGGGTATATGGTGCGCAATTCACAGCTTGATAACTCTCCTCCTGTATTCCAGTACCAGTACTCAAGTCACACCCACTCCAAGACCCATCAACCCAACCGATACAGGCCCCACATATGGGCAAGCACCCCAGGTTTGTTTGTTTGTTTGTTTTTTTTAAGTCCGAAGGTCACGACCTACTTTCATTTATAAAGGGATTCTCCAAGAATCTCCAAAAATATGTGTAATCTCAGAAACTTCCCCTGCCTCCGAAACGTCCAGATCCGGAGTTTAATGCGCTCCCTTCTGTCCGTTGGGAGTGGCGATCACGCATAGCCCTCGTGCAGTGCACAACAGTACTAGAATTGGGTTGGGCGCTTACTGCTTCCCGACAACCAATCGCCTCTCGCCTTATCTCTTGTGCATTCAGTAAATAAATAGGTTGTCACCAGTGTGTACCTTACTGACATGCTGACACCATGGACTGCTTTTATGTGAAGGAGTGTTCCTTCTATCTGTGGCCACTTTTGACCACCATTTTATTGGCATCCCCACGATGCCTTTATAGTATTGCGCGGACCTCAGAGAGAAGTGTCCAAGTAGTCGTTCAGCCCCTTCTCCCCTAATCAGGTATATAAACAACAAAGCGGCACCAGTCATCGTCTACGGCCATACCACGTTGAAAATACCGGTTCTCGTCCGATCACCGAAGTCAAGTAACGTCGGGCGTGGTTACTACTTAGATGGTTGACCGCTTGGGAACACCACGTGTTGTAGACATTTTTATTTTATTTTTGTTGTGTCTTGTGTTTTTAGCCCTGTACAATTTTGTTGTTTTGGTACCCGCTTGTCTACTAGCACTGTAGACCTCCGGACAAATCTACAGTTTTTCAGTCTCCCAGTGAAACCGGCCACAACAACACAACACGTGTTGCTGGCCTTCTTGTGTTTTAATTGTCACCCCTTGAAATGTTGTGTTTTAAGTGAGACCCTGGGTTTCTAAGAACCATAGCCCTCCGGACAAACCCGCAAGTGTTCAGTCTCACGCACAAAAAGACAGACAAGACAGATGGCGAACTCTTGTGCATCAAGAGGACCACACCAACAAACCCCGGTTAGCATCTGATGATGGTTGACCGCCCGAGTTCTGGTCTCTACACGCACAAACATCACTCACACTATTCTATTACAAATATTACAAGTCAGGGAATTGGGCTGGCTAGACAAACTGGCCTGGCTTTACGGGGCTTTTTCAACTGAGATTGTTTTACTGGGTCTCTCGGTGAGAAATTGAGTACCTAGCAGTCCTTTCCCTGTCATACTTTTCTTGCATACTGGACACTGCCACCATTCCTCCAGTCGCGCCCAGACACAGAACACCTCGCGGTTTTTAGGCACTGGTTCTTTTCCTCCTCATTCCGCCGGCAATTGGGCCGTCTCAGGGTTATGGAGTCGGTGTTTCGGGTATATGGTGCGCAATTCACAGCTTGATAACTCTCCTCCTGTATTCCAGTACCAGTACTCAAGTCACACCCACTCCAAGACCCATCAACCCAACCGATACAGGCCCCGCACATAGGCAAGCAGTCCAGGTTTTTTTTTTTTTTTTTTTTTTAATTTCGAAGGTCACGACCTACTTTCATTTATAAAGGGATTCTCCAAGAATCTCCAAAAATATTTGTACTCTCAGAAACTTCCCCTGCCTCCGAAACACCCAGATCCGGAGTTTAACGCGCTCCCTTCTGTCCGTTGGGAGTGGCGATCACGCATAGCCCTCGTGAAGTGCACAACAGTACTAGAATTGGGTTGGGGGCTTACTGCTTCCCGACAACCAATCGCCTCTCGCCTTATCTCTTGTGCATTCAGTAAATAAATAGGTTGTCACCAGTGTGTACCTTACTGACATGCTGACACCATGGACTGCTTTTATGTGAAGGAGTGTTCCTTCTCTCTATGGCCACTTTTGACCACCATTTTATTGGCATCCCCACGATGCCTTTATAGTATTGCGCGGACCTCAGAGAGAAGTGTCCAAGTAGTCGTTCAGCCCCTTCTCCCCTAATCAGGTATATAAAAACAAAGCGACACCAGTCATCGTCTACGGCAATACCACGTTGAAAATACCGGTTCTCGTCCGATCACCGAAGTCAAGTAACGTCGGGCGTGGTTACTACTTAGATGGGTGACCGCTTGGGAACACCACGTGTTGTAGACATTTTCATTTTATTTTTGTTGTGTCTTGTGTTTTTAGCCCTGTACAATTTTGTTGTTTTGGTACCCGCCTGTCTACTAGCACTGTAGACCTCCGGACAAATCTACAGGTTTTCAGTCTCCCAGTGAAACCCGCCACAACAACACAACACGTGTTGCTGGCCTTCTTATGTTTTAATTGTCACCCCTTGATATTTTGTGTTTTAAGTGAGACCCTGGGTTTCTAAGAACCATAGCCCTCCGGAAAAACCCGCAAGTGTTCAGTCTCACGCACAAAAAGACAGACAAGAATAATAGCGAACTCTTGTGCTTCAAGAGGACCACACCAACAAACCCCGGTTAGCATCTGATGGTGGTTGACCGCCCGAGTTATGGTCTCTACACGCACAAACAGCACTCACACTATTCTATTACAAATATTACAAGTCGGGGAATTGGGCTGGCTAGACAAACTGGCCTGGCTTTACGGGGCTTTTTCAACTGAGCTTGTTTTACTGGGTCTCTCGGTGAGAAATTGAGTACCTAGCAGTCCTCCCCCTGTTATACTTTTCTTGCATACTGGACACTGCCACCATTCCTCCAGTCGCGCCCAGACACAGAACACGCGGTTTCTAGGCACTGGTTCTTTTCCTCCTCATTCCGCCGGCAATTGGGCCGTCTCAGGGTTATGGAGTCGGTGTTTCGGGTATATGGTGCGCAATTCACAGCTTGATAACTCTCCTCCTGTATTCCAGTACCAGTACTCAAGTCACACCCACTCCAAGACCCATCAACCTAACCGATACAGGCCCCACACATAGGCAAGCACCCAATGTTTTTTTTTTTTAAGTCCGAAGGTCACGACCTACTTTCATTTATAAAGGGATTCTCCAAGAATCTCCAAAAATGTTTGTACTCTCAGAAACTTCCCCTGCCTCCGAAACACCCAGATCCGGAGTTTAACGCGCTCCCTTCTGTCCGTTGGGAGTGGCGATCACGCATAGCCCTCGTGCAGTGCACAAGAGTACTAGAATTGGGTTGGGCGCTTACTGCTTCCCGACAACCAATCGCCTCTCGCCTTATCTCTTGTGCATTCAGTAAATAAATAGGTTGTCACCAGTGTGTACCTTACTGACATGCTGACACCATGGACTGCTTTTATGTGAAGGAGTGTTCCTTCTATCTGTGGCCACTTTTGACCACCATTTTATTGGCATCCCCACGATGCCTTTATAGTATTGCGTGGACCTCAGAGAGAAGTGTCCAAGTAGTCGTTCAACCCCTTCTTCCCTAATCAGGTATATACACAACAAAGAGGCACCAGTCATCGTCTACGGCCATACCACGTTGAAAATACCGGTTCTCGTCCGTTCACCGAAGTCAAGTAACGTCGGGCGTGATTACTACTTAGATGGTTGACCGCTTGGGAACACCACGTGTTGTAGACATTTTTATTTAATTTTTGCTGTGTCTTGTGTTTTTAGCCCTGTACAATTTTGTTGTTTTGGTACCCGCCTGTTTACTAGCACTGTAGACCTCCAGACAAATCTACAGGTTTTCAGTCTCCCAGTGAAACCCGCCACAACAACACAACACGTGTTGCTGGCCTTCTTATGTATTAATTGTCACCCCTTGAAATTTTGTGTTTTAAGTGAGACCCTGGGTTTCTAAGAACCATAGCCCTCCGGACAAACCCGCAAGTGTTCAGTCTCACGCACAAAAAGACAGACAAGACAGATAGCGAACTCTTGTGCATCAAGAGGACCAAACCAACAAACCCCGGTTGGCATCTGATGATGGTTGACCGCCCGAGTTCTGGTCTCTACACGCACAAACAACACTCACACTATTCTATTACAAATATTACAAGTCGGGGAATTGGGCTGGCTAGACAAACTGGCCTGGCTTTACGGGGCTTTTTCAACTGAGCTTGTTTTACTGGGTCTCTCGGTGAGAAATTGAGTACCTAGCAGTCCTCCCCCTGTCATACTTTTCTTGCATACTGGACACTGCCACCATTCCTCCAGTCGCGCCCAGACACAGAACACGCGGTTTTTAGGCACTGGTTCATTTCCTCCTCATTCCGTCGGCAATTGGGCCGTCTCAGGGTTATGGAGTCGGTGTTTCGGGTATATGGTGCGCAATTCACAGCTTGATAACTCTCCTCCTGTATTCCAGTACCAGTACTCAAGTCACACCCACTCCAAGACCCAACAACCCAACCGATATAGGCCCCACACATAGGCAAGCACCCCAGGTATTTTTTTTTTTTAAAGTCCGAAGGTCACGACCTACTTTCATTTATAAAGGGATTCTCCAAGAATCTCCAAAAATATTTGTACTCTCAGAAACTTCCCCTGCCTCCGAAACGCCCAGATCCGGAGTTTTACGCGCTCCCTTCTGTCCGTTGGGAGTGGCGATCACGCATAGCCCTCGTGCAGTGCACAACAGTACTAGAATTGGGTTGGGCGCTTACTGCTTCCCGACAACCAATCGCCTCTCGCCTTATCTCTTGTGCATTCAGTAAATAAATAGGTTGTCACCAGTGTGTACCTTACTGACATGCTGACACCATGGACTGCTTTTATGTGAAGGAGTGTTCCTTCTCTCTGTGGCCACTTTTGACCACCATTTTATTGGCATCCCCAGGATGCCTTTATAGTATTGCGCGGACCTCAGAGAGAAGTGTCCAAGTAGTCGTTCAGCCCCTTCTCCCCTAATCAGGTATATAAAATCAAAGCGGCACCAGTCATCGTCTACGGCAATACCACCTTGAAAATACCGGTTCTCGTCCGATCACCGAAGTCAAGTAACGTCGGGCGTGGTTACTACTTAGACGGGTGACCGCTTGGGAACACCACGTGTTGTAGACATTTTCATTTTATTTTTGTTGTGTCTTGTGTTTTTAGCCCTGTACAATTTTGTTGTTTTGGTACCCGCCTGTCTACTAGCACTGTAGACCTTCAGACAAATCTACAGGTTTTCAGTCTCCCAGTGAAACCCGCCACAACAACACAACACGTGTTGCTGGCCTTCTTATGTTTTAATTGTCACCCCTTGAAATTTCGTGTTTTAAGTGAGACCCTGGGTTTCTAAGAACCATAGCCCTCCGGACAAACCCGCAAGTGTTCAGTCTCACGCACAAAAAGACAGACAAGACAGATAGCGAACTCTTGTGCATCAAGAGGACCACACCAACAAACCCCGGATGGCATCTGATGATGGTTGACCGCCCGAGTTCTGGTCTCTACACGCACAAACAGCACTCACACTATTCTATTACAAATATTACAAGTCGGGGAATTGGGCTGGCTAGACAAACTGGCCTGGCTTTACGGGGCTTTTTCAACTGAGCTTGTTTTACTGGGTCTCTCGGTGAGAAATTGAGTACCTAGCAGTCCTCCCCCTGTCATACTTTTCTTGCATACTGGACACTGCCACCATTCCTCCAGTCGCGCCCAGACACAGAACACGCGGTTTTTAGGCACTGGTTCTTTTCCTCCTCATTCCGCCGGCAATTGGGCCGTCTCAGGGTTATGGAGTCGGTGTTTCGGGTATATGGTGCGCAATTCACAGCTTGATAACTCTCCTCCTGTATTCCAGTACCAGTACTCAAGTCACACCCACTCCAAGACCCATCAACCTAACCGATACAGGCCCCACACATGGGCAAGCACCCAAGGTTTTTTTTTTCTTTTTTTTAAGTCCGAAGGTCACGACCTACTTTCATTTATAAAGGGATTCTCCAAGAATCTCCAAAAATATTTGTACTCTCAGAAACTTCCCCTGCCTCCGAAACGCCCAGATCCGGAGTTTAACGCGCTCCCTTCTGTCCGTTGGGAGTGGCGATCACGCATAGCCCTCGTGCAGTGCACAACAGTACTAGAATTGGGTTGGGCGCTTACTGCTTCCCGACAACCAATCGCCTCTCGCCTTATCTCTTGTGCATTCAGTAAATAAATAGGTTGTCACCAGTGTGTACCTTACTGACATGCTGACACCATGGACTGCTTTTATGTGAAGGAGTGTTCCTTCTATCTGTGGCCACTTTTGACCACCATTTTATTGGCATCCCCACGATGCCTTTATAGTATTGCGTGGACCTCAGAGAGAAGTGTCCAAGTAGTCGTTCAACCCCTTCTTCCCTAATCAGGTATATACACAACAATGCGGCACCAGTCATCGTCTACGGCCATACCACGTTGAAAATACCGGTTCTCGTCCGTTCACCGAAGTCAAGTAACGTCGGGCGTGATTACTACTTAGATGGTTGACCGCTTGGGAACACCACGTGTTGTAGACATTTTTATTTAATTTTTGCTGTGTCTTGTGTTTTTAGCCCTGTACAATTTTGTTGTTTTGGTACCCGCCTGTTTACTAGCACTGTAGACCTCCAGACAAATCTACACGTTTTCAGTCTCCCAGTGAAACCCGCCACAACAACACAACACGTGTTGCTGGCCTTCTTATGTTTTAATTGTCATCCCTTGAAATTTTGTGTTTTAAGTGAGACCCTGGGTTTCTAAGAACCATAGCCCTCCGGACAAACCCGCAAGTGTTCAGTCTCACGCACAAAAAGACAGACAAGACAGATAGCGAACTCTTGTGCATCAAGAGGACCAAACCAACAAACCCCGGTTGGCATCTGATGATGGTTGACCGCCCGAGTTCTGGTCTCTACACGCACAAACAACACTCACACTATTCTATTACAAATATTACAAGTCGGGGAATTGGGCTGGCTAGACAAACTGGCCTGGCTTTACGGGGCTTTTTCAACTGAGCTTGTTTTACTGGGTCTCTCGGTGAGAAATTGAGTACCTAGCAGTCCTCCCCCTGTCATACTTTTCTTGCATACTGGACACTGCCACCATTCCTCCAGTCGCGCCCAGACACAGAACACGCGGTTTTTAGGCACTGGTTCTTTTCCTCCTCATTCCGTCGGCAATTGGGCCGTCTCAGGGTTATGGAGTCGGTGTTTCGGGTATATGGTGCGCAATTCACAGCTTGATAACTCTCCTCCTGTATTCCAGTACCAGTACTCAAGTCACACCCACTCCAAGACCCAACAACCCAACCGATACAGGCCCCACACATAGGCAAGCACCCCAGGTATTTTTTTTTTTAAAGTCCGAAGGTCACGACCTACTTTCATTTATAAAGGGATTCTCCAAGAATCTCCAAAAATATTTGTACTCTCAGAAACTTCCCCTGCCTCCGAAACGCCCAGATCCGGAGTTTTACGCGCTCCCTTCTGTCCGTTGGGAGTGGCGATCACGCATAGCCCTCGTGCAGTGCACAACAGTACTAGAATTGGGTTGGGCGCTTACTGCTTCCCGACAACCAATCGCCTCTCGCCTTATCTCTTGTGCATTCAGTAAATAAATAGGTTGTCACCAGTGTGTACCTTACTGACATGCTGACACCATGGACTGCTTTTATGTGAAGGAGTGTTCCTTCTCTCTGTGGCCACTTTTGACCACCATTTTATTGGCATCCCCAGGATGCCTTTATAGTATTGCGCGGACCTCAGAGAGAAGTGTCCAAGTAGTCGTTCAGCCCCTTCTCCCCTAATCAGGTATATAAAATCAAAGCGGCACCAGTCATCGTCTACGGCAATACCACGTTGAAAATACCGGTTCTCGTCCGATCACCGAAGTCAAGTAACGTCGGGCGTGGTTACTACTTAGACGGGTGACCGCTTGGGAACACCACGTGTTGTAGACATTTTCATTTTATTTTTGTTGTGTCTTGTGTTTTTAGCCCTGTACAATTTTGTTGTTTTGGTACCCGCCTGTCTACTAGCACTGTAGACCTCCGGACAAATCTACAGGTTTTCAGTCTCCCAGTGAAACCCGCCACAACAACACAACACGTGTTGCTGGCCTTCTTATGTTTTAATTGTCACCCCTTGAAATTTTGTGTTTTAAGTGAGACCCTGGGTTTCTAAGAACCATAGCCCTCCGGACAAACCCGCAAGTGTTCAGTCTCACGCACAAAAAGACAGACAAGACAGATAGCGAACTCTTGTGCATCAAGAGGACTACACCAACAAACCCCGGTTGGCATCTGATGATGGTTGACCGCCCGAGTTCTGGTCTCTACACGCACAAACAGCACTCACACTATTCTATTACAAATATTACAAGTCGGGGAATTGGGCTGGCTAGACAAACTGGCCTGGCTTTACGGGGCTTTTTCAACTGAGCTTGTTTTACTGGGTCTCTCGGTGAGAAATTGAGTACCTAGCAGACGTCCCACTGTCATACTTTTCTTGCATACTGGACACTGCCACCATTCCTCCAGTCGCGCCCAGACACAGAACACGCGGTTTTTAGGCACTGGTTCTTTTCCTCCTCATTCCGCCGGCAATTGGGCCGTCTCAGGGTTATGGAGTCGGTGTTTCGGGTATATGGTGCGCAATTCACAGCTTGATAACTCTCCTCCTGTATTCCAGTACCAGTACTCAAGTCACACCCACTCCAAGACACAACAACCCAACCGATACAGGCCCCACACATAGGCAAGCACACCAGGTATTTTTTTTTTTTAAGTCCGAAGTTCACGACCTACTTTCATTTATAAAGGGATTCTCCAAGAATCTCCAAAAATATTTGTACTCTCAGAAACTTCCCCTGCCTCCGAAACGGTCAGATCCGGAGTTTAACGCGCTCCCTTCTGTCCGTTGGGAGTGGCGATCACGCATAGCCCTCGTGCAGTGCACAACAGTACTAGAATTGGGTTGGGCGCTTACTGCTTCCCGACAACCAATCGCCTCTCGCCTTATCTCTTGTGCATTCAGTAAATAAATAGGTTGTCACCAGTGTGTACCTTACTGACATGCTGACACCATGGACTGCTTTTATGTGAAGGAGTGTTCCTTCTATCTGTGGCCACTTTTGACCACCATTTTATTGGCATCCCCACGATGCCTTTATAGTATTGCGTGGACCTCAGAGAGAAGTGTCCAAGTAGTCGTTCAACCCCTTCTTCCCTAATCAGGTATATACACAACAAAGAGGCACCAGTCATCGTCTACGGCCATACCACGTTGAAAATACCGGTTCTCGTCCGTTCACCGAAGTCAAGTAACGTCGGGCGTGATTACTACTTAGATGGTTGACCGCTTGGGAACACCACGTGTTGTAGACATTTTTATTTAATTTTTGCTGTGTCTTGTGTTTTTAGCCCTGTACAATTTTGTTGTTTTGGTACCCGCCTGTTTACTAGCACTGTAGACCTCCAGACAAATCTACACGTTTTCAGTCTCCCAGTAAAACCCGCCACAACAACACAACACGTGTTGCTGGCCTTCTTATGTTTTAATTGTCATCCCTTGAAATTTTGTGTTTTAAGTGAGACCCTGGGTTTCTAAGAACCATAGCCCTCCGGACAAACCCGCAAGTGTTCAGTCTCACGCACAAAAAGACAGACAAGACAGATAGCGAACTCGTGTGCATCAAGAGGACCAAACCAACAAACCCCGGTTGGCATCTGATGATGGTTGACCGCCCGAGTTCTGGTCTCTACACGCACAAACAACACTCACACTATTCTATTACAAATATTACAAGTCGGGGAATTGGGCTGGCTAGACAAACTGGCCTGGCTTTACGGGGCTTTTTCAACTGAGCTTGTTTTACTGGGTCTCTCGGTGAGAAATTGAGTACCTAGCAGTCCTCCCCCTGTCATACTTTTCTTGCATACTGGACACTGCCACCATTCCTCCAGTCGCGCCCAGACACAGAACACGCGGTTTTTAGGCACTGGTTCTTTTCCTCCTCATTCCGTCGGCAATTGGGCCGTCTCAGGGTTATGGAGTCGGTGTTTCGGGTATATGGTGCGCAATTCACAGCTTGATAACTCTCCTCCTGTATTCCAGTACCAGTACTCAAGTCACACCCACTCCAAGACCCAACAACCCAACCGATACAGGCCCCACACATAGGCAAGCACCCCAGGTATTTTTTTTTTTAAAGTCCGAAGGTCACGACCTACTTTCATTTATAAAGGGATTCTCCAAGAATCTCCAAAAATACGTGTACTCTCAGAAAATTCCCCTGCCTCCGAAACGCCCAGATCCGGAGTTTAACGTGCTCCCTTCTGTCCGTTGTGAGTGGCGATCTCGCATAGCCCTCGTGCAGTGCACAACAGTACTAGAATTGGGTTGGGCGCTTACTGCTTCCCGACAACCAATCGCCTCTCGCCTTATCTCTTGTGCATTCAGTAAATAAATAGGTTGTCACCAGTGTGTACCTTACTGACATGCTGACACCATGGACTGCTTTTATGTGAAGGAGTGTTTCTTCTATCTGTGGCCACTTTTGACCACCATTTTATTGGCATCCCCACGATGCCTTTATAGTATTGCGCGGACCTCAGAGAGAAGTGTCCAAGTAGTCGTTCAGCCCCTTCTCCCCTAATCAGGTATATAAACAACAAAGCGGCACCAGTCATCGTCTACGGCCATACCATGTTGAAAATACCGGTTCTCGTCCGATCACCGAAGTCAAGTAACGTCGTGCGTGGTTACTACTTAGATGGTTGACCGCTTGGGAACACCACGTGTTGTAGACATTTTTATTTTATTTTTGTTGTGTCTTGTGTTTTTAGCCCTGTACAATTTTGTTGTTTTGGTACCCGCCTGTCTACTAGCACTGTAGACCTCCGGACAAATCTACAGTTTTTCAGTCTTCCTGTGAAACCCGCCACAACAACACAACACGTGTTGCTGGCCTTCTTGTGTTTTAATTGTCACCCCTTGAAATTTTGTGTTTTAAGTGAGACCCTGGGTTTCTAAGAACCATAGCCCTCCGGACAAACCCGCAAGTGTTCAGTCTCACGCACAAAAAGACAGACAAGACAGATAGCGAACTCTTGTGCATCAAGAGGACCACACCAACAAACCCCGGTTAGCATCTGATGATGGTTGACCGCCCGAGTTCTGGTCTCTACACGCACAAACATCACTCACACTATTCTATTACAAATATTACAAGTCAGGGAATTGGGCTGGCTAGACAAACTGGCCTGGCTTTACGGGGCTTTTTCAACTGAGATTGTTTTACTGGGTCTCTCGGTGAGAAATTGAGTACCTAGCAGTCCTCCCCCTGTCATACTTTTCTTGCATACTGGACACTGCCACCATTCCTCCAGTCGCGCCCAGACACAGAACACGCGGTTTTTAGGCACTGGTTCTTTTCCTCCTCATTCCGCCGGCAATTGGGCCGTCTCCGGGTTATGGAGTCGGTGTTTCGGGTATATGGTGCGCAATTCACAGCTTGATAACTTTCCTCCTGTATTCTAGTACCAGTACTCAAGTCACACCCACTCCAAGACCCATCAACCCAACCGATACAGGCCCCACACATAGGCAAGCACACCAGGTATTTTTTTTTTTTAAAGTCCGAAGGTCACGACCTACTTTCATTTATAAAGGGATGATCCAAGAATCTCCAAAAATATTTGTACTGTCAGAAACTTCCCCTGCCTCCGAAACGCCCAGATCCGGAGTTTAACGAGCTCCCTTCTGTCCGTTGGGAGTGGCGATCACGCATAGCCCTCGTGCAGTGCACAACAGTACTAGAATTGGGTTGGGCGCTTACTGCTTCCCGACAACCAATCGCCTCTCGCCTTATCTCTTGTGCATTCGGTAAATAAATAGGTTGTCACCATTGTGTACCTTACTGACATGCTGACACCATGGACTGCTTTTATGTGAAGGAGTGTTCCTTCTATCTGTGGCCACTTTTGACCACCATTTTATTGGCATCCCCGCGATGCCTTTATAGTATTGCGCGGAGCTCAGAGAGAAGTGTCCAAGTAGTCGTTCAGCCCCTTCTCCCCTAATCAGGTATATAAAAACAAAGCGGCACCAGTCATCGTCTACGGCAATACCACGTTGAAAATACCGGTTCTCGTCCGATCACCGAAGTCAAGTAACGTCGGACGTGGTTACTACTTAGATAGGTGACCGCTTGGGAACACCACGTGTTGTAGACATTTTCATTTTATTTTTGTTGTGTCTTGTGTTTTTAGCATTGTAACATTTTGTTGTTTTGGTACCCGCCTGTCTACTAGCACTGTAGACCTCCGGACAAATCTACAGGTTTTCAGTCTCCCAGTGAAACCCGCCACAACAACACAACACGTGTTGCTGGCCTTCTTATGTTTTAATTGTCACCCCTTGAAATTTTGTGTTTTAAGTGAGAACCTTGGTTTCTAAGAACCATAGCCCTCCGGACAAACCCACAAGTGTTCAGTCTCACGCACAAAAAGACAGACAAGACAGATAGCGAACTCTTGTGCATCAAGAGGACCACACCAACAAACCCCGGTTAGCATCTGATGATGGTTGACCGCTCGAGTTCTGGTCTCTACACGCACAAACAGCACTCACACTATTCTATTACAAATATTACAAGTCGGGGAATTGGGCTGGCTAGACAAACTGGCCTGGCTTTACGGGGCTTTTTCAACTGAGCTTGTTTTACTGGGTCTCTCGGTGAGAAATTGAGTACCTAGCAGTCCTCCCCCTGTCATACTTTTCTTGCATACTGGACACTGCCACCATTCCTCCAGTCGCGCCCAGACACAGAACACGCTTTTTTTAGGCACTGGTACTTTTCCTCCTTATTCCGCCGGCAATTGGGCCGTCTCATGGTTATGGAGTCGGTGTTTCGGGTATATGGTGCGCAATTCACAGCTTGATAACTCTCCTCCTGTATTCCAGTACCAGTACTCAAGTCACACCCACTCCAGGACCCATCAACCCAACCGATACAGGCCCCACATATGGGCAAGCACCCCAGGTTTGTTTGTTTGTTTTTTTTTTTTAAGTCCGAAGGTCACGACCTACTTTCATTTATAAAGGGATTCTCCAAGAATCTCCAAAAATATTTGTACTCTCAGAAACTTCCCCTGACTCCGAAACGCCCAGATCCGGAGTTTAACGCGCTCCCTTCTGTCCGTTGTGAGTGGCGTTCTCGCATAGCCCTCGTGCAGTGCACAACAGTACTAGAATTGGGTTGGGGGCTTACTGCTTCCCGACAACCAATCGCCTCTCGCCTTATCTCTTGTGCATTCCGTAAATAAATAGGTTGTCACCAGTGTGTACCTTACTGACATGCTGACACCATGGACTGCTTTTATGTGAAGGAGTGTTCCTTCTCTCTGTGGCCACTTTTGACCACCATTTTATTGGCATCCCCACGATGCCTTTATAGTATTGCGCGGCCCTCAGAGAGAAGTGTCCAAGTAGTCGTTCAGCCCCTTCTCCCCTAATCAGGTATATAAAAACAAAGCGGCACCAGTCATCGTCTACGTCCATACAACGTTGAAAATACCGGTTCTCGTCCGATCACCGAAGTCAAGTAACGTCGGGCGTGGTTACTACTTAGATGGGTGACCGCTTGGGAACACCACGTGTTGTAGACATTTTTATTTTATTTTTGTTGTGTCTTGTGTTTTTAGCCCTGTACAATTTTGTTGTTTTGGTACCCGCCTGTCTACTAGCACTGTAGACATCCGGACAAATCTACAGGTTTTCAGTCTCCCAGTGAAACCCGCCACAACAACACAACACGTGTTGCTGGCCTTCTTGTGTTTTAATTGTCACCCCTTGAAATTTTGTGTTTTAAGTGAGACCCTGGGTTTCTAAGAACCATAGCCCTCCGGACAAACCCGCAAGTGTTCAGTCTCACGCACAAAAAGACAGACAAGACAGATAGCGAACTCTTGTGCATCAAGAGGACCACACCAACAAACCCCGGTTAGCATCTGATGATGGTTGACCGCCCGAGTTCTGGTCTCTACACGCACAAACATCACTCACACTATTCTATTACAAATATTACAAGTCAGGGAATTGGGCTGGCTAGACAAACTGGCCTGGCTTTACGGGGCTTTTTCAACTGAGATTGTTTTACTGGGTCTCTCGGTGAGAAATTGAGTACCTAGCAGTCCCCCCCCCCCCCTGTCATACTTTTCTTGCATACTGGACACTGCCACCATTCCTCCAGTCGCGCCCAGACACAGAACACGCGGTTTTTAGGCACTGGTTCTTTTCCTCCTCATTCCGTCGGCAATGAGACCGTCTCAGGGTTATGGAGTCGGTGTTTCGGGTATATGGTGCGCAATTCACAGCTTGATAACTCTCCTCCTGTATTCCAGTACCAGTACTCAAGTCACACCCACTCCAAGACCCATCAACCCAACCGATACAGGCCCCACATATGGGCAAGCACCCCAGGTTTGTTTGTTTGTTTGTTTTTTTTAAGTCCGAAGGTCACGACCTACTTTCATTTATAAAGGGATTCTCCAAGAATCTCCAAAAATATGTGTACTCTCAGAAACTTCCCCTGCCTCCGAAACGTCCAGATCCGGAGTTTAATGCGCTCCCTTCTGTCCGTTGGGAGTGGCGATCACGCATAGCCCTCGTGCAGTGCACAACAGTACTAGAATTGGGTTGGGCGCTTACTGCTTCCCGACAACCAATCGCCTCTCGCCTTATCTCTTGTGCATTCAGTAAATAAATAGGTTGTCACCAGTGTGTACCTTACTGACATGCTGACACCATGGACTGCTTTTATGTGAAGGAGTGTTCCTTCTATCTGTGGCCACTTTTGACCACCATTTTATTGGCATCCCCACGATGCCTTTATAGTATTGCGCGGACCTCAGAGAGAAGTGTCCAAGTAGTCGTTCAGCCCCTTCTCCCCTAATCAGGTATATAAACAACAAAGCGGCACCAGTCATCGTCTACGGCCATACCAATGTTGAAAATACCGGTTCTCGTCCGATCACCGAAGTCAAGTAACGTCGGGCGTGGTTACTACTTAGATGGTTGACCGCTTGGGAACACCACGTGTTGTAGACATTTTTATTTTATTTTTGTTGTGTCTTGTGTTTTTAGCCCTGTACAATTTTGTTGTTTTGGTACCCGCTTGTCTACTAGCACTGTAGACCTCCGGACAAATCTACAGTTTTTCAGTCTCCCAGTGAAACCGGCCACAACAACACAACACGTGTTGCTGGCCTTCTTGTGTTTTAATTGTCACCCCTTGAAATGTTGTGTTTTAAGTGAGACCCTGGGTTTCTAAGAACCATAGCCCTCCGGACAAACCCGCAAGTGTTCAGTCTCACGCACAAAAAGACAGACAAGACAGATGGCGAACTCTTGTGCATCAAGAGGACCACACCAACAAACCCCGGTTAGCATCTGATGATGGTTGACCGCCCGAGTTCTGGTCTCTACACGCACAAACATCACTCACACTATTCTATTACAAATATTACAAGTCAGGGAATTGGGCTGGCTAGACAAACTGGCCTGGCTTTACGGGGCTTTTTCAACTGAGATTGTTTTACTGGGTCTCTCGGTGAGAAATTGAGTACCTAGCAGTCCTTTCCCTGTCATACTTTTCTTGCATACTGGACACTGCCACCATTCCTCCAGTCGCGCCCAGACACAGAACACCTCGCGGTTTTTAGGCACTGGTTCTTTTCCTCCTCATTCCGCCGGCAATTGGGCCGTCTCAGGGTTATGGAGTCGGTGTTTCGGGTATATGGTGCGCAATTCACAGCTTGATAACTCTCCTCCTGTATTCCAGTACCAGTACTCAAGTCACACCCACTCCAAGACCCATCAACCCAACCGATACAGGCCCCGCACATAGGCAAGCAGTCCAGGTTTTTTTTTTTTTTTTTTAAATTTCGAAGGTCACGACCTACTTTCATTTATAAAGGGATTCTCCAAGAATCTCCAAAAATATTTGTACTCTCAGAAACTTCCCCTGCCTCCGAAACGCCCAGATCCGGAGTTTAACGCGCTCCCTTCTGTCCGTTGGGAGTGGCGATCACGCATAGCCCTCGTGCAGTGCACAAGAGTACTAGAATTGGGTTGGGCGCTTACTGCTTCCCGACAACCAATCGCCTCTCGCCTTATCTCTTGTGCATTCAGTAAATAAATAGGTTGTCACCAGTGTGTACCTTACTGACATGCTGACACCATGGACTGCTTTTATGTGAAGGAGTGTTCCTTCTATCTGTGGCCACTTTTGACCACCATTTTATTGGCATCCCCACGATGCCTTTATAGTATTGCGTGGACCTCAGAGAGAAGTGTCCAAGTAGTCGTTCAACCCCTTCTTCCCTAATCAGGTATATACACAACAAAGAGGCACCAGTCATCGTCTACGGCCATACCACGTTGAAAATACCGGTTCTCGTCCGTTCACCGAAGTCAAGTAACGTCGGGCGTGATTACTACTTAGATGTTTGACCGCTTGGGAACACCACGTGTTGTAGACATTTTTATTTAATTTTTGCTGTGTCTTGTGTTTTTAGCCCTGTACAATTTTGTTGTTTTGGTACCCGCCTGTTTACTAGCACTGTAGACCTCCAGACAAATCTACAGGTTTTCAGTCTCCCAGTGAAACCCGCCACAACAACACAACACGTGTTGCTGGCCTTCTTATGTATTAATTGTCACCCCTTGAAATTTTGTGTTTTAAGTGAGACCCTGGGTTTCTAAGAACCATAGCCCTCCGGACAAACCCGCAAGTGTTCAGTCTCACGCACAAAAAGACAGACAAGACAGATAGCGAACTCTTGTGCATCAAGAGGACCAAACCAACAAACCCCGGTTGGCATCTGATGATGGTTGACCGCCCGAGTTCTGGTCTCTACACGCACAAACAACACTCACACTA
The DNA here is from genome assembly GCA_963921405.1 of Cepaea hortensis. NCBI lineage: Eukaryota > Metazoa > Mollusca > Gastropoda > Stylommatophora > Helicidae > Cepaea > Cepaea hortensis. The sequence goes on from OY992877.1 coordinate 221,204,295, forward strand.
TTCTATTACAAATATTACAAGTCGGGGAATTGGGCTGGCTAGACAAACTGGCCTGGCTTTACGGGGCTTTTTCAACTGAGCTTGTTTTACTGGGTCTCTCGGTGAGAAATTGAGTACCTAGCAGTCCTCCCCCTGTCATACTTTTCTTGCATACTGGACACTGCCACCATTCCTCCAGTCGCGCCCAGACACAGAACACGCGGTTTTTAGGCACTGGTTCATTTCCTCCTCATTCCGTCGGCAATTGGGCCGTCTCAGGGTTATGGAGTCGGTGTTTCGGGTATATGGTGCGCAATTCACAGCTTGATAACTCTCCTCCTGTATTCCAGTACCAGTACTCAAGTCACACCCACTCCAAGACCCAACAACCCAACCGATACAGGCCCCACACATAGGCAAGCACCCCAGGTATTTTTTTTTTTTTAAAGTCCGAAGGTCACGACCTACTTTCATTTATAAAGGGATTCTCCAAGAATCTCCAAAAATATTTGTACTCTCAGAAACTTCCCCTGCCTCCGAAACGCCCAGATCCGGAGTTTTACGCGCTCCCTTCTGTCCGTTGGGAGTGGCGATCACGCATAGCCCTCGTGCAGTGCACAACAGTACTAGAATTGGGTTGGGCGCTTACTGCTTCCCGACAACCAATCGCCTCTCGCCTTATCTCTTGTGCATTCAGTAAATAAATAGGTTGTCACCAGTGTGTACCTTACTGACATGCTGACACCATGGACTGCTTTTATGTGAAGGAGTGTTCCTTCTCTCTGTGGCCACTTTTGACCACCATTTTATTGGCATCCCCAGGATGCCTTTATAGTATTGCGCGGACCTCAGAGAGAAGTGTCCAAGTAGTCGTTCAGCCCCTTCTCCCCTAATCAGGTATATAAAATCAAAGCGGCACCAGTCATCGTCTACGGCAATACCACCTTGAAAATACCGGTTCTCGTCCGATCACCGAAGTCAAGTAACGTCGGGCGTGGTTACTACTTAGACGGGTGACCGCTTGGGAACACCACGTGTTGTAGACATTTTCATTTTATTTTTGTTGTGTCTTGTGTTTTTAGCCCTGTACAATTTTGTTGTTTTGGTACCCGCCTGTCTACTAGCACTGTAGACCTTCGGACAAATCTACAGGTTTTCAGTCTCCCAGTGAAACCCGCCACAACAACACAACACGTGTTGCTGGCCTTCTTATGTTTTAATTGTCACCCCTTGAAATTTCGTGTTTTAAGTGAGACCCTGGGTTTCTAAGAACCATAGCCCTCCGGACAAACCCGCAAGTGTTCAGTCTCACGCACAAAAAGACAGACAAGACAGATAGCGAACTCTTGTGCATCAAGAGGACCACACCAACAAACCCCGGATGGCATCTGATGATGGTTGACCGCCCGAGTTCTGGTCTCTACACGCACAAACAGCACTCACACTATTCTATTACAAATATTACAAGTCGGGGAATTGGGCTGGCTAGACAAACTGGCCTGGCTTTACGGGGCTTTTTCAACTGAGCTTGTTTTACTGGGTCTCTCGGTGAGAAATTGAGTACCTAGCAGTCCTCCCCCTGTCATACTTTTCTTGCATACTGGACACTGCCACCATTCCTCCAGTCGCGCCCAGACACAGAACACGCGGTTTTTAGGCACTGGTTCTTTTCCTCCTCATTCCGCCGGCAATTGGGCCGTCTCAGGGTTATGGAGTCGGTGTTTCGGGTATATGGTGCGCAATTCACAGCTTGATAACTCTCCTCCTGTATTCCAGTACCAGTACTCAAGTCACACCCACTCCAAGACCCATCAACCTAACCGATACAGGCCCCACACATGGGCAAGCACCCAAGGTTTTTTTTTTTTTTTTTTTTAAGTCCGAAGGTCACGACCTACTTTCATTTATAAAGGGATTCTCCAAGAATCTCCAAAAATATTTGTACTCTCAGAAACTTCCCCTGCCTCCGAAACGCCCAGATCCGGAGTTTAACGCGCTCCCTTCTGTCCGTTGGGAGTGGCGATCACGCATAGCCCTCGTGCAGTGCACAACAGTACTAGAATTGGGTTGGGCGCTTACTGCTTCCCGACAACCAATCGCCTCTCGCCTTATCTCTTGTGCATTCAGTAAATAAATAGGTTGTCACCAGTGTGTACCTTACTGACATGCTGACACCATGGACTGCTTTTATGTGAAGGAGTGTTCCTTCTATCTGTGGCCACTTTTGACCACCATTTTATTGGCATCCCCACGATGCCTTTATAGTATTGCGTGGACCTCAGAGAGAAGTGTCCAAGTAGTCGTTCAGCCCCTTCTCCCCTAATCAGGTATATAAAATCAAAGCGGCACCAGTCATCGTCTACGGCAATACCACGTTGAAAATACCGGTTCTCGTCCGATCACCGAAGTCAAGTAACGTCGGGCGTGGTTACTACTTAGACGGGTGACCGCTTGGGAACACCACGTGTTGTAGACATTTTCATTTTATTTTTGTTGTGTCTTGTGTTTTTAGCCCTGTACAATTTTGTTGTTTTGGTACCCGCCTGTCTACTAGCACTGTAGACCTCCGGACAAATCTACAGGTTTTCAGTCTCCCAGTGAAACCCGCCACAACAACACAACACGTGTTGCTGGCCTTCTTATGTTTTAATTGTCACCCCTTGAAATTTTGTGTTTTAAGTGAGACCCTGGGTTTCTAAGAACCATAGCCCTCCGGACAAACCCGCAAGTGTTCAGTCTCACGCACAAAAAGACAGACAAGACAGATAGCGAACTCTTGTGCATCAAGAGGACTACACCAACAAACCCCGGTTGGCATCTGATGATGGTTGACCGCCCGAGTTCTGGTCTCTACACGCACAAACAGCACTCACACTATTCTATTACAAATATTACAAGTCGGGGAATTGGGCTGGCTAGACAAACTGGCCTGGCTTTACGGGGCTTTTTCAACTGAGCTTGTTTTACTGGGTCTCTCGGTGAGAAATTGAGTACCTAGCAGACGTCCCACTGTCATACTTTTCTTGCATACTGGACACTGCCACCATTCCTCCAGTCGCGCCCAGACACAGAACACGCGGTTTTTAGGCACTGGTTCTTTTCCTCCTCATTCCGCCGGCAATTGGGCCGTCTCAGGGTTATGGAGTCGGTGTTTCGGGTATATGGTGCGCAATTCACAGCTTGATAACTCTCCTCCTGTATTCCAGTACCAGTACTCAAGTCACACCCACTCCAAGACACAACAACCCAACCGATACAGGCCCCACACATAGGCAAGCACACCAGGTATTTTTTTTTTTTAAGTCCGAAGTTCACGACCTACTTTCATTTATAAAGGGATTCTCCAAGAATCTCCAAAAATATTTGTACTCTCAGAAACTTCCCCTGCCTCCGAAACGGTCAGATCCGGAGTTTAACGCGCTCCCTTCTGTCCGTTGGGAGTGGCGATCACGCATAGCCCTCGTGCAGTGCACAACAGTACTAGAATTGGGTTGGGCGCTTACTGCTTCCCGACAACCAATCGCCTCTCGCCTTATCTCTTGTGCATTCAGTAAATAAATAGGTTGTCACCAGTGTGTACCTTACTGACATGCTGACACCATGGACTGCTTTTATGTGAAGGAGTGTTCCTTCTATCTGTGGCCACTTTTGACCACCATTTTATTGGCATCCCCACGATGCCTTTATAGTATTGCGTGGACCTCAGAGAGAAGTGTCCAAGTAGTCGTTCAACCCCTTCTTCCCTAATCAGGTATATACACAACAAAGAGGCACCAGTCATCGTCTACGGCCATACCACGTTGAAAATACCGGTTCTCGTCCGTTCACCGAAGTCAAGTAACGTCGGGCGTGATTACTACTTAGATGGTTGACCGCTTGGGAACACCACGTGTTGTAGACATTTTTATTTAATTTTTGCTGTGTCTTGTGTTTTTAGCCCTGTACAATTTTGTTGTTTTGGTACCCGCCTGTTTACTAGCACTGTAGACCTCCAGACAAATCTACACGTTTTCAGTCTCCCAGTGAAACCCGCCACAACAACACAACACGTGTTGCTGGCCTTCTTATGTTTTAATTGTCATCCCTTGAAATTTTGTGTTTTAAGTGAGACCCTGGGTTTCTAAGAACCATAGCCCTCCGGACAAACCCGCAAGTGTTCAGTCTCACGCACAAAAAGACAGACAAGACAGATAGCGAACTCTTGTGCATCAAGAGGACCAAACCAACAAACCCCGGTTGGCATCTGATGATGGTTGACCGCCCGAGTTCTGGTCTCTACACGCACAAACAACACTCACACTATTCTATTACAAATATTACAAGTCGGGGAATTGGGCTGGCTAGACAAACTGGCCTGGCTTTACGGGGCTTTTTCAACTGAGCTTGTTTTACTGGGTCTCTCGGTGAGAAATTGAGTACCTAGCAGTCCTCCCCCTGTCATACTTTTCTTGCATACTGGACACTGCCACCATTCCTCCAGTCGCGCCCAGACTCAGAACACGCGGTTTTTAGGCACTGGTTCTTTTCCTCCTCATTCCGTCGGCAATTGGGCCGTCTCAGGGTTATGGAGTCGGTGTTTCGGGTATATGGTGCGCAATTCACAGCTTGATAACTCTCCTCCTGTATTCCAGTACCAGTACTCAAGTCACACCCACTCCAAGACCCAACAACCCAACCGATACAGGCCCCACACATAGGCAAGCACCCCAGGTATTTTTTTTTTTTAAAGTCCGAAGGTCACGACCTACTTTCATTTATAAAGGGATTCTCCAAGAATCTCCAAAAATATTTGTACTCTCAGAAACTTCCCCTGCCTCCGAAACGCCCAGATCCGGAGTTTTACGCGCTCCCTTCTGTCCGTTGGGAGTGGCGATCACGCATAGCCCTCGTGCAGTGCACAACAGTACTAGAATTGGGTTGGGCGCTTACTGCTTCCCGACAACCAATCGCCTCTCGCCTTATCTCTTGTGCATTCAGTAAATAAATAGGTTGTCACCAGTGTGTACCTTACTGACATGCTGACACCATGGACTTCTTTTATGTGAAGGAGTGTTCCTTCTCTCTGTGGCCACTTTTGACCACCATTTTATTGGCATCCCCAGGATGCCTTTATAGTATTGCGCGGACCTCAGAGAGAAGTGTCCAAGTAGTCGTTCGGCCCCTTCTCCCCTAATCAGGTATATAAAATCAAAGCGGCACCAGTCATCGTCTACGGCAATACCACGTTGAAAATACCGGTTCTCGTCCGATCACCGAAGTCAAGTAACGTCGGGCGTGGTTACTACTTAGACGGGTGACCGCTTGGGAACACCACGTGTTGTAGACATTTTCATTTTATTTTTGTTGTGTCTTGTGTTTTTAGCCCTGTACAATTTTGTTGTTTTGGTACCCGCCTGTCTACTAGCACTGTAGACCTCCGGACAAATCTACAGGTTTTCAGTCTCCCAGTGAAACCCGCCACAACAACACAACACGTGTTGCTGGCCTTCTTATGTTTTAATTGTCACCCCTTGAAATTTTGTGTTTTAAGTGAGACCCTGGGTTTCTAAGAACCATAGCCCTCCGGACAAACCCGCAAGTGTTCAGTCTCACGCACAAAAAGACAGACAAGACAGATAGCGAACTCTTGTGCATCAAGAGGACTACACCAACAAACCCCGGTTGGCATCTGATGATGGTTGACCGCCCGAGTTCTGGTCTCTACACGCACAAACAGCACTCACACTATTCTATTACAAATATTACAAGTCGGGGAATTGGGCTGGCTAGACAAACTGGCCTGGCTTTACGGGGCTTTTTCAACTGAGCTTGTTTTACTGGGTCTCTCGGTGAGAAATTGAGTACCTAGCAGACGTCCCACTGTCATACTTTTCTTGCATACTGGACACTGCCACCATTCCTCCAGTCGCGCCCAGACACAGAACACGCGGTTTTTAGGCACTGGTTCTTTTCCTCCTCATTCCGCCGGCAATTGGGCCGTCTCAGGGTTATGGAGTCGGTGTTTCGGGTATATGGTGCGCAATTCACAGCTTGATAACTCTCCTCCTGTATTCCAGTACCAGTACTCAAGTCACACCCACTCCAAGACACAACAACCTAACCGATACAGGCCCCACACATGGGCAAGCACCCAAGTTTTTTTTTTTTTTTTTTTTTAAGTCCGAAGGTCACGACCTACTTTCATTTATAAAGGGATTCTCCAAGAATCTCCAAAAATATTTGTACTCTCAGAAACTTCCCCTGCCTCCGAAACGCCCAGATCCGGAGTTTAACGCGCTCCCTTCTGTCCGTTGGGAGTGGCGATCACGCATAGCCCTCGTGCAGTGCACAACAGTACTAGAATTGGGTTGGGCGCTTACTGCTTCCCGACAACCAATCGCCTCTCGCCTTATCTCTTGTGCATTCAGTAAATAAATAGGTTGTCACCAGTGTGTACCTTACTGACATGCTGACACCATGGACTGCTTTTATGTGAAGGAGTGTTCCTTCTATCTGTGGCCACTTTTGACCACCATTTTATTGGCATCCCCACGATGCCTTTATAGTATTGCGTGGACCTCAGAGAGAAGTGTCCAAGTAGTCGTTCAACCCCTTCTTCCCTAATCAGGTATATACACAACAAAGCGGCACCAGTCATCGTCTACGGCCATACCACGTTGAAAATACCGGTTCTCGTCCGTTCACCGAAGTCAAGTAACGTCGGGCGTGATTACTACTTAGATGGTTGACCGCTTGGGAACACCACGTGTTGTAGACATTTTTATTTAATTTTTGCTGTGTCTTGTGTTTTTAGCCCTGTACAATTTTGTTGTTTTGGTACCCGCCTGTTTACTAGCACTGTAGACCTCCAGACAAATCTACACGTTTTCAGTCTCCCAGTGAAACCCGCCACAACAACACAACACGTGTTGCTGGCCTTCTTATGTTTTAATTGTCATCCCTTGAAATTTTGTGTTTTAAGTGAGACCCTGGGTTTCTAAGAACCATAGCCCTCCGGACAAACCCGCAAGTGTTCAGTCTCACGCACAAAAAGACAGACAAGACAGATAGCGAACTCTTGTGCATCAAGAGGACCAAACCAACAAACCCCGGTTGGCATCTGATGATGGTTGACCGCCCGAGTTCTGGTCTCTACACGCACAAACAACACTCACACTATTCTATTACAAATATTACAAGTCGGGGAATTGGGCTGGCTAGACAAACTGGCCTGGCTTTACGGGTGTTTTTCAACTGAGCTTGTTTTACTGGGTCTCTCGGTGAGAAATTGAGTACCTAGCAGTCCTCCCCCTGTCATACTTTTCTTGCATACTGGACACTGCCACCATTCCTCCAGTCGCGCCCAGACACAGAACACGCGGTTTTTAGGCACTGGTTCTTTTCCTCCTCATTCCGTCGGCAATTGGGCCGTCTCAGGGTTATGGAGTCGGTGTTTCGGGTATATGGTGCGCAATTCACAGCTTGATAACTCTCCTCCTGTATTCCAGTACCAGTACTCAAGTCACACCCACTCCAAGACCCAACAACCCAACCGATACAGGCCCCACACATAGGCAAGCACCCCAGGTATTTTTTTTTTAAAGTCCGAAGGTCACGACCTACTTTCATTTATAAAGGGATTCTCCAAGAATCTCAAAAAATATTTGTACTCTCAGAAACTTCCCCTGCCTCCGAAACGCCCAGATCCGGAGTTTTACGCGCTCCCTTCTGTCCGTTGGGAGTGGCGATCACGCATAGCCCTCGTGCAGTGCACAACAGTACTAGAATTGGGTTGGGCGCTTACTGCTTCCCGACAACCAATCGCCTCTCGCCTTATCTCTTGTGCATTCAGTAAATAAATAGGTTGTCACCAGTGTGTACCTTACTGACATGCTGACACCATGGACTGCTTTTATGTGAAGGAGTGTTCCTTCTCTCTGTGGCCACTTTTGACCACCATTTTATTGGCATCCCCAAGATGCCTTTATAGTATTGCGCGGACCTCAGAGAGAAGTGTCCAAGTAGTCGTTCAGCCCCTTCTCCCCTAATCAGGTATATAAAATCAAAGCGGCACCAGTCATCGTCTACGGCAATACCACGTTGAAAATACCGGTTCTCGTCCGATCACCGAAGTCAAGTAACGTCGGGCGTGGTTACTACTTAGACGGGTGACCGCTTGGGAACACCACGTGTTGTAGACATTTTCATTTTATTTTTGTTGTGTCTTGTGTTTTTAGCCCTGTACAATTTTGTTGTTTTGGTACCCGCCTGGCTACTAGCACTGTAGACCTCCGGACAAATCTACAGGTTTTCAGTCTCCCAGTGAAACCCGCCACAACAACACAACACGTGTTGCTGGCCTTCTTATGTATTAATTGTCACCCCTTGAAATTTTGTGTTTTAAGTGAGACCCTGGGTTTCTAAGAACCATAGCCCTACGGACAAACCCGCAAGTGTTCAGTCTCACGCACAAAAAGACAGACAAGACAGATAGCGAACTCTTGTGCATCAAGAGGACCACACCAACAAACCCCGGTTAGCATCTGATGATGGTTGACCGCCCGAGTTCTGGTCTCTACACGCACAAACAGCACTCACACTATTCTATTACAAATATTACAAGTCGAGGAATTGGGCTGGCTAGACAAACTGGCCTGGCTTTACGGGGCTTTTTCAACTGAGCTTGTTTTACTGGGTCTCTCGGTGAGAAATTGAGTACCTAGCAGTCCTCCCCCTGTCATACTTTTCTTGCATACTGGACACTGCCACCATTCCTCCAGTCGCGCCCAGACACAGAACACGCGGTTTTTAGGCACTGGTTCTTTTCCTCCTCATTCCGCCGGCAATTTGGCCGTCTCAGGGTTATGGAGTCGGTGTTTCGGGTATATGGTGCGCAATTCACAGCTTGATAACTCTCCTCCTGTATTACAGTACCAGTACTCAAGTCACACCCACTCCAAGACCCAACAACCCAACCGATACAGGCCCCACACATAGGCAAGCACCCCAGGTATTTTTTTTTTTTTTTTTAAAGTCCGAAGGTCACGACCTACTTTCATTTATAAAGGGATTCTCCAAGAATCTCCAAAAATATTTGTACTCTCAGAAACTTCCCCTGCCTCCGAAACGCCCAGATCCGGAGTTTAACGCGCTCCCTTCTGTCCGTTGGGAGTGGCGATCACGCATAGCCCTCGTGCAGTGCACAACAGTACTAGAATTGGGTTGGGCGCTTACTGCTTCCCGACAACCAATCGCCTCTCGCCTTATCTCTTGTGCATTCAGTAAATAAATAGGTTGTCACCAGTGTGTACCTTACTGACATGCTGACACCATGGACTGCTTTTATGTGAAGGAGTGTTCCTTCTCTCTGTGGCCACTTTTGACCACCATTTTATTGGCATCCCAGGATGCCTTTATAGTATTGCGCGGACCTCAGAGAGAAGTGTCCAAGTAGTCGTTCAGCCCCTTCTCCCCTAATCAGGTATATAAAATCAAAGCGGCACCAGTCATCGTCTACGGCAATACCACGTTGAAAATACCGGTTCTCGTCCGATCACCGAAGTCAAGTAACGTCGGGCGTGGTTACTACTTAGATGGGTGAACGCTTGGGAACACCACGTGTTGTAGACATTTTCATTTTATTTTTGTTGTGTCTTGTGTTTTTAGCCCTGTACAATTTTGTTGTTTTGGTACCCGCCTGTCTACTAGCACTGTAGACCTCCGGACAAATCTACAGGTTTTAAGTCTCCCAGTGAAACCCGCCACAACAACACAACACGTGTTGCTGGCCTTCTTATGTTTTAATTGTCACCCCTTGAAATTTTGTGTTTTAAGTGAGACCCTGGGTTTCTAAGAACCATTGCCCTCCGAACAAACCCGCAAGTGTTCATTCTCACGCACAAAAAGACAGACAAGACAGATAGCGAACTCTTGTGCATCAAGAGGACCACACCAACAAACCCCGGTTAGCATCTGATGATGGTTGACCGCCCGAGTTCTGGTCTCTACACGCACAAACAGCACTCACACTATTCTATTACAAATATTACAAGTCGGGGAATTGGGCTGGCTAGACAAACTGGCCTGGCTTTACGGAGCTTTTTCAACTGAGCTTGTTTTACTGGGTCTCTCGTTGAGAAATTTAGTACCTAGCAGACCTCCCCCTGTCATACTTTTCTTGCATACTGGACACTGCCACCATTCCTCCAGTCGCGCCCAGACACAGAACACGTGGTTGTTAGGCACTGGTTCTTTTCCTCGTCATTCCGCCGGCAATTGGGCCGTCTCAGGGTTATGGAGTCGGTGTTTCGGGTATATGGTGCGCAATTCACAGCTTGATAACTCTCCTCCTGTATTCCAGTACCAGTACTCAAGTCACACCCACTCCAAGACCCAACAACCCAACCGATACAGGCCCCACACATAGGCAAGCACACCAGGTATTTTTTTTTTTTTAAATCCGAAGGTCACGACCTACTTTCATTTATAAAGGGATTCTCCAAGAATCTCCAAAAATATTTGTACTCTCAGAAAATTCCCCTGCCTCCGAAACGCTCAGATCCGGAGTTTAACGCGCTCCCTTCTGTCCGTTGGGAGTGGCGATCACGCATAGCCCTCGTGCAGTGCACAACAGTACTAGAATTGGGTTGGGCGCTTACTGCTTCCCGACAACCAATCGCCTCTCGCCTTATCTCTTGTGCATTCAGTAAATAAATAGGTTGTCACCAGTGTGTACCTTACTGACATGCTGACACCATGGACTGCTTTTATGTGAAGGAGTGTTCCTTCTCTCTGTAGCCACTTTTGACCACCATTTTATTGGAATCCCCACGATGCCTTTATAGTATTGCGCGGACCTCAGAGAGAAGTGTCCAAGTAGTCGTTCAGCCCCTTCTCCCCTAATCAGGTATATAAACAACAAAGCGGCACCAGTCATCGTCTACGGCAATACCACGTTGAAAATACCGGTTCTGTCCGACCACCGAAGTCAAGTAACGTCGGGCGTGGTTACTACTTAGATGGTTGACCGCTTGGGAACACCAAGTGTTGTAGACATTTTTATTTTATTTTTGTTGTGTCTTGTGTTTTTAGCCCTGTACAATTTTGTTGTTTTGGTACCCGCCTGTCTACTAGCACTGTAGACCTCCGGACAAATCTACAGATTTTCAGTCTCCCAGTGAAACCCGCCACAACAACACAACACGTGTTGCTGGCCTTCTTATGTTTTAATTGTCACCCCTTGAAATTTTGTGTTTTAAGTGAGACCCTGGGTTTCTAAGAACCATAGCCCTCCGGACAAACCCGCAAGTGTTCAGTCTCATGCACAAAAAGACAGACAAGACAGATAGCGAACTCTTGTGCATCAAGAGGACCACACCAACAAACCCCGGTTGGCATCTGATGATGGTTGACTGCCCGAATTCTGGTCTCTACACGCACAAACAGCACTCACACTATTCTATTACAAATATTACAAGTCGGGGAATTGGGCTGGCTAGACAAACTGGCCTAGCTTTACGGGGCTTTTTCAACTGAGCTTGTTTTACTGGGTCTCTCGGTGAGAAATTGAGTACCTAGCAGTCCTCCCCCTGTCATACTTTTCTTGCATACTGGACACTGCCACCATTCCTCCAGTCGCGCCCAGACACAGAACACGCGGGTTTTAGGCATTGGTTCTTTTCCTCCTCATTCCGCCGGCAATTGGGCCGTCTCATGGTTATGGAGTCGGTGTTTCGGGTATATGGTGCACAATTCACAGCTTGATAACTCTCCTCCTGTATTCCAGTACCAGTACTCAAGTCACACCCACTCCAAGACCCATCAACCCAACCGATAAAGGCCTCACACATAGGCAAGCACCCCAGGTATTTTTTTTTTTTAAGTCCGAAGGTCACGACCTACTTTCATTTATAAAGGGATTCTCCAAGAATCTCCAAAAATATTTGTACTCTCAGAAACTTCCCCTGCCTCCGAAACGCCCAGATCCGGAGTTTAACGCGCTCCCTTCTGTCCGTTGGGAGTGGCGATCACGCATAGCCCTCGTGCAGTGCACAACAGTACTAGAATTGGGTTGGGCGCTTACTGTTTCCAGACAACCAATCGCCTCTCGCCTTATCTCTTGTGCATTCAGTAAATAAATAGGTTGTCACCTGTGTGTACCTTACTGACATGCTGACACCATGGACTGCTTTTATGTGAAGGAGTGTTCCTTCTCTCTGTGGCCACTTTTGACCACCATTTTATTGGCATCCCTACGATGCCTTTATAGTATTGCGCGGACGTCAGAGAGAAGTGTCCAAGTAGTCGTTCAGCCCCTTCTCCCCTAATCAGGTATATAAAAACAAAGGGGCACCATTCATCGTCTACGGCAATACCACCTTGAAAATACCGGTTCTCGTCCGATCACCGAAGTCAAGTAACGTCGGGCGTGGTTACTACTTAGATGGGTGACCGCTTGGGAACACCACGTGTTGTAGACATTTTCATTTTATTTTTGTTGTGTCTTGTGTTTTTAGCCCTGTACAATTTTGTTGTTTTGGTACCCGCCTGTCTACTAGCACTGTAGACCTCCGAACAAATCTACAGGTTTTCAGTCTCCCAGTGAAACCCGCCACAACAACACAACACGTGTTGCTGGCCTTCTTATGTTTTAATTGTCACCCCTTGAAATTTTGTGTTTTAAGTGAGACCCTGGGTTTCTAAGAACCATAGCCCTCCGGACAAACCCGCAAGTGTTCAGTCTCACGCACAAAAAGACAGACAAGACAGATAGCGAACTCTTGTGCATCAAGAGGACCACACCAACAAACCCCGGTTGTCATCTGATGATGGTTGACCGCCCGAGTTCTGGTCTCTACACGCACAAACAGCACTCACACTATTCTATGACAAATATTACAAGTCGGGAATTGGACTGGCTAGACAAACTGGCCTGGCTTTACGGGGCTTTTTCAACTGAGCTTGTTTTACTGGGTCTCTCGGTGAGAAATTGAGTACCTAGCAGTCCTCCCCCTGTCATACTTTTCTTGCATACTGGACACTGCCACCATTCCTCCAGTCGCGCCCAGACACAGAACACGCGGTTTTTAGGCACTGGTTCTTTTCCTCCTCATTCCGCCGGAAATTGGGCCGTCTAAGGGTTATGGAGTCGGTGTTTCGGGTATATGGTGCGCAATTCACAGCTTGATAACTCTCCTCCTGTATTCCAGTACCAGTACTCAAGTCACACCCACTCCAAGACCCATCAACCCAAGCGATACAGGCCCCACACATAGGCAAGCTCCCCAGGTATTTTTTCTTTTTTAAGTCCGAAGGTAACGACCTACTTTCATTTATAAAGGGATTCTCCAAGAATCTCCAAAAATATTTGTACTCTCAGAAACTTCCCCTGCCTCCGAAACGCCCAGATCCGGAGTTTAACGCGCTCCCTTCTGTCCGTTGGGAGTGGCGATCACGCATAGCCCTCGTGCAGTGCACAACAGTACTAGAATTGGGTTGGGCGCTTACTGCTTTCCGACAACCAATCGCCTCTCGCCTTATCTCTTGTGCATTCAGTAAATAAATAGGTTTCACCAGTGTGTACTTTACTGACATGCTGACACCATGGACTGCTTTTATGTGAAGGAGTGTTCCTTCTCTCTGTGGCCAGTTTTGACCACCATTTTATTGGCATCCCCACGATGCCTTTATAGTATTGCGCGGACCTCAGAGAGAAGTGTCCAAGTAGTCGTTCAGCCCCTTCTCCCCTAATCAGGTATATAAAAACAAAGCGGCACCATTCATCGTCTACGGCAATACCAAGTTGAATATACCGGTTCTCGTCCGATCACCGAAGTCAAGTAACGTCGGGCGTGGTTACTACTTAGATGGGTGACCGCTTGGGAACACCACGTGTTGTAGACATTTTCATTTTATTTTTGTTGTGTCTTGTGTTTTTAGCCCTGTACAATTTTGTTGTTTTGGTACCCGCCTGTCTACTAGCAATGTAGACCTCCGGACAAATCTACAGGTTTTCAGTCTCCCAGTGAAACCCGCCACAACAACACAACACGTGTTGCTGGCCTTCTTATGTTTTAATTGTCACCCCTTGAAATTTTGTGTTTTAAGTGAGACCCTGGGTTTCAAAGAACCATAGCCCTCCGGACAAACCCGCAAGTGTTCAGTCTCACGCACAAAAAGACAGACAAGACAGATAGCGAACTCTTGTGCATCAAGAGGACCACACCAACAAACCCCGGTTGGCATCTGATGATAGTTGCATGCCCGAGTTCTGGTCTCTAAACGCACAAACAGCACTCACACTATTCTATTACAAATATTACAAGTCGGGGAATTGGGCTGGCTAGACAAACTGGCCTGGCTTTACGGGGCTTTTTCAACTGAGCTTGTTTTACTGGGTCTCTCGGTGAGAAATTGAGTACCTAGTAGTCCTCCCCCTGTCATACTTTTCTTGCATACTGGACACTGCCACCATTCCTCCAGTCGCGCCCAGACACAGAACACGCGGTTTTTAGGCACTGGTTCTTTTCCTCCTCATTCCGCCGACAATTGGGCAGTCTCAGGGTTATGGAGTCGGTGTTTCGGGTATATGGTGCGCAATTCACAGCTTGATATCTCTCCTCCTGTATTCTAGTACCAGTACTCAAGTCACACCCACGCCAAGACCCATCAACCCAACCGATACAGGCCCCACACATAGGCAAGCACCACAGGTATTTTTTTTTTTAAAGTCCGAAGGTCACGACCTACTTTCATTTATAAAGGGATTCTCCAAGAATCTCCAAAAATATTTGTACTCTCAGAAATTTCCCCTGCCTCCGAAACGCCCAGATCCGGAGTTTAACGCGCTCCCTTCTGTCCGTTGGGAGTGGCGATCACGCATAGGCCTCGTGCAGTGCACAACAGTACTAGAATTGGGTTGGGCGCGTACTGCTTCCCGACAACCAATCGCCTCTCGCCTTATCTCTTGTGCATTCAGTAAATAAATAGGTTTCACCAGTGTGTACTTTACTGACATGCTGACACCATGGACTGCATTTATGTGAAGGAGTGTTCCTTCTCTCTGTGGCCACTTTTGACCACCATTTTATTGGCATCCCCACGATGCCTTTATAGTATTGCGCGGACCTCAGAGAGAAGTGTCCAAGTAGTCGTTCAGCCCCTTCTCCCCTAATCAGGTATATAAAAACAAAGCGGCACCATTCATCGTCTACGGCAATACCAAGTTGAATATACCGGTTCTCGTCCGATCACCGAAGTCAAGTAACGTCGGGCGTGGTTACTACTTAGATGGGTGACCGCTTGGGAACACCACGTGTTGTAGACATTTTCATTTTATTTTTGTTGTGTCTTGTGTTTTTAGCCCTGTACAATTTTGTTGTTTTGGTACCCGCCTGTCTACTAGCAATGTAGACCTCCGGACAAATCTACAGGTTTTCAGTCTCCCAGTGAAACCCGCCACAACAACACAACACGTGTTGCTGGCCTTCTTATGTTTTAATTGTCACCCCTTGAAATTTTGTGTTTGAAGTGAGACCCTGGGTTTCAAAGAACCATAGCCCTCCGGACAAACCCGCAAGTGTTCAGTCTCACGCACAAAAAGACAGACAAGACAGATAGCGAACTCTTGTGCATCAAGAGGACCACACCAACAAACCCCGGTTGGCATCTGATGATAGTTGCATGCCCGAGTTCTGGTCTCTAAACGCACAAACAGCACTCACACTATTCTATTACAAATATTACAAGTCGGGGAATTGGGCTGGCTAGACAAACTGGCCTGGCTTTACGGGGCTTTTTCAACTGAGCTTGTTTTACTGGGTCTCTCGGTGAGAAATTGAGTACCTAGTAGTCCTCCCCCTGTCATACTTTTCTTGCATACTGGACACTGCCACCATTCCTCCAGTCGCGCCCAGACACAGAACACGCGGTTTTTAGGCACTGGTTCTTTTCCTCCTCATTCCGCCGACAATTGGGCAGTCTCAGGGTTATGGAGTCGGTGTTTCGGGTATATGGTGCGCAATTCACAGCTTGATATCTCTCCTCCTGTATTCTAGTACCAGGACTCAAGTCACACCCACGCCAAGACCCATCAACCCAACCGATACAGGCCCCACACATAGGCAAGCACCACAGGTATTTTTTTTTTAAAGTCCGAAGGTCACGACCTACTTTCATTTATAAAGGGATTCTCCAAGAATCTCCAAAAATATTTGTACTCTCAGAAATTTCCCCTGCCTCCGAAACGCCCAGATCCGGAGTTTAACGCGCTCCCTTCTGTCCGTTGGGAGTGGCGATCACGCATAGGCCTCGTGCAGTGCACAACAGTACTAGAATTGGGTTGGGCGCGTACTGCTTCCCGACAACCAATCGCCTCTCGCCTTATCTCTTGTGCATTCAGTTTCACTGGAAGACTGAAAACCTGTAGATTTGTCCGGGGGTCTACAGTGCTAGTAGAGAGGCGGGTACCAAAACAACAAAATTGTACAGGGCTAAAAACACAAGATACAACAAAAATAAAATGAAAATGTCTACAACACGTGGTGTTCCCAAGCGGTCACCCATCTAAGTAGTAACCACGCCCGACGTTACTTGACTTCGGTGATCGGACGAGAACCGGTATTTTCAACGTGGTATGACCGTAGACGATGACTGGTGCCGCTTTGTTTTTATATACCTGATTAGGGGAGAAGGGGCTGAACGACTACTTGGACACTTCTCTCTGAGGTCCGCGCAATACTATAAAGGCATCGTGGGGATGCCAATAAAATGGTGGTCAAAAGTGGAAACAGATAGAAGGAACACTCCTTCACATAAAAGCAGTCCATGGTGTCAGCATTTCAGTAAGGTACACACTGGTGACATCCTATTTATTTACTGAATGCACAAGAGATAAGGCGAGAGGCGATTGGTTGTCGGGAAGCAGTAAGCGCCCAACCCAATTCTAGTACTGTTGTGCACTGCACGAGGGCTATGTGTGATCGCCACTCCCAACGGACAGAAGGGAGCGCGTTAAACTCCGGATCTGGGCGTTTCGGAGGCAGGGGAAGTTTCTGAGCGTACAAATATTTTTGGAGATTCTTGGAGAATCCCTTTATAAATGAAAGTAGGTCGTGACCTTCGGACTTAAAAAAAATAAATACCTGGGGTGCTTGCCTATGTGTGGGGCCTGTATCGGTTGGGTTGATGGGTCTTGGAGTGGGTGTGACTTGAGTACTGGTACTGGAATACAGGAGGAGAGTTATCAAGCTGTGAATTGCGCCCCATATACCCGAAACACCGACTCCATAACCCTGAGACGGCCCAATTGCCGGCGGGATGAGGAGGAAAAGAACCAGTGCCTAAAAACAGCGTGTTCTGTGTCTGGGCGCGACTGGAGGAATGGTGGCAGTGTCCAGTATGCAAGAAAAGTATGACAGGGGGAGGACTGCTAGGTACTCAATTTCTCACCGAGAGACCCAGTAAAACAAGCTCAGTTGAAAAAGTCCCGTAAAGCCAGGCCAGTTTGTTTAGCCAGCCCAATTCCCCGACTTGTAATATTTGTAATAGAATAGTGTAAGTGCTGTTTGTGCGTGTAGAGACCAGAACTCGGGCAGTCAACCATCATCAGATGCCAACCGGGGTTTGTTGGTGTGGTCCTCTTGATGCACAAGAGTTCGCTATCTGTCTTGTCTGTCTTTTTGTGCGTGAGACTGAACACTTGCGGGTTTGTCCGGAGGGCTATGGTTCTTAGAAACCCAGGGTCTCACTTAAAACACAAAATTTCAAGGGTTGACAATTAAAACATAAGAAGGCCAGCAACACGTGTTGTGTTGTTGTGGCGGGTTTCACTGGGAGACTGAAAACCTGTAGATTTGTGTCCGGAGGTCTACAGTGCTAGTAGACAGGCGGGTACCAAAACAACAAAATTGTACAGGGCTAAAAACACAAGACACAACAAAAATAAAATGAAAATGTCTACAACACGTGGTGTTCCCAAGCGGTCACCCATCTAAGTAGTAACCACGCCCGACGTTACTTGACTTCGGTGATCGGACGAGAACCGGTATTTTCAACGTGGTATTGCCGTAGACGATGAATGGTGCCGCTTTGTTTTTATATACCTAATTATGGGAGAAGGGGCTGAACGACTACTTGGACACTTCTCCCTGAGGTCCGCGCAATACTATAAAGGCATCGTGGGGATGCCAATAAAATGGTGGTCAAAAGTGGCCACAGAGAGAAGGAACACTCCTTCACATAAAAGCAGTCCATGGTGTCAGCATGTCAGTAAGGTACACACTGGTGACAACCTATTTATTTACTGAATGCACAAGAGATAAGGCGAGATGCGATTGGTTGTCGGGAAGCAGTAAGCGCCCAACCCAATTCTAGTACTGTTGTGCACTGCACGAGGGCTATGCGTGATCGCCACTCCTGTGACGGGATGAGTCTGGATCACTATGCAAACACCACCACTACTACGTTAGTGGAATTCCTAATTTACATTCTGGACTCAGTACGGCAGCTAAATTACTAATAATGACGTCATATTGGCGACGCAGACATTTGCTGCACTAAAACTACACACTGTACTATTGAGGGCAGCACGTATTTTCACGTCATCTATTCAAATGATGTCACAAGGGAAATCCCCTGTCTTCAACCCTTATTAATATCAAGTCTAATGACTGGGGATATAGGTCCGTCACTCCCTAGCAACGGGAATACGGCGATATGCTATTAGTACGGCTGCACCGGAAATTGTGACTAACAACTTCCGTCCGGTTCACAACGACCATAGCTGCTGTGCTAAGCAGACCTTACCTGAAGTGGGCTGCCATATCCAACTCCATCCTTGGTAGATTATACCAAAACCTATCTTAAGTGCTGCACTAAGACTGGGGGTGAGTGTAATAACACAATATTTACGATTATAGTAAGGAGTGTGTACACATTTATATTCTGATATTGGGAAAACACAAAACTTTCCCGACCATGTATATTTATGAAACGTGGTATTTGAAAGGGGAGACATTGAGAGAAAACATGTGAGGCCTAGATATATTTATAGATAAAAATATATAGATATAATGTATAAACCTTACTGATTATTTTCATAGGCATTTTGTGAATGTATTTGCGTGTATATTTTGGTGAAAATATGATAACATGATTTTGCCATGTGGGCAGAAGTAGAAGAGACATGTGGAACATGATTCTCACATGCCAGCAATATTACTAGGCGATTTATATTCAAACATAAATTTGCTTACCCCTGATTCACCGCCATGCCGAACTACATGACACTGACGGTCATAAGTTCAAAGCAAATACCATGTGGTGAGGAATCAGAATTTGGTGAGTAACTAACTCAACAAGGGATAACTGAGACATCCTAATGTCCAATGTCTGGAATATCTCAGCCCCCTTGCTTGCCTGCTGGCCTTCTTCTTATCTTTTAGCTCGTATATTCTGTGGGGTATACCTCACGACTTCATGGCGACACTTGATTGCTTTATGCCTAATGACTGATGTGGGATTAGGTTGAATTATTGTTGGCCCTTCCTAAGCTATCTAGGGAACCATCCTGGCTGCCCAGGACTTCCTCACTATGGTGTTAAGGAATGCACCAGTAATTATTGCATATGAGTCACTTCAAGTTTCACAACCATGTACATTTTGTAATGCCTTTTTCAAACAAAGATTTGTCTACATGTTCTACTCCAATGGACCATGTGGTCTTAGAATGTGTCCACTTCTGGACCCTTTTTCACCTTGTATCACCATGTCATACAATGTATAGCCAAGCTAATAGGAGTTATTGGCCCTTTGCTTTTGATACAGAAAAGCAGAGAGGAATTATGTTTTGTTCCTGTTCTGCATCTGACACATACACAACAGAAACACACCACCAGCCCTCAGACACATTGCTATTGTCAAGACACTAAGAAGTCTGCAACTGTTTGTTTGATTTAAGGAGCCTCGCTGCTGATACTGCTGAAGCCTAACTGGTCCGGTTACCGAAACTTACAGCCACAAACTAGTGGAGACGGAACCTGGAATCCGGAGGAGCATCGTACACCTGTCGAATGCCAGGGTCGACTCCAAGACATAATTCAAACGAAAGCCAGCACTATTCCGAAACCAGATCAGATTATCTCAGGTGACTCTGTGTCTACATGTGGTCTGAGTGTGTCACTGTCTGGATGGTGTGAATGATGATATGCTATCTAGCTAAGCATCAGAAAACTATTTTTTTTTGTACCTGTAACAAATTATATTGTCCTCGTTCACCAGTTGAACCACAATTTTCATTTTCTCTTTTATTATTAAAGAGTATTATTGTTTTATACTTTCACCAACGTACTCCACTCGTGATCATTTTGAACGCAAGGTGTGCGCGTGAGTGCGTGAAAGTATTTAAAACAGGGGGCTCCATCAATTGACGAAGGATCACCGACAGATAAACTAGACATTCGTGTTAGGGCTTCCTACATACACGAGTGTTCTTCACCTTCTGCCTTTGTCTACCAAGTGAATCCCAGTCTCTCCTATCGGGACCATCCCTTTAGACATTCTGATAACGAGCCATACTTTCTAGAGACTGTCGGCAAACTCTTGGATAGGGATTTCTGTCTGTTTCAATAGAAATACCCTAACGGTCGGTGACAACTGGGGGCTCGTCCGGGATCTACCCAGCTAATTAGAAATATTTCTAATAAATTGTGTTACTTGGTACAAATGTTTTTCCCTCTCATCTCAGTAAAGGGTAGAGTAGTTTAGGAAACTCTGTAATTAGTTGTTTCCATTCGATTGAGAGAGTGAAAGTGTGGTTTGTATCATTGTTTGTACTAACCATTTTTGTGTATGTACTAATAAGATTTGTAAATTATTGCAATTGTATTAGTATAACTTGAATTGGGAAGTAGTATAATATTGATATAGAAATTGTAGTCCACTGATCACTCACCCTCTCAGTCAAAACTCAGTCATGAGTTCATCAGCAGATTTGCATGCAGCAGCGGTAGATATAGGGTTATCGGGGCCCGAAGCAGCAAAATATGTCCATGATATGGAGAGGGAGGTAAGGAAAGAAGACAGGAAAGATAAAATACATAGGCATGAACTCGAGCTTAAGAAACTGGAAGCAGCAACAGAACTTAAGAAAATCGAGGCTGAGAAACAACTTAGGCAGTTACAGGAAAACGATAAAATCCGACAGCACGAGTTGAGGATGAAAGAGCTAGAAAACCAAGCTCTATCAGCAACCTGTTCTAACGCCAGCTGTCCGGCACCCAGCATTGAAACCCAGCTACATTCGACTTCTCATGTGGGTCCTATGAGTTTTCCTTTGATGCCGTTCGAGGAAACACAGGAACAATTGGATAGTTACCTTCAGAAATTCGAGAAATTAGCTGAGTCATTTGGGTTGGCTAGGGAACACTGGAACTTGAAGCTTTCTCAGGCACTGAGGGGACAAGCGTATGTAGTCTTTCAGGGACTACCTCCAGGCCATGAACATTCTTATGAAAGTTTGAAATCGACTTTATTGAAGAGATATGATGTTAACCTCAGCTGCTTATCAGCGGAAATTCCGAACCGCAAGACGTCTGAAGGGTGAGTCATTCTCACAATTGTCCGCTCGTCTGCAGAGTTATCTCTGTAAATGGGAGACATTGGGAGAGTATGAACACTCCTATGCGGGCTTGCGGGAGATGGTTTTGTGTGAGCAGCTGAGGAACTGTATGTCGAAGCCGATGGAAACTTTCATCGTTGAACAAGGGGCACAAACACTGGGGGAAATGATAGTCTTGGCTGAAAGATATCTGACTGCCCATGGGGACTCGGTCCCAACGCAACCTCCCCAACCTCAACAGAACCCACCTCCAACCAATCAGGGACAAACCCATAGCAATATACCAGCAAACCAGAGGCAACCCCAGCAGCAGCATAATAAAAAACAAACCACATCTGGGGCTAGAAAACCATACTGCACGAATTGTCATAATAATTCCCACAGTACGGCAGACTGCAAGCGCATAGCAAAACCCCAGATTGCGGCTTGCTTCTCGATAGGGAAGAAAACCACTACACTACCACCGCCTCCCGAAATGTGAGGACATCGAGTGGTAGAGAAGATCAATGTCAATGGACAGTTGGTCGAGCGTCTGCATGATACGGGTTTAACGTATGATGCCATAATAGCATCGCACTTAGTAAAACCTGGTCAGTTGACGCAAAACATGGTTGAAGTTATGGGCGCGACAAGAAGTTCGCCTACCCTAACTTTACCAATAGCCCAAGTGTTAGTTAACTCTAGATTTGTAAAGGGAACTATATCGGCAGCAGTGATGACTGATCCTATCTATGACATGATACTGGGAAGTAAATATGTTTATTTAGGGGAACCATCCACTCCCACGATAGTAGGGAGTGCACTGACCCATGTCCCAACTCTAACACCTGGCTGTAACCAACTTGCTAGTGCTAGGAAGACTCCCCAGAGAGGGAAATGTTTTTCCTCTAAACGTTCGCTAGCGGTAGGGGACAAAGTGTTACTCTTAAGATCTAGGGGGACTAATAAGGAGACTGAGTGGCAAGGACCATTCCCCATAATGGAGAAAGTGTCCAACACCAAATATAAAATCTTCATGAAAGGTAAGATGAAAATCTACCACATTAAATTGCTCCGCAAATATTATGACAGAGCAAAAGAACGACCAGTACATCTAGTAGATCTAAATGTTGTTCAGAAAGTAGGGAGGAGGGAAGAACCTCTTAGCTTTCCATACCCACCTCTGAATGGATCCTCACTAAACTTATCTGGAGAAACACCAGGTCATACCAAGGTACCAAGCCAGCCCCGGAGTCGAAAGAAGTCTAATAGATCCTTCTCTAGAGGGGAACAATTGGTTCAGATATAAACTATGGGGAGAATGCATAGTCGATCTAGGCTCATCCACCCTAAAAGTTCGCTGAGCCGTACTTTTCTCTAGGGGCGGCATATGTGACGGGATGAGTCTGGATCACTATGCAAACACCACCACTACTACGTTAGTGGAATTCCTAATTTACATTCTGGACTCAGTACGGCAGCTAAATTACTAATAATGACGTCATATTGGCGACGCAGACATTTGCTGCACTAAAACTACACACTGTACTATTGAGGGCAGCACGTATTTTCACGTCATCTATTCAAATGATGTCACAAGGGAAATCCCCTGTCTTCAACCCTTATTAATATCAAGTCTAATGACTGGGGATATAGGTCCGTCACTCCCTAGCAACGGGAATACGGCGATATGCTATTAGTACGGCTGCACCGGAAATTGTGACTAACAACTTCCGTCTGGTTCACAATGACCATAGCTGCTGTGCTAAGCAGACCTTACCTGAAGTGGGCTGCCATATCCAACTCCATCCTTGGTAGATTATACCAAAACCTATCTTAAGTGCTGCACAAAGACTGGGGGTGAGTGTAATAACACAATAGTTACGATTATAGTAAGGAGTGTGTACACATTTATATTCTGATATTGGGAAAACACAAAACTTTCCCGACCATGTATATTTATGAAACGTGGTATTTGAAAGGGGAGACATTGAGAGAAAACATGTGAGGCCTAGATATATTTATAGATAAAAATATATAGATATAATGTATAAACCTTACTGATTATTTTCATAGGCATTTTGTGAATGTATTTGCGTGTATATTTTGGTGAAAATATGATAACATGATTTTGCCATGTGGGCAGAAGTAGAAGAGACATGTGGAACATGATTCTCACATGCCAGCAATATTACTAGGCGATTTATATTCAAACATAAATTTGCTTACCCCTGATTCACCGCCATGCCGAACTACATGACACTGACGGTCATAAGTTCAAAGCAAATACCATGTGGTGAGGAATCAGAATTTGGGGAGTAACTAACTCAACAATGGATAACTGAGACATCCTAAAGCCCAATGCCTGGAATATCTCAGCCCCCTTGCTTGCCTGCTGGCCTTCTTCTTATCTTTTAGCTCGTATATTCTGTGGGGTATACCTCACGACTTCATGGCGACACTTGATTGCTTTATGCCTAATGACTGATGTGGGATTAGGTTGAATTATTGTTGGCCCTTCCAAAGCTATCTAGGGAACCATCCTGGCTGCCCAGGACTTCCTCACTATGGTGTTAAGGAATGCACCAGTAATTATTGCATATGAGTCACTTCAAGTTTCACAACCATGTACATTTTGTAATGCCTTTTTCAAACAAAGATTTGTCTACATGTTCTACTCCAATGGACCATGTGGTCTTAGAATGTGTCCACTTCTGGACCCTTTTTCACCTTGTATCACCATGTCATACAATGTATAGCCAAGCTAATAGGAGTTATTGGCCCTTTGCTTTTGATACAGAATAGCAGAGAGGAATTATGTTTTGTTCATGTTCTGCATCTGACACATACACAACAGACACACACCACCAGCACTCAGACACATTGCTATTGTCAAGACACTAAGAAGTCTGCAACTGTTTGTTTGATTTAAGGAGCCTCGCTGCTGATACTGCTGAAGCCTAACTGGTCCGGTTACTGAAACTTACAGCCACAAACTAGTGGAGACGGAACCTGGAATCCGGAGGAGCATCGTACACCTGTCGAATGCCAGGGTCGACTCCAAGACATAATCCAAACGAAAGCCAGCACTATTCCGAAACGAGATCAGATTATCTCAGGTGACTCTGTGTCTACATGTGGTCTGAGTGTGTCACTGTCTGGATGGTGTAAATGATGATATGCTATCTAGCTAAGCATCAGAAAACTATTTTTTTGTACCTGTAACAAATTCTATTGTCCTCGTTCACCAGTTAAACCACAATTTTCATTTTCTCTTTTATTATTAAAGAGTATTATTGTTTTATACTTTCACCAACGTACTCCACTCGTGATCATTTTGAACGCAAGGTGTGCGCGTGAGTGCGTGAAAGTATTTAAAACAGGGGGCTCCATCAATTGACGAAGGATCACCGACAGATAAACTAGACATTCGTGTTAGGGCTTCCTACATACACGAGTGTTCTTAACCTTCTGCCTTTGTCTACCAAGTGAATCCCAGTCTCTCCTATCGGGAACATCCCTTTAGACATTCTGATAATGAAAATTTAACACACAATTTCAAGGGCTGACAATTAAAATATAAGAAGGCCAGCAACTCGTGTTGTGTTGTTGTGGCTGGTTTCACGGGGAGACTGAAAACCTGTAGATTTGTCCGGATGTCTACAGTGCTAGTAGACAGGCGGGTACCAAAACAACAAAATTGTACAGGGCTAAAAACACAAGACACAACAAAAATAAAATGAAAATGTCTACAACACGTGGTGTTCCCAAGCGGTCAACCATCTAAGTAGTAACCACGCCCGACGTTACTTGACTTCGGTGATCGGACGAGAACCGGTATTTTCAACGTGTTATGGCCGTAGACGATGACTGGTGCCGCTTTGTTGTTTATATACCTGATTAGGGCAGAAGGGGCTGAACGGCTACTTGGACACTTCTCTCTGAGGTCCGCGCAATACTATAAAGGCATCGTGGGGATGCCAATAAAATGGTGGTCAAAAGTGGCCACAGATAGAATGAACACTCCTTCACATAAAAGCAGTCCATGGTTTCAGCATGTCAGTAAGGTACACACTGGTGACAACCTATTTATTTACTGAATGCACAAGAGATAAGGCGAGAGGCGATTGGTTGTCGGGAAGCAGTAAGCGCCCAACCCAATTCTAGTACTGTTGTGCACTGCACGAGGGCTATGTGTGATCGCCACTCCCAACGGACAGAAGGGAGCGCGTTAAACTCCGGATCTGGGCGTTTCGGAGGCAGGGGAAGTTTCTGAGAGTACAAATATTTTTGGAGATTCTTGGAGAATCCCTTTATAAATGAAAGTAGGTCGTGACCTTCGGACTTAAAAAAAAACAAAAAAAAAACAACAACCCTTGGGTACTTGCCTATGTGTGGGGCCTGTATCGGTTGGGTTGATGGGTCTTGGAGTGGGTGTGACTTGAGTACTGGTACTGGAATACAGGAGGAGAGTTATCAAGCTGTGAATTGCGCACCATATACCCGAAACATCGACTCCATAACCCTGAGACGGCCCAATTGCCGGCGTAATGAGGAGGAAAAGAACCAGTGCCTAAAAACCGCGTGTTCTGTGTCTGGGCGCGAATGGAGGAATGGTGGCAGTGTCCAGTATACAAGAAAAGTATGACAGGGGGAGGACTGCTAGGTACTCAATTTCTCACCGTGAGACCCAGTAAAAGAAGCTCAGTTGAAAAAGCCCCGTAAAGCCAGGCCAGTTTGTCTAGCCAGCCCAATTCCCCGACTTGTAATATTTGTAATAGAATAGTGTGAGTGCTGTTTGTGCGTGTAGAGCCCAGAACTCGGGCGGTCAACCATCATCAGATGCTAACCGGGGTTTGTTGGTGTGGTCCTCTTGATGCACAAGAGTTCGCTATCTGTCTTGTCTGTCTTTTCTTTTTGTGCGTGAGACTGAACACTTGCGGGTTTGTCCGGAGGGCTATGGTTCTTAGAAATCCAGGGTCTCACTTAAAACACAAAATTTCAAGGGGTGACAATTAAAACATAAGAAGGCCAGCAACACGTTGTGTTGTTGTGGCGGGTTTCACAGGGAGACTGAAAATCTGTAGATTTGTCCGGAGGTCTAAAGTGCTAGTAGACAGGCGGGTACCAAATCAACAAAATTGTACAGGGCTAAAAACACAAGACACAACAAAAATGAAATAAAAATGTCTACAACACGTTGTGTTCCCAAGCGGTCACCCATCTAAGTAGTAACCACGCCCGACGTTACTTGACTTCGGTGATCGGACGAGAACCGGTATTTTCAACGTGGTATGGCCTTAGACGATGACTGGTGCCGCTTTGTTGTTTATATACCTGATTAGGGGAGAAGGGGCTGAACGACTACTTGGACACTTCTCTCTGAGGTCCGCGCAATACTATAAAGGCATCGTGGGGATGCCAATAAAATGGTGGTCAAAAGTGGCCACAGATAGAATGAACACTCCTTCACATAAAAGCAGTCCATGGTTTCAGCATGTCAGTAAGGTACACACTGGTGACAACCTATTTATTTACTGAATGCACAAGAGATAAGGCGAGAGGCGATTGGTTGTCGGGAAGCAGTAAGCGCCCAACCCAATTCTAGTACTGTTGTGCACTGCACGAGGGCTATGTGTGATCGCCACTCCCAACGGACAGAAGGGAGCGCGTTAAACTCCGGATCTGGGCGTTTCGGAGGCAGGGGAAGTTTCTGAGAGTACAAATATTTTTGGAGATTCTTGGAGAATCCCTTTATAAATGAAAGTAGGTCGTGACCTTCGGACTTAAAAAAAAACAAAAAAAACAACAACCCTTGGGTACTTGCCTATGTGTGGGGCCTGTATCGGTTGGGTTGATGGGTCTTGGAGTGGGTGTGACTTGAGTACTGGTACTGGAATACAGGAGGAGAGTTATCAAGCTGTGAATTGCGCACCATATACCCGAAACATCGACTCCATAACCCTGAGACGGCCCAATTGCCGGCGTAATGAGGAGGAAAAGAACCAGTGCCTAAAAACCGCGTGTTCTGTGTCTGGGCGCGAATGGAGGAATGGTGGCAGTGTCCAGTATACAAGAAAAGTATGACAGGGGGAGGACTGCTAGGTACTCAATTTCTCACCGTGAGACCCAGTAAAAGAAGCTCAGTTGAAAAAGCCCCGTAAAGCCAGGCCAGTTTGTCTAGCCAGCCCAATTCCCCGACTTGTAATATTTGTAATAGAATAGTGTGAGTGCTGTTTGTGCGTGTAGAGCCCAGAACTCGGGCGGTCAACCATCATCAGATGCTAACCGGGGTTTGTTGGTGTGGTCCTCTTGATGCACAAGAGTTCGCTATCTGTCTTGTCTGTCTTTTCTTTTTGTGCGTGAGACTGAACACTTGCGGGTTTGTCCGGAGGGCTATGGTTCTTAGAAACCCAGGGTCTCACTTAAAACACAAAATTTCAAGGGGTGACAATTAAAACATAAGAAGGCCAGCAACACGTTGTGTTGTTGTGGCGGGTTTCACAGGGAGACTGAAAATCTGTAGATTTGTCCGGAGGTCTAAAGTGCTAGTAGACAGGCGGGTACCAAATCAACAAAATTGTACAGGGCTAAAAACACAAGACACAACAAAAATGAAATAAAAATGTCTACAACACGTTGTGTTCCCAAGCGGTCACCCATCTAAGTAGTAACCACGCCCGACGTTACTTGACTTCGGTGATCGGACGAGAACCGGTATTTTCAACGTGGTATGGCCTTAGACGATGACTGGTGCCGCTTTGTTGTTTATATACCTGATTAGGGGAGAAGGGGCTGAACGACTACTTGGACACTTCTCTCTGAGGTCCGCGCAATACTATAAAGGCATCGTGGAGATGCCAATAAAATGGTGGTCAAAAGTGGCCACAGATAGAAGGAACACTCCTTCACATAAAAGCAGTCCATCGTTTCAGCATTTCAGTAAGGTACACACTGGTGACAACCTATTTATTTACTGAATGCACAAGAGATAAGGCGAGAGGCGATTGGTTGTCGGGAAGCAGTAAGCGCCCAACCCAATTCTAGTACTGTTGTGCACTGCACGAGGGCTATGTGTGATCGCCACTCCCAGCGGACAGAAGGGAGCGCGTTAAACTCCGGATCTGGGCGTTTCGGAGGCAGGGGAAGTTTCTGAGAGTACAAATATTTTTGGAGATTCTTGGAGAATCCCTTTATAAATGAAAGTAGGTCGTGACCTTCGGACTTAAAAAAAAAAAAAAAACCTGGGGTGCTTGCCTATGTGTGGGGCCTGTATCGGTTGGGTTGATGGGTCTTGGAGTGGGTGTGACTTGACTACTGGTACTGGAATACAGGAGGAGAGTTATCAAGCTGTGAATTGCGCACCATATACCCGAAACACCGACTCCATAACCCTGAGACGGCCCAATTGCCGGCGGAATGAAGAGGAAAAGAACCAGTGCCTAAAAACCGCGTGTTCTGTGTCTGGGCGCGACTGGAGGAATGGTGGCAGTGTCCAGTATGCAAGAAAAGTATGGCAGGGGGAGGACTGCTAGGTACTCAATTTCTCACCGAGAGACCCAGTAAAACAAGCTCAGTTGAAAAAGCCCCGTAAAGCCAGGCCAGTTTGTCTAGCCAGCCCAATTCCCCGACTTGTAATATTTGTAATAGAATAGTGTGAGTGCTGTTTGTGCGTGTAGAGACCAGAACTCGGGCGGTCAACCATCATCAGATGCTAACCGGGGTTTGTTGGTGTGGTCCTCTTGGTGCACAAGAGTTCGCTATCTGTCTTGTCTGTCTTTTCTTTTTGTGCGTGAGACTGAACACTTGCGGGTTTGTCCGGAGGGCTATGGTTCTTAGAAACCCAGGGTCTCACTTAAAACACAAAATTTCAAGGGGTGACAATTAAAACATAAGAAGGCCAGCAACACGTTGTGTTGTTGTGGCGGGTTTCACTGGGAGACTGAAAATCTGTAGATTTGTCCGGAGGTCTACAGTGCTAGTAGACAGGCGGGTACCAAAACAACAAAATTGTACAGGGCTAAAAACACAAGACACAACAAAAATGAAATAAAAATGTCTACAACACTTGGTGTTCCCAAGCGGTCACCCATCTAAGTAGTAACCACGCCCGACGTTACTTGGCTTCGGTGATCGGACGAGAACCGGTATTTTCAACGTGGTATGGCCGTAGACGATGACTGGTGCCGCTTTGTTGTTTATATACCTGATTAGGAGAGAAGGGGCTGAACGACTACTTGGACACTTCTCTCTGAGGTCCGCGCAATACTATAAAGGCATCGTGGGGATGCCAATAAAATGGTGGTCAAAAGTGGCCACAGATAGAAGGAACACTCCTTCACATAAAAGCAGTCCATGGTGTCAGCATGTCAGTAAGGTACACACTGGTGACAACCTATTTATTTACTGAATGCACAAGAGATAAGGCGAGAGGCGGTTGGTTGTCGGGAAGCAGTAAGCGCCCAACCCAATTCTAGTACTGTTGTGCACTGCACGAGGGCTATGCGTGATCGCCACTCCCAACGGACAGAAGGGAGCGCGTTAAACTCCGGATCTGGGCGTTTCGGAGGCAGGGGAAGTTTCTGAGAGTACAAATATTTTTGGAGATTCTTGGAGAATCCCTTTATAAATGAAAGTAGGTCGTGACCTTCGGACGTAAAAAAAAAAAAAAAAAACCCTGGGGTGCTTGCCAATGTGTGGGGCCTGTATCGGTTGGGTTGATGGGTCTTGGAGTGGGTGTGACTTGACTACTGGTACTGGAATACAGTAGGAGAGTTATCAAGCTGTGAATTGCGCACCATATACCCGAAACACCGACTCCATAACCCTGAGACGGCCCAATTGCCGGCGGAATGAGGAGGAAAAGAACCAGTGCCTAAAAACCGCGTGTTCTGTGTCTGGGCGCGACTGGAGGAATGGTGGCAGTGTCCAGTATGCAAGAAAAGTATGACAGGGGGAGGACTGCTAGGTACTCAATTTCTCACCGAGAGACCCAGTAAAACAAGCTCAGTTGAAAAAGCCCCGTAAAGCCAGGCCAGTTTGTCTAGCCAGCCCAATTCCCCGACTTGTAATATTTGTAATAGAATAGTGTGAGTGCTGTTTGTGCGTGTAGAGACCAGAACTCGGGCGGTCAACCATCATCAGATGCTAACCGGGGTTTGTTGGTGTGGTCCTCTTGATGCACAAGAGTTCGCTATCTGTCTTGTCTGTCTTTTCTTTTTGTGCGTGAGACTGAACACTTGCGGGTTTGTCCGGAGGGCTATGGTTCTTAGAAACCCAGGGTCTCACTTAAAACACAAAATTTCAAGGGGTGACAATTAAAACATAAGAAGGCCAGCAACACGTTGTGTTGTTGTGGCGGGTTTCACTGGGAGACTGAAAATCTGTAGATTTGTCCGGAGGTCTACAGTGCTAGTAGACAGGCGGGTACCAAAACAACAAAATTGTACAGGGCTTAAAACACAAGACACAACAAAAATGAAATAAAAATGTCTACAACACGTTGTGTTCCCAAGCGGTCACCCATCTAAGTAGTAACCACGCCCGACGTTACGTGACTTCGGTGATCGGACGAGAACCGGTATTTTCAACGTGGTATGGCCGTAGACGATGACTGGTGCCGCTTTGTTGTTTATATACCTGATTAGGGGAGAAGGGGCTGAACGACTACTTGGACACTTCTCTCTGAGGTCCGCGCAATACTATAAAGGCATCGTGGGGATGCCAATAAAATGGTGGTCAAAAGTGGCCACAGATAGAAGGAACACTCCTTCACATAAAAGCAGTCCATGGTGTCAGCATGTCAGTAAGGTACACACTGGTGACAACCTATTTATTTACTGAATGCACAAGAGATAAGGCGAGAGGCGGTTGGTTGTCGGGAAGCAGTAAGCGCCCAACCCAATTCTAGTACTGTTGTGCACAGCACGAGGGCTATGCGTGATCGCCACTCCCAACCGACAGAAGGGAGCGCGTTAAACTCCGGATCTGGGCGTTTCGGAGGCAGGGGAAGTTTCTGAGAGTACAAATATTTTTGGAGATTCTTGGAGAATCCCTTTATAAATGAAAGTAGGTCGTGACCTTCGGACTTAAAAAAAAAAAAAAAAAAAACAACCTGGGGTGCTTGCCTATGTGTGGGGCCTGTATCGGTTGGGTTGATGGGTCTTGGAGTGGGTGTGACTTGACTACTGGTACTGGAATACAGGAGGAGAGTTATCAAGCTGTGAATTGCGCACCATATACCCGAAACACCGTCTCCATAACCCTGAGAGTGGGTGTGAGAGAGAACCCTGAGAGAACCCATGTGTGAGTGGGTGGAAGATGTGTGTGGGGTAGGGGTATTGTGATCGAGAGATGTTTGGTTGGGGGGGGGGGGTGTGGGTGCGTAGTGGAGGATGTATGCGTGAGTGAGTGTGTGTTGGTGGACGGGTAGGGAATGCGTGTGTGGGTGGGGAGAGGTGTGTGGTATGTTGGTTGGGGATATTGTGTGGGTGAGGTATGTGTGTGTGGGTGGGGGATTTTTGTGGTGTGTGAGTGCGGGTATGTGGGGTGGATGGGTAAGGGTATCTGTGTGGATGTGGGTGTGGGTGGGAATATTGTGTGGTATCTGGGTGGGGGATATGTGTGTGGTGTGTAAGTGGGGATGTGTTGGTGAGGGATATGTGTGTGTGTGGTGCGTGGGTTGGGAATAGTGCATGGTAGGAGGTGTATGTGATGTGCGGGTGGGGGATTGTGTGGTGGGGGATTAGGTTAAGGCATGTGTGGGTGGGTGGAAGTTGTATGTGTGGGTGGTGGGGTGTGTGTTAGTGGATTGGGGATGTATGGGTGGTTAGAGAGATGTGTGTGTGTGTGTGTGTGTGTGGGGTGGGGGTAGGGACATGTCAGTTGGTGGGGATGTGTGTGTATGGTTTGGGAATGTGTGAGTGGATGTGCGATGTGTGGGTTGGTGGGGGATTGTGTGCATGGGTGGGGAATATGTTGTCGATGGAGATGTGGCTGGGGGATGGGTGGTTTGAGGTGTGAGTGGGGAGAGGATGTGTGGGGTAGTATGTGTATGTGGATGGGCGTAGGATGTGTGGGTTGGTGGGGGAATGTTTGTGGGTGGCGAGTGTGTTTTGGTATGGGGATCAGGTGAGGGCAGTGTGTGTGGGTGGGGGATGTGCGGGAGGGGGATGGATCGGTTGGTGGGGTATGTATGTGTCCCTTTGTGTGCGTGTGTGTCGGCAGGTGGGGGTGTGTATGTGTCCCTTGGTGCGCGTGTGTGTGGGTAGGTGGGGGTGATGTGTGGGTGGGGTGATGTATGGATAGGTGGGAGATGGGCTTCATAACATGGTAATTAGCCTTGTTTATGTTTACAACATTCATTTCACAATGTTTATTTTATCTTCCTATGTAAATGTATAATGCTCTTGATGAACGAAAGACGAGTGATTGGAAGGGCCGAATGTAAGACGGGCCTGCGCGCCCAATTTGTGACCCTAATAAAGTTGATTTGATTTGATTTGAGACGGCCCAATTGCCGGCGGAATGAGGAGGAAAAGAACCAGTGCCTAAAAACCGCGTGTTCTGTGTCAGGGCGCGACTGGAGGAATGGTGGCAGTGTCCAGTATGCAAGAAAAGTATGACAGGGGGAGGACTGCTAGGTACTCAATTTCTCACCGAGAGACCCAGTAAAACAAGCTCAGTTGAAAAAGCCCCGTAAAGCCAGGCCAGTTTGTCTAGCCAGCCCAATTCCCCGACTTGTAATATTTGTAATAGAATAGTGTGAGTGCTGTTTGTGCGTGTAGAGACCAGAACTCGGGCGGTCAACCATCATCAGATGCTAACCGGGGTTTGTTGGTGTGGTCCTCTTGATGCACAAGAGTTCGCTATCTGTCTTGTCTGTCTTTTCTTTTTGTGCGTGAGACTGAACACTTGCGGGTTTGTCCGGAGGGCTATGGTTCTTAGAAACCCAGGGTCTCACTTAAAACACAAAATTTCAAGGGGTGACAATTAAAACATAAGAAGGCCAGCAACACGTTGTGTTGTTGTGGCGGGTTTCACTGGGAGACTGAAAATCTGTAGATTTGTCCGGAGGTCTACAGTGCTAGTAGACAGGCGGGTACCAAAACAACAAAATTGTACAGGGCTAAAAACACAAGACACAACAAAAATGAAATAAAAATGTCTACAACACGTTGTGTTCCCAAAGCGGTCACCCATCTAAGTAGTAACCACGCGCGACGTTACTTGACTTCGGTGATCGGACGAGAACCGGTATTTTCAACGTGGTATGGCCGTAGACGATGACTGGTGCCGCTTTGTTGTTTATATACCTGATTAGGGGAGAAGGGGCTGAACGACTACTTGGACACTTCTCTCTGAGGTCCGCGCAATACTATAAAGGCATCGTGGGGATGCCAATAAAATGGTGGTCAAAAGTGGCCACAGATAGAAGGAACACTCCTTCACATAAAAGCAGTCCATGGTGTCAGCATGTCAGTAAGGTACACACTGGTGACAACCTATTTATTTACTGAATGCACAAGAGATAAGGCGAGAGGCGGTTGGTTGTCGGGAAGCAGTAAGCGCCCAACCCAATTCTAGTACTGTTGTGCACTGCACGAGGGCTATGCGTGATCGCGACTCCCAACGGACAGAAGGGAGCGCGTTAAACTCCGGATCTGGGCGTTTCGGAGGCAGGGGAAGTTTCTGAGAGTACAAATATTTTTGGAGATTCTTGGAGAATCCCTTTATAAATGAAAGTAGGTCGTGACCTTCGGACTTAAAAAAAAAAAAAAAAAAAAAACCTGGGGTGCTTGCCTATGTGTGGGGCCTGTATCGGTTGGGTTGATGGGTCTTGGAGTGGGTGTGGCTTGAGTACTGGTATTGGAATACAGGAGGAGAGTAATCAAGCTGTGAATTGCGCACCATATACCCGAAACACCGACTCCATAACCCTGAGACGGCCCAACTGCCGGAGGAATGAAGAGGAAAAGAACCAGTGCCTAAAAACCGCGTGTTCTGTGTCTGGGCGCGACTGGAGGAATGGTGGCAGTGTACAGTATGCAGGAAAAGTATGACAGTTGGAGGACTGCTAGGTACTCAATTTCTAACCGAGAGACCAAGTAAAACAAGCTCAGTTGAAAAAGCCCCGTAAAGCCAGGCCAGTTTGTCTAGCCAGCCCAATTCCCCGACTTGTAATATTTGTAATAGAATAGTGTGGGTGCTGTTTGTGCGTGTAGAGACCAGAACTCGGGCGGTCAACCATCATCAGATGCTAACCGGGGTTTGTTGGTGTGGTCCTCTTGATGCACAAGAGTTCGCTATCTGTCTTGTCTGTCTTTTCTTTTTGTGCGTGAGACTGAACACTTGCGGGTTTGTCCGGAGGGCTATGGTTCTTAGAAACCCAGGGTCTCACTTAAAACACAACATTTCAAGGGGTGACAATTAAAACATAAGAAGGCCAGCAACACGTTGTGTTGTTGTGGCGGGTTTCACTGGGAGACTGAAAATCTGTAGATTTGTCCGGAGGTCTACAGTGCTAGTAGACAGGCGGGTACCAAAACAACAAAATTGTACAGGGCTAAAAACACAAGACACAACAAAAATGAAATAAAAATGTCTACAACACGTTGTGTTCCCAAGCGTTCACCCATCTAAGTAGTAACCACGCCCGACGTTACTTGACTTCGGTGATCGGACGAGAACCGGTATTTTCAACGTGGTATGGCCGTAGACGATGACTGGTGCCGCTTTGTTGTTTATATACCTGATTAGGGGAGAAGGGGCTGAACGACTACTTGGACACTTCTCTCTGAGGTCCGCGCAATACTATAAAGGCATCGTGGGGATGCCAATAAAATGGTGGTCAAAAGTGGCCACAGATAGAAGGAACACTCCTTCACATAAAAGCAGTCCATGGTGTCAGCATGTCAGTAAGGTACACACTGGTGACAACCTATTTATTTACTGAATGTACAAGAGATAAGGCGAGAGGCGGTTGGTTGTCGGGAAGCAGTAAGCGCCCAACCCAATTCTAGTATTGTTGTGCACTGCACGAGGTCTATGCGTGATCGCCACTCCCAACGGACAGAAGGGAGCGCGTTAAACTCCGGATCTGGGCGTTTCGGAGGCAGGGGAAGTTTCTGAGAGTACAAATATTTTTGGAGATTCTTGGAGAATCCCTTTATAAATGAAAGTAGGTCGTGACCTTCGGACTTAAAAAAAAAAAAAAAAAAACCTGGGGTGCTTGCCTATGTGTGGGGCCTGTATCGGTTGGGTTGATGGGTCTTGGAGTGGGTGTGGCTTGAGTACTGGTATTGGAATACAGGAGGAGAGTAATCAAGCTGTGAATTGCGCACCATATACCCGAAACACCGACTCCATAACCCTGAGACGGCCCAACTGCCGGAGGAATGAAGAGGAAAAGAACCAGTGCCTAAAAACCGCGTGTTCTGTGTCTGGGCGCGACTGGAGGAATGGTGGCAGTGTACAGTATGCAGGAAAAGTATGACAGTTGGAGGACTGCTAGGTACTCAATTTCTAACCGAGAGACCAAGTAAAACAAGCTCAGTTGAAAAAGCCCCGTAAAGCCAGGCCAGTTTGTCTAGCCAGCCCAATTCCCCGACTTGTAATATTTGTAATAGAATAGTGTGGGTGCTGTTTGTGCGTGTAGAGACCAGAACTCGGGCGGTCAACCATCATCAGATGCTAACCGGGGTTTGTTGGTGTGGTCCTCTTGATGCACAAGAGTTCGCTATCTGTCTTGTCTGTCTTTTCTTTTTGTGCGTGAGACTGAACACTTGCGGGTTTGTCCGGAGGGCTATGGTTCTTAGAAACCCAGGGTCTCACTTAAAACACAACATTTCAAGGGGTGACAATTAAAACATAAGAAGGCCAGCAACACGTTGTGTTGTTGTGGCGGGTTTCACTGGGAGACTGAAAATCTGTAGATTTGTCCGGAGGTCTACAGTGCTAGTAGACAGGCGGGTACCAAAACAACAAAATTGTACAGGGCTAAAAACACAAGACACAACAAAAATGAAATAAAAATGTCTACAACACGTTGTGTTCCCAAGCGTTCACCCATCTAAGTAGTAACCACGCCCGACGTTACTTGACTTCGGTGATCGGACGAGAACCGGTATTTTCAACGTGGTATGGCCGTAGACGATGACTGGTGCCGCTTTGTTGTTTATATACCTGATTAGGGGAGAAGGGGCTGAACGACTACTTGGACACTTCTCTCTGAGGTCCGCGCAATACTATAAAGGCATCGTGGGGATGCCAATAAAATGGTGGTCAAAAGTGGCCACAGATAGAAGGAACACTCCTTCACATAAAAGCAGTCCATGGTGTCAGCATGTCAGTAAGGTACACACTGGTGACAACCTATTTATTTACTGAATGTACAAGAGATAAGGCGAGAGGCGGTTGGTTGTCGGGAAGCAGTAAGCGCCCAACCCAATTCTAGTATTGTTGTGCACTGCACGAGGTCTATGCGTGATCGCCACTCCCAACGGACAGAAGGGAGCGCGTTAAACTCCGGATCTGGGCGTTTCGGAGGCAGGGGAAGTTTCTGAGAGTACAAATATTTTTGGAGATTCTTGGAGAATCCCTTTATAAATGAAAGTAGGTCGTGACCTTCGGACTTAAAAAAAAAAAAAACCTGGGGTGCTTGCCTATGTGTGGGGCCTGTATCGGTTGGGTTGATGGGTCTTGGAGTGGGTGTGACTTGAGTACTGGTACTGGAATACAGGAGGAGAGTTATCAAGCTGCGAATTGCGCACCATATACCCGAAACACCGACTCCATAACCTGAGACGGCCCAATTGCCGGCGGAATGAAGAGGAAAAGAACCAGTGACTAAAAACCGCGTGTTCTGTGTCTGGGCGCGACTGGAGGAATGGTGGCAGTGTCCAGTATGCAAGAAAAGTATGGCAGGGGGAGGACTGCTAGGTACTCAATTTCTCACCGAGAGACCCAGTAAAACAAGCTCAGTTGAAAAAGCCCCGTAAAGCCAGGCCAGTTTGTCTAGCCAGCCCAATTCCCCGACTTGTAATATTTGTAATAGAATAGTGTGAGTGCTGTTTGTGCGTGTAGAGACCAGAACTCGGGCGGTCAACCATCATCAGATGCTAACCGGGGTTTGTTGGTGTGGTCCTCTTGATGCACAAGAGTTCGCTATCTGTCTTGTCTGTCTTTTCTTTTTGTGCGTGAGACTGAACACTTGCGGGTTTGTCCGGAGGGCTATGGTTCTTAGAAACCCAGGGTCTCACTTAAAACACAAAATTTCAAGGGGTGACAATTAAAACATAAGAAGGCCAGCAACACGTTGTGTTGTTGTGGCGGGTTTCACTGGGAGACTGAAAATCTGTAGATTTGTCCGGAGGTCTACAGTGCTAGTAGACAGGCGGGTACCAAAACAACAAAATTGTACAGGGCTAAAAACACAAGATACAACAAAAATGAAATAAAAATGTCTACAACACGTTGTGTTCCCAAGCGGTCACCCATCTAAGTAGTAACCACGCCCGACGTTACTTGACTTCGGTGATCGGACGAGAACCGGTATTTTCAACGTGGTATGGCCGTAGACGATGACTGGTGCCGCTTTGTTGTTTATATACCTGATTAGGGGAGAAGGGGCTGAACGACTACTTGGACACTTCTCTCTGAGGTCCGCGCAATACTATAAAGGCATCGTGGGGATGCCAATAAAATGGTGGTCAAAAGTGGCCACAGATAGAAGTAACACTCCTTCACATAAAAGCAGTCCATGGTGTCAGCATGTCAGTAAGGTACACACTGGTGACAACCTATTTATTTACTGAATGCACAAGAGATAAGGCGAGAGGCGGTTGGTTGTCGGGAAGCAGTAAGCGCCCAACCCAATTCTAGTACTGTTGTGCACTGCACGAGGGCTATGCGTGATCGCCACTCCCAACGGACAGAAGGGAGCGCGTTAAACTCCGGATCTGGGCGTTTCGGAGGCAGGGGAAGTTTCTGAGAGTACAAATATTTTTGGAGATTCTTGGAGAATCCCTTTATTAATGAAAGTAGGTCGTCTTCTTCTTCTTTCGTTCGCTTGAAATATGTCTATATCTGCAATGTCGTCTCTTGCATGAATTGAACTGTTTTTTTTCAGTTCACACAGTGGTCCATAGAGTTTATCTTCCACCGTCGTCTCTCTAGGCCAGAAGGTTTGCCTAGATATGTTATATTTTGGGCAGTCTTGGAGTATGTGCTCTGCTGTCTGCGACGCCAATCCACATGTGCACATGGCTGTTTCACCAATCTTGAATTTTGTATACATGTGGTTGCGTAATCTATTGTGTCCTGTTCTGAGGCGCAGAATAATGACTTGTTCTGGTCTGTCCATAATGTGGTAGTCATCTTGAGCAGGTTTTGGTGGCTTTCTGACTGATTTGATCATTCTTTTCTTTTGGTGGTATGTAACGGGCACATCAGGCTGTTCCTCTTTGGCTCCTTCCTTAGCCAATTGATCAGCTCTGTCGTTTCCGGGTACTCCACAGTGGGATGGTATCCACTGTATGGTGACTTTATGCTGACTGCTAAGTTCAGAAAGTAGTGTCCTTAGTACTGGCAATTTCCCAGAGAGGAGCGCCTCGAGTACTGATTTTGCATCTGTTAGTAGCACCACAGGTTGTGTACCATTGCTGTTATTTAGTAATTTCTCTGTTGCTATCTTGATTGCCTCAATTTCGGCATCATAGTTATGGCAGTACTTTCCTGTCGGTACTCTGGCTGTGTCCCTAGTATTATTTGGGTATTCTATGTACACTCCCGCTCCTCCATTTCGAACAGCATTTTGTGCTGACCCATCTGTGTAGACTCGGATCCAGAGGTCCTGTGGGTATTCTTCATCAAGGAAGCTGAGAGTGGCTGTTCTGCGCTGCACACTGTTCTGTTCTTCCTTGTCAAATATTCCTCTCACTTTTGTCTGGATTTGTAATGATAGTCTATGCTCATCTTTCCATGGAGTTCGCTCTGGAATAGTTGTTAGGGGGATACCAACTGTGGGCAGATCAGTGGTTTCTCTGCAGAGTCGTTTGGCCTGGTGGATAAAACTACTTCTTTTCAACCGCCCCATAGCTAGGTTTTCAAATCTGTTCTTCATAGGGTGGCCTGGCAAGCTGAGGAACTTTTCTGCTTGTATTAGCGTTTTCGTATCTCTGCGCTCACTCAGTGCCTGTGTCCTCCCCATCTTCTCCATTTCCACTATAGGGGTTGATCTCATCCCTCCTGTGGTGACTCTAAGTGCTTGATTTTGCACCTTGTCCAGCTCTTGTAGTGTGGTATTTGATGCTGAACACCACGCAGTTGACCCATATTCCAGGTGTGGTCGTATGCTCTGTTGGTAAACTTTGCTAAGTATTTTCGTACTGGCTCCCCATGTGGTTCCACTTAGCTTTCTCAGGATGGCTATTTTCCTTCTGGCTTTTGCTACTGCTTTGTTGATGTGCTTTCTCCATGTCAGCTTGCCATCAAATGTTACTCCAAGGTATGTTGGTTCTTTATCTTCTCTTAGGGGTGTTCCATTTATCTGGATGATCCCTGCCTTTTGTTTTGGAGAGAGGGTAAATAGGGTGGTGCTGCACTTGTCAGTGTTTATGCTGACACACCATCTATTTGCCCATGCAGCAAATGTATCTACAGCTCTTTGTAGCAATCTGGTGGCCACTGATGCATATTCATTTGTGCTCCATAGAACCAGGTCATCGGCGTACATTGCCGCTTTAATTCCATGCGGTAGGTGAGCAACAAGATCATTGATGAAGATTAGAAAAAGTGTGGGGGACAAGACTCCGCCCTGGGGGACACCGTGACGCAGTAGTACTTTCTTGCTCTTGAGTCCGTCTATCTGTACTCGGGCTCTTCTGTTGTGCAAGTATGCTTTCACTCATTTGTACATTCTTCCATTGACTTTGCAGTTTCTCAGTTTCTTCATCAGACCTTCTTTCCAGACTTTGTCAAAGGCTTTCTTCAGATCTATCCATGCCGCAAGCACCAGCTTCTTCTCTTGGAATGCATCCTCAATTTCTTGAGAGAGGTAGGTTGTCTGATCTTCCGTAGAGTAGCACTGCCTAAAGCCAGCCTGCTGTGGCACAAGGATGTTTTTACTTTCAATGTACCACTGCAGTCTGTGATTGATGATGCGCTCCAGTGTTTTGCAGAGACAGCTGGTGAGGCTAATTGGTCTGTAGCTAGAGGCAATGGAACCATCTTTCCCTGATTTTAGGAGGGGTATCATGATTGCTTCTCTCCAGGCTTGTGGAACACTGCCTAAGGTCCAGCTGTTATTGAAGATCTGCAACAGCTTTGTTTTGGCCTCTGTTCCTAGGTTCCTGATCATTTCATTGGAGATACCATCAGCTCCTGGTGACTTTCTCATTTTCAGTTTTGATATGGCTAGCTCCAGTTCGCTGATTGTGATGGGTGCCTCCAGAACCTCATGTACTATTTCCTTCTGTCCTGTATGTTGTCGTTTCTCTCGAATCTCTTGTTGATTCTCTGGACTAATTTTGATATTGCTATCTTGTGCGAACGAGTCCGCAAAATGGTCAGCTGCTTGCTTTCTTGTTAAGATTTTTCCATCTTTATGTAGTGCAATTTTTGAGTTTCTCCCTGTGCCCTCGTCATTAAGCTGTTTTATTAGCTCCCACAATTTCCTTGTGTCTCTTTCAAAGTTCAGAGACTCCGTTTTCTCCTGCCAGCTTTTCCGTCTAGCCTGCAGCTTGGCCCTTTGAAATTTGGCTTTTGCATGCTGGAATTTATTGTGGTGCTCTTGGCTGGGTGTGGCCTCTGCTTGCTTTCTACACACTTCAACATCATTATGCAACTGTTCCAGTTCACTACTCCAGTAGGGTTTATATTGTTTACGGGCTCCTCTTGGTACTGTTTCTCGCGCTGCCTGTAGTATGCATTTCCCAAACTCTTCAACTGCTTTATTTATGTCTTTCTCAGTGTTCAGGTTTCTAACCAGTATGCTGGTGCGATGCTTGTACATTGCCCAGTCTGCTTTCTTGTAGTTCCACCTCGAGAGGGTGCTGCTTTCACTTACAAGCTCATTTTCTACGGTTAGAAAGACTGGCCGATGGTCACTGCCACCAAGTTGTTTCCCAACAGTTCGTGTAATGTTCCACTCCAGGTCTGGTGAATGAAAAGCCAGGTCAGGTGTAGTTGAAGAGTGCCATGATCTCGAGTAGAAAGTATGTGGGTCGGACGGCTTGTTAATCAACATGAATCTATTCTCATCTTGCCAGTCTTCCAGTCTCTCTCCTCTCTGGTCCATGTGATCATAGCCCCAGCTCTGCGAGTGGCTGTTGAAATCGCCACACACAATCATTTTTTCTTTTAGTGGTAGAGTGTCCAGTGCCTGTGGGCGGTCACTTGGACAGTAGTAATTGATCAGATGTAGATCTGTATTACCTGTCTTAAGTTTAAGTGTCTGATACTCAGCCCCTTCCATGTAGACTTTGATTTGGGAAGCCATGATGTTATTTCTTACAAGGGTCAGTATCCCACCTTTTCGCCTGTTCTTTCGGTCAGATCGGTAACACTGGTAGCCTCTGATTTTGAAGGCTATATTTTCATTGAGGTGAGTTTCTTGCAAGCAACATATGCTTACTTTCTCTTTGTCCAGGATGTTTTCTAATTCAACTTTTTTGTTGCTGACTCCCTCCGCATTCCAGTGCATTATTTTAAGTCTTAGTTTAGTATGGCCAGTCGTCCTATTCTCATGTCCCCTGGCTCCACAGGACATCTGAGAAGGACCTCCAGTAGTTGGGGTTGGACCCTTTCGAGACATAGGGCCCGGCACTGCACCTGCCTGGGGGTCCAAAGCAGGGCGAGCACCATAACGATTAGCAGTAGTCGACATATTCCATTTTGCGTGATTGCGTGGCATCCTGATTTCTGTGGTGCGCCTCTTGGCTGGTTGCCTCCGTCTTCAGCACCTTTCTTTGCTAGAGCAGACTGTGGTCTCACTCGAGTGTAGATGTGTAC
Organism: Cepaea hortensis; assembly: GCA_963921405.1. Lineage (NCBI taxonomy): Eukaryota > Metazoa > Mollusca > Gastropoda > Stylommatophora > Helicidae > Cepaea > Cepaea hortensis. Next base: position 221,246,857 of record OY992877.1, read on the forward strand.
GCGCGCACACGCCTGTCTGCGCATGCATGTCCGTGCATACACATCTAGAGTGACCTTCGGACTTAAAAAAAAAAAAAAAAAAAAAAAAAAAAACCTGGGGGGCTTGCCTATGTGTGGGGCCTGTATCGGTTTTGTTGATGGGTCTTGGAGTGGGTGTGACTTGACTACTGGTACTGGAATACAGGAGGAGAGTTATCAAGCTGTGAATTGCCCACCATATACCCGAAACACCGACTCCATAACCCTGAGACTTCCCAATTGCCGGCGGAATGATGAGGAAAAGAACCAGTGCCTAAAAACCGCGTGTTCTGTGTCTGGGCGCGACTGGAGGAATGGTGGCAGTGTCCAGTATGCAAGAAAAGTATGACAGGGGGAGGACTGCTAGGTACTCAATTTCTCACCGAGAGACCCAGTAAAACAAGCTCAGTTGAAAAAGCCCCGTAAAGCCAGGCCAGTTTGTCTAGCCAGCCCAATTCCCCGACTTGTAATATTTGTAATAGAATAGTGTGAGTGCTGTTTGTGCGTGTAGAGACCAGAACTCGGGCGGTCAACCATCATCAGATGCTAACCGGGGTTTGTTGGTGTGGTCCTCTTGATGCACAAGAGTTCGCTATCTGTCTTGTCTGTCTTTTCTTTTTGTGCGTGAGATTGAACACTTGCGGGTTTGTCCGGAGGGCTATGGTTCTTAGAAACCCAGGGTCTCACTTAAAACACAAAATTTCAAGGGGTGACAATTAAAACATAAGAAGGCCAGCAACACGTTGTGTTGTTGTGGCAGGTTTCACTGGGAGACTGAAAATCTGTAGATTTGTCCGGAGGTCTACAGTGCTAGTAGACAGGCGGGTAAGAAAACAACAAAATTGTACAGGGCTAAAAACACAAGACACAACAAAAATGAAATAAAAATGTCTACAACACGTTGTGTTCCCAAGCGGTCACCCATCTAAGAAGTAACCACGCCCGACGTTACTTGACTTCGGTGATCGGACGAGAACCGGTATTTTCAACGTGGTATGGCCGTAGACGATGACTGGTGCCGCTTTGTTGTTTATATACCTGATTAGGGGAGAAGGGGCTGAACGACTACTTGGACACTTCTCTCTGAGGTCCGCGCAATACTATAAAGGCATCGTGGGGATGCCAATAAAATGGTGGTCAAAAGTGGCCACAGATAGAAGGAACACTCCTTCACATAAAAGCAGTCCATGGTGTCAGCATGTCAGTAAGGTACACACTAGTGACAACCTATTTATTTACTGAATGCACAAGAGATAAGGCGAGAGGCGGTTGGTTGTCGGGAAGCAGTAAGCGCCCAACCCAATTCTAGTACTGTTGTGCACTGCACGAGGGCTATGCGTGATCGCCACTCCCAACGGACAGAAGGGAGCGCGTTAAACTCCGGATCTGGGCGTTTCGGAGGCAGGGGAAGTTTCTGAGAGTACAAATATTTTTGGAGATTCTTGGAGAATCCCTTTATTAATGAAAGTAGGTCGTGATCTTCGGACTTAAAAAAAAAAAAAAAAAAAAAAAAAAAAAAAAACCTGGGGGGCTTGCCTATGTGTGGGGCCTGTATCGGTTTTGTTGATGGGTCTTGGAGTGGGTGTGACTTGACTACTGGTACTGGAATACAGGAGGAGAGTTATCAAGCTGTGAATTGCCCACCATATACCCGAAACACCGACTCCATAACCCTGAGACTTCCCAATTGCCGGCGGAATGATGAGGAAAAGAACCAGTGCCTAAAAACCGCGTGTTCTGTGTCTGGGCGCGACTGGAGGAATGGTGGCAGTGTCCAGTATGCAAGAAAAGTATGACAGGGGGAGGACTGCTAGGTACTCAATTTCTCACCGAGAGACCCAGTAAAACAAGCTCAGTTGAAAAAGCCCCGTAAAGCCAGGCCAGTTTGTCTAGCCAGCCCAATTCCCCGACTTGTAATATTTGTAATAGAATAGTGTGAGTGCTGTTTGTGCGTGTAGAGACCAGAACTCGGGCGGTCAACCATCATCAGATGCTAACCGGGGTTTGTTGGTGTGGTCCTCTTGATGCACAAGAGTTCGCTATCTGTCTTGTCTGTCTTTTCTTTTTGTGCGTGAGATTGAACACTTGCGGGTTTGTTCGGAGGGCTATGGTTCTTAGAAACCCAGGGTCTCACTTAAAACACAAAATTTCAAGGGGTGACAATTAAAACATAAGAAGGCCAGCAACACGTTGTGTTGTTGTGGCAGGTTTCACTGGGAGACTGAAAATCTGTAGATTTGTCCGGAGGTCTACAGTGCTAGTAGACAGGCGGGTAAGAAAACAACAAAATTGTACAGGGCTAAAAACACAAGACACAACAAAAATGAAATAAAAATGTCTACAACACGTTGTGTTCCCAAGCGGTCACCCATCTAAGAAGTAACCACGCCCGACGTTACTTGACTTCGGTGATCGGACGAGAACCGGTATTTTCAACGTGGTATGGCCGTAGACGATGACTGGTGCCGCTTTGTTGTTTATATACCTGATTAGGGGAGAAGGGGCTGAACGACTACTTGGACACTTCTCTCTGAGGTCCGCGCAATACTATAAAGGCATCGTGGGGATGCCAATAAAATGGTGGTCAAAAGTGGCCACAGATAGAAGGAACACTCCTTCACATAAAAGCAGTCCATGGTGTCAGCATGTCAGTAAGGTACACACTAGTGACAACCTATTTATTTACTGAATGCACAAGAGATAAGGCGAGAGGCGGTTGGTTGTCGGGAAGCAGTAAGCGCCCAACCCAATTCTAGTACTGTTGTGCACTGCACGAGGGCTATGCGTGATCGCCACTCCCAACGGACAGAAGGGAGCGCGTTAAACTCCGGATCTGGGCGTTTCGGAGGCAGGGGAAGTTTCTGAGAGTACAAACATTTTTGGAGATTCTTGGAGAATCCCTTTATTAATGAAAGTAGGTCGTGACCTTCGGACTTAAAAAAAAAAAAAAAAAAAAAAAAAAAAAAACCTGGGGGGCTTGCCTATGTGTGGGGCCTGTATCGGTTTTGTTGATGGGTCTTGGAGTGGGTGTGACTTGACTACTGGTACTGGAATACAGGAGGAGAGTTATCAAGCTGTGAATTGCCCACCATATACCCGAAACACCGACTCCATAACCCTGAGACTTCCCAATTGCCGGCGGAATGATGAGGAAAAGAACCAGTGCCTAAAAACCGCGTGTTCTGTGTCTGGGCGCGACTGGAGGAATGGTGGCAGTGTCCAGTATGCAAGAAAAGTATGACAGGGGGAGGACTGCTAGGTACTCAATTTCTCACCGAGAGACCCAGTAAAACAAGCTCAGTTGAAAAAGCCCCGTAAAGCCAGGCCAGTTTGTCTAGCCAGCCCAATTCCCCGACTTGTAATATTTGTAATAGAATAGTGTGAGTGCTGTTTGTGCGTGTAGAGACCAGAACTCGGGCGGTCAACCATCATCAGATGCTAACCGGGGTTTGTTGGTGTGGTCCTCTTGATGCACAAGAGTTCGCTATCTGTCTTGTCTGTCTTTTCTTTTTGTGCGTGAGATTGAACACTTGCGGGTTTGTCCGGAGGGCTATGGTTCTTAGAAACCCAGGGTCTCACTTAAAACACAAAATTTCAAGGGGTGACAATTAAAACATAAGAAGGCCAGCAACACGTTGTGTTGTTGTGGCAGGTTTCACTGGGAGACTGAAAATCTGTAGATTTGTCCGGAGGTCTACAGTGCTAGTAGACAGGCGGGTAAGAAAACAACAAAATTGTACAGGGCTAAAAACACAAGACACAACAAAAATGAAATAAAAATGTCTACAACACGTTGTGTTCCCAAGCGGTCACCCATCTAAGAAGTAACCACGCCCGACGTTACTTGACTTCGGTGATCGGACGAGAACCGGTATTTTCAACGTGGTATGGCCGTAGACGATGACTGGTGCCGCTTTGTTGTTTATATACCTGATTAGGGGAGAAGGGGCTGAACGACTACTTGGACACTTCTCTCTGAGGTCCGCGCAATACTATAAAGGCATCGTGGGGATGCCAATAAAATGGTGGTCAAAAGTGGCCACAGATAGAAGGAACACTCCTTCACATAAAAGCAGTCCATGGTGTCAGCATGTCAGTAAGGTACACACTAGTGACAACCTATTTATTTACTGAATGCACAAGAGATAAGGCGAGAGGCGGTTGGTTGTCGGGAAGCAGTAAGCGCCCAACAGAATTCTAGAACTGTTGTGCACTGCACGAGGGCTATGCGTGATCGCCACTCCCAACGGACAGAAGGGAGCGCGTTAAACTCCGGATCTGGGCGTTTCGGAGGCAGGGGAAGTTTCTGAGAGTACAAATATTTTTTGGAGATTCTTGGAGAATTCCTTTATAAATGAAAGTAGGTCGTGACCTTCGGACTTAAAAAAAAAAAAAAAAAAAAAAAAAAAAAAAAAAAAAAACCTGGGGGGCTTGCCTATGTGTGGGGCCTGTATCGGTTTTGTTGATGGGTCTTGGAGTGGGTGTGACTTGACTACTGGTACTGGAATACAGGAGGAGAGTTATCAAGCTGTGAATTGCCCACCATATACCCGAAACACCGACTCCATAACCCTGAGACGGCCCAATTGCCGGCGGAATGATGAGGAAAAGAACCAGTGCCTAAAAACCGCGTGTTCTGTGTCTGGGCGCGACTGGAGGAATGGTGGCAGTGTCCAGTATGCAAGAAAAGTATGACAGGGGGAGGACTGCTAGGTACTCAATTTCTCACCGAGAGACCCAGTAAAACAAGCTCAGTTGAAAAAGCCCCGTAAAGCCAGGCCAGTTTGTCTAGCCAGCCCAATTCCCCGACTTGTAATATTTGTAATAGAATAGTGTGAGTGCTGTTTGTGCGTGTAGAGACCAGAACTCGGGCGGTCAACCATCATCAGATGCTAACCGGGGTTTGTTGGTGTGGTCCTCTTGATGCACAAGAGTTCGCTATCTGTCTTGTCTGTCTTTTCTTTTTGTGCGTGAGATTGAACACTTGCGGGTTTGTCCGGAGGGCTATGGTTCTTAGAAACCCAGGGTCTCACTTAAAACACAAAATTTCAAGGGGTGACAATTAAAACATAAGAAGGGCAGCAACACGTTGTGTTGTTGTGGCAGGTTTCACTGGGAGACTGAAAATCTGTAGATTTGTCCGGAGGTCTACAGTGCTAGTAGACAGGCGGGTAAGAAAACAACAAAATTGTACAGGGCTAAAAACACAAGACACAACAAAAATGAAATAAAAATGTCTACAACACGTTGTGTTCCCAAGCGGTCACCCATCTAAGAAGTAACCACGCCCGACGTTACTTGACTTCGGTGATCGGACGAGAACCGGTATTTTCAACGTGGTATGGCCGTAGACGATGACTGGTGCCGCTTTGTTGTTTATATACCTGATTAGGGGAGAAGGGGCTGAACGACTACTTGGACACTTCTCTCTGAGGTCCGCGCAATACTATAAAGGCATCGTGGGGATGCCAATAAAATGGTGGTCAAAAGTGGCCACAGATAGAAGGAACACTCCTTCACATAAAAGCAGTCCATGGTGTCAGCATGTCAGTAAGGTACACACTAGTGACAACCTATTTATTTACTGAATGCACAAGAGATAAGGCGAGAGGCGGTTGGTTGTCGGGAAGCAGTAAGCGCCCAACCCAATTCTAATACTGTTGTGCACTGCACGAGGGCTATGCGTGATCGCCACTCCCAACGGACAGAAGGGAGCGCGTTAAACTCCGGATCTGGGCGTTTCGGAGGCAGGGGAAGTTTCTGAATGTACAAATATTTTTGGAGATTCTTGGAGAATCCCTTTATAAATGAAAGTAGGTCGTGATCTTCGGACTTAAAAAAAAAAAAAAAAAAAAAAAAAAAAAAAACCTGGGGGGCTTGCCTATGTGTGGGGCCTGTATCGGTTTTGTTGATGGGTCTTGGAGTGGGTGTGACTTGACTACTGGTACTGGAATACAGGAGGAGAGTTATCAAGCTGTGAATTGCCCACCATATACCCGAAACACCGACTCCATAACCCTGAGACGGCCCAATTGCCGGCGGAATGATGAGAAAAAGAACCAGTGCCTAAAATCCGCGTGTTCTGTGTCTGGGCGCGACTGGAGGAATGGTGGCAGTGTCCAGTATGCAAGAAAAGTATGACAGGGGGAGGACTGCTAGGTACTCAATTTCTCACCGAGAGACCCAGTAAAACAAGCTCAGTTGAAAAAGCCCCGTAAAGCCAGGCCAGTTTGTCTAGCCAGCCCAATTCCCCGACTTGTAATATTTGTAATAGAATAGTGTGAGTGCTGTTTGTGCGTGTAGAGACCAGAACTCGGGCGGTCAACCATCATCAGATGCTAACCGGGGTTTGTTGGTGTGGTCCTCTTGATGCACAAGAGTTCGCTATCTGTCTTGTCTGTCTTTTCTTTTTGTGCGTGAGATGGAACACTTGCGGGTTTGTCCGGAGGGCTATGGTTCTTAGAAACCCAGGGTCTCACTTAAAACACAAAATTTCAAGGGGTGACAATTAAAACATAAGAAGGCCAGCAACACGTTGTGTTGTTGTGGCAGGTTTCACTGGGAGACTGAAAATCTGTAGATTTGTCCGGAGGTCTACAGTGCTAGTAGACAGGCGGGTAAGAAAACAACAAAATTGTACAAAGCTAAAAACACAAGACACAACAAAAATGAAATAAAAATGTCTACAACACGTTGTGTTCCCAAGCGGTCACCCATCTAAGAAGTAACCACGCCCGACGTTACTTGACTTCGGTGATCGGACGAGAACCGGTATTTTCAACGTGGTATGGCCGTAGACGATGACTGGTGCCGCTTTGTTGTTTATATACCTGATTAGGGGAGAAGGGGCTGAACGACTACTTGGACACTTCTCTCTGAGGTCCGCGCAATACTATAAAGGCATCGTGGGGATGCCAATAAAATGGTGGTCAAAAGTGGCCACAGATAGAAGGAACACTCCTTCACATAAAAGCAGTCCATGGTGTCAGCATGTCAGTAAGGTACACACTAGTGACAACCTATTTATTTACTGAATGCACAAGAGATAAGGCGAGAGGCGGTTGGTTGTCGGGAAGCAGTAAGCGCCCAACAGAATTCTAGAACTGTTGTGCACTGCACGAGGGCTATGCGTGATCGCCACTCCCAACGGACAGAAGGGAGCGCGTTAAACTCCGGATCTGGGCGTTTCGGAGGCAGGGGAAGTTTCTGAGAGTACAAATATTTTTTGGAGATTCTTGGAGAATTCCTTTATAAATGAAAGTAGGTCGTGACCTTCGGACTTAAAAAAAAAAAAAAAAAAAAAAAAAAAAAAACCTGGGGGGCTTGCCTATGTGTGGGGCCTGTATCGGTTTTGTTGATGGGTCTTGGAGTGGGTGTGACTTGACTACTGGTACTGGAATACAGGAGGAGAGTTATCAAGCTGTGAATTGCCCACCATATACCCGAAACACCGACTCCATAACCCTGAGACGGCCCAATTGCCGGCGGAATGATGAGGAAAAGAACCAGTGCCTAAAAACCGCGTGTTCTGTGTCTGGGCGCGGCTGGAGGAATGGTGGCAGTGTCCAGTATGCAAGAAAAGTATGACAGGGGGAGGACTGCTAGGTACTCAATTTCTCACCGAGAGACCCAGTAAAACAAGCTCAGTTGAAAAAGCCCCGTAAAGCCAGGCCAGTTTGTCTAGCCAGCCCAATTCCCCGACTTGTAATATTTGTAATAGAATAGTGTGAGTGCTGTTTGTGCGTGTAGAGACCAGAACTCGGGCGGTCAACCATCATCAGATGCTAACCGGGGTTTGTTGGTGTGGTCCTCTTGATGCACAAGAGTTCGCTATCTGTCTTGTCTGTCTTTTCTTTTTGTGCGTGAGATTGAACACTTGCGGGTTTGTCCGGAGGGCTATGGTTCTTAGAAACCCAGGGTCTCACTTAAAACACAAAATTTCAAGGGGTGACAATTAAAACATAAGAAGGGCAGCAACACGTTGTGTTGTTGTGGCAGGTTTCACTGGGAGACTGAAAATCTGTAGATTTGTCCGGAGGTCTACAGTGCTAGTAGACAGGCGGGTAAGAAAACAACAAAATTGTACAGGGCTAAAAACACAAGACACAACAAAAATGAAATAAAAATGTCTACAACACGTTGTGTTCCCAAGCGGTCACCCATCTAAGAAGTAACCACGCCCGACGTTACTTGACTTCGGTGATCGGACGAGAACCGGTATTTTCAACGTGGTATGGCCGTAGACGATGACTGGTGCCGCTTTGTTGTTTATATACCTGATTAGGGGAGAAGGGGCTGAACGACTACTTGGACACTTCTCTCTGAGGTCCGCGCAATACTATAAAGGCATCGTGGGGATGCCAATAAAATGGTGGTCAAAAGTGGCCACAGATAGAAGGAACACTCCTTCACATAAAAGCAGTCCATGGTGTCAGCATGTCAGTAAGGTACACACTAGTGACAACCTATTTATTTACTGAATGCACAAGAGATAAGGCGAGAGGCGGTTGGTTGTCGGGAAGCAGTAAGCGCCCAACCCAATTCTAATGCTGTTGTGCACTGCACGAGGGCTATGCGTGATCGCCACTCCCAACGGACAGAAGGGAGCGCGTTAAACTCCGGATCTGGGCGTTTCGGAGGCAGGGGAAGTTTCTGAATGTACAAATATTTTTGGAGATTCTTGGAGAATCCCTTTATAAATGAAAGTAGGTCGTGACCTTCGGACTTAAAAAAAAAAAAAATAAAAAAAAAATAAAACCTGGGGGGCTTGCCTATGTGTGGGGCCTGTATCGGTTGGGTTGATGGGTCTTGGAGTGGGTGTGACTTGACTACTGGTACTGGAATACAGGAGGAGAGTTATCAAGCTGTGAATTGCCCACCATATACCCGAAACACCGACTCCATAACCCTGAGACGGCCCAATTGCCGGCGGAATGATGAGAAAAAGAACCAGTGCCTAAAATCCGCGTGTTCTGTGTCTGGGTGCGACTGGAGGAATGGTGGCAGTGTCCAGTATGCAAGAAAAGTATGACAGGGGGAGGACTGCTAGGTACTCAATTTCTCACCGAGAGACCCAGTAAAACAAGCTCAGTTGAAAAAGCCCCGTAAAGCCAGGCCAGTTTGTCTAGCCAGCCCAATTCCCCGACTTGTAATATTTGTAATAGAATAGTGTGAGTGCTGTTTGTGCGTGTAGAGACCAGAACTCGGGCGGTCAACCATCATCAGATGCTAACCGGGGTTTGTTGGTGTGGTCCTCTTGATGCACAAGAGTTCGCTATCTGTCTTGTCTGTCTTTTCTTTTTGTGCGTGAGATGGAACACTTGCGGGTTTGTCCGGAGGGCTATGGTTCTTAGAAACCCAGGGTCTCACTTAAAAGACAAAATTTCAAGGGGTGACAATTAAAACATAAGAAGGCCAGCAACACGTTGTGTTGTTGTGGCAGGTTTCACTGGGAGACTGAAAATCTGTAGATTTGTCCGGAGGTCTACAGTGCTAGTAGACAGGCGGGTAAGAAAACAACAAAATTGTACAAAGCTAAAAACACAAGACACAACAAAAATGAAATAAAAATGTCTACAACACGTTGTGTTCCCAAGCGGTCACCCATCTAAGAAGTAACCACGCCCGACGTTACTTGACTTCGGTGATCGGACGGGAACCGGTATTTTCAACGTGGTATGGCCGTAGACGATGACTGGTGCCGCTTTGTTGTTTATATACCTGATTAGGGGAGAAGGGGCTGAACGACTACTTGGACACTTCTCTCTGAGGTCCGCGCAATACTATAAAGGCATCGTGGGGATGCCAATAAAATGGTGGTCAAAAGTGGCCACAGATAGAAGGAACACTCCTTGACATAAAAGCAGTCCATGGTGTCAGCATGTCAGTAAGGTACACACTGGTGACAACCTATTTATTTACTGAATGCACAAGAGATAAGGCGAGAGGCGGTTGGTTGTCGGGAAGCAGTAAGCGCCCAACCCAATTCTAGTACTGTTGTGCACTGCACGAGGGCTATGCGTGATCGCCACTCCCAACGGACAGAAGGGAGCGCGTTAAACTCCGGATCTGGGCGTTTCGGAGGCAGGGGAAGTTTCTGAGAGTACAAATATTTTTTGGAGATTTTTGGAGAATCCCTTTATAAATGAAAGTAGGTCGTGACCTTCGGACTTAAAAAAACAAAAAAAAAAAACAAAAAAAAAAAAAAAAAAACCTGGGGGGCTTGCCTATGTGTGGGGCCTGTATCGGTTTTGTTGATGGGTCTTGGAGTGGGTGTGACTTGACTACTGGTACTGGAATACAGGAGGAGAGTTATCAAGCTGTGAATTGCCCACCATATACCCGAAACACCGACTCCATAACCCTGAGACGGCCCAATTGCCGGCGGAATGATGAGGAAAAGAACCAGTGCCTAAAAACCGCGTGTTCTGTGTCTGGGCGCGACTGGAGGAATGGTGGCAGTGTCCAGTATGCAAGAAAAGTATGACAGGGGGAGGACTGCTAGGTACTCAATTTCTCACCGAGAGACCCAGTAAAACAAGCTCAGTTGAAAAAGCCCCGTAAAGCCAGGCCAGTTTGTCTAGCCAGCCCAATTCCCCGACTTGTAATATTTGTAATAGAATAGTGTGAGTGCTGTTTGTGCGTGTAGAGACCAGAACTCGGGCGGTCAACCATCATCAGATGCTAACCGGGGTTTGTTGGTGTGGTCCTCTTGATGCACAAGAGTTCGCTATCTGTCTTGTCTGTCTTTTCTTTTTGTGCGTGAGATTGAACACTTGCGGGTTTGTCCGGAGGGCTATGGTTCTTAGAAACCCAGGGTCTCACTTAAAACACAAAATTTCAAGGGGTGACAATTAAAACATAAGAAGGCCAGCAACACGTTGTGTTGTTGTGGCAGGTTTCACTGGGAGACTGAAAATCTGTAGATTTGTCCGGAGGTCTACAGTGCTAGTAGACAGGCGGGTAAGAAAACAACAAAATTGTACAAAGCTAAAAACACAAGACAAAACAAAAATGAAATAAAAATGTCTACAACACGTTGTGTTCCCAAGCGGTCACCCATCTAAGAAGTAACCACGCCCGACGTTACTTGACTTCGGTGATCGGACGAGAACCGGTATTTTCAACGTGGTATGGCCGTAGACGATGACTGGTGCCGCTTTGTTGTTTATACACCTGATTAGGGGAGAAGGGGCTGAACGACTACTTGGACACTTCTCTCTGAGGTCCGCACAATACTATAAAGGCATCGTGGGGATGCCAATAAAATGGTGGTCAAAAGTGGCCACAGATAGAAGGAACACTCCTTCACATAAAAGCAGTCCATGGTGTCAGCATGTCAGTAAGGTACACACTGGTGACAACCTATTTATTTACTGAATGCACAAGAGATAAGGCGAGAGGCGGTTGGTTGTCGGGAAGCAGTAAGCGCCCAACCCAATTCTAGTACTGTTGTGCACTGCACGAGGGCTATGCGTGATCGCCACTCCCAACGGACAGAAGGGAGCGCGTTAAACTCCGGATCTGGGCGTTTCGGAGGCAGGGGAAGTTTCTGAGAGTACAAATATTTTTGGAGATTCTTGGAGAATCCCTTTATAAATGAAAGTAGGTCGTGACCTTCGGACTAAAAAAAAAAAAAAAAAAAAAAAAAAAAAAAAAAACCTGGGGGGTTTGCCTATGTGTGGGGCCTGTATCGGTTTTGTTGATGGGTCTTGGAGTGGGTGTGACTTGACTACTGGTACTGGAATACAGGAGGAGAGTTATCAAGCTGTGAATTGCCCACCATATACCTGAAACACCGACTCCATAACCCTGAGACGGCCCAATTGCCGGCGGAATGATGAGGAAAATAACCAGTGCCTAAAAACCGCGTGTTCTGTGTCTGGGCGCGACTGGAGGAATGGTGGCAGTGTCCAGTATGCAAGAAAAGTATGACAGGGGGAGGACTGCTAGGTACTCAATTTCTCACCGAGAGACCCAGTAAAACAAGCTCAGTTGAAAAAGCCCCGTAAAGCCAGGCCAGTTTGTCTAGCCAGCCCAATTCCCCGACTTGTAATATTTGTAATAGAATAGTGTGAGTGCTGTTTGTGCGTGTAGAGACCAGAACTCGGGCGGTCAACCATCATCAGATGCTAACCGGGGTTTGTTGGTGTGGTCCTCTTGATGCACAAGAGTTCGCTATCTGTCTTGTCTGTCTTTTCTTTTTGTGCGTGAGATTGAACACTTGCGGGTTTGTCCGGAGGGCTATGGTTCTTAGAAACCCAGGGTCTCACTTAAAACACAAAATTTCAAGGGGTGACAATTAAAACATAAGAAGGCCAGCAACACGTTGTGTTGTTGTGGCAGGTTTCACTGGGAGACTGAAAATCTGTAGATTTGTCCGGAGGTCTACAGTGCTAGTAGACAGGCGGGTACCAAAACAACAAAATTGTACAGGGCTAAAAACACAAGACACAACAAAAATGAAATAAAAATGTCTACAACACGTTGTGTTCCCAAGCGGTCACCCATCTAAGAAGTAACCACGCCCGACGTTACTTGACTTCGGTGATCGGACGAGAACCGGTATTTTCAACGTGGTATGGCCGTAGACGATGACTGGTGCCGCTTTGTTGTTTATATACCTGATTAGGGGAGAAGGGGCTGAACGACTACTTGGACACTTCTCTCTGAGGTCCGCGCAATACTATAAAGGCATCGTGGGGATGCCAATAAAATGGTGGTCAAAAGTGGCCACAGATAGAAGGAACACTCCTTCACATAAAAGCAGTCTATGGTGTCAGCATGTCAGTAAGGTACACACTGGTGACAACCTATTTATTTACTGAATGCACAAGAGATAAGGCGAGAGGCGGTTGGTTGTCGGGAAGCAGTAATCGCCCAACCCAATTCTAGTACTGTTGTGCACTGCACGAGGGCTATGCGTGATCGCCACTCCCAAACGGACAGAAGGGAGCGCGTTAAACTCCGGATCTGGGCGTTTCGGAGGCAGGGGAAGTTTCTGAGAGTACAAATATTTTTGGAGATTCTTGGAGAATCCCTTTATAAATGAAAGTAGGTCGTGACCTTCGGACTTAAAAAAAAAAAAAAAAAAAAAAAAAACCTGGGGGGGGGGGGGGCTTGCCTATGTGTGGGGCCTGTATCGGTTGGGTTGATGGGTCTTGGAGTGGGTGTGACTTGACTACTGGTACTGGAATACAGGAGGAGAGTTATCAAGCTGTGAATTGCCCACCATATACCCGAAACACCGACTCCATAACCCTGAGACGGCCCAATTGCCGGCGGAATGATGAGGAAAAGAACCAGTGCCTAAAAACCGCGTGTTCTGTGTCTGGGCGCGACTGGAGGAATGGTGGCAGTGTCCAGTATGCAAGAAAAGTATGACAGGGGGAGGACTGCTAGGTACTCAATTTCTCACCGAGAGACCCAGTAAAACAAGCTCAGTTGAAAAAGCCCCGTAAAGCCAGGCCAGTTTGTCTAGCCAGCCCAATTCCCCGACTTGTAATATTTGTAATAAAATATTGTGAGTGCTGTTTGTGCGTGTAGAGACCAGAACTCGGGCGGTCAACCATCATCAGATGCTAACCGGGGTTTGTTTGTGTGGTCCTCTTGATGCACAAGAGTTCGCTATCTGTCTTGTCTGTCTTTTCTTTTTGTGCGTGAGACTGAACACTTTGCGGGTTTGTCCGGAGGGCTATGGTTCTTAGAAACCCAGGGTCTCACTTAAAACACAAAATTTCAAGGGGTGACAATTAAAACATAAGAAGGCCAGCAACACGTTGTGTTGTTGTGGCGGGTTTCACTGGGAGACTGAAAATCTGTAGATTTGTCCGGAGGTCTACAGTGCTAGTAGACAGGCGGGTACCAAAACAACAAAATTGTACAGGGCTAAAAACACAAGACACAACAAAAATGAAATAAAAATGTCTACAACACGTTGTGTTCCCAAGTGGTCACCCATCTAAGAAGTAACCACACCCGACGTTACTTGACTTCGGTGATCGGACGAGAACCGGTATTTTCAACGTGGTATGGCCGTAGGCGATGACTGGTGCCGCTTTGTTGTTTATATACCTGATTAGGGGAGAAGGGGCTGAACGACTACTTGGACACTTCTCTCTGAGGTCCGCGCAATACTATAAAGGCATCGTGGGGATGCCAATAAAATGGTGGTCAAAAGTGGCCACAGATAGAAGGAACACTCCTTCACATAAAAGCAGTCCATGGTGTCAGCATGTCAGTAAGGTACACACTGGTGACAACCTATTTATTTACTGAATGCACAAGAGATAAGGCGAGAGGCGGTTGGTTGTCGGGAAGCAGTAAGCGCCCAACCCAATTCTACTATTGTTGTGCACTGCACGAGGGCTATGCGTGATCGCCACTCCCAAACGGACAGAAGGGAGCGCGTTAAACTCCGGATCTGAGCGTTTCGGAGGCAGGGGAAGTTTCTGAGAGTACAAATGTTTTTGGAGATTCTTGGAGAATCCCTTTATAAATGAAAGCAGGTCGTGACCTTCGGACTTAAAAAAAAAAAAAAAAAACAACCTGGGGTGCTTGCCTATGTGTGGGGCCTGTATCGGTTGGGTTGATGGGTCTTGGAGTGGGTGTGACTTGACTACTGGTATTGGAATACAGGAGGAGAGTTATCAAGCTGTGAATTGCGCACCATATACCCGAAACACCGACACCATAACCCTGAGACGGCCCAATTGCCGGCGGAATGAGGAGGAAAAGAACCAGTGCCTAAAAACCGCGTGTTCTGTGTCTGGGTGCGACTGGAGGAATGGTGGCAGTGTCCAGTATGCAAGAAAAGTATGACAGGGGGAGGACTGCTAGGTACTCAATTTCTCACCGAGAGACCCAGTAAAACAAGCTCAGTTGAAAAAGCCCCGTAAAGCCAGGCCAGTTTGTCTAGCCAGCCCAATTCCCCGACTTGTAATATTTGTAATAGAATAGTGTGAGTGCTGTTTGTGCGTGTAGAGACCAGAACTCGGGCGGTCAACCATCATCAGATGCTAACCGGGGTTTGTTGGTGTGGTCCTCTTGATGCACAAGAGTTCGCTATCTGTCTTGTCTGTCTTTTCTTTTTGTGCGTGAGATTGAACACTTGCGGGTTTGTCCGGAGGGCTATGGTTCTTAGAAACCCAGGGTCTCACTTAAAACACAAAATTTCAAGGGGTGACAATTAAAACATAAGAAGGCCAGCAACACGTTGTGTTGTTGTGGCGGGTTTCACTGGGAGACTGAAAATCTGTAGATTTGTCCGGAGGTCTACAGTGCTAGTAGACAGGCGGGTAAGAAAACAACAAAATTGTACAGGGCTAAAAACACAAGACACAACAAAAATGAAATAAAAATGTCTACAACACGTTGTGTTCCCAAGCGGTCACCCATCTAAGAAGTAACCACGCCCGACGTTACTTGACTTCGGTGATCGGACGAGAACCGGTATTTTCAACGTGGTATGGCCGTAGACGATGACTGGTGCCGCTTTGTTGTTTATATACCTGATTAGGGGAGAAGGGGCTGAACGACTACTTGGACACTTCTCTCTGAGGTCCGCGCAATACTATAAAGGCATCGTGGGGATGCCAATAAAATGGTGGTCAAAAGTGGCCACAGATAGAAGGAACACTCCTTCACATAAAAGCAGTCCATGGTGTCAGCATGTCAGTAAGGTACACACTGGTGACAACCTATTTATTTACTGAATGCACAAGAGATAAGGCGAGAGGCGGTTGGTTGTCGGGAAGCAGTAAGCGCCCAACCCAATTCTAGTACTGTTGTGCACTGCACGAGGGCTATGCGTGATCGCCACTCCCAACGGACAGAAGGGAGCGCGTTAAACTCCGGATCTGGGCGTTTCGGAGGCAGGGGAAGTTTCTGAGAGTACAAATATTTTTGGAGATTCTTGGAGAATCCCTTTATAAATGAAAGTAGGTCGTGACCTTCGGACTTAAAAAAAAAAAAAAAAAAAAAAAAAAAAAAAAAAAAAACAAACCTGGGGGGCTTGCCTATGTGTGGGGCCTGTATCGGTTGGGTTGATGGGTCTTGGAGTGGGTGTGACTTGACTACTGGTACTGGAATACAGGAGGAGAGTTATCAAGCTGTGAATTGCCCACCATATACCCGAAACACCGACTCCATAACCCTGAGACGGCCCAATTGCCGGCGGATTGATGAGGAAAAGAACCAGTGCCTAAAAACCGCGTGTTCTGTGTCTGGGCGCGACTGGAGGAATGGTGGCAGTGTCCAGTATGCAAGAAAAGTATGACAGGGGGAGGACTGCTAGGTACTCAATTTCTCACCGGGAGACCCAGTAAAACAAGCTCAGTTGAAAAAGCCCCGTAAAGCCAGGCCAGTTTGTCTAGCCAGCCCAATTCCCCGATTTGTAATATTTGTAATAGAATAGTGTGAGTGCTGTTTGTGCGTGTAGAGACCAGAACTCGGGCGGTCAACCATCATCAGATGCTAACCGGGGTTTGTTGGTGTGGTCCTCTTGATGCACAAGAGTTCGCTATCTGTCTTGTCTGTCTTTTCTTTTTCTGCGTGAGACTGAACACTTGCGGGTTTGTCCGGAGGGCTATGGTTCTTAGAAACCCAGGGTCTCACTTAAAACACAAAATTTCAAGGGGTGACAATTAAAACATAAGAAGGCCAGCAACACGTTGTGTTGTTGTGGCGGGTTTCACTGGGAGACTGAAAATCTGTAGATTTTTTCGGAGGTCTACAGTGCTAGTAGACAGGCGGGTAAGAAAACAACAAAATTGTACAGGGCTAAAAACACAAGACACAACAAAAATGAAATAAAAATGTCTACAACACGTTGTGTTCCCAAGCGGTCACCCATCTAAGAAGTAACCACGCCCGACGTTACTTGACTTCGGTGATCGGACGAGAACCGGTATTTTCAACGTGGTATGGCCGTAGACGATGACTGGTGCCGCTTTGTTGTTTATATACCTGATTAGGGGAGAAGGGGCTGAACGACTACTTGGACACTTCTCTCTGAGGTCCGCGCAATACTATAAAGGCATCGTGGGGATGCCAATAAAATGGTGGTCAAAAGTGGCCACAGATAGAAGGAACACTCCTTCACATAAAAGCAGTCCATGGTGTCAGCATGTCAGTAAGGTACACACTGGTGACAACCTTTTTATTTACTGAATGCACAAGAGATAAGGCGAGAGGCGGTTGGTTGTCGGGAAGCAGTAAGCGCCCAACCCAATTCTAGTACTGTTGTGCACTGCACGAGGGCTATGCGTGATCGCCACTCCCAACGGACAGAAGGGAGCGCGTTAAACTCCGGATCTGGGCGTTTCGGAGGCAGGGGAAGTTTCTGAGAGTACAAATATTTTTGGAGATTCTTGGAGAATCCCTTTATAAATGAAAGTAGGTCGTGACCTTCGGACTTAAAAAAAAAAAAAAAAAAAAAAAAACCTGGGGGGCTTGCCTATGTGTGGGGCCTGTATCGGTTGGGTTGATGGGTCTTGGAGTGGGTGTGGCTTGACTACTGGTACTGGAATACAGGAGGAGAGTTATCAAGCTGTGAATTGCCCACCATATACCCGAAACACCGACTCCATAACCCTGAGACGGCCCAATTGCCGGCGGAATGATGAGGAAAAGAACCAGTGCCTAAAAATCGCGTGTTCTGTGTCTGGGCGCGACTGGAGGAATGGTGGCAGTGTCCAGTATGCAAGAAAAGTATGACAGGGGGAGGACTGCTAGGTACTCAATTTCTCACCGAGAGACCCAGTAAAACAAGCTCAGTTGAAAAAGCCCCGTAAAGCCAGGCCAGTTTGTCTAGCCAGCCCAATTCCCCGACTTGTAATATTTGTAATAGAATAGTGTGAGTGCTGTTTGTGCGTGTAGAGACCAGAACTCGGGCGGTCAACCATCATCAGATGCTAACCGGGGTTTGTTGGTGTGGTCCTCTTGATGCACAAGAGTTCGCTATCTGTCTTGTCTGTCTTTTCTTTTTGTGCGTGAGATTGAACACTTGCGGGTTTGTCCGGAGGGCTATGGTTCTTAGAAACCCAGGGTCTCACTTAAAACACAAAATTTCAAGGGGTGACAATTAAAACATAAGAAGGCCAGCAACACGTTGTGTTGTTGTGGCGGGTTTCACTGGGAGACTGAAAATCTGTAGATTTGTCCGGAGGTCTACAGTGCTAGTAGACAGGCGGGTACCAAAACAACAAAATTGTACAGGGCTAAAAACACAAGACACAACAAAAATGAAATAAAAATATCTACAACACGTTGTGTTCCCAAGTGGTCACCCATCTAAGAAGTAACCACACCCGACGTTACTTGACTTCGGTGATCGGACGAGAACCGGTATTTTCAACGTGGTATGGCCGTAGACGATGACTGGTGCCGCTTTGTTGTTTATATACCTGATTAGGGGAGAAGGGGCTGAACGACTACTTGGACACTTCTCTCTGAGGTCCGCGCAATACTATAAAGGCATCTTGGGGATGCCAATAAAATGGTGGTCAAAAGTGGCCACAGATAGAAGGAACACTCCTTCACATAAAGCAGTCCATGGTGTCAGCATGTCAGTAAGGTACACACTGGTGACAACCTATTTATTTACTGAATGCACAAGAGATAAGGCGAGAGGCGGTTGGTTGTCGGGAAGCAGTAAGCGCCCAACCCAATTCTAGTACTGTTGTGCACTGCACGAGGGCTATGCGTGATCGCCACTCCCAACGGACAGAAGGGAGCGCGTTACACTCCGGATCTGGGCGTTTCGGAGGCAGGGGAAGTTTCTGAGAGTACAAATATTTTTGGAGATTCTTGGAGAATCCCTTTATAAATGAAAGTAGGTCGTGACCTTCGGACTTAAAAAAAAAAAAAAAAAAACCTGGGGGGCTTGCCTTTGTGTGGGGCCTGTATCGGTTGGGTTGATGGGTCTTGGAGTGGGTGTGACTTGACTACTGGTACTGGAATACAGGAGGAGAGTTATCAAGCTGTGAATTGCCCACCATATACCCGAAACACCGACTCCATAACCCTGAGACGGCCCAATTGCCGGCGGAATGAGGAGGAAAAGAACCAGTGCCTAAAAACCGCGTGTTCTGTGTCTGGGCGTGACTGGAGGAATGGTGGCAGTGTCCAGTATGCAAGAAAAGTATGACAGGGGGAGGACTGCTAGGTACTACATTTCTCACCGAGAGACCCAGTAAAACAAGCTCAGTTGAAAAAGCCCCGTAAAGCCAGGCCAGTTTGTCTAGCCAGCCCAATTCCCCGACTTGTAATATTTGTAATAGAATAGTGTGAGTGCTGTTTGTGCGTGTAGAGACCAGAACTCGGGCGGTCAACCATCATCAGATGCTAACCGGGGTTTGTTGGTGTGGTCCTCTTGATGCACAAGAGTTCGCTATCTGTCTTGTCTGTCTTTTCTTTTTGTGCGTGAGATTGAACACTTGCGGGTTTGTCCGGAGGGCTATGGTTCTTAGAAACCCAGGGTCTCACTTAAAACACAAAATTTCAAGGGGTGACAATTAAAACATAATAAGGCCAGCAACACGTTGTGTTGTTGTGGCGGGTTTCACTGGGAGACTGAAAATCTGTAGATTTGTCCGGAGGTCTACAGTGCTAGTAGACAGGCGGGTACCAAAACAACAAAATTGTACAGGGCTAAAAACACAAGACACAACAAAAATGAAATAAAAATGTCTACAACACGTTGTGTTCCCAAGTGTTCACCCATCTAAGAAGTAACCACACCCGACGTTACTTGACTTCGGTGATCGGACGAGAACCGGTATTTTCAACGTGGTATGGCCGTAGACGATGACTGGTGCCGCTTTGTTGTTTATATACCTGATTAGGGGAGAAGGGGCTGAACGACTACTTGGACACTTCTCTCTGAGGTCCGCGCAATACTATAAAGGCATCGTGGGGATGCCAATAAAATGGTGGTCAAAAGTGGCCACAGATAGAAGGAACACTCCTTCACATAAAAGCAGTCCATGGTGTCAGCATGTCAGTAAGGTACACACTGGTGACAACCTATTTATTTACTGAATGCACAAGAGATAAGGCGAGAGGCGGTTGGTTGTCGGGAAGCAGTAAGCGCCCAACCCAATTCTAGTACTGTTGTGCGCTGCACGAGGGCTATGCGTGATCGCCACTCCCAACGGACAGAAGGGAGCGCGTTAAACTCCGGATCTGGGCGTTTCGGAGGCAGGGGAAGTTTCTGAGAGTACAAATATTTTTGGAGATTCTTGGAGAATCCCTTTATAAATGAAAGTAGGTCGTGACCTTCGGACATTAAAAAAAAAAAAAAAAAAAAAAAAAAAAAAAAACCAGGGGGGCTTGCCTTTGTGTGGGGCCTGTATCGGTTGGGTTGATGGGTCTTGGAGTGGGTGTGACTTGACTACTGGTACTGGAATACAGGAGGAGAGTTATCAAGCTGTGAATTGCCCACCATATACCCGAAACACCGACTCCATAACCCTGAGACGGCCCAATTGCCGGCGGAATGAGGAGGAAAAGAACCAGTGCCTAAAAACCGCGTGTTCTGTGTCTGGGCGTGACTGGAGGAATGGTGGCAGTGTCCAGTATGCAAGAAAAGTATGACAGGGGGAGGACTGCTAGGTACTCAATTTCTCACCGAGAGACCCAGTAAAACAAGCTCAGTTGAAAAAGCCCCGTAAAGCCAGGCCAGTTTGTCTAGCCAGCCCAATTCCCCGACTTGTAATATTTGTAATAGAATAGTGTGAGTGCTGTTTGTGCGTGTAGAGACCAGAACTCGGGCGGTCAACCATCATCAGATGCTAACCGGGGTTTGTTGGTGTGGTCCTCTTGATGCACAAGAGTTCGCTATCTGTCTTGTCTGTCTTTTCTTTTTGTGCGTGAGATTGAACACTTGCGGGTTTGTCCGGAGGGCTATGGTTCTTAGAAACCCAGGGTCTCACTTAAAACACAAAATTTCAAGGGGTGACAATTAAAACATAATAAGGCCAGCAACACGTTGTGTTGTTGTGTCGGGTTTCACTGGGAGACTGAAAATCTGTAGATTTGTCCGGAGGTCTACAGTGCTAGTAGACAGGCGGGTACCAAAACAACAAAATTGTACAGGGCTAAAAACACAAGACACAACAAAAATGAAATAAAAATGTCTACAACACGTTGTGTTCCCAAGTGGTCACCCATCTAAGAAGTAACCACACCCGACGTTACTTGACTTCGGTGATCGGACGAGAACCGGTATTTTCAACGTGGTATGGCCGTAGACGATGACTGGTGCCGCTTTGTTGTTTATATACCTGATTAGGGGAGAAGGGGCTGAACGACTACTTGGACACTTCTCTCTGAGGTCCGCGCAATACTATAAAGGCATCGTGGGGATGCCAATAAAATGGTGGTCAAAAGTGGCCACAGATAGAAGGAACACTCCTTCACATAAAAGCAGTCCATGGTGTCAGCATGTCAGTAAGGTAAACACTGGTGACAACCTATTTATTTACTGAATGCACAAGAGATAAGGCGAGAGGCGGTTGGTTGTCGGGAAGCAGTAAGCGCCCAACCCAATTCTAGTACTGTTGTGCACTGCACGAGGGCTATGCGTGATCGCCACTCCCAACGGACAGAAGGGAGCGCGTTAAACTCCGGATCTGGGCGTTTCGGAGGCAGGGGAAGTTTCTGAGAGTACAAATATTTTTGGAGATTCTTGGAGAATCCCTTTATAAATGAAAGTAGGTCGTGACCTTCGGACATTAAAAAAAAAAAAAAAAAAAAAAACAAAAAAAAAACCAGGGGGGCTTGCCTTTGTGTGGGGCCTGTATCGGTTGGGTTGATGGGTCTTGGAGTGGGTGTGACTTGACTACTGGTACTGGAATACAGGAGGAGATTTATCAAGCTGTGAATTGCCCACCATATACCCGAAACACCGACTCCATAACCCTGAGACGGCCCAATTGCCGGCGGAATGATGAGGAAAAGAACCAGTGCCTAAAAACCGCGTGTTCTGTGTCTGGGCGCGACTGGAGGAATGGTGGCAGTGTCCAGTATGCAAGAAAAGTATGACAGGGGGAGGACTGCTAGGTACTCAATTTCTCACCGAGAGACCCAGTAAAACAAGCTCAGTTGAAAAAGCCCCGTAAAGCCAGGCCAGTTTGTCTAGCCAGCCCAATTCCCCGACTTGTAATATTTGTAATAGAATATTGTGAGTGCTGTTTGTGCGTGTAGAGACCAGAACTCGGGCGGTCAACCATCATCAGATGCTAACCGGGGTTTGATGGTGTGGTCCTCTTGATGCACAAGAGTTCGCTATCTGTCTTGTCTGTCTTTTCTTTTTGTGCGTGAGACTGAACACTTGCGGGTTTGTACGGAGGGCTATGGTTCTTAGAAACCCAGGGTCTCACTTAAAACACAAAATTTCAAGGGGTGACAATTAAAACATAAGAAGGCCAGCAACACGTTGTGTTGTTGTGGCGGGTTTCACTGGGAGACTGAAAATCTGTAGATTTGTCCGGAGGTCTACAGTGCTAGTAGACAAGCGGGTAAGAAAACAACAAAATTGTACAGGGCTAAAAACACAAGACACAACAAAAATGAAATAAAAATGTCTACAACACGTTGTGTTCCCAAGCGGTCACCCATCTAAGAAGTAACCACGCCCGACGTTACTTGACTTCGGTGATCGGACGAGAACCGGTATTTTCAACGTGGTATGGCCGTAGACGATGACTGGTGCCGCTTTGTTGTTTATATACCTGATTAGGGGAGAAGGGGCTGAAAGACTACTTGGACACTTCTCTCTGAGGTCCGCGCAATACTATAAAGGCATCGTGGGGATGCCAATAAAATGGTGGTCAAAAGTGGCCACAGATAGAAGGAACACTCCTTCACATAAAAGCAGTCCATGGTGTCAGCATGTCAGTAAGGTACACACTGGTGACAACCTATTTATTTACTGAATGCACAAGAGATAAGGCGAGAGGCGGTTGGTTGTCGGGAAGCAGTAAGCGCCCAACCCAATTCTAGTACTGTTGTGCACTGCACGAGGGCTATGCGTGATCGCCACTCCCAACGGACAGAAGGGAGCGCGTTAAACTCCGGATCTGGGCGTTTCGGAGGCAGGGGAAGTTTCTGAGAGTACAAATATTTTTGGAGATTCTTGGAGAATCCCTTTATAAATGAAAGTAGGTCGTGACCTTCGGACTTAAAAAAAAAGAAAAAAAAAAAAAAAAAAAAAAAAAAACCTGGGATGCTTGCCTATGTGTGGGGCCTGTATCGGTTGGGTTGATGGGTCTTGGAGTGGGTGTGACTTGACTACTGGTATTGGAATACAGGAGGAGAGTTATCAAGCTGTGAATTGCGCACCATATACCCGAAACACCGACACCATAACCCTGAGACGGCCCAATTGCCGGCGGAATGAGGAGGAAAAGAACCAGTGCCTAAAAACCGCGTGTTCTGTGTCTGGGCGAGACTGGAGGAATGGTGGCAGTGTCCAGTATGCAAGAAAAGTATGACAAGGGGAGGACTGCTAGATACTCAATTTCTCACCGAGAGACCCAGTAAAACAAGCTCAGTTGAAAAAGCCCCGTAAAGCCAGGCCAGTTTGTCTAGCCAGCCCAATTCCCCGACTTGTAATATTTGTAATAGAATAGTGTGAGTGCTGTTTGTGCGTGTAGAGACCAGAACTCGGGCGGTCAACCATCATCAGATGCTAACCGGGGTTTGTTGGTGTGGTCCTCTTGATGCACAAGAGTTCGCTATCTGTCTTGTCTGTCTTTTCTTTTTGTGCGTGAGATTGAACACTTGCGGGTTTGTCCGGAGGGCTATGGTTCTTAGAAACCCAGGGTCTCACTTAAAACACAAAATTTCAAGGGGTGACAATTAAAACATAAGAAGGCCAGCAACACGTTGTGTTGTTGTGGCAGGTTTCACTGGGAGACTGAAAATCTGTAGATTTGTCCGGAGGTCTACAGTGCTAGTAGACAGGCGGGTAAGAAAACAACAAAATTGTACAGGGCTAAAAACACAAGACACAACAAAAATGAAATAAAAATGTCTACAACACGTTGTGTTCCCAAGCGGTCACCCATCTAAGAAGTAACCACGCCCGACGTTACTTGACTTCGGTGATCGGACGAGAACCGGTATTTTCAACGTGGTATGGCCGTAGACGATGACTGGTGCCGCTTTGTTGTTTATATACCTGATTAGGGGAGAAGGGGCTGAACGACTACTTGGACACTTCTCTCTGAGGTCCGCGCAATACTATAAAGGCATCGTGGGGATGCCAATAAAATGGTGGTCAAAAGTGGCCACAGATAGAAGGAACACTCCTTCACATAAAAGCAGTCCATGGTGTCAGCATGTCAGTAAGGTACACACTGGTGACAACCTATTTATTTACTGAATGCACAAGAGATAAGACGAGAGGCGATTGGTTGTCGGGAAGCAGTAAGCGCCCAACCCAATTCTAGTACTGTTGTGCACTGCACGAGGGCTATGCGTGATCGCCACTCCCAACAGACAGAAGGGAGCACGTTAAACTTTGGATCTGGGCGTTTCGGAGGCAGGGGAAGTTTCTGAGAGTACAAATATTTTTGGAGATTCTTGGAGAATCCCTTTATAAATGAAAGTAGGTCGTGACCTTCGGACTTAAAAAAAAAAAAAAAAAAAAAAAAAAAAACCTGGGATGCTTGCCTATGTGTGGGGCCTGTATCGGTTGGGTTGATGGGTCTTGGAGTGGGTGTGACTTGACTACTGGTATTGGAATACAGGAGGAGAGTTATCAAGCTGTGAATTGCGCACCATATACCCGAAACACCGACACCATAACCCTGAGACGGCCCAATTGCCGGCGGAATGAGGAGGAAAAGAACCAGTGCCTAAAAACCGCGTGTTCTGTGTCTGGGCGAGACTGGAGGAATGGTGGCAGTGTCCAGTATGCAAGAAAAGTATGACAGGGGGAGGACTGCTAGGTACTCAATTTCTCACCGAGAGACCCAGTAAAACAAGCTCAGTTGAAAAAGCCCCGTAAAGCCAGGCCAGTTTGTCTAGCCAGCCCAATTCCCCGACTTGTAATATTTGTAATAGAATAGTGTGAGTGCTGTTTGTGCGTGTAGAGACCAGAACTCGGGCGGTCAACCATCATCAGATGCTAACCGGGGTTTGTTGGTGTGGTCCTCTTGATGCACAAAAGTTCGCTATCTGTCTTGTCTGTCTTTTCTTTTTGTGCGTGAGATTGAACACTTGCGGGTTTGTCCGGAGGGCTATGGTTCTTAGAAACCCAGGGTCTCACTTAAAACACAAAATTTCAAGGGGTGACAATTAAAACATAAGAAGGCCAGCAACACGTTGTGTTGTTGTGGCAGGTTTCACTGGGAGACTGAAAATCTGTAGATTTGTCCGGAGGTCTACAGTGCTAGTAGACAGGCGGGTAAGAAAACAACAAAATTGTACAGGGCTAAAAACACAAGACACAACAAAAATGAAATAAAAATGTCTACAACACGTTGTGTTCCCAAGCGGTCACCCATCTAAGAAGTAACCACGCCCGACGTTACTTGACTTCGGTGATCGGACGAGAACCGGTATTTTCAACGTGGTACGGCCGTAGACGATGACTGGTGCCGCTTTGTTGTTTATATACCTGATTAGGGGAGAAGGGGCTGAACGACTACTTGGACACTTCTCTCTGAGGTCCGCGCAATACTATAAAGGCATCGTGGGGATGCCAATAAAATGGTGGTCAAAAGTGGCCACAGATAGAAGGAACACTCCTTCACATAAAAGCAGTCCATGGTGTCAGCATGTCAGTAAGGTACACACTGGTGACAACCTATTTATTTACTGAATGCACAAGAGATAAGGCGAGAGGCGGTTGGTTGTCGGGAAGCAGTAAGCGCCCAACCCAATTCTAGTACTGTTGTGCACTGCACGAGGGCTATGCGTGATCGCCACTCCCAACGGACAGAAGGGAGCGCGTTAAACTCCGGATCTGGGCGTTTTGGAGGCAGGGGAAGTTTCTGAGAGTACAAATATTTTTGGAGATTCTTGGAGAATCCCTTTATAAATGAAAGTAGGTCGTGACCTTCGGACTTAAAAAAAAAAAAAAAAAAAAAAAAAAAAAAATGGGGTGCTTGCCTATGTGTGGGGCCTGTATCGGTTGGGTTGATGGGTCTTGGAGTGGGTGTGACTTGACTACTGGTATTGGAATACAGGAGGAGAGTTATCAAGCTGTGAATTGCGCACCATATACCCGAAACACCGACACCATAACCCTGAGACGGCCCAATTGCCGGCGGAATGAGGAGGAAAAGAACCAGTGCCTAAAAACCGCGTGTTCTGTGTCTGGGCGCGACTGGAGGAATGGTGGCAGTGTCCAGTATGCAAGAAAAGTATGACAGGGGGAGGACTGCTAGGTACTCAATTTCTCACCGAGAGACCCAGTAAAACAAGCTCAGTTGAAAAAGCCCCGTAAAGCCAGGCCAGTTTATCTAGCCAGCCCAATTCCCCGACTTGTAATATTTGTAATAGAATAGTGTGAGTGCTGTTTGTGCGTGTAGAGACCAGAACTCGCTCGGTCAACCATCATCAGATGCTAACCGGGGTTTGTTGGTGTGGTCCTCTTGATGCACAAGAGTTCGCTATCTGTCTTGTCTGTCTTTTCTTTTTGTGCGTGAGACTGAACACTTGCGGGTTTGTCCGGAAGGCTATGGTTCTTAGAAACCCAGGGTCTCACTTAAAACACAAAATTTCAAGGGGTGACAATTAAAACATAAGAAGGCCAGCAACACGTTGTGTTGTTGTGGCGGGTTTCACTGGGAGACTGAAAATCTGTAGATTTGTCCGGAGGTCTACAGTGCTAGTAGACAGGCGGGTACCAAAACAACAAAATTGTACAGGGCTAAAAACACAAGACACAACAAAAATGAAATAAAAATGTCTACAACACGTTGTGTTCCCAAGCGGTCACCCATCTAAGAAGTAACCACGCCCGACGTTATTTGACTTCGGTGATCGGACGAGAACCGGTATTTTCAACGTGGTATGGCCGTAGGCGATGACTGGTGCCGCTTTGTTGTTTATATACCTGATTAGGGGAGAAGGGGCTGAACGACTACTTGGACACTTCTCTCTGAGGTCCGCGCAATACTATAAAGGCATCGTGGGGATGCCAATAAAATGGTGGTCAAAAGTGGCCACAGATAGAAGGAACACTCCTTCACATAAAAGCAGTCCATGGTGTCAGCATGTCAGTAAGGTACACACTGGTGACAACCTATTTATTTACTGAATGCACAAGAGATAAGGCGAGAGGCGGTTGGTTGTCGGGAAGCAGTAAGCGCCCAACCCAATTCTAGTACTGTTGTGCACTGCACGAGGGCTATGCGTGATCGCCACTCCCAACGGACAGAAGGGAGCGCGTTAAACTCCGGATCTGGGCGTTTTGGAGGCAGGGGAAGTTTCTGAGAGTACAAATATTTTTGGAGATTCTTGGAGAATCCCTTTATAAATGAAAGTAGGTCGTGACCTTCGGACTTAAAAAAAAAAAAAAAAAAAAAAAAAAAAAAAACCTGGGATGCTTGCCTATGTGTGGGGCCAGTATCGGTTGGGTTGATGGGTCTTGGAGTGGGTGTGACTTGACTACTGGTATTGGAATACAGGAGGAGAGTTATCAAGCTGTGAATTGCGCACCATATACCCGAAACACCGACACCATAACCCTGAGACGGCCCAATTGCCGGCGGAATGAGGAGGAAAAGAACCAGTGCCTAAAAACCGCGTGTTCTGTGTCTGGGCGAGACTGGAGGAATGGTGGCAGTGTCCAGTATGCAAGAAAAGTATGACAGGGGGAGGACTGCTAGGTACTCAATTTCTCACCGAGAGACCCAGTAAAACAAGCTCAGTTGAAAAAGCCCCGTAAAGCCAGGCCAGTTTGTCTAGCCAGCCCAATTCCCCGACTTGTAATATTTGTAATAGAATAGTGTGAGTGCTGTTTGTGCGTGTAGAGACCAGAACTCGGGCGGTCAACCATCATCAGATGCTAACCGGGGTTTGTTGGTGTGGTCCTCTTGATGCACAAAAGTTCGCTATCTGTCTTGTCTGTCTTTTCTTTTTGTGCGTGAGATTGAACACTTGCGGGTTTGTCCGGAGGGCTATGGTTCTTAGAAACCCAGGGTCTCACTTAAAACACAAAATTTCAAGGGGTGACAATTAAAACATAAGAAGGCCAGCAACACGTTGTGTTGTTGTGGCAGGTTTCACTGGGAGACTGAAAATCTGTAGATTTGTCCGGAGGTCTACAGTGCTAGTAGACAGGCGGGTAAGAAAACAACAAAATTGTACAGGGCTAAAAACACAAGACACAACAAAAATGAAATAAAAATGTCTACAACACGTTGTGTTCCCAAGCAGTCACCCATCTAAGAAGTAACCACGCCCGACGTTACTTGACTTCGGTGATCGGACGAGAACCGGTATTTTCAACGTGGTATGGCCGTAGACGATGACTGGTGCCGCTTTGTTGTTTATATACCTGATTAGGGGAGAAGGGGCTGAAAGACTACTTGGACACTTCTCTCTGAGGTCCGCGCAATACTATAAAGGCATCGTGGGGATGCCAATAAAATGGTGGTCAAAAGTGGCCACAGATAGAAGGAACACTCCTTCACATAAAAGCAGTCCATGGTGTCAGCATGTCAGTAAGGTACACACTGGTGACAACCTATTTATTTACTGAATGCACAAGAGATAAGGCGAGAGGCGGTTGGTTGTCGGGAAGCAGTAAGCGCCCAACCCAATTCTAGTACTGTTGTGCACTGCACGAGGGCTATGCGTGATCGCCACTCCCAACGGACAGAAGGGAGCGCGTTAAACTCCGGATCTGGGCGTTTTGGAGGCAGGGGAAGTTTCTGAGAGTACAAATATTTTTGGAGATTCTTGGAGAATCCCTTTATAAATGAAAGTAGGTCGTGACCTTCGGACTTAAAAAAAAAAAAAAAAAAAAAAAAAAAAACCTGGGATGCTTGCCTATGTGTGGGGCCAGTATCGGTTGGGTTGATGGGTCTTGGAGTGGGTGTGACTTGACTACTGGTATTGGAATACAGGAGGAGAGTTATCAAGCTGTGAATTGCGCACCATATACCCGAAACACCGACACCATAACCCTGAGACGGCCCAATTGCCGGCGGAATGAGGAGGAAAAGAACCAGTGCCTAAAAACCGCGTGTTCTGTGTCTGGGCGAGACTGGAGGAATGGTGGCAGTGTCCAGTATGCAAGAAAAGTATGACAGGGGGAGGACTGCTAGGTACTCAATTTCTCACCGAGAGACCCAGTAAAACAAGCTCAGTTGAAAAAGCCCCGTAAAGCCAGGCCAGTTTGTCTAGCCAGCCCAATTCCCCGACTTGTAATATTTGTAATAGAATAGTGTGAGTGCTGTTTGTGCGTGTAGAGACCAGAACTCGGGCGGTCAACCATCATCAGATGCTAACCGGGGTTTGTTGGTGTGGTCCTCTTGATGCACAAAAGTTCGCTATCTGTCTTGTCTGTCTTTTCTTTTTGTGCGTGAGATTGAACACTTGCGGGTTTGTCCGGAGGGCTATGGTTCTTAGAAACCCAGGGTCTCACTTAAAACACAAAATTTCAAGGGGTGACAATTAAAACATAAGAAGGCCAGCAACACGTTGTGTTGTTGTGGCAGGTTTCACTGGGAGACTGAAAATCTGTAGATTTGTCCGGAGGTCTACAGTGCTAGTAGACAGGCGGGTAAGAAAACAACAAAATTGTACAGGGCTAAAAACACAAGACACAACAAAAATGAAATAAAAATGTCTACAACACGTTGTGTTCCCAAGCGGTCACCCATCTAAGAAGTAACCACGCCCGACGTTACTTGACTTCGGTGATCGGACGAGAACCGGTATTTTCAACGTGGTATGGCCGTAGACGATGACTGGTGCCGCTTTGTTGTTTATATACCTGATTAGGGGAGAAGGGGCTGAACGACTACTTGGACACTTCTCTCTGAGGTCCGCGCAATACTATAAAGGCATCGTGGGGATGCCAATAAAATGGTGGTCAAAAGTGGCCACAGATAGAAGGAACACTCCTTCACATAAAAGCAGTCCATGGTGTCAGCATGTCAGTAAGGTACACACTGGTGACAACCTATTTATTTACTGAATGCACAAGAGATAAGGCGAGAGGCGGTTGGTTGTCGGGAAGCAGTAAGCGCCCAACCCAATTCTAGTACTGTTGTGCACTGCACGAGGGCTATGCGTGATCGCCACTCCCAACGGACAGAAGGGAGCGCGTTAAACTCCGGATCTGGGCGTTTTGGAGGCAGGGGAAGTTTCTGAGAGTACAAATATTTTTGGAGATTCTTGGAGAATCCCTTTATAAATGAAAGTAGGTCGTGACCTTCGGACTTAAAAAAAAAAAAAAAAAAAAAAAAAAAAACCTGGGATGCTTGCCTATGTGTGGGGCCAGTATCGGTTGGGTTGATGGGTCTTGGAGTGGGTGTGACTTGACTACTGGTATTGGAATACAGGAGGAGAGTTATCAAGCTGTGAATTGCGCACCATATACCCGAAACACCGACACCATAACCCTGAGACGGCCCAATTGCCGGCGGAATGAGGAGGAAAAGAACCAGTGCCTAAAAACCGCGTGTTCTGTGTCTGGGCGAGACTGGAGGAATGGTGGCAGTGTCCAGTATGCAAGAAAAGTATGACAGGGGGAGGACTGCTAGGTACTCAATTTCTCACCGAGAGACCCAGTAAAACAAGCTCAGTTGAAAAAGCCCCGTAAAGCCAGGCCAGTTTGTCTAGCCAGCCCAATTCCCCGACTTGTAATATTTGTAATAGAATAGTGTGAGTGCTGTTTGTGCGTGTAGAGACCAGAACTCGGGCGGTCAACCATCATCAGATGCTAACCGGGGTTTGTTGGTGTGGTCCTCTTGATGCACAAAAGTTCGCTATCTGTCTTGTCTGTCTTTTCTTTTTGTGCGTGAGATTGAACACTTGCGGGTTTGTCCGGAGGGCTATGGTTCTTAGAAACCCAGGGTCTCACTTAAAACACAAAATTTCAAGGGGTGACAATTAAAACATAAGAAGGCCAGCAACACGTTGTGTTG
The DNA here is from genome assembly GCA_963921405.1 of Cepaea hortensis. Lineage (NCBI taxonomy): Eukaryota > Metazoa > Mollusca > Gastropoda > Stylommatophora > Helicidae > Cepaea > Cepaea hortensis. The sequence continues at coordinate 221,277,990 of OY992877.1, forward strand.
TTGTGGCAGGTTTCACTGGGAGACTGAAAATCTGTAGATTTGTCCGGAGGTCTACAGTGCTAGTAGACAGGCGGGTAAGAAAACAACAAAATTGTACAGGGCTAAAAACACAAGACACAACAAAAATGAAATAAAAATGTCTACAACACGTTGTGTTCCCAAGCGGTCACCCATCTAAGAAGTAACCACGCCCGACGTTACTTGACTTCGGTGATCGGACGAGAACCGGTATTTTCAACGTGGTATGGCCGTAGACGATGACTGGTGCCGCTTTGTTGTTTATATACCTGATTAGGGGAGAAGGGGCTGAACGACTACTTGGACACTTCTCTCTGAGGTCCGCGCAATACTATAAAGGCATCGTGGGGATGCCAATAAAATGGTGGTCAAAAGTGGCCACAGATAGAAGGAACACTCCTTCACATAAAAGCAGTCCATGGTGTCAGCATGTCAGTAAGGTACACACTGGTGACAACCTATTTATTTACTGAATGCACAAGAGATAAGGCGAGAGGCGGTTGGTTGTCGGGAAGCAGTAAGCGCCCAACCCAATTCTAGTACTGTTGTGCACTGCACGAGGGCTATGCGTGATCGCCACTCCCAACGGACAGAAGGGAGCGCGTTAAACTCCGGATCTGGGCGTTTTGGAGGCAGGGGAAGTTTCTGAGAGTACAAATATTTTTGGAGATTCTTGGAGAATCCCTTTATAAATGAAAGTAGGTCGTGACCTTCGGACTTAAAAAAAAAAAAAAAAAAAAAAAAAAAAACCTGGGATGCTTGCCTATGTGTGGGGCCAGTATCGGTTGGGTTGATGGGTCTTGGAGTGGGTGTGACTTGACTACTGGTATTGGAATACAGGAGGAGAGTTATCAAGCTGTGAATTGCGCACCATATACCCGAAACACCGACACCATAACCCTGAGACGGCCCAATTGCCGGCGGAATGAGGAGGAAAAGAACCAGTGCCTAAAAACCGCGTGTTCTGTGTCTGGGCGAGACTGGAGGAATGGTGGCAGTGTCCAGTATGCAAGAAAAGTATGACAGGGGGAGGACTGCTAGGTATTCAATTTCTCACCGAGAGACCCAGTAAAACAAGCTCAGTTGAAAAAGCCCCGTAAAGCCAGGCCAGTTTGTCTAGCCAGCCCAATTCCCCGACTTGTAATATTTGTAATAGAATAGTGTGAGTGCTGTTTGTGCGTGTAGAGACCAGAACTCGGGCGGTCAACCATCATCAGATGCTAACCGGGGTTTGTTGGTGTGGTCCTCTTGATGCACAAAAGTTCGCTATCTGTCTTGTCTGTCTTTTCTTTTTGTGCGTGAGATTGAACACTTGCGGGTTTGTCCGGAGGGCTATGGTTCTTAGAAACCCAGGGTCTCACTTAAAACACAAAATTTCAAGGGGTGACAATTAAAACATAAGAAGGCCAGCAACACGTTGTGTTGTTGTGGCAGGTTTCACTGGGAGACTGAAAATCTGTAGATTTGTCCGGAGGTCTACAGTGCTAGTAGACAGGCGGGTAAGAAAACAACAAAATTGTACAGGGCTAAAAACACAAGACACAACAAAAATGAAATAAAAATGTCTACAACACGTTGTGTTCCCAAGCGGTCACCCATCTAAGAAGTAACCACGCCCGACGTTACTTGACTTCGGTGATCGGACGAGAACCGGTATTTTCAACGTGGTATGGCCGTAGACGATGACTGGTGCCGCTTTGTTGTTTATATACCTGATTAGGGGAGAAGGGGCTGAACGACTACTTGGACACTTCTCTCTGAGGTCCGCGCAATACTATAAAGGCATCGTGGGGATGCCAATAAAATGGTGGTCAAAAGTGGCCACAGATAGAAGGAACACTCCTTCACATAAAAGCAGTCCATGGTGTCAGCATGTCAGTAAGGTACACACTGGTGACAACCTATTTATTTACTGAATGCACAAGAGATAAGGCGAGAGGCGGTTGGTTGTCGGGAAGCAGTAAGCGCCCAACCCAATTCTAGTACTGTTGTGCACTGCACGAGGGCTATGCGTGATCGCCACTCCCAACGGACAGAAGGGAGCGCGTTAAACTCCGGATCTGGGCGTTTTGGAGGCAGGGGAAGTTTCTGAGAGTACAAATATTTTTGGAGATTCTTGGAGAATCCCTTTATAAATGAAAGTAGGTCGTGACCTTCGGACTTAAAAAAAAAAAAAAAAAAAAAAAAAAAAAAAAAAAAAATGGGGTGCTTGCCTATGTGTGGGGCCTGTATCGGTTGGGTTGATGGGTCTTGGAGTGGGTGTGACTTGACTACTGGTATTGGAATACAGGAGGAGAGTTATCAAGCTGTGAATTGCGCACCATATACCCGAAACACCGACACCATAACCCTGAGACGGCCCAATTGCCGGCGGAATGAGGAGGAAAAGAACCAGTGCCTAAAAACCGCGTGTTCTGTGTCTGGGCGCGACTGGAGGAATGGTGGCAGTGTCCAGTATGCAAGAAAAGTATGACAGGGGGAGGACTGCTAGGTACTCAATTTCTCACCGAGAGACCCAGTAAAACAAGCTCAGTTGAAAAAGCCCCGTAAAGCCAGGCCAGTTTATCTAGCCAGCCCAATTCCCCGACTTGTAATATTTGTAATAGAATAGTGTGAGTGCTGTTTGTGCGTGTAGAGACCAGAACTCGCTCGGTCAACCATCATCAGATGCTAACCGGGGTTTGTTGGTGTGGTCCTCTTGATGCACAAGAGTTCGCTATCTGTCTTGTCTGTCTTTTCTTTTTGTGCGTGAGACTGAACACTTGCGGGTTTGTCCGGAAGGCTATGGTTCTTAGAAACCCAGGGTCTCACTTAAAACACAAAATTTCAAGGGGTGACAATTAAAACATAAGAAGGCCAGCAACACGTTGTGTTGTTGTGGCGGGTTTCACTGGGAGACTGAAAATCTGTAGATTTGTCCGGAGGTCTACAGTGCTAGTAGACAGGCGGGTACCAAAACAACAAAATTGTACAGGGCTAAAAACACAAGACACAACAAAAATGAAATAAAAATGTCTACAACACGTTGTGTTCCCAAGCGGTCACCCATCTAAGAAGTAACCACGCCCGACGTTATTTGACTTCGGTGATCGGACGAGAACCGGTATTTTCAACGTGGTATGGCCGTAGGCGATGACTGGTGCCGCTTTGTTGTTTATATACCTGATTAGGGGAGAAGGGGCTGAACGACTACTTGGACACTTCTCTCTGAGGTCCGCGCAATACTATAAAGGCATCGTGGGGATGCCAATAAAATGGTGGTCAAAAGTGGCCACAGATAGAAGGAACACTCCTTCACATAAAAGCAGTCCATGGTGTCAGCATGTCAGTAAGGTACACACTGGTGACAACCTATTTATTTACTGAATGCACAAGAGATAAGGCGAGAGGCGGTTGGTTGTCGGGAAGCAGTAAGCGCCCAACCCAATTCTAGTACTGTTGTGCACTGCACGAGGGCTATGCGTGATCGCCACTCCCAACGGACAGAAGGGAGCGCGTTAAACTCCGGATCTGGGCGTTTTGGAGGCAGGGGAAGTTTCTGAGAGTACAAATATTTTTGGAGATTCTTGGAGAATCCCTTTATAAATGAAAGTAGGTCGTGACCTTCGGACTTAAAAAAAAAAAAAAAAAAAAAAAAAAAAAAAAAAAAAATGGGGTGCTTGCCTATGTGTGGGGCCTGTATCGGTTGGGTTGATGGGTCTTGGAGTGGGTGTGACTTGACTACTGGTATTGGAATACAGGAGGAGAGTTATCAAGCTGTGAATTGCGCACCATATACCAGAAACACCGACACCATAACCCTGAGACGGCCCAATTGCCGGCGGAATGAGGAGGAAAAGAACCAGTGCCTAAAAACTGCGTGTTCTGTGTCTGGGCGCGACTGGAGGAATGGTGGCAGTGTCCAGTATGCAAGAAAAGTATGACAGGGGGAGGACTGCTAGGTACTCAATTTCTCACCGAGAGACCCAGTAAAACAAGCTCAGTTGAAAAAGCCCCGTAAAGCCAGGCCAGTTTGTCTAGCCAGCCCAATTCCCCGACTTGTAATATTTGTAATAGAATAGTGTGAGTGCTGTTTGTGCGTGTAGAGACCAGAACTCGGGCGGTCAACCATCATCAGATGCTAACCGGGGTTTGTTGGTGTGGTCCTCTTGATGCACAAGAGTTCGCTATCTGTCTTGTCTGTCTTTTCTTTTTGTGCGTGAGACTGAACACTTGCGGGTTTGTCCGGAGGGCTATGGTTCTTAGAAACCCAGGGTCTCACTTAAAGCACAAAATTTCAAGGGGTGGCAATTAAAACATAAGAAGGCCAGCAACACGTTGTGTTGTTGTGGCGGGTTTCACTGGGAGACTGAAAATCTGTAGATTTGTCCGGAGGTCTACAGTGCTAGTAGACAGGCGGGTACCAAAACAACAAAATTGTACAGGGCTAAAAACACAAGACACAACAAAAATGAAATAAAAATGTCTACAACACGTTGTGTTCCCAAGCGGTCACCCATCTAAGAAGTAACCACGCCCGACGTTACTTGACTTCGGTGATCGGACGAGAACCGGTATTTTCAACGTGGTATGGCCGTAGGCGATGACTGGTGCCGCTTTGTTGTTTATATACCTGATTAGGGGAGAAGGGGCTGAACGACTACTTGGACACTTCTCTCTGAGGTCCGCGCAATACTATAAAGGCATCGTGGGGATGCCAATAAAATGGTGGTCAAAAGTGGCCACAGATAGAAGGAACACTCCTTCACATAAAAGCAGTCCATGGTGTCAGCATGTCAGTAAGGTACACACTGGTGACAACCTATTTATTTACTGAATGCACAAGAGATAAGGCGAGAGGCGGTTGGTTGTCGGGAAGCAGTAAGCGCCCAACCCAATTCTAGTATTGTTGTGCACTGCACGAGGGCTATGCGTGATCGCCACTCCCAACGGACAGAAGGGAGCGCGTTAAACTCCGGATCTGGGCGTTTCGGAGGCAGGGGAAGTTTCTGAGAGTACAAATATTTTTGGAGATTCTTGGAGAATCCCTTTATAAATGAAAGTAGGTCGTGACCTTCGGACATCAAAAAAAAAAAAAAAAAAAAAAAAACAACCTGGGGTGCTTGCCTATGTGTGGGGCTTGTATCGGTTGGGTTGATGGGTCTTGGAGTGGGTGTGACTTGACTACTGGTATTGGAATACAGGAGGAGAGTTATCAAGCTGTGAATTGCGCACCATATACCAGAAACACCGACACCATAACCCTGAGACGGCCCAATTGCCGGCGGAATGAGGAGGAAAAGAACCAGTGCCTAAAAACTGCGTGTTCTGTGTCTGGGCGCGACTGGAGGAATGGTGGCAGTGTCCAGTATGCAAGAAAAGTATGACAGGGGGAGGACTGCTAGGTACTCAATTTCTCACCGAGAGACCCAGTAAAACAAGCTCAGTTGAAAAAGCCCCGTAAAGCCAGGCCAGTTTGTCTAGCCAGCCCAATTCCCCGACTTGTAATATTTGTAATAGAATAGTGTGAGTGCTGTTTGTGCGTGTAGAGACCAGAACTCGGGCGGTCAACCATCATCAGATGCTAACCGGGGTTTGTTGGTGTGGTCCTCTTGATGCACAAGAGTTCGCTATCTGTCTTGTCTGTCTTTTCTTTTTGTGCGTGAGACTGAACACTTGCGGGTTTGTCCGGAGGGCTATGGTTCTTAGAAACCCAGGGTCTCACTTAAAGCACAAAATTTCAAGGGGTGGCAATTAAAACATAAGAAGGCCAGCAACACGTTGTGTTGTTGTGGCGGGTTTCACTGGGAGACTGAAAATCTGTAGATTTGTCCGGAGGTCTACAGTGCTAGTAGACAGGCGGGTACCAAAACAACAAAATTGTACAGGGCTAAAAACACAAGACACAACAAAAATGAAATAAAAATGTCTACAACACGTTGTGTTCCCAAGCGGTCACCCATCTAAGAAGTAACCACGCCCGACGTTACTTGACTTCGGTGATCGGACGAGAACCGGTATTTTCAACGTGGTATGGCCGTAGGCGATGACTGGTGCCGCTTTGTTGTTTATATACCTGATTAGGGGAGAAGGGGCTGAACGACTACTTGGACACTTCTCTCTGAGGTCCGCGCAATACTATAAAGGCATCGTGGGGATGCCAATAAAATGGTGGTCAAAAGTGGCCACAGATAGAAGGAACACTCCTTCACATAAAAGCAGTCCATGGTGTCAGCATGTCAGTAAGGTACACACTGGTGACAACCTATTTATTTACTGAATGCACAAGAGATAAGGCGAGAGGCGGTTGGTTGTCGGGAAGCAGTAAGCGCCCAACCCAATTCTAGTATTGTTGTGCACTGCACGAGGGCTATGCGTGATCGCCACTCCCAACGGACAGAAGGGAGCGCGTTAAACTCCGGATCTGGGCGTTTCGGAGGCAGGGGAAGTTTCTGAGAGTACAAATATTTTTGGAGATTCTTGGAGAATCCCTTTATAAATGAAAGTAGGTCGTGACCTTCGGACATCAAAAAAAAAAAAAAAAAAAAAAAAACAACCTGGGGTGCTTGCCTATGTGTGGGGCTTGTATCGGTTGGATTGATGGGTCTTGGAGTGGGTGTGACTTGAGTACTGGTATTGGAATACAGGAGGAGAGTTATCAAGCTGTGAATTGCGCACCATATACCCGAAACACCGACTCCATAACCCTGAGACGGCCCAATTGCCGGCGGAATGAGGAGGAAAAGAACCAGTGCCTAAAAACCGCGTGTTCTGTGTCTGGGCGCGACTGGAGGAATGGTGGCAGTGTCCAGTATGCAAGAAAAGTATGACAGGGGGAGGACTGCTAGGTACTCAATTTCTCACCGAGAGACCCAGTAAAACAAGCTCAGTTGAAAAAGCCCCGTAAAGCCAGGCCAGTTTGTCTAGCCAGCCCAATTCCCCGACTTGTAATATTTGTAATAGAATAGTGTGAGTGCTGTTTGTGCGTGTAGAGACCAGAACTCGGGCGGTCAACCATCATCAGATGCTAACCGGGGTTTGTTGGTGTGGTCCTCTTGATGCACAAGAGTTCGCTATCTGTCTTGTCTGTCTTTTCTTTTTGTGCGTGAGATTGAACACTTGCGGGTTTGTCCGGAGGGCTATGGTTCTTAGAAACCCAGGGTCTCACTTAAAACACAAAATTTCAAGGGGTGGCAATTAAAACATAAGAAGGCCAGCAACACGTTGTGTTGTTGTGGCGGGTTTCACTGGGAGACTGAAAATCTGTAGATTTGTCCGGAGGTCTACAGTGCTAGTAGACAGGCGGGTACCAAAACAACAAAATTGTACAGGGCTAAAAACACAAGACACAACAAAAATGAAATAAAAATGTCTACAACACGTTGTGTTCCCAAGCGGTCACCCATCTAAGAAGTAACCACGCCCGACGTTACTTGACTTCGGTGATCGGACGAGAACCGGTATTTTCAACGTGGTATGGCCGTAGGCGATGACTGGTGCCGCTTTGTTGTTTATATACCTGATTAGGGGAGAAGGGGCTGAACGACTACTTGGACACTTCTCTCTGAGGTCCGCGCAATACTATAAAGGCATCGTGGGGATGCCAATAAAATGGTGGTCAAAAGTGGCCACAGATAGAAGGAACACTCCTTCACATAAAAGCAGTCCATGGTGTCAGCATGTCAGTAAGGTACACACTGGTGACAACCTATTTATTTACTGAATGCACAAGAGATAAGGCGAGAGGCGGTTGGTTGTCGGGAAGCAGTAAGCGCCCAACCCAATTCTAGTATTGTTGTGCACTGCACGAGGGCTATGCGTGATCGCCACTCCCAACGGACAGAAGGGAGCGCGTTAAACTCCGGATCTGGGCGTTTCGGAGGCAGGGGAAGTTTCTGAGAGTACAAATATTTTTGGAGATTCTTGGAGAATCCCTTTATAAATGAAAGTAGGTCGTGACCTTCGGACTTCAAAAAAAAAAAAAAACCTGGGGTGCTTGCCTATGTGTGGGGCTTGTATCGGTTGGATTGATGGGTCTTGGAGTGGGTGTGACTTGAGTACTGGTATTGGAATACAGGAGGAGAGTTATCAAGCTGTGAATTGCGCACCATATACCCGAAACACCGACTCCATAACCCTGAGACGGCCCAATTGCCGGCGGAATGAGGAGGAAAAGAACCAGTGCCTAAAAACCGCGTGTTCTGTGTCTGGGCGCGACTGGAGGAATGGTGGCAGTGTCCAGTATGCAAGAAAAGTATGACAGGGGGAGGACTGCTAGGTACTCAATTTCTCACCGAGAGACCCAGTAAAACAAGCTCAGTTGAAAAAGCCCCGTAAAGCCAGGCCAGTTTGTCTAGCCAGCCCAATTCCCCGACTTGTAATATTTGTAATAGAATAGTGTGAGTGCTGTTTGTGCGTGTAGAGACCAGAACTCGGGCGGTCAACCATCATCAGATGCTAACCGGGGTTTGTTGGTGTGGTCCTCTTGATGCACAAGAGTTCGCTATCTGTCTTGTCTGTCTTTTCTTTTTGTGCGTGAGATTGAACACTTGCGGGTTTGTCCGGAGGGCTATGGTTCTTAGAAACCCGGGGTCTCACTTAAAACACAAAATTTCAAGGGGTGACAATTAAAACATAAGAAGGCCAGCAACACGTTGTGTTGTTGTGGCAGGTTTCACTGGGAGACTGAAAATCTGTAGATTTGTCCGGAGGTCTACAGTGCTAGTAGACAGGCGGGTAAGAAAACAACAAAATTGTACAGGGCTAAAAACACAAGACACAACAAAAATGAAATAAAAATGTCTACAACACGTTGTGTTCCCAAGGGGTCACCCATCTAAGAAGTAACCACGCCCGACGTTACTTGACTTCGGTGATCGGACGAGAACCGGTATTTTCAACGTGGTATGGCCGTAGACGATGACTGGTGCCGCTTTGTTGTTTATATACCTGATTAGGGGAGAAGGGGCTGAACGACTACTTGGACACTTCTCTCTGAGGTCCGCGCAATACTATAAAGGCATCGTGGGGATGCCAATAAAATGGTGGTCAAAAGTGGCCACAGATAGAAGGAACACTCCTTCACAAAAAAGCAGTCCATGGTGTCAGCATGTCAGTAAGGTACACACTGGTGACAACCTATTTATTTACTGAATGCACAAGAGATAAGGCGAGAGGCGATTGGTTGTCGGGAAGCAGTAAGCGCCCAACCCAATTCTAGTACTGTTGTGCACTGCACGAGGGCTATGCGTGATCGCCACTCCCAACGGACAGAAGGGAGCGCCTTAAACTCCGGATCTGGGCGTTTCGGAGGCAGGGGAAGTTTCTGAGAGTACAAATATTTTTGGAGATTCTTGGAGAATCCCTTTATAAATGAAAGTAGGTCGTGACCTTCGGACTTAAATAAAAAAAAAAAAAAAAAAAAAAAACCTGGGGTGCTTGCCTATGTGTCGGGCTTGTATCGGTTGGATTGATGGGTCTTGGAGTGGGTGTGACTTGAGTACTGGTATTGGAATACAGGAGGAGAGTTATCAAGCTGTGAATTGCGCACCATATACCCGAAACACCGACTCCATAACCCTGAGACGGCCCAATTGCCGGCGGAATGAGGAGGAAAAGAACCAGTGCCTAAAAACCGCGTGTTCTGTGTCTGGGCGCGACTGGAGGAATGGTGGCAGTGTCCAGTATGCAAGAAAAGTATGACAGGGGGAGGACTGCTAGGTACTCAATTTCTCACCGAGAGACCCAGTAAAACAAGCTCAGTTGAAAAAGCCCCGTAAAGCCAGGCCAGTTTGTCTAGCCAGCCCAATTCCCCGACTTGTAATATTTGTAATAGAATAGTGTGAGTGCTGTTTGTGCGTGTAGAGACCAGAACTCGGGCGGTCAACCATCATCAGATGCTAACCGGGGTTTGTTGGTGTGGTCCTCTTGATGCACAAGAGTTCGCTATCTGTCTTGTCTGTCTTTTCTTTTTGTGCGTGAGATTGAACACTTGCGGGTTTGTCCGGAGGGCTATGGTTCTTAGAAACCCAGGGTCTCACTTAAAACACAAAATTTCAAGGGGTGACAATTAAAACATAAGAAGGCCAGCAACACGTTGTGTTGTTGTGGCAGGTTTCTCTGGGAGACTGAAAATCTGTAGATTTGTCCGGAGGTCTACAGTGCTAGTAGACAGGCGGGTAAGAAAACAACAAAATTGTACAGGGCTAAAAACACAAGACACAACAAAAATGAAATAAAAATGTCTACAACACGTTGTGTTCCCAAGCGGTCACCCATCTAAGAAGTAACCACGCCCGACGTTACTTGACTTCGGTGATCGGACGAGAACCGGTATTTTCAACGTGGTATGGCCGTAGACGATGACTGGTGCCGCTTTGTTGTTTATATACCTGATTAGGGGAGAAGGGGCTGAACGACTACTTGGACACTTCTCTCTGAGGTCCGCGCAATACTATAAAGGCATCGTGGGGATGCCAATAAAATGGTGGTCAAAAGTGGCCACAGATAGAAGGAACACTCCTTCACATAAAAGCAGTCCATGGTGTCAGCATGTCAGTAAGGTACACACTGGTGACAACCTATTTATTTACTGAATGCACAAGAGATAAGGCGAGAGGCGGTTGGTTGTCGGGAAGCAGTAAGCGCCCAACCCAATTCTAGTACTGTTGTGCACTGCACGAGGGCTATGCGTGATCGCCACTCCCAACGGACAGAAGGGAGCGCGTTAAACTCCGGATCTGGGCGTTTCGGAGGCAGGGGAAGTTTCTGAGAGTACAAATATTTTTGGAGATTCTTGGAGAATCCCTTTATAAATGAAAGTAGGTCGTGACCTTCGGACTTAAAAAAAAAAAAAAAAAAAAAACCTGGGGGGCTTGCCTATGTGTGAGGCCTGTATCGGTTGGGTTGATGGGTCTTGGAGTGGGTGTGACTTGACTACTGGTACTGGAATACAGGAGGAGAGTTATCAAGCTGTGAATTGCCCACCATATACCCGAAACACCGACTCCATAACCCTGAGACGGCCCAATTGCCGGCGGAATGATGAGGAAAAGAACCAGTACCTAAAAACCGCGTGTTCTGTGTCTGGGCGCGACTGGAGGAATGGTGGCAGTGTCCAGTATGCAAGAAAAATATGACAGGGGGAGGACTGCTAGGTACTCAATTTCTCACCGAGAGACCCAGTAAAACAAGCTCAGTTGAAAAAGCCCCGTACAGCCAGGCCAGTTTGTCTAGCCAGCCCAATTCCCCGACTTGTATTATTTGTAATAGAATAGTGTGAGTGCTGTTTGTGCGTGTAGAGACCAGAACTCGGGCGGTCAACCATCATCAGATGCTAACCGGGGTTTGTTGGTGTGGTCCTCTTGATGCACAAGAGTTCGCTATCTGTCTTGTCTGTCTTTTCTTTTTGTGCGTGAGACTGAACACTTGCGGGTTTGTCCGGAGGGCTATGGTTCTTAGAAACCCAGGGTCTCAATAAAAACACAAAATTTCAAGGGGTGACAATTAAAACATAAGAAGGCCAGCAACACGTTGTGTTGTTGTGGCGGGTTTCACTGGGAGACTGAAAATCTGTAGATTTGTCCGGAGGTCTACAGTGCTAGTAGACAGGCGGGTACCAAAACAACAAAATTGTACAGGGCTAAAAACACAAGACACAACAAAAATGAAATAAAAATGTCTACAACACGTTGTGTTCCCAAGCGGTCACCCATCTAAGTAGTAACCACGCCCGACGTTACTTGACTTCGGTGATCGGACGAGAACCGGTATTTTCAACGTGGTATGGCCGTAGACGATGACTGGTGCCGCTTTGTTGTTTATATACCTGATTAGGAGAGAAGGGGCTGAACGACTACTTGGACACTTCTCTCTGAGGTCAGCGCAATACTATAAAGGCATCGTGGGGATGCCAATAAAATGGTGGTCAAAAGTGGCCACAGATAGAAGGAACACTCCTTCACATAAAAGCAGTCCATAGTGTCAGCATGTCAGTAAGGTACACACTGGTGACAACCTATTTATTTACTGAATGCACAAGAGATAAGGCGAGAGGCGATTGGTTGTCGGGAAGCAGTAAGCGCCCAACCCAATTCTAGTACTGTTGTGCACTGCACGAGGGCTATGCGTGATCGCCACTCCCAACGGACAGAAGGGAGCGCGTTAAACTCCGGATCTGGGCGTTTCGGAGGCAGGGGAAGTTTCTGAGAGTACAAATATTTTTGGAAATTCTTGGAGAATCCCTTTATAAATGAAAGTAGGTCGTGACCTTCGGACATTAAAAAAAAAAAAAAAAAAACCTGGGGGGGGGGACTTGCCTATGTGTGGGGCCTGTATCGGTTGGGTTGATGGGTCTTGGAGTGGGTGTGACTTGACTACTGGTACTGGAATACAGGAGGAGAGTTATCAAGCTGTGAATTGCCCACCATATACCCGAAACACCGACTCCATAACCCTGAGACGGCCCAATTGCCGGCGGAATGATGAGGAAAAGAACCAGTGCCTAAAAACCGCGTGTTCTGTGTCTGGGCGCGACTGGAGGAATGGTGGCAGTGTCCAGTATGCAAGAAAAGTATGACAGGGGGAGGACTGCTAGGTACTCAATTTCTCAACGAGAGACCCAGTAAAACAAGCTCAGTTGAAAAAGCCCCGTACAGCCAGGCCAGTTTGTCTAGCCAGCCCAATTCCCCGACTTGTAATATTTGTAATAGAATAGTGTGAGTGCTGTTTGTGCGTGTAGAGACCAGAACTCGGGCGGTCAACCATCATCAGATGCTAACCGGGGTTTGTTGGTGTGGTCCTCTTGATGCACAAGAGTTCGCTATCTGTCTTGTCTGTCTTTTCTTTTTGTGCGTGAGACTGAACACTTGCGGGTTTGTCCGGAGGGCTATGGTTCTTAGAAACCCAGGGTCTCAATAAAAACACAAAATTTCAAGGGGTGACAATTAAAACATAAGAAGGCCAGCAACACGTTGTGTTGTTGTGGCGGGTTTCACTGGGAGACTGAAAATCTGTAGATTTGTCCGGAGGTCTACAGTGCTAGTAGACAGGCGGGTACCAAAACAACAAAATTGTACAGGGCTAAAAACACAAGACACAACAAAAATGAAATAAAAATGTCTACAACACGTTGTGTTCCCAAGCGGTCACCCATCTAAGTAGTAACCACGCTCGACGTTACTTGACTTCGGTGATCGGACGAGAACCGGTATTTTCAACGTGGTATGGCCGTAGACGATGACTGGTGCCGCTTTGTTGTTTATATACCTGATTAGGAGAGAAGGGGCTGAACGACTACTTGGACACTTCTCTCTGAGGTCCGCGCAATACTATAAAGGCATCGTGGGGATGCCAATAAAATGGTGGTCAAAAGTGGCCACAGATAGAAGGAACACTCCTTCACATAAAAGCAGTCCATGGTGTCAGCATGTCAGTAAGGTACACACTGGTGACAACCTATTTATTTACTGAATGCACAAGAGATAAGGCGAGAGGCGGTTGGTTGTCGGGAAGCAGTAAGCGCCCAACCCAATTCTAGTACTGTTGTGCACTGCACGAGGGCTATGCGTGATCGCCACTCCCAACGGACAGAAGGGAGCGCGTTAAACTCCGGATCTGGGCGTTTCGGAGGCAGGGGAAGTTTCTGAGAGTACAAATACTTTTGGAGATTCTTGGAGAATCCCTTTATAAATGAAAGTAGGTCGTGACCTTCGGACTAAAAAAAAAAAAAAAAAAAACCTGGGGGGCTTGCCTATGTGTGGGGCCTGTATCGGTTGGGTTGATGGGTCTTGGAGTGGGTGTGACTTGACTACTGGTACTGGAATACAGGAGGAGAGTTATCAAGCTGTGAATTGCCCACCATATACCCGAAACACCGACTCCATAACCCTGAGACGGCCCAATTGCCGGCGGAATGAGGAGGAAAAGAACCAGTGCCTAAAAACCGCGTGTTCTGTGTCTGGGCGCGACTGGAGGAATGGTGGCAGTGTCCAGTATGCAAGAAAAGTATGACAGGGGGAGGACTGCTAGGTACTCAATTTCTCACCGAGAGACCCAGTAAAACAAGCTCAGTTGAAAAAGCCCCGTAAAGCCAGGCCAGTTTGTCTAGCCAGCCCAATTCCCCGACTTGTAATATTTGTAATAGAATAGTGTGAGTGCTGTTTGTGCGTGTAGAGACCAGAACTCGGGCGGTCAACCATCATCAGATGCTAACCGGGGTTTGTTGGTGTGGTCCTCTTGATGCACAAGAGTTCGCTATCTGTCTTGTCTGTCTTTTCTTTTTGTGCGTGAGATTGAACACTTGTGGGTTTGTCCGGAGGGCTATGGTTCTTAGAAACCCAGGGTCTCACTTAAAACACAAAATTTCAAGGGGTGACAATTAAAACATAAGAAGGCCAGCAACACGTTGTGTTGTTGTGGCGGGTTTCACTGGGAGACTGAAAATCTGTAGATTTGTCCGGAGGTCTACAGTGCTAGAAGACAGGCGGGTACCAAAACAACAAAATTGTACAGGGCTAAAAACACAAGACACAACACAAATGAAATAAAAATGTCTACAACACGTTGTGTTCCCAAGCGGTCACCCATCTAAGAAGTAACCACGCCCGACGTTACTTGACTTCGGTGATCGGACGAGAACCGGTATTTTCAACGTGGTATGGCCGTAGACGATGACTGGTGCCGCTTTGTTGTTTATATACCTGATTAGGGGAGAAGGGGCTGAACGACTACTTGGACACTTCTCTCTGAGGTCCGCGCAATACTATAAAGGCATCGTGGGGATGCCAATAAAATGGTTGTCAAAAGTGGCCACAGATAGAAGGAACACTCCTTCACATAAAAGCAGTCCATGGTGTCAGCATGTCAGTAAGGTACACACTGGTGACAACCTATTTATTTACTGAATGCACAAGAGATAAGGCGAGAGGCGGTTGGTTGTCGGGAAGCAGTAAGCGCCCAACCCAATTCTAGTATTGTTGTGCACTGCACGAGGGCTATGCGTGATCGCCACTCCCAACGGACAGAAGGGAGCGCGTTAAACTCCGGATCTGGGCGTTTCGGAGGCAGGGGAAGTTTCTGAGAGTACAAATATTTTTGGAGATTCTTGGAGAATCCCTTTATAAATGAAAGTAGGTCGTGACCTTCGGACTTAAAAAAAAAAAAAAATAAAAAAAAACACCTGGGGTGCTTGCCTATGTGTGGGGCCTGTATCGGTTGGGTTGATGGGTCTTGGAGTGGGTGTGACTTGACTACTGGTATTGGAATACAGTAGGAGAGTTATCAAGCTGTGAATTGCGCACCATATACCCGAAACACCGACACCATAACCCTGAGACGGCCCAATTGCCGGCGGAATGAGGAGGAAAAGAACCAGTGCCTAAAAACCGCGTGTTCTGTGTCTGGGCGCGACTGGAGGAATGGTGGCAGTGTCCAGTATGCAAGAAAAGTATGACAGGGGGAGGACTGCTAGGTACTCAATTTCTCACCGAGAGACCCAGTAAAACAAGCTCAGTTGAAAAAGCCCCGTAAAGCCAGGCCAGTTTGTCTAGCCAGCCCAATTCCCCGACTTGTAATATTTGTAATAGAATAGTGTGAGTGCTGTTTGTGCGTGTAGAGAAAAGAACTCGGGCGGTCAACCATCATCAGATGCTAACCGGGGTTTGTTGGTGTGGTCCTCTTGATGCACAAGAATTCGCTATCTGTCTTGTCTGTCTTTTCTTTTTGTGCGTGAGATTGAACACTTGCGGGTTTGTCCGGAGGGCTATGGTTCTTAGAAACCCAGGGTCTCACTTAAAACACAAAATTTCAAGGGGTGACAATTAAAACATAAGAAGGCCAGCAACACGTTGTGTTGTTGTGGCAGGTTTCACTGGGAGACTGAAAATCTGTAGATTTGTCCGGAGGTCTACAGTGCTAGTAGACAGGCGGGTAAGAAAACAACAAAATTGTACAGGGCTAAAAACACAAGACACAACAAAAATGAAATAAAAATGTCTACAACACGTTGTGTTCCCAAGCGGTCACCCATCTAAGAAGTAACCACGCCCGACGTTACTTGACTTCGGTGATCGGACGAGAACCGGTATTTTCAACGTGGTATGGCCGTAGACGATGACTGGTGCCGCTTTGTTGTTTATATACCTGATTAGGGGAGAAGGGGCTGAACGAATACTTGGACACTTCTCTCTGAGGTCCACGCAATACTATAAAGGCATCGTGGGGATGCCAATAAAATGGTGGTCAAAAGTGGCCACAGATAGAAGGAACACTCCTTCACATAAAAGCAGTCCATGGTGTCAGCATGTCAGTAAGGTACACACTGGTGACAACCTATTTATTTACTGAATGCACAAGAGATAAGGCGAGAGGCGGTTGGTTGTCGGGAAGCAGTAAGCGCCCAACCCAATTCTAGTACTGTTGTGCACTGCACGAGGGCTATGCGTGATCGCCACTCCCAACGGACAGAAGGGAGCGCGTTAAACTCCGGATCTGGGCGTTTCGGAGGCAGGGGAAGTTTCTGAGAGTACAAATATTTTTGGAGATTCTTGGAGAATCCCTTTATAAATGAAAGTAGGTCGTGACCTTCGGACTTTAAAAAAAAAAAAAAAAAAAAACCTGGGGGGCTTGCCTATGTGTGGGGCCTGTATCGGTTGGGTTGATGGGTCTTGGAGTGGGTGTGACTTGACTACTGGTACTGGAATACAGGAGGAGAGTTATCAAGCTGTGAATTGCGCACCATATACCCGAAACACTGACTCCATAACCCTGAGACGGCCCAATTGCCGGCGGAATGATGAGGAAAAGAACCAGTGCCTAAAAACCGCGTGTTCTGTGTCTGGGCGCGACTGGAGGAATGGTGGCAGTGTCCAGTATGCAAGAAAAGTATGACAGGGGGAGGACTGCTAGGTACTCAATTTCTCACCGAGAGACCCAGTAAAACAAGCTCAGTTGAAAAAGCCCCGTACAGCCAGGCCAGTTTGTCTAGCCAGCCCAATTCCCCGACTTGTAATATTTGTAATAGAATAGTGTGAGTGCTGTTTGTGCGTGTAGAGACCAGAACTCGGGCGGTCAACCATCATCAGATGCTAACCGGGGTTTGTTGGTGTGGTCCTCTTGATGCACAAGAGTTCGCTATCTGTCTTGTCTGTCTTTTCTTTTTGTGCGTGAGACTGAACACTTGCGGGTTTGTCCGGAGGGCTATGGTTCTAAGAAACCCAGGGTCTCAATAAAAACACAAAATTTCAAGGGGTGACAATTAAAACATAAGAAGGCCAGCAACACGTTGTGTTGTTGTGGCGGGTTTCACTGGGAGACTGAAAATCTGTAGATTTGTCCGGAGGTCTACAGTGCTAGTAGACAGGCGGGTACCAAAACAACAAAATTGTACAGGGCTAAAAACACAAGACACAACAAAAATGAAATAAAAATGTCTACAACACGTTGTGTTCCCAAGCGGTCACCCATCTAAGTAGTAACCACGCCCGACGTTACTTGACTTCGGTGATCGGACGAGAACCGGTATTTTCAACGTGGTATGGCCGTAGGCGATGACTGGTGCCGCTTTGTTGTTTATATACCTGATTAGGAGAGAAGGGGCTGAACGACTACTTGGACACTTCTCTCTGAGGTCCGCGCAATACTATAAAGGCATCGTGGGGATGCCAATAAAATGGTGGTCAAAAGTGGCCACAGATAGAAGGAACACTCCTTCACATAAAAGCAGTCCATGGTGTCAGCATGTCAGTAAGGTACACACTGGTGACAACCTATTTATTTACTGAATGCACAAGAGATAAGGCGAGAGGCGATTGGTTGTCGGGAAGCAGTAAGCGCCCAACCCAATTCTAGTACTGTTGTGCACTGCACGAGGGCTATGCGTGATCGCCACTCCCAACGGACAGAAGGGAGCGCGTTAAACTCCGGATCTGGGCGTTTCGGAGGCAGGTGAAGTTTCTGAGAGTACAAATATTTTTGGAGATTCTTGGAGAATCCCTTTATAAATGAAAGTAAGTCGTGACCTTCGGACTTTAAAAAAAAAAAAAAAAAAAAAAAAAACCTGGGGGGCTTGCCTATGTGTGGGGCCTGTATCGGTTGGGTTGATGGGTCTTGGAGTGGGTGTGACTTGACTACTGGTACTGGAATACAGGAGGAGAGTTATCAAGCTGTGAATTGCCCACCATATACCCGAAACACCGACTCCATAACCCTGAGACGGCCCAATTGCCGGCGGAATGATGAGGAAAAGAACCAGTGCCTAAAAACCACGTGTTCTGTGTCTGGGCGCGACTGGAGGAATGGTGGCAGTGTCCAGTATGCAAGAAAAGTATGACAAGGGGAGGACTGCTAGGTACTCAATTTCTCACCGAGAGACCCAGTAAAACAAGCTCAGTTGAAAAAGCCCCGTACAGCCAGGCCAGTTTGTCTAGCCAGCCCAATTCCCCGACTTGTAATATTTGTAATAGAATAGTGTGAGTGCTGTTTGTGCGTGTAGAGACCAGAACTCGGGCGGTCAACCATCATCAGATGCTAACCGGGGTTTCTTGGTGTGGTCCTCTTGATGCACAAGAGTTCGCTATCTGTCTTTTCTTTTTGTGCGTGAGACTGAACACTTGCGGGTTTGTCCGGAGTGCTATGGTTCTTAGAATCCCAGGGTCTCAATAAAAACACAAAATTTCAAGGGGTGACAATTAAAACATAAGAAGGCCAGCAACACGTTGTGTTGTTGTGGCGGGTTTCACTGGGAGACTGAAAATCTGTAGATTTGTCCGGAGGTCTACAGTGCTAGTAGACAGGCGGGTACCAAAACAACAAAATTGTACAGGGCTAAAAACACAAGACACAACAAAAATGAAATAAAAATGTCTACAACACGTTGTGTTCCCAAGCGGTCACCCATCTAAGTAGTAACCACGCCCGACGTTACTTGACTTCGGTGATCGGACGAGAACCGGTATTTTCAACGTGGTATGGCCGTAGACGATGACTGGTGCCGCTTTGTTGTTTATATACCTGATTAGGAGAGAAGGGGCTGAACGACTACTTGGACACTTCTCTCTGAGGTCCGCGCAATACTATAAAGGCATCGTGGGGATTCCAATAAAATGGTGGTCAAAAGTGGCCACAGATAGAAGGAACACTCCTTCACATAAAAGCAGTCCATGGTGTCAGCATGTCAGTAAGGTACACACTGGTGACAACCTATTTATTTACTGAATGCACAAGAGATAAGGCGAGAGGCGATTGGTTGTCGGGAAGCAGTTAGCGCCCAACCCAATTCTAGTACTGTTGTGCACTGCACGAGGGCTATGCGTGATCGCCACTCCCAACGGACAGAAGGGAGCGCGTTAAACTCCGGATCTGGGCGTTTCGGAGGCAGGGGCAGTTTCTGAGAGTACAAATATTTTTGGAGATTCTTGGAGAATCCCTTTATAAATGAAAGTAGGTCGTGACCTTCGGACATTTTAAAAAAAAAAAAAAAAAAAAAAAAAAAAAAAAAAAAAACCTGGGGGGGCTTGCCTATGTGTGGGGCCTGTATCGGTTGGGTTGATGGATCTTGGAGTGGGTGTGACTTGACTACTGGTACTGGAATACAGGAGGAGAGTTATCAAGCTGTGAATTGTCCACCATATACCCGAAACACTGACTCCATAACCCTGAGACGGCCCAATTGCCGGCGGAATGATGAGGAAAAGAACCAGTGCCTAAAAACCGCGTGTTCTGTGTCTGGGCGCGACTGGAGGAATGGTGGCAGTGTCCAGTATGCAAGAAAAGTATGACAGGGGGAGGACTGCTAGGTACTCAATTTCTCACCGAGAGACCCAGTAAAACAAGCTCAGTTGAAAAAGCCCCGTACAGCCAGGCCAGTTTGTCTAGCCAGCCCAATTCCCCGACTTGTAATATTTGTAATAGAATAGTGTGAGTGCTGTTTGTGCGTGTAGAGACCAGAACTCGGGCGGTCAACCATCATCAGATGCTAACCGGGGTTTGTTGGTGTGGTCCTCTTGATGCACAAGAGTTCGCTATCTGTCTTGTCTGTCTTTTCTTTTTGTGCGTGAGACTGAACACTTGCGGGTTTGTCCGGAGGGCTATGGTTCTTAGAAACCCAGGGTCTCAATAAAAACACAAAATTTCAAGGGGTGACAATTAAAACATAAGAAGGCCAGCAACACGTTGTGTTGTTGTGGCGGGTTTCACTGGGAGACTGAAAATCTGTAGATTTGTCCGGAGGTCTACAGTGCTAGTAGACAGGCGGGTACCAAAACAACAAAATTGTACAGGGCTAAAAACACAAGACACAACAAAAATGAAATAAAAATGTCTACAACACGTTGTGTTCCCAAGCGGTCACCCATCTAAGTAGTAACCACGCTCGACGTTACTTGACTTCGGTGATCGGACGAGAACCGGTATTTTCAACGTGGTATGGCCGTAGACGATGACTGGTGCCGCTTTGTTGTTTATATACCTGATTAGGAGAGAAGGGGCTGAACGACTACTTGGACACTTCTCTCTGAGGTCCGCGCAATACTATAAAGGCATCGTGGGGATGCCAATAAAATGGTGGTCAAAATTGGCCACAGATAGAAGGAACACTCCTTCACATAAAAGCAGTCCATGGTGTCAGCATGTCAGTAAGGTACACACTGGTGACAACCTATTTATTTACTGAATGCACAAGAGATAAGGCGAGAGGCGGTTGGTTGTCGGGAAGCAGTAAGCGCCCAACCCAATTCTAGTATTGTTGTGCACTGCACGAGGGCTATGCGTGATCGCCACTCCCAACGGAAAGAAGGGAGCGCGTTAAACTCCGGATCTGGGCGTTTCGGAGGCAGGGGAAGTTTCTGAGAGTACAAATATTTTTGGAAATTCTTGGAGAATCCCTTTATAAATGAAAGTAGGTCGTGACCTTCGGACTTAAAAAAAAAAACAAAAAACCTGGGGGGCTTGCCTATGTGTGGGGCCTGTATCGGTTGGGTTGATGGGTCTTGGAGTGGGTGTGACTTGACTACTGGTACTGGAATACAGGAGGAGAGTTATCAAGCTGTGAGTTGCCCACCATATACCCGAAACACCGACTCCATAACCCTGAGACGGCCCAATTGCCGGCGGAATGATGAGGAAAAGAACCAGTGCCTAAGAACCGCGTGTTCTGTGTCTGGGCGCAACTGGAGGAATGGTGGCAGTGTCCAGTATGCAAGAAAAGTATGACAGGGGGGGGGGGGACTGCTAGGTACTCAATTTCTCACCGAGAGACCCAGTAAAACAAGCTCAGTTGAAAAAGCCCCGTAAAGTCAGGCCAGTTTGTCTAGCCAGCCCAATTCCCCGACTTGTAATATTTGTAATAGAATAGTGTGAGTGCTGTTTGTGCGTGTAGAGACCAGAACTCGGGCGGTCAACCATCATCAGATGCTAACCGGGGTTTGTTGGTGTGGTCCTCTTGATGCACAAGAGTTCGCTATCTGTCTTGTCTGTCTTTTCTTTTTGTGCGTGAGAATGAACACTTGCGGGTTTGTCCGGAGGGCTATGGTTCTTAGAAACCCAGGGTCTCACTTAAAACACAAAATTTCAAGGGGTGACAATTAAAACATAAGAAGGCCAGCAACACGTTGTGTTGTTGTGGCGGGTTTCACTGGGAGACTGAAAATCTGTAGATTTGTCCGGAGGTCTACAGTGCTAGTAGACAGGCGGGTACCAAAACAACAAAATTGTACAGGGCTAAAAACACAAGACACAACAAAAATGAAATAAAAATGTCTACAACACGTTGTGTTCCCAAGCGGTCACCCATCTAAATAGTAACCACGCCCGACGTTACTTGACTTTGGTGATCGGACGAGAACCGGTATTTTCATCGTGGTATGGCCGTAGACGATGACTGGTGCCGCTTTGTTGTTTATATACCTGATTAGGGGAGAAGGGGCTGAACGACTACTTGGACACTTCTCTCTGAGGTCCGCGCAATACTATAAAGGCATCGTGGGGATGCCAATAAAATGGTGGTCAAAAGTGGCCACAGATAGAAGGAACACTCCTTCACATAAAAGCAGTCCATGGTGTCAGCATGTCAGTAAGGTACACACTGGTGACAACCTATTTATCTACTGAATGCACAAGAGATAAGGCGAGAGGCGGTTGGTTGTCGGGAAGCAGTAAGCGCCCAACCCAATTCTAGTACTGTTGTGCACTGCACGAGGGCTATGCGTGATCGCCACTCCCAACGGACAGAAGGGAGCGCGTTAAACTCCGGATCTGGGCGTTTCGGAGGCAGGGGAAGTTTCTGAGAGTACACATATTTTTGGAGATTCTTGGAGAATCCCTTTATAAATGAAAGTAGGTCGTGACCTTCGGACTTAAAAAAAAAAAAAAAAAAAACCTGGGTTGCTTGCCTATGTGTGGGGCTTGTATCGGTTGGATTGATGGGTCTTGGAGTGGGTGTGACTTGACTACTGGTATTGGAATACAGGAGGAGAGTTATCAAGCTGTGAATTGCGCACCATATACCCGAAACACCGACTCCATAACCCTGAGACGGCCCAATTGACGGCGGAATGAGGAGGAAAAGAACCAGTGCCTAAAAACCGCGTGTTCTGTGTCTGGGCGCGACTGGAGGAATGGTGGCAGTGTCCAGTATGCAAGAAAAGTATGACAGGGGGAGGACTGCTAGGTACTCAATTTCTCACCGAGAGACCCAGTAAAACAAGCTCAGTTGAAAAAGCCCCGTAAAGCCAGGCCAGTTTGTCTAGCCAGCCCAATTCCCCGATTTGTAATATTTGTAATAGAATAGTGTGAGTGCTGTTTGTGCGTGTAGAGACCAGAACTCGGGCGGTCAACCATCATCAGATGCTAACCGGGGTTTGTTGGTGTGGTCCTCTTGATGCACAAGAGTTCGCTATCTGTCTTGTCTGTCTTTTCTTTTTGTGCGTGAGATTGAACACTTGCGGGTTTGTCCGGAGGGCTATGTTTCTTAGAAACCCAGGGTCTCACTTAACACACAAAATTTCAAGGGGTGACAATTAAAACATAAGAAGGCCAGCAACACGTTGTGTTGTTGTGGCAGGTTTCACTGGGAGACTGAAAATCTGTAGATTTGTCCGGAGGTCTACAGTGCTAGTAGACAGGCGGGTAAGAAAACAACAAAATTGTACAGGGCTAAAAACACAAGACACAACAAAAATGAAATAAAAATGTCTACAACACGTTGTGTTCCCAAGCGGTCACCCATCTAAGAAGTAACCACGCCCGACGTTACTTGACTTCGGTGATCGGACGAGAACCGGTATTTTCAACGTGGTATGGCCGTAGGCGATGACTGGTGCCGCTTTGTTGTTTATATACCTGATTAGGGGAGAAGGGGCTGAACGACTACTTGGACACTTCTCTCTGAGGTCCGCGCAATACTATAAAGGCATCGTGGGGATTCCAATAAAATGGTGGTCAAAAGTGGCCACAGATAGAAGGAACACTCCTTCACATAAAAGCAGTCCATGGTGTCAGCATGTCAGTAAGGTACACACTGGTGACAACCTATTTATTTACTGAATGCACAAGAGATAAGGCGAGAGGCGGTTGGTTGTCGGGAAGCAGTAAGCGCCCAACCCAATTCTAGTATTGTTGTGCACTGCACGAGGGCTATGCGTGATCGCCACTCCCAACGGACAGAAGGGAGCGCGTTAAACTCCGGATCTGGGCGTTTCGGAGGCAGGGGAAGTTTCTGAGAGTACAAATATTTTTGGAGATTCTTGGAGAATCCCTTTATAAATGAAAGTAGGTCGTGACCTTCGGACTTAAAAAAAAAAAAAAAAAAAAAACCTGGGGTGCTTGCCTATGTGTGGGGCCTGTATCGGTTGGGTTGATGAGTCTTGGAGTGGGTGTGACTTGACTACTGGTATTGGAATACAGGAGGAGAGTTTTCAAGCTGTGAATTGCGCACCATATACCCGAAACACCGACTCCATAACCCTGAGACGGCCCAATTGACGGCGGAATGAGGAGGAAAAGAACCAGTGCCTAAAAACCGCGTGTTCTGTGTATGGGCGCGACTGGAGGAATGGTGGCAGTGTCCAGTATGCAAGAAAAGTATGACAGGGGGAGGACTGCTAGGTACTCAATTTCTCACCGAGAGACACAGTAAAACAAGCTCAGTTGAAAAAGCCCCGTAAAGCCAGGCCAGTTTGTCTAGCCAGCCCAATTCCCCGACTTGTAATATTTGTAATAGAATAGTGTGAGTGCTGTTTGTGCGTGTAGAGACCAGAACTCGGGCGGTCAACCATCATCAGATGCTAACCGGGGTTTGTTGGTGTGGTCCTCTTGATGCACAAGAGTTCGCTATCTGTCTTGTCTGTCTTTTCTTTTTGTGCGTGAGATTGAACACTTGCGGGTTTGTCCGGACGGCTATGGTTCTTAGAAACCCAGGGTCTCACTTAAAACACAAAATTTCAAGGGGTGACAATTAAAACATAAGAAGGCCAGCAACACGTTGTGTTGTTGTGGCAGGTTTCACTGGGAGACTGAAAATCTGTAGATTTGTCCGGAGGTCTACAGTGCTAGTAGACAGGCGGGTAAGAAAACAACAAAATTGTACAGGGCTAAAAACACAAGACACAACAAAAATGAAATAAAAATGTCTACAACACGTTGTGTTCCTAAGCGGTCACCCATCTAAGAAGTAACCACGCCCGACGTTACTTGACTTCGGTGATCGGACGAGAACCGGTATTTTCAACGTGGTATGGCCGTAGGCGATGACTGGTGCCGCTTTGTTGTTTATATACCTGATTAGGGGAGAAGGGGCTGAACGACTACTTGGACACTTCTCTCTGAGGTCCGCGCAATACTATAAAGGCATCGTGGGGATTCCAATAAAATGGTGGTCAAAAGTGGCCACAGATAGAAGGAACACTCCTTCACATAAAAGCAGTCCATGGTGTCAGCATGTCAGTAAGGTACACACTGGTGACAACCTATTTATTTACTGAATGCACAAGAGATAAGGCGAGAGGCGGTTGGTTGTCGGGAAGCAGTAAGCGCCCAACCCAATTCTAGTATTGTTGTGCACTGCACGAGGGCTATGCGTGATCACCACTCCCAACGGACAGAAGGGAGCGCGTTAAACTCCGGATCTGGGCGTTTCGGAGGCAGGGGAAGTTTCTGAGAGTACAAATATTTTTGGAGATTCTTGGAGAATCCCTTTATAAATGAAAGTAGGTCGTGACCTTCGGACTTAAAAAAAAAAAAAAAAAAAAAAAAAAAAAACCTGGGGTGCTTGCCTATGTGTGGGGCCTGTATCGGTTGGGTTGATGGGTCTTGGAGTGGGTGTGACTTGACTACTGGTATTGGGATACAGGAGGAGAGTTATCAAGCTGTGAATTGCGCACCATATACCCGAAACACCGACACCATAACCCTGAGACGGCCCAATTGCCGGCGGAATGAGGAGGAAAAGAACCAGTGCCTAAAAACCGCGTGTTCTGTGTCTGGGCGCGACTGGAGGAATGGTGGCAGTGTCCAGTATGCAAGAAAAGTATGACAGGGGGAGGACTGCTAGGTACTCAATTTCTCACCGAGAGACCCAGTAAAACAAGCTCAGTTGAAAAAGCCCCGTAAAGCCAGGCCAGTTTGTCTAGCCAGCCCAATTCCCCGACTTGTAATATTTGTAATAGAATAGTCTGAGTGCTGTTTGTGCGTGTAGAGACCAGAACTCGGGCGGTCAACCATCATCAGATGCTAACCGGGGTTTGTTGGTGTGGTCCTCTTGATGCACAAGAGTTCGCTATCTGTCTTGTCTGTCTTTTCTTTTTGTGCGTGAGACTGAACACTTGCGGGTTTGTCCGGAGGGCTATGGTTCTTAGACACCCAGGGTCTCATTTAAAACACAAAATTTCAAGGGGTGACAATTAAAACATAAGAAGGCCAGCAACACGTTGTGTTGTTGTGGCGGGTTTCACTGGGAGACTGAAAATCTGTAGATTTGACCGGAGGTCTTTAGTGCTAGTAGACAGGTGGGTACCAAAACAACAAAATTGTCCAGGGCTAAAAACACAAGACACAACAAAAATGAAATAAAAATGTCTACAACACGTTGTGTTCCCAAGCGGTCACCCATCTAAGAAGTAACCACGCCCGACGTTACTTGACTTCGGTGATCGGACGAGAACCGGTATTTTCAACGTGGTATGGCCGTAGACGATGACTGGTGCCGCTTTGTTGTTTATATACCTGATTAGGGGAGAAGGGGCTGAACGACTACTTGGACACTTCTCTCTGAGGTCCGCGCAATACTATAAAGGCATCGTGGGGATGCCAATAAAATGGTGGTCAAAAGTGGCCACAGATAGAAGGAACACTCCTTCACATAAAAGCAGTCCATGGTGTCAGCATGTCAGTAAGGTACACACTGGTGACAACCTATTTATTTACTGAATGCACAAGAGATAAGGCGAGAGGCGGTTGGTTGTCGGGAAGCAGTAAGCGCCCAACCCAATTCTAGTACTGTTGTGCACTGCACGAAGGCTATGCGTGATCGCCACTCCCAACGGACAGAAGGGAGAGCGTTAAACTCCGGATTTGGGCGTTTCGGAGGCAGGGGAAGTTTCTGAGAGTACAAATATTTTTGGAGATTCTTGGAGAATCCCTTTATAAATGAAAGTAGGTCGTGACCTTCGGACTTTAAAAAAAAAAAAAAAAAAAACCTGGGGTGCTTGCCTATGTGTGGGGCCTGTATCGGTTGGGTTGATGGGTCTTGGAGTGGGTGTGACTTGACTACTGGTATTGGAATACAGGAGGAGAGTTATCAAGCTGTGAATTGCGCACCATATACCCGAAACACCGACTCCATAACCCTGAGACGGCACAATTGACGGCGGAATGAGGAGGAAAAGAACCAGTGCCTAAAAACCGCGTGTTCTGTGTATGGGCGCGACTGGAGGAATGGTGGCAGTGTCCAGTATGCAAGAAAAGTATGACAGGGGGAGGACTGCTAGGTACTCAATTTCTCACCGAGAGACACAGTAAAACAAGCTCAGTTGAACAAGCCCCGTACAGCCAGGCCAGTTTGTCTAGCCAGCCCAATTCCCCGACTTGTAATATTTGTAATAGAATAGTGTGAGTGCTGTTTGTGCGTGTAGAGACCAGAACTCGGGCGGTCAACCATCATCAGATGCTAACCGGGGTTTGTTGGTGTGGTCCTCTTGATGCACAAGAGTTCGCTATCTGTCTTGTCTGTCTTTTCTTTTTCTGCGTGAGACTGAACACTTGCGGGTTTGTCCGGAGGGCTATGGTTCTTAGAAACCCAGGGTCTCACTTAAAACACAAAATTTCAAGGGGTGACAATTAAAACATAAGAAGGCCAGCAACACGTTGTGTTGTTGTGGCGGGTTTCACTGGGAGACTGAAAATCTGTAGATTTGTCCGGATGTCTACAGTGCTAGTAGACAGGTGGGTACCAAAACAACAAAATTGTACAGGGCTAAAAACACAAGACACAACAAAAATGAAATAAAAATGTCTACAACACGTTGTGTTCCCAAGCGGTCACCCATCTAAGAAGTAACCACGCCCGACGTTACTTGACTTCGGTGATCGGACGAGAACCGGTATTTTCAACGTGGTATGGCCGTAGACGATGACTGGTGCCGCTTTGTTGTTTATATACCTGATTAGGGGAGAAGGGGCTGAACGACTACTTGGACACTTCTCTCTGAGGTCCGCGCAATACTATAAAGGCATCGTGGGGATGCCAATAAAATGGTGGTCAAAAGTGGCCACAGATAGAAGGAACACTCCTTCACATAAAAGCAGTCCATGGTGTCAGCATGTCAGTAAGGTACACACTGGTGACAACCTATTTATTTACTGAATGCACAAGAGATAAGGCGAGAGGCGGCTGGTTGTCGGGAAGCAGTAAGCGCCCAACCCAATTCTAGTACTGTTGTGCACTGCACGAGGGCTATGCGTGATCGCCACTCCCAACGGACAGAAGGGAGCGCGTTAAACTCCGGATCTGGGCGTTTCGGAGGCAGGGGAAGTTTCTGAGAGTACAAATATTTTTGGAGATTCTTGGAGAATCCCTTTATAAATGAAAGTAGGTCGTGACCTTCGGACTTAAAAAAAAAAAAAAAAAAAAAAACCTGGGGTGCTTGCCTATGTGTGGGGCCTGTATCGGTTGGGTTGATGGGTCTTGGAGTGGGTGTGACTTGACTACTGGTATTGGAATACAGGAGGAGAGTTATCAAGCTGTGAATTGCGCACCATATACCCGAAACACCGACTCCATAACCCTGAGACGGCCCAATTGACGGCGGAATGAAGAGGAAAAGAACCAGTGCCTAAAAACCGCGTGTTCTGTGTCTGGGCGCGACTGGAGGAATGGTGGCAGTGTCCAGTATGCAAGAAAAGTATGACAGGGGGAGGACTGCTAGGTACTCAATTTCTCACCGAGAGACCCAGTAAAACAAGCTCAGTTGAACAAGCCCCGTAAAGCCAGGCCAGTTTGTCTAGCCAGCCCAATTCCCCGACTTGTAATATTTGTAATAGAATAGTGTGAGTGCTGTTTGTGCGTGTAGAGACCAGAACTCGGGCGGTCAACCATCATCAGATGCTAACCGGGGTTTGTTGGTGTGGTCCTCTTGATGCACAAGAGTTCGCTATCTGTCTTGTCTGTCTTTTCTTTTTGTGCGTGAGACTGAACACTTGCGGGTTTGTCCGGAGGGCTATGGTTCTTAGTAACCCAGGGTCTCACTTAAAACACAAAATTTCAAGGGGTGACAATTAAAACATAAGAAGGCCAGCAACACGTTGTGTTGTTGTGGCGGGTTTCACTGGGAGACTGAAAATCTGTAGATTTGTCCGGAGGTCTACAGTGCTAGTAGACAGGCGGGTACCAAACCAACAAAATTGTACAGGGCTAAAAACACAAGACACAACAAAAATGAAATAAAAATGTCTACAACACGTTGTGTTCCCAAGCGGTCACCCATCTAAGAAGTAACCACGCCCGACGTTACTTGACTTCGGTGATCGGACGAGAACCGGTATTTTCAACGTGGTATGGCCGTAGACGATGACTGGTGCCGCTTTGTTGTTTATATACCTGATTAGGGGAGAAGGGGCTGAACGACTACTTGGACACTTCTCTCTGAGGTCCGCGCAATACTATAAAGGCATCGTGGGGATGCCAATAAAATGGTGGTCAAAAGTGGCCACAGATAGAAGGAACACTCCTTCACATAAAAGCAGTCCATGGTGTCAGCATGTCAGTAAGGTACACACTGGTGACAACCTATTTATTTACTGAATGCACAAGCGATAAGGCGAGAGGCGGCTGGTTGTCGGGAAGCAGTAAGCGCCCAACCCAATTCTAGTACTGTTGTGCACTGCACGAGGGCTATGCGTGATCGCCACTCCCAACGGACAGAAGGGAGCGCGTTAAACTCCGGATCTGGGCGTTTCGGAGGCAGGGGAAGTTTCTGAGAGTACAAATATTTTTGGAGATTCTTGGAGAATCCCTTTATAAATGAAAGTAGGTCGTGACCTTCGGACTTAAAAAAAAAAACAAAAAAACCTGGGGTGCTTGCCTATGTGTGGGGCCTGTATCGGTTGGGTTGATGGGTCTTGGAGTGGGTGTGACTTGACTACTGGTATTGGAATACAGGAGGAGAGTTATCAAGCTGTGAATTGCGCACCATATACCCGAAACACCGACTCCATAACCCTGAGACGGCCCAATTGACGGCGGAATGAAGAGGAAAAGAACCAGTGCCTAAAAACCGCGTGTTCTGTGTCTGGGCGCGACTGGAGGAATGGTGGCAGTGTCCAGTATGCAAGAAAAGTATGACAGGGGGAGGACTGCTAGGTACTCAATTTCTCACCTAGAGACCCAGTAAAACAAGCTCAGTTGAACAAGCCCCGTAAAGCCAGGCCAGTTT
Source organism: Cepaea hortensis (assembly GCA_963921405.1). Classification (NCBI taxonomy): domain Eukaryota; kingdom Metazoa; phylum Mollusca; class Gastropoda; order Stylommatophora; family Helicidae; genus Cepaea; species Cepaea hortensis. The sequence goes on from OY992877.1 coordinate 221,307,908, forward strand.
GTCTAGCCAGCCCAATTCCTCGACTTGTAATATTTGTAATAGAATAGTGTGAGTGCTGTTTGTGCGTGTAGAGACCAGAACTCGGGCGGTCAACCATCATCAGATGCTAACCGGGGTTTGTTGGTGTGGTCCTCTTCATGCACAAGAGTTCGCTATCTGTCTTGTCTGTCTTTTCTTTTTGTGCGTGAGACTGAACACTTGCGGGTTTGTCCGGAGGGCTATGGTTCTTAGAAACCCAGGGTCTCACTTAAAACACAAAATTTCAAGGGGTGACAATTAAAACATAAGAAGGCCAGCAACACGTTGTGTTGTTGTGGCGGGTTTCACTGGGAGACTGAAAATCTGTAGATTTGTCCGGAGGTCTACAGTGCTAGTAGACAGGAGGGTACCAAAACAACAAAATTGTACAGGGCTAAAAACACAAGACACAACAAAAATGAAATAAAAATGTCTACAACACGTTGTGTTCCCAAGCGTTCACCCATCTAAGAAGTAACCACGCCCGACGTTACTTGACTTCGGTGATCGGACGAGAACAGGTATTTTCAACGTCGTATGGCCGTAGGCGATGACTGGTGCCGCTTTGTTGTATATATACCTGATTAGGGGAGAAGGGGCTGAACGACTACTTGGACACTTCTCTCTGAGGTCCGCGCAATACTATAAAGGCATCGTGGGGATGCCAATAAAATGGTGGTCAAAAGTGGCCACAGATAGAAGGAACACTCCTTCACATAAAAGCAGTCCATGGTGTCAGCATGTCAGTAAGGTACATACTGGTGACAACCTATTTATTTACTGAATGCACAAGAGATAAGGCGAGAGGCGGTTGGTTGTCGGGAAGCAGTAAGCGCCCAACCCAATTCTAGTATTGTTGTGCACTGCACGAGGGCTATGCGTGATCGCCACTCCCAACGGACAGAAGGGAGCGCGTTAAACTCCGGATCTGGGCGTTTCGGAGGCAGGGGAAGTTTCTGAGAGTACAAATATTTTTGGAGATTCTTGGAGAATCCCTTTATAAATGAAAGTAGGTCGTGACCTTCGGACTTAACACAAAAAAAAAAACCTGGGGTGCTTGCCTATGTGTGGAGCCTGTATCGGTTGGGTTGATGGGTCTTGGAGTGGGTGTGACTTGACTACTGGTATTGGAATACAGGAGGAGAGTTATCAAGCTGTGAATTGCGCACCATATACCCGAAACACCGACACCATAACCCTGAGACGGCCCAATTGCCGGCGGAATGAGGAGGAAAAGAACCAGTGCCTAAGAACCGCGTGTTCTGTGTCTGGGCGCGACTGGAGGAATGGTGGCAGTGTCCAGTATGCAAGAAAAGTATGACAGGGGGAGGACTGCTAGGTACTCAATTTCTCACCGAGAGACCCAGTAAAACAAGCTCAGTTGAAAAAGCCCCGTAAAGCCAGGCCAGTTTGTCTAGCCAGCCCAATTCCCCGACTTGTAATATTTGTAATAGAATAGTGTGAGTGCTGTTTGTGCGTGTAGAGACCAGAACTCGGGCGGTCAACCATCATCAGATGCTAACCGGGGTTTGTTGGTGTGGTCCTCTTGATGCACAAGAGTTCGCTATCTGTCTTGTCTGTCTTTTCTTTTTGTGCGTGAGACTGAACACTTGCGGGTTTGTCCGGAGGGCTGTGGTTCTTAGACACCCAGGGTATCACTTAAAACACAAAATTTCAAGGTGTGACAATTAAAACATAACAAGGCCAGCAACACGTTGTGTTGTTGTGGCGGGTTTCACTGGGAGACTGAAAATCTGTAGATTTGACCGGAGGTCTACAGTGCTAGTAGACAGGCGGGTACCAAAACAACAAAATTGTACAGGGCTAAAAACACAAGACACAACAAAAATGAAATAAAAATGTCTACAACACGTTGTGTTCCCAAGCGGTCACCCATCTAAGAAGTAACCACGCCCGACGTTACTTGACTTCGGTGATCGGACGAGAACCGGTATTTTCAACGTGGTATGGCCGTAGACGATGACTGGTGCCGCTTTGTTGTTTATATACCTGATTAGGGGAGAAGGGGCTGAACGACTACTTGGACACTTCTCTCTGAGGTCCGCGCAATACTATAAAGGCATCGTGGGGATGCCAATAAAATGGTGGTCAAAAGTGGCCACAGATAGAAGGAACACTCCTTCACATAAAAGCAGTCCATGGTGTCAGCATGTCAGTAAGGTACACACTGGTGACAACCTATTTATTTACTGAATGCACAAGAGATAAGGCGAGAGGCGGTTGGTTGTCGGGAAGCAGTAAGCGCCCAACCCAATTCTAGTATTGTTGTGCACTGCACGAGGGCTATGCGTGATCGCCACTCCCAACGGACAGAAGGGAGCGCGTTAAACTCCGGATCTGGGCGTTTCGGAGGCAGGGGAAGTTTCTGAGAGTACAAATATTTTTGGAGATTCTTGGAGAATCCCTTTATAAATGAAAGTAGGTCGTGACCTTCGGACTTAAAAAAAAAAAAAAAAAACCTGGGGTGCTTGCCTATGTGTGGGGCCTGTATCGGTTGGGTTGATGGGTCTTGGAGTGGGTGTGACTTGACTACTGGTATTGGAATACAGGAGGAGAGTTATCAAGCTGTGAATTGCGCACCATATACCCGAAACACCGACTCCATAACGCTGAGACGGCCCAATTGCCGGCGGAATGAGGAGGAAAAGAACCAGTGCCTAAAAACCGAGTGTTCTGTGTCTGGGCGCGACTGGAGGAATGGTGGCAGTGTCCAGTATGCAAGAAAAGTATGACAGGGGAAGGACTGCTAGGTACTCAATTTCTCACCGAGAGACCCAGTAAAACAAGCTCAGTTGAAAAAGCCCCGTAAAGCCAGACCAGTTTGTCTAGCCAGCCCAATTCCCCGACTTGTAACATTTGTAATAGAATAGTGTGAGTGCTGTTTGTGCGTGTAGAGACCAGAACTCGGGCGGTCAACCATCATCAGATGCTAACCGGGGTTTGTTGGTGTGGTCCTCTTGATGCACAAGAGTTCGCTATCTGTCTTGTCTGTCTTTTCCTTTTGTGCGTGAGACTGAACACTTGCGGGTTTGTCCGGAGGGCTATGGTTCTTAGAAACCCAGGGTCTCACTTAAAACACAAAATTTCAAGGGGTGACAATTAAAACATAAGAAGGCCAGCAACACGTTGTGTTGTTGTGGCGGGTTTCACTGGGAGACTGAAAATCTGTAGATTTGTCCGGAGGTCTACAGTGCTAGTAGACAGGCGGGTACCAAAACAACAAAATTGTACAGGGCTAAAAACACAAGACACAACAAAAATGAAATAAAAATGTCTACAACACGTTGTGTTCCCAAGCGGTCACCCATCTAAGAAGTAACCACGCCCGACGTTACTTGACTTCGGTGATCGGACGAGAACCGGTATTTTCAACGTGGTATGGCCGTAGGCGATGACTGGTGCCGCTTTGTTGTTTATATACCTGATTAGGGGAGAAGGGGCTGAACGACTACTTGGACACTTCTCTCTGAGGTCCGCGCAATACTATAAAGGCATCCTGGGGATGCCAATAAAATGGTGGTCAAAAGTGGCCACAGATAGAAGGAACACTCCTTCACATAAAAGCAGTCCATGGTGTCAGCATGTCAGTAAGGTACACACTGGTGACAACCTATTTATTTACTGAATGCACAAGAGATAAGGCGAGAGGCGGTTGGTTGTCGGGAAGCAGTAAGCGCCCAACCCAATTCTAGTATTGTTGTGCACTGCACGAGGGCTATGCGTGATCGCCACTCCCAACGGACAGAAGGGAGCGCGTTAAACTCCGGATCTGGGCGTTTCGGAGGCAGGGGAAGTTTCTGAGAGTACAAATATTTTTGGAGATTCTTGGAGAATCCCTTTATAAATGAAAGTAGGTCGTGACATTCGGACTTTAAAAAAAAAATTAAAAAAAAAAAAAAAAAACCTGGGGTGCTTGCCTATGTGTGGGGCCTGTATCGGTTGGGTTGATGGGTCTCGGAGTGGGTGTGACTTTACTACTGGTATTGGAATACAGGAGGAGAGTTATCAAGCTGTGAATTGCGCACCATATACCCGAAACACCGACACCATAACCCTGAGACGGCCCAATTGCCGGCGGAATGAGGAGGAAAAGAACCAGTGCCTAAAAACCGCGTGTTCTGTGTCTGGGCGCGACTGGAGGAATGGTGGCAGTGTCCAGTATGCAAGAAAAGTATGACAGGGGGAGGACTGCTAGGTACTCAATTTCTCACCGAGAGACCCAGTAAAACAAGCTCAGTTGAAAAAGCCCCGTAAAGCCAGGCCAGTTTGTCTAGCCAGCCCAATTCCCCGACTTGTAATATTTGTAATAGAATAGTGTGAGTGCTGTTTGTGCGTGTAGAGACCAGAACTCGGGCGGTCAACCATCATCAGATGCTAACCGGGGTTTGTTGGTGTGGTCCTCTTGATGCACAAGAGTTCGCTATCTGTCTTGTCTGTCTTTTCTTTTTGTGCGTGAGATTGAACACTTGCGGGTTTGTCCGGAGGGCTATGGTTCTTAGAAACCCAGGGTCTCACCTAAAACACAAAATTTCAAGGGGTGACAATTAAAACATAAGAAGGCCAGCAACACGTTGTGTTGTTGTGGCAGGTTTCACTGGGAGACTGAAAATCTGTAGATTTGTCCGGAGGTCTACAGTGCTAGTAGACAGGCGGGTAAGAAAACAACAAAATTGTACAGGGCTAAAAACACAAGACACAACAAAAATGAAATAAAAATGTCTACAACACGTTGTGTTCCCAAGCGGTCACCCATCTAAGAAGTAACCACGCCCGACGTTACTTGACTTCGGTGATCGGACGAGAACCGGTATTTTCAACGTGGTATGGCCGTAGACGATGACTGGTGCCGCTTTGTTGTTTATATACCTGATTAGGGGAGAAGGGGCTGAACAACTACTTGGACACTTCTCTCTGAGGTCCGCGCAATACTATAAAGGCATCGTGGGGTTGCCAATAAAATGGTGGTCAAAAGTGGCCACAGATAGAAGGAACACTCCTTCACATAAAAGCAGTCCATGGTGTCAGCATGTCAGTAAGGTACACACTGGTGACAACCTATTTATTTACTGAATGCACAAGAGATAAGGCGAGAGGCGGTTGGTTGTCGGGAAGCAGTAAGCGCCCAACCCAATTCTAGTACTGTTGTGCACTGCACGAGGGCTATGCGTGATCGCCACTCCCAACGGACAGAAGGGAGCGCGTTAAACTCCGGATCTGGGCGTTTCGGAGGCAGGGGAAGTTTCTGAGAGTACAAATATTTTTGGAGATTCTTGGAGAATCCCTTTATAAATGAAAGTAGGTCGTGACCTTCGGACTTTAAAAAAAAAAAAACCTGGGGTGCTTGCCTATGTGTGGGGCCTGTATCGGTTGGGTTGATGGGTCTTGGAGTGGGTGTGACTTGACTACTGGTATTGGAATACAGGAGGAGAGTTATCAAGCTGTGAATTGCGCACCATATACCCGAAACACCGACACCATAACCCTGAGACGGCCCAATTGCCGGCGGAATGAGGAGGAAAAGAACCAGTGCCTAAAAACCGCGTGTTCTGTGTCTGGGCGCGACTGGAGGAATGGTGGCAGTGTCCAGTATGCAAGAAAAGTATGACAGGGGGAGGACTGCTAGGTACTCAATTTCTCACCGAGAGACCCAGTAAAACAAGCTCAGTTGAAAAAGCCCCGTAAAGCCAGGCCAGTTTGTCTAGCCAGCCCAATTCCCCGACTTGTAATATTTGTAATAGAATAGTGTGAGTGCTGTTTGTGCGTGTAGAGACCAGAACTCGGGCGGTCAACCATCATCAGATGCTAACCGGGGTTTGTTGGTGTGGTCCTCTTGATGCACAAGAGTTCGCTATCTGTCTTGTCTGTCTTTTCTTTTTGTGCGTGAGATTGAACACTTGCGGGTTTGTCCGGAGGGCTATGGTTCTTAGAAACCCAGGGTCTCACTTAAAACACAAAATTTCAAGGGGTGACAATTAAAACATAAGAAGGCCAGCAACACGTTGTGTTGTTGTGGCAGGTTTCACTGGGAGACTGAAAATCTGTAGATTTGTCCGGAGGTCTACAGTGCTAGTAGACAGGCGGGTAAGAAAACAACAAAATTGTACAGGGCTAAAAACACAAGACACAACAAAAATGAAATAAAAATGTCTACAACACGTTGTGTTCCCAAGCGGTCACCCATCTAAGAAGTAACCACGCCCGACGTTACTTGACTTCGGTGATCGGACGAGAACCGGTATTTTCAACGTGGTATGGCCGTAGACGATGACTGGTGCCGCTTTGTTGTTTATATACCTGATTAGGGGAGAAGGGGCTGAACGACTACTTGGACACTTCTCTCTGAGGTCCGCGCAATACTATAAAGGCATCGTGGGGATGCCAATAAAATGGTGGTCAAAAGTGGCCACAGATAGAAGGAACACTCCTTCACATAAAAGCAGTCCATGGTGTCAGCATGTCAGTAAGGTACACACTGGTGACAACCTATTTATTTACTGAATGCACAAGAGATAAGGCGAGAGGCGATTGGTTGTCGGGAAGCAGTAAGCGCCCAACCCAATTCTAGTACTGTTGTGCACTGCACGAGGGCTATGCGTGATCGCCACTCCCAACGGACAGAAGGGAGCGCGTTAAACGCCGGATCTGGGCGTTTCGGAGGCAGGGGAAGTTTCTGAGAGTACAAATATTTTTGGAGATTCTTGGAGAATCCCTTTATAAATGAAAGTAGGTCGTGACCTTCGGACTTTAAAATAAAAAAAAAAAAAAAAAAACCTGGGGGACTTGCCTATGTGTGGGGCCTGTATCGGTTGGGTTGATGGGTCTTGGAGTGGGTGTGACTTGACTACTGGTACTGGAATACAGGAGGAGAGTTATCAAGCTGTGAATTGCCCACCATATACCCGAAACACCGACTCCATAACCCTGAGACGGCCCAATTGCCGGCGGAATGATGAGGAAAAGAACCAGTGCCTAAAAACCGCGTGTTCTATGTCTGGGCGCGACTGGAGGAATGGTGGCAGTGTCCAGTATGCAAGAAAAGTATGACAGGGGGAGGACTGCTAGGTACTCAATTTCTCACCGAGAGACCCAGTAAAACAAGCTCAGTTGAAAAAGCCCCGTAAAGCCAGGCCAGTTTGTCTAGCCAGCCCAATTCCCCGACTTGTAATATTTGTAATAGAATAGTGTGAGTGCTGTTTGTGCGTGTAGAGACCAGAACTCGGGCGGTCAACCATCATCAGATGCTAACCGGGGTTTGTTGGTGTGGTCCTCTTGATGCACAAGAGTTCGCTATCTGTCTTGTCTGTCTTTTCTTTTTGTGCGTGAGACTGAACACTTGCGGGTTTGTCCGGAGGGCTATGGTTCTTAGAAACCCAGGGTCTCACTTAAAACACAAAATTTCAAGGGGTGACAATTAAAACATAAGAAGGCCAGCAACACGTTGTGTTGTTGTGGCGGGTTTCACTGGGAGACTGAAAATCTGTAGATTTGTCCGGAGGTCTACAGTGCTAGTAGACAGGCGGGTACCAAAACAACAAAATTGTACAGTGCTAAAAACACAAGACACAACAAAAATGAAATAAAAATGTCTACAACACGTTGTGTTCCCAAGCGGTCACCCATCTAAGAAGTAACCACGCCCGACGTTACTTGACTTCGGTGATCGGACGAGAACCGGTATTTTCAACGTGGTATGGCCTTAGGCGATGACTGGTGCCGCTTTGTTGTTTATATACCTGATTAGGGGAGAAGGGGCTGAACGACTACTTGGACACTTCTCTCTGAGGTCCGCGCAATACTATAAAGGCATCGTGGGGATGCCAATAAAATGGTGGTCAAAAGTGGCCACAGATAGAAGGAACACTCCTTCACATAAAAGCAGTCCATGGTGTCAGCATGTCAGTAAGGTACACACTGGTGACAACCTATTTATTTACTGAATGCACAAGAGATAAGGCGAGAGGTGGTTGGTTGTCGGGAAGCAGTAAGCGCCCAACCCAATTCTAGTATTGTTGTGCACTGCACGAGGGCTATGCGTGATCGCCACTCCCATCGGACAGAAGGGAGCGCGTTAAACTCCGGATCTGGGCGTTTCGGAGGCAGGGGAAGTTTCTGAGAGTACAAATATTTTTGGAGATTCTTGGAGAATCCCTTTATAAATGAAAGTATGTCGTGACCTTCGGACTTAACACCAAAAAAAAAAAAAAAAATAAAAATAAAAAAAAAACCTGGGGTGCTTGCCTATGTGTGGGGCCTGTATCGGTTGGGTTGATGGGTCTTGGAGTGGGTGTGACTTGACTACTGGTATTGGAATACAGGAGGAGAGTTATCAAGCTGTGAATTGCGCACCATATACCCGAAACACCGACACCATAACCCTGAGACGGCCCAATTGCCGGCGGAATGAGCAGGAAAAGAACCAGTGCCTAAAAACCGCGTGTTCTGTGTCTGGGCGCGACTGGAGGAATGGTGGCAGTGTCCAGTATGCAAGAAAAGTATGACAGGGGGAGGACTGCTAGGTACTCAATTTCTCACCGAGAGACCCAGTAAAACAAGCTCAGTTGAAAAAGCCCCGTAAAGCCAGGCCAGTTTGTCTAGCCAGCCCAATTCCCCGACTTGTAATATTTGTAATAGAATAGTGTGAGTGCTGTTTGTGCGTGTAGAGACCAGAACTCGGGCGGTCAACCATCATCAGATGCTAACCGGGGTTTGTTGGTGTGGTCCTCTTGATGCACAAGAGTTCGCTATCTGTCTTGTCTGTCTTTTCTTTTTGTGCGTGAGATTGAACACTTGCGGGTTTGTCCGGAGGGCTATGGTTCTTAGAAACCCAGGGTCTCACTTAAAACACAAAATTTCAAGGGGTGACAATTAAAACATAAGAAGGCCAGCAACACGTTGTGTTGTTGTGGCAGGTTTCACTGGGAGACTGAAAATCTGTAGATTTGTCCGGAGGTCTACAGTGCTAGTAGACAGGCGGGTAAGAAAACAACAAAATTGTACAGGGCTAAAAACACAAGACACAACAAAAATGAAATAAAAATGTCTACAACACGTTGTGTTCCCAAGCGGTCACCCATCTAAGAAGTAACCACGCCCGACGTTACTTGACTTCGGTGATCGGACGAGAACCGGTATTTTCAACGTGGTATGGCCGTAGACGATGACTGGTGCCGCTTTGTTGTTTATATACCTGATTAGGGGAGAAGGGGCTGAACGACTACTTGGACACTTCTCTCTGAGGTCCGCGCAATACTATAAAGGCATCGTGGGGATGCCAATAAAATGGTGGTCAAAAGTGGCCACAGATAGAAGGAACACTCCTTCACATAAAAGCAGTCCATGGTGTCAGCATGTCAGTAAGGTACACACTGGTGACAACCTATTTATTTACTGAATGCACAAGAGATAAGGCGAGAGGCGATTGATTGTCGGGAAGCAGTAAGCGCCCAACCCAATTCTAGTACTGTTGTGCACTGCACGAGGGCTATGCGTGATCGCCACTCCCAACGGACAGAAGGGAGCGCGTTAAACTCCGGATCTGGGCGTTTCGGAGGCAGGGGAAGTTTCTGAGAGTACAAATATTTTTGGAGAGTCTTGGAGAATCCCTTTATAAATGAAAGTAGGTCGTGACCTTCGGACTTTAAAAAAAAAAAAAAAAAAAAAAAAACCTGGGGGGCTTGCCTATGTGTGGGGCCTGTATCGGTTGGGTTGATGGGTCTTGGAGTGGGTGTGACTTGACTACTGGTACTGGAATACAGGAGGAGAGTTATCAAGCTGTGAATTGCCCACCATATACCCGAAACACCGACTCCGTAACCCTGAGACGGCCCAATTGCCGGCGGAATGATGAGGAAAAGAACCAGTGCCTAAAAACCGCGTGTTCTATGTCTGGGCGCGACTGGAGGAATGGTGGCAGTGTCCAGTATGCAAGAAAAGTATGACAGGGGGAGGACTGCTAGGTACTCAATTTCTCACCGAGAGACCCAGTAAAACAAGCTCAGTTGAAAAAGCCCCGTAAAGCCAGGCCAGTTTGTCTAGCCAGCCCAATTCCCCGACTTGTAATATTTGTAATAGAATAGTGTGAGTGCTGTTTGTGCGTGTAGAGACCAGAACTCGGGCGGTCAACCATCATCAGATGCTAACCGGGGTTTGTTGGTGTGGTCCTCTTGATGCACAAGAGTTCGCTATCTGTCTTGTCTGTCTTTTCTTTTTGTGCGTGAGACTGAACACTTGCGGGTTTGTCCGGAGGGCTATGGTTCTTAGAAACCCAGGGTCTCACTTAAAACACAAAATTTCAAGGGGTGACAATTAAAACATAAGAAGGCCAGCAACACGTTGTGTTGTTGTGGCGGGTTTCACTGGGAGACTGAAAATCTGTAGATTTGTCCGGAGGTCTACAGTGCTAGTAGACAGGCGGGTACCAAAACAACAAAATTGTACAGGGCTAAAAACACAAGACACAACAAAAATGAAATAAAAATGTCTACAACACGTTGTGTTCCCAAGCGGTCACCCATCTAAGAAGTAACCACGCCCGACGTTACTTGACTTCGGTGATCGGACGAGAACCGGTATTTTCAACGTGGTATGGCCGTAGGCGATGACTGGTGCCGCTTTGTTGTTTATATACCTGATTAGGGGAGAAGGGGCTGAACGACTACTTGGACACTTCTCTCTGAGGTCCGCGCAATACTATAAAGGCATCCTGGGGATGCCAATAAAATGGTGGTCAAAAGTGGCCACAGATAGAAGGAACACTCCTTGACATAAAAGCAGTCCATGGTGTCAGCATGTCAGTAAGGTACACACTGGTGACAACCTATTTATTTACTGAATGCACAAGAGATAAGGCGAGAGGCGGTTGGTTGTCGGGAAGCAGTAAGCGCCCAACCCAATTCTAGTATTGTTGTGCACTGCACGAGGGCTATGCGTGATCGCCACTCCCAACGGACAGAAGGGAGCGCGTTAAACTCCGGATCTGGGCGTTTCGGAGGCAGGGGAAGTTTCTGAGAGTACAAATATTTTTGGAGATTCTTGGAGAATCCCTTTATAAATGAAAGTATGTCGTGACCTTAGGACTTAAAAAAAAAAAAAAAAAAAAAAACACCTGGGGTGCTTGCCTATGTGTGGGGCCTGTATCGGTTGGGTTGATGGGTCTTGGAGTGGGTGTGACTTGACTACTGGTATTGGAATACAGGAGGAGAGTTATCAAGCTGTGAATTGCGCACCATATACCCGAAACACCGACACCATAACCCTGAGACGGCCCAATTGCCGGCGGAATGAGGAGGAAAAGAACCAGTGCCTAAAAACCGCGTGTTCTGTGTCTGGGCGCGACTGGAGGAATGGTGGCAGTGTCCAGTATGCAAGAAAAGTATGACAGGGGGAGGACTGCTAGGTACTCAATTTCTCACCGAGAGACCCAGTAAAACAAGCTCAGTTGAAAAAGCCCCGTAAAGCCAGGCCAGTTTGTCTAGCCAGCCCAATTCCCCGACTTGTAATATTTGTAATAGAATAGTGTGAGTGCTGTTTGTGCGTGTAGAGACCAGAACTCGGGCGGTCAACCATCATCAGATGCTAACCGGGGTTTGTTGGTGTGGTCCTCTTGATGCACAAGAGTTCGCTATCTGTCTTGTCTGTCTTTTCTTTTTGTGCGTGAGATTGAACACTTGCGGGTTTGTCCGGAGGGCTATGGTTCTTAGAAACCCAGGGTCTCACTTAAAACACAAAATTTCAAGGGGTGACAATTAAAACATAAGAAGGCCAGCAACACGTTGTGTTGTTGTGGCGGGTTTCACTGGGAGACTGAAAATCTGTAGATTTGTCCGGAGGTCTACAGTGCTAGTAGACAGGCGGGTACCAAAACAACAAAATTGTACAGGACTAAAAACACAAGACACAACAAAAATGAAATAAAAATGTCTACAACACGTTGTGTTCCCAAGCGGTCACCCATCTAAGAAGTAACCACGCCCGACGTTACTTGACTTCGGTGATCGGACGAGAACCGGTATTTTCAACGTGGTATGGCCTTAGGCGATGACTGATGCCGCTTTGTTGTTTATATACCTGATTAGGGGAGAAGGGGCTGAACGACTACTTGGACACTTCTCTCTGAGGTCCGCGCAATACTATAAAGGCATCGTGGGGATGCCAATAAAATGGTGGTCAAAAGTGGCCACAGATAGAAGGAACACTCCTTCACATAAAAGCAGTCCATGGTGTCAGAATGTCAGTAAGGTACACACTGGTGACAACCTATTTATTTACTGAATGCACAAGAGATAAGGCGAGAGGCGATTGGTTGTCGGGAAGCAGTAAGCGCCCAACCCAATTCTAGTACTGTTGTGCACTGCACGAGGGCTATGCGTGATCGCCACTCCCAACGGACAGAAGGGAGCGCGTTAAACTCCGGATCTGGGCGTTTCGGAGGCAGGGGAAGTTTCTGAGAGTACAAATATTTTTGGAGATTCTTGGAGAATCCCTTTATAAATGAAAGTAGGTCGTGACCTTCGGACTTTAAAAAAAAAAAAAAAAAAAAAAAAAAAAACCTGGGGGGTTTGCCTATGTGTGGGGCCTGTATCGGTTGGGTTGATGGGTCTTGGAGTGGGTGTGACTTGATTACTGGTACTGGAATACAGGAGGAGAGTTATCAAGCTGTGAATTGCCCGCCATATACCCGAAACACCGACTCCATAACCCTGAGACGGCCCAATTGCCGGCGGAATGATGAGGAAAAGAACCAGTGCCTAAAAACCGCGTGTTCTATGTCTGGGCGCGACTGGGGGAATGGTGGCAGTGTCCAGTATGCAAGAAAAGTATGACAGGGGGAGGACTGCTAGGTACTCAATTTCTCACCGAGAGACCCAGTAAAACAAGCTCAGTTGAAAAAGCCCCGTAAAGCCAGGCCAGTTTGTCTAGCCAGCCCAATTCCCCGACTTGTAATATTTGTAATAGAATAGTGTGAGTGCTGTTTGTGCGTGTAGAGACCAGAACTCGGGCGGTCAACCATCATCAGATGCTAACCGGGGTTTGTTGGTGTGGTCCTCTTGATGCACAAGAGTTCGCTATCTGTCTTGTCTGTCTTTTCTTTTTGTGCGTGAGACTGAACACTTGCGGGTTTGTCCGGAGGGCTATGGTTCTTAGAAACCCAGGGTCTCACTTAAAACACAAAATTTCAAGGGGTGACAATTAAAACATAAGAAGGCCAGCAACACGTTGTGTTGTTGTGGCGGGTTTCACTGGGAGACTGAAAATCTGTAGATTTGTCCGGAGGTCTACAGTGCTAGTAGACAGGCGGGTACCAAAACAACAAAATTGTACAGTGCTAAAAACACAAGACACAACAAAAATGAAATAAAAATGTCTACAACACGTTGTGTTCCCAAGCGGTCACCCATCTAAGAAGTAACCACGCCCGACGTTACTTGACTTCGGTGATCGGAAGAGAACCGGTATTTTCAACGTGGTATGGCCTTAGGCGATGACTGGTGCCGCTTTGTTGTTTATATACCTGATTAGGGGAGAAGGGGCTGAACGACTACTTGGACACTTCTCTCTGAGGTCCGCGCAATACTATAAAGGCATCGTGGGGATGCCAATAAAATGGTGGTCAAAAGTGGCCACAGATAGAAGGAACACTCCTTCACATAAAAGCAGTCCATGGTGTCAGCATGTCAGTAAGGTACACACTGGTGACAACCTATTTATTTACTGAATGCACAAGAGATAAGGCGAGAGGTGGTTGGTTGTCGGGAAGCAGTAAGCGCCCAACCCAATTCTAGTATTGTTGTGCACTGCACGAGGGCTATGCGTGATCGCCACTCCCATCGGACAGAAGGGAGCGCGTTAAACTCCGGATCTGGGCGTTTCGGAGGCAGGGGAAGTTTCTGAGAGTACAAATATTTTTGGAGATTCTTGGAGAATCCCTTTATAAATGAAAGTAGGTCGTGACCTTCGGACTTTAAAAAAAAAAAAAATACCTGGGGTGCTTGCCTATGTGTGGGGCCTGTATCGGTTGGGTTGATGGGTCTTGGAGTGGGTGTGACTTGACTACTGGTATTGGAATACAGGAGGAGAGTTATCAAGCTGTGAATTGCGCACCATATACCCGAAACACCGACACCATAACCCTGAGACGGCCCAATTGCCGGCGGAATGAGGAGGAAAAGAACCAGTGCCTAAAAACCACGTGTTCTGTGTCTGGGCGCGACTGGAGTAATGGTGGCAGTGTCCAGTATGCAAGAAAAGTATGACAGGGGGAGGACTGCTAGGTACTCAATTTCTCACCGAGAGACCCAGTAAAACAAGCTCAGTTGAAAAAGCTCCGTAAAGCCAGGCCAGTTTGTCTAGCCAGCCCAATTCCCCGACTTGTAATATTTGTAATAGAATAGTGTGAGTGCTGTTTGTGCGTGTAGAGACCAGAACTCGGGCGGTCAACCATCATCAGATGCTAACCGGGGTTTGTTGGTGTGGTCCTCTTGATGCACAAGAGTTCGCTATCTGTCTTGTCTGTCTTTTCTTTTTGTGCGTGAGATTGAACACTTGCGGGTTTGTGCGGAGGGCTATGGTTCTTAGAAACCCAGGGTCTCACTTAAAACACAAAATTTCAAGGGGTGACAATTAAAACATAAGAAGGCCAGCAACACGTTGTGTTGTTGTGGCAGGTTTCACTGGGAGACTGAAAATCTGTAGATTTGTCCGGAGGTCTACAGTGCTAGTAGACAGGCGGGTAAGAAAACAACAAAATTGTACAGGGCTAAAAACACAAGACACAACAAAAATGAAATAAAAATGTCTACAACACGTTGTGTTCCCAAGCGGTCACCCATCTAAGAAGTAACCACGCCCGACGTTACTTGACTTCGGTGATCGGACGAGAACCGGTATTTTCAACGTGGTATGGCCGTAGACGATGACTGGTGACGCTTTGTTGTTTATATACCTGATTAGGGGAGAAGGGGCTGAACGACTACTTGGACACTTCTCTCTGAGGTCCGCGCAATACTATAAAGGCATCGTGGGGATGCCAATAAAATGGTGGTCAAAAGTGGCCACAGATAGAAGGAACACTCCTTCACATAAAAGCAGTCCATGGTGTCAGCATGTCAGTAAGGTACACACTGGTGACAACCTATTTATTTACTGAATGCACAAGAGATAAGGCGAGAGGCGATTGGTTGTCGGGAAGCAGTAAGCGCCCAACCCAATTCTAGTACTGTTGTGCACTGCACGAGGGCTATGCGTGATCGCCACCCCCAACGGACAGAAGGGAGCGCGTTAAACTTCGGATCTGGGCGTTTCGGAGGCAGGGGAAGTTTCTGAGAGTACAAATATTTTTGGAGATTCTTGGGGAATCCCTTTATAAATGAAAGTAGGTCGTGACCTTCGGACTTAAAAAAAAAAATACCTGGGGTGCTTGCCTATGTGTGGGGCCTGTATCGGTTGGGTTGATGGGTCTAGGAGTGGGTGTGACTTGACTACTGGTATTGGAATACAGGAGGAGAGTTATAAAGCTGTGAATTGCGCACCATATACCCGAAACACCGACACCATAACCCTGAGACGGCCCAATTGCCGGCGGAATGAGGAGGAAAAGAACCAGTGCCTAAAAACCGCGTGTTCTGTGTCTGGGCGCGACTGGAGGAATGGTGGCAGTGTCCAGTATGCAAGAAAAGTATGACAGGGGGAGGACTGCTAGGTACTCAATTTCTCACCGAGAGACCCAGTAAAACAAGCTCAGTTGAAAAAGCCCCGTAAAGCCAGGCCAGTT
Organism: Cepaea hortensis; assembly: GCA_963921405.1. Classification (NCBI taxonomy): domain Eukaryota; kingdom Metazoa; phylum Mollusca; class Gastropoda; order Stylommatophora; family Helicidae; genus Cepaea; species Cepaea hortensis. The sequence continues at coordinate 221,323,716 of OY992877.1, forward strand.
TGTCTAGCCAGCCCAATTCCCCGACTTGTAATAATTGTAATAGAATAGTGTGAGTGCTGTTTGTGCGTGTAGAGACCAGAACTCGGGCGGTCAACCATCATCAGATGCTAACCGGGGTTTTTTGGTGTGGTCCTCTTGATGCACAAGAGTTCGCTATCTGTCTTGTCTGTCTTTTCTTTTTGTGCGTGAGATTGAACACTTGCGGGTTTGTCCGAAGGGCTATGGTTCTTAGAAACCCAGGGTCTCACTTAAAACACAAAATTTCAAGGGGTGACAATTAAAACATAAGAAGGCCAGCAACACGTTGTGTTGTTGTGGCAGGTTTCACTGGGAGACTGAAAATCTGTAGATTTGTCCGGAGGTCTACAGTGCTAGTAGACAGGCGGGTAAGAAAACAACAAAATTGTACAGGGCTAAAAACACAAGACACAACAAAAATGAAATAAAAATGTCTACAACACGTTGTGTTCCCAAGCGGTCACCCATCTAAGAAGTAACCACGCCCGACGTTACTTGACTTCGGTGATCGGACGAGAACCGGTATTTTCAACGTGGTATGGCCGTAGACGATGACTGGTGCCGCTTTGTTGTTTATATACCTGATTAGGGGAGAAGTTGCTGAACGACTACTTGGACACTTCTCTCTGAGGTCCGCGCAATACTATAAAGGCATCGTGGGGATGCCAATAAAATGGTGGTCAAAAGTGGCCACAGATAGAAGGAACACTCCTTCACATAAAAGCAGTCCATGGTGTCAGCATGTCAGTAAGGTACACACTGGTGACAACCTATTTATTTACTGAATGCACAAGAGATAAGGCGAGAGGCGATTGGTTGTCGGGAAGCAGTAAGCGCCCAACCCAATTCTAGTACTGTTGTGCGCTGCACGAGGGCTATGCGTGATCGCCACTCCCAACAGACAGAAGGGAGCGCGTTAAACTCCGGATCTGGGCGTTTCGGAGGCAGGGGAAGTTTCTGAGAGTACAAATATTTTTGGAGATTCTTGGAGAATCCCTTTATAAATGAAAGTAGGTCGTGACCTTCGGACTTAAAAAAAAAAAATACCTGGGGTGCTTGCCTATGTGTGGGGCCTGTATCGGTTGGGTTGATGGGTCTTGGGGTGGGTGTGACTTGACTACTGGTATTGGAATACAGGAGGAGAGTTATCAAGCTGTGAATTGCGCACCATATACCCGAAACACCGACACCATAACCCTGAGACGGCCCAATTGCCGGCGGAATGAGGAGGAAAAGAACCAGTGCCTAAAAACCGCGTGTTCTGTGTCTGGGCGCGACTGGAGGAATGGTGGCAGTGTCCAGTATGCAAGAAAAGTATGACAGGGGGAGGACTGCTAGGTACTCAATTTCTCACCGAGAGACCCAGTAAAACAAGCTCAGTTGAAAAAGCCCCGTAAAGCCAGGCCAGTTTGTCTAGCCAGCCCAATTCCCCGACTTGTAATATTTGTAATAGAATAGTGTGAGTGCTGTTTGTGCGTGTAGAGACCAGAACTCGAGCGGTCAACCATCATCAGATGCTAACCGGGGTTTGTTGGTGTGGTCCTCTTGATGCACAAGAGTTCGCTATCTGTCTTGTCTGTCTTTTCTTTTTGTGCGTGAGACTGAACACTTGCGGGTTTGTCCGGAGGGCTATGGTTCTTAGAAACCCAGGGTCTCACTTAAAACACAAAATTTCAAGGGGTGACAATTAAAACATAAGAAGGCCAGCAACACGTTGTGTTGTTGTGGCGGGTTTCACTGGGAGACTGAAAATCTGTAGATTTGTCCGGAGGTCTACAGTGCTAGTAGACAGGCGGGTACCAAAACAACAAAATTGTACAGGGCTAAAAACACAAGACACAACAAAAATTAAATAAAAATGTCTACAACACGTTGTGTTCCCAAGCGGTCACCCATCTAAGTAGTAACCACGCCCGACGATACTTGACTTCGGTGATCGGACGAGAACCGGTATTTTCAACGTGGTATGGCCGTAGACGATGACTGGTGCCGCTTTGTTGTTTATATACCTGATTAGGGGAGAAGGGGCTGAACGACTACTTGGACACTTCTCTCTGAGGTCCGCGCAATACTATAAAGGCATCGTGGGGATGCCAATAAAATGGTGGTCAAAAGTGGCCACAGATAGAAGGAACACTCCTTCACATAAAAGCAGTCCATGGTGTCAGCATGTCAGTAAGGTACACACTGGTGACAACCTATTTATTTACTGAATGCACAAGAGATAAGGCGAGAGGCGGTTGGTTGTCGGGAAGCAGTAAGCGCCCAACCCAATTCTAGTATTGTTGTGCACTGCACGAGGGCTATGCGTGATCGCCACTCCCAACGGACAGAAGGGAGCGCGTTAAACTCCGGATCTGGGCGTTTCGGAGGCAGGGGAAGTTTCTGAGAGTACAAATATTTTTGGAGATTCTTGGAGAATCCCTTTATAAATGAAAGTAGGTCGTGACCTTCGGACTTAAAAAAAAAAAAAAAAAAAAAAACCTGGGGTGCTTGCCTATGTGTGGGGCCTGTATCGGTTGGGTTGATGGGTCTTGGAGTGGGTGTGACTTGACTACTGGTATTGGAATACAGGAGGAGAGTTATCAAGCTGTGAATTGCGCACCATATACCCGAAACACCGACACCATAACCCTGAGACGGCCCAATTGTCGGCGGAATGAGGAGGAAAAGAACCAGTGCCTAAAAACCGCGTGTTCTGTGTCTGGGCGCGACTGGAGGAATGGTGGCAGTGTCCAGTATGCAAGAAAAGTATGACAGGGGGAGGACTGCTAGGTACTCAATTTCTCACCGAGAGACCCAGTAAAACAAGCTCAGTTGAAAAAGCCCCGTAAAGCCAGGCCAGTTTGTCTAGCCAGCCCAATTCCCCGACTTGTAATATTTGTAATAGAATAGTGTGAGTGCTGTTTGTGCGTGTAGAGACCAGAACTCGGGCGGTCAACCATCATCAGATGCTAACCGGGGTTTGTTGGTGTGGTCCTCTTGATGCACAAGAGTTCGCTATCTGTCTTGTCTGTCTTTTCTTTTTGTGCGTGAGATTGAACACTTGCGGGTTTGTCCGGAGGGCTATGGTTCTTAGAAACCCAGGGTCTCACTTAAAACACAAAATTTCAAGGGGTGACAATTAAAACATAAGAAGGCCAGCAACACGTTGTGTTGTTGTGGCAGGTTTCACTGGGAGACTGAAAATCTGTAGATTTGTCCGGAGGTCTACAGTGCTAGTCGACAGGCGGGTAAGAAAACAACAAAATTGTACAGGGCTAAAAACACAAGACACAACAAAAATGAAATAAAAATGTCTACAACACGTTGTGTTCCCAAGCGGTCACCCATCTAAGAAGTAACCACGCCCGACGTTACTTGACTTCGGTGATCGGACGAGAACCGGTATTTTCAACGTGGTATGGCCGTAGACGATGACTGGTGCCGCTTTGTTGTTTATATACCTGATTAGGGGAGAAGGGGCTGAACGACTACTTGGACACTTCTCTCTGAGGTCCGCGCAATACTATAAAGGCATCGTGGGGATGCCAATAAAATGGTGGTCAAAAGTGGCCACAGATAGAAGGAACACTCCTTCACATAAAAGCAGTCCATGGTGTCAGCATGTCAGTAAGGTACACACTGGTGACAACCTATTTATTTACTGAATGCACAAGAGATAAGGCGAGAGGCGATTGGTTGTCGGGAAGCAGTAAGCGCCCAACCCAATTCTAGTACTGTTGTGCACTGCACGAGGGCTATGCGTGATCGCCACTCCCAACAGACAGAAGGGAGCGCGTTAAACTCCGGATCTGGGCGTTTCGGAGGCAGGGGAAGTTTCTGAGAGTACAAATATTTTTGGAGATTCTTGGAGAATCCCTTTATAAATGAAAGTAGGTCGTGACCTTCGGACTTAAAAAAAAAAAAATACCTGGGGTGCTTGCCTATGTGTGGGGCCTGTATCGGTTGGGTTGATGGGTCTTGGGGTGGGTGTGACTTGACTACTGGTATTGGAATACAGGAGGAGAGTTATCAAGCTGTGAATTGCGCACCATATACCCGAAACATCGACACCATAACCCTGAGACGGCCCAATTGCCGGCGGAATGAGGAGGAAAAGAACCAGTGCCTAAAAACCGCGTGTTCTGTGTCTGGGCGCGACTGGAGGAATGGTGGCAGTGTCCAGTATGCAAGAAAAGTATGACAGGGGGAGGACTGCTAGGTACTCAATTTCTCACCGAGAGACCCAGTAAAACAAGCTCAGTTGAAAAAGCCCCGTAAAGCCAGGCCAGTTTGTCTAGCCAGCCCAATTCCCCGACTTGTAATATTTGTAATAGAATAGTGTGAGTGCTGTTTGTGCGTGTAGAGACCAGAACTCGAGCGGTCAACCATCATCAGATGCTAACCGGGGTTTGTTGGTGTGGTCCTCTTGATGCACAAGAGTTCGCTATCTGTCTTGTCTGTCTTTTCTTTTTGTGCGTGAGACTGAACACTTGCGGGTTTGTCCGGAGGGCTATGGTTCTTAGAAACCCAGGGTCTCACTTAAAACACAAAATTTCAAGGGGTGACAATTAAAACATAAGAAGGCCAGCAACACGTTGTGTTGTTGTGGCGGGTTTCACTGGGAGACTGAAAATCTGTAGATTTGTCCGGAGGTCTACAGTGCTAGTAGACAGGCGGGTACCAAAACAACAAAATTGTACAGGGCTAAAAACACAAGACACAACAAAAATTAAATAAAAATGTCTACAACACGTTGTGTTCCCAAGCGGTCACCCATCTAAGTAGTAACCACGCCCGACGTTACTTGACTTCGGTGATCGGACGAGAACCGGTATTTTCAACGTGGTATGGCCGTAGACGATGACTGGTGTCGCTTTGTTGTTTATATACCTGATTAGGGGAGAAGGGGCTGAACGACTACTTGGACACTTCTCTCTGAGGTCCGCGCAATACTATAAAGGCATCGTGGGGATGCCAATAAAATGGTGGTCAAAAGTGGCCACAGATAGAAGGAACACTCCTTCACATAAAAGCAGTCCATGGTGTCAGCATGTCAGTAAGGTACACACTGGTGACAACCTATTTATTTACTGAATGCACAAGAGATAAGGCGAGAGGCGATTGGTTGTCGGGAAGCAGTAAGCGCCCAACCCAATTCTAGTACTGTTGTGCACTGCACGAGGGCTATGCGTGATCGCCACTCCCAACGGACAGAAGGGAGCGCATTAAACTCCGGATCTGGGCGTTTCGGAGGCAGGGGAAGTTTCTGAGAGTACAAATATTTTTGGAGATTCTTGGAGAATCCCTTTATAAATGAAAGTAGGTCGTGGCCTTCGGACTTAAAAAAAAAAAAAAAAAAAATACCTTGGGTGCTTGCCTATGTGTGGGGCCTGTATCGGTTTGGTTGATGGGTCTTGGAGTGGGTGTGACTTGACTACTGGAATACAGGAGGAGAGTTATCAAGCTGTGAATTGCCCACCATATACCCGAAACACCGACTCCATAACCCTGAGACGGCCCAATTGCCGGCGGAATGATGAGTAAAAGAACCAGTGCCTAAAAACCGCGTGTTCTGTGTCTGGGCGCGACTGGAGGAATGGTGGCAGTGTCCAGTATGCAAGAAAAGTATGACAGGGGGAGGACTGCTAGGTACTCAATTTCTCACCGAGAGACCCAGTAAAACAAGCTCAGTTGAAAAAGCCCCGTAAAGCCAGGCCAGTTTGTCTAGCCAGCCCAATTCCCCGACTTGTAATATTTGTAATAGAATAGTGTGAGTGCTGTTTGTGCGTGTAGAGACCAGAACTCTGGCGGTCAACCATAATCAGATGCTAACCGGGGTTTGTTGGTGTGGTCCTCTTGATGCACAAGAGTTCGCTATCTGTCTTGTCTGTCTTTTCTTTTTGTGCGTGAGACTGAACACTTGCGGGTTTGTCCGGAGGGCTATGGTTCTTAGAAACCCAGGGTCTCACTTAAAACACAAAATTTCAAGGGGTGACAATTAAAACATAAGAAGGCCAGCAACACGTTGTGTTGTTGTGGCAGGTTTCACTGGGAGACTGAAAATCTGTAGATTTGTCAGGAGGTCTACAGTGCTAGTAGACAGGCGGGTAAGAAAACAACAAAATTGTACAGGGCTAAAAACACAAGACACAACAAAAATGAAATAAAAATGTCTACAACACGTTGTGTTCCCAAGCGGTCACCCATCTAAGAAGAAACCACGCCCGACGTTACTTGACTTCGGTGATCGGACGAGAACCGGTATTTTCAACGTGGTATGGCCGTAGACGATGACTGGTGCCGCTTTGTTGTTTATATACCTGATTAGGGGAGAAGGGGCTGAACGACTACTTGGACACTTCTCTCTGAGGTCCGCGCAATACTATAAAGGCATCGTGGGGATGCCAATAAAATGGTGGTCAAAAGTGGCCACAGATAGAAGGAACACTCCTTCACATAAAAGCAGTCCATGGTGTCAGCATGTCAGTAAGGTACACACTGGTGACAACCTATTTATTTACTGAATGCACAAGAGATAAGGCGAGAGGCGATTGGTTGTCGGGAAGCAGTAAGCGCCCAACCCAATTCTAGTACTGTTGTGCACTGCACGAGGGCTATGCGTGATCGCCACTCCCAACGGACAGAAGGGAGCGCGTTAAACTCCGGATCTGGGCGTTTCGGAGGCAGGGGAAGTTTCTGAGAGTACAAATATTTTTGGAGATTCTTGGAGAATCCCTTTATAAATGAAAGTAGGTCGTGACCTTCGGACTTAAAAAAAAAAAATACCTGGGGTGCTTGCCTATGTGTGGGGCCTGTATCTGTTGGGTTGATGGGTCTTGGAGTGGGTGTGACTTGACTACTGGAATACAGGAGGAGAGTTATCAAGCTGTGAATTGCCCACCATATACCCGAAACACCGACTCCATAACCCTGAGACGGCCCAATTGCCGGTGGAATGATGAGGAAACAGAACCAGTGCCTAAAAACCGCGTGTTCTGTGTCTGGGCGCGACTGGAGGAATGGTGGCAGTGTCCAGTATGCAAGAAAAGTATGACAGGGGGAGGACTGCTAGGTACTCAATTTCTCACCGAGAGACCCAGTAAAACAAGCTCAGTTGAAAAAGCCCCGTAAAGCCAGGCCAGTTTGTCTAGCCAGCCCAATTCCCCGACTTGTAATATTTGTAATAGAATAGTGTGAGTGCTGTTTGTGCGTGTAGAGACCAGAACTCTGGCGGTCAACCATCATCAGATGCTAACCGGGGTTTGTTGGTGTGGTCCTCTTGATGCACAAGAGTTCGCTATCTGTCTTGTCTGTCTTTTCTTTTTGTGCGTGAGACTGAACACTTGCGGGTTTGTCCGGAGGGCTATGGTTCTTAGAAACCCAGGGTCTCACTTAAAACACAAAATTTCAAGGGGTGACAATTAAAACATAAGAAGGCCAGCAACACGTTGTGTTGTTGTGGCAGGTTTCACTGGGAGACTGAAAATCTGTAGATTTGTCCGGAGGTCTACAGTGCTAGTAGACAGGCGGGTAAGAAAACAACAAAATTGTACAGGGCTAAAAACACAAGACACAACAAAAATGAAATAAAAATGTCTACAACACGTTGTGTTCCCAAGCGGTCACCCATCTAAGAAGAAACCACGCCCGACGTTACTTGACTTCGGTGATCGGACGAGAACCGGTATTTTCAACGTGGTATGGCCGTAGACGATGACTGGTGCCGCTTTCTTGTTTATATACCTGATTAGGGGAGAAGGGGCTGAACGACTACTTGGACACTTCTCTCTGAGGTCCGCGCAATACTATAAAGGCATCGTGGGGATGCCAATAAAATGGTGGTCAAAAGTGGCCACAGATAGAAGGAACACTCCTTCACATAAAAGCAGTCCATGGTGTCATCATGTCAGTAAGGTACACACTGGTGACAACCTATTTATTTACTGAATGCACAAGAGATAAGGCGAGAGGCGATTGGTTGTCGGGAAGCAGTAAGCGCCCAACCCAATTCTAGTACTGTTGTGCACTGCACGAGGGCTATGCGTGATCGCCACTCCCAACGGACAGAAGGGAGCGCGTTAAACTCCGGATCTGGGCGTTTCGGAGGCAGGGGAAGTTTCTGAGAGTACAAATATTTTTGGAGATTCTTGGAGAATCCCTTTATAAATGAAAGTAGGTCGTGACCTTCGGACTTAAAAAAAAAAAATACCTGGGGTGCTTGCCTATGTGTGGGGCCTGTATCTGTTGGGTTGATGGGTCTTGGAGTGGGTGTGACTTGACTACTGGAATACAGGAGGAGAGTTATCAAGCTGTGAATTGCCCACCATATACCCGAAACACCGACTCCATAACCCTGAGACGGCCCAATTGCCGGCGGAATGATGAGGAAAAGAACCAGTGCCTAAAAACCGCGTGTTCTGTGTCTGGGCGCGACTGGAGGAATGGTGGCAGTGTCCAGTATGCAAGAAAAGTATGACAGGGGGAGGACTGCTAGGTACTCAATTTCTCACCGAGAGACCCAGTAAAACAAGCTCAGTTGAAAAAGCCCCGTAAAGCCAGGCCAGTTTGTCTAGCCAGCCCAATTCCCCGACTTGTAATATTTGTAATAGAATAGTGTGAGTGCTGTTTGTGCGTGTAGAGACCAGAACTCTGGCGGTCAACCATCATCAGATGCTAACCGGGGTTTGTTGGTGTGGTCCTCTTGATGCACAAGAGTTCGCTATCTGTCTTGTCTGTCTTTTCTTTTTGTGCGTGAGACTGAACACTTGCGGGTTTGTCCGGAGGGCTATGGTTCTTAGAAACCCAGGGTCTCACTTAAAACACAAAATTTCAAGGGGTGACAATTAAAACATAAGAAGGCCAGCAACACGTTGTGTTGTTGTGGCGGGTTTCACTGGGAGACTGAAAATCTGTAGATTTGTCCGGAGGTCTACAGTGCTAGTAGACAGGCGGGTACCAAAACAACAAAATTGTACAGGGCTAAAAACACAAGACACAACAAAAATGAAATAAAAATGTCTACAACACGTTGTGTTCCCAAGCGGTCACCCATCTAAGAAGAAACCACGCCCGACGTTACTTGACTTCGGTGATCGGACGAGAACCGGTATTTTCAACGTGGTATGGCCGTAGACGATGACTGGTGCCGCTTTGTTGTTTATATACCTGATTAGGGGAGAAGGGGCTGAACGACTACTTGGACACTTCTCTCTGAGGTCCGCGCAATACTATAAAGGCATCGTGGGGATGCCAATAAAATGGTGGTCAAAAGTGGCCACAGATAGAAGGAACACTCCTTCACATAAAAGCAGTCCATGTTGTCAGCATGTCAGTAAGGTACAGACTGGTGACAACCTATTTATTTACTGAATGCACAAGAGATAAGGCGAGAGGCGATTGGTTGTCGGGAAGCAGTAAGCGCCCAACCCAATTCTAGTACTGTTGTGCACTGCACGAGGGCTATGCGTGATCGCCACTCCCAACGGACAGAAGGGAGCGCGTTAAACTCCGGATCTGGGCGTTTCGGAGGCAGGGGAAGTTTCTGAGAGTACAAATATTTTTGGAGATTCTTGGAGAATCCCTTTATAAATGAAAGTAGGTCGTGACCTTCGGACTTAAAAAAAAAAAAATACCTGGGGTGCTTGCCTATGTGTGGGGCCTGTATCGGTTGGGTTGATGGGTCTTGGAGTGGGTGTGACTTGACTACTGGTATTGGAATACAGGAGGAGAGTTATCAAGCTGTGAATTGCGCACCATATACCCGAAACACCGACACCATAACCCTGAGACGGCCCAATTGCCGGCGGAATGAGGAGGAAAAGAACCAGTGCCTAAAAACCGCGTGTTCTGTGTCTGGGCGCGACTGGAGGAATGGTGGCAGTGTCCAGTATGCAAGAAAAGTATGACAGGGGGAGGACTGCTAGGTACTCAATTTCTCACCGAGAGACCCAGTAAAACAAGCTCAGTTGAAAAAGCCCCGTAAAGCCAGGCCAGTTTGTCTAGCCAGCCCAATTCCCCGACTTGTAATATTTGTAATAGAATAGTGTGAGTGCTGTTTGTGCGTGTAGAGACCAGAACTCGGGCGGTCAACCATCATCAGATGCTAACCGGGGTTTGTTGGTGTGGTCCTCTTGATGCACAAGAGTTCGCTATCTGTCTTGTCTGTCTTTTCTTTTTGTGCGTGAGACTGAACACTTGCGGGTTTGTCCGGAGGGCTATGGTTCTTAGAAACCCAGGGTCTCACTTAAAACACAAAATTTCAAGGGGTGACAATTAAAACATAAGAAGGCCAGCAACACGTTGTGTTGTTGTGGCAGGTTTCACTGGGAGACTGAAAATCTGTAGATTTGTCCGGAGGTCTACAGTGCTAGTAGACAGGCGGGTACCAAAACAACAAAATTGTACAGGGCTAAAAACACAAGACACAACAAAAATGAAATAAAAATGTCTACAACACGTTGTGTTCCCAAGCGGTCACCCATCTAAGTAGTAACCACGCCCGACGTTACTTGACTTCGGTGATCGGACGAGAACCGGTATTTTCAACGTGGTATGGCCGTAGACGATGACTGGTGCCGCTTTGTTGTTTATATACCTGATTAGGGGAGAAGGGGCTGAACGACTACTTGGACACTTCTCTCTGAGGTCCGCGCAATACTATAAAGGCATCGTGGGGATGCCAATAAAATGGTGGTCAAAAGTGGCCACAGATAGAAGGAACACTCCTTCACATAAAAGCAGTCCATGGTGTCAGCATGTCAGTAAGGTACACACTGGTGACAACCTATTTATTTACTGAATGCACAAGAGATAAGGCGAGAGGCGATTGGTTGTCGGGAAGCAGTAAGCGCCCAACCCAATTCTAGTACTGTTGTGCACTGCACGAGGACTATGCGTGATCGCCACTCCCAACGGACAGAAGGGAGCGCGTTAAACTCCGGATCTGGGCGTTTCGGAGGCAGGGGAAGTTTCTGAGAGTACAAATATTTTTGGAGATTCTTGGAGAATCCCTTTATAAATGAAAGTAGGTCGTGACCTTCGGACTTTAAAAAAAAAAAAAAAAAAAACCTGGGGGGGGGGGGGGCTTGCCTATGTGTGGGGCCTGTATCTGTTGGGTTGATGGGTCTTGGAGTGGGTGTGACTTGACTACTGGAATACAGGAGGAGAGTTATCAAGCTGTGAATTGCCCACCATATACCCGAAACACCGACTCCATAACCCTGAGACGGCCCAATTGCCGGCGGAATGATGAGGAAAAGAACCAGTGCCTAAAAACCGCGTGTTCTGTGTCTGGGCGCGACTGGAGGAATGGTGGCAGTGTCCAGTATGCAAGAAAAGTATGACAGGGGGAGGACTGCTAGGTACTCAATTTCTCACCGAGAGACCCAGTAAAACAAGCTCAGTTGAAAAAGCCCCGTAAAGCCAGGCCAGTTTGTCTAGCCAGCCCAATTCCCCGACTTGTAATATTTGTAATAGAATAGTGTGAGTGCTGTTTGTGCGTGTAGAGACCAGAACTCGGGCGGTCAACCATCATCAGATGCTAACCGGGGTTTGTTGGTGTGGTCCTCTTGATGCACAAGAGTTCGCTATCTGTCTTGTCTGTCTTTTCTTTTTGTGCGTGAGACTGAACACTTGCGGGCTTGTCCGGAGGGCTATGGTTCTTAGAAACCCAGGGTCTCACTTAAAACACAAAATTTCAAGGGGTGACAATTAAAACATAAGAAGGCCAGCAACACGTTGTGTTGTTGTGGCAGGTTTCACTGGGAGACTGAAAATCTGTAGATTTGTCCGGAGGTCTACAGTGCTAGTAGACAGGCGGGTAAGAAAACAACAAAATTGTACAGGGCTAAAAACACAAGACACAACAAAAATGAAATAAAAATGTCTACAACACGTTGTGTTCCCAAGCGGTCACCCATCTAAGAAGTAACCACGCCCGACGTTACTTGACTTCGGTGATCGGACGAGAACCGGTATTTTCAACGTGGTATGGCCGTAGACGATGACTGGTGCCGCTTTGTTGTTTATATACCTGATTAGGGGAGAAGGGGCTGAACGACTACTAGGACACTTCTCTCTGAGGTCCGCGCAATACTATAAAGGCATCGTGAGGATGCCAATAAAATGGTGGTCAAAAGTGGCCACAGATAGAAGGAACACTCCTTCACATAAAAGCAGTCCATGGATGTCAGCATGTCAGTAAGGTACACACTGGTGACAACCTATTTATTTACTGAATGCACAAGAGATAAGGCGAGAGGCGATTGGTTGTCGGGAAGCAGTAAGCGCCCAACCCAATTCTAGTACTGTTGTGCACTGCACGAGGGCTATGCGTGATCGCCACTCCCAACGGACAGAAGGGAGCGCGTTAAACTCCGGATCTGGGCGTTTCGGAGGCAGGGGAAGTTTCTGAGAGTACAAATATTTTTGGAGATTCTTGGAGAATCCCTTTATAAATGAAAGTAGGTCGTGACCTTCGGACTTTAAAAAAAAAAAAAAAAAAAACCTGGGGTGCTTGCCTATGTGTGGGGCCTTTATCGGTTGGGTTGATGGGTCTTGGAGTGGGTGTGACTTGACTACTGGTATTGGAATACAGGAGGAGAGTTATCAAGCTGTGAATTGCGCACCATATACCCGAAACACCGACACCATAACCCTGAGACGGCCCAATTGCCGGCGGAATGAGGAGGAAAAGAACCAGTGCCTAAAAACCGCGTGTTCTGTGTCTGGGCGCGACTGGAGGAATGGTGGCAGTGTCCAGTATGCAAGAAAAGTATGACAGGGGGAGGACTGCTAGGTACTCAATTTCTCACCGAGAGACCCAGTAAAACAAGCTCAGTTGAAAAAGCCCCGTAAAGCCAGGCCAGTTTGTCTAGCCAGCCCAATTCCCCGACTTGTAATATTTGTAATAGAATAGTGTGAGTGCTGTTTGTGCGTGTAGAGACCAGAACTCTGGCGGTCAACCATCATCAGATGCTAACCGGGGTTTGTTGGTGTGGTCCTCTTGATGCACAAGAGTTCGCTATCTGTCTTGTCTGTCTTTTCTTTTTGTGCGTGAGATTGAACACTTGCGGGCTTGTCCGGAGGGCTATGGTTCTTAGAAACCCAGGGTCTCACTTAAAACACAAAATTTCAAGGGGTGACAATTAAAACATAAGAAGGCCAGCAACACGTTGTGTTGTTGTGGCAGGTTTCACTGGGAGACTGAAAATCTGTAGATTTGTCCGGAGGTCTACAGTGCTAGTTGACAGGCGGGTAAGAAAACAACAAAATTGTACAAGGCTAAAAACACAAGACACAACAAAAATGAAATAAAAATGTCTACAACACGTTGTGTTGCCAAGCGGTCACCCATCTAAGAAGTAACCACGCCCGACGTTACTTGACTTCGGTGATCGGACGAGAACCGGTATTTTCAACGTGGTATGGCCGTAGACGATGACTGGTGCCGCTTTGTTGTTTATATACCTGATTAGGGGAGAAGGGGCTGAACGACTACTTGGACACTTCTCTCTGAGGTCCGCGCAATACTATAAAGGCATCGTGAGGATGCCAATAAAATGGTGGTCAAAAGTGGCCACAGATAGAAGGAACACTCCTTCACATAAAAGCAGTCCATGGTGTCAGCATGTCAGTAAGGTACACACTGGTGACAACCTATTTATTTACTGAATGCACAAGAGATAAGGCGAGAGGCGATTGGTTGTCGGGAAGCAGTAAGCGCCCAACCCAATTCTAGTACTGTTGTGCACTGCACGAGGGCTATGCGTGATCGCCACTCCCAACGGACAGAAGGGAGCGCGTTAAACTCCGGATCTGGGCGTTTCGGAGGCAGGGGAAGTTTCTGAGAGTACAAATATTTTTGGAGATTCTTGGAGAATCCCTTTATAAATGAAAGTAGGTCGTGACCTTCGGACTTTAAAAAAAAAAAAAAAAAAAAACCTGGGGTGCTTGCCTATGTGTGGGGCCTGTATCGGTTGGGTTGATGGGTCTTGGAGTGGGTGTGACTTGACTACTGGTATTGGAATACAGGAGGAGAGTTATCAAGCTGTGAATTGCGCACCATATACCCGAAACACCGACACCATAACCCTGAGACGGCCCAATTGCCGGCGGAATGAGGAGGAAAAGAACCAGTGCCTAAAAACCGCGTGTTCTGTGTCTGGGCGCGACTGGAGGAATGGTGGCAGTGTCCAGTATGCAAGAAAAGTATGACAGGGGGAGGACTGCTAGGTACTCAATTTCTCACCGAGAGACCCAGTAAAACAAGCTCAGTTGAAAAAGCCCCGTAAAGCCAGGCCAGTTTGTCTAGCCAGCCCAATTCCCCGACTTGTAATATTTGTAATAGAATAGTGTGAGTGCTGTTTGTGCGTGTAGAGACCAGAACTCGGGCGGTCAACCATCATCAGATGCTAACCGGGGTTTGTTGGTGTGGTCCTCTTGATGCACAAGAGTTCGCTATCTGTCTTGTCTGTCTTTTCTTTTTGTGCGTGAGATTGAACACTTGCGGGTTTGTCCGGAGGGCTATGGTTCTTAGAAACCCAGGGTCTCACTTAAAACACAAAATTTCAAGGGGTGACAATTAAAACATAAGAAGGCCAGCAACACGTTGTGTTGTTGTGGCGGGTTTCACTGGGAGACTGAAAATCTGTAGATTTGTCCGGAGGTCTACAGTGCTAGTAGACAGGCGGGTACCAAAACAACAAAATTGTACAGGGCTAAAAACAAAAGACACAACAAAAATGAAATAAAAATGTCTACAACACGTTGTGTTCCCAAGCGGTCACCCATCTAAGAAGTAACCACGCCCGACGTTACTTGACTTCGTTGATCGGACGAAAACCGGTATTTTCAACGTGGTATGGCCTTAGGCGATGACTGGTGCCGCTTTGTTGTTTATATACCTGATTAGGGGAGAAGGGGCTGAACGACTACTTGGACACTTCTCTCTGAGGTCCGCGCAATACTATAAAGGCATCGTGGGGATGCCAATAAAATGGTGGTCAAAAGTGGCCACAGATAGAAGGAACACTCCTTCACATAAAAGCAGTCCATGGTGTCAGCATGTCAGTAAGGTACACACTGGTGACAACCTATTTATTTACTGAATGCACAAGAGATAAGGCGAGAGGCGGTTGGTTGTCGGGAAGCAGTAAGCGCCCAACCCAATTCTAGTATTGTTGTGCACTGCACTAGGGCTATGCGTGATCGCCACTACCAACGGACAGAAGGGAGCGCGTTAAACTCCGGATCTGGGCGTTTCGGAGGCAGGGGAAGTTTCTGAGAGTACAAATATTTTTGGAGATTCTTGGAGAATCCCTTTATAAATGAAAGTAGGTCGTGACCTTCGGACTTTAAAAAAAAAAAAAAAAAAAAAAAAAAACAACCTGGGGTGCTTGCCTATGTGTGGGGCCTGTATCGGTTGGGTTGGTGGGTCTTGGAGTGGGTGTGACTTGACTACTGGTATTGGAATACAGGAGGAGAGTTATCAAGCTGTGAATTGCGCACCTTATACCCGAAACAACGACACCATAACCCTGAGACGGCCCAATTGCCGGCGGAATGAGGAGGAAAAGAACCAGTGCCTAAAAACCGCGTGTTCTGTGTCTGGGCGCGACTGGAGGAATGGTGGCAGTGTCCAGTATGCAAGAAAAGTATGACAGGGGGAGGACTGCTAGGTACTCAATTTCTCACCGAGAGACCCAGTAAAACAAGCTCAGTTGAAAAAGCCCCGTAAAGCCAGGCCAGTTTGTCTAGCCAGCCCAATTCCCCGACTTGTAATATTTGTAATAGAATAGTGTGAGTGCTGTTTGTGCGTGTAGAGACCAGAACTCGGGCGGTCAACCATCATCAGATGCTAACCGGGGTTTGTTGGTGTGGTCCTCTTGATGCACAAGAGTTCGCTATCTGTCTTGTCTGTCTTTTCTTTTTGTGCGTGAGACTGAACACTTGCGGGTTTGTCCGGAGGGCTATGGTTCTTAGAAACCCAGGGTCTCACTTAAAACACAAAATTTCAAGGGGTGACAATTAAAACATAAGAAGGCCAGCAACACGTTGTGTTGTTGTGGCGGGTTTCACTGGGAGACTGAAAATCTGTAGATTTGTCCGGAGGTCTACAGTGCTAGTAGACAGGCGGGTACCAAAACAACAAAATTGTACAGGGCTAAAAACACAAGACACAACAAAAATGAAATAAAAATGTCTACAACACGTTGTGTTCCCAAGCGGTCACCCATCTAAGTAGTAACCACGCCCGACGTTACTTGACTTCAGTGATCGGACGAGAACCGGTATTTTCAACGTGGTATGGCCGTAGACGATGACTGGTGCCGCTTTGTTGTTTATATACCTGATTAGGGGAGAAGGGGCTGAACGACTACTTGGACACTTCTCTCTGAGTTCCGCGCAATACTATAAAGGCATCGTTGGGATGCCAATAAAATGGTGGTCAAAAGTGGCCACAGATAGAAGGAACACTCCTTCACATAAAAGCAGTCCATGGTGTCAGCATGTCAGTAAGGTACACACTGGTGACAACCTATTTATTTACTGAATGCACAAGAGATAAGGCGAGAGGCGGTTGGTTGTCGGGAAGCAGTAAGCGCCCAACCCAATTCTAGTACTGGTGTGCACTGCACGAGGGCTATGCGTGATCGCCACTCCCAACGGACAGAAGGGAGCTCGTTAAACTCCGGATCTGGGCGTTTCGGAGGCAGGGGAAGTTTCTGAGAGTACAAATATTTTTGGAGATTCTTGGAGAATCCCTTTATAAATGAAAGTAGGTCGTGACCTTCGGACTTAAAAAAAAAAAAAACCTGGGGTGCTTGCCTATGTGTGGGGCCTGTATCGGTTGGGTTGATGGGTCTTGGAGTGGGTGTGACTTGACTACTGGTATTGGAATACAGGAGGAGAGTTATCAAGCTGTGAATTGCGCACCATATACCCGAAACACCGACACCATAACCCTGAGACGGCCCAATTGCCGGCGGAATGAGGAGGAAAAGAACCAGTGCCTAAAAACCGCGTGTTCTGTGTCTGGGCGCGACTGGAGGAATGGTGGCAGTGTCCAGTATGCAAGAAAAGTATGACAGGGGGAGGACTGCTAGGTACTCAATTTCTCACCGAGAGACCCAGTAAAACAAGCTCAGTTGAAAAAGCCCCGTAAAGCCAGGCCAGTTTGTCTAGCCAGCCCAATTCCCCGACTTGTAATATTTGTAATAGAATAGTGTGAGTGCTGTTTGTGCGTGTAGAGACCAGAACTCGGGCGGTCAACCATCATCAGATGCTAACCGGGGTTTGTTGGTGTGGTCCTCTTGATGCACAAGAGTTCGCTATCTGTCTTGTCTGTCTTTTCTTTTTGTGCGTGAGACTGAACACTTGCGGGTTTGTCCGGAGGGCTATGGTTCTTAGAAACCCAGGGTCTCACTTAAAACACAAAATTTCAAGGGGTGACAATTAAAACATAAGAAGGCCAGCAACACGTTGTGTTGTTGTGGCGGGTTTCACTGGGAGACTGAAAATCTGTAGATTTGTCCGGAGGTCTACAGTGCTAGTAGACAGGCGGGTACCAAAACAACAAAATTGTACAGGGCTAAAAACACAAGACACAACAAAAATGAAATAAAAATGTCTACAACACGTTGTGTTCCCAAGCGGTCACCCATCTAAGTAGTAACCACGCCCGACGTTACTTGACTTCAGTGATCGGACGAGAACCGGTATTTTCAACGTGGTATGGCCGTAGACGATGACTGGTGCCGCTTTGTTGTTTATATACCTGATTAGGGGAGAAGGGGCTGAACGACTACTTGGACACTTCTCTCTGAGTTCCGCGCAATACTATAAAGGCATCGTTGGGATGCCAATAAAATGGTGGTCAAAAGTGGCCACAGATAGAAGGAACACTCCTTCACATAAAAGCAGTCCATGGTGTCAGCATGTCAGTAAGGTACACACTGGTGACAACCTATTTATTTACTGAATGCACAAGAGATAAGGCGAGAGGCGGTTGGTTGTCGGGAAGCAGTAAGCGCCCAACCCAATTCTAGTACTGGTGTGCACTGCACGAGGGCTATGCGTGATCGCCACTCCCAACGGACAGAAGGGAGCTCGTTAAACTCCGGATCTGGGCGTTTCGGAGGCAGGGGAAGTTTCTGAGAGTACAAATATTTTTGGAGATTCTTGGAGAATCCCTTTATAAATGAAAGTAGGTCGTGACCTTCGGACTTAAAAAAAAAAAAAAACCTGGGGTGCTTGCCTATGTGTGGGGCCTGTATCGGTTGGGTTGATGGGTCTTGGAGTGGGTGTGACTTGACTACTGGTATTGGAATACAGGAGGAGAGTTATCAAGCTGTGAATTGCGCACCATATACCCGAAACACCGACACCATAACCCTGAGACGGCCCAATTGCCGGCGGAATGAGGAGGAAAAGAACCAGTGCCTAAAAACCGCGTGTTCTGTGTCTGGGCGCGACTGGAGGAATGGTGGCAGTGTCCAGTATGCAAGAAAAGTATGACAGGGGGAGGACTGCTAGGTACTCAATTTCTCACCGAGAGACCCAGTAAAACAAGCTCAGTTGAAAAAGCCCCGTAAAGCCAGGCCAGTTTGTCTAGCCAGCCCAATTCCCCGACTTGTAATATTTGTAATAGAATAGTGTGAGTGCTGTTTGTGCGTGTAGAGACCAGAACTCGGGCGGTCAACCATCATCAGATGCTAACCGGGGTTTTTTGGTGTGGTCCTCTTGATGCACAAGAGTTCGCTATCTGTCTTGTCTGTCTTTTCTTTTTGTGCGTGAGATTGAACACTTGCGGGTTTGTCCGGAGGGCTACGGTTCTTAGAAACCCAGGGTCTCACTTAAAACACAAAATTTCAAGGGGTGACAATTAAAACATAAGAAGGCCAGCAACACGTTGTGTTGTTGTGGCAGGTTTCACTGGGAGACTGAAAATCTGTAGATTTGTCCGGAAGTCTACAGTGCTAGTAGACAGGCGTGTAAGAAAACAACAAAATTGTACAGGGCTAAAAACACAAGACACAACAAAAATGAAATAAAAATGTCTACAACACGTTGTGTTCCCAAGCGGTCACCCATCTAAGAAGTAACCACGCCCGACGTTACTTGACTTCGGTGATCGGACGAGAACCGGTATTTTCAACGTGGTATGGCCGTAGACGATGACTGGTGCCGCTTTGTTGTTTATATACCTGATTAGGGGAGAAGGGGCTGAACGACTACTTGGACACTTCTCTCTGAGGTCCGCGCAATACTATAAAGGCATCGTGGGGATGCCAATAAAATGGTGGTCAAAAGTGGCCACAGATAGAAGGAACACTCCTTCACATAAAAGCAGTCCATGGTGTCAGCATGTCAGTAGGGTACACACTGGTGACAGCCTATTTATTTACTGAATGCACAAGAGATAAGGCGAGAGGCGATTGGTTGTCGGGAAGCAGTAAGCGCCCAACCCAATTCTAGTACTGGTGTGCACTGCACGAGGGCTATGCGTGATCGCCACTCCCAACGGACAGAAGGGAGCTCGTTAAACTCCGGATCTGGGCGTTTCGGAGGCAGGGGAAGTTTCTGAGAGTACAAATATTTTTGGAGATTCTTGGAGAATCCCTTTATAAATGAAAGTAGGTCGTGACCTTCGGACTTTAAAAAAAAAAAAAAAAAAACCTGGGGGGCTTGCCTATGTGTGGGGCCTGTATCGGTTGGGTTGATGGGTCTTGGAGTGGGTGTGACTTGACTACTGGAATACAGGAGGAGAGTTATCAAGCTGTGAATTGCCCACCATATACCCGAAACACCGACTCCATAACCATGAGACGGCCCAATTGCCGGCGGAATGATGAGGAAAAGAACCAGTGCCTAAAAACCGCGTGTTCTGTGTCTGGGCGCGACTGGAGGAATGGTGGCAGTGTCCAGTATGCAAGAAAAGTATGACAGGGGGAGGACTGCTAGGTACTCAATTTCTCACCGAGAGACCCAGTAAAACAAGCTCAGTTGAAAAAGCCCCGTAAAGCCAGGCCAGTTTGTCTAGCCAGCCCAATTCCCCGACTTGTAATATTTGTAATAGAATAGTGTGAGTGCTGTTTGTGCGTGTAGAGACCAGAACTCTGGCGGTCAACCATCATCAGATGCTAACCGGGGTTTGTTGGTGTGGTCCTCTTGATGCACAAGAGTTCGCTATCTGTCTTGTCTGTCTTTTCTTTTTGTGCGTGAGACTGAACACTTGCGGGTTTGTCCGGAGGGCTATGGTTCTTAGAAACCCAGGGTCTCACTTAAAACACAAAATTTCAAGGGGTGACAATTAAAACATAAGAAGGCCAGCAACACGTTGTGTTGTTGTGGCGGGTTTCACTGGGAGACTGAAAATCTGTAGATTTGTCCGGAGGTCTACAGTGCTAGTAGACAGGCGGGTACCAAAACAACAAAATTGTACAGGGCTAAAAACACAAGACACAACAAAAATGAAATAAAAATGTCTACAACACGTTGTGTTCCCAAGCGGTCACCCATCTAAGTAGTAACCACGCCCGACGTTACTTGACTTCGGTGATCGGACGAGAACCGGTATTTTCAACGTGGTATGGCCGTAGACGATGACTGGTGCCGCTTTGTTGTTTATATACCTGATTAGGGGAGAAGGGGCTGAACGACTACTTGGACACTTCTCTCTGAGGTCCGCGCAATACTATAAAGGCATCGTTGGGATGCCAATAAAATGGTGGTCAAAAGTGGCCACAGATAGAAGGAACACTCCTTCACATAAAAGCAGTCCATGGTGTCAGCATGTCAGTAAGGTACACACTGGTGACAACCTATTTATTTACTGAATGCACAAGAGATAAGGCGAGAGGCGATTGGTTGTCGGGAAGCAGTAAGCGCCCAACCCAATTCTAGTACTGTTGTGCACTGCACGAGGGCTATGCGTGATCGCCACTCCCAACGGACAGAAGGGAGCGCGTTAAACTTCGGATCTGGGCTTTTCGGAGGCAGGGGAAGTTTCTGAGAGTACAAATATTTTTGGAGATTCTTGGAGAATCCCTTTATAAATGAAAGTAGGTCGTGACCTTCGGACTTTAAAAAAAAAAAAAAAAAAACCTGGGGGGCTTGCCTATGTGTGGGGCCTGTATCGGTTGGGTTGATGGGTCTTGGAGTGGGTGTGACTTGACTACTGGTATTGGAATACAGGAGGAGAGTTATCAAGCTGTGAATTGCGCACCATATACCCGAAACACCGACACCATAACCCTGAGACGGCCCAATTGCCGGCGGAATGAGAAGGAAAAGAACCAGTGCCTAAAAACCGCGTGTTCTGTGTCTGGGCGCGACTAGAGGAATGGTGGCAGTGTCCAGTATGCAAGAAAAGTATGACAGGGGGAGGACTGCTAGGTACTCAATTTCTCACCGAGAGACCCAGTAAAACAAGCTCAGTTGAAAAAGCCCCGTAAAGCCAGGCCAGTTTGTCTAGCCAGCCCAATTCCCCGACTTGTAATATTTGTAATAGAATAGTGTGAGTGCTGTTTGTGCGTGTAGAGACCAGAACTCGGGCGGTCAACCATCATCAGATGCTAACCGGGGTTTGTTGGTGTGGTCCTCTTGATGCACAAGAGTTCGCTATCTGTCTTGTCTGTCTTTTCTTTTTGTGCGTGAGATTGAACACTTGCGGGTTTGTCCGGAGGGCTATGGTTCTTAGAAACCCAGGGTCTCACTTAAAACACAAAATTTCAAGGGGTGACAATTAAAACATAAGAAGGCCAGCAACACGTTGTGTTGTTGTGGCAGGTTTCACTGGGAGACTGAAAATCTGTAGATTTGTCCGGAGGTCTACAGTGCTAGTAGACAGGCGGGTAAGAAAACAACAAAATTGTACAGGGCTAAAAACACAAGACACAACAAAAATGAAATAAAAATGTCTACAACACGTTGTGTTCCCAAGCGGTCACCCATCTAATAAGTAACCACGCCTGACGTTACTTGACTTCGGTGATCGGACGAGAGCCGGTATTTTCAACGTGGTATGGCCTTAGGCGATGACTGGTGCCGCTTTGTTGTTTATATACCTGATTAGGGGAGAAGGGGCTGAACGACTACTTGGACACTTCTCTCTGAGGTCCGCGCAATACTATAAAGGCATCGTGGGGATGCCAATAAAATGGTGGTCAAAAGTGGCCACAGATAGAAGGAACACTCCTTCACATAAAAGCAGTCCATGGTGTCAGCATGTCAGTAAGGTACACATTGGTGACAACCTATTTATTTACTGAATGCACAAGAGATAAGGCGAGAGGCGGTTGGTTGTCGGGAAGCAGTAAGCGCCCAACCCAATTCTAGTATTGTTGTGCACTGCACGAGGGCTATGCGTGATCGCCACTCCCAACGGAAAGAAGGGAGCGCGTTAAACTCCGGATCTGGGCGTTTCGGAGGCAGGGGAAGTTTCTGAGAGTACAAATATTTTTTGGAGATTCTTGGAGAATCCCTTTATAAATGAAAGTAGCTCGTGACCTTCGGACTTTAAAAAAAAAAAAAAAAAAAACCTGGGGGGGGCTTGCCTATGTGTGGGGCCTGTATCGGTTGGGTTGATGGGTCTTGGAGTGGGTGTGACTTGACTACTGGTATTGGAATACAGGAGGAGAGTTATCAAGCTGTGAATTGCGCACCATATACCCGAAACACCGACACCATAACCCTGAGACGGCCCAATTGCCGGCGGAATGAGGAGGAAAAGAACCAGTGCCTAAAAACCGCGTGTTCTGTGTCTGGGCGCGACTAGAGGAATGGTGGCAGTGTCCAGTATGCAAGAAAAGTATGACAGGGGGAGGACTGCTAGGTACTCAATTTCTCACCGAGAGACCCAGTAAAACAAGCTCAGTTGAAAAAGCCCCGTAAAGCCATTCCAGTTTGTCTAGCCAGCCCAATTCCCCGACTTGTAATATTTGTAATAGAATAGTGTGAGTGCTGTTTGTGCGTGTAGAGACCAGAACTCGGGCGGTCAACCATCATCAGATGCTAACCGGGGTTTGTTGGTGTGGTCCTCTTGATGCACAAGAGTTCGCTATCTGTCTTGTCTGTCTTTTCTTTTTGTGCGTGAGATTGAACACTTGCGGGTTTGTCCGGAGGGCTATGGTTCTTAGAAACCCAGGGTCTCACTTAAAACACAAAATTTCAAGGGGTGACAATTAAAACATAAGAAGGCCAGCAACACGTTGTGTTGTTGTGGCAGGTTTCACTGGGAGACTGAAAATCTGTAGATTTGTCCGGAGGTCTACAGTGCTAGTAGACAGGCGGGTAAGAAAACAACAAAATTGTACAGGGCTAAAAACACAAGACACAACAAAAATGAAATAAAAATGTCTACAACACGTTGTGTTCCCAAGCGGTCACCCATCTAATAAGTAACCACGCCTGACGTTACTTGACTTCGGTGATCGGACGAGAACCGGTATTTTCAACGTGGTATGGCCTTAGGCGATGACTGGTGCCGCTTTGTTGTTTATATACCTGATTAGGGGAGAAGGGGCTGAACGACTACTTGGACACTTCTCTCTGAGGTCCGCGCAATACTATAAAGGCATCGTGGGGATGCCAATAAAATGGTGGTCAAAAGTGGCCACAGATAGAAGGAACACTCCTTCACATAAAAGCAGTCCATGGTGTCAGCATGTCAGTAAGGTACACATTGGTGACAACCTATTTATTTACTGAATGCACAAGAGATAAGGCGAGAGGCGGTTGGTTGTCGGGAAGCAGTAAGCGCCCAACCCAATTCTAGTATTGTTGTGCACTGCACGAGGGCTATGCGTGATCGCCACTCCCAACGGACAGAAGGGAGCGCGTTAAACTCCGGATCTGGGCGTTTCGGAGGCAGGGGAAGTTTCTGAGAGTACAAATATTTTTTGGAGATTCTTGGAGAATCCCTTTATAAATGAAAGTAGGTCGTGACCTTCGGACTTTTAAAAAAAAAAAAAAAAAAAACCTGGGGGGGGGGCTTGCCTATGTGTGGGGCCTGTATCGGTTGGGTTGATGGGTCTTGGAGTGGGTGTGACTTGACTACTGGTATTGGAATACAGGAGGAGAGTTATCAAGCTGTGAATTGCGCACCATATACCCGAAACACCGACACCATAACCCTGAGACGGCCCAATTGCCGGCGGAATGAGGAGGAAAAGAACCAGTGCCTAAAAACCGCGTGTTCTGTGTCTGGGCGCGACTAGAGGAATGGTGGCAGTGTCCAGTATGCAAGAAAAGTATGACAGGGGGAGGACTGCTAGGTACTCAATTTCTCACCGAGAGACCCAGTAAAACAAGCTCAGTTGAAAAAGCCCCGTAAAGCCATTCCAGTTTGTCTAGCCAGCCCAATTCCCCGACTTGTAATATTTGTAATAGAATAGTGTGAGTGCTGTTTGTGCGTGTAGAGACCAGAACTCGGGCGGTCAACCATCATCAGATGCTAACCGGGGTTTGTTGGTGTGGTCCTCTTGATGCACAAGAGTTCGCTATCTGTCTTGTCTGTCTTTTCTTTTTGTGCGTGAGATTGAACACTTGCGGGTTTGTCCGGAGGGCTATGGTTCTTAGAAACCCAGGGTCTCACTTAAAACACAAAATTTCAAGGGGTGACAATTAAAACATAAGAAGGCCAGCAACACGTTGTGTTGTTGTGGCAGGTTTCACTGGGAGACTGAAAATCTGTAGATTTGTCCGGAGGTCTACAGTGCTAGTAGACAGGCGGGTAAGAAAACAACAAAATTGTACAGGGCTAAAAACACAAGACACAACAAAAATGAAATAAAAATGTCTACAACACGTTGTGTTCCCAAGCGGTCACCCATCTAATAAGTAACCACGCCTGACGTTACTTGACTTCGGTGATCGGACGAGAACCGGTATTTTCAACGTGGTATGGCCTTAGGCGATGACTGGTGCCGCTTTGTTGTTTATATACCTGATTAGGGGAGAAGGGGCTGAACGACTACTTGGACACTTCTCTCTGAGGTCCGCGCAATACTATAAAGGCATCGTGGGGATGCCAATAAAATGGTGGTCAAAAGTGGCCACAGATAGAAGGAACACTCCTTCACATAAAAGCAGTCCATGGTGTCAGCATGTCAGTAAGGTACACATTGGTGACAACCTATTTATTTACTGAATGCACAAGAGATAAGGCGAGAGGCGGTTGGTTGTCGGGAAGCAGTAAGCGCCCAACCCAATTCTAGTATTGTTGTGCACTGCACGAGGGCTATGCGTGATCGCCACTCCCAACGGACAGAAGGGAGCGCGTTAAACTCCGGATCTGGGCGTTTCGGAGGCAGGGGAAGTTTCTGAGAGTACAAATATTTTTTGGAGATTCTTGGAGAATCCCTTTATAAATGAAAGTAGGTCGTGACCTTCGGACTTTAAAAAAAAAAAAAAAAAAACCTGGGGGGGGGGGGGCTTGCCTATGTGTGGGGCCTGTATCGGTTGGGTTGATGGGTCTTGGAGTGGGTGTGACTTGACTACTGGTATTGGAATACAGGAGGAGAGTTATCAAGCTGTGAATTGCGCACCATATACCCGAAACACCGACACCATAACCCTGAGACGGCCCAATTGCCGGCGGAATGAGGAGGAAAAGAACCAGTGCCTAAAAACCGCGTGTTCTGTGTCTGGGCGCGACTGGAGGAATGGTGGCAGTGTCCAGTATGCAAGAAAAGTATGACAGGGGGAGGACTGCTAGGTACTCAATTTCTCACCGAGAGACCCAGTAAAACAAGCTCAGTTGAAAAAGCCCCGTAAAGCCAGGCCAGTTTGTCTAGCCAGCCCAATTCCCCGACTTGTAATATTTGTAATAGAATAGTGTGAGTGCTGTTTGTACGTGTAGAGACCAGAACTCGGGCGGTCAACCATCATCAGATGCTAACCGGGGTTTGTTGGTGTGGTCCTCTTGATGCACAAGAGTTCGCTATCTGTCTTGTCTGTCTTTTCTTTTTGTGCGTGAGATTGAACACTTGCGGGTTTGTCCGGAGGGCTATGGTTCTTAGAAACCCAGGGTCTCACTTAAAACACAAAATTTCAAGGGGTGACAATTAAAACATAAGAAGGCCAGCAACACGTTGTGTTGTTGTGGCAGGTTTCACTGGGAGACTGAAAATCTGTAGATTTGTCCGGAGGTCTACAGTGCTAGTAGACAGGCAGGTAAGAAAACAACAAAATTGTACAGGGCTAAAAACACAAGACACAACAAAAATGAAATAAAAATGTCTACAACACGTTGTGTTCCCAAGCGGTCACCCATCTAAGAAGTAACCACGCCCGACGTTACTTGACTTCGGTGATCGGACGAGAACCGGTATTTTCAACGTGGTATGGCCGTAGACGATGACTGGTGCCGCTTTGTTGTTTATATACCTGATTAGGGGAGAAGGGGCTGAACGACTACTTGGACACTTCTCTCTGAGGTCCGCGCAATACTATAAAGGCATCGTGGGGATGCCAATAAAATGGTGGTCAAAAGTGGCCACAGATAGAAGGAACACTCCTTCACATAAAAGCAGTCCATGGTGTCAGCATGTCAGTAAGGTACACACTGGTGACAACCTATTTATTTACTGAATGCACAAGAGATAAGGCGAGAGGCGGTTGGTTGTCGGGAAGCAGTAAGCGCCCAACCCAATTCTAGTATTGTTGTGCACTGCACGAGGGCTATGCGTGATCGCCACTCCCAAAGGACAGAAGGGAGCGCTTTAAACTCCGGATCTGGGCGTTTCGGAGGCAGGGGAAGTTTCTGAGAGTACAAATATTTTTGGAGATTCTTGGAGAATCCCTTTATAAATGAAAGTAGGTCGTGACCTTCGGACTTAAAAAAAAACAAAAACCTGGGGGGCTTGCCTATGTGTGGGGCCTGTATCGGTTGGGTTGATGGGTCTTGGAGTGGGTGTGACTTGACTACTGGTATTGGAATACAGGAGGAGAGTTATCAAGCTGTGAATTGCGCACCATATACCCGAAACACCGACACCATAACCCTGAGACGGCCCAATTGCCGGCGGAATGAGGAGGAAAAGAACCAGTGCCTAAAAACCGCGTGTTCTGTGTCTGGGCGCGACTGGAGGAATGGTGGCAGTGTCCAGTATGCAAGAAAAGTATGACAGGGGGAGGACTGCTAGGTACTCAATTTCTCACCGAGAGACCCAGTAAAACAAGCTCAGTTGAAAAAGCCCCGTAAAGCCATTCCAGTTTGTCTAGCCAGCCCAATTCCCCGACTTGTAATATCTGTAATAGAATAGTGTGAGTGCTGTTTGTGCGTGTAGAGACCAGAACTCGGGCGGTCAACCATCATCAGATGCTAACCGGGGTTTGTTGGTGTGGTCCTCTTGATGCACAAGAGTTCGCTATCTGTCTTGTCTGTCTTTTCTTTTTGTGCGTGAGATTGAACACTTGCGGGTTTGTCCGGAGGGCTATGGTTCTTAGAAACCCAGGGTCTCACTTAAAACACAAAATTTCAATTGGTGACAATTAAAACATAAGAAGGCCAGCAACACGTTGTGTTGTTGTGGCAGGTTTCACTGGGAGACTGAAAATCTGTAGATTTGTCCGGAGGTCTACAGTGCTAGTAGACAGGCGGGTAAGAAAACAACAAAATTGTACAGGGCTAAAAACACAAGACACAACAAAAATGAAATAAAAATGTCTACAACAAGCGGTCACCCATCTAAGAAGTAACCACGCCCGACGTTACTTGACTTCGGTGATCGGACGAGAACCGGTATTTTCAACGTGGTATGGCCTTAGGCGATGACTGGTGCCGCTTTGTTGTTTATATACCTGATTAGGGGAGAAGGGGCTGAACGACTACTTGGACACTTCTCTCTGAGGTCCGCGCAATACTATAAAGGCATCGTGGGGATGCCAATAAAATGGTGGTCAAAAGTGGCCACAGATAGAAGGAACACTCCTTCACATAAAAGCAGTCCATGGTGTCAGCATGTCAGTAAGGTACACATTGGTGACAACCTATTTATTTACTGAATGCACAAGAGATAAGGCGAGAGGCGGTTGGTTGTCGGGAAGCAGTAAGCGCCCAACCCAATTCTAGTATTGTTGTGCACTGCACGAGGGCTATGCGTGATCGCCACTCCCAACGGACAGAAGGGAGCGCGTTAAACTCCGGATCTGGGCGTTTCGGAGGCAGGGGAAGTTTCTGAGAGTACAAATATTTTTTGGAGATTCTTGGAGAATCCCTTTATAAATGAAAGTAGGTCGTGACCTTCGGACTTTAAAAAAAAAAAAAAAAAAACCTGGGGGGGGCTTGCCTATGTGTGGGGCCTGTATCGGTTGGGTTGATGGGTCTTGGAGTGGGTGTGACTTGACTACTGGTATTGGAATACAGGAGGAGAGTTATCAAGCTGTGAATTGCGCACCATATACCCGAAACACCGACACCATAACCCTGAGACGGCCCAATTGCCGGCGGAATGAGGAGGAAAAGAACCAGTGCCTAAAAACCGCGTGTTCTGTGTCTGGGCGCGACTGGAGGAATGGTGGCAGTGTCCAGTATGCAAGAAAAGTATGACAGGGGGAGGACTGCTAGGTACTCAATTTCTCACCGAGAGACCCAGTAAAACAAGCTCAGTTGAAAAAGCCCCGTAAAGCCAGGCCAGTTTGTCTAGCCAGCCCAATTCCCCGACTTGTAATATTTGTAATAGAATAGTGTGAGTGCTGTTTGTGCGTGTAGAGACCAGAACTCGGGCGGTCAACCATCATCAGATGCTAACCGGGGTTTGTTGGTGTGGTCCTCTTGATGCACAAGAGTTCGCTATCTGTCTTGTCTGTCTTTTCTTTTTGTGCGTGAGATTGAACACTTGCGGGTTTGTCCGGAGGGCTATGGTTCTTAGAAACCCAGGGTCTCACTTAAAACACAAAATTTCAAGGGGTGACAATTAAAACATAAGAAGGCCAGCAACACGTTGTGTTGTTGTGGCAGGTTTCACTGGGAGACTGAAAATCTGTAGATTTGTCCGGAGGTCTACAGTGCTAGTAGACAGGCAGGTAAGAAAACAACAAAATTGTACAGGGCTAAAAACACAAGACACAACAAAAATGAAATAAAAATGTCTACAACACGTTGTGTTCCCAAGCGGTCACCCATCTAAGAAGTAACCACGCCCGACGTTACTTGACTTCGGTGATCGGACGAGAACCGGTATTTTCAACGTGGTATGGCCGTAGACGATGACTGGTGCCGCTTTGTTGTTTATATACCTGATTAGGGGAGAAGGGGCTGAACGACTACTTGGACACTTCTCTCTGAGGTCCGCGCAATACTATAAAGGCATCGTGGGGATGCCAATAAAATGGTGGTCAAAAGTGGCCACAGATAGAAGGAACACTCCTTCACATAAAAGCAGTCCATGGTGTCAGCATGTCAGTAAGGTACACACTGGTGACAACCTATTTATTTACTGAATGCACAAGAGATAAGGCGAGAGGCGGTTGGTTGTCGGGAAGCAGTAAGCGCCCAACCCAATTCTAGTATTGTTGTGCACTGCACGAGGGCTATGCGTGATCGCCACTCCCAAAGGACAGAAGGGAGCGCTTTAAACTCCGGATCTGGGCGTTTCGGAGGCAGGGGAAGTTTCTGAGAGTACAAATATTTTTGGAGATTCTTGGAGAATCCCTTTATAAATGAAAGTAGGTCGTGACCTTCGGACTTAAAAAAAAACAAAAACCTGGGGGGCTTGCCTATGTGTGGGGCCTGTATCGGTTGGGTTGATGGGTCTTGGAGTGGGTGTGACTTGACTACTGGTATTGGAATACAGGAGGAGAGTTATCAAGCTGTGAATTGCGCACCATATACCCGAAACACCGACACCATAACCCTGAGACGGCCCAATTGCCGGCGGAATGAGGAGGAAAAGAACCAGTGCCTAAAAACCGCGTGTTCTGTGTCTGGGCGCGACTGGAGGAATGGTGGCAGTGTCCAGTATGCAAGAAAAGTATGACAGGGGGAGGACTGCTAGGTACTCAATTTCTCACCGAGAGACCCAGTAAAACAAGCTCAGTTGAAAAAGCCCCGTAAAGCCATTCCAGTTTGTCTAGCCAGCCCAATTCCCCGACTTGTAATATTTGTAATAGAATAGTGTGAGTGCTGTTTGTGCGTGTAGAGACCAGAACTCGGGCGGTCAACCATCATCAGATGCTAACCGGGGTTTGTTGGTGTGGTCCTCTTGATGCACAAGAGTTCGCTATCTGTCTTGTCTGTCTTTTCTTTTTGTGCGTGAGATTGAACACTTGCGGGTTTGTCCGGAGGGCTATGGTTCTTAGAAACCCAGGGTCTCACTTAAAACACAAAATTTCAATTGGTGACAATTAAAACATAAGAAGGCCAGCAACACGTTGTGTTGTTGTGGCAGGTTTCACTGGGAGACTGAAAATCTGTAGATTTGTCCGGAGGTCTACAGTGCTAGTAGACAGGCGGGTAAGAAAACAACAAAATTGTACAGGGCTAAAAACACAAGACACAACAAAAATGAAATAAAAATGTCTACAACAAGCGGTCACCCATCTAAGAAGTAACCACGCCCGACGTTACTTGACTTCGGTGATCGGACGAGAACCGGTATTTTCAACGTGGTATGGCCGTAGACGATGACTGGTGCCGCTTTGTTGTTTATATACCTGATTAGGGGAGAAGGGGCTGAACGACTACTTGGACACTTCTCTCTGAGGTCCGCGCAATACTATAAAGGCATCGTGGGGATGCCAATAAAATGGTGGTCAAAAGTGGCCACAGATAGAAGGAACACTCCTTCACATAAAAGCAGTCCATGGTGTCAGCATGTCAGTAAGGTACACACTGGTGACAACCTATTTATTTACTGAATGCACAAGAGATAAGGCGAGAGGCGATTGGTTGTCGGGAAGCAGTAAGCGCCCAACCCAATTCTAGTACTGTTGTGCACTGCACGAGGGCTATGCGTGATCGCCACTCCCAACGGACAGAAGGGAGCGCGTTAAACTCCGGATCTGGGCGTTTCGGAGGCAGGGGAAGTTTCTGAGAGTACAAATATTTTTGGAGATTCTTGGAGAATCCCTTTATAAATGAAAGTAGGTCGTGACCTTCGGACTTTAAAAAAAAAAAAAAAAAAACCTGGGGGGCTTGCCTATGTGTGGGGCCTGTATCTGTTGGGTTGATGGGTCTTGGAGTGGGTGTGACTTGACTACTGGAATACAGGAGGAGAGTTATCAAGCTGTGAATTGCCCACCATATACCCGAAACACCGACTCCATAACCCTGAGACGGCCCAATTGCCGGCGGAATGATGAGGAAAAGAACCAGTGCCTAAAAACCGCGTGTTCTGTGTCTGGGCGCGACTGGAGGAATGGTGGCAGTGTCCAGTATGCAAGAAAAGTATGACAGGGGGAGGACTGCTAGGTACTCAATTTCTCACCGAGAGACCCAGTAAAACAAGCTCAGTTGAAAAAGCCCCGTAAAGCCAGGCCAGTTTGTCTAGCCAGCCCAATTCCCCGACTTGTAATATTTGTAATAGAATAGTGTGAGTGCTGTTTGTGCGTGTAGAGACCAGAACTCGGGCGGTCAACCATCATCAGATGCTAACCGGGGTTTGTTGGTGTGGTCCTCTTGATGCACAAGAGTTCGCTATCTGTCTTGTCTGTCTTTTCTTTTTGTGCGTGAGACTGAACACTTGCGGGTTTGTCCGGAGGGCTATGGTTCTTAGAAACCCAGGGTCTCACTTAAAACACAAAATTTCAAGGGGTGACAATTAAAACATAAGAAGGCCAGCAACACGTTGTGTTGTTGTGGCGGGTTTCACTGGGAGACTGAAAATCTGTAGATTTGTCCGGAGGTCTACAGTGCTAGTAGACAGGCGGGTACCAAAACAACAAAATTGTACAGGGCTAAAAACACAAGACACAACACAAATGAAATAAAAATGTCTACAACACGTTGTGTTCCCAAGCGGTCACCCATCTAAGTAGTAACCACGCCCGACGTTACTTGACTTCGGTGATCGGACGAGAACCGGTATTTTCAACGTGGTATGGCCGTAGACGATGACTGGTGCCGCTTTGTTGTTTATATACCTGATTAGGGGAGAAGGGGCTGAACGACTACTTGGACACTTCTCTCTGAGGTCCGCGCAATACTATAAAGGCATCGTATGGATGCCAATAAAATGGTGGTCAAAAGTGGCCACAGATAGAAGGAACACTCCTTCACATAAAAGCAATCCATGGTGTCAGCATGTCAGTAAGGTACACACTGGTGACAACCTATTTATTTACTGAATGCATAAGAGATAAGGCGAGAGGCGATTGGTTGTCGGGAAGCAGTAAGCGCCCAACCCAATTCTAGTACTGTTGTGCACTGCACGAGGGCTATGCGTGTCGCCACTCCCAACGGACAGAAGGGAGCGCGTTAAACTCCGGATCTGGGCGTTTCGGAGGCAGGGGAAGTTTCTGAGAGTACAAATATTTTTGGAGATTCTTGGAGAATCCCTTTATAAATGAAAGTAGGTCGTGACCTTCGGACTTTAAATTAAAAAAAAAAAAAACCTGGGGGGCTTGCCTATGTGTGGGGCCTGTATCTGTTGGGTTGATGGGTCTTGGAGTAGGTGTGACTTGACTACTGGAATACAGGAGGAGAGTTATCAAGCTGTGAATTGCCCACCATATACCCGAAACACCGACTCCATAACCCTGAGACGGCCCAATTGCCGGCGGAATGATGAGGAAAAGAACCAGTGCCTAAATACCGCGTGTTCTGTGTCTGGGCGCGACTGGAGGAATGGTGGCAGTGTCCAGTATGCAAGAAAAGTATGACAGGGGGAGGACTGCTAGGTACTCAATTTCTCACCGAGAGACCCAGTAAAACAAGCTCAGTTGAAAAAGCCCCGTAAAGCCAGGCCAGTTTGTCAAGCCAGCCCAATTCCCCGACTTGTAATATTTGTAATAGAATAGTGTGAGTGTTGTTTGTTCGTGTAGAGACCAGAACTCGGGCGGTCAACCATCATCAGATGCTAACCGGGGTTTGTTGGTGTGGTCCTCTTGATGCACAAGAGTTCGCTATCTGTCTTGTCTGTCTTTTCTTTTTGTGCGTGAGACTGAACACTTGCGGGTTTGTCCGGAGGGCTATGGTTCTTAGAAACCCAGGGTCTCACTTAAAACACAAAATTTCAAGGGGTGACAATTAAAACATAAGAAGGCCAGCAACACGTGTTGTGTTGTTGTGGCGGGTTTCACTGGGAGACTTAAAAACCTGTAGATTTGTCCGGAGGTCTACAGTGCTAGTAGACAGGCGGGTACCAAAACAACAAAATTGTACAGGGCTAAAAACACAAGACACAACAAAAATAATATAAAAATGTCTACAACACGTGGTGTTCCCAAGCGGTCAACCATCTAAGTAGTAACCACGCCCGACGTTACTTGACTTCGGTGATTGGACGAGAATAGGTATTTTCAACGTGGTATGGCCGTAGACGATGACTGGTGCCGCTTTGTTGTTTATATACCTGATTAGGGGATAAGGGGCTGAACGACTACTTGGACACTTCTCTCTGAGGTCCGCGCAATACTATAAAGGCATCGTGGGGATGCCAATAAAATGGTGGTCAAAAGTGGCCACAGATAGTAGGAACACTCCTTCACATAAAAGCAGTCCATGGTGTCAGCATGTCAGTAAGATACACACTGGTGACAACCTATTTATTTACTGAATGCACAAGAGATAAGGCGAGAGGCGATTGGTTGTCGGGAAGCAGTAAGCGCCCAAACCAATTCTAGTACTGTTGTGCACTGCACGAGGACTATGCGTGATCGCCACTCCCAACGGACAGAAGGGAGCGCGTTAAACTCCGGATCTGGGCGTTTCGGAGGCAGGGGAAGTTTCTGAGAGTACAAATATTTTTGGAGATTCTTGGAGAATCCCTTTATAAATGAAAGTAGGTCGTGACCTTCGGACTTAAAAAAAAAACCTGGGGTGCTTGCCCATATGTGGGGCGTGTATCGGTTGGGTTGATGGGTCTTGGAGTGGGTGTGACTTGAGTACTGGTACTGGAATACAGGAGGAGAGTTATCAAGCTGTGAATTGCACACCATATACACGAAACACCGACTCCATAACCCTGAGACGGCCCAATTGCCGGCGGAATGAGGAGGAAAAGAACCAGTACCTAAAAACCGCGTGTTCTGTGTCTGGGCGCGACTGGAGGAATGGTGGCAGTGTCCAGTATGCAAGAAAAGTATGATAGGGGGAGGACTGCTAGGTACTCAATTTCTCACCGAGAGACCCAGTAAAACAAGCTCAGTTGAAAAAGCCCCGTAAAGCCAGGCCAGTTTGTCTAGCCAGCCCAATTCCCCGACTTGTAATATTTGTAATAGAATAGTGTGAGTGTTGTTTGTTCGTGTAGAGACCAGAACTCGGGCGGTCAACCATCATCAGATGCTAACCGGGGTTTGTTGGTGTGGTCCTCTTGGTGCACAAGAGTTCGCTATCTGTCTTGTCTGTCTTTTCTTTTTGTGCGTGAGACTGAACACTTGCGGGTTTGTCCGGAGGGCTATGGTTCTTAGAAACACAGGGTCTCACTTAAAACACAAGATTTCAAGGGGTGACAATTAAAACATAAGAAGGCCAGCAACACGTGTTGTGTTGTTGTGGCGGGTTTCACTGGGAGACTGAAAACCTGTAGATTTGTCCGGAGGTCTACAGTGCTAGTAGACAGGCGGGTACCAAAACAACAAAATTGTACAGGGCTAAAAACACAAGACACAACAAAAATAATATAAAAATGTCTACAACACGTGGTGTTCCCAAGCGGTCAACCATCTAAGTAGTAACCACGCCCGACGTTACTTGACTTCGGTGATTGGACGAGAACAGGTATTTTCAACGTGGTATGGCCGTAGACGATGACTGGTGCCGCTTTGTTGTTTATATACCTGATTAGGGGAGAAGGGGCTGAATGACTACTTGGACACTTCTCTCTGAGGTCCGCGCATTACTATAAAGGCATCATGGGGATGCCAATAAAATGGTGGTCAAAAGTGGCCACAGATAGAAGGAACACTCCTTCACATAAAAGCAGTCCATGGTGTCAGCATGTCATTTAGGTACACACTGGTGACAACCTATTTATTTACTGAATGCACAAGAGATAAGGCGAGAGGCGATTGGTTGTCGGGAAGCAGTAAGCGCCCAAACCAATTCTAGTACTGTTGTGCACTGCAAGAGGGCTAAGCGTGATCGCCACTCCCAACGGACAGAAGGGAGCGCGTTAAACTCCGGATCTGGGCGTTTCGGAGGCAGGGGAAGTTTCTGAGAGTCCAAATATTTTTGGAGATTCTTGGAGAATCCCTTTATAAATGAAAGTAGTTTGTGACCTTAGGACTTAAAAAAAAAAAAAAAAAAAAAAAAAAAAAAAAAAAAAAACCTGGGGTGCTTGCCCATATGTGGGGCCTGTATCGGTTGGGTTGATGGGTCTTGGAGTGGGTGTGACTTGAGTACTGGTACTGGAATACAGGAGGAGAGTTATCAAGCTGTGAATTGCGCACCATATACCCGAAACACCGACTCCATAACCCTGAGACGGCCCAATTGCCGGCGGAATGAGGAGGAAAAGAACCAGTGCCTAAAAACCGCGTGTTCTGTGTCTGGGCGCTACTGGAGGAATGGTGGCATTGTCCAGTATGCAAGAAAAGTATGACAGAGGGAGGATTGCTAGGTACTCAATTTCTCACCGAGAGACCCAGTAAAACAAGCTCAGTTGAAAAAGCCCCGTAAAGCCAGGCCAGTTTGTCTAGCCAGCCCAATTCCCCGACTTGTAATATTTGTAATAGAATAGTGTGAGTGCTGTTTGTGCGTGTAGAGACCAGAACTCGGGCGGTCAACCATCATCAGATGCTAACCGGGGTTTGTTGGTGTGGTCCTATTGATGCACAAGAGTTCGCTATCTGTCATGTCTGTCTTTTTGTGCGTGAGACTGAACACTTGCGGGTTTGTCCGGAGGGCTATGGTTCTTAGAAACACAGGGTCTCACTTAAAACACAAAATTTCAAGGCGTGACAATTAAAACATAAGAAGGCCAGCAACACGTGTTGTGTTGTTGTGGCGGGTTTCACTGGGAGACTGAAAACCTGTAGATTTGTCCGGAGGTCTACAGTGCTAGTAGACAGGCGGGTACCAAAACAACAAAATTGTTCAGGGCTAAAAACACAAGACACAACAAAAATAATATAAAAATGTCTACAACACGCGGTGTTCCCAAGCGGTCAACCATCTAAGTAGTAACCACGCCCGACGTTACTTGACTTCGGTGATCGGACGAGAACCGGTATTTTCAACGTGGTATGGCCGTAGGCGATGTCTGGTGCCGCTTTGTTGTTTATATACCTGATTAAGGGAGAAGGGGCTGAACGACTACTTGGACACTTCTCTCTGAGGTCCACGCAATACTATAAAGGCATCGTGGGGATGCCAATAAAATGGTGGTCAAAAGTGGCCACAGATAGTAGGAACACTCCTTCACATAAAAGCAGTCCATGGTGTCAGCATGTCAGTAAGATACACACTGGTGACAACCTATTTATTTACTGAATGCACAAGAGATAAGGCGAGAGGCGATTGGTTGTCGGGAAGCAGTAAGCGCCCAAACCAATTATAGTACTGTTGTGCACTGCACGAGGGCTATGCGTGATCGCCACTCCCAACGGACAGAAGGGAGCGCGTTAAACTCCGGATCTGGGCGTTTCAGAGGCAGGGGAAGTTTCTGAGAGTACAAATATTTTTGGAGATTCTTGGAGAATCCCTTTATAAATGAAAGCAGGTCGTGACCTTCGGACTTAAAAAAAAAACAAAACAAACAAACAAACCTGGGGTGCTTACCCATATGTGGGGCCTGTATCGGTTGGGTTGATGGGTCTTGGAGTGGGTGTGACTTGAGTACTGGTACTGGAATACAGGAGGAGAGTTATCAAGCTGTGAATTGCGCACCATATACCCGAAACACCGACTCCATAACCCTGAGACGGCCCAATTGCCGGCGGAATGAGGAGGAAAAGAACCAGTGCCTAAAAACCGCGTGTTCTGTGTCTGGGCGCTACTGGAGGAATGGTGGCAGTGTCCAGTATGCAAGAAAAGTATGACAGAGGGAGGACTGCTAGGTACTCAATTTCTCACCGAGAGACCCAGTAAAACAAGCTCAGTTGAAAAAGCCCCGTAAAGCCAGGCCAGTTTGTCTAGCCAGCCCAATTCCCCGACTTGTAATATTTGTAATAGAATAGTGTGAGTGCTGTTTGTGCGTGTAGAGACCAGAACTCGGGCGGTCAACCATCATCAGATGCTAACCGGGGTTTGTTGGTGTGGTCCTCTTGATGCACAAGAGTTCGCTATCTGTCATGTCTGTCTTTTTGTGCGTGAGACTGAACACTTGCGGGTTTGTCCGGAGGGCTATGGTTCTTAGAAACACAGGGTCTCACTTAAAACACAAAATTTCAAGGCGTGACAATTAAAACATAAGAAGGCCAGCAACACGTGTTGTGTTGTTGTGGCGGGTTTCACTGGGAGACTGAAAACCTGTAGATTTGTCCGGAGGTCTACAGTGCTAGTAGACAGGCGGGTACCAAAACAACAAAATTGTTCAGGGCTAAAAACACAAGACACAACAAAAATAATATAAAAATGTCTACAACACGCGGTGTTCCCAAGCGGTCAACCATCTAAGTAGTAACCACGCCCGACGTTACTTGACTTCGGTGATCGGACGAGAACCGGTATTTTCAACGTGGTATGGCCGTAGGCGATGTCTGGTGCCGCTTTGTTGTTTATATACCTGATTAAGGGAGAAGGGGCTGAACGACTACTTGGACACTTCTCTCTGAGGTCCACGCAATACTATAAAGGCATCGTGGGGATGCCAATAAAATGGTGGTCAAAAGTGGCCACAGATAGAAGGAACACTCCTTCACATAAAAGCAGTCCTTTGTGTCAGCATGTCAGTAAGGTACACACTGGTGACAACCTATTTATTTACTGAATGCACAAGAGATAAGGCGAGAGGCGATTGGTTGTCAGGAAGCAGTAAGCGCCCAAACCAATTCTAGTACTGTTGTGCACTGCACGAGTGCTATGCGTGATCGCCACTCCCAACGGACAGAAGGGAACGCGTTAAACTCCGGATCTGTTCGTTTCGGAGGCAGGGGAAGTTTCTGAGAGTACAAATATTTTTGGAGATTCTTGGAGAATCCCTTTATAAATGAAAGTAGGTCGTGACCTTCAGACTTAAAAAAAAAAAAAAAAAAAACCTGGGGTGCTTGCCCATATGAGGGGCCTGTATCGGTCGGTTGGGTTGATGGGTCTTGGAGTGAGTGTGACTTGAGTACTGGTACTGGAATACAGGAGGAGAGTTATCAAGCTGTGAATTGCGCACCATATACCCGAAACACCGACTCCATAACCCTGAGACGGCCCAATTGCCGGCGGAATGAGGAGGAAAAGAACCAGTGCCTAAAAATCGCGTGTTCTGTGTCTGGGCGCGACTGGAGGAATGGTGGCAGTGTCCAGTATGCAAGAAAAGTATGACAGGGGGAGGACTGCTAGGTACTCAATTTCTCACCGAGAGACCCAGTAAAACAAGCTCAGTTGAAAAAGTCCCGTAAAGCCAGGCCAGTTTGTCTAGCCAGCCCAATTCCCCGACTTGTAATATTTGTAATAGAATAGTGTGAGTGCTGTTTGTGCGTGTAGAGACCAGAACTCGGGCGGTCAACCATCATCAGATGCTAACCGGGGTTTGTTGGTGTGGTCCTCTTGATGCACAAGAGTTCGCTATCTGTCATGTCTGTCTTTTTGTGCGTGAGACTGAACACTTGCGGTTTTGTCCTGAGGGCTATGGTTCTTAGAAACACAGGGTCTCACTTAAAACACAAAATTTCAAGGCGTGACAATTAAAACATAAGAAGGCCAGCAACACGTGTTGTGTTGTTGTGGCGGGTTTCACTGGGAGACTGAAAACCTGTAGATTTGTCCGGAGGTCTACAGTGCTAGTAGACAGGCGGGTACCATAACAACAAAATTGTACAGGGCTAAAAACACAAGACACAACAAAAATAATATAAAAATGTCTACAACACGTGGTGTTCCCAAGCGGTCATCCATCTAAGTAGTAACCACGCCCGACGTTACTTGACTTCGGTGATTGGACGAGAACAGGTATTTTCAACGCGGTATGGCCGTAGACGATGACTGGTGCCGCTTTGTTGTTTATATACCTGATTAGGGGAGAAGGGGCTGAATGACTACTTGGACACTTCTCTCTGAGGTCCGCGCATTACTATAAAGGCATCATGGGGATGCCAAAAAAATGGTGGTCAAAAGTGGAAACAGATAGTAGGTACACTCCTTCACATAAAACCAGTCCATGGTGTCAGCATGTCAGTAAGATACACACTGGTGACAACCTATTTATTTACTGAATGCACAAGAGATAAGGCGAGAGGCGATTGGTTGTCGGGAAGCAGTAAGCGCCCAAACCAATTATAGTATTGTTGTGCACTGCACGAGGGCTATGCGTGATCGCCACTCCCAACGGACAGAAGGGAGCGCGTTAAACTCCGGATCTGGGCGTTTCAGAGGCAGGGGAAGTTTCTGAGAGTACAAATATTTTTGGAGATTCTTGGAGAATCCCTTTATAAATGAAAGTAGGTCGTGACCTTCGGACTTAAAAAAAAACAAACAAACAAACAAACCTGGTGTGCTTACCCATATGTGGGGCCTGTATCGGTTGGGTTGATGGGTCTTGGAGTGGGTGTGACTTGAGTACTGGTACTAGAATACAGGAGGAGAGTTATCAAGCTGTGAATTGCACACCATATACCCGAAACACCGACTCCATAACCATGAGACGGCCCAATTGCCGGCCGAATGAGGAGGAAAAGAACCAGTGCCTAAAAACCGCGTGTTCTGTGTCTGGGCGCGACTGGAAAAATGGTGGCAGTGTCCAGTATGCAAGAAAAGTATGACAGGGGGAGGACTGCTAGGTACTCAATTTCTCACCGAGAGACCCAGTAAAACAAGCTCAGTTGAAAAAGCCCCGTAAAGCCAGGCCAGTTTGTCTAGCCAGCCCAATTCCCCGACTTGTAATATTTGTAATAGAATAGTGTGAGTGCTGTTTGTGCGTGTAGAGACTAGAACTCGGGCGGTCAACCATCATCAGATGCTAACCGGGGTTTGTTGGTGTGGTCCTCTTGATGCACAAGAGTTCGCTATCTGTCATGTCTGTCTTTTTGTGCGTGAGACTGAACACTTGCGGGTTTGTCCGGAGGGCTATGGTTCTTAGAAACACAGGGTCTCACTTAAAACACAAGATTTCAAGGCGTGACAATTAAAACATAAGAAGGCCAGCAACACGTGTTGTGTTGTTGTGGCGGGTTTCACTGGGAGACTGAAAACCTGTAGATTTGTCCGGAGGTCTACAGTGCTAGTAGACAGGCGGGTACCAAAACAACAAAATTGTACAGGGCTAAAAACACAAGACACAACAAAAATAATATAAAAATGTCTACAACACGTGGTGTTCCCAAGCGGTCAACCATCTAAGTAGTAACCACGCCCGACGTTACTTGACTTCGGTGATTGGACGAGAACAGGTATTTTCAACGTGGTATGGCCGTAGACGATGACTGGTGCCGCTTTGTTGTTTATATACCTGATTAGGGGAGAAGGGGCTGAATGACTACTTGGACACTTCTCTCTGAGGTCCGCGCAATACTATAAAGGCATCATGGGGATGCCAATAAAATGGTGGTCAAAAGTGGCCACAGATAGTAGGAACACTCCTTCACATAAAAGCAGTCCATGGTGTCAGCATGTCAGTAAGATACACACTGGTGACAACCTATTTATTTACTGAATGCACAAGAGATAAGGCGAGAGGCGATTGGTTGTCGGGAAGCAGTAAGCGCCCAAACCAATTATAGTACTGTTGTGCACTGCACGAGGGCTATGCGTGATCGCCACTCCCAACGGACAGAAGGGAGCGCGTTAAACTCCGGATCTGGGCGTTTCGGAGGCAGGGGAAGTTTCTGAGAGTACAAATATTTTTGGAGATTCTTGGAGAATCCCTTTATAAATGAAAGTAGGTCGTGACATTTCGGACTTAAAAAAAAAACAAAACAAACAAACAAACCTGGGGTGCTTACCCATATGTGGGGCCTGTATCGGTTGGGTTGATGGGTCTTGGAGTGGGTGTGACTTGAGTACTGGTACTGGAATACAGGAGGAGAGTTATCAAGCTGTGAATTGCACACCATATACCCGAAACACCGACTCCATAACCCTGAGACGGCCCAATTGCCGGCGGAATGAGGAGGAAAAGAACCAGTGCCTAAAATCCGCGTGTTCTGTGTCTGGGCGCGACTGGAGGAATGGTGGCAGTGTCCAGTATGCAAGAAAAGTATGACAGAGGGAGGACTGCTAGGTACTCAATTTCTCACCGAGAGACCCAGTAAAACAAGCTCAGTTGAAAAAGCCCCGTAAAGCCAGGCCAGTTTGTCTAGCCAGCCCAATTCCCCGACTTGTAATATTTGTAGGCGTTTACGCCCCAACACTAACTGCAGCATCAGAATCTAAAGACAAGTTCTATGACGACCTTAGCAAAGAAGTCAGTGAAACACCAGAGAAACAACATCTTTTTATCCTGGGGGATTTCAATGCCAGGGTTGGCTCCAACCACGAATCTTGGCCCTCATGTCTAGGACAGTTTGGCGTTGGGAAGATCAATGACAATGGACAACGTCTCTTGGAATTCTGCAGCCACCATAATCTGTGCGTGACCAACACCTTCTTTGACACGAAACCTCAACACAAGGTGTCATGGAGGCACCCCAGATCAAAGAACTGGCACCAACTCGACCTGGTGCTCACTAAACGGAGCAACCTCCGCAATGTACGGATGACTCGCAGCTATCATGGTGCTGACTGTGACACCGACCATTCACTCGTCTCCAGCAAGGTGAAGATAAAGCCCAAGAGAATCTACAGAAGCCGAACAGAAGGAAGACCACGCATTGACACCAGTGGCACCCAAAATAAAGAGGTCAACAAATTCATGCAGGCTCTAGCGGATACTCTGCCCGGCCCCACAGACGGAGATTCCACCGAGAGATGGAGTCATTTTCGCGACACCATCTACAATACAGCATTATCAACATTTGGCAAGAAGCAAACTAAGTCAACCGACTGGTTTGAAGCACACTCTGAAGAGATGCTCCCAGTCCTGGAGATAAAGAGACATGCATTCTCGATGTATAAAACATCACCTTCAGAGAAAACACTGCAGGCATTGCGAACGGCCAGAAATAGAGTACAACAGATGGCAAGAAGATGTGCGAACAGGTACTGGCTACAGCTCTCTGCTCAAATTCAAACTTGTGCAGACACTGGAAATATAAGAGGAATGTATGAGGGCATCAAGCAAGCTGTCGGTCCATCAAAAAATAAGATGGCCCCTTTACGATCAACTGAGGGGGTAATCATAAAAGATCGAGCGAAACAAATGGATCGCTGGGTAGAACACTACTCAGAGCTATACTCAGTGGATAACACTGTCAGCGAAGAAGCTCTGGAAGCCATCGATCAACAGTCCGCCATGCATGCCTTGGATAACGAACCTTGCCTCACAGAAATCAGCGAAGCACTAGACTTTCTCAAATCCGGCAAGGCACCTGGAAAAGATAGTATTCCACCTGAAATTTTAAAATGTAGCAAAGAAACAATCATCCCAGAACTGTATGCAATATTACAGCTCTGCTGGAGAGAAAAATCAATACCACAAGATATGAAAGACGCAAACATCGTTACCCTTTATAAAAACAAAGGCGACAGAAGCGACTGCAACAACTATCGCGGCATTTCCCTTCTCAGCATTACAGGCAAGATTTTTGCCAGAGTAATCCTTAAAAGATTACACATTCTTGCTGAAAGAATCTACCCCGAATCGCAGTGCGGATTTAGACCCAACAGGTCCACCATCGATATGATTTTCTCACTCCGGCAGCTCCAAGAGAAGTGCAGAGAACAGAGGAAGCCATTATATATAGCCTTCATCGACCTCACAAAGGCATTTGACCTCGTGAGCAGAAGCGGCCTTTTTAAGGTCCTTGAACAGGTTGGATGTCCACCCACCCTTCTTAGTCTCGTGAAATCATTCCACGAAAACATGCAGGGGACCATTTTATTTGACGGCTCAACATCCCAGTCATTCAGCATCAGCAGCGGAGTAAAGCAGGGATGCGTGCTTGCTCCTACACTCTTTGGTATCTTCTTTGCTGTTCTCTTAAGGCAAGCATTTGGGACTGCCACTGAAGGCATATACCTCCACACAAGATCTGATGGCAAACTTTTTAACCCATCAAGACTCAAGGCAAAGACCAAAATAAGACCAAGATGCGTAAGAGAACTACTTTTTGCAGATGATGCAGCACTGACTACTCATACAGCAAAAGATCTCCAAAGGCTCATAGATCGTTTTGCAGCTGCCTGCAAAGACTTTGGGCTCACCATTAGCCTAAATAAAACACAGGTGATGGAACAAGATGCTGATGCGCCTCCGTCAATCAAAATCTCTAATTATGAATTGAAAGTCGTCCACGATTTTGTGTATCTGGGATCGACAATATCAGATAATCTTTCATTAGAGACAGAAATCGACAGACGCATTGGAAAGGCAGCCACAACATTTTCCAGGCTAGCTAAAAGAGTTTGGGAGAATAATAGACTAACAGAGCGTACAAAAGCTCAAGTATATAAAGCTTGTGTTGTTAGCACACTACTCTACGGGTCTGAATCCTGGACCCTGTACTCAAGACAGGAAAGGAAGTTGAATTCCTTCCACATAAGATGTCTGAGACGTATCCTGGGCATAACATGGAAAGACCACATAACAAACAAACAGGTGCTTGAAAGAGCAGATATTACCACAGTGCACACCCTCCTCAAGCAGAGACGCCTCCGGTGGTTGGGCCACGTATCTCGAATGGAGGACGAACGTATTCCCAAAGATCTCCTTTACGGAGAACTAGCCACAGGAAAGAGGCCAACCGGAAGACCCCAAATGCGATATAGGGATGTGTGTAAACAAGATATGAAAACCATTGGAATAGATCCAGACACGTGGGAGAGAGTTGCAACAGACAGATGCTCCTGGAGAAGAGATGTACGAAACGGACTGGTGCTCTTTGAGCGCAATCAGATCAAAAAAACTGAGGAGAGACGGCACAGGCTCAAAGAGCAGTCACTTACTGCGGGACTTGCCTCGTCTCACAGATGCGGAAACTGTGACAGAGATTGTCATTCTCGAATTGGACTATACAGTCACCAGCGGTGCTGCCAGGCACCTCCCAAGCGGCACAACTCTATAATCCTTCAGGACTGAAAGAGGCCTACTACTACTACTAATATTTGTAATAGAATAGTGTGAGTGCTGTTTGTGCGTGTAGAGACCAGAACTCGGGCGGTCAACCATCATCAGATGCTAACCGGGGTTTGTTGGTGTGGTCCTCTTGATGCACAAGAGTTCGCTATCTGTCATGTCTGTCTTTTTGTGCGTGAGACTGAACACTTGCGGGTTTGTCCGGAGGGCTATGGTTCTTAGAAACACAGGGTCTCACTTAAAACACAAAATTTCAAGGCGTGACAATTAAAACATAAGAAGGCCAGCAACACGTGTTGTGTTGTTGTGGCGGGTTTCACTGGGAGACTGAAAACCTGTAGATTTGTCCGG
Source organism: Cepaea hortensis (assembly GCA_963921405.1). Taxonomy (NCBI): domain Eukaryota; kingdom Metazoa; phylum Mollusca; class Gastropoda; order Stylommatophora; family Helicidae; genus Cepaea; species Cepaea hortensis. The sequence goes on from OY992877.1 coordinate 221,368,493, forward strand.
AGGTCTACAGTGCTAGTAGACAGGCGGGTACCAAAACAACAAAATTGTTCAGGGCTAAAACACAAGACACAACAAAAATAATATAAAAATGTCTACAACACGTGGTGTTCCAAAGCGGTCAACCATCTAAGTAGTAACCACGCCCGACGTTACTTGACTTCGGTGATCGGACGAGAACCGGTATTTTCAACGTGGTATGGCCGTAGGCGATGTCTGGTGCCGCTTTGTTGTTTATATACCTGATTAAGGGAGAAGGGGCTGAACGACTACTTGGACACTTCTCTCTGAGGTCCGCGCAATACTATAAAGGCATCGTGGGGATGCCAATAAAATGGTGGTTAAAAGTGGCCACAGATAGAAGGAACACTCCTTCACATAAAAGCAGTCCATTGTGTCAGCATGTCAGTAAGGTACACACTGGTGACAACCTATTTATTTACTGAATGCACAAGAGATAAGGCGAGAGGCGATTGGTTGTCGGGAAGCAGTAAGCGCCCAAACCAATTCTAGTACTGTTGTGCACTGCACGAGAGCTATGCGTGATCGCCACTCCCAACGGACAGAAGGGAGCGCGTTAAACTCCGGATCAGTTCGTTTCGGAGGCAGGGGAAGTTTCTGAGAGTACAAATATTTTTGGAGATTCTTGGAGAATCCCTTTATAAATGAAAGTAGGTCGTGACCTTCAGACTTAAAAAAAAAAAAAAAAAAAAACAAACCTTGGGTGCTTGCCCATATGAAGGGCCTGTATCGGTTGGGTTGATGGGTCTTGGAGTGGGTGTGACTTGAGTACTGGTACTAGAATACAGGAGGAGAGTTATCAAGCTGTGAATTGCGCACCATATACCCGAAACACCGACTCCATAACCCTGAGACGGCCCAATTGCCGGCGGAATGAGGAGGAAAAGAACCAGTGCCTAAAAACCGCGTGTTCTGTATCTGGGCGCGACTGGAAAAAGGGTGGCAGTGTCCAGTATGCAAGAAAAGTATGACAGGGGGTGGACTGCTAGGTACTCAATTTCTCACCGAGAGACCCAGTAAAACAAGCTCAGTTGAAAAAGCCCCGTAAAGCCAGGCCAGTTTGTCTAGCCAGCCCAATTCCTCGACTTGTAATATGTGTAATAGAATAGGGTGAGTGCTGTTTGTGCGTGTAGAGACCAGAACTCGGGCGGTCAACCATTATCAGATGCTAACCGGGGTTTGATGGTGTGGTCCTCTTGATGCACAAGAGTTCGCTATCTGTCATGTCTGTCTTTTTGTGCGTGAGACTGAACACTTGCGGGTTTGTCCGGAGGGCTATGGTTCTTAGAAACACAGGGGCTCACTTAAAACACAAAATTTCAAGGGGTGACAATTAAAACATAAGAAGGCCAGCAACACGTGTTGTGTTGTTGTGGCGGGTTTCACTGGGAGACTGAAAACTTGTAGATTTGTCCGGAGGTCTACAGTGCTAGTAGACAGGCGGGTACCAAAACAACAAAATTGTACAGGGCTAAAAACACAAGACACAACAAAAATAATATAAAAATGTCTACAACACGTGGTGTTCCCAAGCGGTCAACCATCTAAGTAGTAACCACGCCCGACGTTACTTGACTTCGGTGATTGGACGAGAACAGGTATTTTCAACGTGGTATGGCCGTAGACGATGACTGGTGCCGCTTTGTTGTTTATATACCTGATTAGGGGAGAAGGGGCTGAACGACTACTTGGACACTTCTCTCTGAGGTCCGCGCAATACTATAAAGGCATCGTGGGGATGCCAATAAAATGGTGGTCAAAAGTGGCCACAGATAGAAGGAACACTCCTTCACATAAAAGCAGTTCTTTGTGTCAGCATGTCAGTAAGGTACACACTGGTGACAACCTATTTATTTACTGAATGCACAAGAGATAAGGCGAGAGGCGATTGGTTGTCAGGAAGCAGTAAGCGCCCAAACCAATTCTAGTACTGTTGTGCACTGCACGAGTGCTATGCGTGATCTACACTCCCAACGGACAGAAGGGAGCGCGTTAAACTCCGGATCTGTTCGTTTCGGAGGCAGAGGAAGTTTCTGAGAGTAAAAATATTTTTGGAGATTCTTGGAGAATCCCTTTATAAATGAAAGTAGGTCGTGACCTTCAGACTTAAAAAAAAAAAAAAAAAAAAAACCTGGGATGCTTGCCCATATGAGGGGCCTGTATCGGTTGGGTTGATGGGTCTTGGAGTGGGTGTGACTTGAGTACTGGTACTAGAATACAGGAGGAGAGTTATCAAGCTGTGAATTGCGCACCATATACCCGAAACACCGACTCCATAACCCTGAGACGGCCCAATTGCCGGCGGAATGAGGAGGAAAAGAACAAGTGCCTAAAGACCGCGTGTTCTGTGTCTGGGCGCGACTGGAAAAAGGGTGGCAGTGTCCAGTATGCAAGAAAAGTATGACAGGGGGAGGACTGCTAGGTACTCAATTTCTCACCGAGAGACCCAGTAAAACAAGCTCAGTTGAAAAAGCCCCGTAAAGCCAGGCTAGTTTGTCTAGCCAGCCCAATTCCTCGACTTGTAATATGTGTAATAGAATAGTGTGATTGATGTTTGTGCGTGTAGAGACCAGAACTCGGGCGGTCAACCATCATCAGATGCTAACCGGGGTTTGATGGTGTGGTCCTCTTGATGCACAAGAGTTCGCTATCTGTCATGTCTGTCTTTTTGTGCGTGAGACTGAACACTTGCGGGTTTGTCCGGAGGGCTATGGTTCTTAGAAACACAGGGTCTCACTTAAAACACAAAATTTCAAGGGGTGACAATTAAAACATAAGAAGGCCAGCAACACGTGTTGTGTTGTTGTGGCGGGTTTCACTGGGAGACTGAAAATCTGTAGATTTGTCCGGAGGTCTACAGTGCTAGTAGACAGGCGGGTACCAAAACAACAAAATTGTACAGGGCTAAAAACACAAGACACAACAAAAATAAAATAAAAATGTCTACAACACGTGGTGTTCCCAAGCGGTCACCCATCTAAGTAGTAACCACGCCCGACGTTACTTGACTTCGGTGATCGGACGAGAACCGGTATTTTCAACGTGGTATGGCCGTAGACGATGACTGGTGCCGCTTTGTTGTTTATATACCTGATTAGGGGAGAAGGGGCTGAACGACTACTTGGACACTTCTCTCTGAGGTCCGCGCAATACTATAAAGGCATCGTGGGGATGCCAATAAAATGGTGGTCAAAAGTCGCCACAGATAGAAGGAACACTCCTTCACATAAAAGCAGTCCATGGTGTCAGCATGTCAGTAAGGTACACACTGGTGACAACCTATTTATTTACTGAATGCACAAGAGATAAGGCGAGAGGCGATTGGTTGTCGGGAAGCAGTAAGCGCCCAACCCAATTCTAGTACTGTTGTGCACTGCACGAGGGCTATGCGTGATCGCCACTCCCAACGGACAGAAGGGAGCGCGTTAAACTCCGGATCTGGGCGTTTCGGAGGCAGGGGAAGTTTCTGAGAGTACAAATATTTTTGGAGATTCTTGGAGAATCCCTTTATAAATGAAAGTAGGTCGTGACCTTCGGACTTTAAAAAAAAAAAAAAAAAAAACCTGGGGTTCTTGCCTATGTGTGGGGCCTGTATCGGTTGGGTTGGTGGGTCTTGGAGTGGGTGTGACTTGAGTACTGGTACTGGAATACAGGAGGAGAGTTAACAAGCTGTGAATTGCACACCATATACCCGAAACACCGACTCCATAACCCTGAGACGGCCCAATTGCCGATGGAATGAGGAGGAAAAGAACCAGTGCCTAAAAACCGCGTGTTCTGTGTCTGGGCGCGACTGGAGGAATGGTGGCAGTGTCCAGTATGCAAGAAAAGTATGACAGGGGGAGGACTGCTAGGTACTCAATTTCTCATCGAGAGACCCAGTAAAACAAGCTCAGTTGAAAAAGCCCCGTAAAGCCAGGCCAGTTTGTCTAGCCAGCCCAATTCCCCGACTTGTAATATTTGTAATAGAATAGTGTGAGTGCTGTTTGTGCGTGTAGAGACCAGAACTCGGGCGGTCAATCATCATCAGATGCTAACCGGGGTTTGTTGGTGTGGTACTCTTGATGCACAAGAGTTCGCTATCTGTCTTGTCTGTCTTTTCTTTTTGTGCGTGAGACTGAACACTTGCGGGTTTGACCGGAGGGCTATGGTTCTTAGAAACCCAGGGTCTCACTTAAAACACAAAATTTCAAGGGGTGACAATTAAAACATAAGAAGGCCAGCAACACGTGTTGTGTTGTTGTGGCGGGTTTCACTGGGAGACTGAAAATATGTAGATTTGTCCGGAGGTCTACAGTGCTAGTAGACAGGCGGGTACCAAAACAACAAAATTGTACAGGGCTAAAAACACAAGACACAACAAAAATAAAATAAAAATGTCTACAACACGTGGTGTTCCCAAGCAGTCACCCATCTAAGTAGTAACCACGCCCGACGTTACTTGACTTCGGTAGTCGGACGAGAACCGGTATTTTCAACGTGGTATGGCCGTAGACGATGACTGGTGCCGCTTTGTTGTTTATATACCTGATTAGGGGAGAAGGGGCTGAACGACTACTTGGACACTTCTCTCTGAGGTCCGCGCAATACTATAAAGGCATCGTGGGGATGCCAATAAAATGGTGGTCAAAAGTGGCCACAGATAGAAGGAACACTCCTTCACATAAAAGCAGTTCTTTGTGTCAGCATGTCAGTAAGGTACACACTGGTGACAACCTATTTATTTACTGAATGCACAAGAGATAAGGCGAGAGGCGATTGGTTGTCAGGAAGCAGTAAGCGCCCAAACCAATTCTAGTACTGTTGTGCACTGCACGAGTGCTATGCGTGATCTACACTCCAAATGGACAGAAGGGAGCGCGTTAAACTCCGGATCTGTTTGTTTCGGAGGCAGGGGAAGTTTCTGAGAGTACAAATATTTATGGAGATTCTTGGAGAATCCCTTTATAAATGAAAGTAGGTCGTGACCTTCAGACTTAAAAAAAAAAAAACAACAACAACCTGGGGTGCTTGCCCATATGAGGGGCCTGTATCGGTCGTTTGGGTTGATGGGTCTTGGAGTGGGTGTGACTTGAGTACTGGTACTAGAATACAGGAGGAGAGTTATCAAGCTGTGAATTGCGCACCATATACCCGAAACACCGACTCCATAACCCTGAGACGGCCCAATTGCCGGCGGAATGAGGAGGAAAAGAACCAGTGCCTAAAAACCGCGTGTTCTGTGTCTGGGCGCGACTGGAGGAATGGTGGCAGTGTCCAGTATGCAAGAAAAGTATGACAGGGGGAGGACTGCTAGGTACTCAATTTCTCACCGAGAGACCCAGTAAAACAAGCTCAGTTGAAAAAGCCCCGTAAAGCCAGGCTAGTTTGTCTAGCCAGCCCAATTCCTCGACTTGTAATATGTGTAATAGAATAGTGTGAGTGCTGTTTGTGCGTGTAGAGACCAGAACTCGGGCGGTCAACCATTATCAGATGCTAACCGGGGTTTGATGGTGTGGTCCTCTTGATGCACAAGAGTTCGCTATCTGTCATGTCTGTCTTTTTGTGCGTGAGACTGAACACTTGCGGGTTTGTCCGGAGGGCTATGGTTCTTAGAAACACAGGGTCTCACTTAAAACACAAAATTTCAAGGGGTGACAATTAAAACATAAGAAGGTCAGCAACACGTGTTGTGTTGTTGTGGCGGGTTTCACTGGGAGACTGAAAACCTGTAGATTTGTCCGGAGGTCTACAGTGCTAGTAGACAGGCGGGTACCAAAACAACAAAATTGTACAGGGCTAAAAACACAAGACACAACAAAAATAATATAAAAATGTCTACAACACGTGGTGTTCCCAAGCGGTCAACCATCTAAGTAGTAACCACGCCCGACGTTACTTGACTTCGGTGATTGGACGAGAACAGGTATTTTCAACGTGGTATGGCCGTAGACGATGATTGGTGCCGCTTTGTTGTTTATATACCTGATTAGGGGAGAAGGGGCTGAACGACTACTTGGACACTTCTCTCTGAGGTCCGCGCAATACTATAAAGGCATCGTGGGGATGCCAATAAAATGGTGGTCAAAAGTGGCCACAGATAGAAGGAACACTCCTTCACATAAAAGCAGTCCTTTGTGTCAGCATGTCAGTAAGGTACACACTGGTGACAACCTATTTATTTACTGAATGCACAAGAGATAAGGCGAGAGGCGATTGGTTGTTGAGAAGCAGTAAGCGCCCAAACCAATTCTAGTACTGTTGTGCACTGCACGAGTGCTATGCGTGATCGCCACTCCCAACGGACAGAAGGGAGCGCGTTAAACTCCGGATCTGTTCGTTTCGGAGGCAGGGGAAGTTTCTGAGAGTACAAATATTTTGGAGATTCTTGGAGAATCCCTTTATAAATGAAAGTAGGTCGTGACCTTCAGACTTAAAAAAACAAAAAAAAAACAAACAAACCTGGGGTGCTTGCCCATATGAGGGGCCTGTATCGGTCGGTTGGGTTGATGGGTCTTGGAGTGGGTGTGACTTGAGTACTGGTACTAGAATACAGGAGGAGAGTTATCAAGTTGTGAGTTGCACACCATATACACGAAACACCGACTCCATAACCCTGACACGGCCAAATTGCCGGCGGAATGAGGAGGAAAAGAACCAGTACCTAAAAACCGCATGTTCTGTGTCTGGGCGCGACTGGAGGAATGGTGGCAGTTTTCCAGTATGCAAGAAAAGTATGACAGGGGGAGGACTGCTAGGTACTCAATTTCTCATCGAGAGACCCAGTAAAACAAGCTCAGTTGAAAAAGCCCCGTAAAGCCAGGCCAGTTTGTCTAGCCAGCCCAATTCCCCGACTTGTAATATTTGTAATAGAATAGTGTGAGTGCTGTTTGTGCGTGTAGAGACCAGAACTCGGGCGGTCAACCATCATCAGATGCTAACCGGGGTTTGTTGGTGTGGTACTCTTGATGCACAAGAGTTCGCTATCTGTCTTGTCTGTCTTTTCTTTTTGTGCGTGAGACTGAACACTTGCGGGTTTGTCCGGAGGGCTATGGTTCTTAGAAACCCAGGGTCTCACTTAAAACACAAAATTTCAAGGGGTGACAATTAAAACATAAGAAGGCCAGCAACACGTGTTGTGTTGTTGTGGCGGGTTTCACTGGGAGACTGAAAATCTGTAGATTTGTCCGGAGGTCTACAGTGCTAGTAGACAGGCGGGTACCAAAACAACAAAATTGTACAGGGCTAAAAACACAAGACACAACAAAAATAAAATAAAAATGTCTACAACACGTGGTGTTCCCAAGCGGTCACCCATCTAAGTAGTAACCACGCCCGACGTTACTTGACTTCGGTGATCGGACGAGAACCGGTATTTTCAACGTGGTATGGCCGTAGACGATGACTGGTGCCGCTTTGTTGTTTATATACCTGATTAGGGGAGAAGGGGCTGAACGACTACTTGGACACTTCTCTCTGAGGTCCGCGCAATACTATAAAGGCATCGTGGGGATGCCAATAAAATGGTGGTCAAAAGTGGCCACAGATAGAAGGAACACTCCTTCACATAAAAGCAGTCCATGGTGTCAGCATGTCAGTAAGGTACACACTGGTGACAACCTATTTATTTACTGAATGCACAAGAGATAAGGCGAGAGGCGATTGGTTGTCGGGAAGCAGTAAGCGCCCAACCCAATTCTAGTACTGTTGTGCACTGCACGAGGGCTATGCGTGATCGCCACTCCCAACGGACAGAAGGGAGCGCGTTAAACTCCGGATCTGGGCGTTTCGGAGGCAGGGGAAGTTTCTGAGAGTACAAATATTTTTGGAGATTCTTGGAGAATCCCTTTATAAATGAAAGTAGGTCGTGACCTTCGGACTTTAAAAAAAAAAAAAAAAAAAACCTGGGGTTCTTGCCTATGTGTGGGGCCTGTATCGGTTGGGTTGGTGGGTCTTGGAGTGGGTGTGACTTGAGTACTGGTACTGGAATACAGGAGGAGAGTTAACAAGCTGTGAATTGCACACCATATACCCGAAACACCGACTCCATAACCCTGAGACGGCCCAATTGCCGATGGAATGAGGAGGAAAAGAACCAGTGCCTAAAAACCGCGTGTTCTGTGTCTGGGCGCGACTGGAGGAATGGTGGCAGTGTCCAGTATGCAAGAAAAGTATGACAGGGGGAGGACTGCTAGGTACTCAATTTCTCATCGAGAGACCCAGTAAAACAAGCTCAGTTGAAAAAGCCCCGTAAAGCCAGGCCAGTTTGTCTAGCCAGCCCAATTCCCCGACTTGTAATATTTGTAATAGAATAGTGTGAGTGCTGTTTGTGCGTGTAGAGACCAGAACTCGGGCGGTCAACCATCATCAGATGCTAACCGGGGTTTGTTGGTGTGGTCCTCTTGATGCACAAGAGTTCGCTATCTGTCTTGTCTGTCTTTTCTTTTTGTGCGTGAGACTGAACACTTGCGGCTTTGTCCGGAGGGCTATGGTTCTTAGAAACCCAGGGTCTCACTTAAAACACAAAATTTCAAGGGGTGACAATTAAAACATAAGAAGGCCAGCAACACGTGTTGTGTTGTTGTGGCGGGTTTCACTGGGAGACTGAAAATCTGTAGATTTGTCCGGGGGTCTACAGTGCTAGTAGACAGGCGGGTACCAAAACAACAAAATTGTACAGGGCTAAAAACACAAGACACAACAAAAATAAAATAAAAATGTCTACAACACGTGGTGTTCCCAAGCGGTCACCCATCTAAGTAGTAACCACGCCCGACGTTACTTGACTTCGGTGATCGGACGAGAACCGGTATTTTCAACGTGGTATGGCCGTAGACGATGACTGGTGCCGCTTTGTTGTTTATATACCTGATTAGGGGAGAAGGGACTGAACGACTACTTGGACACTTCTCTCTGAGGTCCGCGCAATACTATAAAGGCACCGTGGGGATGTCAATAAAATGGTGGTCAAAAGTGGCCACAGATAGAAGGAACACTCCTTCACATAAAAGCAGTCCATGGGGTCAGCATGTCAGTAAGGTACACACTGGTGACAACCTATTTATTTACTGAATGCACAAGAGATAAGGCGAGAGGCGATTGGTTGTTGAGAAGCAGTAAGCGCCCAACCCAATTCTAGTACTGTTGTGCACTGCACGAAGGCTATGCGTGATCGCCACTCCCAACTGACACAAGTGAGCGCGTTAAACTCCGGATCTGGGCGTTTCGGAGGCAGGGGAAATTTCTGAGAGTACAAATATTTTTGGAGATTCTTGGAGAATCCCTTTATAAATGAAAGTAGGTCGTGGCCTTCGGACTTTAAAAAAAAAAAAAAAAAAAAAAAAACCTGGGTTGCTTGCCTATGTGTGGGGCCTGTATCGGTTGGGTTGATGGGTCTTGGAGTGGGTGTGACTTGAGTACTGGTACTGGAATACAGGAGGAGAGTTATCAAGCTGTGAATTGCACACCATATACCCGAAACACCGACTCCATAACCCTGAGACGGCCCAATTGCCGATGGAATGAGGAGGAAAAGAACCAGTGCCTAAAAACCGCGTGTTCTGTGTCTGGGCGCGACTGGAGGAATGGTGGCAGTGTCCAGTACGCAAGAAAAGTATGACAGGGGGAGGACTGCTAGGTACTCAATTTCTCATCGAGAGAGCCCAGTAAAACAAGCTCAGTTGAAAAAGCCCCGTAAAGCCAGGCCAGTTTGTCTAGCCAGCCCAATTCCCCGACTTGTAATATTTGTAATAGAATAGTGTGAGTGCTGTTTGTGCGTGTAGAGACCAGAACTCGGGCGGTCAACCATCATCAGATGCTAACCGGGGTTTGTTGGTGTGGTCCTCTTGATGCACAAGAGTTCGCTATCTGTCTTGTCTGTCTTTTCTTTTTGTGCGTGAGACTGGACACTTGCGGGTTTGTCCGGAGGGCTATGGTTCTTAGAAACCCAGGGTCTCACTTAAAACACAAAATTTCAAGGGGTGACAATTAAAACATAAGAAGGCCAGCAACACGTGTTGTGTTGTTGTGGCGGGTTTCACTGGGAGACTGAAAATCTGTAGATTTGTCCGGAGGTCTACAGTGCTAGTAGACAGGCGGGTACCAAAACAACAAAATTGTACAGGGCTAAAAACACAAGACACAACAAAAATAAAATAAAAATGTCTACAACACGTGGTGTTCCCAAGCGGTCACCCATCTAAGTAGTAACCACGCCCGACGTTACTTGACTTCGGTGATCGGACGAGAACCGGTATTTTCAACGTGGTATGGCCGTAGACGATGACTGGTGCCGCTTTGTTGTTTATATACCTGATTAGGGGAGAAGGGGCTGAACGACTACTTGGACACTTCTCTCTGAGGTCCGCGCAATACTATAAAGGCATCGTGGGGATGCCAATAAAATGGTGGTCAAAAGTGACCACAGATAGAAGGAACACTCCTTTACATAAAAGCAGTCCATGGTGTCAGCATGTCAGTAAGGTACACACTGGTGACAACCTATTTATTTACTGAATGCACAAGAGATAAGGTGAGAGGCGATTGGTTGTCGGGAAGCAGTAAGCGCCCAACCCAATTCTAGTACTGTTGTGCACTGCACGATGGCTATGCGTTATCGCCACTCCCAACGGACACAAGGGAGCGCGTTAAACTCCGGATCTGGGCGTTTCGGAAGCAGGGGAAGTTTCTGAGAGTACAAATATTTTTGAAGATTCTTGGAGAATCCCTTTAGAAATGAAAGTAGGTCGTGGCCTTCGGACTTAAAAAAAAAAAAAAAAAAAAAAAAAAAAAAAAAACCTGGGGTGCTTGCCTATGTGTGGGGCCTGTATCGGTTGGGTTGATGGGTCTTGGAGTGGGTGTGACTTGAGTACTGGTACTGGAATACAGGAGGAGAGTTATCAATCTGTGAATTGCACACCATATACCCGAAACACCGACTCCATAACCCTGAGACGACCCAATTGCCGATGGAATGAGGAGGAAAAGAACCAGTGCCTAAAAACCGCGTGTTCTGTGTCTGGACGCGACTGGAGGAATGGTGGCAGTGTCCAGTATGCAAGAAAAGTATGACAGGGGGAGGACTGCTAGGTACTCAATTTCTCACCGAGAGACCCAGTAAAACAAGCTCAGTTGAAAAAGCTCCGTAAAGCCAGGCCAGTTTTTCTAGGCAGCCCAATTCCCCGACTTGTAATATTTGTAACAGAATAGTGTGAGTGCTGTTTGTGCGTGTAGAGACCAGAACTCGGGCGGTCAACCATCATCAGATGCTAACCGGGGTTTGTTGGTGTGGTCCTCTTGATGCACAAGAGTTCGCTATCTGTCTTGTCTGTCATTTCTTTTTGTGCGTGAGACTGAACACTTGCGGGTTTGTCCGGAGGGCTATGGTTCTTAGAAACACAGGGTCTCACTTAAAACACAAAATTTCAAGGGGTGACAATTAAAACATAAGAAGGCCAGCAACACGTGTTGTGTTGTTGTGGCGGGTTTCACTGGGAGACTGAAAATCTGTAGATTTGTCCCGAGGTCTACAGTGCTAGTAGACAGGCGGGTACCAAAACAACAAAATTGTACAGGGCTAAAAACACAAGACACAACAAAAATAAAATAAAAATGTCTACAACACGTGGTGTTCCCAAGCGGTCACCCATCTAAGTAGTAACCACGCCCGACGTTACTTGACTTCGGTGATCGGACGAGAACCGGTATTTTCAACGTGGTATGGCCGTAGACGATGACTGGTGCCGCTTTGTTGTTTATATACCTGATTAGGGGAGAAGGGGCTGAACGCCTACTTGGACACTTCTCTCTGAGTTCCGCGCAATACTATAATGGCATCGTGGGGATGCCAATAAAATGGTGGTCAAAAGTGGCCACAGATAGAAGGAACACTACTTCACATAAAAGCAGTCCATGGTGTCAGCATGTCAGTAAGGTACACACTGGTGACAACCTATTTATTTACTGAATGCACAAGAGATAAGGCGAGAGGCGATTGGTTGTCGGGAAGCAGTAAGCGCCCAACCCAATTCTAGTACTGTTGTGCACTGCACGAAGGCTATGCGTGATCGCCACTCCCAACGGACAGAACTGAGCGCGTTAAACTCCGGATCTGGGCGTTTCGGAGGCAGGGGAAGATTCTGAGAGTACAAATATTTTTGGAGATTCTTGGAGAATCCCTTTATAAATAAAAGTAGGTCGTGACCTTCGGACTTAAAAAAAAAAATAAAAAAAAAATAAATAAATAAATAAACTGGGGTGCTTGCCTATGTGTGGGGCCTGTATCGGTTGGGTTGATGGGTCTTGGAGTGGGTGTGACTTGAGTACTGGTACTGGAATACAGGAGGAGAGTTATCAATCTGTGAATTGCACACCATATACCCGAAACACCGACTCCATAACCCTGAGACGGCCCAATTGCCGATGGAATGAGGAGGAAAAGAACCAGTGCCTAAAAACCGCGTGTTCTGTGTCTGGACGCGACTGGAGGAATGGTGGCAGTGTCCAGTATGCAAGAAAAGTATGACAGGGGGAGGACTGCTAGGTACTCAATTTCTCACCGAGAGACGCAGTAAACCAAGCTCAGTTGAAAAAGCCCCGTAAAGCCAGGCCAGTTTTTCTAGGCAGCCCAATTCAACGACTTGTAATATTTGTAACAGAATAGTGTGAGTGCTGTTTGTGCGTGTAGAGACCAGAACTCGGGCGGTCAACCATCATCAGATGCTAACCGGGGTTTGTTGGTGTGGTCCTCTTGATGCACAAGATTTCGCTATCTGTCTTGTCTGTCATTTCTTTTTGTGCGTGAGACTGAACACTTGCGGGTTTGTCCGGAGGGCTATGGTTCTTAGAAACCCAGGGTCTCACTTAAAACACAAAATTTCAAGGGGTGACAATTAAAACATAAGAAGGCCAGCAACACGTGTTGTGTTGTTGTGGCGGGTTTCACTGGGAGACTGAAAATCTGTAGATTTGTCCCGAGGTCTACAATGCTAGTAGACAGGCGGGTACCAAAACAACAAAATTGTACAGGGCTAAAAACACAAGACACAACAAAAATAAAATAAAAATGTCTACAACACGTGGTGTTCCCAAGCGGTCACCCATCTAAGTAGTAACCACGCCCGACGTTACTTGACTTCGGTGATCGGACGAGAACCGGTATTTTCAACGTGGTATGGCCGTAGACGATGACTGGTGCCGCTTTGTTGTTTATATACCTGATTAGGGGAGAAGGGGCTGAACGACTACTTGGACACTTCTCTCTGAGGTCCGCGCAATACTATAAAGGCATCGTGGGGATGCCAATAAAATGGTGGTCAAAAGTGGCCACAGATGGAAGGAACACTCCTTCACATAAAAGCAGTCCATGGTGTCAGCATGTCAGTAAGGTACACACTGGTGACAACCTATTTATTTACTGAATGCACAAGAGATAAGGCGAGAGGCGATTGGTTGTCGGGAAGCAGTAAGCGCCCAACCCAATTCTAGTACTGTTGTGCACTGCACGAAGGCTATGCGTGATCGCCACTCCCAACGGACAGAACTGAGCGCGTTAAACTCCGGATCTGGGCGTTTCGGAGGCAGGGGAAGTTTCTGAGAGTACAAATATTTTTGGAGATTCTTGGAGAATCCCTTTATAAATGAAAGTAGGTCGTGACCTTCGGACTTTAAAAAAAAAAAATAAATAAACTGGGGTGCTTGCCTATGTGTGGGGCCTGTATCGGTTGGGTTGATGGGTCTTGGAGTGGGTGTGACTTGAGTACTGGTACTGGAATACAGGAGGAGAGTTATCAATCTGTGAATTGCACACCATATACCCGAAACACCGACTCCATAACCCTGAGACGGCCCAATTGCCGATGGAATGAGGAGGAAATGAACCAGTGCCTAAAAACCGCGTGTTCTGTTTCTGGACGCGACTGGAGGAATGGTGGCAGTGTCCAGTATGCAAGAAAAGAATGACAGGGGGAGGACTGCTAGGTACTCAATTTCTCACCGAGAGACCCAGTAAAACAAGCTCAGTTGAAAAAGCCCCGTAAAGCCAGGCCAGTTTGTCTAGCCAGCCCAATTCCCCGACTTGTAATATTTGTAATAGAATAGTGTGAGTGCTGTTTGTGCGTGTAGAGACTCGAACTCGGGCGGTCAACCATCATCAGATGCTAACCGGGGTTTGTTGGTGTGGTCCTCTTGATGCGCAAGAAATCGCTATCTGTCTTGTCTGTCTTTTCTTTTTGTGCGTGAGACTGAACACTTGCGGGTTTGTCCGGAGGGCTATGGTTCTTAGAAACCCAGGGTCTCACTTAAAACACAAAATTTCAAGGGGTGACAATTAAAACATAAGAAGGCCAGCAACACGTGTTGTGTTGTTGTGGCGGGTTTCACTGGGAGACTGAAAATCTGTAGATTTGTCCGGAGGTCTACAGTGCTAGTAGACAGGCGGGTACCAAAACAACAAAATTGTACAGGGCTAAAAACACAAGACACAACAAAAATAAAATAAAAATGTCTACAACACGTGGTATTCCCAAGCGGTCACCCATCTAAGTAGTAACCACGACCGACGTTACTTGACTTCGGTGATCGGACGAGAACCGGTATTTTCAACGTGGTATGGCCGTAGACGATGACTGGTGCCGCTTTGTTGTTTATATACCTGATTAGGGGAGAAGGGGCTGAACGACTACTTGGACACTTCTCTCTGAGGTCCGCGCAATACTATAAAGGCATCGTGGAGATGCCAATAAAATGGTGGTCAAAAGTGGCCACAGATAGAAGGAACACTCCTTCACATAAAAGCAGTCCATGGTGTCAGCATGTCAGTAAGGTACACACTGGTGACAACCTATTTATTTACTGAATTCACAAGAGATAAGGCGAGAGGCGATTGGTTGTCGGGAAGCAGTAAGCGCCCAACCCAATTCTAGTACTGTTGTGCACTGCACGAAGGCTATGCGTGATCGCCACTCCCAACGGACAGAAGGGAGCGCGTTAAACTCCGGATCTGGGCGTTTCGGAGGCAGGGGAATTTTCTGAGAGTACAAATATTTTTGGAGATTCTTGGAGAATCCCTTTATAAATGAAAGTAGGTCGTGACCTTCGGACTTTAAAAAAAAAAAAAAAAAAAAAAAACTGGGGTGCTTGCCTATGTGTGGGGCCTGTATCGGTTGGGTTGATGGGTCTTGGAGTGGGTGTGACTTGAGTACTGGTACTGGAATACAGGAGGAGAGTTATCAAGCTGTGAATTGCACACCATATACCCGAAACACCGACTCCATAACCATGAGACGGCCCAATTGCCGATGGAATGAGGAGGAAAAGAACCAGTGCCTAAAAACCGCGTGTTCTGTGTCTGGGCGCGACTGGAGGAATGGTGGCAGTGTCCAGTATGCAAGAAAAGTATGACAGGGGGAGGACTGCTAGGTACTCAATTTCTCACCGAGAGACCCAGTAAAACAAGCTCAGTTGAAAAAGCCCCGTAAAGCCAGGCCAGTTTGTCTAGCCAGCCCAATTCCCCGACTTGTAATATTTGTAATAGAATAGTTTGAGTGCTGTTTGTGCGTGTAGCGACCAGAACTCGGGCAGTCAACCATCATTAGATGCCAACCGGGGTTTGTTGGTGTGGTCCTCTTGATGCACAAGAGGTCGCTATCTGTCTTGTCTGTCTTTTTGTGCGTGAGACTGAACACTTGCGGGTTTGTCCGGAGGGCTATGGTTCTTAGAAACCCAGGGTCTCACTTAAAACACAAAATTTCAAGGGGTGACAATTAAAACATAAGAAGGCCAGCAACACGTGTTGTGTTGTTGTGGCGGGTTTCACTGGGAGACTGAAAATCTGTAGATTTGTCCGGAGGTCTACAGTGCTAGTAGACAGGCGGGTACCAAAACAACAAAATTGTACAGGGCTAAAAACACAAGACACAACAAAAATAAAATAAAAATGTCTACAACACGTGGTGTTCCCAAGCGGTCACCCATCTAAGTAGTAACCACGCCCGACGTTACTTGACTTCGGTGATCGGACGAGAACCGGTATTTTCAACGTGGTATGGCCGTAGACGATGACTGGTGCCGCTTTGTTGTTTATATACCTGATTAGGGGAGAAGGGGCTGAACGACTACTTGGACACTTCTCTCTGAGGTCCGCGCAATACTATAAAGGCATCGTGGGGATGCCAATAAAATGGTGGTCAAAAGTGGCCACAGATAGAAGGAACACTCCTTCACATAAAAGCAGTCCATGGTGTCAGCATGTCAGTAAGGTACACACTGGTGACAACCTATTTATTTACTGAATGCATAAGAGATAAGGCGAGAGGCGATTGGTTGTCGGGAAGTAGTAAGCGCCCAACCCAATTCTAGTACTGTTGTGCACTGCACGAAGGCTATGCGTGACCGCCACTCCCAACGGACAGAAGGGAGCGCGTTAAACTCCGGATCTGGGCGTTTCGGAGGCAGGAGAAGTTTCTGAGAGTACAAATATTTTTGGAGATTCTTGGAGAATCCCTTTATAAATGAAAGTAGGTCGTGACCTTCGGACTTTAAAAAAAAAAAAAAATAAAAAAAAAAAATAAATAAACTGGGGTGCTTGCCTATGTGTGGGGCCTGTATCGGTTGGGTTGATGGGTCTTGGAGTGGGTGTGACTTGAGTACTGGTACTGGAATACAGGAGGATAGTTATCAATCTGTGAATTGCACACCATATACCCGAAACACCGACTCCATAACCCTGAGACGGCCCAATTGCCGATGGAATGAGGAGGAAATGAACCAGTGCCTAAAAACCGCGTGTTCTGTTTCTGGACGCGACTGGAGGAATGGTGGCAGTGTCCAGTATGCAAGAAAAGAATGACAGGGGGTGGACTGCTAGGTACTCAATTTCTCACCGAGAGACCCAGTAAAACAAGCTCAGTTGAAAAAGCCCCGTAAAGCCAGGCCAGTTTGTCTAGCCAGCCCAATTCCCCGACTTGTAATATTTGTAATAGAATAGTGTGAGTGCTGTTTGTGCGTGTAGAGACTCGAACTCGGGCGGTCAACCATCATCAGATGCTAACCGGGGTTTGTTGGTGTGGTCCTCTTGATGCGTAAGAAATCGCTATCTGTCTTGTCTGTCTTTTCTTTTTGTGCGTGAGACTGAACACTTGCGGGTTTGTCCGGAGGGCTATGGTTCTTAGAAACCCAGGGTCTCACTTAAAACACAAAATTTCAAGGGGTGACAATTAAAACATAAGAAGGCCAGCAACACGTGTTGTGTTGTTGTGGCGGGTTTCACTGGGAGACTGAAAATCTGTAGATTTGTCCGGAGGTCTACAGTGCTAGTAGACAGGCGGGTACCAAAACAACAAAATTGTACAGGGCTAAAAACACAAGACACACCAAAAATAAAATAAAAATGTCTACAACACGTGGTATTCCCAAGCGGTCACCCATCTAAGTAGTAACCACGACCGACGTTACTTGACTTCGGTGATCGGACGAGAACCGGTATTTTCAACGTGGTATGGCCGTAGACGATGACTGGTGCCGCTTTGTTGTTTATATACCTGATTAGGGGAGAAGGGGCTGAACGACTACTTGGACACTTCTCTCTGAGGTCCGCGCAATACTATAAAGGCATCGTGGAGATGCCAATAAAATGGTGGTCAAAAGTGGCCACAGATAGAAGGAACACTCCTTCACATAAAAGCAGTCCATGGTGTCAGCATGTCAGTAAGGTACACACTGGTGACAACCTATTTATTTACTGAATTCACAAGAGATAAGGCGAGAGGCGATTGGTTGTCGGGAAGCAGTAAGCGCCCAACCCAATTCTAGTACTGTTGTGCACTGCACGAAGGCTATGCGTGATCGCCACTCCCAACGGACAGAAGGGAGCGCGTTAAACTCCGGATCTGGGCGTTTCGGAGGCAGGGGAATTTTCTGAGAGTACAAATATTTTTGGAGATTCTTGGAGAATCCCTTTATAAATGAAAGTAGGTCGTGACCTTCGGACTTAAAAAAAAAAAAAAAAAAAAAAAAACTGGGGTGCTTGCCTATGTGTGGGGCCTGTATCGGTTGGGTTAATGGGTCTTGGAGTGGGTGTGACTTGAGTACTGGTACTGGAATACAGGAGGAGAGTTATCAAGCTGTGAATTGCACACCATATACCCGAAACACCGACTCCATAACCCTGAGACGGCCCAATTGCCGATGGAATGAGGAGGAAAAGAACCAGTGCCTAAAAACCGCGTGTTCTGTGTCTGGGCGCGACTGGAGGAATGGTGGCAGTGTCCAGTATGCAAGAAAAGTATGACAGGGGGAGGACTGCTAGGTACTCAATTTCTCACCGAGAGACCCAGTAAAACAAGCTCAGTTGAAAAAGCCCCGTAAAGCCAGGCCAGTTTGTCTAGCCAGCCCAATTCCCCGACTTGTAATATTTGTAATAGAATAGTTTGAGTGCTGTTTGTGCGTGTAGCGACCAGAACTCGGGCAGTCAACCATCATTAGATGCCAACCGGGGTTTGTTGGTGTGGTCCTCTTGATGCACAAGAGTTCGCTATCTGTCTTGTCTGTCTTTTTGTGCGTGAGACTGAACACTTGCGGGTTTGTCCGGAGGGCTATGGTTCTTAGAAACCCAGGGTCTCACTTAAAACACAAAATTTCAAGGGGTGACAATTAAAACATAAGAAGGCCAGCAACACGTGTTGTGTTGTTGTGGCGGGTTTCACTGGGAGACTGAAAATCTGTAGATTTGTCCGGAGGTCTACAGTGCTAGTAGACAGGCGGGTACCAAAACAACAAAATTGTACAGGGCTAAAAACACAAGACACAACAAAAATAAAATAAAAATGTCTACAACACGTGGTATTCCCAAGCGGTCACCCATCTAAGTAGTAACCACGACCGACGTTACTTGACTTCGGTGATCGGACGAGAACCGGTATTTTCAACGTGGTATGGCCGTAGACGATGACTGGTGCCGCTTTGTTGTTTATATACCTGATTAGGGGAGAAGGGGCTGAACGACTACTTGGACACTTCTCTCTGAGGTCCGCGCAATACTATAAAGGCATCGTGGAGATGCCAATAAAATGGTGGTCAAAAGTGGCCACAGATAGAAGGAACACTCCTTCACATAAAAGCAGTCCATGGTGTCAGCATGTCAGTAAGGTACACACTGGTGACAACCTATTTATTTACTGAATTCACAAGAGATAAGGCGAGAGGCGATTGGTTGTCGGGAAGCAGTAAGCGCCCAACCCAATTCTAGTACTGTTGTGCACTGCACGAAGGCTATGCGTGATCGCCACTCCCAACGGACAGAAGGGAGCGCGTTAAACTCCGGATCTGGGCGTTTCGGAGGCAGGGGAATTTTCTGAGAGTACAAATATTTTTGGAGATTCTTGGAGAATCCCTTTATAAATGAAAGTAGGTCGTGACCTTCGGACTTTAAAAAAAAAAAAAAAAAAAAACTGGGGTGCTTGCCTATGTGTGGGGCCTGTATCGGTTGGGTTGATGGGTCTTGGAGTGGGTGTGACTTGAGTACTGGTACTGGAATACAGGAGGAGAGTTATCAAGCCGTGAATTGCACACCATATACCCGAAACACCGACTCCATAACCCTGAGACGGCCCAATTGCCGATGGAATGAGGAGGAAAAGAACCAGTGCCTAAAAACCGCGTGTTCTGTGTCTGGGCGCGACTGGAGGAATGGTGGCAGTGTCCAGTATGCAAGAAAAGTATGACAGGGGGAGGACTGCTAGGTACTCAATTTCTCACCGAGAGACCCAGTAAAACAAGCTCAGTTGAAAAAGCCCCGTAAAGCCAGGCCAGTTTGTCTAGCCAGCCCAATTCCCCGACTTGTAATATTTGTAATAGAATAGTTTGAGTGCTGTTTGTGCGTGTAGCGACCAGAACTCGGGCAGTCAACCATCATTAGATGCCAACCGGGGTTTGTTGGTGTGGTCCTCTTGATGCACAAGAGTTCGCTATCTGTCTTGTCTGTCTTTTTGTGCGTGAGACTGAACACTTGCGGGTTTGTCCGGAGGGCTATGGTTCTTAGAAACCCAGGGTCTCACTTAAAACACAAAATTTCAAGGGGTGACAATTAAAACATAAGAAGGCCAGCAACACGTGTTGTGTTGTTGTGGCGGGTTTCACTGGGAGACTGAAAATCTGTAGATTTGTCCGGAGGTCTACAGTGCTAGTAGACAGGCGGGTACCAAAACAACAAAATTGTACAGGGCTAAAAACACAAGACACAACAAAAATAAAATAAAAATGTCTACAACACGTGGTGTTCCCAAGCGGTCACCCATCTAAGTAGTAACCACGCCCGACGTTACTTGACTTCGGTGATCGGACGAGAACCGGTATTTTCAACGTGGTATGGCCGTAGACGATGACTGGTGCCGCTTTGTATTTTATATACCTGATTAGGGGAGAAGGGGCTGAACGACTACTTGGACACTTCTCTCTGAGGTCCGCGCAATACTATAAAGGCATCGTGGGGATGCCAATAAAATGGTGGTCAAAAGTGGCCACAGATAGAAGGAACACTCCTTCACATAAAAGCAGTCCATGGTGTCAGCATGTCAGTAAGGTACACACTGGTGACAACCTATTTATTTACTGAATGCATAAGAGATAAGGCGAGAGGCGATTGGTTGTCGGGAAGCAGTAAGCGCCCAACCCAATTCTAGTACTGTTGTGCACTGCACGAAGGCTATGCGTGATCGCCACTCCCAACGGACAGAAGGGAGCGCGTTAAACTCCGGATCTGGGCGTTTCGGAGGCAGGAGAAGTTTCTGAGAGTACAAATATTTTTGGAGATTCTTGGAGAATCCCTTTATAAATGAAAGTAGGTCGTGACCTTCGGACTTTAAAAAAAAAAAAACACCTGGCGTGCTTGCCTATGTGTGGGGCCTGTATCGGTTGGGTTGATGGGTCTTGGAGTGGGTGTGACTTGAGTACTGGTACTGGAATACAGGAGGAGAGTTATCAAGCTGTGAATTGCACACCATATACCCGAAACACCGACTCCATAACCCTGAGACGGCCCAATTGCCGATGGAATGAGGAGGAAAAGAACCAGTGCCTAAAAACCGCGTGTTCTGTGTCTGCGCGCGACTGGAGGAATGGTGGCAGTGTCCAGTATGCAAGAAAAGTATGACAGGGGGAGGACTGCTAGGTACTCAATTTCTCACCGAGAGACCCAGTAAAACAAGCTCAGTTGAAAAAGCCCCGTAAAGCCAGGCCAGTTTGTCTAGCCAGCCCAATTCCCCGACTTGTAATATTTGTAATAGAATAGTGTGAGTGCTGTTTGTGCGTGTAGAGACTCGAACTCGGGCGGTCAACCATCATCAGATGCTAACCGGGGTTTGTTGGTGTGGTCCTCTTGATGCGCAAGAAATCGCTATCTGTCTTGTCTGTCTTTTCTTTTTGTGCGTGAGACTGAACACTTGCGGGTTTGTCCGGAGGGCTATGGTTCTTAGAAACCCAGGGTCTCACTTAAAACACAAAATTTCAAGGGGTGACAATTAAAACATAAGAAGGCCAGCAACACGTGTTGTGTTGTTGTGGCGGGTTTCACTGGGAGACTGAAAATCTGTAGATTTGTCCGGAGGTCTACAGTGCTAGTAGACAGGCGGGTACCAAAACAACAAAATTGGACAGGGCTAAAAACACAAGACACAACAAAAATAAAATAAAAATGTCTACAACACGTGGTATTCCCAAGCGGTCACCCATCTAAGTAGTAACCACGACCGACGTTACTTGACTTCGGTGATCGGACGAGAACCGGTATTTTCAACGTGGTATGGCCGTAGACGATGACTGGTGCCGCTTTGTTGTTTATATACCTGATTAGGGGAGAAGGAGCTGAACGACTACTTGGACACTTCTCTCTGAGGGCCGCGCAATACTATAAAGGCATCGTGGAGATGCCAATAAAATGGTGGTCAAAAGTGGCCACAGATAGAAGGAACACTCCTTCACATAAAAGCAGTCCATGGTGTCAGCATGTCAGTAAGGTACACACTGGTGACAACCTATTTATTTACTGAATTCACAAGAGATAAGGCGAGAGGCGATTGGTTGTCGGGAAGCAGTAAGCGCCCAACCCAATTCTAGTACTGTTGTGCACTGCACGAAGGCTATGCGTGATCGCCACTCCCAACGGACAGAAGGAAGCGCGTTAAACTCCGGATCTGGGCGTTTCGGAGGCAATGGAAGTTTCTGAGAGTACAAATATTTTTGGAGATTCTTGGAGAATCCCTTTATAAATGAATGTAGGTCATGACCTTCGGACTTAAAAAAAAACAAAAAAAAAACCTGGGGTGCTTGCCTATGTGTGGGGCCTGTATCGGTTGGGTTGATGGGTCTTGGAGTGGGTGTGACTTGAGTACTGGTACTGGAATACAGGAGGAGAGTTATCAAGCTGTGAATTGCACACCATATACCCGAAACACCGACTCCATAACCCCGAGACGGCCCAATTGCCGATGGAATGAGGAGGAAAAGAACCAGTGCCTAAAAACCGCGTGTTCTGTGTCTGGGCGCGACTGGAGGAATGGTGGCAGTGTCCAGTATGCAAGAAAAGTATGACAGGGGGAGGACTGCTAGGTACTCAATTTCTCACCGAGAGACCCAGTAAAACAAGCTCAGTTGAAAAAGCCTCGTAAAGCCAGGCCAGTTTGTCTAGCCAGCCCAATTCCCAGACTTGTAATATTTGTAATAGAATAGTGTGAGTGCTGTTTGTGCGTGTAGAGACCAGAACTCGGGCAGTCAACCGTCATTAGATGCCAACCGGGGTTTGTTGGTGTGGTCCTCTTGATGCACAAGAGTTCGCTATCTGTCTTGTCTGTCTTTTTGTGCGTGAGACTGAACACTTGCGGGTTTGTCCGGAGGGCTATGGTTCTTAGAAACCCAGGGTCTCACTTAAAACACAAAATTTCAAGGGGTGACAATTAAAACATAAGAAGGCCAGCAACACGTGTTGTGTTGTTGTGGCGGGTTTCACTGGGAGACTGAAAATCTGTAGATTTGTTCGGAGGTCTACAGTGCAAGTAGTCAGGCGGGTACCAAAACAACAAAATTGTACAGGGCTAAAAACACAAGACACAACAAAAATAAAATAAAAATGTCTACAACACGTGGTGTTCCCAAGCGGTCACCCATCTAAGTAGTAACCACGACCGACGTTACTTGACTTCGGTGATCGGACGAGAACCGGTATTTTCAACGTGGTATTGCCGTAGACGATTAATTTTGCCGCTTTGTTTTTATATACCTGATTGGGGGAGAAGGGGCTGAACGACTACTTGGACACTTCTCTCTGAGGTCCACGCAATACTATAAAGGCATCGTGGGGATGCCAATAAAATGGTGGTCAAAAGTGGCCACAGATAGAAGGAACACTCCTTCACATAAAAGCAGTCCATGGTGTCAGCATGTCAGTAAGGTACAGACTGGTGACAACCTATTTATTTACTGAATGCACAAGAGATAAGGCGAGAGGCGATTGGTTGTCGGGAAGCAGTAAGCGCCCAACCCAATTCTAGTACTGTTGTGCACTGCACGAAGGCTATGTGTGATCGCCACTCCCAACGGACAGAAGGGAGCGCGTTAAACTCCGGATCTGGGCGTTTCGGAGGCAGGGGAATTTTCTGAGAGTACAAATATTTTTGGAGATTCTTGGAGAATCCCTTTATAAATGAAAGTAGGTCGTGACCTTCGGACTTTGAAAAAAAAAAACAAAAAAAAAACTGGGGTGCTTGCCTATGTGTGGGGCCTGTATCGGTTGGGTTGATGGGTCTTGGAGTGGGTGTGACTTGAGTACTGGTACTGGAATACAGGAGGAGAGTTATCAAGCTGTGAATTGCACACCATATACCCGAAACACCGACTCCATAACCCTGAGACGGCCCAATTGCCGATTGAATGAGGAGGAAAAGAACCAGTGCCTAAAAACCGCGTGTTCTGTGTCTGGGCGCGACTGGAGGAATGGTGGCAGTGTCCAGTATGCAAGAAAAGTATGACAGGGGGAGGACTGCTAGGTACTCAATTTCTCACCGAGAGACCCAGTAAAACAAGCTCAGTTGAAAAAGCCCCGTAAAGCCAGGCCAGTTTGTCTAGCCAGCCCAATTCCCCGACTTGTAATATTTGTAATAGAATAGTTTGAGTGCTGTTTGTGCGTGTAGCGACCAGAACTCGGGCAGTCAACCATCATTAGATGCCAACCGGGGTTTGTTGGTGTGGTCCTCTTGATGCACAAGAGTTCGCTATCTGTCTTGTCTGTCTTTTTGTGCGTGAGACTGAACACTTGCGGGTTTGTCCGGAGGGCTATGGTTCTTAGAAACCCAGGGTCTCACTTAAAACACAAAATTTCAAGGGGTGACAATTAAAACATAAGAAGGCCAGCAACACGTGTTGTGTTGTTGTGGCGGGTTTCACTGGGAGACTGAAAATCTGTAGATTTGTTCGGAGGTCTACAGTGCTAGTAGTCAGGCGGGTACCAAAACAACAAAATTGTACAGGGCTAAAAACACAAGACACAACAAAAATAAAATAAAAATGTCTACAACACGTGGTGTTCCCAAGCGGTCACCCATCTAAGTAGTAACCACGACCGACGTTACTTGACTTCGGTGATCGGACGAGAACCGGTATTTTCAACGTGGTATGGCCGTAGACAATGACTGGTGCCGCTTTGTTGTTTATATACCTAATTAGGGGAGAAGGGGCTGAACGACTACTTGGACACTTCTCTCTGAGGTCCGCGCAATACTATAAAGTCATCGTGGAGATGCCAATAAAATGGTGGTCAAAAGTGGCCACAGATAGAAGGAACACTCCTTCACATAAAAGCAGTCCATGGTGTCAGCATGTCAGTAAGGTACACACTGGTGACAACCTATTTATTTACTCAATTCACAAGAGATAAGGCGAGAGGCGATTGGTTGTCGGGAAGCAGTAAGCGCCCAACCCAATTCTAGTACTGTTGTGCACTGCACGAAGGCTATGCGTGATCGCCACTCCCAACGGACAGAAGGAAGCGCGTTAAACTCCGGATCTGGGCGTTTCGGAGGCAATGGAAGTTTCTGAGAGTACACATATTTTTGGAGATTCTTGGAGAATCCCTTTATAAATGAAAGTAGGTCATGACCTTCGGACATTAAAAAAAAAAAAAAAACCTGGGGTGCTTGCCCATATGTGGGGCCTGTATCGGTTGGGTTGATGGGTCTTGGAGTGGGTGTGACTTGAGTACTGGTACTGGAATACAGGAGGAGAGTTATCAAGCTGTGAATTGCACACCATATACCCGAAACACCGACTCCATAACCCCGAGACGGCCCAATTGCCGATGGAATGAGGAGGAAAAGAACCAGTGCCTAAAAACCGCGTGTTCTGTGTCTGGGCGCGACTGGAGGAATGGTGGCAGTGTCCAGTATGCAAGAAAAGTATGACAGGGGGAGGACTGCTAGGTACTCAATTTCTCACCGAGAGACCCAGTAAAACAAGCTCAGTTGAAAAAGCCTCGTAAAGCCAGGCCAGTTTGTCTAGCCAGCCCAATTCCCCGACTTGTAATATTTGTAATAGAATAGTGTGAGTGCTGTTTGTGCGTGTAGAGACCAGAACTCGGGCAGTCAACCATCATTAGATGCCAACCGGGGTTTGTTGGTGTGGTCCTCTTGATGCACAAGAGTTCGCTATCTGTCTTGTCTGTCTTTTTGTGCGTGAGACTGAACACTTGCGGGTTTGTCCGGAGGGCTATGGTTCTTAGAAACCCAGGGTCTCACTTAAAACACAAAATTTCAAGGGGTGACAATTAAAACATAAGAAGGCCAGCAACACGTGTTGTGTTGTTGTGGCGGGTTTCACTGGGAGACTGAAAATCTGTAGATTTGTCCGGAGGTCTACAGTGCTAGTAGACAGGCGGGTACCAAAACAACAAAATTGTACAGGGCTAAAAACACAAGACACAACAAAAATAAAATAAAAATGTCTACAACACGTGGTGTTCCCAAGCGGTCACCCATCTAAGTAGTAACCACGCCCGACGTTACTTGACTTCGGTGATCGGACGAGAACCGGTATTTTCAACGTGGTATGGCCCTAGACGATGACTGGTGCCGCTTTGTTGTTTATATACCTGATTAGGGGAGAAGGGGCTGAACGACTACTTGGACACTTCTCTCTGAGGTCCGCGCAATACTATAAAGGCATCGTGGGGATGCCAATAAAATGGTGGTCAAAAGTGGCCACAGATAGAAGGAACACTCCTTCACATAAAAGCAGTCCATGGTGTCAGCATGTCAGTAAGGTACACACTGGTGACAACCTATTTATTTACTGAATGCACAAGAGATAAGGCGAGAGGCGATTGGTTGTCGGGAAGCAGTAAGCGCCCAACCCAATTCTAGTACTGTTGTGCACTGCACGAAGGCTACGCGTGATCGCCACTCCCAACGGACAGAAGGGAGCGCGTTAAACTCCGGATTTGTGCGTTTCGGAGGCAGGGGAAGTTTCTGAGAGTACAAATATTTTTGGAGATTCTTGGAGAATCCCTGTATAAATGAAAGTAGGTCGTGACCTTCGGACATTAAAAAAAAAAAAAAAAAAACCTGGGGTGCTTGCCCATATGTGGGGCCTGTATCGGTTGGGTTGATGGGTCTTGGAGTGGGTGTGACTTGAGTACTGGTACTGGAATACAGGAGGAGAGTTATCAAGCTGTGAATTGCACACCATATACCTGAAACACCGACTCCATAACCCTGAGACGGCCCAATTGCCGGCCGAATGAGGAGGAAAAGAACCAGTGCCTAAAAACCGCGTGTTCTGTGTCTGGGCGCGACTGGAAAAATGGTGGCAGTGTCCAGTATGCAAGAAAAGTATGACAGGGGGGGGGGGACTGCTAGGTACTCAATTTCTCACCGAGAGACCCAGTAAAACAAGCTCAGTTGAAAAAGCCCCGTAAAGCCAGGCCAGTTTGTCTAGCCAGCCCAATTCCCCGACTTGTAATATTTGTAATAGAATAGTGTGAGTGCTGTTTGTGCGTGTAGAGACCAGAACTCGGGCGGTCAACCATCATCAGATGCTAACCGGGGTTTGTTGGTGTGGTCCTCTTGATGCACAAGAGTTCGCTATCTGTCTTGTCTGTCTTTTCTTTTTGTGCGTGAGACTGAACACTTGCGGGTTTGTCCGGAGGGCTATGGTTCTTAGAAACCCAGGGTCTCACTTAAAACACAAAATTTCAAGGGGTGACAATTAAAACATAAGAAGGCCAGCAACACGTGTTGTGTTGTTGTGGCGGGTTTCACTGGGAGACTGAAAATCTGTAGATTTGTCCGGAGGTCTACAGTGCTAGTAGACAGGCGGGTACCAAAACAACAAAATTGTACAGGGCTAAAAACACAAGACACAACAAAAATAAAATAAAAATGTCTACAACACGTGGTGTTCCGAAGCGGTCACCCATCTAAGTAGTAACCACGCCCGACGTTACTTGACTTCGGTGATCGGACGAGAACCGGTATTTTCAACGTGGTATGGCCGTAGACGATTACTGGTGCCGCTTTGTTGTTTATATACCTGATTAGGGGAGAAGGGGCTGAACGACTACTTGGACACTTCTCTCTGAGGTCCGCGCAATACTATAAAGGCATCGTGGGGATGCCAATAAAATGGTGGTCAAAAGTGGCCACAGATAGAAGGAACACTCCTTCACATAAAAGCAGTCCATGGTGTCAGCATGTCAGTAAGGTACATACTGGTGACAACCTATTTATTTACTGAATGCACAAGAGATAAGGCGAGAGGCGATTGGTTGTCGGGAAGCAGTAAGCGCCCAACCCAATTCTAGTACTGTTGTGCACTGCACGAAGGCTATGCGTGATCGCCACTCCCAACGGACAGAAGGGAGCGCGTTAAACTCCGGATCTGGGCTTTTCGGAGGCAGGGGAAGTTTCTGAGAGTAGAAATATTTTTGGAGATTCTTGGAGAATCCCTTTATACATGAAAGTAGGTCGTGCCCTTCGGACTTTAAAAAAAAAAAACCTGGGGTGCTTGCCTATGTGTGGGGCCTGTATCGGTTGGGTTGATGGGTCTTGGAGTGGGTGTGACTTGAGTACTGGTACTGGAATACAGGAGGAGAGTTATCAAGCTGTGAATTGCACACCATATACCCGAAACACCGACTCCACAACCCTGAGACGGCCCAATTGCAGATGGAATGAGGAGGAAAAGAACCAGTGCCTAAAGACCGCGTGTTCTGTGTCTGGGCGCGACTGGAGGAATGGTGGCAGTGTCCAGTATGCAAGAAAAGTATGACAGGGGGAGGACTGCTAGGTACTCAATTTCTCACCGAGAGACCCAGTAAAACAAGCTCAGTTGAAAAAGCCCCGTAAAGCCAGGACAGTTTGTCTAGCCAGCCCAATTCCTCGACTTGTAATATTTGTAATAGAATAGTGTGAGTGCTGTTTGTGCGTGTAGATACCAGAACTCGGGCGGTCAACCATCATCAGATGCTAACCGGGGTTTGTTGGTGTGGTCCTCTTGATGCACAAGAGTTCGCTATCTGTCTTGTCTGTCTTTTCTTTTTGTGCGTGAGACTGAACACTTGCGGGTTTGTCCGGAGGGCTATGGTTCTTAAAAAACCCAGGGTCTCACTTAAAACACAAAATTTCAAGGGGTGACAATTAAAACATAAGAAGGCCAGCAACACGTGTTGTGTTGTTGTGGCGGGTTTCACTGGGAGACTGAAAATCTGTAGATTTGTCCGGAGGTCTACAGTGCTAGTAGACAGGCGGGTACCAAAACAACAAAATTGTACAGGGCTAAAAACACAAGACAAAACAAAAATAAAATAAAAATGTCTACAACTTGTCAGAAACTGTCAGAAACTTCCCCTGCCTCCGAAACGCCAAGATCCGGAGTCTAACGCGCTCCCTTCTGTCCGTTGGGAGTGGCGATCACGCATAGCCCTCGTGCAGTGCACAACAGTACTAGAATTGGGTTGGGCGCTTACTGCTTCCCGACAACCAATCGCCTCTCGCCTTATCTCTTGTGCATTCAGTAAATAAATAGGTTGTCACCAGTGTGTACCTTACTGACATGCTGACACCATGGACTGCTTTTATGTGAAGGAGTGTTCCTTCTCTCTGTGGCCACTTTTGACCACCATTTTATTGGCATCCCCACGATGCCTTTATAGTATTGCGCGGACCTCAGAGAGAAGTGTCCAAGTAGTCGTTCAGCCCCTTCTCCCCTAATCAGGTATATAAACAACAAAGCGGCACCAGTCATCGTCTACGGCCATACCACGTTGAAAATACCGGTTCTCGTCCGATCACCGAAGTCAAGTAACGTCGGGCGTGGTTACTACTTAGATGGTTGACCGCTTGGGAACACCACGTGTTGTAGACATTTTTATGTTATTTTTGTTGTGTCTTGTGTTTTTAGCCCTGCACAATTTTGTTGTTTTGGTACCCGCCTGTCTACTAGCACTGTAGACCTCCGGACAAATCTACAGGTTTTCTGTCTCCCAGTGAAACCCGCCACAACAACACAACACGTGTTGCTGGCCTTCTTATGTTTTAATTGTCACCCCTTGAAATTTTGTGTTTTAAGTGAGACCCTGGGTTTCTAAGAACCATAGCCCTCCGGACAAACCCGCAAGTGTTCAGTCTCACGCACAAAAAGAAAAGACAGACAAGACAGATAGCGAACTCTTTTGCATCAAGAGGACCACACCAACAAACCCCGGTTAGCATCTGATGATGGTTGACCGCCCGAGTTCTGGTCTCTACACGTACAAACAGCACTCACACTATTCTATTACAAATATTACAAGTCGGGGAATTGGGCTGGCTAGACAAACTGGCCTGGCTTTACGGGGCTTTTTCAACTGAGCTTGTTTTATTAGGGCTCTCGGTGAGAAATTGAGTACCTAGCAGTCCTCCCCCTGTCATACTTTTCTTGCATACTGGACTCTGCCACCAATCCTCCAGTCGCGCCCTGACACAGAACACGCGGTTTTTAGGCACTGGTTCTTTTCCTCCTAATTCCGCCGGCAATTGGGCCGTCTAAGGGTTATGGAGTCGGTGTTTCGGGTATATCGTGTGCAATTCACAGCTTGATAACTCTCCTCCTGTATTCCAGTACCAGTACTCAAGTCACACCCACTCCAAGACCCATCAACCCAACCGATACAGGCCGCACACATAGGCAAGCACCCAGGTTTTTTTTTTTTTTTAAAGTCCGAAGGTCACGACCTTTTTTCATTTATAAAGGGATTCTCCAAGAATCTCCAAAAATATTTGTACTCTCAGAAACTTCCCCTGCCTCCGAAACGCAATGATCCGGAGTTTAACTTGCTCCCTTCTGTCCGTTGGGAGTGGCGATCACGCATAGCCCTCGTGCAGTGCACAACAGTACTAGAATTGGGTTGGGCGCTTACTGCTTCCCGACAACCAATCGCCTCTCGCCTTATCTCTTGTGCATTCAGTAAATAAATAGGTTGTCACCAGTGTGTACCTTACTGACATGCTGACACCATGGACTGCTTTTATGTGAAGGAGTGTTCCTTCTCTCTGTGGCCACTTTTGACCACCATTTTATTGGCATCCCCACGATGCCTTTATAGTATTGCGCGGTCCTCAGAGAGAAGTGTCCAAGTAGTCGTTCAGCCCCTTCTCGCCTAATTAGGTATATAAAAACAAAGCGGCACCATTCATCGTCTACGGCAATACCACGTTGAAAATACCGGTTCTCGTCCGATCACCGAAGTCAAGTAACGTCGGGCGTGGTTACTACTTAGATGGGTGACCGCTTGGGAACACCACGTGTTGTAGACATTTTCATTTTATTTTTGTTGTGTCTTGTGTTTTTAGCCCTGTACAATTTTGTTGTTTTGGTACCCGCCTGTCTACTAGCACTGTAGACCTCCGGACAAATCTACAGGTTTTCAATCTCCCAGTGAAACCCGCCACAACAACACAACACGTTTTGCTGGCCTTCTTATGTTTTAATTGTCACCCCTTGAAATTTTGTGTTTTAAGTGAGACCCTGGGTTTCTAAGAACCATAGCCCTCCGGACAAACCCGCAAGTGTTCAGTCTCACGCACAAAATGACAGACAAGACAGATAGCGAACTCTTGTGCATCAAGAGGACCACACCAACAAACCCCGGTTGGCATCTGATGATGGTTGACTGCCCGAGTTCTGGTCTCTACACGCACAAACAGCACTCACACTATTCTATTACAAATATTACAAGTCGGGGAATTGGGCTGGCTAGACAAACCGGCCTGGCTTTACGGGGCTTTTTCAACTGAGCTTGTTTTACTGGGTCTCTCGGTGAGAAATTGAGTACCTAGCAGTCCTCCCCCTGTCATACTTTTCTTGCATACTGGACACTGCCACCATTCCTCCAGTCGCGCCCAGACACAGAACACGCGGTTTTTAGGCACTGGTTCTTTTCCTCCTCATTCCGCCGGCAATTGGGCCGTCTCAGGGTTATGGAGTCGGTGTTTCGGGTATATGGTGCGCAATTCACAGCTTGATAACTCTCCTCCAGTATTCCAGTACCAGTACTCAAGTCACACCCACTCCAAGACCCATCAACCCAACCGATACAGGCCCCACACATAGGCAAGCACCCCAGGTATTTTTTTTTTTAAAGTCCGAAGGTCACGAACTACTTTCATTTATAAAGAAATTCTCCAAGAATCTCCAAAAATATTTGTACTCTCAGAAACTTCCCCTGCATCCGAAACGCCCAGATCTTGAGTTTAACGCGCTCCCTTCTGTCCGTTGGGAGTGGCGATCACGCATAGCCCTCGTGCAGTGCACAACAGTACTAGAATTGGGTTGGGCGCTTACTGCTTCCCGACAACCAATCGCCTCTCGCCTTATCTCTTGTGCATTCAGTAAATAAATAGGTTGTCACCAGTGTGTACCTTACTGACATGCTGACACCATGGACTGCTTTTATGTGTAGGAGTGTTCCTTCTCTCTGTGGCCACTTTTGACCACCATTTTATTGGCATCCCCACGATGCCTTTATAGTATTGCGCGGTCCTCAGAGAGAAGTGTCCAAGTAGTCGTTCAGCCCCTTCTCGCCTAATTAGGTATATAAAAACAAAGCGGCACCATTCATCGTCTACGGCAATACCACGTTGAAAATACCGGTTCTCGTCCGATCACCGAAGTTAAGTAACGTCGGGCGTGGTTACTACTTAGATGGGTGACCGCTTGGGAACACCACGTGTTATAGACATTTTCATTTTATTTTTGTTGTGTCTTGTGTTTTTAGCCCTGTACAATTTTGTTGTTTTGGTACCCGCCTGTCTACTAGCACTGTAGACCTCCGGACAAATCTACAGGTTTTCAGTCTCCCAGTGAAACCCGCCACAACAACACAACACGTGTTGCTGGCCTTCTTATGTTTTAATTGTCACTGTCAGAGTCCTAACTACTGGCTCCGTCTAGTTCACTGGACTTAGACAGGCAAATTACAACATCTACGTAACATACACTAATAACACATGAATGCAATCGGAAACTGGCAGGAGCTACCTCCTGAACAATCATTTATTACAATATATTACAGGCTGACAACATGGTCGCACTTCACGCTCAAACACTCGTTCAACACCAACACGCGCTAGCTCACAATGGCGATCTTTACACTGTCGCCCGCATGATCATTCACAATCACAACTTCACATCATCCCGCACATATCACAGTTCGCACATTCCTCGAATATCACTACACAACGTTCATCTCCATCTATGCGTCACAATACACTATCGTTCTATCGTTCTATCGCTCTCTAGATCTCCACACGTCCGTCTCTATTCGTTGCCACACACACACTGACTCTCTCTCCTCGTTGACCTTCCCACATCACGTGGCTCTGTTCACGGGCTTCTTGCCTGACCGTCCGCTAGCCAAGCCGTGGTGTCTCTTACTGCCCCTTGACCTCAGCTATGCTTACACTGACTCTCGCTTACATACCGGCACTTACATTCTTCCTTACATATAAGACCATGACATTCTCCCCCGCCCAACCAATGTGGCACTTTCCCCTGGAAATGTGACACATTCTGCTGTTGTTACTCTTGGTACATCTTTGTAACCTTGTCAGGGGATTATATGATCATAAGTCACGCTTGCGTCCCTTTTTGTTCTGATGTTTTCCCGAGATTAACTTACTATTCATCTCTCTTTTGCAGTATTGAGGTTTCTCTCAAGGTTTTGTCGTGGTCTGACAAATGTTTTGGCTGGGTTTACTCCACATACCTCGTCATATTCTTTAACTCTTCCCCATCCGTGACATTACATTCTGTTCATGTTTCACAATCGATTATCTGTGCATTCTCATCTCATAGTTAATGTGGCTATGCTGGTTTAAGGATTCTCCATTGGTTTATGCCTCAGATAAGGCTACAACTTCCTCTTACAGCATTCTTCAATTTTCTCTCTATGCAGACGTGGTTACCCTCGTCTCTATTTAATGCACTTACATCGATTCTTTATGAACACACTATGTCAATTTTGTGGTCATGGTTCGAATATACTTCATGTATGTTATAGTTTCCCTTACCTCACCATACGTCAGACCGTGAGTTGTTTCCCTTTTTAAGTACACCTCGTTTACTGTTATAGAGAGTTCTTATTAATCACTTTGGTTGGCATCACCCTGTTGGTATGTTCATTCTTGTTACAATATTATGATGTTACTCATGTACCACTATTGCTAAGCGTCATTCGTCGGGCTATCCACCATACGCGAAGATAAGTTTGGTAACACTCGCGCATTGGGATTGCCAGGCGTTGATTCTCAGCATTACAACTTATTCTACTCGCCATTATACTTACGCTCATATGTACATATCACATTATAACAATACAAAGTATTATAATAATAAAATTAGACATTTGATGTCATACAGTTAATACATATACAATAAAATGTTCATCTTCGTTGTCTTTATGCACGTATAGTTCTTGTCCTGTGGAAGTTACGCACACGGAATTAAATTAACAGTGTTCAATGTTCATTTCCGTGCTGGAATGTTTGGCATGTCTTCTTTCTCACCCGATTTTTGACGTCTTCTGCAAATCATGATATTGTCCTTCCTTCTGTATAGTATTTAAGACTGCACCACATTTGGATAATTTATAAATACATAGTTCTATAAAATTACTGGAATTCACACGTATAAAATGAGAAATAATTTTGAGTGTGTCCATGGTGCGTCTGTCTGTGACTGTCTTTGCCATAGTTTATAGGTTGGCATCTGGTTCATTAAACTGATCAATGGAAATGACTGTCTGTGCTGTGACGTCCTTGTTGTTGTTGGTCGATTTCAAAAGGTAGATTCTGTAGATACTCGTTTGAAACAAAGTCAATATGGGTAAAGCTTACTTGAAATCACATGTTGAGTCTTACTGTTCCGGCGATGACACTTTTCACGTTGAAGGACCTCTTATGTTGGTCTATACAATGAAGTGTGCTAGTATCATAGCGCTGGAGTCGTACAGCAGACACGGCAACTCTGGAGTTACTCGATCTACAGATATAAAGTGGGTTACGTTTAACATTTTCCGAAAGGTGGGGATTTTCAAATTTCATGTTGAGATCATTTTGAGTGCTATCTCCAAACCTGCACTCGTACATGTGTGTATACATTCAATAGTTCAAATAATAATAATACACCATGTATAGTTTTGAAATGTAATCGTGCATGTTTGTATGCTTTTCTGTAATTTGTGTGTATTTCCCAAAATATGTAGAGTAATTTGTTGCTGATTTTGGTCAGTAATTCCACCGACTAATGATTTACATTGTTCAGCATAAGTATGTGTCTGAGTTGATTTGACATAGAGTTTATCAGTGGTAACAACAAACTTTGGTTCAACAGTAATGATATAAGTAACAAAGTTAGCTGTTTTGTCATGAGTAATATCATCTGTGTTGCGTCATGATGCTGTGTGAATAAAACTGTTAGTGAAGTCAGTTGTTTTGTATTTACACTGAGTAGTGCGAGTATAACCATCCACTGTGTGCACTTGGGCATGTATGTAGTTAACAAGGAGTACAGGAGGTATAGTATGTACCATGATGATTTGTGATCTTTCCTCGCTCTTGTGAAATGCTTGTTTTCTGCACTTTTTTTCTTGTGATGATACACACCAGTTTCTGTTTTTTCTTGTTTTGAGATGGTAATCAAGTTGGTATGGTGTGGTACTTTGGTCTGTTCATCATGTTGTTGTATGATGAGTGGCGTAGTTAAGGCAGTGCTTGTTGTGGTGTTAACTTTCTGCCCTGTGTGAGTTTTGGACTCTGTGTAGTCTGTCACATTTAATACATTTCCAATTAATAAATCACAACATGGATTTTCTAATAAAGCACAAGTTACTCTGCCTGATAGGAAAGGTGATTTTATATTGGCCCATGCCATAGGATATTTCTCTACTGTCCCTGAAACAGTTCTGCAATAGATGTACTCATCTAGGTAGTCTTTAGGATCAGCTAGGGTCTTCCGAAGACCGATAAGACAGGACCCTGTGTCGTGTACACATGTGCATACTGTATCATTGATGTATCCTTCATGGAATGTTAGTTTTCCTAACGACAGTCTTGAGGTTTTGTTCATTTCCTCACTTTCTTGTTGAGTCTTACCCCTTTTAAATAAGGGCTGAGGCTGAGTGATATTAACAACATTATTGGAATATTGTATGAAGTCTGATGGGTAAAACTCAGTCTGTTTTGCCTTTTCAGTGTTTGGTCTTGTTTTCGTTTTTGTGATGTTTACTTTTTCTAAGTTCTTTGCTGAACTGTCTGTTGTAATGTTTATGGCTGCATTTGCTTTTTCTTTCTGTATTCTTTTTACACCTTCACATTCAAAACGCCTGTGGCCATACGCAAGGCAAAAATGACATTTTGTTCTATATTTCCTTTGATTTACCTTCCCCAGTTTTTGTGCTATAATAGTATTTAGGTATTCTTGATAAGTGGGATTCTTATCGCATATTCCATTTTCTGTATGTGGAGTGTTACAATGTTTGCATAGTACTGGTTTTGTTTTCTGTGGTTTGTTTTGACAATCTGTGGCTGCAGATGCCGTTGCTTTCACAGTAATTTTCTGTTGAGTGTTTTTACCCAGGTCTATACTTTGGTTGTAATATTCGCGGCATTTTTCCATTAAATCTTTGATAGGCTCTTTGTAATGTTTTTCTAAATATTTTCCGCATTCGGCTGGGAGTGTTGCTTTTAGTTTTTCTATTACCAAGAAATTCATTACTTCTTGATTGTTGTCTGTATGTTTAATTACCAATATTAGTTTACTGAGAAATTCTTATAATTCCCTTATATACTGGGTGAATGACTTATCTGTGGCTGGTTTCACATTTTGTACTTCTACTTTCAGAGTCTCGAAAGAGGTTAGATAGTATTTTAATATGTTTGTTTTAAAGTATTCGTAGTCTGTACTTGACATATCTGGTGTGATCTCCGATAGTTTTCTACTTTTTATTGGTATGTGTGCTTTGTACCATACACTCCAATGATCCTTTGGGATTTGGTAGTCTTGCATTTTCTTTTCGAAATCCTGTGTCCACACCCGTATTAGGTCAGGAGTTATCTTACACTTTGCTTTGTCGTGTGCCCGTGTACTATCGAAAGAATGTTGAAACTTCGCGTAATGTTTTGTGCCCCAGAAGCGTGAAAAATGTACATCATCTGAATTCATTTTCTGTTAATTATTATTTACCTCCACCAATGATGATATTTACACAAGAAAATCAAAGAATGCAGATTTGGGTAATTAGCAATCAAAATTAATCAACTTATATTTATCTGCTGATTACTCGAACGCTTGATGTACAGGAACGTGATTCTTGTGCTGGTTACCGCTGACCTGGTCTGGTTACGTCGGTCGCTGTGTAGAACTGAAACCTGCTGTGGAAAGAAATGATTATATTTTCGTTCTAACTTTGTTAACAAATCTCCGATTTATACAAAATTATGAACTGATCTTCTTCTTTTCAAAAGTAGCGTTCTTTTATGCAATTTACATGGGAATGCGGTTCATGTGAACTTCTGACACCATTATACCTGTCAGAGTCCTAACTACTGGCTCCGTCTAGTTCACTGGACTTAGACAGGCAAATTACAACATCTACGTAACATACACTAATAACACATGAATGCAATCGGAAACTGGCAGGAGCTACCTCCTGAACAATCATTTATTACAATATATTACAGGCTGACAACATGGTCGCACTTCACGCTCAAACACTCGTTCAACACCAACACGCGCTAGCTCACAATGGCGATCTTTACACTGTCGCCCGCATGATCATTCACAATCACAACTTCACATCATCCCGCACATATCACAGTTCGCACATTCCTCGAATATCACTACACAACGTTCATCTCCATCTATGCGTCACAATACACTATCGTTCTATCGTTCTATCGCTCTCTAGATCTCCACACGTCCGTCTCTATTCGCTGCCACACACACACTGACTCTCTCTCCTCGTTGACCTTCCCACATCACGTGGCTCTGTTCACGGGCTTCTTGCCTGACCGTCCGCTAGCCAAGCCGTGGTGTCTCTTACTGCCCCTTGACCTCAGCTATGCTTACACTGACTCTCACTTACATACCGGCACTTACATTCTTCCTTACATATAAGACCATGACAGTCACCCCTTGAAATTTTGTGTATTAAGTGAGACCCTGGGTTTCTAAGAACCATAGCCCTCCGGACAAACCCGCAAGTGTTCAGTCTCACGCACAAAAAGACAGACAAGACAGAAAGCGAACTCTTGTGCATCAAGAGGACCACACCAACAAACCCCGGTTGGCATCTGATGATGGTTGACTGCCCGAGTTCTGGTCTCTACACGCACAAACAGAACTCACACTATTCTATTACAAATATTACAAGTCGGGGAATTGGGCTGGCTAGACAAACTGGCCTGGCTTTACGGGGCTTTTTCAACTGAGCTTGTTTTACTGGGTCTCTCGGTGAGAAATTGAGTACCTAGCTTTCCTCCCCCTGTCATAATTTTCTTGCATACTGGACACTGCCACCATTCCTCCAGTCGCGCCCAGACACAGAACACGCGATTTTTAGGCACTGGTTCTTTTCCTCCTCATTCCGCCGGCAATTGGGCCGTCTCAGGGTTATGGAGTCGGTGTTTCGGTTATATGGTGCGCAATTCACAGCTTGATAACTCTCCTCCTGTATTCCAGTACCAGTATTCAAGTCACACCCACTCCAAGACCCATCAACCCAACCGATACAGGCCCCACACATAGGCAAGCACCCCAGGTATTTTTTTTTAAGTCCGAAGGTCACGACCTACTTTCATTTATAAAGGGATTCTCCAAGAATCTCCAAAAATATTTGTACTCTCAGAAACTTCCCCTGCCTCCGAAACGCCCAGATCCGGAGTTTAACGCGCTCCCTTCTGTCCGTTGGGAGTGGCGATCACGCATAACCCTCGTGCAGTGCACAACAGTACTAGAATTGGGTTGGGCGCTTACTGCTTCCCGACAACCAATCGCCTCTCGCCTTATCTCTTGTGCATTCAGTAAATAAATAGGTTGTCACCAGTGTGTACCTTACTGACATGCTGACACCATGGACTGCTTTTATGTGTAGGAGTGTTCCTTGTCTCTGTGGCCACTTTTGACCACCATTTTATTGGCATCCCCACGATGCCTTTATAGTATTGCGCGGTCCTCAGAGAGAAGTGTCCAAGTAGTCGTTCAGCCCCTTCTCGCCTAATTAGGTATATAAAAACAAAGCGGCACCATTCATCGTCTACGGCAATACCACGTTGAAAATACCGGTTCTCGTCCGATCACCGAAGTCAAGTAACGTCGGGCGTGGTTACTACTTAGATGGGTGACCGCTTAGGAACACCACGTGTTGTAGACATTTTCATTTTATTTTTGTTGTGTCTTGTGTTTTTAGCCCTGTACAATTTTGTTGTTTTGGTACCCGCCCGTCTACTAGCACTGTAGACCTCCGGACAAATCTACAGGTTTTCAGTCTCCCAGTGAAACCCGCCACAACAACACAACACGTGTTGCTGGCCTTCTTATGTTTTAATTGTAACCCCTTGAAATTTTGTGTTTTAAGTGAGACCCTGGGTTTCTAAGAACCATAGCCCTCCGGACAAACCCGCAAGTGTTCAGTCTCACGCACAAAAAGACAGACAAGACAGATAGCGAACTCTTGTGCATCAAGAAGACCACACCAACAAACCCCGGTTGGCATCTGATGATGGTTGACTGCCCGAGTTCTGGTCTCTACACGCACAAACAGCACTCACACTATTCTATTACAAATATTACAAGTCGGGGAATTGGGCTGGCTAGACAAACTGGCCTGGCTTTACGGGGCTTTTTCAACTGAGCTTGTTTTACTGGGTCTCTCGGTGAGAAATTGAGTACATAGCAGTCCTCCCCCTGTCATACTTTTCTTGCATACTGGACACTGCCACCATTCCTCCAGTCGCGCCCAGACACAGAACACGCGGTTTTTAGGCACTGATTCTTTTCCTCCTCATTCCGCCGGCAATTGGGCCGTCTCAGGGTTATGGAGTCGGTGTTTCGGTTATATGGTGCGAAATTCACAGCTTGATAACTCTCCTCCTGTATTCCAGTACCAGTACTCAAGTCACACCCACTCCAAGACTCATCAACCCAACCGATACAGGCCCCACACATAGGCAAGCACCCCAGGTATTTTTTTTTTAAGTCCGAAGGTCACGACCTACTTTCATTTATAAAGGGATTCTCCAAGAATCTCCAAAAATATTTGTACTCTCAGAAACTTCCCCTGCCTCCGAAACGCCCAGATCCGGAGTTTAACGCGCTCCCTTCTGTCCGTTGGGAGTGGCGATCACGCATAGCCCTCGTGCAGTGCACAACAGTACTAGAATTGGGTTGAGCGCTTACTGCTTCCCGACAACCAATCGCCTCTCGCCTTATCTCTTGTGCATTCAGTAAATAAATAGGTTGTCACCAGTGTGTACCTTACTGACATGCTGACACCATTGACTGCTTTTATGTGAAGGAGTGTTCCTTCTCTCTGTGGCCACTTTTGACCACCATTTTATTGGCATCCCCACGATGCCTTTATAGTATTGCGCGGACCTCAGAGAGAAGTGACCAAGTAGTCGTTCAGCCCCTTCTCCCCTAATCAGGTATATAAAAACAAATCGGCACCATTCATCGTCTACGGCCATACCACGTTGAAAATACCGGTTCTCGTCCGATCACCGTAGTCAAGTAACGTCGGGCGTGGTTACTACTTAGATGTGTGACCGCCTGGGAACACCACGTGTTGTAGACATTTTCATTTTATTTTTGTTGTGTCTTGTGTTTTTAGCCCTGTACAATTTTGTTGTTTTGGTACCCGCCTGTCTACTAGCACTGTAGACCTCCGGACAAATCTACAAGTTTTCAGTCTCCCAGTGAAACCCACCACAACAACACAACATGTGTTGCTGGCCTTCTTATGTTTTAATTGTCACCCCTTGAAATTTTGTGTTTTAAGTGAGACCCTGGGTTTCTAAGAACCATAGCCCTCCGGACAAACCCGCAAGTGTTCAGTCTCACGCACAAAAAGACAGACAAGACAGATAGCGAACTCTTGTGCATCAAGAGGACCACACCAACAAACCCCGGTTGGCATCTGATGATGGTTGACTGCCCGAGTTCTGGTCTCTACACGCACAAACAGAACTCACACTATTCTATTACAAATATTACAAGTCGGGGAATTGGGCTGGCTAGACAAACTGGCCTGGCTTTACGGGGCTTTTTCAACTGAGCTTGTTTTACTGGGTCTCTCGGTGAGAAATTGAGTACCTAGCAGTCCTCCCCCTGTCATACTTTTCTTGCATACTGGACACTGCCACCATTCCTCCAGTCGCGCCCAGACACAGAACACGCGGTTTTTAGGCACTGGTTCTTTTCCTCCTCATTCCGCCGGCAATTGGGCCGTCTCAGGGTTATGGAGTCGGTGTTTCGGTTATATGGTGCGAAATTCACAGCTTGATAACTCTCCTCCTGTATTCCAGTACCAGTACTCAAGTCACACCCACTCCAAGACTCATCAACCCAACCGATACAGGCCCCACACATAGGCAAGCACCCCAGGTATTTTTTTTTTAAGTCCGAAGGTCACGACCTACTTTCATTTATAAAGGGATTCTCCAAGAATCTCCCAAAATATTTGTACTCTCAGAAACTTCCCCTGCCTCCGAAACGCCCAGATCCGGAGTTTAACGCGCTCCCTTCTGTCCGTTGGGAGTGGCGATCACGCATAGCCCTCGTGCAATGCACAACAGTACTAGAATTGGGTTGGGCGCTTACTGCTTCCCGACAACCAATCGCCTCTCGCCTTATCTCTTGTGCATTCAGTAAATAAATAGGTTGTCACCAGTGTGTACCTTACTGACATGCTGACACCATGGACTGCTTTTATGTGAAGGAGTGTTCCTTCTCTCTGTGGCCACTTTTGACCACCATTTTATTGGCATCCCCACGATGCCTTTATAGTATTGCGCGGACCTCAGAGAGAAGTGTCCAAGTAGTCGTTCAGCCCCTTCTCCCCTAATCAGGTTTATAAAAACAAAGCGGCACCATTCATCGTCTACGGCAATACCACGTTGAAAATACCGGTTCTCGTCCGATCACCGTAGTCAAGTAACGTCGGGCGTGGTTACTACTTAGATGTGTGACCGCCTGGGAACACCACGTGTTGTAGACATTTTCATTTTATTTTTGTTGTGTCTTGTGTTTTTAGCCCTGTACAATTTTGTTGTTTTGGTACCCGCCTGTCTACTAGCACTGTAGACCTCCGGACAAATCTACAGGTTTTCAGTCTCCCAGTGAAACCCACCACAACAACACAACATGTGTTGCTGGCCTTCTTATGTTTTAATTGTCACCCCTTGAAATTTTGTGTTTTAAGTGAGACCCTGGGTTTCTAAGAACCATAGCCCTCCGGACAAACCCGCAAGTGTTCAGTCTCACGCACAAAAAGACAGACAAGACAGATAGCGAACTCTTGTGCATCAAGAGGACCACACCAACAAACCCGGGTTGGCATCTGATGATGGTTGACTGCCCGAGTTCTGGTCTCTACACGCACAAACAGAACTCACACTATTCTATTACAAATATTACAAGTCGGGGAATTGGGCTGGCTAGACAAACTGGCCTGGCTTTACGGGGCTTTTTCAACTGAGCTTGTTTTA
Organism: Cepaea hortensis; assembly: GCA_963921405.1. Classification (NCBI taxonomy): domain Eukaryota; kingdom Metazoa; phylum Mollusca; class Gastropoda; order Stylommatophora; family Helicidae; genus Cepaea; species Cepaea hortensis. Next base: position 221,410,768 of record OY992877.1, read on the forward strand.
CTGGGTCTCTCGGTGAGAAATTGAGTACCTAGCAGTCCTCCCCCTGTCATACTATTCTTGCATACTGGACACTGCCACCATTCCTCCAGTCGCGCCCAGACACAGAACACGCGGTTTTTAGGCACTGGTTCTTTTCCTCCTCATTCCGCTGGCAATTGGGCCGTCTCAGGGTTATGGAGTCGGTGTTTCGGTTATATGGTGCGAAATTCACAGCTTGATAACTCTCCTCCTGTATTCCAGTACCAGTACTCAAGTCACACCCACTCCAAGACTCATCAACCCAACCGATACAGGCCCCACACATAGGCAAGCACCCCAGGTATTTTTTTTTTAAGTCCGAAGGTCACGACCTACTTTCATTTATAAAGGGATTCTCCAAGAATCTCCAAAAATATTTGTACTCTCAGAAACTTCCCCTGCCTCCGAAACGCCCAGATCCGGAGTTTAACGCGCTCCCTTCTGTCCGTTGGGAGTGGCGATCACGCATAGCCCTCGTGCAGTGCACAACAGTACTAGAATTGGGTTGGGCGCTTACTGCTTCCCGATAACCAATCGCCTCTCGCCTTATCTCTTGTGCATTCAGTAAATAAATAGGTTGTCACCAGTGTGTACCTTACTGACATGCTGACACCATGGACTGCTTTTATGTGAAGGAGTGTTCCTTCTCTCTGTGGCCACTTTTGACCACCATTTTATTGGCATCCCCACGATGCCTTTATAGTATTGCGCGGACCTCAGAGAGAAGTGTCCAAGTAGTCGTTCAGCCCCTTCTCCCCTAATCAGGTATATAAAAACAAAGCGGCACCATTCATCGTCTACGGCCATACCACGTTGAAAATACCGGTTCTCGTCCGATCACCGTAGTCAAGTAACGTCGGGCGTGGTTACTACTTAGATGTGTGACCGCCTGGGAACACCACGTGTTGTAGACATTTTCATTTTATTTTTGTTGTGTCTTGTGTTTTTAGCCCTGTACAATTTTGTTGTTTTGGTACCCGCCAGTCTACTAGCACTGTAGACCTCCGGACAAATCTACAGGTTTTCAGTCTCCCAGTGAAACCCGCCACAACAACACAACATGTGTTGCTGGCCTTCTTTTGTTTTAATTGTCACCCCTTGAAATTTTGTGTTTTAAGTGAGACCCTGGGTTTCTAAGAACCATAGCCCTCCGGACAAACCCGCAAGTGTTCAGTCTCACGCACAAAAAGACAGACAAGACAGATAGCGAACTCTTGTGCATCAAGAGGACCACACCAACAAACCCCGGTTTGCATCTGATGATGGTTGACTGCCCGAGTTCTGGTCTCTACACGCACAAACAGAACTCACACTATTCTATTACAAATATTACAAGTCGGGGAATTGGGCTGGCTAGACAAACTGGCCTGGCTTTACGGGACTTTTTCAACTGAGCTTGTTTTACTGGGTCTCTCGGTGAGAAATTGAGTACCTAGCAGTCCTCCCCCTGTCATACTTTTCTTGCATACTGGACACTGCCACCATTCCTCCAGTCGCGCCCAGACACAGAACACGCGGTTTTTAGGCACTGGTTCTTTTCCTCCTCATTCCGCCGGCAATTGGGCCGTCTCAGGGTTATGGAGTCGGTGTTTCGGTTATATGGTGCGAAATTCACAGCTTGATAACTCTCCTCCTGTATTCCAGTACCAGTACTCAAGTCACACCCACTCCAAGACTCATCAACCCAACCGATACAGGCCGCACACATAGGCAAGCACCCCAGGTATTTTTTTTTTTAAGTCCGAAGGTCACGACCTACTTTCATTTATAAAGGGATTCTCCAAGAATCTCCAAAAATATTTGTACTCTCAGAAACTTCCCCTGCCTCCGAAACGCCCAGATCCGGAGTTTAACGCGCTCCCTTCTGTCCGTTGGGAGTGGCGATCACGCATAGCCCTCGTGCAGTGCACAACAGTACTAGAATTGGGTTGGGCGCTTACTGCTTCCCGATAACCAATCGCCTCTCGCCTTATCTCTTGTGCATTCAGTAAATAAATAGGTTGTCACCAGTGTGTACCTTACTGACATGCTGACACCATGGACTGCTTTTATGTGAAGGAGTGTTCCTTCTCTCTGTGGCCACTTTTGACCACCATTTTATTGGCATCCCCACGATGCCTTTATAGTATTGCGCGGACCTCAGAGAGAAGTGTCCAAGTAGTCGTTCAGCCCCTTCTCCCCTAATCAGGTATATAAAAACAAAGCGGCACCATTCATCGTCTACGGCCATACCACGTTGAAAATACCGGTTCTCGTCCGATCACCGTAGTCAAGTAACGTCGGGCGTGGTTAATACTTAGATGTGTGACCGCCTGGGAACACCACGTGTTGTAGACATTTTCATTTTATTTTTGTTGTGTCTTGTGTTTTTAGCCCTGTACAATTTTGTTGTTTTGGTACCCGCCAGTCTACTAGCACTGTAGACCTCCGGACAAATCTACAGGTTTTCAGTCTCCCAGTGAAACCCGCCACAACAACACAACATGTGTTGCTGGCCTTCTTTTGTTTTAATTTTCACCCCTTGAAATTTTGTGTTTTAAGTGAGACCCTGGGTTTCTAAGAACCATAGCCCTCCGGACAAACCCGCAAGTGTTCAGTCTCACGCACAAAAAGACAGACAAGACAGATAGCGAACTCTTGTGCATCAAGAGGACCACACCAACAAACCCCGGTTTGCATCTGATGATGGTTGACTGCCCGAGTTCTGGTCTCTACACGCACAAACAGAACTCACACTATTCTATTACAAATATTACAAGTCGGGGAATTGGGCTGGCTAGACAAACTGGCCTGGCTTTACGGGGCTTTTTCAACTGAGCTTGTTTTACTGGGTCTCTCGGTGAGAAATTGAGTACCTAGCAGTCCTCCCCCTGTCATACTTTTCTTGCATACTGGACACTGCCACCATTCCTCCAGTCGCGCCCAGACACAGAACACGCGGTTTTTAGGCACTGGTTCTTTTCCTCCTCATTCCGCCGGCAATTGGGCCGTCTCAGGGTTATGGAGTCGGTGTTTCGGTTATATGGTGCGAAATTCACAGCTTGATAACTCTCCTCCTGTATTCCAGTACCAGTACTCAAGTCACACCCACTCCAAGACTCATCAACCCAACCGATACAGGCCGCACACATAGGCAAGCACCCCAGGTATTTTTTTTTTAAGTCCGAAGGTCACGACCTACTTTCATTTATAAAGGGATTCTCCAAGAATCTCCAAAAATATTTGTACTCTCAGAAACTTCCCCTGCCTCCGAAACGCCCAGATCCGGAGTTTAACGCGCTCCCTTCTGTCCGTTGGGAGTGGCGATCACGCATAGCCCTCGTGCAGTGCACAACAGTACTAGAATTGGGTTGGGCGCTTACTGCTTCCCGACAACCAATCGCCTCTCGCCTTATCTCTTGTGCATTCAGTAAATAAATAGGTTGTCACCAGTGTGTACCTTACTGACATGCTGACACCATGGACTGCTTTTATGTGAAGGAGTGTTCCTTCTCTCTGTGGCCACTTTTGACCACCATTTTATTGGCATCCCCACGATGCCTTTATAGTATTGCGCGGACCTCAGAGAGAAGTGTCCAAGTAGTCGTTCAGCCCCTTCTCCCCTAATCAGGTATATAAAAACAAAGCGGCACCATTCATCGTCTACGGCAATACCACGTTGAAAATACCGGTTCTCGTCCGATCACCGAAGTCAAGTAACGTCGGGCGTGGTTACTACTTAGATGGGTGACCGCTTGGGAACACCACGTGTTGTAGACATTTTCATTTTATTTTTGTTGTGTCTTGTGTTTTTAGCCCTGTACAATTTTGTTGTTTTGGTACCCGCCTGTCAACTAGCACTGTAGACCTCCGGACAAATCTACAGGTTTTCAGTCTCCCAGTGAAACCCGCCACAACAACACAACACGTGTTGCTGGCCTTCTTATGTTTTAATTGTCACCCCTTGAAATTTTGTGTTTTAAGTGGGACGCTGGGTTTCTAAGAACCATAGCCCTCCGGACAAACCCGCAAGTGTTCAGTCTCACGCACAAAAAGACAGACAAGACAGATAGCGAACTCTTGTGCATCAAGAGGACCACAGCAACAAACCCCGGTTGGCATCTGATGATGGTTGACTGCCCGAGTTCTGGTCTCTACACGCACAAACAGCACTCACACTATTCTATTACAAATATTACAAGTCGGGGAATTGGGCTGGCTAGACAAACTGGCCTGGCTTTACGGGGCTTTTTCAACTGAGCTTGTTTTACTGGGTCTCTCGGTGAGAAATTGAGTACCTAGCAGTCCTCCCCCTGTCATACTTTTCTTGCATACTGGACACTGCCACCATTCCTCCAGTCGCGCCCAGACACAGAACACGCGGTTTTTAGCCACTGGTTCTTTTCCTCCTCATTCCGCCGGCAATTGGGCCGTCTCAGGGTTATGGAGTCGGTGTTTCGGTTATATGGTGCGAAATTCACAGCTTGATAACTCTCCTCCTGTATTCCAGTACCAGTACTCAAGTCACACCCACTCCAAGACTCATCAACCCAACCGATACAGGCCCCACACATAGGCAAGCACCCCAGGTATTGTTTTTTTTTAAGTCCGAAGGTCACGACCTACTTTCATTTATAAAGGGATTCTCCAAGAATCTCCAAAAATATTTGTACTCTCAGAAACTTCCCCTGCCTCCGAAACGCCCAGATCCGGAGTTTAACGCGCTCCCTTCTGTCCGTTGGGAGTGGCGATCACGCATAGCCCTCGTGCAGTGCACAACAGTACTAGAATTGGGTTGGGCGCTTACTGCTTCCCGATAACCAATCGCCTCTCGCCTTATCTCTTGTGCATTCAGTAAATAAATAGGTTGTCACCAGTGTGTACCTTACTGACATGCTGACACCATGGACTGCTTTTATGTGAAGGAGTGTTCCTTCTCTCTGTGGCCACTTTTGACCACCATTTTATTGGCATCCCCACGATGCCTTTATAGTATTGCGCGGACCTCAGAGAGAAGTGTCCAAGTAGTCGTTCAGCCCCTTCTCCCCTAATCAGGTATATAAAAACAAAGCGGCACCATTCATCGTCTACGGCCATACCACGTTGAAAATACCGGTTCTCGTCCGATCACCGTAGTCAAGTAACGTCGGGCGTGGTTACTACTTAGATGTGTGACCGCCTGGGAACACCACGTGTTGTAGACATTTTCATTTTATTTTTGTTGTGTCTTGTGTTTTTAGCCCTGTACAATTTTGTTGTTTTGGTACCCGCCAGTCTACTAGCACTGTAGACCTCCGGACAAATCTACAGGTTTTCAGTGTCCCAGTGAAACCCGCCACAACAACACAACATGTGTTGCTGGCCTTCTTTTGTTTTAATTGTCACCCCTTGAAATTTTGTGTTTTAAGTGAGACCCTGGGTTTCTAAGAACCATAGCCCTCCGGACAAACCCGCAAGTGTTCAGTCTCACGCACAAAAAGACAGACAAGACAGATAGCGAACTCTTGTGCATCAAGAGGACCACACCAACAAACCCCGGTTTGCATCTGATGATGGTTGACTGCCCGAGTTCTGGTCTCTACACGCACAAACAGAACTCACACTATTCTATTACAAATATTACAAGTCGGGGAATTGGGCTGGCTAGACAAACTGGCCTGGCTTTACGGGGCTTTTTCAACTGAGCTTGTTTTACTGGGTCTCTCGGTGAGAAATTGAGTACCTAGCAGTCCTCCCCCTGTCATACTTTTCTTGCATACTGGACACTGCCACCATTCCTCCAGTCGCGCCCAGACACAGAACACGCGGTTTTTAGGCACTGGTTCTTTTCCTCCTCATTCCGCCGGCAATTGGGCCGTCTCAGGGTTATGGAGTCGGTGTTTCGGTTATATGGTGCGAAATTCACAGCTTGATAACTCTCCTCCTGTATTCCAGTACCAATACTCAAGTCACACCCACTCCAAGACTCATCAACCCAACCGATACAGGCCCCACACATAGGCAAGCACCCCAGGTATTTTTTTTTTAAGTCCGAAGGTCACGACCTACTTTCATTTATAAAGGGATTCTCCAAGAATCTCCAAAAATATTTGTACTCTCAGAAACTTCCCCTGCCTCCGAAACGCCCAGATCCGGAGTTTAACGCGCTCCCTTCTGTCCGTTGGGAGTGACGATCACGCATAGCCCTCGTGAAGTGCACAACAGTACTAGAATTGGGTTGGGCGCTTACTGCTTCCCGAAAACCAATCGCCTCTTGCCTTTTCTCTTGTGCATTCAGTAAATAAATAGGTTGTCACCAGTGTGTACCTTACTTACATGCTGACACCATGGACTGCTTTTATGTGAAGGAGTGTTCCTTCTCTCTGTGGCCACTTTTTACCACCATTTTATTGGCATCCCCACGATGCCTTTATAGTATTGCGCGGACCTCAGAGAGAAGTGTCCAAGTAGTCGTTCAGCCCCTTCTACCCTAATCAGGTATATAAAAACAAAGCGGCACCATTCATCGTCTACGGCAATACTACGTTGAAAATACCGGTTCTTGTCCGATCACCGAAGTCAAGTAACGTCGGGCGTGGTTACTACTTAGATGGGTGACCGCTTGGGAACACCACGTGTTGTAGACATTTTCATTTTATTTTTGTTGTGTCTTGTGTTTTTAGCCCTGTACAATTTTGTTGTTTTGGTACCCGCCTGTCTACTAGCACTGTAGACCTCCGGACAAATCTACAGGTTTTCAGTCTCCCAGTGAAACCCGCCACAACAACACAACACATGTTGCTGGCCTTCTTATGTTTTAATTGTCACCCCTTGAAATTTTGTGTTTTAAGTGAGACGCTGGGTTTCTAAGAACCATAGCCCTCCGGACAAACCCGCAAGTGTTCAGTCTCACGCACAAAAAGACAGACAAGACAGATAGCGAACTCTTGTGCATCAAGAGGACCACACCAACAAACCCCGGTTGGCATCTGATGATGGTTGACTGCCCGAGTTCTGGTCTCTACACGCACAAACACCACTCACACTATTCTATTACAAATATTACAAGTCGGGGAATTGGGCTGGCTAGACAAACTGGCCTGGCTTTACGGGGCTTTTTCAACTGAGCTTGTTTTACTGGGTCTCTCGGTGAGAAATTGAGTACCTAGCAGTCCTCCCCCTGTCATACTTTTCTTGCATACTGGACACTGCCACCATTCCTCCAGTCGCGCCCAGACACAGAACACGCGGTTTTTAGGCACTGGTTCTTTTCCTCCTCATTCCGCCGGCAATTGGGCCGTCTCAGGGTTATGGAGTCGGTGTTTCGGGTATATGCTGCGTAATTCACAGCTTGATAACTCTCCTCCTATATTCCAGTACCAGTACTCAAGTCACACCCACTCCAAGACCCATCAACCCAACCGATACAGGCCCCACACATATGCAAGCACCCCAGATATTTTTTTTTTTTTTTTAAGTCCGAATGTCACGACCTACTTTCATTTATAAAGGGATTCTCCAAGAATCTCCAAAAATATTTGTACTCTCAGAAACTTCCCCTGCCTTCGAAACGCCCAGATCCGGAGTTTAACGCGCTCCCTTCTGTCCGTTGGGAGTGACGATCACGCATAGCCCTCGTGAAGTGCAGAACAGTACTAGAATTGGGTTGGGCGCTTACTGCTTCCCGAAAACCAATCGCCTCTTGCCTTTTCTCTTGTGCATTCAGTAAATAAATAGGTTGTCACCAGTGTGTACCTTACTTACATGCTGACACCATGGACTGCTTTTATGTGAAGGAGTGTTCCTTCTCTCTGTGGCCACTTTTGACCACCATTTTATTGGCATCCCCACGATGCCTTTATAGTATTGCGCGGACCTCAGAGAGAAGTGTCCAAGTAGTCGTTCAGCCCCTTCTACCCTAATCAGGTATATAAAAACAAAGCGGCACCATTCATCGTCTACGGCGATACTACGTTGAAAATACCGGTTCTCGTCCGATGGGTCTTGGAGTGGGTGTGACTTGAGTACTGGTACTAAAATACAGGAGGAGAGTTATCAAGCTGTGAATTGCGCACCATATATCCGAAACACCGACTCCATAACCCTGAGACGGCCCAATTGCCGGCGGAATAAGGAGGAAAAGAACCAGTGCCTAATAACCGCGTGTTCTGTGTCTGGGCGCGACTGGAGGAATGGTGGCAGTGTCCAGTATGCAAGAAAAGTATGACAGGGGGAGGACTGCTAGGTACTCAATTTCTCACCGAGAGACCCAGTAAAACAAGCTCAGTTGAAAAAGCCCCGTAAAGCCAGGCCAGTTTGTCTAGCCAGCCCAATTCCCCGACTTGTAATATTTGTAATAGAATAGTGTGAGTGCTGTTTGTGCGTGTAGAGACCAGAACTCGGGCGGTCAACCATCATCAGATGCCAACCGGGATTTGTTGGTGTGGTCCTCTTGATGCACAAGAGTTCGCTATCTGTCTTGTCTGTCTTTTTGTGCGTGAGACTGAACACTTGCGGGTTTGTCCGGAGGGCTGTGGTTCTTAGAAACCCAGGGTCTCACTTAAAACACAAAATTTCAAGGGGTGACAATTAAAACATAAGAAGGCCAGCAACACGTGGTGTGTTGTTGTGGCGGGTTTCACTGGGAGACTGAAAACCTGTAGATTTGTCCGGAGGTCTACAGTGCTAGTAGACAGGCGGGTACCAAAACAACAAAATTGTACAGGGCTAAAAACACAAGACACAACAAAAATAAAATGAAAATGTCTACAACACGTGGTGTTCCCAAGCGGTCACCCATCTAAGTAGTAACCACGCCCGACGTTACTTGACTTCGGTGATCGGACGAGAACCGGTATTTTCAACGTGGTATTGCCGTAGACGATGAATGGTGCCGCTTTGTTTTTATATACCTGATTAGGGGAGAAGGGGCTGAACGACTACTTGGACACTTCTCTCTGAGGTCCGCGCAATACTATAAAGGCATCGTGGGGATGCCAATAAAATGGTGGTCAAAAGTGGCCACAGAGAGAAGGAACACTCCTTCACATAAAAGCAGTCCATGGTGTCAGCATGTCAGTAAGGTACACACTGGTGACAACCTATTTATTTACTGAATGCACAAGAGATAAGGCGAGAGGCGATTGGTTCTCGGGAAGCAGTAAGTGCCCAACCCAATTCTAGTACTGTGGTTCACTGCATGAGGGCTATGCGTGATCGCCACTCCCAACGGACAGAAGGGACCGCTTTAAACTCCGGATCTGGGCGTTTCGGAGGCTGGAGAAGTTTCTGAGAGTAGAAATATTTTTGGAGATTCTTGGAGAATCCCTTTATAAATGAAAGTAGGTCGTGACCTTCGGACTTAAAAAAAAATACCTGGGGTGCTTGCCTATGTGTGGGGCCTGTATCGGTTGGGTTGATGGGTCTTGGAGTGGGTGTGACTTGAGTACTGGTACTGGAATACAGGAGGAGAGTTATCAAGCTGTGAATTGCGCACCATATAACCGAAACACCGACTCCATAACCCTGAGACGGCCCAATTGCCGGCGGAATGAGGAGGAAAAGAACCAGTGCCTAAAAACCGCGTGTTCTGTGTCTGGGCTCGACTGGAGGAATGGTGGCAGTGTCCAGTATGCAAGAAAAGTATGACAAGGGGAGGACTGCTAGGTACTCAATTTCTCACCGAGAGACCCAGTAAAACAAGCTAAGTTGAAAAAGGCCCGTAAAGCCAGGCCAGTTTGTCTAGCCAGCCCAATTCCCCGACTTGTAATATTTGTAATAGAATAGTGTGAGTGCTGTTTGTGCGTGTAGAGACCAGAACTCGGGCAGTCAACCATCATCAGATGCCAACCGGGGTTTGTTGGTGTGGTCCTCTTGATGCACAAGAGTTCGCTATCTGTCTTGTCTGTCTTTTTGTGCGTGAGACTGAACACTTGCGGGTTTGTCCGGAGGGCTATGGTTCTTAGAAACCCAGGGTCTCACTTAAAACACAAAATTTCAAGGGGTGACAATTAAAACATAAGAAGGCCAGCAACACGTGTTGTGTTGTTGTGGCGGGTTTCACTGGGAGACTGAAAACCTGTAGATTTGTCCGGAGGTCTACAGTGCTAGTAGACAGGCGGGTACCAAAACAACAAAATTGTACAGGGCTAAAAACACAAGACACAACAAAAATAAAATGAAAATGTCTACAACACGTGGTGTTCCCAATCGGTCACCCATCTAAGTAGTAACCACGCCCGACGTTACTTGACTTCGGTGATCGGACGAGAACCGGTATTTTCAACGTGGTATTGCCGTAGACGATGAATGGTGCCGCTTTGTTTTTATATACCTGATTATACGAGAAGGGGCTGAACGACTACTTGGACACTTCTCTCTGAGGTCCGCACAATACTATAAAGGCATCGTGGGGATGCCAATAAAATGGTGGTCAAAAGTGGCCACAGAGAGAAGGAACACTCCTTCACATAAAAGCAGTCCATGGTGTCAGCATGTCAGTAAGGTACACACTGGTGACAACCTATTTATTTACTGAATGCACAAGAGATAAGGCGAGAGGCGATTGGTTGTCGGGAAGCAGTAAGCGCCCAACCCAATTCTAGTACTGTTGTGCACTGCACGAGGGCTATGCATGATCGCCACTCCCAACGGACAGAAGGGACCGCTTTAAACTCCGGATCTGGGCGTTTCGGAGGCAGGGAAAGTTTCTGAGAGTACAAATATTTTTGGAGTTTCTTGGAGAATCCCTATATAAATGAAAGTAGGTCGTGACCTTCGGACTTTAAAAAAAAAAAAAAAAAAACCTCGGGTGCTTGCCTATGTGTGGGGCCTGTATCGGTTGGGTTGATGGGTCTTGGAGTAGGTGTGAGTTGAGTACTGGTACTAGAATACAGAAGGAGAGTTATCAAGCTGTGAATTGCGCACCATATTACCGAAACACCGACTCCATAACCCTGAGACGGCCCAATTGCCGGCGGAATGAGGAGGAAAAGAACCAGTGCCTAAAAACAGCGTGTTCTGTGTCTGGGCGCGACTGGAGGAATGGTGGCAGTGTCCAGTATGCAAGAAAAGTATGACAGGGGGAGGACTGCTAGGTACTCAATTTCTCACCGAGAGACCCAGTAAAACAAGTTCAGTTGAAAAAGCCCCGTAAAGCCAGGCCAGTTTGTCTAGCCAGCCCAATTCCCCGACTTGTAATATTTGTAATAGAATAATGTGAGTGCTGTTTGTGCGTGTAGAGACCAGAACTCGGGCGGTCAACCATCATCAGATGCCAACCGGGGTTTGTTGGTGTGGTCCTCTTGATGCACAAGAGTTCGCTATCTGTCTTGTCTGTCTTTTTGTGCGTGAGACTGAACACTTGCGGGTTTGTCCGGAGGGCTATGGTTCTTAGAAACCCAGGGTCTCATTTAAAACACAAAATTTCAAGGGGTGACAATTAAAACATAAGAAGGCCAGCAACACGTGTTGTGTTGTTGTGGCGGGTTTCACTGGGAGACTGAAAACCTGTAGATTTGTCTGGAGGTCTACAGTGCTAGTAGACAGGCGGGTACCAAAACAACAAAATTGTACAGGGCTAAAAACACAAGACACAACAAAAATAAAATGAAAATGTCTACAACACGTGTTGTTCCCAAGCGGTCACCCATCTAAGTAGTAACCACTCCCGACGTTACTTGACTTCGGTGATCGGATGAGAACCGGTATTTTCAACGTGGTATTGCTGTAGACGATGAATGGTGCCGCTTTGTTTTTATATACCTGATTAGGGGAGAAGGGGCTGAACGACTACTTGGACACTTCTCTCTGAGGTCCGCGCAATACTATAAAGGCATCGTGGGGATGCCAATAAAATGGTGGTCAAAAGTGGCCACAGAGAGAAGGAACACTCCTTCACATAAAAGCAGTCCATGGTGTCAGTATGTCAGTAAGGTACACACTGGTGACAACCTATTTATTTACTGAATGCACAAGAGATAAGGCGAGAGGCGATTGGTTGTCGGGAAGCAGTAAGCGCCCAACACAATTATAGTACTGTTGTGCACTGCACGAGGGCTATGCGTGACCTCCACTCCCAACGGACAGAAGGGAGCGCGTTAAACTCCGGATCTGGGCGTTTCGGAGGCAGGGGAAGTTTCTGAGAGTACAAATATTTTTGGAGATTCTTGGAGAATCCCTATATAAATGAAAGTAGGTCGTGACCTTCGGACTTTAAAAAAAAAAAAAAAACAACCTCGGGTGCTTGCCTATGTGTGGGGCCTGTATCGGTTGGGTTGATGGGTCTTGGAGTAGGTGTGAGTTGAGTACTGGTACTAGAATACAGAAGGAGAGTTATCAAGCTGTGAATTGCGCACCATATTACCGAAACACCGACTCCATAACCCTGAGACGGCCCAATTGCCGGCGGAATGAGGAGGAAAAGAACCAGTGCCTAAAAACCGCGTGTTCTGTGTCTGGGCGCGACTGGAGGAATGGTGGCAGTGTCCAGTATGCAAGAAAAGTATGACAGGGGGAGGACTGCTAGGTACTCAATTTCTCACCGAGAGACCCAGTAAAACAAGTTCAGTTGAAAAAGCCCCGTAAAGCCAGGCCAGTTTGTCTAGCCAGCCCAATTCTCCGACTTGTAATATTTGTAATAGAATAGTGTGAGTGCTGTTTGTGCGTGTAGAGACCAGAACTCGGGCAGTCAACCATCATCAGATGCCAACTGGGGTTTGTTGGTGTGATCCTCTTGATGCACAAGAGTTCGCTATCTGTCTTGTCTGTCTTTTTGATCGTGAGACTGAACACTTGCGGCTTTGTCCGGAGGGCTATGGTTCTTAGAAACCCAGGGTCTCACTTAAAACACAAAATTTCAAGGGGTGACATATAAAACATAAGAAGGCCAGCAACACGTGTTGTGTTGTTGTGGCGGGGTTCACTGGGAGACTGAAAACCTGTAGATTTGTCCGGAGGTCTACAGTGCTAGTAGACAGGCGGGTACCAAAACAACAAAATTGTACAGGGCTAAAAACACAAGACACAACAAAAATAAAATGAAAATGTCTACAACACGTGGTGTTCCCAAGCGGTCACCCATCTAAGTAGTAACCACGCCCGACGTTACTTGACTTCGGTGATCGGATGAGAACCGGTATTTTCAACGTGGTATTGCTGTAGACGATGAATGGTGCCGCTTTGTTTTTATATACCTGATTAGGGGAGAAGGGGCTGAACGACTACTTGGACACTTCTCTCTGAGGTCCGCGCAATACTATAAAGGCATCGTGGGGATGCCAATAAAATGGTGGTCAAAAGTGACCACAGAGAGAAGGAACACTCCTTCACATAAAAGCAGTCCATGGTGTCAGCATTTCAGTAAGGTACACACTGGTGACAACCTATTTATTTACTGAATGCACAAGAGATAAGGCGAGAGGCGATTGGTTGTCGGGAAGCAGTAAGCGCCCAACACAATTATAGTACTGTTGTGCACTGCACGAGGGCTATGCGTGACCGCCACTCCCAACGGACAGAAGGGAGCGCGTTAAACTCCGGATCTGGGCGTTTCGGAGGCAGGGGAAGTTTCTGAGAGTACAAATATTTTTGGAGATTCTTGGAGAATCCCTTTATAAATGAAAGTAGGTCGTGACCTTCGGACTTAAAAAAAAAACAAAAAAAAAAACAAACAAACAAACAAACAATCAAACCTGGGGTGCTTGCCTATGTGTGGGGCCTGTATCGGTTGGGTTGATGGGTCTTGGAGTGGGTGTGACTTGAGTACTGGTACTGGAATACAGGAGGAGAGTTATCAAGCTGTGAATTGCGCACCATATATCCGAAACACCGACTCCATAACCCTGAGACGGCCCAATTGCCGGCGGAATAAGGAGGAAAAGAACCAGTGCCTAATAACCGCGTGTTCTGTGTCTGGGCGCGACTGGAGGAATGGTGGCAGTGTCCAGTATGCAAGAAAAGTATGACAGGGGGAGGACTGTTAGGTACTCAATTTCTAACCGAGAGACCCAGTAAAACAAGCTCAGTTGAAAAAGCCCCGTAAAGCCAGGCCAGTTTGTCTAGCCAGCCCAATTCCCCGACTTGTAATATTTGTAATAGAATAGTGTGAGTGCTGTTTGTGCGTGTAGAGACCAGAACTCGGGCGGTCAACCATCATCAGATGCCAACCGGGGTTTGTTGGTGTGGTCCTCTTGATGCACAAGAGTTCGATATCTGTCTTGTCTGTCTTTTTGTGCGTGAGACTGAACACTTGCGGGTTTGTCCGGAGGGCTATGGTTCTTAGAAACCCAGGGTCTCACTTAAAACACAAAATTTCAAGGGGTGACATATAAAACATAAGAAGGCCAGCAACACGTGTTGTGTTGTTGTGGCGGGGTTCACTGGGAGACTGAAAACCTGTAGATTTGTCCGGAGGTCTACAGTGCTAGTAGACAGGCGGGTACCAAAACAACAAAATTGTACAGGGCTAAAAACACAAGACACAACAAAAATAAAATGAAAATGTGTACAACACGTGGTGTTCCCAAGCGGTCACCCATCTAAGTAGTAACCACGCCCGACGTTACTTGACTTCGGTGATCGGATGAGAACCGGTATTTTCAACGTGGTATTGCTGTAGACGATGAATGGTGCCGCTTTGTTTTTATATACCTGATTAGGGGAGAAGGGGCTGAACGACTACTTGGACACTTCTCTCTGAGGTCCGCGCAATACTATAAAGGCATCGTGGGGATGCCAATAAAATGGTGGTCAAAAGTGACCACAGAGAGAAGGAACACTCCTTCACATAAAAGCAGTCCATGGTGTCAGCATTTCAGTAAGGTACACACTGGTGACAACCTATTTATTTACTGAATGCACAAGAGATAAGGCGAGAGGCGATTGGTTGTCGGGAAGCAGTAAGCTCCCAACACAATTATAGTACTGTTGTGCACTGCACGAGGGCTATGCGTGACCGCCACTCCCAACGGACAGAAGGGAGCGCGTTAAACTCCGGATCTGGCCGTTTCGGAGGCAGGGGAAGTTTCTGAGAGTGCAAATATTTTTGGAGATTCTTGGAGAATCCCTTTATAAATGAAAGTAGGTCGTGACCTTCGGACTTAAAAAAAAACAAAAAAAAAAAAAAAAACAAACAAACAAACAAACCTGGGGTGCTTGCCTATGTGTGGGGCCTGTATCGGTTGGGTTGATGGGTCTTGGAGTGGGTGTGACTTGAGTACTGGTACTGGAATACAGGAGGAGAGTTATCAAGCTGTGAATTGCGCACCATCTATCCGAAACACCGACTCCATAACCCTGAGACGGCCCAATTGCCGGCGGAATAAGGAGGAAAAGAACCAGTGCCTAATAACCGCGTGTTCTGAATCTGGGCGCGACTGGAGGAATGGTGGCAGTGTCCAGTATGCAAGAAAAGTATGACAGGGGGAGGACTGCTAGGTACTCAATTTCTCACCGAGAGACCCAGTAAAACAAGCTCAGTTGAAAAAGCCCCGTAAAGCCAGGCCAGTTTGTCTAGCCAGCCCAATTCCCCGACTTGTAATATTTGTAATAGAATAGTGTGAGTGCTGTTTGTGCGTGTAGAGACCAGAACTCGGGCGGTCAACCATCATCAGATGCCAACCGGGATTTGTTGGTGTGGTCCTCTTGATGCACAAGAGTTCGCTATCTGTCTTGTCTGTCTTTTTGTGCGTGAGACTGAACACTTGCGGGTTTGTCCGGAGGGCTATGGTTCTTAGAAACCCAGGGTCTCACTTAAAACACAAAATTTCAAGGGGTGACAATTAACACATAATAAGGCCAGCAACACGTGGTGTGTTGTTGTGGTGGGTTTCACTGGGAGACTGAAAACCTGTAGATTTGTCCGGAGGTCTACAGTGCTAGTAGACAGCCGGGTACCAAAACAACAAAATTGTACAGGGCTAAAAACACAAGACACAACAAAAATAAAATGAAAATGTCTACAACACGTGGTGTTCCCAAGCGGTCACCCATCTAAGTAGTAACCACGCCCGACGTTACTTGACTTCGGTGATCGGACGAGAACCGGTAATTTCAACATGGTATTGCCGTAGACGATGAATGGTGCCGCTTTGTTTTTATATACCTGATTAGGGGAGAAGGGGCTGAACGACTACTTGGACACTTCTCTCTGAGGTCCGCGAAATACTATAAAGGCATCGTGGGGATGCCAATAAAATGGTGGTCAAAAGTGGCCACAGAGAGAAGGAACACTCCTTCACATAAAAGCAGTCCATGGTGTCAGCATGTCAGTAAGGTACACACTGGTGACAACCTATTTATTTACTGAATGCACAAGAGATAAGGCGAGAGGCGATTGGTTGTCGGGAAGCAGTAAGCGCCCAACACAATTCTAGTACTGTTGTGCACTGCACGAGGGCTATGCGTGATCGCCACTCCCAACGGACAGAAGGGAGCGCGTTAAACTCCGAATCTGGGCGTTTCGGAGGCAGGGGAAGTTTCTGAGAGTACAAATATTTTTGGAGATTCTTGGAGAATCCCTTTATAAATGAAAGTAGGTCGTGACCTTCGGACTTAAAAAAAAAAAAAAAACCTGGGGTGCTTGCCTATGTGTGGGGCCTGTATCGGTTGGGTTGATGGGTCTTGGAGTGGGTGTGACTTGAGTACTGGTACTGGAATACAGGAGGAGAGTTATCAAGCTGTGAATTGCGCACCATATATCCGAAACACCGACTCCATAACCCTGAGACGGCCCAATTGCCGGCGGAATAAGGAGGCAAAGAACCAGTGCCTAATAACCGCGTGTTCTGTGTCTGGGCGCGACTGGAGGAATGGTGGCAGTGTCCAGTATGCAAGAAAAGTATGACAGGGGGAGGACTGCTAGGTACTCAATATCTCACCGAGAGACCCAGTAAAACAAGCTCAGTTGAAAAAGCCCCGTAAAGCCAGGCCAGTTTGTCTAGCCAGCCCAATTCCCCGACTTGTAATATTTGTAATAGAATAGTGTGAGTGCTGTTTGTGCGTGTAGAGACCAGAACTCGGGCGGTCAACCATCATCAGATGCCAACCGGGGTTTGTTGGTGTGGTCCTCTTGATGCACAAGAGTTCGCTATCTGTCTTGTCTGTCTTTTTGTGCGTGAGACTGAACACTTGCGGGTTTGTCCGGAGGGCTATGGTTCTTAGAAACCCAGGGTCTCACTTAAAACACAAAATTTCAAGGGGTGACAATTAAAACATAAGAAGGCCAGCAACACGTGTTGTGTTGTTGTGGCGGGGTTCACTGGGAGACTGAAAACCTGTAGATTTGTCCGGAGGTCTACAGTGCTAGTAGACAGGCGGGTACCAAAACAACAAAATTGTACAGGGCTAAAAACACAAGACACAACAAAAATAAAATGAAAATGTCTACAACACGTGGTGTTCCCAAGCGGTCACCCATCTAAGTAGTAACCACGCCCGACGTTACTTGACTTCGGTGATCGGATGAGAACCGGTATTTTCAACGTGGTATTGCTGTAGACGATGAATGGTGCCGCTTTGTTTTTATATACCTGATTAGGGGAGAAGGGGCTGAACGACTACTTGGACACTTCTCTCTGAGGTCCGCGCAATACTATAAAGGCATCGTGGGGATGCCAATAAAATGGTGGTCAAAAGTGACCACAGAGAGAAGGAACACTCCTTCACATAAAAGCAGTCCATGGTGTCAGCATTTCAGTAAGGTACACACTGGTGACAACCTATTTATTTACTGAATGCACAAGAGATAAGGCGAGAGGCGATTGGTTGTCGGGAAGCAGTAAGCTCCCAACACAATTATAGTACTGTTGTGCACTGCACGAGGGCTATGCGTGACCGCCACTCCCAACGGACAGAAGGGAGCGCGTTAAACTCCGGATCTGGCCGTTTCGGAGGCAGGGGAAGTTTCTGAGAGTGCAAATATTTTTGGAGATTCTTGGAGAATCCCTTTATAAATGAAAGTAGGTCGTGACCTTCGGACTTAAAAAAAAACAAAAAAAAAAAAAAAAAACAAACAAACAAACAAACAAACCTGGGGTGCTTGCCTATGTGTGGGGCCTGTATCGGTTGGGTTGATGGGTCTTGGAGTGGGTGTGACTTGAGTACTGGTACTGGAATACAGGAGGAGAGTTATCAAGCTGTGAATTGCGCACCATCTATCCGAAACACCGACTCCATAACCCTGAGACGGCCCAATTGCCGGCGGAATAAGGAGGAAAAGAACCAGTGCCTAATAACCGCGTGTTCTGAATCTGGGCGCGACTGGAGGAATGGTGGCAGTGTCCAGTATGCAAGAAAAGTATGACAGGGGGAGGACTGCTAGGTACTCAATTTCTCACCGAGAGACCCAGTAAAACAAGCTCAGTTGAAAAAGCCCCGTAAAGCCAGGCCAGTTTGTCTAGCCAGCCCAATTCCCCGACTTGTAATATTTGTAATAGAATAGTGTGAGTGCTGTTTGTGCGTGTAGAGACCAGAACTCGGGCGGTCAACCATCATCAGATGCCAACCGGGATTTGTTGGTGTGGTCCTCTTGATGCACAAGAGTTCGCTATCTGTCTTGTCTGTCTTTTTGTGCGTGAGACTGAACACTTGCGGGTTTGTCCGGAGGGCTATGGTTCTTAGAAACCCAGGGTCTCACTTAAAACACAAAATTTCAAGGGGTGACAATTAACACATAATAAGGCCAGCAACACGTGGTGTGTTGTTGTGGTGGGTTTCACTGGGAGACTGAAAACCTGTAGATTTGTCCGGAGGTCTACAGTGCTAGTAGACAGCCGGGTACCAAAACAACAAAATTGTACAGGGCTAAAAACACAAGACACAACAAAAATAAAATGAAAATGTCTACAACACGTGGTGTTCCCAAGCGGTCACCCATCTAAGTAGTAACCACGCCCGACGTTACTTGACTTCGGTGATCGGACGAGAACCGGTAATTTCAACATGGTATTGCCGTAGACGATGAATGGTGCCGCTTTGTTTTTATATACCTGATTAGGGGAGAAGGGGCTGAACGACTACTTGGACACTTCTCTCTGAGGTCCGCGAAATACTATAAAGGCATCGTGGGGATGCCAATAAAATGGTGGTCAAAAGTGGCCACAGAGAGAAGGAACACTCCTTCACATAAAAGCAGTCCATGGTGTCAGCATGTCAGTAAGGTACACACTGGTGACAACCTATTTATTTACTGAATGCACAAGAGATAAGGCGAGAGGCGATTGGTTGTCGGGAAGCAGTAAGCGCCCAACACAATTCTAGTACTGTTGTGCACTGCACGAGGGCTATGCGTGATCGCCACTCCCAACGGACAGAAGGGAGCGCGTTAAACTCCGAATCTGGGCGTTTCGGAGGCAGGGGAAGTTTCTGAGAGTACAAATATTTTTGGAGATTCTTGGAGAATCCCTTTATAAATGAAAGTAGGTCGTGACCTTCGGACTTAAAAAAAAAAAAAAAAAAACCTGGGGTGCTTGCCTATGTGTGGGGCCTGTATCGGTTGGGTTGATGGGTCTTGGAGTGGGTGTGACTTGAGTACTGGTACTGGAATACAGGAGGAGAGTTATCAAGCTGTGAATTGCGCACCATATATCCGAAACACCGACTCCATAACCCTGAGACGGCCCAATTGCCGGCGGAATAAGGAGGCAAAGAACCAGTGCCTAATAACCGCGTGTTCTGTGTCTGGGCGCGACTGGAGGAATGGTGGCAGTGTCCAGTATGCAAGAAAAGTATGACAGGGGGAGGACTGCTAGGTACTCAATATCTCACCGAGAGACCCAGTAAAACAAGCTCAGTTGAAAAAGCCCCGTAAAGCCAGGCCAGTTTGTCTAGCCAGCCCAATTCCCCGACTTGTAATATTTGTAATAGAATAGTGTGAGTGCTGTTTGTGCGTGTAGAGACCAGAACTCGGGCGGTCAACCATCATCAGATGCCAACCGGGGTTTGTTGGTGTGGTCCTCTTGATGCACAAGAGTTCGCTATCTGTCTTGTCTGTCTTTTTGTGCGTGAGACTGAACACTTGCGGGTTTGTCCGGAGGGCTATGGTTCTTAGAAACCCAGGGTCTCACTTAAAACACAAAATTTCAAGGGGTGACAATTAAAACATAAGAAGGCCAGCAACACGTGTTGTGTTGTTGTGGCGGGTTTCACTGGGAGACTGAAAACCTGTAGATTTGTCCGGAGGTCTACAGTGCTAGTAGACAGGCGGGTACCAAAACAACAAAATTGTACAGGGCTAAAAACACAAGACACAACAAAAATAAAATGAAAATGTCTACAACACGTGGTGTTCCCAAGCGGTCACCCATCTAAGTAGTAACCACGCCCGACGTTACTTGACTTCGGTGATCGGACGAGAACCGGTATTTTCAACGTGGTATTGCCGTAGACGATGAATGGTGCCGCTTTGTTTTTATATACCTGATTAGGGGAGAAGGGGCTGAACGACTACTTGGACACTTCTCTCTGAGGTCCGCGCAATACTATAAAGGCATCGTGGGGATGCCAATAAAATGGTGGTCAAAAGTGGCCACAGAGAGAAGGAACACTCCTTCACATAAAAGCAGTCCATGGTGTCAGCATGTCAGTAAGGTACACACTGGTGACAACCTATTTATTTACTGAATGCACAAGAGATAAGGCGAGAGGCGATTGGTTGTCGGGAAGCAGTAAGCGCCCAACCCAATTATAGTACTGTTGTGCACTGCACGAGGGCTATGCGTGATCGCCACTCCCAACGGACAGAAGGGAGCGCGTTAAACTCCGAATCTGGGCGTTTCGAAGGCAGGGGAAGTTTCTGAGAGTTCAAATATTTTTGGAGATTCTTGGAGAATCTCTTTATAAATGAAAGTAGGTCGTGACCTTCGGACTTAAAAAAAAAAAACCTGGGGTGCTTGCCTATGTGTGGGGCCTGTATCGGTTGGGTTGATGGGTCTTGGAGTGGGTGTGACTTGAGTACTGGTACTGGAATACAGGAGGAGAGTTATCAAGCTGTGAATTGCGCACCATATATCCGAAACACCGACTCCATAACCCTGAGACGGCCCAATTGCCGGCGGAATAAGGAGGAAAAGAACCAGTGCCTAATAACCACGTGTTCTGTGTCTGGGCGCGACTGGAGGAATGGTGGCAGTGACCAGTATGCAAGAAAAGTATGACAGGGGGAGGACTGTTAGGTACTCAATTTCTCACCGAGAGACCCAGTAAAACAAGCTCAGTTGAAAAAGCCCCGTAAAGCCAGGCCAGTTTGTCTAGCCAGCCCAATTCCCCGACTTGTAATATTTGTAATAGAATAGTGTGAGTGCTGTTTGTGCGTGTAGAGACCAGAACTCGGGCGGTCAACCATCATCAGATGCCAACCGGGGTTTGTTGGTGTGGTCCTCTTGATGCACAAGAGTTCGATATCTGTCTTGTCTGTCTTTTTGTGCGTGAGACTGAACACTTGCGGGTTTGTCCGGAGGGCTATGGTTCTTAGAAACCCAGGGTCTCACTTAAAACACAAAATTTCAAGGGGTGACATATAAAACATAAGAAGGCCAGCAACACGTGTTGTGTTGTTGTGGCTGGGTTCACTGGGAGACTGAAAACCTGTAGATTTGTCCGGAGGTCTACAGTGCTAGTAGACAGGCGGGTACCAAAACAACAAAATTGTACAGGGCTAAAAACACAAGACACAACAAAAATAAAATGAAAATGTCTACAACACGTGGTGTTCCCAAGCGGTCACCCATCTAAGTAGTAACCACGCCCGACGTTACTTGACTTCGGTGATCGGATGAGAACCGGTATTTTCAACGTGGTATTGCTGTAGACGATGAATGGTGCCGCTTTGTTTTTATATACCTGATTAGGGGAGAAGGGGCTGAACGACTACTTGGACACTTCTCTCTGAGGTCCGCGCAATACTATAAAGGCATCGTGGGGATGCCAATAAAATGGTGGTCAAAAGTGACCACAGAGAGAAGGAACACTCCTTCACATAAAAGCAGTCCATGGTGTCAGCATTTCAGTAAGGTACACACTGGTGACAACCTATTTATTTACTGAATGCACAAGAGATAAGGCGAGAGGCGATTGGTTGTCGGGAAGCAGTAAGCGCCCAACACAATTATAGTACTGTTGTGCACTGCACGAGGGCTATGCGTGACCGCCACTCCCAACGGACAGAAGGGAGCGCGTTAAACTCCGGATCTGGGCGTTTCGGAGGCAGGGGAAGTTTCTGAGAGTACAAATATTTTTGGAGATTCTTGGAGAATCCCTTTATAAATGAAAGTAGGTCGTGACCTTCGGACTTAAAAAAAAAAACAAAAAACAAACAAACAAACAAACAAACAAACAAACCTGGGGTGCTTGCCTATGTGTGGGGCCTGTATCGGTTGGGTTGATGGGTCTTGGAGTGGGTGTGACTTGAGTACTGGTACTGGAATACAGGAGGAGAGTTATCAAGCTGTGAATTGCGCACCATATATCCGAAACACCGACTCCATAACCCTGAGACGGCCCAATTGCCGGCGGAATAAGGAGGAAAAGAACCAGTGCCTAATAACCACGTGTTCTGTGTCTGGGTGCGACTGGAGGAATGGTGGCAGTGACCAGTATGCAAGAAAAGTATGACAGGGGGAGGACTGTTAGGTACTCAATTTCTCACCGAGAGACCCAGTAAAACAAGCTCAGTTGAAAAAGCCCGTAAAGCCAGGCCAGTTTGTCTAGCCAGCCCAATTCCCCGACTTGTAATATTTGTAATAGAATAATGTGAGTGCTGTTTGTGCGTGTAGAGACCAGAACTCGGGCGGTCAACCATCATCAGATGCCAACCGGGGTTTGTTGGTGTGGTCCTCTTGATGCACAAGAGTTCGATATCTGTCTTGTCTGTCTTTTTGTGCGTGAGACTGAACACTTGCGGGTTTGTCCGGAGGGCTATGGTTCTTAGAAACCCAGGGTCTCACTTAAAACACAAAATTTCAAGGGGTGACATATAAAACATAAGAAGGCCAGCAACACGTGTTGTGTTGTTGTGGCGGGTTTCACTGGGAGACTAAAAACCTGTAGATTTGTCCGGAGGTCTACAGTGCTAGTAGACAGGCGGGTACCAAAACAACAAAATTGTACAGGGCTAAAAACACAAGACACAACAAAAATAAAATGAAAATGTCTACAACACGTGGTGTTCCCAAGCGGTCACCCATCTAAGTAGTAACCACGCCCGACGTTACTTGACTTCGGTGATCGGATGAGAACCGGTATTTTCAACGTGGTATTGCTGTAGACGATGAATGGTGCCGCTTTGTTTTTATATACCTGATTAGGTGAGAAGGGGCTGAACGACTACTTGGACACTTCTCTCTGAGGTCCGCGCAATACTATAAAGGCATCGTGGGGATGCCAATAAAATGGTGGTTAAAAGTGGCCACAGAGAGAAGGAACACTCCTTCACATAAAAGCAGTCCATGGTGTCAGCATTTCAGTAAGGTACACACTGGTGACAACCTATTTATTTACTGAATGCACAAGAGATAAGGCGAGAGGCGATTGGTTGTCGGGAAGCAGTAAGCGCCCAACACAATTATAGTACTGTTGTGCACTGCACGAGGGCTATGCGTGACCGCCACTCCCAACGGACAGAAGGGAGCGCGTTAAACTCCGGATCTGGGCGTTTCGGAGGCAGGGGAAGTTTCTGAGAGTACAAATATTTTTGGAGATTCTTGGAGAATCCCTTTATAAATGAAAGTAGGTCGTGACCTTCGGACTTAAAAAAAAGCAAAAAAACAAACAAACAAACAAACAAACAAACCTGTGGTGCTTGCCTATGTGTGGGGCCTGTATCGGTTGGGTTGATGGGTCTTGGAGTGGGTGTGACTTGAGTACTGGTACTGGAATACAGGAGGAGAGTTATCAAGCTGTGAATTGCGCACCATATATCCGAAACACCGACTCCATAACCCTGAGACGGCCCAATTGCCGGCGGAATAAGGAGGAAAAGAACCAGTGCCTAATAACCACGTGTTCTGTGTCTGGGCGCGACTGGAGGAATGGTGGCAGTGACCAGTATGCAAGAAAAGTATGACAGGGGGAGGACTGTTAGGTACTCAATTTCTCACCGAGAGACCCAGTAAAACAAGCTCAGTTGAAAAAGCCCCGTAAAGCCAGGCCAGTTTGTCTAGCCAGCCCAATTCCCCGACTTGTAATATTTGTAATAGAATAATGTGAGTGCTGTTTGTGCGCGTAGAGACCAGAACTCGGGCGGTCAACCATCATCAGATGCCAACCGGGGTTTGTTGGTGTGGTCCTCTTGATGCACAAGAGTTCGATATCTGTCTTGTCTGTCTTTTTGTGCGTGAGACTGAACACTTGCGGGTTTGTCCGGAGGGCTATGGTTCTTAGAAACCCAGGGTCTCACTTAAAACACAAAATTTCAAGGGGTGACATATAAAACATAAGAAGGCCAGCAACACGTGTTGTGTTGTTGTGGCGGGTTTCACTGGGAGACTGAAAACCTGTAGATTTGTCCGGAGGTCTACAGTGCTAGTAGACAGGCGGGTACCAAAACAACAAAATTGTACAGGGCTAAAAACACAAGACACAACAAAAATAAAATGAAAATGTCTACAACACGTGGTGTTCCCAAGCGGTCACCCATCTAAGTAGTAACCACGCCCGACGTTACTTGACTTCGGTGATCGGATGAGAACCGGTATTTTCAACGTGGTATTGCTGTAGACGATGAATGGTGCCGCTTTGTTTTTATATACCTGATTAGGTGAGAAGGGGCTGAACGACTACTTGGACACTTCTCTCTGAGGTCCGCGCAATACTATAAAGGCACCGTGGGGATGCCAATAAAATGGTGGTTAAAAGTGGCCACAGAGAGAAGGAACACTCCTTCACATAAAAGCAGTCCATGGTGTCAGCATTTCAGTAAGGTACACACTGGTGACAACCTATTTATTTACTGAATGCACAAGAGATAAGGCGAGAGGCGATTGGTTGTCGGGAAGCAGTAAGCGCCCAACACAATTATAGTACTGTTGTGCACTGCACGAGGGCTATGCGTGACCGCCACTCCCAACGGACAGAAGGGAGCGCGTTAAACTCCGGATCTGTTCGTTTCGGAGGCAGGGGAAGTTTCTGAGAGTACAAATATTTTTGGAGATTCTTGGAGAATCCCTTTATAAATGAAAGTAGGTCGTGACCTTCGGACTTAAAAAAAAAAAAAAAAAACCTGGGGTGCTTGCCTATGTGTGGGGCCTGTATCGGTTGGGTTGATGGGTCTTGGAGTGGGTGTGACTTGAGTACTGGTACTGGAATACAGGAGGAGAGTTATCAAGCTGTGAATTGCGCACCATATATCCGAAACACCGACTCCATAACCCTGAGACGGCCCAATTGCCGGCGGAATAAGGGGGAAAAGAACCAGTGCCTAATAACCACGTGTTCTGTGTCTGGGCGCGACTGGAGGAATGGTGGCAGTGACCAGTATGCAAGAAAAGTATGACAGGGGGAGGACTGTTAGGTACTCAATTTCTCACCGAGAGACCCAGTAAAACAAGCTCAGTTGCAAAAGCCCCGTAAAGCCAGGCCTGTTTGTCTAGCCAGCCCAATTCCCCGACTTGTAATATTTGTAATAGAATAGTGTGAGTGCTGTTTGTGCGTGTAGAGACCAGAACTCGGGCGGTCAACCATCATCAGATGCCAACCGGGGTTTGTTGGTGTGGTCCTCTTGATGCACAAGAGTTCGATATCTGTCTTGTCTGTCTTTTTGTGCGTGAGACTGAACACTTGCGGGTTTGTCCGGAGGGCTATGGTTCTTAGAAACCCAGGGTCTCACTTAAAACACAAAATTTCAAGGGGTGACATATAAAACATAAGAAGGCCAGCAACACGTGTTGTGTTGTTGTGGCGGGGTTCACTGGGAGACTGAAAACCTGTAGATTTGTCCGGAGGTCTACAGTGCTAGTAGACAGGCGGGTACCAAAACAACAAAATTGTACAGGGCTAAAAACACAAGACACAACAAAAATAAAATGAAAATGTCTACAACACGTGGTGTTCCCAAGCGGTCACCCATCTAAGTAGTAACCACTCCCGACGTTACTTGACTTCGGTGATCGGATGAGAACCGGTATTTTCAACGTGGTATTGCTGTAGACGATGAATGGTGCCGCTTTGTTTTTATATACCTGATTAGGGGAGAAGGGGCTGAACGACTACTTGGACACTTCTCTCTGAGGTCCGCGCAATACTATAAAGGCATCGTGGGGATGCCAATAAAATGGTGGTCAAAAGTGGCCACAGAGAGAAGGAACACTCCTTCACATAAAATCAGTCCATGGTGTCAGCATTTCAGTAAGGTACACACTGGTGACAACCTATTTATTTACTAAATGCACAAGAGATAAGGCGAGAGGCGATTGGTTGTCGGGAAGCAGTAAGCGCCCAACACAATTATAGTACTGTTGTGCACTGCACGAGGGCTATGCGTGACCGCCACTCCCAACGGACAGAAGGGAGCGCGTTAAACTCCGGATCTGGGCGTTTCGGAGGCAGGGGAAGTTTCTGAGAGTACAAATATTTTTGGAGATTCTTGGAGAATCCCTTTATAAATGAAAGTAGGTCGTGACCTTCGGACTTAAAAAAAAAAAAAAAAAAACCTGGGGTGCTTGCCTATGTGTGGGGCCTGTATCGGTTGGGTTGATGGGTCTTGGAGTGGGTGTGACTTGAGTACTGGTACTGGAATACAGGAGGAGAGTTATCAAGCTGTGAATTGCGCACCATATATCCGAAACACCGACTCCATAACCCTGAGACGGCCCAATTGCCGGCGGAATAAGGAGGAAAAGAACCAGTGCCTAATAACCGCGTGTTCTGTGTCTGGGCGCGACTGGAGTAATGGTGGCAGTGTCCAGTATGCAAGAAAAGTATGACAGGGGGAGGACTGCTAGGTACTCAATTTCTCACCGAGAGACCCAGTAAAACAAGCTCAGTTGAAAAAGCCCCGTAAAGCCAGGCCAGTTTGTCTAGCCAGCCCAATTCCCCGACTTGTAATATTTGTAATAGAATAGTGTGAGTGCTGTTTGTGCGTGTAGAGACCAGAACTCGGGCGTTCAACCATCATCAGATGCCAACCGGGATTTGTTGGTGTGGTCCTCTTGATGCACAAGAGTTCGCTATCTGTCTTGTCTGTCTTTTTGTGCGTGCGACTGAACACTTGCGGGTTTGTCCGGAGGGCTATGGTTCTTAGAAACCCAGGGTCTCACTTAAAACACAAAATTTCAAGGGGTGACAATTAAAACATAAGAAGGCCAGCAACACGTGGTGTGTTGTTGTGGCGGGTTTCACTGGGAGACTGAAAACCTGTAGATTTGTCAGGAGGTCTACAGTGCTAGTAGACAGGCGGGTACCAAAACAACAAAATTGTACAGGGCTAAAAACACAAGACACAACAAAAATAAAATGAAAATGTCTACAACACGTGGTGTTCCCAAGCGGTCACCCATCTAAGTAGTAACCACGCCCGACGTTACTTGACTTCGGTGATCGGACGAGAACCGGTATTTTCAACGTGGTATTGCCGTAGACGATGAATGGTGCCGCTTTGTTTTTATATACCTGATTAGGGGAGAAGGGGCTGAACGACTACTTGGACACTTCTCTCTGAGGTCCGCGCAATACTATAAAGGCATCGTTGGGATGCCAATAAAATGGTGGTCAAAAGTGGCCACAGAGAGAAGGAACACTCCTTCACATAAAAGCAGTCCATGGTGTCAGCATGTCAGTAAGGTACACACTGGTGACAACCTATTTATTTACTGAATGCACAAGAGATAAGGCGAGAGGCGATTGGTTGTCGGGAAGCAGTAAGCGCCCAACACAATTATAGTACTGTTGTGCACTGCACGAGGGCTATGCGTGACCGCCACTCCCAACGGACAGAAGGGAGCGCGTTAAACTCCGGATCTGGGCGTTTCGGAGGCAGGGGAAGTTTCTGAGAGTACAAATATTTTTGGAGATTCTTGGAGAATCCCTTTATAAATGAAAGTAGGTCGTGACCTTCGGACTTAAAAAAAACAAAAAAAAAAACAAACAAACAAACAAACAAACAAACCTGGGGTGCTTGCCTATGTGTGGGGCCTGTATCGGTTGGGTTGATGGGTCTTGGAGTGGGTGTGACTTGAGTACTTGTACTGGAATACAGGAGGAGAGTTATCAAGCTGTGAATTGCGCACCATATATCCGAAACACCGACTCCATAACCCTGAGACGGCCCAATTGCCGGCGGAATAAGGAGGAAAAGAACCAGTGCCTAATAACCGCGTGTTCTGTGTCTGGGCGCGACTGGAGGAATGGTGGCAGTGTCCAGTATGCAAGAAAAGTATGACAGGGGGAGGACTGCTAGGTACTCAATTTCTCACCGAGAGACCCAGTAAAACAAGCTCAGTTGAAAAAGCCCCGTAAAGCCAGGCCAGTTTGTCTAGCCAGCCCAATTCCCCGACTTGTAATATTTGTAATAGAATAGTGTGAGTGCTGTTTGTGCGTGTAGAGACCAGAACTCGGGCGGTCAACCATCATCAGATGCCAACCGGGATTTGTTGGTGTGGTCCTCTTGATGCACAAGAGTTCGCTATCTGTCTTGTCTGTCTTTTTGTGCGTGAGACTGAACACTTGCGGGTTTGTCCGGAGGGCTATGGTTCTTAGAAACCCAGGGTCTCACTTAAAACACAAAATTTCAAGGGGTGACAATTAACACATAATAAGGCCAGCAACACGTGGTGTGTTGTTGTGGCGGGTTTCACTGGGAGACTGAAAACCTGTAGATTTGTCCGGAGGTCTACAGTGCTAGTAGACAGCCGGGTACCAAAACAACAAAATTGTACAGGGCTAAAAACACAAGACACAACAAAAATAAAATGAAAATGTCTACAACACGTGGTGTTCCCAAGCGGTCACCCATCTAAGTAGTAACCACGCCCGACGTTACTTGACTTCGGTGATCGGATGAGAACCGGTATTTTCAACGTGGTATTGCTGTAGACGATGAATGGTGCCGCTTTGTTTTTATATACCTGATTAGGTGAGAAGGGGCTGAACGACTACTTGGACACTTCTCTCTGAGGTCCGCGCAATACTATAAAGGCATCATGGGGATGCCAATAAAATGGTGGTTAAAAGTGGCCACAGAGAGAAGGAACACTCCTTCACATAAAAGCAGTCCATGGTGTCAGCATTTCAGTAAGGTACACACTGGTGACAACCTATTTATTTACTGAATGCACAAGAGATAAGGCGAGAGGCGATTGGTTGTCGGGAAGCAGTAAGCGCCCAACACAATTATAGTACTGTTGTGCACTGCACGAGGGCTATGCGTGACCGCCACTCCCAACGGACAGAAGGGAGCGCGTTAAACTCCGGATCTGGGCGTTTCGGAGGCAGGGGAAGTTTCTGAGAGTACAAATATTTTTGGAGATTCTTGGAGAATCCCTTTATAAATGAAAGTAGGTCGTGACCTTCGGACTTAAAAAAAAGCAAAAAAAACAAACAAACAAACAAACAAACAAACCTGTGGTGCTTGCCTATGTGTGGGGCCTGTATCGGTTGGGTTGATGGGTCTTGGAGTGGGTGTGACTTGAGTACTGGTACTGGAATACAGGAGGAGAGTTATCAAGCTGTGAATTGCGCACCATATATCCGAAACACCGACTCCATAACCCTGAGACGGCCCAATTGCCGGCGGAATAAGGAGGAAAAGAACCAGTGCCTAATAACCGCGTGTTCTGTGTCTGAGCGCGACTGGAGGAATGGTGGCAGTGTCCAGTATGCAAGAAAAGTATGACAGGGGGAGGACTGCTAGGTACTCAATTTCTCACCGAGAGACCCAGTAAAACAAGCTCAGTTGAAAAAGCGCCGTAAAGCCAGGCCAGTTTGTCTAGCCAGCCCAATTCCCCGACTTGTAATATTTGTAATAGAATAGTGTGAGTGCTGTTTGTGCGTGTAGAGACCAGAACTCGGGCGGTCAACCATCATCAGATGCCAACCGGGATTTGTTGGTGTGGTCCTCTTGATGCACAAGAGTTCGCTATCTGTCTTGTCTGTCTTTTTGTGCGTGAGACTGAACAATTGCGGGTTTGTCCGGAGGGCTGTTGTTCTTAGAAACCCAGGGTCTCACTTAAAACACAAAATTTCAAGGGGTGACAATTCAAACATAAGAAGGCCAGCAACACGTGGTGTGTTGTTGTTTCGGGTTTCACTGGGAGACTGAAAACCTGTAGATTTGTCCGGAGGTCTACAGTGCTAGTAGACAGGCGGGTACCAAAACAACAAAATTGTACAGGGCTAAAAACACAAGACACAACAAAAATAAAATGAAAATGTCTACAACACGTGGTGTTCCCAAGCGGTCACCCATCTAAGTAGGAACCACGCCCGACGTTACTTGACTTCGGTGATCGGACGAGAACCGGTATTTTCAACGTGGTATTGCCGTAGACGATGAATGGTGCCGCTTTGTTTTTATATACCTGATTAGGGGAGAAGGGGCTGAACGACTACTTGGACACTTCTCTCTGAGGTCCGCGCAATACTATAAAGGCAACGTGGGGATGCCAATAAAATGGTGGTCAAAAGTGGCCACAGAGAGAAGGAACACTACTTCACATAAAAGCAGTCCATGGTGTCAGCATGTCAGTAAGGTACACACTGGTGACAACCTATTTATTTACTGAATGCACAAGAGATAAGGCGAGAGGCGATTGGTTGTCGGGAAGCAGTAAGCGCCCAACCCAATTATAGTACTGTTGTGCACTGCACGAGGGCTATGCGTGATAGCCACTCCCAACGGACAGAAGGGAGCGCGTTAAACTCCGAATCTGGCGTTTCGGAGGCAGGGGAAGTTTCTGAGAGTAAAATATTTTTGGAGATTCTTGGAGAATCCCTTTATAAATGAAAGTAGGTCGTGACCTTCGAACTTAAAAAAAAAAAAAAAAAAAAAAAAAAAAACCTGGGGTGCTTGCCTATGTGTGGGGCCTGTATCGGTTGGGTTGATGGGTCTTGGAGTGGGTGTGACTTGAGTACTGGTACTGGAATACAGGAGGAGAGTTATCAAGCTGTGAATTGCGCACCATATATCCGAAACACCGACTCCATAACCCTGAGACGGCCCAATTGCCGGCGGAATAAGGAGGAAAAGAACCAGTGCCTAATAACCACGTGTTCTGTGTCTGGGCGCGACTGGAGGAATGGTGGCAGTGACCAGTATGCAAGAAAAGTATGACAGGGGGAGGACTGTTAGGTACTCAATTTCTCACCGAGAGACCCAGTAAAACAAGCTCAGTTGAAAAAGCCCCGTAAAGCCAGGCCAGTTTGTCTAGCCAGCCCAATTCCCCGACTTGTAATATTTGTAATAGAATAATGTGAGTGCTGTTTGTGCGTGTAGAGACCAGAACTCGGGCGGTCAACCATCATCAGATGCCAACCGGGGTTTGTTGGTGTGGTCCTCTTGATGCACAAGAGTTCGATATCTGTCTTGTCTGTCTTTTTGTGCGTGAGACTGAACACTTGCGGGTTTGTCCGGAGGGCTATGGTTCTTAGAAACCCAGGGTCTCACTTAAAACACAAAATTTCAAGGGGTGACATATAAAACATAAGAAGGCCAGCAACACGTGTTGTGTTGTTGTGGCGGGTTTCACTGGGAGACTGAAAACCTGTAGATTTGTCCGGAGGTCTACAGTGCTAGTAGACAGGCGGGTACCAAAACAACAAAATTGTACAGGGCTAAAAACACAAGACACAACAAAAATAAAATGAAAATGTCTACAACACGTGGTGTTCCCAAGCGGTCACCCATCTAAGTAGTAACCACGCCCGACGTTACTTGACTTCGGTGATCGGATGAGAACCGGTATTTTCAACGTGGTATTGCTGTAGACGATGAATGGTGCCGCTTTGTTTTTATATACCTGATTAGGTGAGAAGGGGCTGAACGACTACTTGGACACTTCTCTCTGAGGTCCGCGCAATACTATAAAGGCACCGTGGGGATGCCAATAAAATGGTGGTTAAAAGTGGCCACAGAGAGAAGGAACACTCCTTCACATAAAAGCAGTCCATGGTGTCAGCATTTCAGTAAGGTACACACTGGTGACAACCTATTTATTTACTGAATGCACAAGAGATAAGGCGAGAGGCGATTGGTTGTCGGGAAGCAGTAAGCGCCCAACACAATTATAGTACTGTTGTGCACTGCACGAGGGCTATGCGTGACCGCCACTCCCAACGGACAGAAGGGAGCGCGTTAAACTCCGGATCTGGGCGTTTCGGAGGCAGGGGAAGTTTCTGAGAGTACAAATATTTTTGGAGATTCTTGGAGAATCCCTTTATAAATGAAAGTAGGTCGTGACCTTCGGACTTAAAAAAAAAAAAAAAAAAACCTGGGGTGCTTGCCTATGTGTGGGGCCTGTATCGGTTGGGTTGATGGGTCTTGGAGTGGGTGTGACTTGAGTACTGGTACTGGAATACAGGAGGAGAGTTATCAAGCTGTGAATTGCGCACCATATATCCGAAACACCGACTCCATAACCCTGAGACGACCCAATTGCCGGCGGAATAAGGGGGAAAAGAACCAGTGCCTAGTAACCACGTGTTCTGTGTCTGGGCGCGACTGGAGGAATGGTGGCAGTGACCAGTATGCAAGAAAAGTATGACAGGGGGAGGACTGTTAGGTACTCAATTTCTCACCGAGAGACCCAGTAAAACAAGCTCAGTTGAAAAAGCCCCGTAAAGCCAGGCCAGTTTGTCTAGCCAGCCCAATTCCCCGACTTGTAATATTTGTAATAGAATAGTGTGAGTGCTGTTTGTGCGTGTAGAGACCAGAACTCGGGCGGTCAACCATCATCAGATGCCAACCGGGGTTTGTTGGTGTGGTCCTCTTGATGCACAAGAGTTCGATATCTGTCTTGTCTGTCTTTTTGTGCGTGAGACTGAACACTTGCGGGTTTGTCCGGAGGGCTATGGTTCTTAGAAACCCAGGGTCTCACTTAAAACACAAAATTTCAAGGGGTGACATATAAAACATAAGAAGGCCAGCAACACGTGTTGTGTTGTTGTGGCGGGGTTCACTGGGAGACTGAAAACCTGTAGATTTGTCCGGAGGTCTACAGTGCTAGTAGACAGGCGGGTACCAAAACAACAAAATTGTACAGGGCTAAAAACACAAGACACAACAAAAATAAAATGAAAATGTCTACAACACGTGGTGTTCCCAAGCGGTCACCCATCTAAGTAGTAACCACGCCCGACGTTACTGGACTTCGGTGATCGGATGAGAACCGGTATTTTCAACGTGGTATTGCTGTAGACGATGAATGGTGCCGCTTTGTTTTTATATACCTGATTAGGGGAGAAGGGGCTGAACGACTACTTGGACACTTCTCTCTGAGGTCCGCGCAATACTATAAAGGCATCGTGGGGATGCCAATAAAATGGTGGTCAAAAGTGGCCACAGAGAGAAGGAACACTCCTTCACATAAAATCAGTCCATGGTGTCAGCATTTCAGTAAGGTTCACACTGGTGACAACCTATTTATTTACTAAATGCACAAGAGATAAGGCGAGAGGCGATTGGTTGTCGGGAAGCAGTAAGCGCCCAACACAATTATAGTACTGTTGTGCACTGCACGAGGGCTATGCGTGACCGCCACTCCCAACGGACAGAAGGGAGCGCGTTAAACTCCGAATCTGGGCGTTTCGGAGGCAGGGGAAGTTTCTGAGAGTACAAATATTTTTGGAGATTCTTGGAGAATCCCTTTATAAATGAAAGTAGGTCGTGACCTTCGGACTTAAAAAAAAAAAAAAAACAAACAAACAAACAAACAAACAAACAAACCTGGGGTGCTTGCCTATGTGTGGGGCCTGTATCGGTTGGGTTGATGGGTCTTGGAGTGGGTGTGACTTGAGTTCTGGTACTGGAATACAGGAGGAGAGTTATCAAGCTGTGAATTGCGCACCATATATCCGAAACACCGACTCCATAACCCTGAGACGGCCCAATTGCCGGCGGAATAAGGAGGAAAAGAAACAGTGCCTAATAACCGCGTGTTCTGTGTCTGGACGCGACTGGAGGAATGGTGGCAGTGTCCAGTATGCAAGAAAAGTATGACAGGGGGAGGACTGCTAGGTACTCAATTTCTCACCGAGAGACCCAGTAAAACAAGCTCAGTTGAAAAAGCCCCGTAAAGCCAGGCCAGTTTGTCTAGCCAGCCCAATTCCCCGACTTGTAATATTTGTAATAGAATAGTGTGAGTGTTGTTTGTGCGTGTAGAGACCAGAACTCGGGCGGTCAACCATCATCAGATGCCAACCGGGATTTGTTGGTGTGGTCCTCTTGATGCACAAGAGTTCGCTATCTGTCTTGTCTGTCTTTTTGTGCGTGAGACTGAACACTTGCGGGTTTGTCCGGAGGGCTATGGTTCTTAGAAACCCAGGGTCTCACTTAAAACACAAAATTTCAAGGGGTGACAATTAACACATAAGAAGGCCAGCAACACGTGGTGTGTTGTTGTGGCGGGTTTCACTGGGAGACTGAAAACCTGTAGATTTGTCCGGAGGTCTACATTGCTAGTAGACAGGCGGGTACCAAAACAACAAAATTGTACAGGGCTAAAAACACAAGACACAACAAAAATAAAATGAAAATGTCTACAACACGTGGTGTTCCCAAGCGGTCACCCATCTAAGTAGTAACCACGCCCGACGTTACTTGACTTCGGTGATCGGACGAGAACCGGTATTTTCAACGTTGTATTGCCGTAGACGATGAATGGTGCCGCTTTGTTTTTATATACCTGATTAGGGGAGAAGGGGCTGAACGACTACTTGGACACTTCTCTCTGAGGTCCGCGCAATACTATAAAGGCATCGTGGGGATGCCAATAAAATGGTGGTCAAAAGTGGCCACAGAGAGAAGGAACACTCCTTCACATAAAAGCAGTCCATGGTGTCAGCATGTCAGTAAGGTACACACTGGTGACAACCTATTTATTTACTGAATGCACAAGAGATAAGGCGAGAGGCGATTGGTTGTCGGGAAGCAGTAAGCGCCCAACCCAATTCTAGTACTGTTGTGCACTGCACGAGGGCTATGCGTGATCGCCACTCCCAACGGACAGAAGGGAGCGCGTTAAACTCCGAATCTGGGCGTTTCGGAGGCAGGGGAAGTTTCTGAGAGTACAAATATTTTGGGAGATTCTTGGAGAATCCCTTTATAAATGAAAGTAGGTCGTGACTTTCGGACTTAAAAAAAAAAAAACAACCTGGGGTGCTTGCCTATGTGTGGGGCCTGTATCGGTTGGGTTGATGGGTCTTGGAGTGGGTGTGACTTGAGTACTGGTACTCGAATACAGGAGGAGAGTTATCAAGCTGTGAATTGCGCACCATATATCCGAAACACCGACTCCATAACCCTGAGACGGCCCAATTGCCGGCGGAATAAGGAGGAAAAGAACCAGTGCCTAATAACCGCGTGTTCTGTGTCTGGGCGCGACTGGAGTAATGGTGGCAGTGTCCAGTATGCAAGAAAAGTATGACAGGGGGAGGACTGCTAGGTACTCAATTTCTCACCGAGAGACCCAGTAAAACAAGCTCAGTTGAAAAAGCCCCGTAAAGCCAGGCCAGTTTGTCTAGCCAGCCCAATTCCCCGACTTGTAATATTTGTAATAGAATAGTGTGAGTGCTGTTTGTGCGTGTAGAGACCAGAACTCGGGCGGTCAACCATCATCAGATGCCAACCGGGATTTGTTGGTGTGGTCCTCTTGATGCACAAGAGTTCGCTATCTGTCTTGTCTGTCTTTTTGTGCGTGAGACTGAACACTTGCGGGTTTGTCCGGAGGGCTATGGTTCTTAGAAACCCAGGGTCTCACTTAAAACACAAAATTTCAAGGGGTGACAATTAAAACATAAGAAGGCCAGCAACACGTGGTGTGTTGTTTTGGCGGGTTTCACTGGGAGACTGAAAACCTGTAGATTTGTAAGGAGGTCTACAGTGCTAGTAGACAGGCGGGTACCAAAACAACAAAATTGTACAGGGCTAAAAACACAAGACACAACAAAAATAAAATGAAAATGTCTACAACACGTGGTGTTCCCAAGCGGTCACCCATCTAAGTAGTAACCACGCCCGACGTTACTTGACTTCGGTGATCGGACGAGAACCGGTATTTTCAACGTGGTATTGCCGTAGACGATGAATGGTGCCGCTTTGTTTTTATATACCTGATTAGGGGAGAAGGGGCTGAACGACTACTTGGACACTTCTCTCTGAGGTCCGCGCAATACTATAAAGGCATCGTTGGGATGCCAATAAAATGGTGGTCAAAAGTGGCCACAGAGAGAAGGAACACTCCTTCACATAAAAGCAGTCCATGGTGTCAGCATGTCAGTAAGGTACACACTGGTGACAACCTATTTATTTACTGAATGCACAAGAGATAAGGCGAGAGGCGATTGGTTGTCGGGAAGCAGTAAGCGCCCAACCCAATTCTAGTACTGTTGTGCACTGCACGAGGGCTATGCGTGATCGCCACTCCCAACGGACAGAAGGGAGCGCGTTAAACTCCGAATCTGGGCGTTTCGGAGGCAGGGGAAGTTTCTGAGAGTACAAATATTTTGGGAGATTCTTGGAGAATCCCTTTATAAATGAAAGTAGGTCGTGACTTTCGGACTTAAAAAAAAAAAAACAACCTGGGGTGCTTGCCTATGTGTGGGGCCTGTATCGGTTGGGTTGATGGGTCTTGGAGTGGGTGTGACTTGAGTACTGGTACTCGAATACAGGAGGAGAGTTATCAAGCTGTGAATTGCGCACCATATATCCGAAACACCGACTCCATAACCCTGAGACGGCCCAATTGCCGGCGGAATAAGGAGGAAAAGAACCAGTGCCTAATAACCGCGTGTTCTGTGTCTGGGCGCGACTGGAGTAATGGTGGCAGTGTCCAGTATGCAAGAAAAGTATGACAGGGGGAGGACTGCTAGGTACTCAATTTCTCACCGAGAGACCCAGTAAAACAAGCTCAGTTGAAAAAGCCCCGTAAAGCCAGGCCAGTTTGTCTAGCCAGCCCAATTCCCCGACTTGTAATATTTGTAATAGAATAGTGTGAGTGCTGTTTGTGCGTGTAGAGACCAGAACTCGGGCGGTCAACCATCATCAGATGCCAACCGGGATTTGTTGGTGTGGTCCTCTTGATGCACAAGAGTTCGCTATCTGTCTTGTCTGTCTTTTTGTGCGTGAGACTGAACACTTGCGGGTTTGTCCGGAGGGCTATGGTTCTTAGAAACCCAGGGTCTCACTTAAAACACAAAATTTCAAGGGGTGACAATTAAAACATAAGAAGGCCAGCAACACGTGGTGTGTTGTTTTGGCGGGTTTCACTGGGAGACTGAAAACCTGTAGATTTGTAAGGAGGTCTACAGTGCTAGTAGACAGGCGGGTACCAAAACAACAAAATTGTACAGGGCTAAAAACACAAGACACAACAAAAATAAAATGAAAATGTCTACAACACGTGGTGTTCCCAAGCGGTCACCCATCTAAGTAGTAACCACGCCCGACGTTACTTGACTTCGGTGATCGGACGAGAACCGGTATTTTCAACGTGGTATTGCCGTAGACGATGAATGGTGCCGCTTTGTTTTTATATACCTGATTAGGGGAGAAGGGGCTGAACGACTACTTGGACACTTCTCTCTGAGGTCCGCGCAATACTATAAAGGCATCGTTGGGATGCCAATAAAATGGTGGTCAAAAGTGGCCACAGAGAGAAGGAACACTCCTTCACATAAAAGCAGTCCATGGTGTCAGCATGTCAGTAAGGTACACACTGGTGACAACCTATTTATTTACTGAATGCACAAGAGATAAGGCGAGAAGCAATTGGTTGTCGGGAAGCAGTAAGCGCCCAACCCAATTATAGTACTGTTGTGCACTGCACGAGGGCTATGCGTGATCGCCACTCCCAACGGACAGAAGGGAGCGCGTTAAACTCCGAATTTGGACGTTTCGGAGGCAGGGGAAGTTTCTGAGAGTACAAATATTTTTGGAGATTCTTGGAGAATCCCTTTATAAATGAAAGTAGGTCGTGACCTTCGGACTTAAAAAAAAAAAAAACAACCTGGGGTGCTTGCCTATGTGTGGGGCCTGTATCGGTTGGGTTGATGGGTCTTGGAGTGGGTGTGACTTGAGTACTGGTACTGGAATACAGGAGGAGAGTTATCAAGCTGTGAATTGCGCACCATATATCCGAAACATCGACTCCATAACCCTGAGACGGCCCAATTGCCGGCGGAATAAGGAGGAAAAGAACCAGTGCCTAATAACCACGTGTTCTGTGTCTGGGCGCGACTGGAGGAATGGTGGCAGTGACCAGTATGCAAGAAAAGTATGACAGGGGGAGGACTGTTAGGTACTCAATTTCTCACCGAGAGACCCAGTAAAACAAGCTCAGTTGAAAAAGCCCCGTAAAGCCAGGCCAGTTTGTCTAGCCAGCCCAATTCCCCGACTTGTAATATTTGTAATAGAATAATGTGAGTGCTGTTTGTGCGTGTAGAGACCAGAACTCGGGCGGTCAACCATCATCAGATGCCAACCGGGGTTTGTTGGTGTGGTCCTCTTGATGCACAAGAGTTCGATATCTGTCTTGTCTGTCTTTTTGTGCGTGAGACTGAACACTTGCGGGTTTGTCCGGAGGGCTATGGTTCTTAGAAACCCAGGGTCTCACTTAAAACACAAAATTTCAAGGGGTGACATATAAAACATAAGAAGGCCAGCAAAACGTGTTGTGTTGTTGTGGCGG
Source organism: Cepaea hortensis (assembly GCA_963921405.1). Taxonomy (NCBI): domain Eukaryota; kingdom Metazoa; phylum Mollusca; class Gastropoda; order Stylommatophora; family Helicidae; genus Cepaea; species Cepaea hortensis. The sequence goes on from OY992877.1 coordinate 221,449,572, forward strand.
ATTTCACTGGGAGACTGAAAACCTGTAGATTTGTCCGGAGGTCTACAGTGCTAGTAGACAGGCGGGTACCAAATCAACAAAATTGTACAGGGCTAAAAACACAAGACAAAACAAAAATAAAATGAAAATGTCTACAACACGTGGTGTTCCCAAGCGGTCACCCATCTAAGTAGTAACCACGCCCGACGTTACTTGACTTCGGTGATCGGACGAGAACCGGTATTTTCAACGTGGTATTGCCGTAGACGATGAATGGTGCCGCTTTGTTTTTATATACCTGATTAGGGGAGAAGGGGCTGAACGACTACTTGGACACTTCTCTCTGAGGTCCGCGCAATACTATAAAGGCATCGTCGGGATGCCAATAAAATGGTGGTCAAAAGTGGCCACAGAGAGAAGAACACTCCTTCACATAAAAGCAGTCAATGGTGTCAGCATGTCAGTAAGGTACACACTGGTGACAACCTATTTATTTACTGAATGCACAAGAGATAAGGCGAGAGGCGATTGGTTGTCGGGAAGCAGTAAGCGCCCAACCCAATTATAGTACTGTTGTGCACTGCACGAGGGCTATGCGTGATCGCCACTCCCAACGGACAGAAGGGAGCGCGTTAAACTCCGAATTTGGGCGTTTCGGAGGCAGGGGAAGTTTCTGAGAGTACAAATATTTTTGGAGATTCTTGGAGAATCCCTTTATAAATGAAAGTAGGTCGTGACCTTCGGACTTTAAAAAAAAAAAAAAAAAAACCTGGGGTGCTTGCCTATGTGTGGGGCCTGTATCGGTTGGGTTGATGGGTCTTGGATTGTGTGTGACTTGAGTACTGGTACTGGAATACAGGAGGAGAGTTATCAAGCTGTGAACTGCGCACCATATATCCGAAACACCGACTCCATAACCCTGAGACGGCCCAATTGCCGGCGGAATAAGGAGGAAAAGAACCAGTGCCTAATAACCACGTGTTCTGTGTCTGGGCGCGACTGGAGGAATGGTGGCAGTGACCAGTATGCAAGAAATGTATGACAGGGGGAGGACTGTTAGGTACTCAATTTCTCACCGAGAGACCCAGTAAAACAAGCTCAGTTGAAAAAGCCCCGTAAAGCCAGGCCAGTTTGTCTAGCCAGCCCAATTCCCGACTTGTAATATTTGTAATAGAATAGTGTGAGTGCTGTTTGTGCGTGTAGAGACCAGAACTCGGGCGGTCAACCATCATCAGATGCCAACCGGGGTTTGTTGGTGTGGTCCTCTTGATGCACAAGAGTTCGATATCTGTCTTGTCTGTCTTTTTGTTCGTGAGACTGAACACTTGCGGGTTTGTCCGGAGGGCTATGGTTCTTAGAAACCCAGGGTCTCACTTAAAACACAAAATTTCAAGGGGTGACATATAAAACATAAGAAGGCCAGCAACACGTGTTGTGTTGTTGTGGCGGGTTTCACTGGGAGACTGAAAACCTGTAGATTTGTCCGGAGGTCTACAGTGCTAGTAGACAGGCGGGTACCAAAACAACAAAATTGTACAGGGCTAAAAACACAAGACACAACAAAAATAAAATGAAAATGTTTACAACACGTGGTGTTCCCAAGCGGTCACCCATCTAAGTAGTAACCACGCCCGACGTTACTTGACTTCTGTGATCGGATGAGAACCGGTATTTTCAACGTGGTATTGCTGTAGACGATGAATGGTGCCGCTTTGTTTTTATATACCTGATTAGGGGAGAAGGGGCTGAACGACTACTTGGACACTTCTCTCTGAGGTCCGCGCAATACTATAAAGGCATCGTGGGGATGCCAATAAAATGGTGGTCAAAAGTGGCCACAGAGAGAAGGAACACTCCTTCACATAAAAGCAGTCCATGGTGTCAGCATGTCAGTAAGGTACACACTGGTGACAACCTATTTATTTACTGAATGCACAAGAGATAAGGCGAGAGGCGATTGGTTGTCGGGAAGCAGTAAGCGCCCAACCCAATTATAGTACTGTTGTGCACTGCACGAGGGCTATGCGTGATCGCCACTCCCAACGGACAGAAGGGAGCGCGTTAAACTCCGAATCTGGGCGTTTCGGAGGCAGGGGAAGTTTCTGAGAGTACAAATATTTTTGGAGATTCTTGGAGAATCCCTTTATAAATGAAAGTAGGTCGTGACCTTCGGACTTTAAAAAAAAAACAAAAAAACAAAAAAAACAAACAAACAAACAAACAAACCTGGGGTGCTTTCCTATGTGTGGGGCCTGTATCGGTTGGGTTGATGGGTCTTGGAGTGGGTGTGACTTGAGTACTGGTACTGGAATACAGGAGGAGAGTTATCAAGCTGTGAATTGCGCACCATATATCCGAAACACCGACTCCATAACCCTGAGACGGCCCAATTGCCGACGGAATAAGGAGGAAAGAACCAGTGCCTAATAACCGCGTGTTCTGTGTCTGGGCGCGACTGGAGGAATGGTGGCAGTGTCCAGTATGCAAGAAAAGTATGACAGGGGGAGGACTGCTAGGTACTCAATTTCTCACCGAGAGACCCAGTAAAATAAGCTCAGTTGAAAAAGCCCCGTAAAGCCAGGCCAGTTTGTCTAGCCAGCCCAATTCCCCGACTTGTAATATTTGTAATAGAATAGTGTGAGTGCTGTTTGTGCGTGTAGAGACCAGAACTCGGGCGGTCAACCATCATCAGATGCCAACCGGGATTTGTTGGTCTGGTCCTCTTGATGCACAAGAGTTCGCTATCTGTCTTGTCTGTCTTTTTGTGCGTGAGACTGAACACTTGCGGGTTTGTCCGGAGGGCTATGGTTCTTAGAAACCCAGGGTCTCACTTAAAACACAAAATTTCAAGGGGTGACAATTAAAACATAAGAAGGCCAGCAACACGTGTTGTGTTGTTGTGGCGGGTTTCACTGGGAGACTGAAAACCTGTAGATTTGTCCGGAGGTCTACAGTGATAGTAGACAGGCGGGTACCAAAACAACAAAATTGTACAGGGCTAAAAACACAAGACACAACAAAAATAAAATGAAAATGTCTACAACACGTGGTGTTCCCAAGCGGTCACCCATCTAAGTAGTAACCACGCCCGACGTTACTTGACTTCGGTGATCCGACGAGAACCGGTATTTTCAACGTGGTATTGCCGTAGACGATGAATGGTGCCGCTTTGTTTTTATATACCTGATTAGGGGAGAAGGGGCTGAACGACTACTTGGACACTTCTCTCTGTGGTCCGCGCAATACTATAAAGGCATCGTGGGGATGCCAATAAAATGGTGGTCAAAAGTGGCCACAGAGAGAAGGAACACTCCTTCACATAAAAGCAGTCCATGGTGTCAGCATGTCAGTAAGGTACACACTGGTGACAACCTATTTATTTACTGAATGCACAAGAGATAAGGCGAGAGGCGATTGGTTGTCGGGAAGCAGTAAGCGCCCAACCCAATTATAGTACTGTTGTGCACTGCACGAGGGCTATGCGTGATCGCCACTCCCAACGGACAGAAGGGAGCGCGTTAAACTCCGAATTTGGGCGTTTCGGAGGCAGGGGAAGTTTCTGAGAGTACAAATATTTTTGGAGATTCTTGGAGAATCCCTTTATAAATGAAAGTAGGTCGTGACCTTCGGACTTTAAAAAAAAAAAAAAAAAAAAAAACCTGGGGTGCTTGCCTATGTGTGGGGCCTGTATCGGTTGGGTTGATGGGTCTTGGATTGTGTGTGACTTGAGTACTGGTACTGGAATACAGGAGGAGAGTTATCAAGCTGTGAACTGCGCACCATATATCCGAAACACCGACTCCATAACCCTGAGAAGGCCCAATTGCCGGCGGAATAAGGAGGAAAAGAACCAGTGCCTAATAACCACGTGTTCTGTGTCTGGGCGCGACTGGAGGAATGGTGGCAGTGACCAGTATGCAAGAAATGTATGACAGGGGGAGGACTGTTAGGTACTCAATTTCTCACCGAGAGACCCAGTAAAACAAGCTCAGTTGAAAAAGCCCCGTAAAGCCAGGCCAGTTTGTCTAGCTAGCCCAATTCCCGACTTGTAATATTTGTAATAGAATAGTGTGAGTGCTGTTTGTGCGTGTAGAGACCAGAACTCGGGCGGTCAACCATCATCAGATGCCAACCGGGATTTGTTGGTGTGGTCCTCTTGATGCACAAGAGTTCGATATCTGTCTTGTCTGTCTTTTTGTTCGTGAGACTGAACACTTGCGGGTTTGTCCGGAGGGCTATGGTTCTTAGAAACCCAGGGTCTCACTTAAAACACAAAATTTCAAGGGGTGACATATAAAACATAAGAAGGCCAGCAACACGTGTTGTGTTGTTGTGGCGGGTTTCACTGGGAGACTGAAAACCTGTAGATTTGTCCGGAGGTCTACAGTGCTAGTAGACAGGCGGGTACCAAAACAACAAAATTGTACAGGGCTAAAAACACAAGACACAACAAAAATAAAATGAAAATGTCTACAACACGTGGTGTTCCCAAGCGGTCACCCATCTAAGTAGTAACCACGCCCGACGTTACTTGACTTCGGTGATCGGACGAGAACCGGTATTTTCAACGTGGTATTGCCGTAGACGATGAATGGTGCCGCTTTGTTTTTATATACCTGATTAGGGGAGAAGGGGCTGAACGACTACTTGGACACTTCTCTCTGAGGTCCGCGCAATACTATAAAGGCATCGTGGGGATGCCAATAAAATGGTGGTCAAAAGTGGCCACAGAGAGAAGGAACACTCCTTCACATAAAAGCAGTCCATGGTGTCAGCATGTCAGTAAGGTACACACTGGTGACAACCTATTTATTTACTGAATGCACAAGAGATAAGGCGAGAGGCGATTGGTTGTCGGGAAGCAGTAAGCGCCCAACCCAATTATAGTACTGTTGTGCACTGCACGAGGGCTATGCGTGATCGCCACTCCCAACGGACAGAAGGGAGCGCGTTAAACTCCGAATTTGGGCGTTTCGGAGGCAGGGGAAGTTTCTGAGAGTACACATATTTTTGGAGATTCTTGGAGAATCCCTTTATAAATGAAAGTAGGTCGTGACCTTCGAACTTAAAAAAAAAAAAAAAAACCTGGGGTGCTTGCCTATGTGTGGGGCCTGTATCGGTTGGGTTGATGGGTCTTGGAGTGGGTGTGACTTGAGTACTGGTACTGGAATACAGGAGGAGAGTTATCAAGCTGTGAATTGCGCACCATATATCCGAAACACCGACTCCATAACCCTGAGACGGCCCAATTGCCGGCGGAATAAGGAGGAAAAGAACCAGTGCCTAATAACCACGTGTTCTGTGTCTGGGCGCGACTGGAGGAATGGTGGCAGTGTCCAGTATGCAAGAAAAGTATGACAGGGGGAGGACTGTTAGGTACTCAATTTCTCACCGAGAGACCCAGTAAAACAAGCTCAGTTGAAAAAGCCCCGTAAAGCCAGGCCAGTTTGTCTAGCCAGCCCAATTCCCCGACTTGTAATATTTGTAATAGAATAATGTGAGTGCTGTTTGTGCGTGTAGAGACCAGAACTCGGGCGGTCAACCATCATCAGATGCCAACCGGGGTTTGTTGGTGTGGTCCTCTTGATGCACAAGAGTTCGATATCTGTCTTGTCTGTCTTTTTGTTCGTGAGACTGAACACTTGCGGGTTTGTCCGGAGGGCTATGGTTCTTAGAAACCCAGGGTCTCACTTAAAACACAAAATTTCAAGGGGTGACATATAAAACATAAGAAGGCCAGCAACACGTGTTGTGTTGTTGTGGCGGGTTTCACTGGGAGACTGAAAACCTGTAGATTTGTCCGGAGGTCTACAGTGCTAGTAGACAGGCGGGTACCAAATCAACAAAATTGTACAGGGCTAAAAACACAAGACAAAACAAAAATAAAATGAAAATGTCTACAACACGTGGTGTTCCCAAGCGGTCACCCATCTAAGTAGTAACCACGCCCGATGTTACTTGACTTCGGTGATCGGACGGGAACCGGTATTTTCAACGTGGTATTGCCGTAGACGATGAATGGTGCCGCTTTGTTTTTATATACCTGATTAGGGGAGAAGGGGCTGAACGACTACTTGGACACTTCTCTCTGAGGTCCGCGCAATACTATAAAGGCATCGTGGGGATGCCAATAAAATGGTGGTCAAAAGTGGCCACAGAGAGAAGGAACACTCCTTCACATAAAAGCAGTCCATGGTGTCAGCATGTCAGTAAGGTACACACTGGTGACAACCTATTTATTTACTGAATGCACAAGAGATAAGGCGAGAGGCGATTGGTTGTCGGGAAGCAGTAAGCGCCCAACCCAATTATAGTACTGTTGTGCACTGCACGAGGGCTATGCGTGATCGCCACTCCCAACGGACAGAAGGGAGCGCGTTAAACTCCGAATTTGGGCGTTTCGGAGGCAGGGGAAGTTTCTGAGAGTACAAATATTTTTGGAGATTCTTGGAGAATCCCTTTATAAATGAAAGTAGGTCGTGACCTTCGAACTTAAAAAAAAAAAAAACCTGGGGTGCTTGCCTATGTGTGGGGCCTGTATCGGTTGGGTTGATGGGTCTTGGAGTGGGTGTGACTTGAGTACTGGTACTGGAATACAGGAGGAGAGTTATCAAGCTGTGAATTGCGCACCATATATCCGAAACACCGACTCCATAACCCTGAGACGGCCCAATTGCCGGCGGAATAAGGAGGAAAAGAACCAGTGCCTAATAACCACGTGTTCTGTGTCTGGGCGCGACTGGAGGAATGGTGGCAGTGTCCAGTATGCAAGAAAAGTATGACAGGGGGAGGACTGTTAGGTACTCAATTTCTCACCGAGAGACCCAGTAAAACAAGCTCAGTTGAAAAAGCCCCGTAAAGCCAGGCCAGTTTGTCTAGCCAGCCCAATTCCCCGACTTGTAATATTTGTAATAGAATAATGTGAGTGCTGTTTGTGCGTGTAGAGACCAGAACTCGGGCGGTCAACCATCATCAGATGCCAACCGGGGTTTGTTGGTGTGGTCCTCTTGATGCACAAGAGTTCGATATCTGTCTTGTCTGTCTTTTTGTTCGTGAGACTGAACACTTGCGGGTTTGTCCGGAGGGCTATGGTTCTTAGAAACCCAGGGTCTCACTTAAAACACAAAATTTCAAGGGGTGACATATAAAACATAAGAAGGCCAGCAACACGTGTTGTGTTGTTGTGGCGGGTTTCACTGGGAGACTGAAAACCTGTAGATTTGTCCGGAGGTCTACAGTGCTAGTAGACAGGCGGGTACCAAATCAACAAAATTGTACAGGGCTAAAAACACAAGACAAAACAAAAATAAAATGAAAATGTCTACAACACGTGGTGTTCCCAAGCGGTCACCCATCTAAGTAGTAACCACGCCCGATGTTACTTGACTTCGGTGATCGGACGGGAACCGGTATTTTCAACGTGGTATTGCCGTAGACGATGAATGGTGCCGCTTTGTTTTTATATACCTGATTAGGGGAGAAGGGGCTGAACGACTACTTGGACACTTCTCTCTGAGGTCCGCGCAATACTATAAAGGCATCGTGGGGATGCCAATAAAATGGTGGTCAAAAGTGGCCACAGAGAGAAGAACACTCCTTCACATAAAAGCAGTCCATGGTGTCAGCATGTCAGTAAGGTACACACTGGTGACAACCTATTTATTTACTGAATGCACAAGAGATAAGGCGAGAGGCGATTGGTTGTCGGGAAGCAGTAAGCGCCCAACCCAATTATAGTACTGTTGTGCACTGCACGAGGGCTATGCGTGATCGCCACTCCCAACGGACAGAAGGGAGCGCGTTAAACTCCGAATTTGGGCGTTTCGGATGCAGGGGAAGTTTCTGAAAGTACAAATATTTTTGGAGATTCTTGGAGAATCCCTTTATAAATGAAAGTAGGTCGTGACCTTCGAACTTAAAAAAAAAAGAAAAAAAAACCTGGGGTGCTTGCCTATGTGTGGGGCCTGTATCGGTTGGGTTGATGGGTCTTGGAGTGGGTGTGACTTGAGTACTGGTACTGGAATACAGGAGGAGAGTTATCAAGCTGTGAATTGCGCACCATATATCCGAAACACCGACTCCATAACCCTGAGACGGCCCAATTGCCGGCGGAATAAGGAGGAAAAGAACCAGTGCCTAATAACCACGTGTTCTGTGTCTGGGCGCGACTGGAGGAATGGTGGCAGTGACCAGTATGCAAGAAAAGTATGACAGGGGGAGGACTGTTAGGTACTCAATTTCTCACCGAGAGACCCAGTAAAACAAGCTCAGTTGAAAAAGCCCCGTAAAGCCAGGCCAGTTTGTCTAGCCAGCCCAATTCCCCGACTTGTAATATTTGTAATAGAATAATGTGAGTGCTGTTTGTGCGTGTAGAGACCAGAACTCGGGCGGTCAACCATAATCAGATGCCAACCGGGGTTTGTTGGTGTGGTCCTCTTGATGCACAAGAGTTCGATATTTGTCTTGTCTGTCTTTTTGTGCGTGAGACTGAACACTTGCGGGTTTGTCCGGAGGGCTATGGTTCTTAGAAACCCAGGGTCTCACTTAAAACACAAAATTTCAAGGGGTGACATATAAAACATAAGAAGGCCAGCAACACGTGTTGTGTTGTTGTGGCGGGTTTCACTGGGAGACTGAAAACCTGTAGATTTGTCCGGAGGTCTACAGTGCTAGTAGACAGGCGGGTACCAAAACAACAAAATTGTACAGGGCTAAAAACACAAGACACAACAAAAATAAAATGAAAATGTCTACAACACGTGGTGTTCCCAAGCGGTCACCCATCTAAGTAGTAACCACGCCCGACGTTACTTGACTTCGGTGATCGGACGAGAACCGGTATTTTCAACGTGGTATTGCCGTAGACGATGAATGGTGCCGCTTTGTTTTTATATACCTGATTAGGGGAGAAGGGGCTGAACGACTACTTGGACACTTCTCTCTGTGGTCCGCGCAATACTATAAAGGCATCGTGGGGATGCCAATAAAATGGTGGTCAAAAGTGGCCACAGAGAGAAGGAACACTCCTTCACATAAAAGCAGTCCATGGTGTCAGCATGTCAGTAAGGTACACACTGGTGACAACCTATTTATTTACTGAATGCACAAGAGATAAGGCGAGAGGCGATTGGTTGTCGGGAAGCAGTAAGCGCCCAACCCAATTATAGTACTGTTGTGCACTGCACGAGGGCTATGCGTGATCGCCACTCCCAACGGACAGAAGGGAGCGCGTTAAACTCCGAATTTGGGCGTTTCGGAGGCAGGGGAAGTTTCTGAAAGTACAAATATTTTTGGAGATTCTTGGAGAATCCCTTTATAAATGAAAGTAGGTCGTGACCTTCGGACTTAAAAAAAAAAAAAAAAAACCTGGGGTGCTTGCCTATGTGTGGGGCCTGTATCGGTTGGGTTGATGGGTCTTGGAGTGGGTGTGACTTGAGTACTGGTACTGGAATACAGGAGGAGAGTTATCAAGCTGTGAATTGCGCACCATATATCCGAAACACCGACTCCATAACCCTGAGACGGCCCAATTGCCGACGGAATAAGGAGGAAAGAACCAGTGCCTAATAACCGCGTGTTCTGTGTCTGGGCGCGACTGGAGGAATGGTGGCAGTGTCCAGTATGCAAGAAAAGTATGACAGGGGGAGGACTGCTAGGTACTCAATTTCTCACCGAGAGACCCAGTAAAATAAGCTCAGTTGAAAAAGCCCCGTAAAGCCAGGCCAGTTTGTCTAGCCAGCCCAATTCCCCGACTTGTAATATTTGTAATAGAATAGTGTGAGTGCTGTTTGTGCGTGTAGAGACCAGAACTCGGGCGGTCAACCATCATCAGATGCCAACCGGGATTTGTTGGTGTGGTCCTCTTGATGCACAAGAGTTCGCTATCTGTCTTGTCTGTCTTTTTGTGCGTGAGACTGAACACTTGCGGGTTTGTCCGGATAGCTATGGTTCTTAGAAACCCAGGGTCTCACTTAAAACACAAAATTTCAAGGGGTGACAATTAAAACATAAGAAGGCCAGCAACACGTGTTGTGTTGTTGTGGCGGGTTTCACTGGGAGACTGAAAACCTGTAGATTTGTCCGGAGGTCTACAGTGCTAGTAGACAGGCGGGTACCAAAACAACAAAATTGTACAGGGCTAAAAACACAAGACACAACAAAAATAAAATGAAAATGTCTACAACACGTGGTGTTCCCAAGCGGTCACCCATCTAAGTAGTAACCACGCCCGACGTTACTTGACTTCGGTGATAGGACGAGAACCGGTATTTTCAACGTGGTATTGCCGTAGACGATGAATGGTGCCGCTTTGTTTTTATATACCTGATTAGGGAAGAAGGGGCTGAACGACTACTTGGACACTTCTCTCTGTGGTCCGCGCAATACTATAAAGGCATCGTGGGGATGCCAATAAAATGGTGGTCAAAAGTGGCCACAGAGAGAAGGAACACTCCTTCACATAAAAGCAGTCCATGGTGTCAGCATGTCAGTAAGGTACACACTGGTGACAACCTATTTATTTACTGAATGCACAAGAGATAAGGCGAGAGGCGATTGGTTGTCGGGAAGCAGTAAGCGCCCAACCCAATTATAGTACTGTTGTGCACTGCACGAGGGCTATGCGTGATCGCCACTCCCAACGGACAGAAGGGAGCGCGTTAAACTCCGAATTTGGGCGTTTCGGAGGCAGGGGAAGTTTCTGAGAGTACAAATATTTTTGGAGATTCTTGGAGAATCCCTTTATAAATGAAAGTAGGTCGTGACCTTCGGACTTAAAAAAAAAAACAAACCTGGGGTGCTTGCCTATGTGTGGGGCCTGTATCGGTTGGGTTGATGGGTCTTGGAGTGGGTGTGACTTGAGTACTGGTACTGGAATACAGGAGGAGAGTTATCAAGCTGTGAATTGCGCACCATATATCCGAAACACCGACTCCATAACCCTGAGACGGCCCAATTGCCGGCGGAATAAGGAGGAAAAGAACCAGTGCCTAATATCCACGTGTTCTGTGTCTGGGCGCGACTGGAGGAATGGTGGCAGTGACCAGTATGCAAGAAAAGTATGACAGGTGGTGGACTGTTAGGTACTCAATTTCTCACCGAGAGACCCAGTAAAACAAGCTCAGTTGAAAATGCCCCGTAAAGCCAGGCCAGTTTGTCTAGCCAGCCCAATTCCCCGACTTGTAATATTTGTAATAGAATAGTGTGAGTGCTGTTTGTGCGTGTAGAGACCAGGACTCGGGCGGTCAACCATCATCAGATGCCAACCGGGGTTTGTTGGTGTGGTCCTCTTGATGCACAAGAGTTCGATATCTGTCTTGTCTGTCTTTTTGTGCGTGAGACTGAACACTTGCGGGTTTGTCCGGAGGGCTATGGTTCTTAGAAACCCAGGGTCTCACTTAAAACACAAAATTTCAAGGGGTGACATATAAAACATAAGAAGGCCAGCAACACGTGTTGTGTTGTTGTGGCGGGTTTCACTGGGAGACTGAAAACCTGTAGATTTGTCCGGAGGTCTACAGTGCTAGTAGACAGGCGGGTACCAAAACAACAAAATTGTACAGGGCTAAAACCACAAGACACAACAAAAATAAAATGAAAATGTCTACAACACGTGGTGTTCCCAAGCGGTCACCCATCTAAGTAGTAACCACGCCCGACGTTACTTGACTTCGGTGATCGGATGAGAACCGGTATTTTCAACGTGGTATTGCTGTAGACGATGAATGGTGCCGCTTTGTTTTTATATACCTGATTAGGGGAGAAGGGGCTGAACGACTACTTGGACACTTCTCTCTGAGGTCCGCGCAATACTATAAAGTCATCGTGGGGATGCCAATAAAATGGTGGTCAAAAGTGGCCACAGAGAGAAGGAACACTCCTTCACATAAAAGCAGTCCATGGTGTCAGCATGTCAGTAAGGTACACACTGGTGACAACCTATTTATTTACTGAATGCACAAGAGATAAGGCGAGAGGCGATTGGTTGTCGGGAAGCAGTAAGCGCCCAACCCAATTATAGTACTGTTGTGCACTGCACGAGGGCTATGCGTGATCGCCACTCCCAACGGACAGAAGGGAGCGCGTTAAACTCCGAATCTGGGCGTTTCGGAGGCAGGGGAAGTTTCTGAGAGTACAAATATTTTTGGAGATTCTTGGAGAATCCCTTTATAAATGAAAGTAGGTCGTGACCTTCGGACTTAAAAAAAAAAAAAAAAACCTGGGGTGCTTGTCTATGTGTGGGGCCTGTATCGGTTGGGTTGATGGGTCTTGGAGTGGGTGTGACTTGAGTACTGGTACTGGAATACAGGAGGAGAGTTATCAAGCTGTGAATTGCGCACCATATATCCGAAACACCGACTCCATAACCCTGAGACGGCCCAATTGCCGGCGGAATAAGGAGGAAAAGAACCAGTGCCTAATAACCACGTGTTCTGTGTCTGGGCGCGACTGGAGGAATGGTGGCAGTGACCAGTATGCAAGAAAAGTATGACAGGGGGAGGACTGTTAGGTTCTCAATTTCTCACCGAGAGACCCAGTAAAACAAGCTCAGTTGAAAAAGCCCCGTAAAGCCAGGCCAGTTTGTCTAGCCAGCCCAATTCCCCGACTTGTAATATTTGTAATAGAATAGTGTGAGTGCTGTTTGTGCGTGTAGAGACTAGAACTCGGGCGGTCAACCATCATCAGATGCCAACCGGGGTTTGTTGGTGTGGTCCTCTTGATGCACAAGAGTTCGATATCTGTCTTGTCTGTCTTTTTGTGCGTGAGACTGAACACTTGCGGGTTTGTCCGGAGGGCTGTGGTTCTTAGAAACCCAGGGTCTCACTTAAAACACAAAATTTCAAGGGGTGACATATAAAACATCAGAAGGCCACCAACACGTGGTGTGTTGATGTGGCGGGTTTCACTGGGAGACTGAAAACCTGTAGATTTGTCCGGAGGTCTACAGTGCTAGTAGACAGGCGGGTACCAAAACAACAAAATTGTACAGGGCTAAAACCACAAGACACAACAAAAATAAAATGAAAATGTCTACAACACGTGGTGTTCCCAAGCGGTCACCCATCTAAGTAGTAACCACGCCCGACGTTACTTGACTTCGGTGATCGGACGAGAACCGGTATTTTCAACGTGGTATTGCCGTAGACGATGAATGGTGCCGCTTTGTTTTTATATACCTGATTAGGGGAGAAGGGACTGAACGACTACTTGGACACTTCTCTCTGAGGTCCGCGCAATACTATAAAGGCATCGTGGGGATGCCAATAAAATGGTGGTCAAAAGTGGCCACAGAGAGAAGGAACACTCCTTCACATAAAAGCAGTCCATGGTGTCAGCATGTCAGTAAGGTACACACTGGTGACAACCTATTTATTTACTGAATGCACAAGAGATAAGGCGAGAGGCGATTGGTTGTCGGGAAGCAGTAAGCGCCCAACCCAATTATAGTACTGTTGTGCACTGCACGAGGGCTATGCGTGATCGCCACTCCCAACGGACAGAAGGGAGCGCGTTAAACTCCGAATCTGGGCGTTTCGGAGGCAGGGGAAGTTTCTGAGAGTACAAATATTTTTGGAGATTCTTGGAGAATCCCTTTATAAATGAAAGTAGGTCGTGACCTTCGGACTAAAAAAAAAAAAAAAAAAACCTGGGGTGCTTGTCTATGTGTGGGGCCTGTATCGGTTGGGTTGATGGGTCTTGGAGTGGGTGTGACTTGAGTACTGGTACTGGAATACAGGAGGAGAGTTATCAAGCTGTGAATTGCGCACCATATATCCGAAACACCGACTCCATAACCCTGAGACGGCCCAATTGCCGGCGGAATAAGGAGGAAAAGAACCAGTGCCTAATAACCACGTGTTCTGTGTCTGGGCGCGACTGGAGGAATGGTGGCAGTGACCAGTATGCAAGAAAAGTATGACAGGGGGAGGACTGTTAGGTTCTCAATTTCTCACCGAGAGACCCAGTAAAACAAGCTCAGTTGAAAAAGCCCCGTAAAGCCAGGCCAGTTTGTCTAGCCAGCCCAATTCCCCGACTTGTAATATTTGTAATAGAATAGTGTGAGTGCTGTTTGTGCGTGTAGAGACTAGAACTCGGGCGGTCAACCATCATCAGATGCCAACCGGGGTTTGTTGGTGTGGTCCTCTTGATGCACAAGAGTTCGATATCTGTCTTGTCTGTCTTTTTGTGCGTGAGACTGAACACTTGCGGGTTTGTCCGGAGGGCTGTGGTTCTTAGAAACCCAGGGTCTCACTTAAAACACAAAATTTCAAGGGGTGACATATAAAACATAAGAAGGCCACCAACACGTGGTGTGTTGATGTGGCGGGTTTCACTGGGAGACTGAAAACCTGTAGATTTGTCCGGAGGTCTACAGTGCTAGTAGACAGGCGGGTACCAAAACAACAAAATTGTACAGGGCTAAAACCACAAGACACAACAAAAATAAAATGAAAATGTCTACAACACGTGGTGTTCCCAAGCGGTCACCCATCTAAGTAGTAACCACGCCCGAAGTTACTTGACTTCGGTGATCGGACGAGAACCGGTATTTTCAACGTGGTATTGCCGTAGACGATGAATGGTGCCGCTTTGTTTTTATATACCTGATTAGGGGAGAAGGGACTGAACGACTACTTGGACACTTCTCTCTGAGGTCCGCGCAATACTATAAAGTCATCGTGGGGATGCCAATAAAATGGTGGTCAAAAGTGGCCACAGAGAGAAGGAACACTCCTTCACATAAAAGCAGTCCATGGTGTCAGCATGTCAGTAAGGTACACACTGGTGACAACCTATTTATTTACTGAATGCACAAGAGATAAGGCGAGAGGCGATTGGTTGTCGGGAAGCAGTAAGCGCCCAACCCAATTATAGTACTGTTGTGCACTGCACGAGGGCTATGCGTGATCGCCACTCCCAAAGGACAGAAGGGAGCGCGTTAAACTCCGAATTTGGGCGTTTCGGAGGCAGGGGAAGTTTCTGAGAGTACAAATATTTTTGGAGATTCTTGGAGAATCCCTTTATAAATGAAAGTAGGTCGTGACCTTCGGACTTAAAAAAAAAAAAAAACCTGGGGTGCTTGTCTATGTGTGGGGCCTGTATCGGTTGGGTTGATGAGTCTTGGAGTGGGTGTGACTTGAGTACTGGTACTGGAATACAGGAGGAGAGTTATCAAGCTGTGAATTGCGCACCATATATCCGAAACACCGACTCCATAACCCTGAGACGGCCCAATTGCCGGCGGAATAAGGAGGAAAAGAACCAGTGCTTAATAACCACGTGTTCTGTGTCTGGGCGCGACTGGAGGAATGGTGGCAGTGACCAGTATGCAAGAAAAGTATGACAGGGGGAGGACTGTTAGGTACTCAATTTCTCACCGAGAGACCCAGTAAAACAAGCTCAGTTGAAAAAGCCCCGTAAAGCCAGGCCAGTTTGTCTAGCCAGCCCAATTCCCCGACTTGTAATATTTGTAATAGAATAGTGTGAGTGCTGTTTGTGCGTGTAGAGACCAGAACTCGGGCGGTCAACCATCATCAGATGCCAAACGGGGTTTGTTGGTGTGGTCCTCTTGATGCACAAGAGTTCGATATCTGTCTTGTCTGTCTTTTTGTGCGTGAGACTGAACACTTGCGGGTTTGTCCGGAGGGCTATGGTTCTTAGAAACCCAGGGTCTCACTTAAAACACAAAATTTCAAGGGGTGACATATAAAACATAAGAAGGCCAGCAACACGTGGTGTGTTGTTGTGGCGGGTTTCACTGGGAGACTGAAAACCTGTAGATTTGTCCGGAGGTCTACAGTGCTAGTAGACAGGCGGGTACCAAAACAACAAAATTGTACAGGGCTAAAAACACAAGACACAACAAAAATAAAATGAAAATGTCTACAACACGTGGTGTTCCCAAGCGGTCACCCATCTAAGTAGTAACCACGCCCGACGTTACTTGACTTCGGTGATCGGACGAGAACCGGTATTTTCAACGTGGTATTGCCGTAGACGATGAATGGTGCCGCTTTGTTTTTATATACCTGATTAGGGGAGAAGGGGCTGAACGACTACTTGGACACTTCTCTCTGAGGTCCGCGCAATACTATAAAGGCATCGTGGGGATGCCAATAAAATGGTGGTCAAAAGTGGCCACAGAGAGAAGGAACACTCCTTCACATAAAAGCAGTCCATGGTGTCAGCATGTCAGTAAGGTACACACTGGTGACAACCTATTTATTTACTGAATGCACAAGAGATAAGGCGAGAGGCGATTGGTTGTCGGGAAGCAGTAAGCGCCCAACCCAATTATAGTACTGTTGTGCACTGCACGAGGGCTATGCGTGATCGCCACTCCCAACGGACAGAAGGGAGCGCGTTAAACTCCGAATTTGGGCCTTTCGGAGGCAGGGGAAGTTTCTGAGAGTACAAATATTTTTGGAGATTCTTGGAGAATCCCTTTATAAATGAAAGTAGGTCGTGACCTTCGGACTTAAAAAAAAAAAAAAAAAACCTGGGGTGCTTGCCTATGTGTGGGGCCTGTATCGGTTGGGTTGATGGGTCTTGGAGTGGGTGTGACTTGAGTACTGGTACTGGAATACAGGAGGAGAGTTATCAAGCTGTGAATTGCGCACCATATATCCGAAACACCGACTCCATAACCCCGAGACGGCCCAATTGCCGGCGGAATAAGGAGGAAAAGAACCAGTGCCTAATAACCACGTGTTCTGTGTCTGGGCGCGACTGGAGGAATGGTGGCAGTGACCAGTATGCAAGAAAAGTATGACAGGGGGAGGACTGTTAGGTACTCAATTTCTCACCGAGAGACCCAGTAAAACAAGCTCAGTTGAAAAAGCCCCGTAAAGCCAGGCCAGTTTGTCTAGCCAGCCCAATTCCCCGACTTGTAATATTTGTAATAGAATAGTGTGAGTGCTGTTTGTGCGTGTAGAGACCAGAACTCGGGCGGTCAACCATCATCAGATGCCAACCGGGGTTTGTTGGTGTGGTCCTCTTGATGCACAAGAGTTCGATATCTGTCTTGTCTGTCTTTTTGTGCGTGAGACTGAACACTTGCGGGTTTGTCCGGAGGGCTGTGGTTCTTAGAAACCCAGGGTCTCACTTAAAACACAAAATTTCAAGGGGTGACATATAAAACATAAGAAGGCCACCAACACGTTGTGTGTTGTTGTGGCGGGTTTCACTGGGAGACTGAAAACCTGTAGATTTGTCCGGAGGTCTACAGTGCTAGTAGACAGGCGGGTACCAAAACAACAAAATTGTACAGGGCTAAAACCACAAGACACAACAAAAATAAAATGAAAATGTCTACAACACGTGGTGTTCCCAAGCGGTCACCCATCTAAGTAGTAACCACGCCCGACGTTACTTGACTTCGGTGATCGGACGAGAACCGGTATTTTCAACGTGGTATTGCCGTAGACGATGAATGGTGCCGCTTTGTTTTTATATACCTGATAAGGGGAGAAGGGACTGAACGACTACTTGGACACTTCTCTCTGAGGTCCGCGCAATACTATAAAGTCATCGTGGGGATGCCAATAAAATGGTGGTCAAAAGTGGCCACAGAGAGAAGGAACACTCCTTCACATAAAAGCAGTCCATGGTGTCAGCATGTCAGTAAGGTACACACTGGTGACAACCTATTTATTTACTGAATGCACAAGAGATAAGGCGAGAGGCGATTGGTTGTCGGGAAGCAGTAAGCGCCCAACCCAATTATAGTACTGTTGTGCACTGCACGAGGGCTATGCGTGATCGCCACTCGCAACGGACAGAAGGGAGCGCGTTAAACTCCGAATCTGGGCGTTTCGGAGGCAGGGGAAGTTTCTGAGAGTACAAATATTTTTGGAGATTCTTGGAGAATCCCTTTATAAATGAAAGTAGGTCGTGACCTTCGGACTTTAAAAAAAAAAAAAAAAAAAAAGAACCTGGGGTGCTTGCCTATGTGTGGGGCCTGTATCGGTTGGGTTGATGGGTCTTGGAGTGGGTGTGACTTGAGTACTGGTACTGGAATACAGGAGGAGAGTTATCAAGCTGTGAATTGCGCACCACATATCCGAAACACCGACTCCATAACCCTGAGACGGCCCAATTGCCGGCGGAATAAGGAGGAAAAGAACCAGTGCCTAATAACCACGTGTTCTGTGTCTGGGCGCGACTGGGGGAATGGTGGCAGTGACCAGTATGCAAGAAAAGTATGACAGGGGGAGGACTGTTAGGTACTCAATTTCTCACCGAGAGACCCAGTAAAACAAGCTCAGTTGAAAAAGCCCCGTAAAGCCAGGCCAGTTTGTCTAGCCAGCCCAATTCCCCGACTTGTAATATTTGTAATAGAATAATGTGAGTGCTGTTTGTGCGTGTAGAGACCAGAACTCGGGCGGTCAACCATCATCAGATGCCAACCGGGGTTTGTTGGAGTGGTCCTCTTGATGCACAAGAGTTCGATATCTGTCTTGTCTGTCTTTTTGTGCGTGAGACTGAACACTTGCGGGTTTGTCCGGAGGGCTATGGTTCTTAGAAAACCAGGGTCTCACTTAAAACACAAAATTTAAAGGGGTGACAATTAAAACATAAGAAGGCCAGCAACACGTGTTGTGTTGATGTGGCGGGTTTCACTGGGAGACTGAAAACCTGTAGATTTGTCCGGAGGTCTACAGTGCTAGTAGACAGGCGGGTACCAAAACAACAAAATTGTACAGGGCTAAAAACACAAGACACAACAAAAATAAAATGAAAATGTCTACAACACGTGGTGTTCCCAAGCGGTCACCCATCTAAGTAGTAACCACGCCCGACGTTACTTGACTTCGGTGATCGGACGAGAACCGGTATTTTCAACGTGGTATTGCCGTAGACGATGAATGGTGCCGCTTTGTTTTTATATACCTGATTAGGGGAGAAGGGGCTGAACGACTACTTGGACACTTCTCTCTGAGGTCCGCGCAATACTATAAAGGCATCGTGGGGATGCCAATAAAATGGTGGTCAAAAGTGGCCACAGAGAGAAGGAACACTCCTTCACATAAAAGCAGTCCATGGTGTCAGCATGTCAGTAAGGTACACACTGGTGACAACCTATTTATTTACTGAATGCACAAGAGATAAGGCGAGAGGCGATTGGTTGTCGGGAAGCAGTAAGCGCCCAACCCAATTATAGTACTGTTGTGCACTGCACGAGGGCTATGCGTGATCGCCACTCCCAACGGACAGAAGGGAGCGCGTTAAACTCCGAATTTGGGCGTTTCGGAGGCAGGGGAAGTTTCTGAGAGTACAAATATTTTTGGAGATTCTTGGAGAATCCCTTTATAAATGAAAGTAGGTCGTGACCTTCGGACTTAAAAAAAAAAAAAAAAAAACCTGGGGTGCTTGCCTATGTGTGGGGCCTGTATCGGTTGGGTTGATGGGTCTTGGAGTGGGTGTGACTTGAGTACTGGTACTGGAATACAGGAGGAGAGTTATCAAGCTGTGAATTGCGCACCATATATCCGAAACACCGACTCCATAACCCCGAGACGGCCCAATTGCCGGCGGAATAAGGAGGAAAAGAACCAGTGCCTAATAACCACGTGTTCTGTTTCTGGGCGCGACTGGAGGAATGGTGGCAGTGACCAGTATGCAAGAAAAGTATGACAGGGGGAGGACTGTTAGGTACTCAATTTCTCACCGAGAGACCCAGTAAAACAAGCTCAGTTGAAAAAGCCCCGTAAAGCCAGGCCAGTTTGTCTAGCCAGCCCAATTCCCCGACTTGTAATATTTGTAATAGAATAGTGTGAGTGCTGTTTGTGCGTGTAGAGACCAGAACTCGGGCGGTCAACCATCATCAGATGCCAACCGGGGTTTGTTGGTGTGGTCCTCTTGATGCACAAGAGTTCGATATCTGTCTTGTCTGTCTTTTTGTGCGTGAGACTGAACACTTGCGGGTTTGTCCGGAGGGCTGTGGTTCTTAGAAACCCAGGGTCTCACTTAAAACACAAAATTTCAAGGGGTGACATATAAAACATAAGAAGGCCACCAACACGTTGTGTGTTGTTGTGGCGGGTTTCACTGGGAGACTGAAAACCTGTAGATTTGTCCGGAGGTCTACAGTGCTAGTAGACAGGCGGGTACCAAAACAACAAAATTGTACAGGGCTAAAACCACAAGACACAACAAAAATAAAATGAAAATGTCTACAACACGTGGTGTTCCCAAGCGGTCACCCATCTAAGTAGTAACCACGCCCGACGTTACTTGACTTCGGTGATCGGACGAGAACCGGTATTTTCAACGTGGTATTGCCGTAGACGATGAATGGTGCCGCTTTGTTTTTATATACCTGATAAGGGGAGAAGGGACTGAACGACTACTTGGACACTTCTCTCTGAGGTCCGCGCAATACTATAAAGTCATCGTGGGGATGCCAATAAAATGGTGGTCAAAAGTGGCCACAGAGAGAAGGAACACTCCTTCACATAAAAGCAGTCCATGGTGTCAGCATGTCAGTAAGGTACACACTGGTGACAACCTATTTATTTACTGAATGCACAAGAGATAAGGCGAGAGGCGATTGGTTGTCGGGAAGCAGTAAGCGCCCAACCCAATTATAGTACTGTTGTGCACTGCACGAGGGCTATGCGTGATCGCCACTCGCAACGGACAGAAGGGAGCGCGTTAAACTCCGAATCTGGGCGTTTCGGAGGCAGGGGAAGTTTCTGAGAGTACAAATATTTTTGGAGATTCTTGGAGAATCCCTTTATAAATGAAAGTAGGTCGTGACCTTCGGACTTAAAAAAAAAAAAAAAAAACCTGGGGTGCTTGCCTATGTGTGGGGCCTGTATCGGTTGGGTTGATGGGTCTTGGAGTGGGTGTGACTTGAGTACTGGTACTGGAATACAGGAGGAGAGTTATCAAGCTGTGAATTGCGCACCATATATCCGAAACACCGACTCCATAACCCTGAGACGGCCCAATTGCCGGCGGAATAAGGAGGAAAAGAACCAGTGCCTAATAACCACGTGTTCTGTGTCTGGGCGCGACTGGGGGAATGGTGGCAGTGACCAGTATGCAAGAAAAGTATGACAGGGGGAGGACTGTTATGTACTCAATTTCTCACCGAGAGACCCAGTAAAACAAGCTCAGTTGAAAAAGCCCCGTAAAGCCAGGCCAGTTTGTCTAGCCAGCCCAATTCCCCGACTTGTAATATTTGTAATAGAATAATGTGAGTGCTGTTTGTGCGTGTAGAGACCAGAACTCGGGCGGTCAACCATCATCAGATGCCAACCGGGGTTTGTTGGAGTGGTCCTCTTGATGCACAAGAGTTCGATATCTGTCTTGTCTGTCTTTTTGTGCGTGAGACTGAACACTTGCGGGTTTGTCCGGAGGGCTATGGTTCTTAGAAAACCAGGGTCTCACTTAAAACACAAAATTTAAAGGGGTGACAATTAAAACATAAGAAGGCCAGCAACACGTGTTGTGTTGATGTGGCGGGTTTCACTGGGAGACTGAAAACCTGTAGATTTGTCCGGAGGTCTACAGTGCTAGTAGACAGGCGGGTACCAAAACAACAAAATTGTACAGGGCTAAAAACACAAGACACAACAAAAATAAAATGAAAATGTCTACAACACGTGGTGTTCCCAAGCGGTCACCCATCTAAGTAGTAACAACGCCCGACATTACTTGACTTCGGTGATCGGACGAGAACCGGTATTTTCAACGTGGTATTGCCGTAGACGATGAATGGTGCCGCTTTGTTTTTATATACCTGATTAGGGGAGAAGGGGCTGAACGACTACTTGGACACTTCTCTCTGAGGTCCGCGCAATACTATAAAGGCATCGTTGGGATACCAATAAAATGGTGGTCAAAAGTGGCCACAGAGAGAAGGAACACTCCTTCACATAAAAGCAGTCCATGGTGTCAGCATGTCAGTAAGGTACACACTGGTGACAACCTATTTATTTACTGAATGCACAAGAGATAAGGCGAGAGGCGATTGGTTGTCGGGAAGAAGTAAGCGCCCAACCCAATTATAGTACTGTTGTGCACTGCACGAGGGCTATGCGTGATCGCCACTCCCAATGGACAGAAGGGAGCGCGTTAAACTCCGGATCTGGGCGTTTCGAAGGCAGGGGAAGTTTCTGAGAGTACAAATATTTTTGGAGATTCTTGGAGAATCCCTTTATAAATGAAAGTAGGTCGTGACCTTCGGCCTATAAAAAAAAAAAAAAAAACCTGGGGTGCTTGCCTATGTATGGGGCCTGTATCGGTTGGGTTGATGGGTCTTGGAGTGGGTGTGACTTGAGTACTGGTACTGGAATAGAGGAGGAGAGTTATCAAGCTGTGAATTGCGCACCATATATCCGAAACACCGTCTCCATAACCCTGAGACGGCCCAATTGCCGGCGGAATAAGGAGGAAAAGAACCAGTGCCTAATAACCGCGTGTTTTGTGTCTGGGCGCGACTGGAGGAATGGTGGCAGTGTCCAGTATGCAAGAAAAGTATGGCAGGGGGAGGACTGCTAGGTACTCAATTTCTCACCGAGAGACCCAGTAAAACAAGCTCAGTTGAAAAAGCGCCGTAATGCCAGGCCAGTTTGTCTAGCCAGCCCAATTCCCCGACTTGTAATATTTGTAATAGAATAGTGTGAGTGCTGTTTGTGCGTGTAGAGACCAGAACTCGTCCGGTCAACCATCATCAGATGCCAACCGGGGTTTGTTGGTGTGGTCCTCTTGGTGCACAAGAGTTCGCTATCTGTCTTGTCTGTCTTTTTGTGCGTGAGACTGAACACTTGCGGGTTTGT
The DNA here is from genome assembly GCA_963921405.1 of Cepaea hortensis. NCBI lineage: Eukaryota > Metazoa > Mollusca > Gastropoda > Stylommatophora > Helicidae > Cepaea > Cepaea hortensis. Next base: position 221,472,338 of record OY992877.1, read on the forward strand.
CCGGAGGGCTATGGTTCTTAGAAAACCAGGATCTCACTTAAAACACAAAATTTCAAGGGGTGACAATTAAAACATAAGAAGGCCAGCAACACGTGTTGTGTTGATGTGGCGGGTTTCACTGGGAGACTGAAAACCTGTAGATTTGTCCGGAGGTCTACAGTGCTAGTAGACAGGCGGGTACCAAAACAACAAAATTGTACAGGGCTAAAAACACAAGACACAACAAAAATAAAATGAATATGTCTACACCACGTGGTGTTCCCAAGCGGTCACCCATCTAAGTAGTAACCACGCCCGACATTACTTGACTTCGGTGATCGGACGAGAACCGGTATTTTCAACGTGGTATTGCCGTAGACGATGAATGGTGCCGCTTTGTTTTTATATACCTGATTAGGGGAGAAGGGGCTGAACGACTACTTGGACACTTCTCTCTGAGGTCCGCGCAATACTATAAAGGCATCGTTGGGATACCAATAAAATGGTGGTCAAAAGTGGCCACAGAGAGAAGGAACACTCCTTCACATAAAAGCAGTCCATGGTGTCAGCATGTCAGTAAGGTACACACTGGTGACAACCTATTTATTTACTGAATGCACAAGAGATAAGGCGAGAGGCGATTGGTTGTCGGGAAGAAGTAAGCGCCCAACCCAATTATAGTACTGTTGTGCACTGCACGAGGGCTATGCGTGATCGCCACTCCCAATGGACAGAAGGGAGCGCGTTAAACTCCGGATCTGGGCGTTTCGAAGGCAGGGGAAGTTTCTGAGAGTACAAATATTTTTGGAGATTCTTGGAGAATCCCTTTATAAATGAAAGTAGGTCGTGACCTTCGGACTTTACACACAAAAAAAAAAAACTGGGGTGCTTGCCTATGTGTGGGGCCTGTATCGGTTGGGTTGATGGGTCTTGGAGTGGGTGTGACTTGAGTACTGGTACTGGAATACAGGAGGAGAGTTATCAATCTGTGAATTGCACACCATATACCCGAAACACCGACTCCATAACCCTGAGACGGCCCAATTGCCGATGGAATGAGGAGGAAAAGAACCAGTGCCTAAAAACCGCGTGTTCTGTGTCTGGGCGCGACTGGAGGAATGGTGGCAGTGTCCAGTATGCAAGAAAAGTATGACAGGGGGAGGACTGCTAGGTACTCAATTTCTCACCGAGAGACCCAGTAAAATAAGCTCAGTTGAAAAAGCCCCGTAAAGCCAGGCCAGTTTGTCTAGCCAGCCCAATTCCCCGACTTGTAATATTTGTAATAGAATAGTGTGAGTGCTGTTTGTGCGTGTAGAGACCAGAACTCGGGCGGTCAACCATCATCAGATGCTAACCGGGGTTTGTTGGTGTGGTCCTCTTGATGCACAAGAGTTCGCTATCTGTCTTGTCTGTCTTTTCTTTTTGTGCGTGAGACTGAACACTTGCGGGTTTGTCCGGAGGGCTATGGTTCTTAGAAACCCAGGGTCTCACTTAAAACACAAAATTTCAAGGGGTGACAATTAAAACATAAGAAGGCCAGCAACACGTGTTGTGTTGTTGTGGCGGGTTTCACTGGGAGACTGAAAATCTGTAGATTTGTCCGGAGGTCTACAGTGCTAGTAGACAGGCGGGTACCAAAACAACAAAATTGTACAGGGCTAAAAACACAAGACACAACAAAAATCAAATAAAAATGTCTACAACACGTGGTGTTCCCAAGCGGTCACCCATCTAAGTAGTAACCACGCCCGACGTTACTTGACTTCGGTGATCGGACGAGAACCGGTATTTTCAACGTGGTATGGCCGTAGACGATGACTGGTGCCGCTTTGTTGTTTATATACCTGATTAGGGGAGAAGGGGCTGAACGACTACTTGGACACTTCTCTCTGAGGTCCGCGCAATACTATAATGGCATCGTGGGGATGCCAATAAAATGGTGGTCAAAAGTGGCCACAGATAGAAGGAACACTCCTTCACATAAAAGCAGTCCATGGTGTCAGCATGTCAGTAAGGTACACACTGGTGACAACCTATTTATTTACTGAATGCACAAGAGATAAGGCGAGAGGCGATTGGTTGTCGGGAAGCAGTAAGCGCCCAACCCAATTCTAGTACTGTTGTGCACTGCACGAAGGCTATGCGTGATCGCCACTCCCAACGGACAGAAGGGAGCGCGTTAAACTCCGGATCTGGGCGTTTCGGAGGCAGGGGAAGTTTCTGAGAGTACAAATATTTTTGGAGATTCTTGGAGAATCCCTTTATAAATGAAAGTAGGTCGTGACCTTCGGACTTTACACACACACAAAAAAACTGGGGTGCTTGCCTATGTGTGGGGCCTGTATCGGTTGGGTTGATGGGTCTTGGAGTGGGTGTGACTTGAGTACTGGTACTGGAATACAGGAGGAGAGTTATCAATCTGTGAATTGCACACCATATACCCGAAACACCGACTCCATAACCCTGAGACGGCCCAATTGCCGATGGAATGAGGAGGAAAAGAACCAGTGCCTAAAAACCGCGTGTTCTGTGTCTGGGCGCGACTGGAGGAATGGTGGCAGTGTCCAGTATGCAAGAAAAGTATGACAGGGGGAGGACTGCTAGGTACTCAATTTCTCACCGAGAGACCCAGTAAAACAAGCTCAGTTGAAAAAGCCCCGTAAAGCCAGGCCAGTTTGTCTAGCCAGCCCAATTCCCCGACTTGTAATATTTGTAATAGAATAGTGTGAGTGCTGTTTGTGCGTGTAGAGACCAGAACTCGGGCGGTCAACCATCATCAGATGCTAACCGGGGTTTGTTGGTGTGGTCCTCTTGATGCACAAGAGTTCGCTATCTGTCTTGTCTGTCTTTTCTTTTTGTGCGTGAGACTGAACACTTGCGGGTTTGTCCGGAGGGCTATGGTTCTTAGAAACCCAGGGTCTCACTTAAAACACAAAATTTCAAGGGGTGACAATTAAAACATAAGAAGGCCAGCAACACGTGTTGTGTTGTTGTGGCGGGTTTCATTGGGAGACTGAAAATCTGTAGATTTGTCCGGAGGTCTACAGTGCTAGTAGACAGGCGGGTACCAAAACAACAAAATTGTACAGGGCTAAAAACACAAGACACAACAAAAATAAAATAAAAATGTCTACAACACGTGGTGTTCCCAAGCGGTCACCCATCTAAGTAGTAACCACGCCCGACGTTACTTGACTTCGGTGATCGGACGAGAACCGGTATTTTCAACGTGGTATGGCCGTAGACGATGACTGGTGCCGCTTTGTTGTTTATATACCTGATTAGGGGAGAAGGGGCTGAACGACTACTTGGACACTTCTCTCTGAGGTCCGCGCAATACTATAATGGCATCGTGGGGATGCCAATAAAATGGTGGTCAAAAGTGGCCACAGATAGAAGGAACACTCCTTCACATAAAAGCAGTCCATGGTGTCAACATGTCAATGTCAGTAAGGTACACACTAGTGACAACCTATTTATTTACTGAATGCACAAGAGATAAGGCGAGAGGCGATTGGTTGTCGGGAAGCAGTAAGCGCCCAACCCAATTCTAGTACTGTTGTGCACTGCACGAAGGCTATGCGTGATCGCCACTCCCAACGGACAGAAGGGAGCGCGTTAAACTCCGGATCTGGGCGTTTCGGAGGCAGGGGAAGTTTCTGAGAGTACAAATATTTTTGGAGATTCTTGGAGAATCCCTTTATAAATGAAAGTAGGTCGTGACCTTCGGACTTAAAAAAAAAAAAAAAAAAAAAAACTGGGGTGCTTGCCTATGTGTGGGGCCTGTATCGGTTGGGTTGATGGGTCTTGGAGTGGGTGTGACTTGAGTACTGGTACTGGAATACAGGAGGAGAGTTATCAATCTGTGAATTGCACACCATATACCCGAAACACCGACTCCATAACCCTGAGACGGCCCAATTGCCGATGGAATGAGGAGGAAAAGAACCAGTGCCTAAAAACCGCGTGTTCTGTGTCTGGGCGCGACTGGAGGAATGGTGGCAGTGTCCAGTATGCAAGAAAAGTATGACAGGGGGAGGACTGCTAGGTACTCAATTTCTCACCGAGAGACCCAGTAAAACAAGCTCAGTTGAAAAAGCCCCGTAAAGCCAGGCCAGTTTGTCTAGCCAGCCCAATTCCCCGACTTGTAATATTTGTAATAGAATAGTGTGAGTGCTGTTTGTGCGTGTAGAGACCAGAACTCGGGCGGTCAACCATCATCAGATGCTAACCGGGGTTTGTTGGTGTGGTCCTCTTGATGCACAAGAGTTCGCTATCTGTCTTGTCTGTCTTTTCTTTTTGTGCGTGAGACTGAACACTTGCGGGTTTGTCCGGAGGGCTATGGTTCTTAGAAACCCAGGGTCTCACTTAAAACACAAAATTTCAAGGGGTGACAATTAAAACATAAGAAGGCCAGCAACACGTGTTGTGTTGTTGTGGCGGGTTTCACTGGGAGACTGAAAATCTGTAGATTTGTCCGGAGGTCTACAGTGCTAGTAGACAGGCGGGTACCAAAACAACAAAATTGTACAGGGCTAAAAACACAAGACACAACAAAAATAAAATAAAAATGTCTACAACACGTGGTGTTCCCAAACGGTCATCCATCTAAGTAGTAACCACGCCCGACGTTACTTGACTTCGGTGATCGGACGAGAACCGGTATTTTCAACGTGGTATGGCCGTAGACGATGACTGGTGCCGCTTTGTTGTTTATATACCTGATTAGGGGAGAAGGGGCTGAACGACTACTTGGACACTTCTCTCTGAGGTCCGCGCAATACTATAATGGCATCGTGGGGATGCCAATAAAATGGTGGTCAAAAGTGGCCACAGATAGAAGGAACACTCCTTCACATAAAAGCAGTCCATGGTGTCAGCATGTCAGTAAGGTACACACTGGTGACAACCTATTTATTTACTGAATGCACAAGAGATAAGGCGAGAGGCGATTGGTTGTCGGGAAGCAGTAAGCGCCCAACCCAATTCTAGTACTGTTGTGCACTGCACGAAGGCTATGCGTGATCGCCACTCCCAACGGACAGAAGGGAGCGCGTTAAACTCCGGATCTGGGCGTTTCGGAGGCAGGGGAAGTTTCTGAGAGTACAAATATTTTTGGAGATTCTTGGAGAATCCCTTTATAAATGAAAGTAGGTCGTGACCTTCGGACTTTAAAAAAAAAAAAAAAAATGGGGTGCTTGCCTATGTGTGGGGCCTGTATCGGTTGGGTTGATGGGTCTTAGAGTGGGTGTGACTTGAGTACTGGTACTGGAATACAGGAGGAGAGTTATCAATCTGTGAATTGCACACCATATACCCGAAACACCGACTCCATAACCCTGAGACGGCCCAATTGCCGATGGAATGAGGAGGAAAAGAACCAGTGCCTAAAAACCGCGTGTTCTGTGTCTGGGCGCGACTGGAGGAATGGTGGCAGTGTCCAGTATGCAAGAAAAGTATGACAGGGGGAGGACTGCTAGGTACTCAATTTCTCACCGAGAGACCCAGTAAAACAAGCTCAGTTGAAAAAGCCCCGTAAAGCCAGGCCAGTTTGTCTAGCCAGCCCAATTCCCCGACTTGTAATATTTGTAATAGAATAGTGTGAGTGCTGTTTGTGCGTGTAGAGACCAGAACTCGGGCGGTCAACCATCATCAGATGCTAACCGGGGTTTGTTGGTGTGGTCCTCTTGATGCACAAGAGTTCGCTATCTGTCTTGTCTGTCTTTTCTTTTTGTGCGTGAGACTGAACACTTGCGGGTTTGTCCGGAGGGCTATGGTTCTTAGAAACCCAGGGTCTCACTTAAAACACAAAATTTCAAGGGGTGACAATTAAAACATAAGAAGGCCAGCAACACGTGTTGTGTTGTTGTGGCGGGTTTCATTGGGAGACTGAAAATCTGTAGATTTGTCCGGAGGTCTACAGTGCTAGTAGACAGGCGGGTACCAAAACAACAAAATTGTACAGGGCTAAAAACACAAGACACAACAAAAATAAAATAAAAATGTCTACAACACGTGGTGTTCCCAAGCGGTCACCCATCTAAGTAGTAACCACGCCCGACGTTACTTGACTTCGGTGATCGGACGAGAACCGGTATTTTCAACGTGGTATGGCCGTAGACGATGACTGGTGCCGCTTTGTTGTTTATATACCTGATTAGGAAAGAATGGGCTGAACGACTACTTGGACACTTCTCTCTGAGGTCCGCGCAATACTATAATGGCATCGTGGGGATGCCAATAAAATGGTGGTCAAAAGTGGCCACAGATAGAAGGAACACTCCTTCACATAAAAGCAGTCCATGGTGTCAGCATGTCAGTAAGGTACACACTGGTGACAACCTATTTATTTACTGAATGCACAAGAGATAAGGCGAGAGGCGATTGGTTGTCGGGAAGCAGTAAGCGCCCAACCCAATTCTAGTACTGTTGTGCACTGCACGAAGGCTATGCGTGATCGCCACTCCCAACGGACAGAAGGGAGCGCGTTAAACTCCGGATCTGGGCGTTTCGGAGGCAGGGGAAGTTTCTGAGAGTACAAATATTTTTGGAGATTCTTGGAGAATCCCTTTATAAATGAAAGTAGGTCGTGACCTTCGGACTTTACACACAAAAAAAAAAACTGGGGTGCTTGCCTATGTGTGGGGCCTGTATCGGTTGGGTTGATGGGTCTTGGAGTGGGTGTGACTTGAGTACTGGTACTGGAATACAGGAGGAGAGTTATCAATCTGTGAATTGCACACCATATACCCGAAACACCGACTCCATAACCCTGAGACGGCCCAATTGCCGATGGAATGAGGAGGAAAAGAACCAGTGCCTAAAAACCGCGTGTTCTGTGTCTGGGCGCGACTGGAGGAATGGTGGCAGTGTCCAGTATGCAAGAAAAGTATGACAGGGGGAGGACTGCTAGGTACTCAATTTCTCACCGAGAGACCCAGTAAAACAAGCTCAGTTGAAAAAGCCCCGTAAAGCCAGGCCAGTTTGTCTAGCCAGCCCAATTCCCCGACTTGTAATATTTGTAATAGAATAGTGTGCGTGCTGTTTGTGCGTGTAGAGACCAGAACTCGGGCGGTCAACCATCATCAGATGCTAACCGGGGTTTGTTGGTGTGGTCCTCTTGATGCACAAGAGTTCGCTATCTGTCTTGTCTGTCTTTTCTTTTTGTGCGTGAGACTGAACACTTGCGGGTTTGTCCGGAGGGCTATGGTTCTTAGAAACCCAGGGTCTCACTTAAAACACAAAATTTCAAGGGGTGACAATTAAAACATAAGAAGGCCAGCAACACGTGTTGTGTTGTTGTGGCGGGTTTCACTGGGAGACTGAAAATCTGTAGATTTGTCCGGAGGTCTACAGTGCTAGTAGACAGGCGGGTACCAAAACAACAAAATTGTACAGGGCTAAAAACACAAGACACAACAAAAATAAAATAAAAATGTCTACAACACGTGGTGTTCCCAAGCGGTCACCCATCTAAGTAGTAACCACGCCCGACGTTACTTGACTTCGGTGATCGGACGAGAACCGGTATTTTCAACGTGGTATGGCCGTAGACGATGACTGGTGCCGCTTTGTTGTTTATATACCTGATTAGGGGAGAAGGGGCTGAACGACTACTTGGACACTTCTCTCTGAGGTCCGCGCAATACTATAATGGCATCGTGGGGATGCCAATAAAATGGTGGTCAAAAGTGGCCACAGATAGAAGGAACACTCCTTCACATAAAAGCAGTCCATGGTGTCAGCATGTCAGTAAGGTACACACTGGTGACAACCTATTTATTTACTGAATGCACAAGAGATAAGGCGAGAGGCGATTGGTTGTCGGGAAGCAGTAAGCGCCCAACCCAATTCTAGTACTGTTGTGCACTGCACGAAGGCTATGCGTGATCGCCACTCCCAACGGACAGAAGGGAGCGCGTTAAACTCCGGATCTGGGCGTTTCGGAGGCAGGGGAAGTTTCTGAGAGTACACATATTTTTGTAGATTCTTGGAGAATCCCTTTATAAATGAAAGTAGGTCGTGACCTTCGGACTTAAAAAAAAAAAAAAAAAAAAAAAAAAAAAAAACTGGGGTGCTTGCCTATGTGTGGGGCCTGTATCGGTTGGGTTGATGGGTCTTGGAGTGGGTGTGACTTGAGTACTGGTACTGGAATACAGGAGGAGAGTTATCAATCTGTGAATTGCACACCATATACCCGAAACACCGACTCCATAACCCTGAGACGGCCCAATTGCCGATGGAATGAGGAGGAAAAGAACCAGTGCCTAAAAACCGCGTGTTCTGTGTCTGGGCGCGACTGGAGGAATGGTGGCAGTGTCCAGTATGCAAGAAAAGTATGACAGGGGGAGGACTGCTAGGTACTCAATTTCTCACCGAGAGACCCAGTAAAACAAGCTCAGTTGAAAAAGCCCTATAAAGCCAGGCCAGTTTGTCTAGCCAGCCCAATTCCCCGACTTGTAATATTTGTAATAGAATAGTGTGAGTGCTGTTTGTGCGTGTAGAGACCAGAACTCGGGCGGTCAACCATCATCAGATGCTAACCGGGGTTTGTTGGTGTGGTCCTCTTGATGCACAAGAGTTCGCTATCTGTCTTGTCTGTCTTTTCTTTTTGTGCGTGAGACTGAACACTTGCGGGTTTGTCCGGAGGGCTATGGTTCTTAGAAACCCAGGGTCTCACTTAAAACACAAAATTTCAAGGGGTGACAATTAAAACATAAGAAGGCCAGCAACACGTGTTGTGTTGTTGTGGCGGGTTTCACTGGGAGACTGAAAATCTGTAGATTTGTCCGGAGGTCTACAGTGCTAGTAGACAGGCGGGTACCAAAACAACAAAATTGTACAGGGCTAAAAACACAAGACACAACAAAAATAAAATAAAAATGTCTACAACACGTGGTGTTCCCAAGCGGTCACCCATCTAAGTAGTAACCACGCCCGACGTTACTTGACTTCGGTGATCGGACGAGAACCGGTATTTTCAACGTGGTATGGCCGTAGACGATGACTGGTGCCGCTTTGTTGTTTATATACCTGATTAGGGGAGAAGGGGCTGAACGACTACTTGGACACTTCTCTCTGAGGTCCGCGCAATACTATAATGGCATCGTGGGGATGCCAATAAAATGGTGGTCAAAAGTGGCCACAGATAGAAGGAACACTCCTTCACATAAAAGCAGTCCATGGTGTCAGCATGTCAGTAAGGTACACACTGGTGACAACCTATTTATTTACTGAATGCACAAGAGATAAGGCGAGAGGCGATTGGTTGTCGGGAAGCAGTAAGCGCCCAACCCAATTCTAGTACTGTTGTGCACTGCACGAAGGCTATGCGTGATCGCCACTCCCAACGGACAGAAGGGAGCGCGTTAAACTCCGGATCTGGGCGTTTCGGAGGCAGGGGAAGTTTCTGAGAGTACACATATTTTTGTAGATTCTTGGAGAATCCCTTTATAAATGAAAGTAGGTCGTGACCTTCGGACTTAAAAAAAAAAAAAAAAAAAAAAAAAAAAAAAACTGGGGTGCTTGCCTATGTGTGGGGCCTGTATCGGTTGGGTTGATGGGTCTTGGAGTGGGTGTGACTTGAGTACTGGTACTGGAATACAGGAGGAGAGTTATCAATCTGTGAATTGCACACCATATACCCGAAACACCGACTCCATAACCCTGAGACGGCCCAATTGCCGATGGAATGAGGAGGAAAAGAACCAGTGCCTAAAAACCGCGTGTTCTGTGTCTGGGCGCGACTGGAGGAATGGTGGCAGTGTCCAGTATGCAAGAAAAGTATGACAGGGGGAGGACTGCTAGGTACTCAATTTCTCACCGAGAGACCCAGTAAAACAAGCTCAGTTGAAAAAGCCCTGTAAAGCCAGGCCAGTTTGTCTAGCCAGCCCAATTCCCCGACTTGTAATATTTGTAATAGAATAGTGTGAGTGCTGTTTGTGCGTGTAGAGACCAGAACTCGGGCGGTCAACCATCATCAGATGCTAACCGGGGTTTGTTGGTGTGGTCCTCTTGATGCACAAGAGTTCGCTATCTGTCTTGTCTGTCTTTTCTTTTTGTGCGTGAGACTGAACACTTGCGGGTTTGTCCGGAGGGCTATGGTTCTTAGAAACCCAGGGTATCACTTAAAACACAAAATTTCAAGGGGTGACAATTAAAACATAAGAAGGCCAGCAACACGTGTTGTGTTGTTGTGGCGGGTTTCACTGGGAGACTGAAAATCTGTAGATTTGTCCGGAGGTCTACAGTGCTAGTAGACAGGCGGGTACCAAAACAACAAAATTGTACAGGGCTAAAAACACAAGACACAACAAAAATAAAATAAAAATGTCTACAACACGTGGTGTTCCCAAGCGGTCACCCATCTAAGTAGTAACCACGCCCGACGTTACTTGACTTCGGTGATCGGACGAGAACCGGTATTTTCAACGTGGTATGGCCGTAGACGATGACTGGTGCCGCTTTGTTGTTTATATACCTGATTAGGGGAGAAGGGGCTGAACGACTACTTGGACACTTCTCTCTGAGGTCCGCGCAATACTATAATGGCATCGTGGGGATGCCAATAAAATGGTGGTCAAAAGTGGCCACAGATAGAAGGAACACTCCTTCACATAAAAGCAGTCCATGGTGTCAGCATGTCAGTAAGGTACACACTGGTGACAACCTATTTATTTACTGAATGCACAAGAGATAAGGCGAGAGGCGATTGGTTGTCGGGAAGCAGTAAGCGCCCAACCCAATTCTAGTACTGTTGTGCACTGCACGAAGGCTATGCGTGATCGCCACTCCCAACGGACAGAAGGGAGCGCGTTAAACTCCGGATCTGGGCGTTTCGGAGGCAGGGGAAGTTTCTGAGAGTACAACTATTTTTGGAGATTCTTGGAGAATCCCTTTATAAATGAAAGTAGGTCGTGACCTTCGGACTTTACACACACAAAAAAAAACTGGGGTGCTTGCCTATGTGTGGGGCCTGTATCGGTTGGGTTGATGGGTCTTGGAGTGGGTGTGACTTGAGTACTGGTACTGGAATACAGGAGGAGAGTTATCAATCTGTGAATTGCACACCATATACCCGAAACACCGACTCCATAACCCTGAGACGGCCCAATTGCCGATGGAATGAGGAGGAAAAGAACCAGTGCCTAAAAACCGCGTGTTCTGTGTCTGGGCGCGACTGGAGGAATGGTGGCAGTGTCCAGTATGCAAGAAAAGTATGACAGGGGGAGGACTGCTAGGTACTCAATTTCTCACCGAGAGACCCAGTAAAACAAGCTCAGTTGAAAAAGCCCCGTAAAGCCAGGCCAGTTTGTCTAGCCAGCCCAATTCCCCGACTTGTAATATTTGTAATAGAATAGTGTGCGTGCTGTTTGTGCGTGTAGAGACCAGAACTCGGGCGGTCAACCATCATCAGATGCTAACCGGGGTTTGTTGGTGTGGTCCTCTTGATGCACAAGAGTTCGCTATCTGTCTTGTCTGTCTTTTCTTTTTGTGCGTGAGACTGAACACTTGCGGGTTTGTCCGGAGGGCTATGGTTCTTAGAAACCCAGGGTCTCACTTAAAACACAAAATTTCAAGGGGTGACAATTAAAACATAAGAAGGCCAGCAACACGTGTTGTGTTGTTGTGGCGGGTTTCACTGGGAGACTGAAAATCTGTAGATTTGTCCGGAGTTCTACAGTGCTAGTAGACAGGCGGGTACCAAAACAACAAAATTGTACAGGGCTAAAAACACAAGACACAACAAAAATAAAATAAAAATGTCTACAACACGTGGTGTTCCCAAGCGGTCACCCATCTAAGTAGTAACCACGCCCGACGTTACTTGACTTCGGTGATCGGACGAGAACCGGTATTTTCAACGTGGTATGGCCGTAGACGATGACTGGTGCCGCTTTGTTGTTTATATACCTGATTAGGGGAGAAGGGGCTGAACGACTACTTGGACACTTCTCTCTGAGGTCCGCGCAATACTATAATGGCATCGTGGGGATGCCAATAAAATGGTGGTCAAAAGTGGCCACAGATAGAAGGAACACTCCTTCACATAAAAGCAGTCCATGGTGTCAGCATGTCAGTAAGGTACACACTGGTGACAACCTATTTATTTACTGAATGCACAAGAGATAAGGCGAGAGGCGATTGGTTGTCGGGAAGCAGTAAGCGCCCAACCCAATTCTAGTACTGTTGTGCACTGCACGAAGGCTATGCGTGATCGCCACTCCCAACGGACAGAAGGGAGCGCGTTAAACTCCGGATCTGGGCGTTTCGGAGGCAGGGGAAGTTTCTGAGAGTACACATATTTTTGTAGATTCTTGGAGAATCCCTTTATAAATGAAAGTAGGTCGTGACCTTCGGACTTAAAAAAAAAAAAAAAAAAAAAAAAAAAAAAAACTGGGGTGCTTGCCTATGTGTGGGGCCTGTATCGGTTGGGTTGATGGGTCTTGGAGTGGGTGTGACTTGAGTACTGGTACTGGAATACAGGAGGAGAGTTATCAATCTGTGAATTGCACACCATATACCCGAAACACCGACTCCATAACCCTGAGACGGCCCAATTGCCGATGGAATGAGGAGGAAAAGAACCAGTGCCTAAAAACCGCGTGTTCTGTGTCTGGGCGCGACTGGAGGAATGGTGGCAGTGTCCAGTATGCAAGAAAAGTATGACAGGGGGAGGACTGCTAGGTACTCAATTTCTCACCGAGAGACCCAGTAAAACAAGCTCAGTTGAAAAAGCCCTATAAAGCCAGGCCAGTTTGTCTAGCCAGCCCAATTCCCCGACTTGTAATATTTGTAATAGAATAGTGTGAGTGCTGTTTGTGCGTGTAGAGACCAGAACTCGGGCGGTCAACCATCATCAGATGCTAACCGGGGTTTGTTGGTGTGGTCCTCTTGATGCACAAGAGTTCGCTATCTGTCTTGTCTGTCTTTTCTTTTTGTGCGTGAGACTGAACACTTGCGGGTTTGTCCGGAGGGCTATGGTTCTTAGAAACCCAGGGTCTCACTTAAAACACAAAATTTCAAGGGGTGACAATTAAAACATAAGAAGGCCAGCAACACGTGTTGTGTTGTTGTGGCGGGTTTCACTGGGAGACTGAAAATCTGTAGATTTGTCCGGAGGTCTACAGTGCTAGTAGACAGGCGGGTACCAAAACAACAAAATTGTACAGGGCTAAAAACACAAGACACAACAAAAATAAAATAAAAATGTCTACAACACGTGGTGTTCCCAAGCGGTCACCCATCTAAGTAGTAACCACGCCCGACGTTACTTGACTTCGGTGATCGGACGAGAACCGGTATTTTCAACGTGGTATGGCCGTAGACGATGACTGGTGCCGCTTTGTTGTTTATATACCTGATTAGGGGAGAAGGGGCTGAACGACTACTTGGACACTTCTCTCTGAGGTCCGCGCAATACTATAATGGCATCGTGGGGATGCCAATAAAATGGTGGTCAAAAGTGGCCACAGATAGAAGGAACACTCCTTCACATAAAAGCAGTCCATGGTGTCAGCATGTCAGTAAGGTACACACTGGTGACAACCTATTTATTTACTGAATGCACAAGAGATAAGGCGAGAGGCGATTGGTTGTCGGGAAGCAGTAAGCGCCCAACCCAATTCTAGTACTGTTGTGCACTGCACGAAGGCTATGCGTGATCGCCACTCCCAACGGACAGAAGGGAGCGCGTTAAACTCCGGATCTGGGCGTTTCGGAGGCAGGGGAAGTTTCTGAGAGTACACATATTTTTGTAGATTCTTGGAGAATCCCTTTATAAATGAAAGTAGGTCGTGACCTTCGGACTTAAAAAAAAAAAAAAAAAAAAAAAAAAAAACTGGGGTGCTTGCCTATGTGTGGGGCCTGTATCGGTTGGGTTGATGGGTCTTGGAGTGGGTGTGACTTGAGTACTGGTACTGGAATACAGGAGGAGAGTTATCAATCTGTGAATTGCACACCATATACCCGAAACACCGACTCCATAACCCTGAGACGGCCCAATTGCCGATGGAATGAGGAGGAAAAGAACCAGTGCCTAAAAACCGCGTGTTCTGTGTCTGGGCGCGACTGGAGGAATGGTGGCAGTGTCCAGTATGCAAGAAAAGTATGACAGGGGGAGGACTGCTAGGTACTCAATTTCTCACCGAGAGACCCAGTAAAACAAGCTCAGTTGAAAAAGCCCTGTAAAGCCAGGCCAGTTTGTCTAGCCAGCCCAATTCCCCGACTTGTAATATTTGTAATAGAATAGTGTGAGTGCTGTTTGTGCGTGTAGAGACCAGAACTCGGGCGGTCAACCATCATCAGATGCTAACCGGGGTTTGTTGGTGTGGTCCTCTTGATGCACAAGAGTTCGCTATCTGTCTTGTCTGTCTTTTCTTTTTGTGCGTGAGACTGAACACTTGCGGGTTTGTCCGGAGGGCTATGGTTCTTAGAAACCCAGGGTCTCACTTAAAACACAAAATTTCAAGGGGTGACAATTAAAACATAAGAAGGCCAGCAACACGTGTTGTGTTGTTGTGGCGGGTTTCACTGGGAGACTGAAAATCTGTAGATTTGTCCGGAGGTCTACAGTGCTAGTAGACAGGCGGGTACCAAAACAACAAAATTGTACAGGGCTAAAAACACAAGACACAACAAAAATAAAATAAAAATGTCTACAACACGTGGTGTTCCCAAGCGGTCACCCATCTAAGTAGTAACCACGCCCGACGTTACTTGACTTCGGTGATCGGACGAGAACCGGTATTTTCAACGTGGTATGGCCGTAGACGATGACTGGTGCCGCTTTGTTGTTTATATACCTGATTAGGGGAGAAGGGGCTGAACGACTACTTGGACACTTCTCTCTGAGGTCCGCGCAATACTATAATGGCATCGTGGGGATGCCAATAAAATGGTGGTCAAAAGTGGCCACAGATAGAAGGAACACTCCTTCACATAAAAGCAGTCCATGGTGTCAGCATGTCAGTAAGGTACACACTGGTGACAACCTATTTATTTACTGAATGCACAAGAGATAAGGCGAGAGGCGATTGGTTGTCGGGAAGCAGTAAGCGCCCAACCCAATTCTAGTACTGTTGTGCACTGCACGAAGGCTATGCGTGATCGCCACTCCCAACGGACAGAAGGGAGCGCGTTAAACTCCGGATCTGGGCGTTTCGGAGGCAGGGGAAGTTTCTGAGAGTACAAATATTTTTGGAGATTCTTGGAGAATCCCTTTATAAATGAAAGTAGGTCGTGACCTTCGGACTTTACAAAAAAAAAAAAAAAAAAAAAAAAAAAAACTGGGGTGCTTGCCTATGTGTGGGGCCTGTATCGGTTGGGTTGATGGGTCTTGGAGTGGGTGTGACTTGAGTACTGGTACTGAAATACAGGAGCAGAGTTATCAATCTGTGAATTGCACACCATATACCCGAAACACCGACTCCATAACCCTGAGACGGCCCAATTGCCGATGGAATGAGGAGGAAAAGAACCAGTGCCTAAAAACCGCGTGTTCTGTGTCTGGGCGCGACTGGAGGAATGGTGGCAGTGTCCAGTATGCAAGAAAAGTATGACAGGGGGAGGACTGCTAGGTACTCAATTTCTCACCGAGAGACCCAGTAAAACAAGCTCAGTTGAAAAAGCCCCGTAAAGCCAGGCCAGTTTGTCTAGCCAGCCCAATTCCCCGACTTGTAATATTTGTAATAGAATAGTGTGAGTGCTGTTTGTGCGTGTAGAGACCAGAACTCGGGCGGTCAACCATCATCAGATGCTAATCGGGGTTTGTTGGTGTGGTCCTCTTGATGCACAAGAGTTCGCTGTCTGTCTTGTCTGTCTTTTCTTTTTGTGCGTGAGACTGAACACTTGCGGGTTTGTCCGGAGGGCTATGGTTCTTAGAAACCCAGGGTCTCACTTAAAACACAAAATTTCAAGGGGTGACAATTAAAACATAAGAAGGCCAGCAACACGTGTTGTGTTGTTGTGGCGGGTTTCACTGGGAGACTGAAAATCTGTAGATTTGTCCGGAGGTCTACAGTGCTAGTAGACAGGCGGGTACCAAAACAACAAAATTGTACAGGGCTAAAAACACAAGACACAACAAAAATAAAATAAAAATGTCTACAACACGTGGTGTTCCCAAGCGGTCACCCATCTATGTAGTAACCACGCCCGACGTTACTTGACTTCGGTGATCGGACGAGAACCGGTATTTTCAACGTGGTATGGCCGTAGACGATGACTGGTGCCGCTTTGTTGTTTATATACCTGATTAGGGGAGAAGGGGCTGAACGACTACTTGGACACTTCTCTCTGAGGTCCGCGCAATACTATAATGGCATCGTGGGGATGCCAATAAAATGGTGGTCAAAAGTGGCCACAGATAGAAGGAACACTCCTTCACATAAAAGCAGTCCATGGTGTCAGCATGTCAGTAAGGTACACATTGGTGACAACCTATTTATTTACTGAATGCACAAGAGATAAGGCGAGAGGCGATTGGTTGTCGGGAAGCAGTAAGCGCCCAACCCAATTCTAGTACTGTTGTGCACTGCACGAAGGCTATGCGTGATCGCCACTCCCAACGGACAGAAGGGAGCGCGTTAAACTCCGGATCTGGGCGTTTCGGAGGCAGGGGAAGTTTCTGAGAGTACAAATATTTTTGGAGATTCTTGGAGAATCCCTTTATAAATGAAAGTAGGTCGTGACCTTCGGACTTTACAAAAAAAAAAAAAAAACAAACCAAAAAAAAAACAAACTGGGGTGCTTGCCTATGTGTGGGGCCTGTATCGGTTGGGTTGATGGGTCTTGGAGTGGGTGTGACTTGAGTACTGGTACTGGAATACAGGAGGAGAGTTATCAATCTGTGAATTGCACACCATATACCCGAAACACCGACTCCATAACCCTGAGACGGCCCAATTGCCGATGGAATGAGGAGGAAAAGAACCAGTGCCTAAAAACCGCGTGTTCTGTGTCTGGGCGCGACTGGAGGAATGGTGGCAGTGTCCAGTATGCAAGAAAAGTATGACAGGGGGAGGACTGCTAGGTACTCAATTTCTCACCGAGAGACCCAGTAAAACAAGCTCAGTTGAAAAAGCCCCGTAAAGCCAGGCCAGTTTGTCTAGCCAGCCCAATTCCCCGACTTGTAATATTTGTAATAGAATAGTGTGAGTGCTGTTTGTGCGTGTAGAGACCAGAACTCGGGCGGTCAACCATCATCAGATGCTAACCGGGGTTTGTTGGTGTGGTCCTCTTGATGCACAAGAGTTCGCTATCTGTCTTGTCTGTCTTTTCTTTTTGTGCGTGAGACTGAACACTTGCGGGTTTGTCCGGAGGGCTATGGTTCTTAGAAACCCAGGGTCTCACTTAAAACACAACATTTCAAGGGGTGACAAATAAAACATAAGAAGGCCAGCAACACGTGTTGTGTTGTTGTGGCGGGTTTCACTGGGAGACTGAAAATCTGTAGATTTGTCCGGAGGTCTACAGTGCTAGTAGACAGGCGGGTACCAAAACAACAAAATTGTACAGGGCTAAAAACACAAGACACAACAAAAATAAAATAAAAATGTCTACAACACGTGGTGTTCCCAAGCGGTCACCCATCTAAGTAGTAACCACGCCCGACGTTACTTGACTTCGGTGATCGGACGAGAACCGGTATTTTCAACGTGGTATGGCCGTAGACGATGACTGGTGCCGCTTTGTTGTTTATATACCTGATTAGGGGAGAAGGGGCTGAACGACTACTTGGACACTTCTCTCTGAGGTCCGCGCAATACTATAATGGCATCGTGGGGATGCCAATAAAATGGTGGTCAAAAGTGGCCACAGATAGAAGGAACACTCCTTCACATAAAAGCAGTCCATGGTGTCAGCATGTCAGTAAGGTACACACTGGTGACAACCTATTTATTTACTGAATGCACAAGAGATAAGGCGAGAGGCGATTGGTTGTCGGGAAGCAGTAAGCGCCCAACCCAATTCTAGTACTGTTGTGCACTGCACGAAGGCTATGCGTGATCGCCACTCCCAACGGACAGAAGGGAGCGCGTTAAACTCCGGATCTGGGCGTTTCGGAGGCAGGGGAAGTTTCTGAGAGTACAAATATTTTTGGAGATTCTTGGAGAATCCCTTTATAAATGAAAGTAGGTCGTGACCTTCGGACTTTACAAAAAAAAAAAAAAAAAAAAAAAAAAAAACTGGGGTGCTTGCCTATGTGTGGGGCCTGTATCGGTTGGGTTGATGGGTCTTGGAGTGGGTGTGACTTGAGTACTGGTACTGAAATACAGGAGGAGAGTTATCAATCTGTGAATTGCACACCATATACCCGAAACACCGACTCCATAACCCTGAGACGGCCCAATTGCCGATGGAATGAGGAGGAAAAGAACCAGTGCCTAAAAACCGCGTGTTCTGTGTCTGGGCGGGACTGGAGGAATGGTGGCAGTGTCCAGTATGCAAGTAAAGTATGACAGGGGGAGGACTGCTAGGTACTCAATTTCTCACCGAGAGACCCAGTAAAACAAGCTCAGTTGAAAAAGCCTCGTAAAGCCAGGCCAGATTGTCTAGCCAGCCCAATTCCCCGACTTGTAATATTTGTAATAGAATAGTGTGAGTGCTGTTTGTGCGTGTAGAGACTCGAACTCGGGCGGTCAACCATCATCAGATGCTAACCGGGGTTTGTTGGTGTGGTCCTCTTGATGCGCAAGAAATCGCTATCTGTCTTGTCTGTCTTTTCTTTTTGTGTGTGAGACTGAACACTTGCGGGTTTTTCCGGAGGGCTATGGTTCTTAGAAACCCAGGGTCTCACTTAAAACACAAAATTTCAAGGGGTGACAATTAAAACATAAGAAGGCCAGCAACACGTGTTGTGTTGTTGTGGCGGGTTTCACTGGGAGACTGAAAATCTGTAGATTTGTCCGGAGGTCTACAGTGCTAGTAGACAGGCGGGTACCAAAACAACAAAATTGTACAGGGCTAAAAACACAAGACACAACAAAAATAAAATAAAAATGTCTACAACACGTGGTATTCCCAAGCGGTCACCCATCTAAGTAGTAACCACGCCCGACATTACTTGACTTCGGTGATCGGACGAGAACCGGTATTTTCAACGTGGTATGGCCGTAGACGATGACTGGTGCCGCTTTGTTGTTTATATACCTGATTAGGGGAGAAGGGGCTGAACGACTACTTGGACACTTCTCTCTGAGGTCCGCGCAATACTATAATGGCATCGTGGGGATGCCAATAAAATGGTGGTCAAAAGTGGCCACAGATAGAAGGAACACTCCTTCACATAAAAGCAGTCCATGGTGTCAGCATGTCAGTAAGGTACACACTGGTGACAACCTATTTATTTACTGAATGCACAAGAGATAAGGCGAGAGGCGATTGGTTGTCGGGAAGCAGTAAGCGCCCAACCCAATTCTAGTACTGTTGTGCACTGCACGAAGGCTATGCGTGATCGCCACTCCCAACGGACAGAAGGGAGCGCGTTAAACTCCGGATCTGGGCGTTTCGGAGGCAGGGGAAGTTTCTGAGAGTACAAATATTTTTGGAGATTCTTGGAGAATCCCTTTATAAATGAAAGTAGGTCGTGACCTTCGGACTTTACAAAAAAAAAAAAAAAAAAACCAAAAAAAAAACAAACTGGGGTGCTTGCCTATGTGTGGGGCCTGTATCGGTTGGGTTGATGGGTCTTGGAGTGGGTGTGACTTGAGTACTGGTACTGAAATACAGGAGGAGAGTTATCAATCTGTGAATTGCACACCATATACCCGAAACACCGACTCCATAACCCTGAGACGGCCCAATTGCCGATGGAATGAGGAGGAAAAGAACCAGTGCCTAAAAACCGCGTGTTCTGTGTCTGGGCGGGACTGGAGGAATGGTGGCAGTGTCCAGTATGCAAGTAAAGTATGACAGGGGGAGGACTGCTAGGTACTCAATTTCTCACCGAGAGACCCAGTAAAACAAGCTCAGTTGAAAAAGCCTCGTAAAGCCAGGCCAGATTGTCTAGCCAGCCCAATTCCCCGACTTGTAATATTTGTAATAGAATAGTGTGAGTGCTGTTTGTGCGTGTAGAGACTCGAACTCGGGCGGTCAACCATCATCAGATGCTAACCGGGGTTTGTTGGTGTGGTCCTCTTGATGCGCAAGAAATCGCTATCTGTCTTGTCTGTCTTTTCTTTTTGTGTGTGAGACTGAACACTTGCGGGTTTTTCCGGAGGGCTATGGTTCTTAGAAACCCAGGGTCTCACTTAAAACACAAAATTTCAAGGGGTGACAATTAAAACATAAGAAGGCCAGCAACACGTGTTGTGTTGTTGTGGCGGGTTTCACTGGGAGACTGAAAATCTGTAGATTTGTCCGGAGGTCTACAGTGCTAGTAGACAGGCGGGTACCAAAACAACAAAATTGTACAGGGCTAAAAACACAAGACACAACAAAAATAAAATAAAAATGTCTACAACACGTGGTATTCCCAAGCGGTCACCCATCTAAGTAGTAACCACGCCCGACATTACTTGACTTCGGTGATCGGACGAGAACCGGTATTTTCAACGTGGTATGGCCGTAGACGATGACTGGTGCCGCTTTGTTGTTTATATACCTGATTAGGGGAGAAGGGGCTGAACGACTACTTGGACACTTCTCTCTGAGGTCCGCGCAATACTATAATGGCATCGTGGGGATGCCAATAAAATGGTGGTCAAAAGTGGCCACAGATAGAAGGAACACTCCTTCACATAAAAGCAGTCCATGGTGTCAGCATGTCAGTAAGGTACACACTGGTGACAACCTATTTATTTACTGAATGCACAAGAGATAAGGCGAGAGGCGATTGGTTGTCGGGAAGCAGTAAGCGCCCAACCCAATTCTAGTACTGTTGTGCACTGCACGAAGGCTATGCGTGATCGCCACTCCCAACGGACAGAAGGGAGCGCGTTAAACTCCGGATCTGGGCGTTTCGGAGGCAGGGGAAGTTTCTGAGAGTACAAATATTTTTGGAGATTCTTGGAGAATCCCTTTATAAATGAAAGTAGGTCGTGACCTTCGGACTTTACAAAAAAAAAAAAAAAAAAAAAAAAAAAAAAAAACAAACTGGGGTGCTTGCCTATGTGTGGGGCCTGTATCGGTTGGGTTGATGGGTCTTGGAGTGGGTGTGACTTGAGTACTGGTACTGGAATACAGGAGGAGAGTTATCAATCTGTGAATTGCACACCATATACCCGAAACACCGACTCCATAACCCTGAGACGGCCCAATTGCCGATGGAATGAGGAGGAAAAGAACCAGTGCCTAAAAACCGCGTGTTCTGTGTCTGGGCGCGACTGGAGGAATGGTGGCAGTGTCCAGTATGCAAGAAAAGTATGACAGGGGGAGGACTGCTAGGTACTCAATTTCTCACCGAGAGACCCAGTAAAACAAGCTCAGTTGAAAAAGCCCCGTAAAGCCAGGCCAGTTTGTCTAGCCAGCCCAATTCCCCGACTTGTAATATTTGTAATAGAATAGTGTGAGTGCTGTTTGTGCGTGTAGAGACCAGAACTCGGGCGGTCAACCATCATCAGATGCTAACCGGGGTTTGTTGGTGTGGTCCTCTTGATGCACAAGAGTTCGCTATCTGTCTTGTCTGTCTTTTCTTTTTGTGCGTGAGACTGAACACTTGCGGGTTTGTCCGGAGGGCTATGGTTCTTAGAAACCCAGGGTCTCACTTAAAACACAAAATTTCAAGGGGTGACAATTAAAACATAAGAAGGCCAGCAACACGTGTTGTGTTGTTGTGGCGGGTTTCACTGGGAGACTGAAAATCTGTAGATTTGTCCGGAGGTCTACAGTGCTAGTAGACAGGCGGGTACCAAAACAACAAAATTGTACAGGGCTAAAAACACAAGACACAACAAAAATAAAATAAAAATGTCTACAACACGTGGTGTTCCCAAGCGGTCACCCATCTAAGTAGTAACCACGCCCGACGTTACTTGACTTCGGTGATCGGACGAGAACCGGTATTTTCAACGTGGTATGGCCGTAGACGATGACTGGTGCCGCTTTGTTGTTTATATACCTGATTAGGGGAGAAGGGGCTGAACGACTACTTGGACACTTCTCTCTGAGGTCCGCGCAATACTGTAATGGCATCGTGGGGATGCCAATAAAATGGTGGTCAAAAGTGGCCACAGATAGAAGGAACACTCCTTCACATAAAAGCAGTCCATGGTGTCAGCATGTCAGTAAGGTACACACTGGTGACAACCTATTTATTTACTGAATGCACAAGAGATAAGGCGAGAGGCGATTGGTTGTCGGGAAGCAGTAAGCGCCCAACCCAATTCTAGTACTGTTGTGCACTGCACGAAGGCTATGCGTGATCGCCACTCCCAACGGACAGAAGGGAGCGCGTTAAACTCCGGATCTGGGCGTTTCGGAGGCAGGGGAATTTTCTGAGAGTACAAATATTTTTGGAGATTCTTGGAGAATCCCTTTATAAATGAAAGTAGGTCGTGACCTTCGGACTTAAAAAAAAAAAACCTGGGGTGCTTGCCTATGTGTGGGGCCTGTATCGGTTGGGTTGATGGGTCTTGGAGTGGGTGTGACTTGAGTACTGGTACTGGAATACAGGAGGAGAGTTATCAAGCTGTGAATTGCACACCATATACCCGAAACACCGACTCCATAACCCCGAGACGGCCCAATTGCCGATGGAATGAGGAGGAAAAGAACCAGTGCCTAAAAACCGTGTGTTCTGTGTCTGGGCGCGACTGGAGGAATGGTGGCAGTGTCCAGTATGCAAGAAAAGTATGACAGGGGGAGGACTGCTAGGTACTCAATTTCTCACCGAGAGACCCAGTAAAACAAGCTCAGTTGAAAAAGCCTCGTAAAGCCAGGCCAGTTTGTCTAGCCAGCCCAATTCCCCGACTTGTAATATTTGTAATAGAATAGTGTGAGTGCTGTTTGTGCGTGTAGAGACCAGAACTCGGGCAGTCAACCATCATTAGATGCCAACCGGGGTTTGTTGGTGTGGTCCTCTTGATGCACAAGAGTTCGCTATCTGTCTTGTCTGTCTTTTTTTGCGTAAGACTGAACACTTGCGGGTTTGTCCGGAGGGCTATGGTTCTTAGAAACCCAGGGTCTCACTTAAAACACAAAATTTCAAGGGGTGACAATTAAAACATAAGAAGGCCAGCAACACGTGTTGTGTTGTTGTGGCGGGTTTCACTGGGAGACTGAAAATCTGTAGATTTGTCCGGAGGTCTACAGTGCTAGTAGACAGGCGGGTACCAAAACAGCAAAATTGTACAGGGCTAAAAACACAAGACACAACAAAAATAAAATAAAAATGTCTACAACACGTGGTGTTCCCAAGCGGTCACCCATCTAAGTAGTAACCACGCCCGACGTTACTTGACTTCGGTGATCGGACGAGAACCGGTATTTTCAACGTGGTATGGCCGTAGACGATGACTGGTGCCGCTTTGTTGTTTATATACCTGATTAGGGGAGAAGGGGCTGAACGACTACTTGGACACTTCTCTCTGAGGTCCGCGCAATACTATAAAGGCATCGTGGGGATGCCAATAAAATGGTGGTCAAAAGTGGCCACAGATAGAAGGAACACTCCTTCACATAAAAGCAGTCCATGGTGTCAGCATGTCAGTAAGGTACACACTGGTGACAACCTATTTATTTACTGAATGCACAAGAGATACGGCGAGAGGCGATTGGTTGTCGGGAAGCAGTAAGCGCCCAACCCAATTCTAGTACTGTTGTGCACTGCACGAAGGCTATGCGTGATCGCCACTCCCAACGGACAGAAGGGAGCGCGTTAAACTCCGGATCTGAGCGTTTCGGAGGCAGGGGAAGTTTCTGAGAGTACAAATATGTTTGGAGATTCTTGGAGAATCCCTTTATAAATGAAAGTAGGTCGTGACCTTCGGACTTAAAAAAAAAAAAACCTGGGGTGCTTGCCTATGTGTGGGGCCTGTATCGGTTGGGTTGATGGGTCTTGGAGTGGGTGTGACTTGAGTACTGGTACTGGAATACAGGAGGAGAGTTATCAAGCTGTGAATTGCACACCATATACCCGAAACACCGACTCCATAACCCTGAGACGGCCCAATTGCCGATGGAATGACTAGGAAAAGAACCAGTGCCTAAAAACCGCGTGTTCTGTGTCTGGGCGCGACTGGAGGAATGGTGGCAGTGTCCAGTATGCAAGAAAAGTATGACAGGGGGAGGACTGCTAGGTACTCAATTTCTCACCGAGAGACCCAGTAAAACAAGCTCAGTTGAAAAAGTTCCGTAAAGCCAGGCCAGTTTGTCTAGCCAGCCCAATTCCCCGACTTGTAATATTTGTAATAGAATAGTGTGAGTGCTGTTTGTGCGTGTAGAGACCAGAACTCGGGCGGTCAACCATCATCAGATGCTAACCGGGGTTTGTTAGTGTGGTCCTCTTGATGCACAAGAGTTCGCTATCTGTCTTGTCTGTCGTTTCTTTTTGTGCGTGAGACTGAACACTTGCGGGTTTGTCCGGAGGGCTATGGTTCTTAGAAACCCAGGGTCTCACTTAAAACACAAAATTTTAAGGGGTGACAATTAAAACATAAGAAGGCCAGCAACACGTGTTGTGTTGATGTGGCGGGTTTCACTGGGAGACTGAAAATCTTTAGATTTGTCCGGAGGTCTACAGTGCTAGTAGACAGGCGGGTACCAAAACAACAAAATTGTACAGGGCTAAAAACACAAGACACAACAAAAATAAAATAAAAATGTCTACAACACGTGGTGTTCCCAAGCGGTCACCCATCTAAGTAGTAACCACGCCCGACGTTACTTGACTTCGGTGATCGGACGAGAACCGGTATTTTCAACGTGGTATGGCCGTAGACGATGACTGGTGCCGCTTTGTTGTTTATATACCTGATTAGGGGAGAAGGGGCTGAACGACTACTTGGACACTTCTCTCTGAGGTCCGCGCAATACTATAAAGGCATCGTGGGGATGCCAATAAAATGGTGGTCAAAAGTGGCCACAGATAGAAGGAACACTCCTTCACATAAAAGCAGTCCATGGTGTCAGCATGTCAGTAAGGTACACACTGGTGACAACCTATTTATTTACTGAATGCACAAGAGATAAGGCGAGAGGCGATTGGTTGTCGGGAAGCAGTAAGCGCCCAACCCAATTCTAGTACTATTGTGCACTGCACGAAGGCTATGCGTGATCGCCACTCCCAACGGACAGAAGGGAGCGCGTTAAACTCCGGATCTGGGCGTTTCGGAGGCAGGGGAAGTTTCTGAGAGTACAAATATTTTTGGAGATTCTTGGAGAATCCCTTTATAAATGAAAGTAGGTCGTGACCTTCGGACTATAAAAAAAAAAAAAAAAAAAAAAAACACCTGGGTGCTTGCCTATGTGTGCGGCCTGTATCGGTTGGGTTGATGGGTCTTGGAGTGGGTGTGAGTTGAGTACTGGTACTGGAATACAGGAGGAGAGTTATCAAGCTGTGAATTGCGCACCATATACCCGAAACACCGACTCCATAACCCTGAGACGGCCCAATTGCCGGCGGAATGAGGAGGAAAAGAACCAGTGCCTAAAAACCGCGTGTTCTGTGTCTGGGCGCGACTGGAGGAATGGTGGCAGTGTCCAGTATGCAAGAAAAGTATGACAGGGGGAGGACTGCTAGGTACTCAATTTCTCACCGAGAGACCCAGTAAAACAAGCTCAGTTGAAAAAGCCCCGTAAAGCCAGGCCAGTTTGTCTAGCCATCCCAATTCCCCGACTTGTAATATTTGTAATAGAATAGTGTGAGTGCTGTTTGTGTGTGTAGAGACCAGAACTCGGGCAGTCAACCATCATCAGATGCCAACCGGCGTTTGTTGGTGTGGTCCTATTGATGCACAAGAGTTCGCTATCTGTCTTGTCTGTCTTTTTGTGCGTGAGACTGAACACTTGCGGGTTTGTCCGGAGGGCTATGGTTCTTAGAAACCCAGGGTCTCACTTAAAACACAAAATTTCAAGGGGTGACAATTAAAACATAAGAAGGCCAGCAAAACGTGTTGTGTTGTTGTGGCGGGTTTCACTGGGAGATTGAAAACCTGTAGATTTGTCCGGAGGTCTACAGTGCTAGTAGACAGGCGGGTACCAAAACAACAAAATTGTACAGGGCTAAAAACACAAGACACAACAAAAATAAAATGAAAATGTCTACAACACGTGGTGTTCCCAAGCGGTCACCCATCTAAGTAGTAACCACGCCCGACGTTACTTGACTTCGGTGATCGGACGAGAACCGGTATTTTCAACGTGGTATGGCCGTAGACGATGACTGGTGCCGCTTTGTTGTTTATATACCTGATTAGGGGAGAAGGGGCTGAGCGACTACTTGGACACTTCTCTCTGAGGTCCGCGCAATACTATAAAGGCATCGTGGGGATGCCAATAAAATGGTGGTCAAAAGTGGCCACAGAGAGAAGGAACACTCCTTCACATAAAAGCAGTCCATGGTGTCAGCATGTCAGTAAGGTACACACTGGTGACAACCTATTTATTTACTGAATGCACAAGAGATAAGGCGAGAGGCGATTGGTTGTCGGGAAGCAGTAAGCGCCCAACCCAATTCTAGTACTGTTGTGCACTGCACGAGGGCTATGCGTGATCGCCACTCCCAACGGACAGAAGGGAGCATGTTAAACTCCGGATCTGGGCGTTTCGGAGGCAGGGGAAGTTTCTGAGAGTACAAATATTTTTGGAGATTTTTGGAGAATCCCTTTATAAATGAAAGTAGGTCGTGACCTTCGGACTTAAAAAAAAAAAAAAAAACTGGGTGCTTGCCTATGTGTGCGGCCTGTATCGGTTGGGTTGATGGGTCTTGGAGTGGGTGTGACTTGAGTACTGGTACTGGAATACAGGAGGAGAGTTATCAAGCTGTGAATTGCACACGATATACCCGAAACACCGACTCCATAACCCTGAGACGGCCCAATTGCCGGCGGAATGAGGAGGAAAAGAACCAGTGCCTAAAAACCGCGTGTTCTGTGTCAGGGCGCGACTGGAGGAATGGTGGCAGTGTCCAGTATGCAAGAAAAGTATGACAGGGGGAGGACTGCTAGGTACTCAATTTCTCACCGAGAGACCCAGTAAAACAAGCTCAGTTGAAAAAGCCCCGTAAAGCCAGGCCAGTTTGTCTAGCCATCCCAATTCCCCGACTTGTAATATTTGTAATAGAATAGTGTGAGTGCTGTTTGTGCGTGTAGAGACCAGAACTCGGGCAGTCAACCATCATCAGATGCCAACTGGGGTTTGTTGGTGTGGTCCTCTTGATGCACAAGAGTTCGCTATCTGTCTTGGCTGTCTTTTTGTGCGTGAGACTGAACACTTGCGGGTTTGTCCGGAGGGCTATGGTTCTTAGAAACCCAGGGTCTCACTTAAAACACAAAATTTCAAGGGGTGACAATTAAAACATAAGAAGGCCAGCTAAACGTGTTGTGTTGTTGTGGCGGGTTTCACTGGGAGATTGAAAACCTGTAGATTTGTCCGGAGGTCTACAGTGCTAGTAGACAGGCGGGTACCAAAACAACAAAATTGTACAGGGCTAAAAACACAAGACACAACAAAAATAAAATGAAAATGTCTACAACACGTGGTGTTCCCAAGCGGTCAACCATCTAAGTAGTAACCACGCCCGACGTTACTTGACTTCGGTGATCGGACGAGAACCGGTATTTTCAACGTGGTATGGCCGTAGACGATGACTGGTGCCGCTTTGTTGTTTATATACCTGATTAGGGGAGAAGGGGCTGAGCGACTACTTGGACACTTCTCTCTGAGGTCCGCGCAATACTATAAAGGCATCGTTTGGATGCCAATAAAATGGTGGTCAAAAGTGGCCACAGAGAGAAGGAACACTCCTTCACATAAAAGCAGTCCATGGTGTCAGCATGTCAGTAAGGTACACACTGGTGACAACCTATTTATTTACTGAATGCACAAGAGATAAGGCGAGAGGCGATTGGTTGTCGGGAAGCAGTAAGCGCCCAACCCAATTCTAGTACTGTTGTGCACTGCACGAGGGCTATGCGTGATCGCCACTCCCAACGGACAGAAGGGAGCATGTTAAACTCCGGATCTGGGCGTTTCGAAGGAAGGGGAAGTTTCTGAGAGTACAAATATTTTTGGAGATTCTTGGAGAATCCCTTTATAAATGAAAGTAGGTCGTGACCTTCGGACTTTAAAAAAAAAAACAAAAAAAAAACAAAAAAAATACCTGGGTGCTTGCCTATGTGTGCGGCCTGTATCGGTTGGGTTGATGGGTCTTGGAGTGGGTGTGACTTGAGTACTGGTACTGGAATACAGGAGGAGAGTTATCAAGCTGTGAATTGCACACGATATACCCGAAACACCGACTCCATAACCCTGAGACGGCCCAATTGCCGGCGGAATGAGGAGGAAAAGAACCAGTGCCTAAAAACCGCGTGTTCTGTGTCAGGGCGCGACTGGAGGATTGGTGGCAGAGTCCAGTATGCAAGAAAAGTATGACAGGGGGAGGACTGCTAGGTACTCAATTTCTCACCGAGAGACCTAATAAAACAAGCTCAGTTGAAAAAGCCCCGTAAAGCCAGGCCAGTTTGTCTAGCCAGCCCAATTCCCCGACTTGTAATATTTGTAATAGAATAGTGTGAGTGCTGTTTGTACGTGTAGAGACCAGAACTCGGGCGGTACACCATCATCAGATGCTAACCGGGGTTTGTTGGTGTGGTCCTCTTGATGCACAAGAGTTCGCTATCTGTCTTGTCTGTCTTTTTGTCCGTTGGGAGTGGCGATCACGCATAGCCCTCGTGCAGTGCACAACAGTACTAGAATTGGGTTGTGCGCTTACTGCTTCCCGACAACCAATCGCCTCTCTCCTTATCTCTTGTGCATTCAGTAAATAAATAGGTTGTCACCAGTGTGTACCTTACTGACATGCTGACACCATGGACTGCTTTTATGTGAAGGAGTGTTCCTTCTCTCTGTGGCCACTTTTGACCACCATTTTATCGGCATCCCCACGATGCCTTTATAGTATTGCGCGGACCTCAGAGAGAAGTGTCCAAGTAGTCGTGCAGCCCCTTCTCCCCTAATCAGGTATATAAAAACAAAGCGGCACCATTCATCGTCTACGGCAATACCACATTGAAAATACCGGTTCTCGTCCGATCACTGAAGTCAAGTAACGTCGGGCGTGGTTACTACTTAGATGGGTGACCGCTTGGGAACACCACGTGTTGTAGACATTTTCATTTTATTTTTGTTGTGTCTTGTGTTTTTAACCCTGTACAATTTTGTTGTTTTGGTACCCGCCTGTCAACTAGCACTGTAGACCTCCGGACAAATCTACAGGTTTTCAGTCTCCCAGTGAAACCCGCCACAACAACACAACACGTGTTGCTGGCCTTCTTATGTTGTAATTGTCACCCCTTGAAATTTTGTGTTTTAAGTGATACGCTGGGTTTCTAAGAACCATAGCCCTCCGGACAAACCCGCAAGTGTTCAGTTTCACGCACAAAAAGACAGACAAGACAGATAGCGAACTCTTGTGCATCAAGAGGACCACACCAACAAACCCCGGTTGGCATCTGATGATGGTTGACTGCCCGAGTTCTGGTCTCTACACGCACAAACAGCATTCACACTATTCTATTACAAATATTACAAGTCGGGGAATTGGGCTGGCTAGACAAACTGGCCTGGCTTTACGGGGCTTTTTCAACTGAGCTTGTTTTACTGGGTCTCTCGGTGAGAAATTGAGTACCTAGCAGTCCTCCCCCTGTCATACTTTTCTTGCATACTGGACACTGCCACCATTCCTCCAGTCGCGCCCAGACACAGAACACGCGGTTTTTAGGCACTGGTTCTTTTCCTCCTCATTCCGCCGGCAATTGGACCGTCTCAGGGTTATGGAGTCGGTGTTTCGGGTATATGCTGCGTAATTCACAGCTTGATAACTCTCCTCCTGTATTCCAGTACCAGTACTCAAGTCACACCCACTCCAAGACCCATCAACCCAACTGATACAGGCCCCACACATATGCAAGCACCCCAGATATTTTTTTTTTTTTTTTTTAAGTCCGAATGTCACGACCTACTTTCATTTATAAAGGGATTCTCCAAGAATCTCCAAAAATATTTGTACTCTCAGAAACTTCCCCTGCCTCCGAAACGCCCAGATCCGGAGTTTAACGCGCTCCCTTCTGTCCGTTGGGAGTGACGATCACGCATAGCCCTCGTGAAGTGCACAACAGTACTAGAATTGGGTTGGGCGCTTACTGCTTCCCGAAAAAAAATCGCCTCTTGCATTTTCTCTTGTGCATTCAGTAAATAAATAGGTTGTCACCAGTGTGTACCTTACTGACATGCTGACACCATGGGCTGCTTTTATGTGAAGGAGTGTTCCTTCTCTCTGTGGCCACTTTTGACCACCATTTTATTGGCATCCCCACGATGACTTTATAGTATTGCGCGGACCTCAGAGAGAAGTGTCCAAGTAGTCGTTCAGCCCCTTCTACCCTAATCAGGTATATAAAAACAAAGCGGCACCATTCATCGTCTACGGCAATACTACGTTGAAAATACCGGTTCTCGTCCGATCACCGAAGTCAAGTAACGTCGGGCGTGGTTACTACTTAGATGGGTGACCGCTTGGGAACACCACGTGTTGTAGACATTTTCATTTTATTTTTGTTGTGTCTTGTGTTTTTAGCCCTGTACAATTTTGTTGTTTTGGTACCCGCCTGTCTACTAGCACTGTAGACCTCCGGACAAATCTACAGGTTTTCAGTCTCCCAGTGAAACCCGCCACAACAACACAACACGTGTTGCTGGCCTTCTTATGTTTTAATTGTCACCCCTTGAAATTTTGTGTTTTAAGTGAGACGCTGGGTTTCTAAGAACCATAGCCCTCCGGACAAACCCGCAAGTGTTCAGTCTCACGCACAAAAAGACAGACAAGACAGATAGCGAACTCTTGTGCATCAAGAGGACCACACCAACAAACCCCGGTTGGCATCTGATGATGGTTGACTGCCCGAGTTCTGGTCTCTACACGCACAAACAGCACTCACACTATTCTATTACAAATATTACAAGTCGGGGAATTGGGCTGGCTAGACAAACTGGCCTGGCTTTACGGGGTTTTTTCAACTGAGCTTGTTTTACTGGGTCTCTCGGTGAGAAATTGAGTACCTAGCAGTCCTCCCCCTGTCATACTTTTCTTGCATACTGGACACTGCCACCATTCCTCCAGTCGCGCCCAGACACAGAACACGCGGTTTTTAGGCACTGGTTCTTTCCCTCCTCATTCCGCAGTCAATTGGGCCGTCTCAGGGTTATGGAGTCGGTGTTTTGGGTATATGGTGCGCAATTCACAGCTTGATAACTCTCCTCCTGTATTCCAGTACCAGTACTCAAGTCACACCCACTCCAAGACCCATCAACCCAACCGATACAGGCCCCACACATAGGCAAGCACCCCAGGTATTTTTTTTAAGTCCGAAGGTCACGACCTACTTTCATTTATAAAGGGATTCTCCAAGAATCTCCAAAAATATTTGTACTCTCAAAAACTTCCCCTGCCTCCGAAACGCCCAGATCCGGAGTTTAACGCGCTCCCTTCTGTCCGTTGGGAGTGGCGATCACGCATAGCCCTCGTGCAGTGCACAACAGTACTAGAATTGAGTTGGGCGCTTACTGCTTCCCGAAAACCAATCGCCTCTCGCCTTATCTCTTGTGCATTCAGTAAATAAATAGGTTGTCACCAGTGTGTACCTTACTGACATGCTGACACCATGGACTGCTTTTATGTGAAGGAGTGTTCCTTCTCTCTGTCGCCACTTTTGACCACCATTTTATTGGCATCCCCACGATGCCTTTATAGTATTGCGCGGACCTCAGAGAGAAGTGTCCAAGTAGTCGTTCAGCCCCTTCTCCCCTAATCAGGTATATAAAAACAAAGCGGCACCATTCATCGTCTACGGCAATACCACGTTGAAAATACCGGTTCTCGTCCGATCACCGTAGTCAAGTAACGTCGGGCGTGGTTACTACTTAGATGGGTGACCGCCTGGGAACACCACGTGTTGTAGACATTTTCATTTTATTTTTGTTGTGTCTTGTGTTTTTAGCCCTGTACAATTTTGTTGTTTTGGTACCCGCCTGTCTACTAGCACTGTAGACCTCCGGACAAATCTACAGGTTTTAAGTCTCCCAGTGAAACCCGCCACAACAACACAACATGTGTTGCTGGCCTTCTTATATTTTAATTGTCACCATTGAAATTTTGTGTTTTAAGTGAGACCCTGGGTTTCTAAGAACCATAGCCCTCCGGACAAACCCGCAAGTGTTCAGTCTCACGCACAAAAAGACAGACAAGACAGATAGCGAACTCTTGTGCATCAAGAGGACCACACCAACAAACCCCGGTTGGCATCTGATGATGGTTGACTGCCCGAGTTCTGGCCTCTACACGCACAAACAGAACTCACACTATTCTATTACAAATATTACAAGTCGGGGAATTGGGCTGGCTAGACAAACTGGCCTGGCTTTACGGGGCTTTTTCAAATGAGCTTGTTTTACTGGGTCTCTCGGTGAGAAATTGAGTACCTAGCAGTCCTCCCCCTGTCATACTTTTCTTGCATACTGGACACTGCCACCATTCCTCCAGTCGCGCCCAGACACAGAACACGCGGTTTTTAGGCACTGGTTCTTTTCCTCCTCATTCCGCCGGCGATTGGGCCGTCTCAGGGTTATGGAGTCGGTGTTTCGGGTATATGGTGCGCAATACACAGCTTGATAACTCTCCTCCTGTATTCCAGTACCAGTACTCAAGTCACACCCACTCCAAGACCCATCAACCCAACCGATACAGGCCCCACACATAGGCAAGCACCCCAGGTATTTTTTTTTTAAGTCCGAAGGTCACGACCTACTTTCATTTATAAAGGGATTCTCCAAGAATCTCCAAAAATATTTGTACTCTCAGAAACTTCCCCTGCCTCCGAAACGCCCAGATCCGGAGTTTAACGCGCTCCCTTCTGTCCGTTGGGAGTGACGATCACGCATAGCCCTCGTGAAGTGCACAACAGTACTAGAATTGGGTTGGGCGCTTACTGCTTCCCGAAAACCAATCGCCTCTTGCCTTTTCTCTTGTGCATTCAGTAAATAAATAGGTTGTCACCAGTGTGTACCTTACTTACATGCTGACACCATGGACTGCTTTTATGTGAAGGAGTGTTCCTTCTCTCTGTGGCCACTTTTGACCACCATTTTATTGGCATCCCCACGATGCCTTTATAGTATTGCGCGGACCTCAGAGAGAAGTGTCCAAGTAGTCGTTCAGCCCCTTCTACCCTAATCAGGTATATAAAAACAAAGCGGCACCATTCATCGTCTACGGCAATACTACGTTGAAAATACCGGTTCTCGTCCGATCACCGAAGTCAAGTAACGTCGGGCGTGGTTACTACTTAGATGGGTGACCGCTTGGGAACACCACGTGTTGTAGACATTTTCATTTTATTTTTGTTGTCTTGTGTTTTTAGCCCTGTACAATTTTGTTGTTTTGGTACCCGCCTGTCTACTAGCACTGTAGACCTCCGGACAAATCTACAGGTTTTCAGTCTCCCAGTGAAACCCGCCACAACAACACAACACGTGTTGCTGGCCTTCTTATGTTTTAATTGTCACCCCTTGAAATTTTGTGTTTTAAGTGAGACGCTGGGTTTCTAAGAACCATAGCCCTCCGGACAAACCCGCAAGTGTTCAGTCTCACGCACAAAAAGACAGACAAGACAGATAGCGAACTCCTGTGCATCAAGAGGACCACACCAACAAACCCCGGTTGGCATCTGATGATGGTTGACTGCCCGAGTTCTGGTCTCTACACGCACAAACAGCACTCACACTATTCTATTACAAATATTACAAGTCGGGGAATTGGGCTGGCTAGACAAACTGGCCTGGCTTTACGGGGCTTTTTCAACTGAGCTTGTTTTACTGGGTCTCTCGGTGAGAAATTGAGTACCTAGCAGTCCTCCCCCTGTCATACTTTTCTTGCATACTGGACACTGCCACCATTCCTCCAGTCGCGCCCAGACACAGAACACGCGGTTTTTAGGCACTGGTTCTTTTCCTCCTCATTCCGCCGGCAATTGGGCCGTCTCAGGGTTATGGAGTCGGTGTTTCGGGTATATGCTGCGTAATTCACAGCTTGATAACATTCCTCCTGTATTCCAGTACCAGTACTCAAGTCACACCCACTCCAAGACCCATCAACCCAACCGATACAGGCCCCACACATATGCAAGCACCCCAGATATTTTTTTTTTTTAAGTCCGAATGTCACGACCTACTTTCATTTATAAAGGGATTCTCCAAGAATCTCCAAAAATATTTGTACTCTCAGAAACTTCCCCTGCCCCGAAACGCCCAGATCCGGAGTTTAACGCGCTCCCTTCTGTCCGTTGGGAGTGACGATCACGCATAGCCCTCGTGAAGTGCACAACAGTACTAGAATTGGGTTGGGCGCTTACTGCTTCCCGAAAACCAATCGCCTCTTGCCTTTTCTCTTGTGCATTCAGTAAATAAATAGGTTGTCACCAGTGTGTACCTTACTTACATGCTGACACCATGGACTGCTTTTATGTGAAGGAGTGTTCCTTCTCTCTGGGGCCACTTTTGACCACCATTTTATTGGCATCCCCACGATGCCTTTATAGTATTGCGCGGACCTCAGAGAGAAGTGTCCAAGTAGTCGTTCAGCCCCTTCTACCCTAATCAGGTATATAAAAACAAAGCGGCACCATTCATCGTCTACGGCAATACTACGTTGAAAATACCGGTTCTCGTCCGATCACCGAAGTCAAGTAACGTCGGACGTGGTTACTATTTAGATGGGTGACCGCTTGGGAACACCACGTGTTGTAGACATTTTCATTTTATTTTTGTTGTGTCTTGTGTTTTTAGCCCTGTACAATTTTGTTGTTTTGGTACCCGCCAGTCTACTAGCACTGTAGACCTCCGGACAAATCTACAGGTTTTCAGTCTCCCAGTGAAACCCGCCACAACAACACAACACGTGTTGCTGGCCTTCTTATGTTTTAATTGTCACCCCTTGAAATTTTGTGTTTTAAGTGAGACCCTGGGTTTCTAAGAACCATAGCGCTCCGGACAAACCCGCAAGTGTTCAGTCTCACACACAAAAAGACAGACAAGACAGATAGCGAACTCTTGTGCATCAAGAGGACCACACCAACAAACCCCGGTTGGCATCTGATGATGGTTGACTGCCCGAGTTCTGGTCTCTACACGCACAAACAGCACTCACACTATTCTATTACAAATATTACAAGTCGGGGAATTGGGCTGGCTAGACAAACTGGCCTGGCTTTACGGGGCTTTTTCAACTGAGCTTGTTTTACTGGGTCTCTCGGTGAGAAATTGAGTACCTAGCAGGCCTCCCCCTGTCATACTTTTCTTGCATACTGGACACTGCCACCATTCCTCCAGTCGCGCCCAGACACAGAACACGCGGTTTTTAGGCACTGGTTCTTTTCCTCCTCATTCCGCCGGAAATTGGGCCGTCACAGGGTTATGGAGTCGGTGTTTCGGTTAAATGGTGCGCAATTCACAGCTTGATAACTCTCTTCCTGTCTTCCAGTAAAAGTACTCAAGTCACACCCACTCCAAGACCCATCAACCCAACCGATACAGGCCCCACACATAGGCAAGCACCCCAGGTATTTTTTTTTTTAAAGTCCGAAGGTCACGACCTACTTTCATTTATAAAGGGATTCTCCAAGAATCTCCAAAAATATTTGTACTCTCAGAAACTTCCCCTGCCTCCGAAACGCCCAGATCCGGAGTTTAACGCGCTCCCTTCTGTCCGTTGGGAGTGGCGATCACGCATAGCCCTCGTGCAGTGCACAACAGTACTAGAATTGGGTTGGGCGCTTACTGCTTCCCGACAACCAATAGCCTCTCGCCTTATCTCTTGTGCATTCAGTAAATAAATAGGTTGTCACCAGTGTGTACCTTACTGACATGCTGACACCATGGACTGCTTTTATGTGAAGGAGTGTTCCTTCTCTCTGTGGCCACTTTTGACCACCATTTTATTGGCATCCCCACCAAGCCTTTATAGTAACGCACGGACCTCAGAGAGAAGTGTCCAAGTAGTCGTTCAGCCCCTTCTCCCCTAATCAGGTATATAAAAACAAAGCGGCACCATTCATCGTCTACGGCAATACCACGTTGAAAATACCGGTTCTCGTCCGACCCCCGAAGTCAAGTAACGTCGGGCGTGGTTACTACTTAGATGGGTGACCGCTTGGGAACACCACGTGTTGTAGACATTTTCATTTTATTTTTGTTGTGTCTTGTGTTTTTAGCCCTATACAATTTTGTTGTTTTGGTACCCGCCTGTCTACTAGCACTGTAGACCTGCGGACAAATCTACAGGTTTTCAGTCTCCCAGTGAAACCCGCCACAACAACACAACACGTGTTGCTGGCCTTCTTATGTTTTAATTGTCACCCCTTGAAATTTTGTGTTTTAAGTGAGACCCTGGGTTTCTAAGAACCATAGCCCTCCGGACAAACCCGCAAGTGTTCAGTCTCACACACAAAAAGACAGACAAGACAGATAGCGAACTCTTGTGCATCAAGAGGACCACACCAACAAACCCCGGTTGGCATCTGATGATGGTTGACTGCCCGAGTTCTGGTCTCTACACGCACAAACAGCACTCACACTATTCTATTACAAATATTACAAGTCGGGGAATTGGGCTGGCTAGACAAACTGGCCTGGCTTTACGGGGCTTTTTCAACTGAGCTTGTTTTACTGGGTCTCTCGGTGAGAAATTGAGTACCTAGCAGTCCTCCCCCTGTCATACTTTTCTTGCATACTGGACACTGCCACCACTCCTCCAGTCGCGCCCAGACACAGAACACGCGGTTTTTAGGCACTGGTTCTTTTCCTCCTCATTCCGCCGGAAATTGGGCCGTCACAGGGTTATGGAGTCGGTGTTTCGGTTAAATGGTGCGCAATTCACAGCTTGATAAATCTCCTCCTGTCTTCCAGTAAAAGTACTCAAGTCACACCCACTCCAAGACCCATCAACCCAACCGATCCAGGCCCCACACATAGGCAAGCACCCCAGGTATTTTTTTTTTTTAAGTCCGAAGGTCACGACCTACTTTCATTTATAAAGGGATTCTCCAAGAATCTCCAAAAATATTTGTACTCTCAGAAACTTCCCCTGCCTCCGAAACGCCCAGATCCGGAGTTTAACGCGCTCCCTTCTGTCCGTTGGGAGTGGCGATCACGCATAGCCCTCGTGCAGTGCACAACAGTACTAGAATTGGGTTGGGCGCTTACTGCTTCCCGACAACCAATAGCCTCTCGCCTTATCTCTTGTGCATTCAGTAAATAAATAGGTTGTCACCAGTGTGTACCTTACTGACATGCTGACACCATGGACTGCTTTTATGTGAAGGAGTGTTCCTTCTCTCTGTCGCCACTTTTGACCACCATTTTATTGGCATCCCCACCAAGCCTTTATAGTATTGCGCGGACCTCAGAGAGAAGTGTCCAAGTAGTCGTTCAGCCCCTTCTCCCCTAATCAGGTATATAAAAACAAAGCGGCACCATTCATCGTCTACGGCAATACCACGTTGAAAATACCGGTTCTCGTCCGACCCCCGAAGTCAAGTAACGTCGGGCGTGGTTACTACTTAGATGGGTGACCGCTTGGGAACACCACGTGTTGTAGACATTTTCATTTTATTTTTGTTGTGTCTTGTGTTTTTAGCCCTATATAATTTTGTTGTTTTGGTACCCGCCTGTCTACTAGCACTGTAGACCTCCGGACAAATCTGCAGGTTTTCAGTCTCCCAGTGAAACCCGCCACAACAACACAACACGTGTTGCTGGCCTTCTTATGTTTTAATTGTCACCCCTTGAAATTTTGTGTTTTAAGTGAGACCCTGGGTTTCTAAGAACCATAGCCCTCCGGACAAACCCGCAAGTGTTCAGTCTCACGCACAAAAAGACAGACAAGACAGATAGCGAACTCTTGTGCATCAAGAGGACCACACCAACAAACCCCGGTTGGCATCTGATGATGGTTGACTGCCCGAGTTCTAGTCTCTACACGCACAAACAGCACTCACACTATTCTAATACAAATATTACAAGTCGGGGAATTGGGCTGGCTAGACAAACTGGCCTGGCTTTACGGGGCTTTTTCAACTGAGCTTGTTTTACTGGGTCTCTCGGTGAGAAATTGAGTACCTAGCAGTCCCCCCCCCCCTGTCATACTTTTCTTGCATACTGGACACTGCCACCATTCCTCCAGTCGCGCCCAGACACAGAACACGCGGTTTTTAGGCACTGGTTCTTTTCCTCCTCATTCCGCCGGAAATTGGGCCGTCACAGGGTTATGGAGTCGGTGTTTCGGTTAAATGGTGCGCAATTCACAGCTTGATAACTCTCTTCCTGTCTTCCAGTAAAAGTACTCAAGTCACACCCACTCCAAGACCCATCAACCCAACCGATACAGGCCCCACACATAGGCAAGCACCCCAGGTATTTTTTTTTTTAAAGTCCGAAGGTCACGACCTACTTTCATTTATAAAGGGATTCTCCAAGAATCTCCAAAAATATTTGTACTCTCAGAAACTTCCCCTGCCTCCGAAACGCCCAGATCCGGAGTTTAACGCGCTCCCTTCTGTCCGTTGGGAGTGGCGATCACGCATAGCCCTCGTGCAGTGCACAACAGTACTAGAATTGGGTTGGGCGCTTACTGCTTCCCGACAACCAATAGCCTCTCGCCTTATCTCTTGTGCATTCAGTAAATAAATAGGTTGTCACCAGTGTGTACCTTACTGACATGCTGACACCATGGACTGCTTTTATGTGAAGGAGTGTTCCTTCTCTCTGTGGCCACTTTTGACCACCATTTTATTGGCATCCCCACCAAGCCTTTATAGTAACGCGCGGACCTCAGAGAGAAGTGTCCAAGTAGTCGTTCAGCCCCTTCTCCCCTAATCAGGTATATAAAAACAAAGCGGCACCATTCATCGTCTACGGCAATACCACGTTGAAAATACCGGTTCTCGTCCGACCCCCGAAGTCAAGTAACGTCGGGCGTGGTTACTACTTAGATGGGTGACCGCTTGGGAACACCACGTGTTGTAGACATTTTCATTTTATTTTTGTTGTGTCTTGTGTTTTTAGCCCTATACAATTTTGTTGTTTTGGTACCCGCCTGTCTACTAGCACTGTAGACCTCCGGACAAATCTACAGGTTTTCAGTCTCCCAGTGAAACCCGCCACAACAACACAACACGTGTTGCTGGCCTTCTTATGTTTTAATTGTCACCCCTTGAAATTTTGTGTTTTAAGTGAGACCCTGGGTTTCTAAGAACCATAGCCCTCCGGACAAACCCGCAAGTGTTCAGTCTCACACACAAAAAGACAGACAAGACAGATAGCGAACTCTTGTGCATCAAGAGGACCACACCAACAAGTCCCGGTTGGCATCTGATGATGGTTGACTGCCCGAGTTCTGGTCTCTACACGCACAAACAGCACTCACACTATTCTATTACAAATATTACAAGTCGGGGAATTGGGCTGGCTAGACAAACTGGCCTGGCTTTACGGGGCTTTTTCAACTGAGCTTGTTTTACTGGGTCTCTCGGTGAGAAATTGAGTACCTAGCAGTCCTCCCCCTGTCATACTTTTCTTGCATACTGGACACTGCCACCATTCCTCCAGTCGCGCCCAGACACAGAACACGCGGTTTTTAGGCACTGGTTCTTTTCCTCCTCATTCCGCCGGAAATTGGGCCGTCACAGGGTTATGGAGTCGGTGTTTCGGTTAAATGGTGCGCAATTCACAGCTTGATAAATCTCCTCCTGTCTTCCAGTAAAAGTACTCAAGTCACACCCACTCCAAGACCCATCAACCCAACCGATACAGGCCCCACACATAGGCAAGCACCCCAGGTATTTTTTTTTTTTTTAAGTCCGAAGGTCACGACCTACTTTCATTTATAAAGGGATTCTCCAAGAATCTCCAAAAATATTTGTACTCTCAGAAACTTCCCCTGCCTCCGAAACACCCAGATCCGGAGTTTAACGCGCTCCCTTCTGTCCGTTGGGAGTGGCGATCACGCATAGCCCTCGTGCAGTGCACAACAGTACTACAATTGGGTTGGGCGCTTACTGCTTCCCGACAACCAATAGCCTCTCGCCTTATCTCTTGTGCATTCAGTAAATAAATAGGTTGTCACCAGTGTGTACCTTACTGACATGCTGACACCATGGACTGCTTTTATGTGAAGGAGTGTTCCTTCTCTCCGTGGCCACTTTTGACCACCATTTTATTGGCATCCCCACCAAGCCTTTATAGTATTGCGCGGACCTCAGAGAGAAGTGTCCAAGTAGTCGTTCAGCCCCTTCTCCCCTAATCAGGTATATAAAAACAAAGCGGCACCATTCATCGTCTACGGCAATACCACGTTGAAAATACCGGTTCTCGTCCGACCCCCGAAGTCAAGTAACGTCGGGCGTGGTTACTACTTAGATGGGTGACCGCTTGGGAACACCACGTGTTGTAGACATTTTCATTTTATTTTTGTTGTGTCTTGTGTTTTTAGCCCTATATAATTTTGTTGTTTTGGTACCCGCCTGTCTACTAGCACTGTAGACCTCCGGACAAATCTGCAGGTTTTCAGTCTCCCAGTGAAACCCGCCACAACAACACAACACGTGTTGCTGGCCTTCTTATGTTTTAATTGTCACCCCTTGAAATTTTGTGTTTTAAGTGAGACCCTGGGTTTCTAAGAACCATAGCCCTCCGGACAAACCCGCAAGTGTTCAGTCTCACGCACAAAAAGACAGACAAGACAGATAGCGAACTCTTGTGCATCAAGAGGACCACACCAACAAACCCCGGTTGGCATCTGATGATGGTTGACTGCCCGAGTTCTAGTCTCTACACGCACAAACAGCACTCACACTATTCTATT
The DNA here is from genome assembly GCA_963921405.1 of Cepaea hortensis. Taxonomy (NCBI): domain Eukaryota; kingdom Metazoa; phylum Mollusca; class Gastropoda; order Stylommatophora; family Helicidae; genus Cepaea; species Cepaea hortensis. The sequence continues at coordinate 221,513,388 of OY992877.1, forward strand.
ACAAATATTACAAGTCGGGGAATTGGGCTGGCTAGACAAACTGGCCTGGCTTTACGGGGCTTTTTCAACTGAGCTTGTTTTACTGGGTCTCTCGGTGAGAAATTGAGTACCTAGCAGTCCCCCCCCCCTGTCATACTTTTCTTGCATACTGGACACTGCCACCATTCCTCCAGTTGCGCCCAGACACAGAACACGTGGTTTTTAGGCACTGGTTCTTTTCCTCCTCATTCCGCCGGAAATTGGGCCGTCACAGGGTAATGGAGTCGGTGTTTCGGGTATATGGTGCGCAATTCACAGCTTGATAACTCTCCTCCTGTATTCCAGTAAAAGTACTCAAGTCACACCCACCCCAAGACCCATCAACCCAACCGATACAGGCCCCACACATAGTCAAGCACCCCAGGTTTTTTTTTTTATTTTTAAGTCCGAAAGTCACGACCTACTTTCATTTATAAAGGGATTCTCCAAGAATCTCCAAAAATATTTGTACTCTCAGAAACTTCCCCTGCCTCCGAAACGCCCAGATCCGGAGTTTAACGCGCTCCCTTCTGTCCGTTGGGAGTGGCGATCACGCATAGCCCTCGTGCAGTGCACAACAGTACTACAATTGGGTTGGGCGCTTACTGCTTCCCGACAACCAATCGCCTCTCGCCTTATCTCTTGTGCGTTCAGTAAATAAATAGGTTGTCACCAGTGTGTACCTTACTGACATGCTGACACCATGGACTGCTTTTATGTGAAGGAGTGTTCCTTCTCTCTGTGGCCACTTTTGACCACCATTTTAATGGCATCCCCACGATGCCTTTATAGTATTGCGCGGACCTCAGAGAGAAGTGTCAAAGTAGTCGTTCAGCCCCTTCTCCCCTAATCAGGTATATAAAAACAAAGCGGCACCATTCATCGTCTACGGCAATACCACGTTGAAAATACCGGTTCTCGTCCGACCCCCGAAGTCAAGTAACGTCGGGCGTGGTTACTACTTAGATGGGTGACCGCTTGGGAACACCACGTGTTGTAGACATTTTCATTTTATTTTTGTTGTGTCTTGTGTTTTTAGCACTATACAATTTTGTTGTTTTGGTACCCGCCTGTCTACTAGCACTGTAGACCTCCGGACAAATCTGCAGGTCTTCAGTCTCCCAGTGAAACCCGCCACAACAACACAACACGTGTTGCTGGCCTTCTTATGTTTTAATTGTCACCCCTTGAAATTTTGTGTTTTAAGTGAGACCCTGGGTTTCTAAGAACCATAGCCCTCCGGACAAACCCGCAAGTGTTCAGTCTCACGCACAAAAAGACAGACAAGACAGATAGCGAACTCTTGTGCATCAAGAGGACCACACCAACAAACCCCGGTTGGCATCTGATGATGGTTGACTGCCCGAGTTCTGGTCTCTACACGCACAAACAGCACTCACACTATTCTATTACAAATATTACAAGTCGGGGAATTGGGCTGGCTAGACAAACTGGCCTGGCTTTACGGGGCTTTTTCAACTGAGCTTGTTTTACTGGGTCTCTCGTGAGAAATTGAGTACCTAGCAGTCCTCCCCCTGTCATACTTTTCTTGCATACTGGACACTGCCACCATTCCTCCAGTCGCGCCAAGACACAGAACACATGCTGTTTTTAGGCACTGGTTCTTTTCCTCCTCATTCCGCCGGAAATTAGGCCGTCACAGGGTTATGGAGTCGGTGTTTCGGTTATATGGTGCGCAATTCACAGCTTGATAACTCTCCTCCTGTATTCCAGTAAAAGTACTCAAGTCACACCTACTCTAAGACCCATCAACCCAACCGATACAGGCCCCACACATAGGCAAGCAGCCCAGGTAATTTTTTTTTTTTTTTTTAAGTCCGAAAGTCACGACCTACTTTCATTTATAAAGGGATTCCCCAAGAATCTCCAAACATATTTGTACTCTCAGAAACTTCCCCTGCCTCCGAAACGCCCAGATCCGGAGTTTAACGCGCTCCCTTCTGTCCGTTGGGAGTGGCGATCACGCATAGCCCTCGTGCAGTGCACAACAGTACTAGAATTGGGTTGGGCGCTTACTGCTTCCCGACAACCAATCGCCTCTCGCCTTATCACTTGTGCATTCAGTAAATAAAAAGGTTGTCACCAGTGTGTACCTTACTGACATGCTGACACCATGGAATGCTTTTATGTGAAGGAGTGTTCCTTCTCTCTGTGGCCACTTTTGACCACCATTTTATTGGCATCCCCACGATGCCTTTATAGTCCTTTATAGGACCTCAGAGAGAAGTGTCCAAGTAGTCGTTCAGCCCCTTCTTACCTAATCAGGTATATAAAAACAAAGCGGCTTCATTCATCGTCTACGGCAATACCACGTTGAAAATACCGGTTCTCGTCCGACCCCCGAAGTCAAGTAACGTCGGGCGTGGTTACTACTTAGATGGGTGACCGCTTGGGAACACCACGTGTTGTAGACATTTTTATTTTATTTTTGTTGTGTCTTGTGTTTTTAGCCATGTACAATTTTGTTGTTTTGGTACCCGCCTGTCTACTAGCACTGTAGACCTCCGGACAAATCTACAGGTTTTCAGTCTCCCAGTGAAACCCGCCACAACAACACAACACGTGTTGCTGGCCTTCTTATGTTTTAATTGTCACCCCTTGAAATTTTGTGTTTTAAGTGAGACCCTGGGGTTTTTAAGAACCATAGCCCTCCGGACAAACCCGCAAGTGTTCAGTCTCACGCACAAAAAGAAAAGACAGACAAGACAGATAGCGAACTCTTGTGCATCAAGAGGAACACACCAACAAACCTCGGTTAGCATCTGATGATGGTTGATCGCCCGAGTTTTGGTCTCTACACGCACAAACAGCACTCACACTATTCTATTACAAATATTACAAGTCGGGGAATTGGGCTGGCTAGACAAACTGGCCTGGCTTTACGGGGCTTTTTCAACTGAGCTTGTTTTACTGGGTCTCTCGGTGAGAAATTGAGTACCTAGCAGTCCTCCCCCTGTCATACTTTTCTTGCATACTGGACACTGCCACCATTCCTCCAGTCGCGCCCAGACACAGAACACGCGGTCTTTAGGCACTGGTTCTTTTCCTCCTCATTCCATCGGCAATTGGGCCGTCTCAGGGTTGTGGAGTCGGTGTTTCGGGTATATGGTGTGCAATTCACAGCTTGATAACTCTCCTCCTGTATTCCAGTAAGTCATGGTCTTATATGTAAGGAAGAATGTAAGTGCTGGTATGTAAGCGAGAGTCAGTGTAAGCATAGCTGAGGTAAAGGGCAGTAAGAGACATCACGGCTTGGCTAGCGGACGGTCAGGCAAGAAGCCCGTGAACAGAGCCACGTGATGGGGGAAGGTCAACGAGGAGAGAGTCAGTGTGTGTGAGGCAGCGAATAGAGACGGACGTGTGGAGATCTAAAGAACGCTAGAACGATAGAACGATAATGGTTGTGGCGGATAGATGGAGATGAACGTTGTGTAGTGATATTCGAGGAATGTACTAACTGTGATATGTGCGGGATGATGTGAAGTTGTGATTGTGAATGATCATCCGGGCGACAGTGTAAAGATCGCCATTGTGAGCTAGCGCGTGGCTGTTGGTGGTGAACGATTGTTTGAGCGTGAAGTGCGACCATGTTGTCAACTTGTAATATATTGTAATAAATGATTGTTCAGGAGATAGCTCCTGCCAGTTTCCGATTGCATTCATGTGTTATTAGTATATGTGTCGTAGATGTTGTAATATGCCTGTCCAAGTCCAGTGAGCTAAACGGAGCTAGTAGTTAGGACGCTGACAGGTATAATGGTGTCAGAAGTGCACATGAACCACATTCCCATGTGAATTGCATAAAAGAACGCTACTTTTGAAAAGAAGAAGATCAATTCATAATTTTGTATAAATCGGAGACTTGTTAACAAAGTTAGAACGAAAATAACATCATTTTTTTTTACAGCAGGTTTCAAGTTTACAAAGCGACCGACGTAACCAGACCAGATCAGCGGTAACTAGCACGAGAATCACGTTCCTGTACATCAAGCGTTCGAGTAGTCAGCAGATAAAGATAAGTTGATTAATTTTGATTGCTAATTACCCAAATCTGCATTCTTTGATTTTTTTTTTTTTTTTGGGTGTAAACATCATCATTGGTAGAGTTAAATATCAAGTAACAGAAAATGTCAAGTAGTGAAGACAGCTCAGATGGATCATATTCCTGGGGTACAAAACATTACAGGAATTTGCATGAGTGCTTCGAGAGTACACGGGCACAAGACAAAGCAAATTGTAATAGAAAACCTGAGTTAATACGTGATTGGCTACAGAAATTTGAAAAGAAAATGCAAGACTACAAAATCCAAAAATATTTGTGGTATGCATGGTACAACAAATACGTACCAATAAAAAGAGAAAAATTACATGAGATCATACCAGATATGTCAAGTATAGACTATGAATATTATAAAACAAACATATTAAAACACTATCTAACCTCTTTCGAGACTCTAAAAGTAGAAGTACAAAATTTGAAACCAGCCACAGACAAGTCATTCACCCAGTATATAAGTGAATTAGAAGAATCTTTCAGAAAACTAATATTAGTAATTAAACATTCAGACAACAATCAAGGAGTAATAAATTTCTTGCTAATAGAAAAACTAAAAGCAACACTACCAGCCGAATGCCGAAAATATTTAGAAGAACACAACACAGAACCTATCAAAAACTTACTAGAAAAATGCCGCGAATATTACAACCAAAGTATAAACCTGGTTAAAAACACTCAACAGAAAAGTACTGTGAAAGCAACGACATCTGCAGCCACAGATTGTCAAAACAAACCACAGAAAACAAAACCAGTACTGTGCAAACATTGTAACACTCCACATACAGAAAATGGAATATGCGATAAGAATCCCACTTATCAAGAATACCTGAATACTATTATAGCACAAAAGCTGGGGAAGGTAAATCAAAGGAAATATAGAACAAAATGTCATTTTTGCCTGGCGTATGGCCACAGGCGTTTCGAATGTGAAGGAGTAAGAAGAATACAGAAAGCAAAAGCAAATGCAGCCATAAACATTACAACAGACAGTTCAGCAAAGAACGTAGAAAAAGTAAACATCGCAGAAACGAAAACAAGATCAAACACTGCAAAGTCAGAACAAACTGAGTTTTACCCATTAGACTTTGTACCATATTTCAATAATGTTGTTAACATCACTCAACCTCATTCCTTATTAAAAGAGGGTAATACTCAACAAAAAAGTGAGGAAATGAACAAAACCTCAAGACTGTCGTTAGGAAAACTAACATTCCATGAAGGATATATCAATGACACAGTATGCACATGCGTACGCGACACAGGGTCCTGTCTTATCGGTCTTCGGAAGACCCTAGCTGATCCTAAAGACTACCTAGATGAGTACATCTATTGCAGAACTGTTTCAGGGACAGTAGAGAAATATCCTATGGCATGGGCCAATATAAAATCACCTTTCCTATCAGGCAGAGTAACTTGTGCTTTATTAGAAAATCCATGTTGTGATTTATTAATTGGAAATGTATTAAATGTGACAGGCTACACAGAGTCCAAAACTCACACATGGCAAAAAGTTAACAACACAACAAGCACTGCCTTAACTATACCACTCGTCATACAACAACATGATGAACAGACCAAAGTACCACACCATAACAACTTGATTACCATCTCAAAAAAAAAAAAAAAACAGAAACTGGTGTGTATCATCACAAGAAAAAAGGTGCAGAAAACAAGCATTTAACAAGGGCAAGGAAAGATCACAAATCATCATGTGACATACTATACTTCATGTACTCCCTGTTAACTACACACATAACCAAGTGCACACAGTGGATGGTTATACTCGCACTACTCATTGTAAATACAAAACAAATGTCTACACAGACAGTGTTATTCACACATCAGCATGCGGCAACACAGATGATATTACTCATGACAAACCAGCTAACTTTGTTACTGATATCATTACTGCTGAACCAAAGTTTGTTGTTACCACTGATAAACTCTATGTCAAATCAACTCAGACACATACTTATGCTGAACAAGGTAAATCATAAGTCGGTGGAATTACTGACAAAAATCAGCAACAAATTACCCTACATTTTTTGGAAAATATACACAAATTGCAGAAACGCATACAAACATGCACGATTACATTTCAAAACTATACATGGTGTATTATTATTATTTGAACTATTGAATGTATACACACATGTACGAGTGCAGGTTTGGAGATAGCACTCAAAATGATCTCAACATGAAATGTGAAAATCCCCACCCTTCGGAAAATTTTAACCGTAACCCACTTTATATTCTTAGATCCAGTAACTCCAGAGTTGCCTTGTCTGCTGTACAACTCCAGCGCTATGATACTAGCTCACTCCATTGTACGGACCAACATAAACGTTCCTTCAACGTGGAAATTTTCATCAACAGAACAGTAAGACTCAACATGTGAATTCAGGTATCTAACAGTAAGATATACCAATATTGACTTTGTTTCAAACGAGTATCTACAGAATCTACCTTTTGAAATCGACCAACAACAACAAGGACGTCACAGTACAGACATTCATTTCCATTGATCAGTTTAATGAACCAGATGCCAATCTACAAACTATGGCAAAGACAGTCACAGACAGACGCACCATGGCCACTCAAAATTCATTCTTATTTTATACGTGTGAATTCCAGCAATTTTACAGAACTGTGTATTTATAAATTATCCAAATGTGGTGCAGTCTTAAATATTATACAGAAGGAAGGACAATATCATGATTTGCAGAATACGTCAATAATCGGGTGAGACAAAAGACATGCCAAAGATTACAGCACGGAAATGAACATTAAACACTGTTAATTTAATTCCGTGTGCATAACTTTCACAGGACAAGAACTATACGTGCATAAAGGCAACGAAGATGAACATTTGATTGTATATGTATTAACTGTATGACATCCAATGTCTAATTTTATTGTTGTAATACTTTCTATTGTTATAATGTGATATGTACATATGAGCGTAGGTATAGGGGCGGAAAGTATAAGTTGTAATGCTGAGAATCAACGCCTGGCAATCCCAATACGTGAGTGTTACCAAACTTGCCTTCGCGTATGGTGGATAGCCGACGAATGACGCTTAGCAATAGTGGTACATAAGTAACATCATAATATTATAACAAGAATGAACATACCAACAGGGTGATGCCAACCAAAGAGATTAATAAGAACTCTCTATAACAGTAAACTAGGTGTACCCAAAAAGGGAAACAACTCACGGTCTGACATAAGATGAGGTAAGGGGGACTATTGCATACATGAAGTATATTTGAACCATGACCACAACATTGACATAGTGTGCTCATAAGGAGTCGATGAAAGTGCATTAAATAGAAACGAGGGGAACCACGTCTGCATAGAGAGAAAATTTAAGAATGCTGTAAGAGGAAGTTGTAGCCTTATTTGAGGCATAAACCAATGGAGAATCCTTAAACCAGCATAGCCACAATAACTATGAGATGATAATGCACAGTAAATCGATTGTGAAACATGAACAGAATGTAATGTCACGGAGTGGTGATTGAAGAATAATATGACGAGGTATGACAAGTAAACCCAACCAGAACATTTGTCAGACCACGACAAAACCTTGAGAGAAACCTCAATACTGAAAAAGAGAGAACAATATTTGAAGTTAATCTCGGAAAAGATCAGAGCAAAAAGGGACGCAAGCGCATACTTATGATCATATAATCCCCTGACAAGGTTAGAAAGATGTACCAAGAGTAACAACAACAGAATGTGTCACATTTCCAAGAGTAAGTGCCACATTGGTTGTGCGGGGGGAGAGTGTCATGGTCTTATATGTAAGGAAGAATGTAAGTGCTGGTATGTAAGCGAGAGTCAGTGTAAGCATAGCTGAGGTAAAGGGCAGTAAGAGACATCACGGCTTGGCTAGCGGACGGTCAGGCAAGAAGCCCGTGAACAGAGCCACGTGATGGGGGAAGGTCAACGAGGAGAGAGTCAGTGTGTGTGAGGCAGCGAATAGAGACGGACGTGTGGAGATCTAAAGAACGCTAGAACGATAGAACGATAGTGGTTGTGGCGGATAGATGGAGATGAACGTTGTGTAGTGATATTCGAGGAATGTACTAACTGTGATATGTGCGGGATGATGTGAAGTTGTGATTGTGAATGATCATGCGGGCGACAGTGTAAAGATCGCCATTGTGAGCTAGCGCGTGGCTGTTGGTGGTGAACGATTGTTTGAGCGTGAAGTGGGACCATGTTGTCAACTTGTAATATATTGTAATAAATGATTGTTCAGGAGATAGCTCCTGCCAGTTTCCGATTGCATTCATGTGTTATTAGTATATGTGTCGTAGATGTTGTAATATGCCTGTCCAAGTCCAGTGAGCTAAACGGAGCTAGTAGTTAGGACGCTGACACAGTACCAGTACTCAAGTCACACCCACTCCAAGACCAATCAACCCAACCGATACAGGCCCCACACATAGGCAAGCACCCCAGGTATTTTTTTTTAAGTCCGAAGGTCACGACCTACTTTCATTTATAAAGGGATTCTCCAAGAATCTCCAAAAATATTTGTACTCTCAGAAACTTCCCCTGCCTCCGAAACGCCCAGATCCGGAGTTTAACGCGCTCCCTTCTGTCCGTTGGGAGTGGCGATCACGCATAGCCCTCGTGCAGTGCACAACAGTACTAGAATTGGGTTGGGCGCTTACTGCTTCCCGACAACCAATCGCCTCTCGCCTTATCTCTTGTGCATTCAGTAAATAAATAGGTTGTCACCAGTGTGTACCTTACTGACATGCTGACACCATGGAATGCTTTTATGTGAAGGAGTGTTCCTTCTCTCTGTGGCCACTTTTGACCACCATTTTATTGGCATCCCCACGATGCCTTTATAGTATTGCGCGGACCTCAGAGAGAAGTGTCCAAGTAGTCGTTCAGCCCCTTCTCCCCTAATCAGGTATATAAAAACAAAGCGGCACCATTCATCGTCTACGGCAATACCACGTTGAAAATAAAGGTTCTCGTCCGATCACCGTAGTCAAGTAACGTCGGGCGTGGTTACTACTTAGATGTGTGACCGCCTGGGAACACCACGTGTTGTAGACATTTTCATTTTATTTTTGTTGTGTCTTGTGTTTTTAGCCCTGTACAATTTTGTTGTTTTGGTACCCGCCAGTCTACTAGCACTGTAGACCTCCGGACAAATCTACAGGTTTTCAGTCTCCCAGTGAAACCCGCCACAACAACACAACATGTGTTGCTGGCCTTCTTATGTTTTTATTGTCACCCCTTGAAATTTTGTGTTTTAAGTGAGACCCTGGGTTTCTTAGAACCATAGCCCTCCGGACAAACCCGCAAGTGTTCAGTCTCACGCACAAAAAGACAGACAAGACAGATAGCGAACTCTTGTGCATCAAGAGGACCACACCAACAAACCCCGGTTGGCATCTGATGATGGTTGACTGCCCGAGTTCTGGTCTCTACACGCACAAACAGAACTCACACTATTCTATTACAAATATTACAAGTCGGGGAATTGGGCTGGCTAGACAAACTGGCCTGGCTTTACGGGGCTTTTTCAACTGAGCTTGTTTTACTGGGTCTCTCGGTGAGAAATTGAGTACCTAGCAGTCCTCCCCCTGTCATACTTTTCTTGTATACTAGACACTGCCACCATTCCTCCAGTCGCGCCCAGACACAGAACACGCGGTTTTTAGGCACTGGTTCTTTTCCTCCTCATTCCGCCGGCAATTGGGCCGTCTCAGGGTTATGGAGTCGGTGTTTCGGTTATATGGTGCGAAATTCACAGCTTGATAACTCTCCTCCTGTATTCCAGTACCAGTACTCAAGTCACACCCACTCCAAGACTCATCAACCCAACCGATACAGGCCCCACACATAGGCAAGCACCCCAGGTATTGTTTTTTTTTAAGTCCGAAGGTCACGACCTACTTTCATTTATAAAGGGATTCTCCAAGAATCTCCAAAAATATTTGTACTCTCAGAAACTTCCCCTGCCTCCGAAACGCCCAGATCCGGAGTTTAACGCGCTCCCTTCTGTCCGTTGGGAGTGGCGATCACGCATAGCCCTCGTGCAGTGCACAACAGTACTAGAATTGGGTTGTGCGCTTACTGCTTCCCGACAACCAATCGCCTCTCTCCTTATCTCTTGTGCATTCAGTAAATAAATAGGTTGTCACCAGTGTGTACCTTACTGACATGCTGACACCATGGACTGCTTTTATGTGAAGGAGGTGTTCCTTCTCTCTGTGGCCACTTTTGACCACCATTTTATCGGCATCCCCACGATGCCTTTATAGTATTGCGCGGACCTCAGAGAGAAGTGTCCAAGTAGTCGTTCAGCCCCTTCTCCCCTAATCAGGTATATAAAAACAAAGCGGCACCATTCATCGTCTACGGCAATACCACATTGAAAATACCGGTTCTCGTCCGATCACCGAAGTCAAGTAACGTCGGGCGTGGTTACTACTTAGATGGGTGACCGCTTGGGAACACCACGTGTTGTAGACATTTTCATTTTATTTTTGTTGTGTCTTGTGTTTTTAGCCCTGTACAATTTTGTTGTTTTGGTACCCGCCTGTCAACTAGCACTGTAGACCTCCGGACAAATCTACAGGTTTTCAGTCTCCCAGTGAAACCCGCCACAACAACTCAACACGTGTTGCTGGCCTTCTTATGTTGTAATTGTCACCCCTTGAAATTTTGTGTTTTAAGTGAGACGCTGGGTTTCTAAGAACCATAGCCCTCCGGACAAACCCGCAAGTGTTCAGTTTCACGCACAAAAAGACAGACAAGACAGATAGCGAACTCTTGTGCATCAAGAGGACCACACCAACAAACCCCGGTTGGCATCTGATGATGGTTGACTGCCCGAGTTCTGGTCTCTACACGCACAAACAGCATTCACACTATTCTATTACAAATATTACAAGTCGGGGAATTGGGCTGGCTAGACAAACTGGCCTGGCTTTACGGGGCTTTTTCAACTGAGCTTGTTTTACTGGGTCTCTCGGTGAGAAATTGAGTACCTAGCAGTCCTCCCCCTGTCATACTTTTCTTGGATACTGGACACTGCCACCATTCCTCCAGTCGCGCCCAGACACAGAACACGCGGTTTTTAGGCACTGGTTCTTTTCCTCCTCATTCCGCCGGCAATTGGACCGTCTCAGGGTTATGGAGTCGGTGTTTCGGGTATATGCTGCGTAATTCACAGCTTGATAACTCTCCTCCTGTATTCCAGTACCAGTACTCAAGTCACACCCACTCCAAGACCCATCAACCCAACTGATACAGGCCCCACACATATGCAAGCACCCCAGATATTTTTTTTTTTAAAGTCCGAATGTCACGACCTACTTTCATTTATAAAGGGATTCTCCAAGAATCTCCAAAAATATTTGTACTCTCAGAAACTTCCCCTGCCTCCGAAACGCCCAGATCCGGAGTTTAACGCACTCCCTTCTGTCCGTTGGGAGTGACGATCACGCATAGCCCTCGTGAAGTGCACAACAGTACTAGAATTGGGTTGGGCGCTTACTGCTTCCCGAAAACCAATCGCCTCTTGCATTTTCTCTTGTGCATTCAGTAAATAAATAGGTTGTCACCAGTGTGTACCTTACTGACATGCTGACACCATGGGCTGCTTTTATGTGAAGGAGTGTTCCTTCTCTCTGTGGCCACTTTTGACCACCATTTTATTGGCATCCCCACGATGACTTTATAGTATTGCGCGGACCTCAGAGAGAAGTGTCCAAGTAGTCGTTCAGCCCCTTCTACCCTAATCAGGTATATAAAAACAAAGCGGCACCATTCATCGTCTACGGCAATACCACATTGAAAATACCGGTTCTCGTCCGATCACCGAAGTCAAGTAACGTCGGGCGTGGTTACTACTTAGATGGGTGACCGCTTGGGAACACCACGTGTTGTAGACATTTTCATTTTATTTTTGTTGTGTCTTGTGTTTTTAGCCCTGTACAATTTTGTTGTTTTGGTACCCGCCTGTCAACTAGCACTGTAGACCTCCGGACAAATCTACAGGTTTTCAGTCTCCCAGTGAAACCCGCCACAACAACACAACACGTGTTGCTGGCCTTCTTATGTTGTAATTGTCACCCCTTGAAATTTTGTGTTTTAAGTGAGACGATGGGTTTCTATGAACCATAGCCCTCCGGACAAACCCGCAAGTGTTCAGTTTCACGCACAAAAAGACAGACAAGACAGATAGCGAACTCTTGTGCATCAAGAGGACCACACCAACAAACCCCGGTTGGCATCTGATGATGGTTGACTGCCCGAGTTCTGGTCTCTACACGCACAAACAGCATTCACACTATTCTATTACAAATATTACAAGTCGGGGAATTGGGCTGGCTAGACAAACTGGCCTGGCTTTACGGGGCTTTTTCAACTGAGCTTGTTTTACTGGGTCTCTCGGTGAGAAATTGAGTACCTAGCAGTCCTCCCCCTGTCATACTTTTCTTGCATACTGGACACTGCCACCATTCCTCCAGTCGCGCCCAGACACAGAACACGCGGTTTTTAGGCACTGGTTCTTTTCCTCCTCATTCCGCCGGCAATTGGACCGTCTCAGGGTTATGGAGTCGGTGTTTCGGGTATATGCTGCGTAATTCACAGCTTTATAACTCTCCTCCTGTATTCCAGTACCAGTACTCAAGTCACACCCACTCCAAGACCCATCAACCCAACTGATACAGGCCCCACACATAGGCAAGCACCCCAGGTATTTTTTTTAAGTCCGAAGGTCACGACCTACTTTCATTTATAAAGGGATTCTCCAAGAATCTCCAAAAATATTTGTACTCTCAGAAACTTCCCCTGCCTCCGAAACGCCCAGATCCGGAGTTTAACGCGCTCCCTTCTGTCCGTTGGGAGTGGCGATCACGCATAGCCCTCGTGCAGTGCACAACAGTACTAGAATTGAGTTGGGCGCTTACTGCTTCCCGAAAACCAATAGCCTCTCGCCTTATCTCTTGTGCATTCAGTAAATAAATAGGTTGTCACCAGTGTGTACCTTACTGACATGCTGACACCATGGACTGCTTTTATGTGAAGGAGTGTTCCTTCTCTCTGTGGCCACTTTTGACCACCATTTTATTGGCATCCCCACGATGCCTTTATAGTATTGCGCGGACCTCAGAGAGAAGTGTCCAAGTAGTCGTTCAGCCCCTTCTCCCCTAATCAGGTATATAAAAACAAAGCGGCACCATTCATCGTCTACGGCAATACCACGTTGAAAATACCGGTTCTCGTCCGATCACCGTAGTCAAGTAACGTCGGGCGTGGTTACTACTTAGATGGGTGACCGCCTGGGAACACCACGTGTTGTAGACATTTTCATTTTATTTTTGTTGTGTCTTGTGTTTTTAGCCCTGTACAATTTTGTTGTTTTGGTACCCGCCTGTCTACTAGCACTGTAGACCTCCGGACAAATCTACAGGTTTTAAGTCTCCCAGTGAAACCCGCCACAACAACACAACATGTGTTGCTGGCCTTCTTATATTTTAATTGTCACCATTGAAATTTTGTGTTTTAAGTGAGACCCTGGGTTTCTAAGAACCATAGCCCTCCGGACAAACCCGCAAGTGTTCAGTCTCACGCACAAAAAGACAGACAAGACAGATAGCGAACTCTTGTGCATCAAGAGGACCACACCAACAAACCCCGGTTGGCATCTGATGATGGTTGACTGCCCGAGTTCTGGCCTCTACACGCACAAACAGAACTCACACTATTCTATTACAAATATTACAAGTCGGGGAATTGGGCTGGCTAGACAAACTGGCCTGGCTTTACGGGGCTTTTTCAAATGAGCTTGTTTTACTGGGTCTCTCGGTGAGAAATTGAGTACCTAGCAGTCCTCCCCCTGTCATACTTTTCTTGCATACTGGACACTGCCACCATTCCTCCAGTCGCGCCCAGACACAGAACACGCGGTTTTTAGGCACTGGTTCTTTTCCTCCTCATTCCGCCGGCAATTGGGCCGTCTCAGGGTTATGGAGTCGGTGTTTCGGGTATATGGTGCGCAATACACAGCTTGATAACTCTCCTCCTGTATTCCAGTACCAGTACTCAAGTCACACCCACTCCAAGACCCATCAACCCAACCGATACAGGCCCCACACATAGGCAAGCACCCCAGGTATTTTTTTTTAAGTCCGAAGGTCACGACCTACTTTCATTTATAAAGGGATTCTCCAAGAATCTCCAAAAATATTTGTACTCTCAGAAACTTCCCCTGCCTCCGAAACGCCCAGATCCGGAGTCTAACGCGCTCCCTTCTGTCCGTTGGGAGTGGCGATCACGCATAGCCCTCGTGCAGTGCACAACAGTACTAGAATTGGGTTGGGCGCTTACTGCTTCCCGACAACCAATCGCCTCTCGCCTTATCTCTTGTGCATTCAGTAAATAAATAGGTTGTCACCAGTGTGTACCTTACTGACATGCTGACACCATGGACTGCTTTTATGTGAAGGAGTGTTCCTTCTATCTGTGGCCACTTTTGACCACCATTTTATTGGCATCCCCACGATGCCTTTATAGTATTGCGCGGACCTCAGAGAGAAGTGTCCAAGTAGTCGTTCAGCCCCTTCTACCCTAATCAGGTATATAAACAACAAAGCGGCACCAGTCATCGTCTACGGCCATACCACATTGAAAATACCGGTTCTCGTCCGATCACCGAAGTCAAGTAACGTCGGGCGTGGTTACAACTTAGATGGTTGACCGCTTGTGAACACCACGTGTTGTAGACATTTTTATGTTATTTTTGTTGTGTCTTGTGTTTTTAGCCCTGTACAATTTTGTTGTTTTGGTACCCGCCTGTCTACTAGCACTGTAGACCTCCGGACAAATCTACAGGTTTTCAGTCTCCCAGTGAAACCCGCCACAACAACACAACACGTGTTGCTGGCCTTCTTATGTTTTAATTGTCACCCCTTGAAATTTTGTGTTTTAAGTGAGACCCTGGGTTTCTAAGAACCATAGCCCTCCGGACAAACCCGCAAGTGTTCAGTCTCACGCACAAAAAGAAAAGACAGACAAGACAGATAGCGAACTCTTGTGCATCAAGAGGACCACACCAACAAACCCCGGTTAGCATCTGATGATGGTGTACCGCCCGAGTTCTGGCCTCTACACGTACAAACAGCACTCACACTATTCTATTACAAATATTACAAGTCGGGGAATTGGGCTGGCTAGACAAACTGGCCTGGCTTTACGGGGCTTTTTCAACTGAGCTTGATTTATTAGGTCTCTCGGTGAGAAATTGAGTACCTAGCAGTCCTCCCCCTGTCATACTTTTCTTGCATACTGGACTCTGCCACCAATCCTCCAGTCGCGCCCTGACACAGAACACGCGGTTTTTAGGCACTGGTTCTTTTCCTCCTCATTCCGCCGGCAATTGGGCCGTCTCAGGGTTATGGAGTCGGTGTTTCGGGTATATCGTGTGCAATTCACAGCTTGATAACTCTCCTCCTGTATTCCAGTACCAGTACTCAAGTCACACCCACTCCAAGACCCATCAACCCAACCGATACAGGCCGCACACATAGGCAAGCACCCAGGTATTTTTTTTTTTTGTTTTTTTTTTTTTTTTTTTTAAAGTCCGAAGGTCACGACCTACTTTCATTTATAAAGGGATTCTCCAAGAATCTCCAAAAATTTTTGTACTCTCAGAAACTTCCCCTGCCTCCGAAACGCCCAGATCCGGAGTTTAACATGCTCCCTTCTGTCCGTTGGGAGTGGCGATCACGCATAGCCCTCGTGCAGTGCACAACAGTACTAGAATTGGGTTGGGCGCTTACTGCTTCCCGACAACCAATCGCCTCTCGCCTTATCTCTTGTGCATTCAGTAAATAAATAGGTTGTCACCAGTGTGTACCTTACTGACATGCTGACACCATGGACTGCTTTTATGTGAAGGAGTGTTCCTTCTATCTGTGGCCACTTTTGACCACCATTTTATTGGCATCCCCACGATGCCTTTATAGTATTGCGCGGACCTCAGAGAGAAGTGTCCAAGTAGTCGTTCAGCCCCTTCTACCCTAATCAGGTATATAAACAACAAAGCGGCACCAGTCATCGTCTACGGCCATACCACATTGAAAATACCGGTTCTCGTCCGATCACCGAAGTCAAGTAACGTCGGGCGTGGTTACAACTTAGATGGTTGACCGCTTGTGAACACCACGTGTTGTAGACATTTTTATGTTATTTTTGTTGTGTCTTGTGTTTTTAGCCCTGTACAATTTTGTTGTTTTGGTACCCGCCTGTCTACTAGCACTGTAGACCTCCGGACAAATCTACAGGTTTTCAGTCTCCCAGTGAAACCCGCCACAACAACACAACACGTGTTGCTGGCCTTCTTATGTTTTAATTGTCACCCCTTGAAATTTTGTGTTTTAAGTGAGACCCTGGGTTTCTAAGAACCATAGCCCTCCGGACAAACCCGCAAGTGTTCAGTCTCACGCACAAAAAGAAAAGACAGACAAGACAGATAGCGAACTCTTGTGCATCAAGAGGACCACACCAACAAACCCCGGTTAGCATCTGATGATGGTGTACCGCCCGAGTTCTGGTCTCTACACGTACAAACAGCACTCACACTATTCTATTACAAATATTACAAGTCGGGGAATTGGGCTGGCTAGACAAACTGGCCTGGCTTTACGGGGCTTTTTCAACTGAGCTTGATTTATTAGGTCTCTCGGTGAGAAATTGAGTACCTAGCAGTCCTCCCCCTGTCATACTTTTCTTGCATACTGGACTCTGCCACCAATCCTCCAGTCGCGCCCTGACACAGAACACGCGGTTTTTAGGCACTGGTTCTTTTCCTCCTCATTCCGCCGGCAATTGGGCCGTCTCAGGGTTATGGAGTCGGTGTTTCGGGTATATCGTGTGCAATTCACAGCTTGATAACTCTCCTCCTGTATTCCAGTACCAGTACTCAAGTCACACCCACTCCAAGACCCATCAACCCAACCGATACAGGCCGCACACATAGGCAAGCACCCAGGTATTTTTTTTTTTGTTTTTTGTTTTTTTTTTAAAGTCCGAAGGTCACGACCTACTTTCATTTATAAAGGGATTCTCCAAGAATCTCCAAAAATTTTTGTACTCTCAGAAACTTCCCCTGCCTCCGAAACGCCCAGATCCGGAGTTTAACATGCTCCCTTCTGTCCGTTGGGAGTGGCGATCACGCATAGCCCTCGTGCAGTGCACAACAGTACTAGAATTGGGTTGGGCGCTTACTGCTTCCCGACAACCAATCGCCTCTCGCCTTATCTCTTGTGCATTCAGTAAATAAATAGGTTGTCACCAGTGTGTACCTTACTGACATGCTGACACCATGGACTGCTTTTATGTGAAGGAGTGTTCCTTCTCTCTGTGGCCACTTTTGACCACCATTTTATTGGCATCCCCACGATGCCTTTATAGTATTGCGCGGACCTCAGAGAGAAGTGTCCAAGTAGTCGTTCAGCCCCTTCTCCCCTAATCAGGTATATAAAAACAAAGCGGCACCATTCATCGTCTACGGCAATACCACGTTGAAAATACCGGTTCTCGTCCGATCACCGTAGTCAAGTAACGTCGGGCGTGGTTACTACTTAGATGGGTGACCGCCTG
Organism: Cepaea hortensis; assembly: GCA_963921405.1. Classification (NCBI taxonomy): domain Eukaryota; kingdom Metazoa; phylum Mollusca; class Gastropoda; order Stylommatophora; family Helicidae; genus Cepaea; species Cepaea hortensis. The sequence goes on from OY992877.1 coordinate 221,531,131, forward strand.
GGAACACCACGTGTTGTAGACATTTTCATTTTATTTTTGTTGTGTCTTGTGTTTTTAGCCCTGTACAATTTTGTTGTTTTGGTACCCGCCTGTCTACTAGCACTGTAGACCTCCGGACAAATCTACAGGTTTTAAGTCTCCCAGTGAAACCCGCCACAACAACACAACATGTGTTGCTGGCCTTCTTATATTTTAATTGTCACCATTGAAATTTTGTGTTTTAAGTGAGACCCTGGGTTTCTAAGAACCATAGCCCTCCGGACAAACCCGCAAGTGTTCAGTCTCACGCACAAAAAGACAGACAAGACAGATAGCGAACTCTTGTGCATCAAGAGGACCACACCAACAAACCCCGGTTGGCATCTGATGATGGTTGACTGCCCGAGTTCTGGCCTCTACACTCACAAACAGAACTCACACTATTCTATTACAAATATTACAAGTCGGGGAATTGGGCTGGCTAGACAAACTGGCCTGGCTTTACGGGGCTTTTTCAAATGAGCTTGTTTTACTGGGTCTCTCGGTGAGAAATTGAGTACCTAGCAGTCCTCCCCCTGTCATACTTTTCTTGCATACTGGACACTGCCACCATTCCTCCAGTCGCGCCCAGACACAGAACACGCGGTTTTTAGGCACTGGTTCTTTTCCTCCTCATTCCGCCGGCAATTGGGCCGTCTCAGGGTTATGGAGTCGGTGTTTCGGGTATATGGTGCGCAATACACAGCTTGATAACTCTCCTCCTGTATTCCAGTACCAGTACTCAAGTCACACCCACTCCAAGACCCATCAACCCAACCGATACAGGCCCCACACATAGGCAAGCACCCCAGGTATTTTTTTTTAAGTCCGAAGGTCACGACCTACTTTCATTTATAAAGGGATTCTCCAAGAATCTCCAAAAATATTTGTACTCTCAGAAACTTCCCCTGCCTCCGAAACGCCCAGATCCGGAGTCTAACGCGCTCCCTTCTGTCCGTTGGGAGTGGCGATCACGCATAGCCCTCGTGCAGTGCACAACAGTACTAGAATTGGGTTGGGCGCTTACTGCTTCCCGACAACCAATCGCCTCTCGCCTTATCTCTTGTGCATTCAGTAAATAAATAGGTTGTCACCAGTGTGTACCTTACTGACATGCTGACACCATGGACTGCTTTTATGTGAAGGAGTGTTCCTTCTATCTGTGGCCACTTTTGACCACCATTTTATTGGCATCCCCACGATGCCTTTATAGTATTGCGCGGACCTCAGAGAGAAGTGTCCAAGTAGTCGTTCAGCCCCTTCTACCCTAATCAGGTATATAAACAACAAAGCGGCACCAGTCATCGTCTACGGCCATACCACATTGAAAATACCGGTTCTCGTCCGATCACCGAAGTCAAGTAACGTCGGGCGTGGTTACAACTTAGATGGTTGACCGCTTGTGAACACCACGTGTTGTAGACATTTTTATGTTATTTTTGTTGTGTCTTGTGTTTTTAGCCCTGTACAATTTTGTTGTTTTGGTACCCGCCTGTCTACTAGCACTGTAGACCTCCGGACAAATCTACAGGTTTTCAGTCTCCCAGTGAAACCCGCCACAACAACACAACACGTGTTGCTGGCCTTCTTATGTTTTAATTGTCACCCCTTGAAATTTTGTGTTTTAAGTGAGACCCTGGGTTTCTAAGAACCATAGCCCTCCGGACAAACCCGCAAGTGTTCAGTCTCACGCACAAAAAGAAAAGACAGACAAGACAGATAGCGAACTCTTGTGCATCAAGAGGACCACACCAACAAACCCCGGTTAGCATCTGATGATGGTGTACCGCCCGAGTTCTGGTCTCTACACGTACAAACAGCACTCACACTATTCTATTACAAATATTACAAGTCGGGGAATTGGGCTGGCTAGACAAACTGGCCTGGCTTTACGGGGCTTTTTCAACTGAGCTTGATTTATTAGGTCTCTCGGTGAGAAATTGAGTACCTAGCAGTCCTCCCCCTGTCATACTTTTCTTGCATACTGGACTCTGCCACCAATCCTCCAGTCGCGCCCTGACACAGAACACGCGGTTTTTAGGCACTGGTTCTTTTCCTCCTCATTCCGCCGGCAATTGGGCCGTCTCAGGGTTATGGAGTCGGTGTTTCGGGTATATCGTGTGCAATTCACAGCTTGATAACTCTCCTCCTGTATTCCAGTACCAGTACTCAAGACACACCCACTCCAAGACCCATCAACCCAACCGATACAGGCCGCACACATAGGCAAGCACCCAGGTATTTTTTTTTTTTTTTTTTTTTTTTTTTTTTTTAAAGTCCGAAGGTCACGACCTACTTTCATTTATAAAGGGATTCTCCAAGAATCTCCAAAAATTTTTGTACTCTCAGAAACTTCCCCTGCCTCCGAAACGCCCAGATCCGGAGTTTAACATGCTCCCTTCTGTCCGTTGGGAGTGGCGATCACGCATAGCCCTCGTGCAGTGCACAACAGTACTAGAATTGGGTTGGGCGCTTACTGCTTCCCGACAACCAATCGCCTCTCGCCTTATCTCTTGTGCATTCAGTAAATAAATAGGTTGTCACCAGTGTGTACCTTACTGACATGCTGACACCATGGACTGCTTTTATGTGAAGGAGTGTTCCTTCTCTCTGTGGCCACTTTTGACCACCATTTTATTGGCATCCCCACGATGCCTTTATAGTCCTTTATAGGACCTCAGAGAGAAGTGTCCAAGTAGTCGTTCAGCCCCTTCTTACCTAATCAGGTATATAAAAACAAAGCGGCATCATTCATCGTCTACGGCAATACCACGTTGAAAATACCGGTTTTCGTCCGACCCCCGAAGTCAAGTAACGTCGGGCGTGGTTACTACTTAGATGGGTGACCGCTTGGGAACACCACGTGTTGTAGACATTTTCATTTTATTTTTGTTGTGTCTTGTGTTTTTAGCCCTATACAATTTTGTTGTTTTGGTACCCGCCTGTCTACTAGCACTGTAGACCTCCGGACAAATCTACAGGTTTTCAGTCTCCCAGTGAAACCCACCACAACAACACAACACGTGTTGCTGGCCTTCTTATGTTTTAATTGTCACCCCTTGAAATTTTGTGTTTTAAGTGAGACCCTGGGTTTCTAAGAACCATAGCCCTCCGGACAAACCCGCAAGTGTTCAGTCTCACGCACAAAAAGACAGACAAGACAGATAGCTAGGGGAAAGGGTAAGGGGGAGGGGATAAGGGGGAGGGGGTAAGGGGAGGGGGTAAGGGTAGGGGGTAAGGGTAGGGGGTAAGGGGTAGGGGAGGGGGTAAGGGGTAGGGGAGGGGGTGAGGGGTAGGGGAGGGGGTAAGGGGTAGGGAGGGGTAAGGGGTAGGGGTGGGGGTAGGGGATTGGGTAAAGGGTAGGGTAAGGGGTAGGGGTGGGGGTAAGAGGTAGGGGAGGGGGTAAGGGGTAGCGGAGGAGGTAAGGCGTAGGGGAGGGGTAAGGGGTAGGGGAGGGGTAAGGGGTAAGGGGGAGGGGGTAAGGGGTAGGGGAGGGGGTAAGGGGTAGGGGAGGGGGTAAGGGGTAGGGGAGATGGGGTAAGGGGTAGGGGAGTGGGTAAGGGGTAGGGGAGGGGGTAAGGGGTAGGGGAGGGGGTACGGGGGAGGGGGTAAGAGGTAGGGGAGGGGGTAAGGGGTAGGAGAGGGGGTAAGGGGTAGGGGAGAGGGTAAGGGGTAGGGGAGAGGGGGTAAGGGGTAGGGGAGAGGGGGTAAGGGGTAGGGGAGAGGGGGTAAGGGGTAGGGGAGAGGGGGTAAGGGGTAGGGGAGGGGGTAAGGGGGAGGGGGGTGCGGGGAAGGGGAGAGGGGGTAAGGGGTAGGGGAGAGGGGGTAAGGGGTAGGGGAGAGGGGGTAAGGGGTAGGGGGGTGTAAGAGGGAAGAGGGGAAGGGAAAGAGGAATTGAAAGTGGAAGAAGAAGGGATCGATTAGAAGAAGAAGGGAAGTAGGAGGAAGAAGAAATATACCATTACGCAATAATGCAATTGCTGTAGAAATCTCACTAAACTTCACATTGTATTTACAGGACACCACTTATCCTCAAGAGTTGTTTGTGCTCCGTTCATTGATTGCCAGGGTGAATTCAATCTTGGCCAGACACTCGCCAGTTCACATTGTACAAAGATGCATATGAGGACATATTATTCGTAAAAAGTAAAACAATCTCGCTCTCTCTCTATCTCTCTCTTACAAACTCTCTCACATACTCTCACATGCACAATCTGTCTCACACTTTCTGACACACACATTCTCTCTCTTACACACACACTCTTTTCCTCTCTCTGTCTCTTGTTTAAGAATGTGATAAAAATACATAATACAAAGGTGGGGAAAAACAAGGTAAAGACAGTCCCATAGCTCATACTGTCATTGGGTTGTGAAGTGTTAGGCCATCAGATACTTTAGGCCATGAGACATGGGGGTCAGGTGACCTTTCAGTTACCTTTTCTTCACATAAAATTCCCAGAAAACCCCCCAAAAAATTGTCCCATGTTGTTAGGCTGGGTTGAGCAGAGCCATACTGGTTGTATAAATCTATCCAGCCTCTGGTGCGGATTGAACACAGATCACTTTCTTGGCAAGCAAGAAACCACTACACTAACCACTAAGGGGTAGGGGAGGGGGTAAGAGGTAGGCGAGGGGGTAAGGGGTAGGGGAGGGGTAAGGGAGGGGTAAGGGGTAGGGGAGGGTGTAAGGGGTAGGGGAGGGGGTAAGGGGTAGGGGAGGGGGTAAGGGCTAGGGGAGGGGGTATGGAAGAGGGGAGGGGGTAGGGGAGGGGGTAAGGGGGAGGGGGTAAGGGGGAGGGGGTAAGGGGGAGGGGGTAAGGGGGAGGGGGAGAGAGGGGAGGGGGGTAAGAGTTGATGGGGGTGTAAGAGGGAAGAGGGGAAGGGAAAGAGGAGTTGAAAGTGGAAGAAGAAGGGATCGATTAGAAGAAGAAGGGAAGTAGGAGGAAGAAGAAAGATACCATTACGCAATAATGCAATTGCTGTAGAAATCTCACTAAACTTCACATTGTATTTACAGGACACCACTTATCCTCAAGAGTTGTTTGTGCTCCGTTCATTGATTGCCAGGGTGAATTCAATCTTGGCCAGACACTCGCCAGTTCACATTGTACAAAGATGCATATGAGGACATATTATTCATAAAAAGGAAAACAATCTCGCTCTCTCTCTATCTCTCTCTTACACACTCTCTCACATACTCTCACATGCACACTCTGTCTCACACTTTCTGACACACACATTCTCTCTCTTACACACAAACTCTTTTCCTCTCTCTGTCTCTTGTTTAAGAATGTGATAAAAATACATAATACAAAGGTGGGGAAAAACAAGGTAAAGACAGTCCCATAGCTCATACTGTCATTGGATTGTGAAGTGTTAGGCCATCAGATACTTTAGGCCATGAGACATGGGGGTCAGGTGACCTTTCAGTTACCTTTTCTTCACATAAAATTCCCAGAAAACCCAAAAAATTGTCCCATGTTGTTAGGCTGGGTTGAGCAGAGCCATACTGGTTGTATAAATCTATGCAGCCTCTGGTGCGGATTGAACACAGATCACTTTCTTGGCAAGCAAGTAACCACTACACTAACCACTAAGGGGTAGGGGAGGGGGTAAGGGGTAGGGGAGGGGGTAAGGGGTAGGGGAAGGGGTAAGGGGTAGGGGAGGGGGTAAGGGGTAGGGGAGGGGGTAAGGGGTAGGGATGGGGGTAAGGGGTAGTGGAGGGGGTAAGGGGTAGGGGAGGGGGTAAGGGGTAGGGGAGGGGGTAAGGGCTAGGGGAGGGGTATGGAAGAGGGGAGGGGGTAAGGGGGAGGGGAGGGGGTAAGGAGGAGGGGGTGTAAGAGGGAAGAGAGGAAGGGAAAGAGGAGTTGAAAGTGGAAGAAGAAGGGATCGATTAGAAGAAGAAGGGAAGTAGGAGGAAGAAGAAAGATACCATTACGCAATAATGCAATTGCTGTAGAAATCTCACTAAACTTCACATTGTATTTACAGGACACCAATTATCCTCAAGAGTTGTTTGTGCTCCGTTCATTGATTGCCAGGGTGAATTCAATCTTGGCCAGACACTCGCCAGTTCACATTGTACAAAGATGCATATGAGGACATATTATTCATAAAAAGGAAAACAATCTCGCTCTCTCTCTATCTCTCTCTTACACACTCTCTCACATACTCTCACATGCACACTCTGTCTCACACTTTCTGACACACAAATTCTCTCTCTTACACACACACTCTTTTCCTCTCTCTGTCTCTTGTTTAAGAATGTGATAAAAATACATAATACAAAGGTGGGGAAAAACAAGGTAAAGACAGTCCCATAGCTCATACTGTCATTGGGTTGTGAAGTGTTAGGCCATCAGATACTTTAGGCCATGAGACATGGGGGTCAGGTGACCTTTCAGTTACCTTTTCTTCACATAAAATTCCCAGAAAACCCAAAAAATTGTCCCATGTTGTTAGGCTGGGTTGAGCAGAGCCATACTGGTTGTATAAATCTATCCAGCCTCTGGTGCGGATTGAACACAGATCACTTTCTTGGCAAGCAAGTAACCACTACACTAACCACTAAGGGGTAGGGGAGGGGGTAAGGGGTAGGGGAGGGGGTAAGGGGTAGGGGAGGGGGTAAGGGGTAGGGGAGGGGATAAGGGGTAGGGGAGGGGGTAAGGGGTAGGGATGGGGGTAAGGGGTAGTGGAGGAGGTAAGGGGTAGGGGAGGGGGTAAGGGGTAGGGGAGGGTGTAAGGGCTAGGGGAGGGGGTATGGAAGAGGGGAGGGGGTAAGGGGGAGGGAGGGGGTAAGGAGTAGGGGGTGTAAGAGGGAAGAGAGGAAGGGAAAGAGGCGTTGAAAGTGGAAGAAGAAGGGATCGATTAGAAGAAGAAGGGAAGTAGGAGGAAGAAGAAAGATACCATTACGCAATAATGCAATTGCTGTAGAAATCTCACTAAACTTCACATTGTATTTACAGGACACCAATTATCCTCAAGAGTTGTTTTTGCTCCGTTCATTGATTGCCATAACATACCCCCCTTGCAATAACTCCATCCCTGGTCTTAACTGGTCTCGGAATCAAAGCGAGAGGCAACTGTTACGGGTTATAAGTCCTTGTCAGTTGGCGTAGACATGGGGCGCCACGCGTTGCCTCTGACGGTGGGAGACACCTATAGGTGTCACTGATCAGCTACCGCCCGCCTCAAGCTGGGCAGCCCCCAGCCAATTGGGTGCTGATCCGCCACAGCCTGCCTGCTTCAATGGGTGCTTGGGGCTAGGACAAAATCTGAATCGCAGGCTGTAAAACCAATGCACCAGGTACAAACAAAAATATAAATAGAAACCTCAAGCTACGGCTTGCAACCTGGAACGTGAGAACCATGTGTCCAGGATTTTCTACTGACTTGACCAATATTGACGATGTGAGAAAAACGGCTGTGATTGATGCCGAACTCAATCGTCTTAACATTGATATTGCTGGCCTGCAGGAGACTCGCCTCGCTGAGGAAGGGTCACTCAGGGAAAACAACTACACCTTTTTCTGGAAGGGTAAAGGGCAGGCAGAAAAAAGGCAACACGGTGTGGGCTTTGCAGTGAAGAATTCGCTACTGGGAATGATTGAAATTCCAGCAGGAGGAAATGAAAGACTATTATCCCTGCGCTTGGCAACCTCTTGTGGGTTTGCCACCATTATTACTGCATATGCACCGACACTCGATTCCTCTGATGATGTGAAGGATTTGTTCTATGAGGAGTTAGACTCTGTGATCAAGGCAGTTCCAAAATCCGACTACATTTATATGCTCGGTGATTTCAATGCTCGTGTGGGCAAGGACTCGAGTTCATGGCCAGTGTGCCTTGGAAAATACAACATCGGTCGCATGAATGAAAATGGGCAAAGGCTGCTGGAGCATTGCACCAGTAATGACCTATGTATTACAAACTCGTTTTTTAAAACAAAAGAGATGCATAAGGTCACATGGAAACATCCAAGATCCGGCCATTGGCACCAGCTGGACTTCATCATCACACGGAGACAACATCTGAACCATATATCATTGACTCGTAGTTACCACAGTGCTGACTGTGATACGGATCATTCTTTGGTTGTTGCAAGGGTTAGACTGAGACCAAAGAGAATCTACACAGCTAAACACAAATCTAGCCCCAGGATTAATATTATTAACACTCATGATCCTGAAAAGTGCTTTCAGTTTCAACAGCAACTTGAAGACGCTTTCACTGATACACCAGAAAATTGTACAGTAAATGATAAATGGAATAAACTTAAGGAAACTCTTTGTAAAACTGCCGTAAAGGTTTACGGCACTGTGGATCATAAGAGGCAGGACTGGTTTGCGGCCAACAGCGAGACTCTGCAGCCCTTGATTGATAAGAAGAAGAAAGCTCTCTTAAGAAACAAGGAAAGACCAACGCGTAACACTCTGAGTGAGCTAAGGCAAGCTAGGAAGGATGTGCAAAAGGCTGCCAGGCAGTGTGCAAATGATTATTGGATCAAGTTATGTGAGTCCATTCAAATCGCAAGTGATAAGGGAGACATAAGAAGCATGTATGAAGGAATAAAGAAAGCCTGTGGTCCAGTGATCAAAAGAAGTGCACCATTGAAAACCTTGACTGGAGAAGTCATCACTGATAAGAAACAGCAGATGGACAGATGGGTAGAGCACTATTTGGAGCTTTACTCAAGTGAGACCAAACTAGCGGATAATGCCCTCAACGCCATAGAGGCTCTACCAACTCTTGACCACCTGGACACACTTCCCACCATAACAGAAGTTAAGTGTGCTATAAATGAACTTGCATCTGGCAAGGCTCCAGGTAAGGATGGGATTCCAATAGAGGTTATCAGGAGTGGGCAAGACACACTCACTATACAGATCCACCAGCTAATAGAGCTATGCTGGCGTGAAGGACAAGTCCCACAGGATTTCAAAGATTCAAGCATCATAACACTGTACAAGAACAAGGGCGATCGGAGCGACTGCAACAACTATAGGGGTATCTCACTTCTGTGTATTGTTGGAAAAGTATTTGCCAGAATTGTTCTGCGCAGACTTCAAGTCCTAGGAGATCAAGTCTACCCCGAATCACAGTGTGGCTTTCGACAGAACCGGTCTACCACTGATATGATATTCTCATTGCGACAAATGCAAGAAAAATGCCGTGAACAGAATCAACCACTGTTTATTGCCTTCATCGACCTCACAAAGGCATTTGATTTGGTCAGTCGTGAGGGTCTGTTCAAGGCACTAAAGAAGATTGGCTGCCCACCAACTCTTCTGTCCATTGTGGAATCGTTCCACACAGGCATGAAGGGTATAATCAAGTTTGATGGTGCAACTTCTGAAGAATTTGAAATCAAGAGTGGAGTTAAGCAAGGTTGTGTACTAGCTCCCACCCTCTTTGGAATATACTTTTCACTTCTACTGAAATATGCATTTCGTGATCAAGATGGTGGTATATACATTCACTCACGCTCAGATGGCGGCCTCTACAATGCTCAGAGATTGAAGGCTAAGACCAAAATTAGGAGGGTACTGATCAGAGAGTTGCTTTTTGCAGATGATGCTGCAGTTACTACCCACTCTGAGGAAGAATTGCAATGTCTACTATCTGCATTCTCCAATGCTTGTTCTGAATTTGGTTTAACAATTAGCAAAAAGAAGACACAGATTATGTCACAAGGTGCACATGGGGTACCATCAATCTTTATTGACGACGCCGAACTAGAGATAGTAGACCATTTTACATATCTAGGATCGGTGGTAAATAGCAAATTATCCCTAGATCAGGAAATCAACATCCGGATTGGTAAGGCAGCAACAACAATGAACAGGTTAAGAAAAAGAGTCTGGGAGAACAGGAAGCTTACTGCCAAAACAAAAGTCCTTGTCTATCAAGCCTGTGTCCTTAGTACTCTTCTCTATGGCAGTGAAACCTGGACAACTTACTCACACCAAGAGAACAATTTAAACAGCTTTCATATGCGGTGTCTGCGAAGAATTCTTGGTATTAAGTGGCAAGACAAAATCACAAATACTGAAGTATTGGAAAGATCAGGTTGTGTGACAGTTTATTCCATGCTCAGTCTTCGTAGACTTAGATGGATAGGACATCTTAGGCGGATGGATGATGGTAGAATACCAAAGGATATCTTTTTTGGTGAATTACAGATGGGTAAGAGATCTCAGGGTCGGCCTCTACTACGATACAAAGATGTGTGTAAGCGGGACATGATTGATACAGGCATTGATAATGCACATTGGGAGCAAGTCGCCGCTGAACGTGTTGCATGGAGGGCAAATATCAGAAATGGAATAAAGTCAAAGGAGAAAATTATTGCAGAAAAGTCACACACCAAGCGTTTGAGACGTAAGATGGTGCATGATGGTGGAAATGACCACGTGTTCACATGCACCCACTGTGAACGGACATTTACAGCGCAAATTGGCCTTATCAGTCACACTCGCTACCGCCATAGTTAAAAGTTATTATGCCTTTTTAAAGCACAAACTATCGTCTGTCAAGACGGCAAGGTGCCAATGTGTGATTGCCAGGGTGAATTCAATCTTGGCCAGACACTCGCCAGTTCACATTGTACAAAGATGCATATGAGGACATATTATTCGTAAAAAGTAAAACAATCTCGCTCTCTCTATCTCTCTCTTACACACTCTCTCACATGCACACTCTGTCTCACACTCTCTGACACACACATTCTCTCTCTTACACACACACTCTTTTCCTCTCTCTGTCTCTTGTTTAAGAATGTGATAAAAATACATAATACAAAGGTGGGGAAAAACAAGGTAAAGACAGTCCCATAGCTCATACTGTCATTGGGTTGTGAAGTGTTAGGCCATCAGATACTTTAGGCCATGAGACATGGGGGTCAGGTGACCTTTCAGTTACCTTTTCTTCACATAAAATTCCCAGAAAACCCCCCAAAAAATTGTCCCATGTTGTTAGGCTGGGTTGAGCAGAGCCATACTGGTTGTATAAATCTATCCAGCCTCTGGTGCGGATTGAACACAGATCACTTTCTTGGCAAGCAAGTAACCACTACACTAACCACTAAGGGGTAGGGGAGGGGGTAAGGGGTAGGGGAGGGGGTAAGGGGTAGGGGAGGGGGTAAGGGGTAGGGGAGGGGATAAGGGGGAGGGGAGGGGGGTAAGGGGTAGGGGAGGGGGTAAGGGGTAGGGGTGGGGGTAAGGGGGAGGGGGTAAGAGATGTGGGTGAGGGTAAGGGGTAGGGGAGGGGGTAAGGGGTAGGGGAGGGGGTAAGCGGTAGGGGAGGGGGTAAGGGGTAAGAGAGGGGTAAGGGGTAGGGGAGGGGGTGAGGGGGAGGGGGTAAGGGGGAGGGGGTAAGAGGGAGGGGGTAAGGGGTAGGGGAGGGGTAAGGGGTAGGAGAGGGGTAAAAGGTAGGGCATGGGGTAAGGGGTAGGGGAGGGGTAGGGGAGGGGGTAAGGGGAGGGGGTACGGTGGGGGGTAGGGGAGGGGGTAAGGGGTAGGGGAGGGGGTAAGGGGTAGGGGAGAGGGGGTAAGGGGTATGGGGGTAAGGGGTAGGGGAGGGGTAAGGGGTAAAGGAGGGGGTAAGGGGGAGGGGGTAAGGGGGAGGGGTGTGGTAAGGGGTAGGAGAGGGGTAAGGGATAGGGGAGGAGGTAAGGGGTAGGGGAGGGGGTAAGAGGTAGGGGAGGGGGTAAGGGGTAGGGTAGGGGGTAGGGGAAGGGGTAAGGGGTAGGGGAGGGGGTAAGGGGTAGGGCAGATGGGGTAAGGGGTAGGGGAGAGGGGGTAAGGGGTAGGGGAGAGGGGGTAAGGGGTAGGGGAGAGGGGGTAAGGGGTAGGGGAGAGGGGTAGGGGTAGGGGAGTGGGTAAGGGGTAGGGGAGGGGGTAAGAGGGAGGGGGTACGGGGGAGGAGAGGGGGAGGGTGGGGGGGTAAGGGGAGGGGATAAGGGGAAGGGGGTAAGGGGGAGTGGATAAGGGAGAGGGGGTAAGGGGGAGGGGGTAAGGGGTAAGGGGGAGGTGGTAAGGGGTAAGGGGGAGGGGGTAAGGGGTAAGAGAGGGGGTAAGGGGGAGGGGAGGGGGTAAGGGGGAGGGGGGTGTAAGAGGGAAGAGGGGAAGGGAAAGAGGAGTTGAAAGTGGAAGAAGAAGGGATCGATTAGAAGAAGAAGGGAAGTAGGAGGAAGAAGAAAGATACCATTACGCAATAATGCAATTGCTGTAGAAATCTCACTAAACTTCACATTGTATTTACAGGACACCACTTATCCTCAAGAGTTGTTTGTGCTCCGTTCATTGATTGCCAGGGTGAATTCAATCTTGGCCAGACACTCGCCAGTTCACATTGTACAAAGATGCATATGAGGACATATTATTCGTAAAAAGTAAAACAATCTCGCTCTCTCTCTCTATCTCTCTCTTACACACTCTCTCACATACTCTCACATGCACACTCTTTCTCACACTCTCTGACACACACATTCTCTCTCTTACACACACACACACTCTTTTCCTCTGTCTGTCTCTTGTTTAAGAATGTGATAAAAATACATAATACTAAGGTGGGGAAAAACAAGGTAAAGGCAGTCCCATATCTCATACTGTCATTGGGTTGTGAAGTGTTAGGCAATCAAATACTTTAGGCCATGAGACATGGGGGTCAGGTGATCTTTCAGTTACCTTTTCTTCACATAAAATTCCCAGAAAACTCAAAAAATTGTCCCATGTTGTTAGGCTGGGTTGAGCAGAGCCATACTGGTTGTATAAATCTATCCAGCCTCTGGTGCGGATTGAACACAGATCACTTTCTTGGCAAGCAAGTAAACACTACACTAACCACTAAGGGGTAGGGTAGGGGGTAAGGGGTAGGGGAGGGGGTAAGAAGTATGGGAGGGGGTAAGGGGTAGGGGAGGGGGTAAGGGGTAGTGGAGAGGGGGTAAGGGGTAGGGGAGAGGGGGTAAGGGGTAGAGGAGGGTGTAAGGGGTAGTGGAAGGGGTAAGGGGAGGGGGTAAGGGGTAGGGGAGAGAGTAAGGGGTAGGGGAGGGGGTAAGGGGAGGGAGTACGGGGGAGGGGTAAGAGGGAGGGGTAAGGGGGAGGGGTAAGGGGGAGGGGTAAGGGGGAGGGGTAAGGGGAGGGGTAAGGGATAAGTGGAGGGGAAGGGGGAGGGGAGGGGGTAAGGGGGCGGGGGTAAGGGGAGGTGAGGGGGTAAAGGGGAAGGGAGGGGGTAAGGGGGAGGGGGTAAGGGGGAGGGGAGGGGTAAGGGGGAGGGGCAGGGGTAAGGGGGGGGGGGGTAAGGGGGAGGGGGGGAGAGGGGGAGGGGGAGAGAGGGGAGGGGGGGTAAAAGGTATTGGGGGTGTAAGAGGGAAGAGGGGAAAGGAAAGAGGAGTTGAAAGTGGAAGAAGAAGGGATCGATTAGAAGAAGAAGGGAAGTAGGAGGAAGAAGAAAGTTACCATTACGCAATAATGCAATTGCTGTAGAAATCTCACTAAACTTCACATTGTATTTACAGGACACCACTTATCCTCAAGAGTTGTTTGTGCTCCGTTCATTGATTGCCAGGGTGAATTCAATCTTGGCCAGACACTCGCCAGTTCACATTGTACAAAGATGCATATGAGGACATATTATTCGTAAAAAGTAAAACAATCTCGCTCTCTCTCTCTATCTCTCTCTTACACACTCTCTCACATACTCTCACATGCACACTCTGTCTCACACTCTCTGACACACACATTCTCTCTCTTACACACACACACACACTCTTTTCCTCTCTCTGTCTCTTGTTTAAGAATGTGATAAAAATACATAATACTAAGGTGGGGAAAAACAAGGTAAAGACAGTCCCATATCTCATCCTGTCATTGGGTTGTGAAGTGTTAGGCAATCAGATACTTTAGGCCATGAGACATGGGGGTCAGGTGATCTTTCAGTTACCTTTTCTTCACATAAAATTCCCAGAAAACTCAAAAAAATTTCCCATGTTGTTAGGCTGGGTTGAGCAGAGCCATACTGGTTGTATAAATCTATCCAGCCTCTGGTGCGGATTGAACACAGATCACTTTCTTGGCAAGCAAGTAAACACTACACTAACCACTAAGGGGTAGGGGAGGGGGTAAGGGGTAGGGGAGGGGGTAAGAAGTATGGGAGGGGGTAAGGGGTAGGGGAGGAGGTAAGGGGTAGTGGAGAGGGGGTAAGGGGTAGGGGAGAGGGGGTAAGGGGTAGAGGAGGGGTAAGGGGTAGTGGAAGGGGTAAGGGGAGGGGGTAAGTGGTAGGGAAGGGAGTAAGGGGTAGGGGAGGGGGTAAGGGGGAGGGGGTACGGGGGAGGGGTAAGGGGAGGGGTAAGGGGGAGGGGTAATGGGGAGGGGTAAGGGGTAGGGGAGGGGGTAGGGGAGGGGGTAAGGGCTAGGGGAGGGAGTAAGGGGGAGGGGGTAAGGGGAAGGGGGTAAGGGGAAGGGGGTAAGGGGGAGGGGGTAAGGGGGAGGGGGTAAGGGGGAGGGGGTAAGGGGGAGGGGGTAAGGGGATAAGGGGGTAGGGGAGAGGGGGTAGGGGGTAGGGGAGAGGGGGTAAGGGGTAGGGTAGGGGGTAAGGGGGAGGGGGTAAGGGGGAGGGGGTAAGATGAGGGGAGGGGGTAAGGGGGAGGGGGTACGGGGGAGGGGAGGGGGTAAGGGGTACTTTAGGCCATGAGACATGGGGGTCAGGTGACCTTTCAGTTACCTTTTCTTCACATACAATTCTCAGAAAACCCAAAAAATTGTCCCATGTTGTTAGGCTGGGTTGAGCAGAGCCATACTGGTTGTATAAATCTATCCAGCCTCTGGTGCGGATTGAACACAGATCACTTTCTGGGCAAGCAAGTAACCACTACACTAACCACTAAGGGGTAATGGAGGGGGTAAGGGGTAGGGGAGGGTGTAAGGGGTAGGGGAGGGGGTAAGGGGTAGGGGAGGGGGTAAGGGGTAGGGGAGGAGGTAAGGGGTAGGGGAGGGCTAAGGGGTAGGGGAGGGGTTAAGGGGGAGGGGGAGGGGTAAGGGGGAGGGGGTAAGGGGAGGGGGTAAAGGGGAGGGGTAAGGGGTAGGGGAGAGGGGGTAGGGGGTAGGGGAGGGGGTAAGGGGGAGAGGAGGGGGTAATGGGGAGGGGAGGGGGTAAGGGGGAGGGGGTAAGGGGGAGGGAGTAAGGGAGAGGGGGTAAGGGGGAGGGGGTAAGGGGGAGGGGGTAATGTGGAGGGGGTAAGGTGGAGGGGGTAATAGGAGGGGGTAAGGGTAGGGGGTAAGGGGTAGGGGAGGGAGTAAGGGGTAGGGGAGATAGTAAGGGGTAGGGGAGGGGGTAAGGGGTAGGGGAGGGGGTAAGGGGTAGGGGAGAGGGGGTAAGGGGTAGGGGAGAGAGGGTAAGGGGTAGAGGAGGGGGTAAGGGGTAGGGGAGGGGTTAAGGGGTAGGGGGGTGGGGTTACGGGGGAGGGGGTAAGGGGTAGGGGAGGGGGTAAGGGGTAGGGGAGGGGGTAAGGGGTAGGGGAGGGGGTAAGGGGTAGGGGAGGGGGTAAGGGGTAGGGGAGGGAGTAAGGGGTAGGGGAGGGGTATGGGGTAGGGGAGGGAGTAAGGGGTAGGGGAGGGGGTAAGGGGTAGGGGAGGGGTAAGGGGTAGGGTAGGGGAAGGGGTAGAGGAGGGAGTAAGGGGTAGGGGAGAGGGGGTAAGGGGTAGGGGAGAGGGGGTAAGGGGTAGGGGAGAGGGGGTAAGGGGGAGGGGAGGGGGTAATGAGGAGGGGGTACGGGCGAGGGGAGGGGGTAAGGGGGAGGGGGGTGTAAGAGGGAAGAGGGGAAGGGAAAGAGGAGTTGAAAGTGGAAGAAGAAGGGATCGATTAGAAGAAGAAGGGAATTAGGAGGAAGAAGAAAGATACCATTACGCAATAATGCAATTGCTGTAGAAATCTCACTAAACTTCACATTGTATTTACAGGACACCACTTATCCTCAAGAGTTGTTTGTGCTCCGTTCATTGATTGCCAGGGTGAATTCAATCTTGGCCAGACACTCGCCAGTTCACATTGTACAAAGATGCATATGAGGACATATTATTCGTAAAAACTAAAACAATCTCGCTCTCTCTCTATCTTTCTCTTACACACTCTCTCACATACTCTCACATGCACACTCTGTCTCACACTCTCTGACACACACATTCTCTCTCTTACACACACACACACACACTCTTTTCCTCTCTCTGTCTCTTGTTTAAGAATGTGATAAAAATACATAATACAAAGGTGGGGAAAAACAAGGTAAAGACAGTCCCATAGCTCATACTGTCATTGGGTTGTGAAGTGTTAGGCCATCAGATACTTTAGGCCATGAGACATGGGGGTCAGGTGACCTTTCAGTTACGTTTTCTTCACATAAAATTCCCAGAAAACCCAACAAATTGTCCCATGTTGTTAGGCTGGGTTGAGCAGAGCCATACTGGTTATATAATTTATCCAGCCTCTGGTGCGGATTGAACACAGATCACTTTCTTGGCAAGCAAGTAACCACTACACTAAGAACTAAGGGGTAGGGGAGGGGGTAAGGGGTAGGGGAGGGGGTAAGGGGTAGGGGAGGGGATAAGGGGTAGGGGAGGGGGTAAGGGGTAGGGGAGGGGGTAAGGGGTAGGGGAGGGGGTAAGGGGTAGGGGAGGGGGTAAGGGGTAGGGGAGGGGGTAAGGGGAGGGGGTAAGTGTAGGGGAGGGGGTAAGTGTAGGGGAGGGAGTAAGGGGTAGGGGAGGGGGTAAGGGGTAGGGGAAGGGGTAAGGGGTAGGGGAGGGAGTAAGGGGTAGGGGATGGGGTAAGGGGTAGGGGAGGGGTAAGTGGAGGGGGTAAAAGGAGGGGGTAAAATGAGGGGGTAAGGGGTAGGGGAGGGGGTAAGAAGTAGGGGAGGGGGTAAGGGGAGGGGGTAAAGGGTAGATGAGGGGGTAAGGGGTAAGGGAGAGGGGGTAGGGGGTAATGGGGAGGGGTAGGGGGAGGGGGTAAGGGAGGGGGTAAGGGGTAGAAGAGGGGGTAAGGGGTAGGGGAGGGGGTAGGGGGAAAGGGGTAGGGGAGAGTGGGTAAGGGGTAGGAGACAGGGGGTAAGGGGTAGGGGAGAGGGTGGTAGGGGTAGGGGAGAATGGGGTAAGGGGTAGGGGAGTGGGGGTAAAGGTTACGGGAGGGGGTAAGGGGTAGGGGAGGGGGTAAGGGGGAGGGGGTAAGGGGGAGGGGGTAAGGGGGAGAGGGTAAGGGGGAGGGGGTTAGGGGGAGGGGGTAAGGGGGAGGGGGTAAGGGGGAGGGGGTAAGGGGAGGGGAGGGGGTAATGGGGTAAGGGGTAGAGGAGGGGGTAGGGGATGGGGTAAGGGGTAGGGGAGGGGGTTAGGGGAGGGGTAAGGGGAGGGGGTAAGGGGTGGGGGAGGGGTAAGGGGGGGACGGGGGAGGGGAGGGGGTAAGGGGGAGGGGAGGGGGTAAGGGGGAGGGGGTAAGAGGGAGGGGAGGGGTAAGGGGGAGGGGAGGGGGTAAGGGGAGGGGAGGGGGTAAGGGGGAGGGGGTAAGGGGAGGGGGTTGAACGAGAAGTACAGTAACTAAATAAAGACAGTGAGATGTAAATAATAGGCGTGAGCTGCTGTCACCAGATCGAGGAACACCAACAACACAACACACGGGGGTCGGGGGGGAGGGAAAAGGTGTGAACTCGTGGCAATGTCAACAAGAGGGGTGCTAAATTGGGGTGTGATGGGTGGCCCTAAAAAGGGCCGTGGTGGGTGTGGCCGAGACTGGATCCTCTAATCTCCGAAGCCGTACAGTGTGCGGCCCTGGCGCTTGAGGGCGTAGACGACGTCCATGGCGGTGACGGTCTTCCTCTTGGCGTGCTCGGTGTAGGTGACAGCGTCACGGATGACGTTCTCTAGGAACACCTTGAGGACACCTCGGGTTTCCTCATAGATGAGCCCGGAGATGCGCTTGACACCTCCCCACCGGGCCAGTCGGCGAATGGCAGGTTTGGTGATACCCTGGATGTTATCGCGCAGGACTTTGCGGTGACGCTTAGCGCCTCCTTTGCCTAGTCCCTTGCCGCCTTTACCTCTACCAGACATGTTTGCGACGCAACGTTCAGTGTTATGAATGAAAAATCGCCTCCTCGAGTCGGGCTATTTATGCTTTTCCAGAGGTGGCGGCCATGTTGTTCACGCAATATGGCGGACAGGCGAGAGACGATTGGTTGGCCACCGGTCGAGAGAAGCCGAGAGACGATTGGTTGGCGCCAGGAGTGAGCGTTCAATCGGATTCTCGTACTGGTCTGCGAGCCAAGAGGACTATGCGTGATCAACACTACCAAGGGACAGAAGGGAGCGCGTTAAAATCCGGATCTAGGCGTTTCAAAGGCAGGGGAAGCTTCTGAGAGTACAAATATTTTTGATGAATCCCTTTATAAATGAAAGTAGGTCGTGGCCTTCGGGCTTTAAAAAAAAAAAAAAAAGGGGGGGGGGGGTCCCTAATCATGTGTGGGGCCTGCCTGTGTGGGTTGGACGGATGGGTCTTAATGTGGGTGTGACTTGAGTACTGGCACTGGACTACAGGAGGGGAGTCATGAATCGCGCACCATATACCCAAGAAAACGACTCTGTAACCCGGAGATGGCCCGGTTGCCGGCGGAATTAGGAGGAAAAGAACCAGCACCTACAACCCGAGTGTTTCTGTGTGTGGGCATGACTGGAGGAATGGAAGTCGCCAGTCTGCAACGAAATGATGACAGGGGGAGGACTGTTAGGTACCCAATTTTCCACCGAGAGGCCCAGTAAAAGAAGCCCAGCCCAGTTAGTCTAGCCAGCCCTTTTCCCCGACTTGTAATAAATACACGTGTCAGTTAGCAGGTGAAGAGTGTGAGTGAGCGAGTGCTGTTTGTGTTTGTAGAGACCAGAACTCGGGTGTGCAATCATCATCAGGTGCTAACCGGGGTCTATTTGGGGGTGGTCCTAAAAAGGACCGTTATGAGGACTGGCTGTTGGGGTCATTGCCGTGTCAGAGTCTACGGTACGGCAGTGATGCCGTGACATCGTTACGCCGCCAGGTGACTCAGTCCCTAGGAGGAATGAAGGAACTTCGTTACGCCGCCAGGCGAACAGTGGTCACCTGCCTGCGAGGTTGCCGGCTTGCGAGACGGCCAGCGGTCACACCAAGGACGCACGCATGTCTCGTGAAGCCACCTCCGGTGAGGAGGCGAGTTCCAAACCATGGGGAGACAGCTCTGGGACGTAGACGAAACAGGACGCATGTTGCGAGAAAGGTTTCTGTGCCCGAATGTCGAATGCCTGGACATCTTGAGAGTGAGACTGTGTGCTGTATGGTAGATGTAAGTGTTTAGAAGTATCCAATATATATTTGCTGTGATCATCGTATTGTATATGATCTGTAATTAAATCCGTTGAACGTTGTGTCGTTGAGTCTTGAGTCAAATCACGTTGTACTTGTACTGTCCCACATGTGTTAGGTAGCGAGCCCAGTGTAAGACCCTGACATGTGTGGACGTGGGGGCAATCGTCCAGCTTTAAAATAAACGTGTTTACGTGATAAATGTTTAGAACTAGATTTTGTGAACTTAGAATTTTTGATAAAATTGATTGTACATGTAAAAGTGATCATGGAAGGCTCATTTTGAATTATTGCTACCTTGTTTAAACATGGAGACTAGTTGTAAACGTACAGTGCATTCGTATTGTTTGATCGTGTAAACGTGTAAAACACTCGTGATTGTGAAAATTTTGTTACCGTTTTGACCTTGTCGACATTGTGATCTTGTCGCCATTGTGACCTTGTCGCCATCTTGTAAACTTGATGTCTATGTCCTTACTGAATGTCATCTTGATGTAAGTGATGTGTCATCAATGTTATAGCGTGTTGAGATACAGTTAGATTGTCTTTGTGAGTTGAGTTTGTGGAAAGCAGAAAGGTTTTGAAAGAAAGTGACTTGTGTTGAAAAAAAAAAAATTGTTGACGGACAAACTTACGACATACAATTACACTCAACGCCATACAAACCTACTCAATACTTAGTGACAAGCAGGCACACACCAACAAATAGACGCTAATTTATTTCCTCCAAAACAAACCAGGTTTTTTCCGTACCATCCGAAACCGTGCGCGTAGAGGTCATTTGTGATTCGAGAGTGACGACCCTACAGTTTCCCAGCCCATTTTCCAACCATTCGTCACCGCATCCAGGGCACTTGAGTATATTTTTCTTTTCATTTACTTAAAGGATGCAATTTTAGGCACATATTGCATATAGAAAAATTGTAACTAGTTTATTGTACTAACCACTTATAACTAATTGTGTAGCTGGTATTACGTCTACATTTTTTTCATCATGTCTTCATTAAATGATTTCATTGATATGGGGTTAAAATTGAAGTTAACAGGTGATGAGTTAACAAAGTGGAGTGATAATAAATACTCTGAACACCTTCGCGAGAAAGCGGCTGAACGCGATGAACGAGCAGCTGAAAGGGCCGCCAAGCAATTAGAGACTGAAAGCGCCGCCAAGCAATTGCAGGCAGAAACAGCCTTAAAGCAAGCCGAATTAGAAATGGCTGCAAAGACAAAGCAAGCCGAATTAGAAATGGCTGCAAAGACTAAGCAATCTGAGATAGAGAGTGAACTCAAGAAGGCAGAAATAGCAGCTCAGAGTAAGAGAGAAGAACTGGAGTTACAGTTAAAGATAAAACAACTGGATACGGAGACTGCTATCAATAAAGAGTATAAGAAATCTGAGAGACTGGAGAAAGAAAACCAGTACAAGAAATACCAAGGTATTGTACGTAATTATACCTCGGTTGACTGCATTGCAGCCTTTACCCAAAATTTTGAAACTTTAATGGAACATTACCAAGTTCCACTGTCTGAATGGAATATTGTGTATATGAGGAGTTGATCAGGGGAACCTCTTAAAGTCATTGAGACTATTCCCAAAGACCTCAGGAAAGACTACCATTATCTTAAATCAAAGATAATGGCACATTTCATGTTAGATGAAGCAGGTTACAGAGAACAGTTCAGCAAGTTGAGCCCAAAACCGACTCAAACGTTCTCTGACTACCTCTGCTTAGTCCGAGATATTTTCACCAAATGGACTTCAGCAGCCAAAATTGACAGAAATTATGATAAATTAGAAGATCTAATCATCAGAGACAAAATCATTTCATCCATTCCACCAAAATTTTCCAAATTTTTGCAGGTGAATGAATGCACTAGTATAGATGAGATTGATAGACGAGGTACGGCGTATTACACCGCCAACAAACATTGTTTTGTGACTGAATCTGCGGACATTGATTTTGTAGCTGCGGCTAATTTTGAAAAACCCTATAGTAGGCAGAAACCTCATAGGCCTACATCTGAGAAATTTAAGCACTGTATTCATTGTAAATGGTCACATCAGCCGAATGAAATGTGCGATAAACACCCAAAATATGATATTTATCTACGAGATATGATAAACAAACGAGATCATGAGCGTAGATTTTTCAGGTCTGCACGTAAATGTTATCTTTGTAAAGCGCATGGACACCATCGCAAAGATTGTAAAGGTAGACAAATGATCAATGAGGCAAATGTCGCCTTGTCTAACAGTTCAGACTCAGAAGAAGAACTATCAGAGAAACATCCTGTGAACTCAGCACAGACTTTTGACATAATTAACAATTTATGTACTGTTTGTAACACCTTCTTTGAAGATGGTATTTTAACTTGTGGTCACGCCATCCCTATTGCCAATGAAGAAGCTAATTTGGTAGTAGACTCAAAAGGCAAGATAATAGTCCATCAAGGATTTGTGAACGGCAAGTCTGCTACAGTTCTTCGCGATACAGGTAGTTCACTTATTGGCCTTAAAAGAACGTTCATAATGCCTACAGACTATACAGGCAGGCACGTAACATGCAGAACATTCTCAGGCAATATTGAGAGATACCCATTAGCTTGGGCATATATTCAAACACCTTTCCTCACTGGGAAAGTAAAAGTCGCTGCGTTAACAAACCCAGTGTGTGATGTAATAATTGGAAATTTGCCAGAGGTGAATGATAAACCTCATGACATAACATCTCTATGTATTGATGATAATGTAACATCACCATCCAATGTCATCATTGATAATGTCACACCACCTATTGAATGTATGGTAGCTAATGTAGCACTAAGTTCTCATCATATCATTGACAACATTGTTCCATCACCATCTGACATCATTGATTGTGTGAACGCAGTAACCAGATCTACTGCTAGAGTGCAAGATGAAAGTAATCAAACTGAGGCTATTCAGTCACTTAGCCCAGTATCACTACCTACTAACACCATGAAGGAAACTTTTGTAACAGCTCAAAAGGCTGACCCTTCATTGGTAAAATATTTTAATCTGATAGGCCAAAAGCCAAAGGTAACCAAGAATGCAAAATGGCATTTTGCTGTGAAAAATGATATCCTCACCAGGTATTATACCAGAGGTGACAACACCACAGAGCAAACTGTTTTGCCAACTAGTTATCGCAAGCAAGCCTTACATCTTGCCCACGATATACCTCTTGCAGGGCATATGGCATACGTGAAAACCAGATCTAGATTATTAACACAGTTTCATTGGCCCAAATTTTGCAATGATATTAAAGAATATTGCAGAAGTTGTGATACCTGCCAGAAACTCATAAAAAAAGGTAAACACCCACAGGCAAAGTTGCAAGTCACTGACTTAGCCAGTCGACCTTTTGAAAAACTATCTGTTGACATAGTGGGCTCTCTCAATCATACAACAACTAAAGGGAATAAGTACATTCTAACTGTCGTTGATCAATGTAGTCGCTGGCCGGAAGCTATTCCGCTAAAGAACATAACTGCCAATGATATAATGGAAGTATTCTTCCATATTTTTTCCCGGATAGGATTTCCAGACACTATCCAATCTGATAGGGGTACTCAGTTTATTGCCGCATCTACCCAAGCTTTCACCAAAATGTTGGGAGTGAAGCAATGTTTCAATTCACCATATCATCCTCATTCAAGTGGAATCGTGGAAAAGTTTAACGGCGATCTGAAGCACATGCTTGCAAAAGTCACGCAAGAACACCCTAATAACTGGGATGTATATCTACCAGCTATTCTTTTTGCTTATCGCGAGGTACCACATTCTAGTACCGGTTTCTCTCCTTTTGAACTTATTTATGGTGCCAAACCACGTGGCCCATTAACTATTTTCCACCAAATGTTAACTGAACCTACTCCAGTACTTAAACCCATATAATCATACGTATATGTTACATCATTGCGTGAAAGAATCATCAAATCATGTACGATTGCTAAGAATGCACTAAAATTATCTGGTGCTACTTATAGACAGTATGCTGACAAAGGAAACAGAACAATAACTTTGACACCTGGACAGGACGTTCTTCTTCTGTTACCTAGTGACCGACACTTATTGACTGATTCTTGGCAGGGACCGTTTAAAGTGACAAGACAGATTTCACCTGTAGACGATGAGATCCTAATAAAAGGACAATACCATAAGACTGTGCATTTACTATCGAAAGCTAAATAAAATAACTGTTCTAGATTTAGAGCCAATGGCAAACGCTGACGATCTTTTGACAGAACTGACAGACGCTAGGTTCTTCACGAAGATAGATATGACTAAAGGATATTATCAGATAGAAGTAGACGAACAGAGCAGACATCTGACAGCTTTTGCCACACCTTGGGGACTGTACGAATGGTGCAAACTTCCATTTGGGCTAGTCAATGCCCCTGCCACCTTCGTTCGTATGACACGACTTCTTCTTGTAGACATTCCTAACATAATCTGCTATATAGACGACATCTGTGTTCACACAGAGACAATGACAGAACACATAAAAACATTAGAACTGACATTTGAACGTATCAGACAGCACGGACTGACTGTAAAGCCTGCTAAAGTAGACATGGCCTACCCTGAAATATCCTTTTTGGGATACAAAATATCCAATGGCTTTGTCACGACAGACGATAACATTGTGTCCAAGATTCTAAAACTCTCACTTCCGACTACAAAGAAACAAGTCAGAAGTTTATTAGGACTGATAAATTATTACCGGCAGTTTATTCCGAATTTTTCTGAACTAACCGAGGCTTTTACTAACTTACTAACTAAAGATAAGCCTGACAAAATTGTAAGCAATGAATGCCTAAAATTAGCATTCTCTAAAGTGTTAGCTTGTTTTTCTGATGATAGCTCACATAATCCCATCCTCAAATTGCCAAACATCCGTTTACCTTTCAGATTAAGAACAGATGCGAGCTCCGTCGCGATTGGAGCAGTCTTGATGCAAGAACACAACAACATCCTCCATCCCGTGTGTTTTGTATCCAGAAAACTGAAGCCCAGAGAACGATCCTGGTCAATGCCTCAGTTGGAAGCCCTAGCTTTAGTGGTGGGTATTACAAAATTGTCTAGATTTCTTCTAGGACGCCATTTTATCGTGGAATCTGACAGTAGTCCTTTGCGTTTCATAAATTCTGGGGTACCATCAAACCATATGATAGCCCGTTGGTCTTTGAAACTCCAAGACTACAGCTTCGAGGTTCGCCATATTCCAGGCCGAACCAATACGATCGCTGACTTGTTGTCACGTTGTCCGACCGACCCATTGAGCAATAAAGTCTGAGTGCAGTGTAAAATACTCAGATCAACACAGCCATCTATCAGTGAATAAGTTGTTCATTCACAAAAGCTGTGTAATGTCTACATTGTGATAGGGGTTACCCCCATTATAAATAATGTTTCTTATTTTACTAATGCATGTAGTGATTGTCATGTATAATTGTGTAGTGTGTGGTAGAAAGCGAATTTTAATTGTACATATTCTGTAACAACAACAGTGTCACATTCGCGCAAGAACTTACCTTAAGCGACCTATCCAATTTGACAGTGACAGCTGCGTGTGGATTATTCCAGGGATATTTTAAGGACGTGTGCGAATGTGTAAACTAAACAGTGACAGCTACTCCATTGCAGTTAACCGAAATCCATAATGTTCGGTTGTGAAACACATGAACAGTCGATCGTAATCCAGAAGGTTTTGTGAAACATCCGACACATGAACTATGAGACAAGTACTTTCCGTAGCTACATCAAACCGGAACAAGTGGTCTACAAGCTTCTACATCAGCTGATTTAATGTTCGTGTGTAATTCCGGATTAATTAGGAATTTAGAGTAAAATTAGCAGACGACAAATAAAAGTTCAAATATCTATGACGATTCTAAAATCTTTAAGAATCTATAAAATGAAATACACGAATTGTGTGTTTATTTATTTAGCTAATGTAATCTTAGAATCATATCTTGAGTAATGTATTCATATTACCGACTTTTTCTCGTGAATATGAAGCAACGTCAAGCAATGACACTAAGAAATAAAATAATTATTGTAAATTATTATATGTCATAAATGTTTGAAATTATTCCCCTTTTCTTTTAGTTGCTATTACATCCTTACACAAAGGGCCATAATGTGAAATGTATAATGTAATGTGTTATATAAAAATAGCCATGTGTTTGCCAGATTTTGAACTCATTCAGGTAGGCATTTACTGGGCATGGCAAAGGGTTGCAGACATTGCAGACCAACACAAGAGTCCTTGGCAAATGAGGTCAACGGTTTGAGTGTTTTATGTGACTTCTGTAAAAGCCACATTTCGGTCTAGCGAGATGGTTTTTGTTTCAAGAACCATATTATTATTTTTTTTCAAAATGCTGCGAGGTAGATGCGTGAAGCTGGATACTACTGATCTGACTGGGTCGTTAATGCAATTTATGTAACCAGCCATCGAGAAGATGAAACCTGACAGGTGTTAAAAGTTAAACACCACATGTCGTTCAATATAACTTCCATTGATTATATGTTTCTATGGCAGATGTGTATTTTCTATGTATTATGACATCAATCGATATAAGCAACATAAGGGTTGACTCTGACAAGGGTTAAAGTATTAACCCAGTATGTACCTATATTAGACATGAAAGATGACATCTTTCATGGATTTGCCGGGGGAGCGTGTCAGAGTCTACGGTACGGCAGTGATGCCGTGACATCGTTACGCCGCCAGGTGACTCAGTCCCTAGGAGGAATGAAGGAACTTCGTTACGCCGCCAGGCGAACAGTGGTCACCTGCCTGCGAAGTTGCCGGCTGGCGAGACGGCCAGCGGTCACACCAAGGACGCACGCATGTCTCGTGAAGCCACCTCCGGTGAGGAGGCGAGTTCCAAACCATGGGGAGACAGCTCTGGGACGTAGACGAAACATGACGCATGTTGCGAGAAAGGTTTCTGTGCCCGAATGTCGAATGCCTGGACATCTTGAGAGTGAGACTGTGTGCTGTATGGTAGATGTAAGTGTTTAGAAGTATCCAATATATATTTGCTGTGATCATCGTATTGTATATGATCTGTAATTAAATCCGTTGAACGTTGTGTCGTTGAGTCTTGAGTCAAATCACGTTGTACTTGTACTGTCCCACATGTGTTAGGTAGCGAGCCCAGTGTAAGACCCTGACAAAGCTCGCTCTCCTCGGATACGTCTGGCCAGCTGGATGTCCTTGGGCATGATGGTGACACGATTGGCGTGGATAGCGCACAAGTTAGTGTCCTCGAAGAGACCCACCAGGTAGGCTTCGCTGGCCTCTTGCAGGGCCATGGTTTTTCACCGTCTGTTTTTGTTCATTTTAATCTACAGATTTGAGCAGAAAACGACGCTATGCCACCCAAAGTCAGCAGCAAAGGGGCCAAGAAGGCCGGCAAAGCCAAGGCAGTGAGGACCGGAGACAAGAAAAAGAAGAGGAGGAGAAAGGAAAGCTACAGCATCTACATTTACAAAGTGTTGAAGCAAGTGCACCCAGACACCGGCATTTCTAGCAAGGCCATGTCCATCATGAACTCCTTCGTCAACGACATCTTTGAGAGGATTTCAGCCGAAGCCAGCCGCCTGGCCCACTACAACAAGCGCAGCACCATCACCTCCAGAGAGATCCAGACCGCTGTCCGTCTCCTCCTGCCCGGTGAGCTGGCCAAGCACGCTGTCAGTGAAGGCACCAAGGCCGTCACCAAATACACTACTTCCAAGTAGACGACACCCCCCTCCTTCTATACATACGGCCCTTTTCAGGGCCCCTGACCATTTACCAGTTCAGCAATTTTCCTGAATGCACAAGAGTTCGCTATCTGTCTTTGTGTTTGTGAGAATGAGCACTTGCGGGTTTGTCCGGAGGGCTGCGGTTCTTAGAAACCCAGGAACTTAAAACAGACGCCAATAAAATGTCAGTTAATTAAAACTTAAAAGGCCAGCAACACGTGATGTTCTGGCGGATTTCACATGGAGACTGAGCACCTGTAGATTTGTCCGGACGGCTACAATGCTAGGAAACGGGCGGGCGCAGCGGACACCTGAAAATAAAAGAATAAAAAATAAAACAATTATTGTACAGGGCAGTAAAAGAGACCAAAATAAGCAGAAACAAAAAAAAAAAAAAATTGTCTACAACACGTGGTGTTCCCAAGCGGTCACCCATCTAAGTACTAACCACCCCTGACGTTGCTTGACTTCGGTGATCGGACGAGAACCGGTATTTTCAACGTGGTATGGCCGTAGACGATGAATGGTGCCGCTTTGTTGTATATATACCTGAAGAGACGAGAAGGGGCTGAACGACTACTTGGACACTTCTCTTTGAGGTCCGCGCGATAACTATATTAGTATCGTGCGGTGCCAATAAATCGGTGGTCAACCTGTGTCCACCTCAACTGATATTGACTTAAGAGAGAAGTAACAAAATACACCACCTCAAAGTAGGCCTGATGCCCAAAACACCCCCGCCCTAACCACGGGCCTTTTCAGGGCCGGAGGAGGGGAAAGGGGTTGAACGAGAAGTAATTTATGGACCCACCGACCCCCTTAACTAAACAAAGACAGTGAGATGTAAATAATAGGCGTGAGCTGCTGTCACCAGATCGAGGAACACCAACAACACAACACACGGGGGTCGGGGGGAGGGAAAGTTGTGAACTCGTGGCAATGTCAACAAGAGGGTTGCTAAATTGGGGTGTGATGGGTGGCCCTAAAAAGGGCCGTGGTGGGTGTGGCCGAGACTGGATCCTCTAACCTCCGAAGCCGTACAGTGTGCGGCCCTGGCGCTTGAGGGCGTAGACGACGTCCATGGCGGTGACGGTTTTCCTCTTGGCGTGCTCGGTGTAGGTGACAGCGTCACGGATGACGTTCTCTAGGAACACCTTGAGGACACCTCGGGTTTCCTCATAGATGAGCCCGGAGATGCGCTTGACACCTCCTCACCGGGCCAGTCGGCGAATGGCAGGTTTGGTGATACCCTGGATGTTATCGCGCAGGACTTTGCGGTGACGCTTAGCGCCTCCTTTGCCGAGTCCCTTGTCGCCTTTACCTCTACCAGACATGTTTGCGATGCAGCGTTCAGTGTTATGAATGAAAATCGCCGCCTCGAGTCGGGCTATTTATGCTTTTCCAGTGGTGGCGGCCATGTTGTTCACGCAATATGGCGGACAGGCGAGAGACGATTGGTTGGCCACCGGTCGAGAGAAGCCGCGAGACGATTGGTTGGCGCCAGGAGTGAGCGTTCAATCGGATTCTCGTACTGGTCTGCGAGCCACGATGACTATGCGTGATCAACACTACCAAGGGACAGAAGGGAGCGCGTTAAAATCCGGATCTAGGCGTTTCAAAGGCAGGGGAAGCTTCTGAGAGTACAAATATTTTTGATGAATCCCTTTATAAATGAAAGTAGGTCGTGGATTTCGGACTTTAAAAAAAAAAAGGGGGGGGGGGTCCCTAATCATGTGTGGGGCCTGTCTGTGTGGGTTGGACGGATGGGTCTTAATGTGGGTGTGACTTGAGTAGTGGCACTGGACTACAGGAGGGGAGTCATGAATCGCCCACCATATACCCAAAAAAACGACTCTGTAACCCGGAGACGGCCCGGTTGCCGTCGGAATGAGGAGGAAAAGAACCAGCACCTAAAACCCGATTGTTTCTGTGTGTGGGCATGACTGGAGGAATGGAAGTGGCCAGTCTGCAACGAAATGATGACAGGGGGAGGACTGTTAGGTACCCAATTTTCCACCGAGAGGCCCAGTAAAAGAAGCCCAGCCCAGTTAGTCTAGCCAGCCCTTTTCCCCGACTTGTAATAAATACACGTGTCAGTTAGCAGGTGAAGAATGTGAGTGAGCGAGTGCTGTTTGTGTTTGTAGAGACCAGAACTCGGGTGTGCAATCATCATCAGGTGCTAACCGGGGTCTATTTGGGGGTGGTCCTAAAAAGGACCGTTATGAGGACTGGCTGTTGGGGTATTTAAGCTCGCTCTCCTCGGATACGTCTGGCCAGCTGGATGTCCTTGGGCATGATGGTGACACGCTTGGCGTGGATAGCGCACAAGTTAGTGTCCTCGAAGAGACCCACCAGGTAGGCTTCGCTGGCCTCTTGCAGGGCCATGGTTTTTCACCGTCTGTTTTTGTTCATTTTAATCTACAGATTTGAGCAGAAAACGACGCTATGCCACCCAAAGTCAGCAGCAAAGGGGCCAAGAAGGCCGGCAAAGCCAAGGCAGTGAGGACCGGAGACAAGAAAAAGAAGAGGAGGAGAAAGGAAAGCTACAGCATCTACATTTACAAAGTGTTGAAGCAAGTGCACCCAGACACCGGTATTTCTAGCAAGGCCATGTCCATCATGAACTCCTTCGTCAACGACATCTTTGAGAGGCTTTCAGCCGAAGCCAGCCGCCTGGCCCACTACAACAAGCGCAGCACCATCACCTCCAGAGAGATCCAGACCGCTGTCCGTCTCCTCCTGCCCGGTGAGCTGGCCAAGCACGCTGTCAGTGAAGGCACCAAGGCCGTCACCAAATACACTACTTCCAAGTAGACGACACCCCCCTCATCTATACATACGGCCCTGACCATTTACCAGTTCAGCAATTTTCCTGAATGCACAAGAGTTCGCTATCTGTCTTTGTGTGTGTAAGAATGAGCACTTGCGGGTTTGTCCGGAGGGCTGCGGTTCTTAGAAACCCAGGAACTTAAAACAGACGCCAATAAAATGTCAGTTAATTAAAACTTAAGAAGGCCAGCAACACGTGATGTTTTGGCGGGTTTCACATAGAGACTGAGCACCTGTAGATTTGTCCGGAGGGCTACAATGCTAGGAACCGGGCGGGCGCAGCGGACACCTGAAAATAAAAATAAAAAATAAAACAATTATTGTACAGGGCAGTAAAAGAGACCAAAATAAGCAGAAACAAAAAAAAAAAAAACACAAAAAAATTGTCTACAACACGTGGTGTTCCCAAGCGGTCACCCATCTAAGTACTAACCACGCCCGACGTGTGGCCGTAGACGATGAATGGTGCCGCTTTGTTGTATATATACCTGAAGAGACGAGAAGGGGCTGAACGACTACTTGGACACTTCTCTTTGAGGTCCGCGCGATAACTATATTAGTATCGTGCGGTGCCAATAAATCGGTGGTCAACCTGTGTCCACCTCAACTGATATTGACTTAAGAGAGAAGTAACAAAATACACCACCTCAAAGTAGGCCTGATGCCCAAACCACCCCCGCCCCAACCACGGGCCTTTTCAGAGCCGGAGGAGGGGAAAGGGGTTGAACGAGAAGTAATTTATGGACCCACCGACCCCCTTAACTAAACAAAGACAGTGAGATGTAAATAATAGGCGTGAGCTGCTGTCACCAGATCGAGGAACACCAACAACACAACACACGGGGGTCGGGGGGAGGGAAAGGTGTGAACTCGTGGCAATGTCAACAAGATGGGTGCTAAATTGGGGTGTGATGGGTGGCCCTAAAAAGGGCCGTGGTGGGTGTGGCCGAGACTGGATCCTATTACCTCCGAAGCCGTACAGTGTGCGGCCCTGGCGCTTGAGGGCGTAGACGACGTCCATGGCGGTGATGGTCTTCCTTTTGGCGTGCTCGGTGTAGGTGACAGCGTCACGGATGACGTTCTCTAGGAACACCTTGAGGACACCTCGGGTTTCCTCATAGATGAGCCCGGAGATGCGCTTGACACCTCCACGCCGAGCCAGTCGGCGAATGGCAGGTTTGATGATACCCTGGATGTTATCGCGCAGGACTTTGCGGTGACGCTTAGCGCTTCCTTTGCCGAGTCCCTTGCCGCCTTTACCTCTACCAGACATGTTTGCGATGCAGCGTTCAGTGTTATGAATGAAAAATCGCCGCCTCGAGTCGGGCTATTTATGCTTTTCCAGTGGTGGCGGCCATGTTGTTCACGCAATATGGCGGACAGGCGAGAGACGATTGGTTGGCCACCGGTCGAGAGAAGCCGAGAGACGATTGGTTGGCGCCAGGAGTGAGCGTTTAATCGGATTCTCGTACTGGTCTGCGAGCCACGAGGACTATGCGTGATCAACACTACCAAGGGACAAAAGGGATCGCGTTAAAATCCGGATCTAGGCGTTTCAAAGGCAGGGGAAGCTTCTGAGAGTACAAATATTTTTGATGAATCCCTTTATAAATGAAAGTAGGGCGTGGATTTCGGACTTAAAAAAAAAAAAGGGGGGGGGGGGGGTTCCCTAATCATGTGTGGGGCCTGTCTGTGTGGGTTGGACGGATGGGTCTTAATGTGGGTGTGACTTGAGTAGTGTCACTGGACTACAGGAGGGGAGTCATGAATCGCCCACCATATACCAAAAAAAAAAACGACTCTGTAACCCGGAGACGGCCCGGTTGCTGGCGGAATGTGGAGGAAAAGAACCAGCACCTAAAACCCGAGTGTTTCTGTGTGTGGGCATGACTGGAGGAATGGAAGTCGCCAGTCTGCAACGAAATGATGACAGGGGGAGGACTGTTACGTACCCAATTTTCCACCGAGAGGCCCAGTAAAAGAATCCCAGCCCAGTTAGTCTAGCCAGCCCTTTTCCCCGACTTGTAATAAATACACGTGTCAGTTAGCAGGTGAAGAGTGTGAGTGAGCGAGTGCTGTTTGTGTTTGTAGAGACCAGAACTCGGGTGTGCAATCATCATCAGGTGCTAACCGGGGTCTATTTGGGGGTGGTCCTAAAAAGGACCGTTATGAGGACTGGCTGTTGGGGTATTTAAGCTCGCTCTCCTCGGATACGTCTGGCCAGCTGGATGTCCTTGGGCATGATGGTGACACGCTTGGCGTGGATAGCGCACAAGTTAGTGTCCTCGAAGAGACCCACCAGGTAGGCTTCGCTGGCCTCTTGCAGGGCCATGGTTTTTCACCGTCTGTTTTTGTTCATTTTAATCTACAGATTTGAGCAGAAAACGACGCTATGCCACCCAAAGTCAGCAGCAAAGGGGCCAAGAAGGCCGGCAAAGCCAAGGCAGTGAGGACCGGAGACAAGAAAAAGAAGAGGAGGAGAAAGGAAAGCTACAGCATCTACATTTACAAAGTGTTGAAGCAAGTGCACCCAGACACCGGTATTTCTAGCAAGGCCATGTCCATCATGAACTCCTTCGTCAACGACATCTTTGAGAGGCTTTCAGCCGAAGCCAGCCGCCTGGCCCACTACAACAAGCGCAGCACCATCACCTCCAGAGAGATCCAGACCGCTGTCCGTCTCCTCCTGCCCGGTGAGCTGGCTAAGCACGCTGTCAGTGAAGGCACCAAGGCCGTCACCAAATACACTACTTCCAAGTAGACAACACCCCCCTCCTTCTATACATACGGCCCTTTTCAGGGCCCCTGACCATTTACCAGTTCAGCAATTTTCCTGAATGCACAAGAGTTCGCTATCTGTCTTTGTGTGTGTAAGAATGAGCACTTGCGGGTTTGTCCGGAGGGCTGCGGTTCTTAGAAACCCAGGAACTTAAAACACGCCAATAAAATGTCAGTTAATTAAAACTTAAGAAGGCCAGCAACACATGATGTTCTGGCGGGTTTCACATGGAGACTGAGCACCTGTAGATTTGTCCGGAGGGCTACAATGCTAGGAAACGGGCAGGCGCAGCGGACACCTGAAAATAAAAGAATAAAAAATAAAACAATTATTGTACAGGGCAGTAAAAGAGACCAAAATAAGCAGAAACCAAAAAAAAAAAACACAAAAAAAATTGTCTACAACACGTGGTGTTCCCAAGCGGTCACCCATCTAAGTACTAACCACGCCCGACGTGTGGCCGTAGACGATGAATGGTGCCGCTTTGTTGTATATATACCTGAAGAGACGAGAAGGGGCTGAACGACTACTTGGACACTTCTCTTTGAGGTCCGCGCGATAACTATATTAGTATCGTGCGGTGCCAATAAATCGGTGGTCAACCTGTGTCCACCTCAACTGATATTGACTTAAGAGAGAAGTAACAAAATACACCACCTCAAAGTAGGCCTGATGCCCAAACCACCCCCGCCCCAACCACGGGCCTTTTCAGAGCCGGAGGAGGGGAAAGGGGTTGAACGAGAAGTAATTTATGGACCCACCGACCCCCTTAACTAAACAAAGACAGTGAGATGTAAATAATAGGCGTGAGCTGCTGTCACCAGATCGAGGAACACCACCAACACAACACACGGGGATCGGGGGGAGGGAAAGGTGTGAACTCGTGGCAATGTCAACAAGAGGGGTGCTAAATTTGGGTGTGATGGGTGGCCCTAAAAAGGGCCGTGGTGGGTGTGGCCGAGACTGGATCCTCTAACCTCCGAAGCCGTACAGTGTGCGGCCCTGGCGCTTGAGGGCGTAGACGACGTCCATGGCGGTGACGGTCTTCCTCTTGGCGTGCTCGGTGTAGGTGACAGCGTCACGGATGACGTTCTCTAGGAACACCTTGAGGACACCTCGGGTTTCCTCATAGATGAGCCCGGAGATGCGCTTGACACCTCCTCGCCGGGCCAGTCGGCGAATGGCAGGTTTGGTGATACCCTGGATGTTATCGCGCAGGACTTTGCGGTGACGCTTAGCGCCTCCTTTGCCGAGTCCCTTGCGCCTTTACCTCTACCAGACATGTTTGCGATGCAGCGTTCAGTGTTATGAATGAAAAATCGCCTCCTCGAGTCGGGCTATTTATGCTTTTCCAGTGGTGGCGGCCATGTTGTTCACGCAATATGGCGGACAGGCGAGAGACGATTGGTTGGCCACCGGTCGAGAGAAGCCTAGAGACGATTGGTTGGCGCCAGGAGTGAGCGTTCAATCGGATTCTCGTACTGGTCTGCGAGCCACGAGGACTATGCGTGATCAACACTACCAAGGGACAGAAGGGAGCGCGTTAAAATCCGGATCTAGGCGTTTCAAAGGCAGGGGAAGCTTCTGAGAGTACAAATATTTTTGATGAATCCCTTTATAAATGAAAGTAGGTCGTGACCTTCGGACTTAAAAAAAAAAAAGGGGGGGGGGGTCCCTAATCATGTGTGGGGCCTGTCTGTGTGGGTTGGACGGATGGGTCTTAATGTGGGTGTGAGTTGAGTACTGGCACTGGACTACAGGAGGGGAGTCATGAATCGCGCACCATATACCCAAAAAAACGACTCTGTAACCAGGAGACGGCCCGGTTGCCGGCGGAATGAGGAGGAAAAGAACCAGCACCTAAAACCCGAGTGTTTCTGTGTGTGGGCATGACTGGAGGAATGGAAGTGGCCAGTCTGCAACGAAATGATGACAGGGGGAGGACTGTTAGGTACCCAATTTTCCACCGAGAGGCCCAGTAAAAGAAGCCCAGCCCAGTTAGTCTAGCCAGCCCTTTTCCCCGACTTGTAATAAATACACGTGTCAGTTAGCAGGTGAAGAGTGTGAGTGAGCGAGTGCTGTTTGTGTTTGTAGAGACCAGAACTCGGGTGTGCAATCATCATCAGGTGCTAACCGGGGTCTATTTGGGGGTGGTCCTAAAATGGACCGTTATGAGGACTGGCTGTTGGGGTACTTAAGCTCGCTCTCCTCGGATACGTCTGGCCAGCTGGATGTCCTTGGGCATGATGGTGACACGCTTGGCGTGGATAGCGCACAAGTTAGTGTCCTCGAAGAGACCCACCAGGTAGGCTTCGCTGGCCTCTTGCAGGGCCATGGTTTTTCACCGTCTGTTTTTGTTCATTTTAATCTACAGATTTGAGCAGAAAACGACGCTATGCCACCCAAAGTCAGCAGCAAAGGGGCCAAGAAGGCCGGCAAAGCCAAGGCAGTGAGGACCGGAGACAAGAAAAAGAAGAGGAGGAGAAAGGAAAGCTACAGCATCTACATTTACAAAGTGTTGAAGCAAGTGCACCCAGACACCGGCATTTCTAGCAAGGCCATGTCCATCATGAACTCCTTCGTCAACGACATCTTTGAGAGGCTTTCAGCCGAAGCCAGCCACCTGGCCCACTACAACAAGCGCAGCACCATCACCTCCAGAGAGATCCAGACCGCTGTCCGTCTCCTCCTGCCCGGTGAGCTGGCCAAGCACGCTGTCAGTGAAGGCACCAAGGCCGTCACCAAATACACTACTTCCAAGTAGACGACACCCCCCTCATCTATACATACGGCCCTGACCATTTACCAGTTCAGCAATTTTCCTGAATGCACAAGAGTTCGCTATCTGTCTTTGTGTGTGTAAGAATGAGCACTTGCGGGTTTGTCCGGAGGGCTGCGGTTCTTAGAAACCCAGGAACTTAAAACAGACGCCAATAAAATGTCAGTTAATTAAAACTTAAGAAGGCCAGCAACACGTGATGTTTTGGCGGGTTTCACATAGAGACTGAGCACCTGTAGATTTGTCCGGAGGGCTACAATGCTAGGAACCGGGCGGGCGCAGCGGACACCTGAAAATAAAAATAAAAAATAAAACAATTATTGTACAGGGCAGTAAAAGAGACCAAAATAAGCAGAAACAAAAAAAAAAAAAACACAAAAAAATTGTCTACAACACGTGGTGTTCCCAAGCGGTCACCCATCTAAGTACTAACCACGCCCGACGTGTGGCCGTAGACGATGAATGGTGCCGCTTTGTTGTATATATACCTGAAGAGACGAGAAGGGGCTGAACGACTACTTGGACACTTCTCTTTGAGGTCCGCGCGATAACTATATTAGTATCGTGCGGTGCCAATAAATCGGTGGTCAACCTGTGTCCACCTCAACTGATATTGACTTAAGAGAGAAGTAACAAAATACACCACCTCAAAGTAGGCCTGATGCCCAAACCACCCCCGCCCCAACCACGGGCCTTTTCAGAGCCGGAGGAGGGGAAAGGGGTTGAACGAGAAGTAA
This sequence comes from Cepaea hortensis, assembly GCA_963921405.1. Lineage (NCBI taxonomy): Eukaryota > Metazoa > Mollusca > Gastropoda > Stylommatophora > Helicidae > Cepaea > Cepaea hortensis. The sequence continues at coordinate 221,567,427 of OY992877.1, forward strand.
TTTATGGACCCACCGACCCCCTTAACTAAACAAAGACAGTGAGATGTAAATAATAGGCGTGAGCTGCTGTCACCAGATCGAGGAACACCAACAACACAACACACGGGGGTCGGGGGGAGGGAAAGGTGTGAACTCGTGGCAATGTCAACAAGATGGGTGCTAAATTGGGGTGTGATGGGTGGCCCTAAAAAGGGCCGTGGTGGGTGTGGCCGAGACTGGATCCTATTACCTCCGAAGCCGTACAGTGTGCGGCCCTGGCGCTTGAGGGCGTAGACGACGTCCATGGCGGTGATGGTCTTCCTTTTGGCGTGCTCGGTGTAGGTGACAGCGTCACGGATGACGTTCTCTAGGAACACCTTGAGGACACCTCGGGTTTCCTCATAGATGAGCCCGGAGATGCGCTTGACACCTCCACGCCGAGCCAGTCGGCGAATGGCAGGTTTGATGATACCCTGGATGTTATCGCGCAGGACTTTGCGGTGACGCTTAGCGCTTCCTTTGCCGAGTCCCTTGCCGCCTTTACCTCTACCAGACATGTTTGCGATGCAGCGTTCAGTGTTATGAATGAAAAATCGCCGCCTCGAGTCGGGCTATTTATGCTTTTCCAGTGGTGGCGGCCATGTTGTTCACGCAATATGGCGGACAGGCGAGAGACGATTGGTTGGCCACCGGTCGAGAGAAGCCGAGAGACGATTGGTTGGCGCCAGGAGTGAGCGTTTAATCGGATTCTCGTACTGGTCTGCGAGCCACGAGGACTATGCGTGATCAACACTACCAAGGGACAAAAGGGATCGCGTTAAAATCCGGATCTAGGCGTTTCAAAGGCAGGGGAAGCTTCTGAGAGTACAAATATTTTTGATGAATCCCTTTATAAATGAAAGTAGGGCGTGGATTTCGGACTTAAAAAAAAAAAAGGGGGGGGGGGGTTCCCTAATCATGTGTGGGGCCTGTCTGTGTGGGTTGGACGGATGGGTCTTAATGTGGGTGTGACTTGAGTAGTGTCACTGGACTACAGGAGGGGAGTCATGAATCGCCCACCATATACCAAAAAAAAAAACGACTCTGTAACCCGGAGACGGCCCGGTTGCTGGCGGAATGTGGAGGAAAAGAACCAGCACCTAAAACCCGAGTGTTTCTGTGTGTGGGCATGACTGGAGGAATGGAAGTCGCCAGTCTGCAACGAAATGATGACAGGGGGAGGACTGTTACGTACCCAATTTTCCACCGAGAGGCCCAGTAAAAGAATCCCAGCCCAGTTAGTCTAGCCAGCCCTTTTCCCCGACTTGTAATAAATACACGTGTCAGTTAGCAGGTGAAGAGTGTGAGTGAGCGAGTGCTGTTTGTGTTTGTAGAGACCAGAACTCGGGTGTGCAATCATCATCAGGTGCTAACCGGGGTCTATTTGGGGGTGGTCCTAAAAAGGACCGTTATGAGGACTGGCTGTTGGGGTATTTAAGCTCGCTCTCCTCGGATACGTCTGGCCAGCTGGATGTCCTTGGGCATGATGGTGACACGCTTGGCGTGGATAGCGCACAAGTTAGTGTCCTCGAAGAGACCCACCAGGTAGGCTTCGCTGGCCTCTTGCAGGGCCATGGTTTTTCACCGTCTGTTTTTGTTCATTTTAATCTACAGATTTGAGCAGAAAACGACGCTATGCCACCCAAAGTCAGCAGCAAAGGGGCCAAGAAGGCCGGCAAAGCCAAGGCAGTGAGGACCGGAGACAAGAAAAAGAAGAGGAGGAGAAAGGAAAGCTACAGCATCTACATTTACAAAGTGTTGAAGCAAGTGCACCCAGACACCGGTATTTCTAGCAAGGCCATGTCCATCATGAACTCCTTCGTCAACGACATCTTTGAGAGGCTTTCAGCCGAAGCCAGCCGCCTGGCCCACTACAACAAGCGCAGCACCATCACCTCCAGAGAGATCCAGACCGCTGTCCGTCTCCTCCTGCCCGGTGAGCTGGCTAAGCACGCTGTCAGTGAAGGCACCAAGGCCGTCACCAAATACACTACTTCCAAGTAGACAACACCCCCCTCCTTCTATACATACGGCCCTTTTCAGGGCCCCTGACCATTTACCAGTTCAGCAATTTTCCTGAATGCACAAGAGTTCGCTATCTGTCTTTGTGTGTGTAAGAATGAGCACTTGCGGGTTTGTCCGGAGGGCTGCGGTTCTTAGAAACCCAGGAACTTAAAACACGCCAATAAAATGTCAGTTAATTAAAACTTAAGAAGGCCAGCAACACATGATGTTCTGGCGGGTTTCACATGGAGACTGAGCACCTGTAGATTTGTCCGGAGGGCTACAATGCTAGGAAACGGGCAGGCGCAGCGGACACCTGAAAATAAAAGAATAAAAAATAAAACAATTATTGTACAGGGCAGTAAAAGAGACCAAAATAAGCAGAAACCAAAAAAAAAAAACACAAAAAAAATTGTCTACAACACGTGGTGTTCCCAAGCGGTCACCCATCTAAGTACTAACCACGCCCGACGTGTGGCCGTAGACGATGAATGGTGCCGCTTTGTTGTATATATACCTGAAGAGACGAGAAGGGGCTGAACGACTACTTGGACACTTCTCTTTGAGGTCCGCGCGATAACTATATTAGTATCGTGCGGTGCCAATAAATCGGTGGTCAACCTGTGTCCACCTCAACTGATATTGACTTAAGAGAGAAGTAACAAAATACACCACCTCAAAGTAGGCCTGATGCCCAAACCACCCCCGCCCCAACCACGGGCCTTTTCAGAGCCGGAGGAGGGGAAAGGGGTTGAACGAGAAGTAATTTATGGACCCACCGACCCCCTTAACTAAACAAAGACAGTGAGATGTAAATAATAGGCGTGAGCTGCTGTCACCAGATCGAGGAACACCACCAACACAACACACGGGGATCGGGGGGAGGGAAAGGTGTGAACTCGTGGCAATGTCAACAAGAGGGGTGCTAAATTTGGGTGTGATGGGTGGCCCTAAAAAGGGCCGTGGTGGGTGTGGCCGAGACTGGATCCTCTAACCTCCGAAGCCGTACAGTGTGCGGCCCTGGCGCTTGAGGGCGTAGACGACGTCCATGGCGGTGACGGTCTTCCTCTTGGCGTGCTCGGTGTAGGTGACAGCGTCACGGATGACGTTCTCTAGGAACACCTTGAGGACACCTCGGGTTTCCTCATAGATGAGCCCGGAGATGCGCTTGACACCTCCTCGCCGGGCCAGTCGGCGAATGGCAGGTTTGGTGATACCCTGGATGTTATCGCGCAGGACTTTGCGGTGACGCTTAGCGCCTCCTTTGCCGAGTCCCTTGCGCCTTTACCTCTACCAGACATGTTTGCGATGCAGCGTTCAGTGTTATGAATGAAAAATCGCCTCCTCGAGTCGGGCTATTTATGCTTTTCCAGTGGTGGCGGCCATGTTGTTCACGCAATATGGCGGACAGGCGAGAGACGATTGGTTGGCCACCGGTCGAGAGAAGCCTAGAGACGATTGGTTGGCGCCAGGAGTGAGCGTTCAATCGGATTCTCGTACTGGTCTGCGAGCCACGAGGACTATGCGTGATCAACACTACCAAGGGACAGAAGGGAGCGCGTTAAAATCCGGATCTAGGCGTTTCAAAGGCAGGGGAAGCTTCTGAGAGTACAAATATTTTTGATGAATCCCTTTATAAATGAAAGTAGGTCGTGACCTTCGGACTTAAAAAAAAAAAAGGGGGGGGGGTCCCTAATCATGTGTGGGGCCTGTCTGTGTGGGTTGGACGGATGGGTCTTAATGTGGGTGTGAGTTGAGTACTGGCACTGGACTACAGGAGGGGAGTCATGAATCGCGCACCATATACCCAAAAAAACGACTCTGTAACCAGGAGACGGCCCGGTTGCCGGCGGAATGAGGAGGAAAAGAACCAGCACCTAAAACCCGAGTGTTTCTGTGTGTGGGCATGACTGGAGGAATGGAAGTGGCCAGTCTGCAACGAAATGATGACAGGGGGAGGACTGTTAGGTACCCAATTTTCCACCGAGAGGCCCAGTAAAAGAAGCCCAGCCCAGTTAGTCTAGCCAGCCCTTTTCCCCGACTTGTAATAAATACACGTGTCAGTTAGCAGGTGAAGAGTGTGAGTGAGCGAGTGCTGTTTGTGTTTGTAGAGACCAGAACTCGGGTGTGCAATCATCATCAGGTGCTAACCGGGGTCTATTTGGGGGTGGTCCTAAAATGGACCGTTATGAGGACTGGCTGTTGGGGTACTTAAGCTCGCTCTCCTCGGATACGTCTGGCCAGCTGGATGTCCTTGGGCATGATGGTGACACGCTTGGCGTGGATAGCGCACAAGTTAGTGTCCTCGAAGAGACCCACCAGGTAGGCTTCGCTGGCCTCTTGCAGGGCCATGGTTTTTCACCGTCTGTTTTTGTTCATTTTAATCTACAGATTTGAGCAGAAAACGACGCTATGCCACCCAAAGTCAGCAGCAAAGGGGCCAAGAAGGCCGGCAAAGCCAAGGCAGTGAGGACCGGAGACAAGAAAAAGAAGAGGAGGAGAAAGGAAAGCTACAGCATCTACATTTACAAAGTGTTGAAGCAAGTGCACCCAGACACCGGCATTTCTAGCAAGGCCATGTCCATCATGAACTCCTTCGTCAACGACATCTTTGAGAGGCTTTCAGCCGAAGCCAGCCACCTGGCCCACTACAACAAGCGCAGCACCATCACCTCCAGAGAGATCCAGACCGCTGTCCGTCTCCTCCTGCCCGGTGAGCTGGCCAAGCACGCTGTCAGTGAAGGCACCAAGGCCGTCACCAAATACACTACTTCCAAGTAGACGACACCCCCCTCCTTCTATACATACGGCCCTTTTCAGGGCCCCTGACCATTTACCAGTTCAGCAATTTTCCTGAATGCACAAGAGTTCGCTATCTGTCTTTGTGTGTGTAAGAATGAGCACTTGCGGGTTTGTCCGGAGGGCTGCGGTTCTTAGAAACCCAGGAACTTGAAACAGACGCCAATAAAATGTCAGTTAATTAAAACTTAAGAAGGCCAGCAACACGTGATGTTCTGGCGGGTTTCACATGTAGACTGAGCACCTGTAGATTTGTCCGGAGGGCTACAATGCTAGGAAACGGGCGGGCGCAGCGGACACCTGAAAATAAAAGAATAAAAAATAAAACAATTATTGTACAGGGCAGTAAAAGAGACCAAAATAAGCAGAAACAAAAAAAAAAACACAAAAAAAAATTGTCTACAACACGTGGTGTTCCCAAGCGTTCACCCATCTAAGTACTAACCACGCCCGACGTGTGGCCGTAGACGATGAATGGTGCCGCTTTGTTGTATATATACCTAAAGAGACGAGAAGGGGCTGAACGACTACTTGGACACTTCTCTTTGAGGTCCGCGCGATAACTATATTAGTATCGTGCGGTGCCAATAAATCGGTGGTCAACCTGTGTCCACCTCAACTGATATTGACTTAAGAGAGAAGTAACAAATTACACCACCTCAAAGTAGGCCTGATGCCCAAAACACCCCCGCCCCAACCACGGGCCTTTTCAGGGCCGGAGGAGGGGAAAGGGGTTGAACGAGAAGTAATTTATGGACCCACCGACCCCCTTTAACTAAACAAAGACAGTGAGATGTAAATAATAGGCGTGAGCTGCTGTCACCAGATCGAGGAACACCAACAACACAACACACGGGGGTCGGGGGGAGGGAAAGGTGTGAACTCGTGGCAATGTCAACAAGAGGGGTGCTAAATTGGGGTGTGATGGGTGGCCCTAAAAAGGGCCGTGGTGGGTGTGGCCGAGACTGGATCCTCTAACCTCCGAAGCCGTACAGTGTGCGGCCCTGGCGCTTGAGGGCGTAGACGACGTCCATGGCGGTGACGGTCTTCCTCTTGGCGTGCTCTGTGTAGGTGACAGCGTCACGGATGACGTTGTCTAGGAACACCTTGAGGACACCTCGGGATTCCTCATAGATGAGCCCGGAGATGCGCTTGACACCTCCTCACCGGGCCAGTCGGCGAATGGCAGGTTTGGTGATACCCTCGATGTTATCGCGCAGGACTTTGCGGTGACGCTTAGCGCCTCCTTTGCCGAGTCCCTTGCCGCCTTTACCTCTATCAGACATGTTTGCGATGCAGCGTTTAGTGTTATGAATGAAAAATCGCCGCCTCGAATCGGGCTATTTATGCTTTTCCAGTGGTGGCGGCCATGTTGTTCACGCAATATGGCGGACAGGCGAGAGACGATTGGTTGGCCACCGGTCGAGAGAAGCCGAGAGACGATTGGTTGGCGCCAGGAGTGAGCGTTCAATCGGATTCTCGTACTGGTCTGCGAGCCACGAGGACTATGCGTGATCAACACTACCAAGGGACAGAAGGGAGCGCGTTAAAATCCGGATCTAGGCGTTTCAAAGGCAGGGGAAGCTTCTGAGAGTACAAATATTTTTGATGAATCCCTTTATAAATGAAAGTAGGTCGTGGCCTTCGGACGCAAAAAAAAAAAAAAAAAAAAAAGGGGGGTCCCTAATCATGTGTGGGGCCTGTCTGTGTGGGTTGGACGGATGGGTCTTAATGTGGGTGTGACTTGAGTACTGGCATTGGACTACAGGAGGGGAGTCATGAATCGCGCACCATATACCCAAAAAAACGACTCTGTAACCCGGAGACGGCCCGGTTGCCGGCGGAATGAGGAGGAAAAGAACCAGCACCTAAAACCCGAGTGTTTCTGTGTGTGGACATGACTGGAGGAATGGAAGTGGCCAGTCTGCAACGAAATGATGACAGGGGGAGGACTGTTAGGTACCCAATTTTCCACCGAGAGGCCCAGTAAAAGAAGCCCAGCCCAGTTAGTCTAGCCAGCCCTTTTCCCCGACTTGTAATAAATACACGTGTCAGTTAGCAGGTGAAGAGTGTGAGTGAGCGAGTGCTGTTTGTGTTTGTAGAGACCAGAACTCGGGTGTGCAATTATCATCAGGTGCTAACCGGGGTCTATTTGGGGGTGGTCCTAAAATGGACCGTTATGAGGACTGGCTGTTGGGGTACTTAAGCTCGCTCTCCTCGGATACGTCTGGCCAGCTGGATGTCCTTGGGCATGATGGTGACACGCTTGGCGTGGATAGCGCACAAGTTAGTGTCCTCGAAGAGACCCACCAGGTAGGCTTCGCTGGCCTCTTGCAAGGCCATGGTTTTTCACCGTCTGTTTTTGTTCATTTTAATCTACAGATTTGAGCAGAAAACGACGCTATGCCACCCAAAGTCAGCAGAAAAGGGGCCAAGAAGGCCGGCAAAGCCAAGGCAGTGAGGACCGGAGACAAGAAAAAGAAGAGGAGGAGAAAGGAAAGCTACAGCATCTACATTTACAAAGTGTTGAAGCAAGTGCACCCAGACACCGTCATTTCTAGCAAGGCCATGTCCATCATGAACTCCTTCGTCAACGACATCTTTGATAGGATTTCAGCCGAAGCCAGCCGCCTGGCCCACTACAACAAGCGCAGCACCATCACCTCCAGAGAGATCCAGACCGCTGTCCGTCTCCTTCTGCCCGGTGAGCTGGCCAAGCACGCTGTCAGTGAAGGCACCAAGGCCGTCACCAAATACACTACTTCCAAGTAGACGACACCCCCCTCCTTCTATACATACGGCCCTTTTCAGGGGAGGGGGTAAGGGGAAGGGGGTAAGGGGGAGGGGGTAAGGGGGAGGGGGTTAGGGGTAGGGGAGAGGGGGTAAGGGGTAGGGAAGAGGGGGTAGGGGGTAGGGGAGAGGGGGTAAGGGGTAGGGGAGGGGGTAAAGGGGAGGGGAGGGGGTAAGGGGGAGGGGGTACGGGGAGAAGAGGGGGTAAGGGGGAGGGGGTAATGGGGAGGGAGTAAGGGGAGGGGAGGGGGTAAGGGGGAGGGGGTACGGGGGAGGGGAGGGGGTAAGGGGTACTTTAGGCCATGAGACATGGGGGTCAGGTGACCTTTCAGTTACCTTTTCTTCACATAAAATTCTCAGAAAACCCAAAAAATTGTCCCATGTTGTTAGGCTGGGTTGAGCAGAGCCATACTGGTTGTATAAATCTATCCAGCCTCTGGTGCGGATTGAACACAGATCACTTTCTTGGCAAGAAAGTAACCACTACACTAACCACTAAGGGGTAGGGGAGGGGGTAAGGGGTAGGGGAGGGGGTAAGGGGTAGGGGAGGGGGTAAGGGGTAGGGGAGTGGGTAAGGGGTAGGGGAGGGGGTAAGGTGTAGGGGAGGGAGTCAGGGGTAGGGGAGGGGGTAAGGGGTAGGGGAGGGGGTAAGGGGAGGGGGTAAGGGGTAGGGGAGGGAGTAGGGGAGGGGGTAAGGGGGAGGGGGTAAGGGGGAGGGGGTAAGGGGGAGGGGGTAAGGGGAGGGGGTAAGGGGGAGGGGGTAAGGGGAGGGGGTAAGGGATAGGGGAGGGGGTAAGGGGGAGGGGGGTAAGGGGGAGAAAGGGGGAGGGGGATAAGAGGTGATGGGGGTGTAAGAGGGAAGAGGGGAAGGGAAAGAAGAGTTGAAATTGGAAGAAGAAGGGATCGATTCGAAGAAGAAGGGAAGTAGGAGGAAGAAGAAAGATACCATTACGCAATAATGCAATTGCTGTAGAAATCTTACTAAACTTCACATTGTATTTACAGGACACCACTTATCCTCAAGAGTTGTTTGTGCTCCGTTCATTGATTGCCAGGGTGAATTCAATCTTGGCCAGACACACGCCAGTTCACATTGTACAAAGATGCATATGAGGACATATTATTCATAAAAAGTAAAACAATCTCGCTCTCTCTCTATCTCTCTCTTACACACTCTCACATACTCTCACATGCACACTCTGTCTCACACTCTCTGACACACACATTCTCTCTCTTACACACATACTCTTTTCCTCTCTCTGTCTCTTGTTTAAGAATGTGATAAAAATACATAATACAAAGGTGGGGAAAAACAAGGTAAAGACAGTCCCATAGCTCATACTGTCATTGGGTTGTGAAGTGTTAGGCCATCAGATACTTTAGGCCATGAGACATGGAGGTCAGTTGACCTTTCAGTTACCTTTTCTTCACATAAAATTCCCAGAAAACCCAAAAAATTGTCCCATGTTGTTAGGCTGGGTTGAGCAGAGCCATACTGGTTGTATAAATCTATCCAGCCTCTGGTGCGGATTGAACACAGATCACTTTCTTGGCAAGCAAGTAACCACTACACTAACCACTAAGGGGTAGGGGAGGGGGTAAGGGGTAGGGGAGGGGGTAAGGGGTAGGGGAGGGGGTAAGGGGTAGGGGAGTGGGTAAGGGGTAGGGGAGGGGGTAAGGTGTAGGGGAGGGAGTCAGGGGTAGGGGAGGGGGTAAGGGGTAGGGGAGGGGGTAAGGGGAGGGGGTAAGGGGTAGGGGAGGGAGGAGGGGAGGGGGTAAGGGGGAGGGGGTAAGGGGGAGGGGGTAAGGGGGAGGGGGTAAGGGGAGGGGGTAAGGGGGAGGGGGTAAGGGATAGGGGAGGGGGTAAGGGATAGGGGAGGGGGTAAGGGGGAGGGGGGTAAGGGGGAGAAAGGGGGAGGGGGATAAGAGGTGATGGGGGTGTAAGAGGGAAGAGGGGAAGGGAATGAAGAGTTGAAAGTGGAAGAAGAAGGGATCGATTCGAAGAAGAAGGGAAGTAGGAGGAAGAAGAAAGATACCATTACGCAATAATGCAATTGCTGTAGAAATCTTACTAAACTTCACATTGTATTTACAGGACACCACTTATCCTCAAGAGTTGTTTGTGCTCCGTTCATTGATTGCCAGGGTGAATTCAATCTTGGCCAGACACTCGCCAGTTCACATTGTACAAAGATGCATATGAGGACATATTATTCATAAAAAGTAAAACAATCTCGCTCTCTCTCTATCTCTCTCTTACACACTCTCACATACTCTCACATGCACACTCTGTCTCACACTCTCTGACACACACATTCTCTCTCTTACACACATACTCTTTTCCTCTCTCTGTCTCTTGTTTAAGAATGTGATAAAAATACATAATACAAAGGTGGGGAAAAACAAGGTAAAGACAGTCCCATAGCTCATACTGTCATTGGGTTGTGAAGTGTTAGGCCATCAGATACTTTAGGCCATGAGACATGGAGGTCAGTTGACCTTTCAGTTACCTTTTCTTCACATAAAATTCCCAGAAAACCCAAAAAATTGTCCCATGTTGTTAGGCTGGGTTGAGCAGAGCCATACTGGTTGTATAAATCTATCCAGCCTCTGGTGCGGATTGAACACAGATCAATTTCTTGGCAAGCAAGTAACCACTACACTAACCACTAAGGGGTAGGGGAGGGGGTAAGGGGTAGGGGAGGGGGTAAGGGGTAGGGGGTAAGGGGGAGGGGGTAAGGGGGAGGGGGTAAGGGGGAGCAGGTAAGGAGGAGGGGGTAAGGGGGAGGGGGTAAGGGGTAGGGGAGGGGGTAAGGGGTAGGGGAGGGGGTAAGGGGTAGGGGAGGGGGTAAGGGGTAGGGGAGATGGTAGGGAGGGGGTAAGGGGTAGGGGAGGGGGTAAGGGGAGGGGGTTAGGGGGAGGGGGTAAGGGGGACGGGATAAGGTTAAGGGGGAGGGGTTAAGGGGTAAGGGGAAGGGGAGGGGTAAGGGGTAGGGGAGGGGGTAGGGGGTAAGGGGGAGGGGGGTAAGAGGTGATGGGGGTGTAAGAGGGAAGAGGGGAAGGGAAAGAGGAGTTGAAAGTGGAAGAAGAAGGGATCGATTAGAAGAAGAAGGGAAGTAGGAGGAAGAAGAAAGATACCATAACGCAATAATGCAATTGCTGTAGAAATCTCACTAAACTTCACATTTTATTTACAGGACACCACTTATCCTCAAGAGTTGTTTGTGCTCCGTTCTTTGATTGCCAGGGTGAATTCAATCTTGGCCAGACACCCGCCAGTTCACATTGTACAAAGATGCATATGAGGACATATTATTCATAAAAAGTAAAACAATCTCGCTCTCTCTCTATCCCTCTCTTACACACTCTCTCACATACTCTCACATGCACACTCTGTCTCACACTCTCTGACACACACATTCTCTCTCTTACACACACACTCTTTTCCTCTCTCTGTCTCTTGTTTAAGAATGTGATAAAAATACATAATACAAAGGTGGGGAAAAACAAGGTAAAGACAGTCCCATAGCTCATACTGTCATTGGGTTGTGAAGTGTTAGGCCATCAGATACTTTAGGCCATGAGACATGGTGGTCAGGTGACCTTTCAGTTACCTTTTCTTCACATAAAATTCCCAGAAAACCCAAAAAATTGTCCCATGTTGTTAGGCTGGGTTGAGCAGAGCCATACTGGTTGTATAAATCTATCCAGCCTCTGGTGCGGATTGAACACAGATCACTTTCTTGGCAAGCAAGTAACCACTACACTAACCACTAAGGGGTAGGGGAGGGGGTAAGGGGTAGGGGAGGGGGTAAGGGGGAGGGGAGGGGGTAGGGGAGGGGGTAAGGGGAGGGGGTAAGGGGTAGGGGAGGGAGTAAGGGATAGGGGAGGGGGTAAGGGGTAGGAGAGGGGGCAAGGGGTAGGGGAGGGAGTAAGGGGTAAGGGGAAGGGGTAGGGGAGGGGGTAAGGGGTAGGGGAGGGGGTAAGGGGGAGGGGGTAAGGGGTAGGGGAGGGGGTAAGGGGAGGGGGTAAAAGGAGGGGGTGAAAGGAGGGGGTAAGGGGTAGGGGAGGGGGTAAGGGGTAGGGGAGGGGTTAAGGGGAGGGGGTAAGGGGTAGGGGAGGGGGTAAGGGGAGGGGGTAAGGGGTAAGGGAGAGGGGGTAGGGGGTAATGGGGAGGGGAAGGGGGAGGGGGTAAGGGGTAGGGGGTAGGGGAGGGGGTAAGGGGGAGGGGAGGGAGTAGGGGGAAAGGGGTAGGGGAGAGGGGGTAAGGGGTAGGGGAGAGGGGGTAAGGGGTAGGGGAGAGGGTGTTATGGGTAGGGGTAAGGGGAAGGGGTAGAGGAGGGGGTAAGGGGTAGGGGAGGGGGTAAGGGGGAGGGGTAAGGGGGAGGGGGTAAGGGGTAGGGGAGGGGGTAAGGGGAGGGGGTAAAAGGAGTGGGTGAAAGAAGGGGGTAAGGGGTAGGGTAGGGGGTAAGGGGTAGGGGAGTGGGTAAGGGGAGGGGGTAAGGGGTAGGGGAGGGGGTAAGGGGAGGGGGTAAGGGGTAGGGGAGAGGGGGTAAGGGGTAGGGGAGAGGGGGTAGGGGGTAATGGGGAGGGGAAGGTGGAGGGGGTAAGTTGTAAGGGGTAGGGGGTAGGGGAGGGGGTATGGGGAAAGGGGTAGGGGAGAGGGGGTAAGGGGTAGGGGAGAGGGGGTAAGGGGTAGGGGAGAGGGTGTTAGGTGAAGAGGTGAGGGGGGTAAGGGGTAGGGGAGAGGGGGTAAGGGGTAGGGGAGTGGGTAAGGGGGAGGGGGAGGGGGTTAGGGGGAGGGGTTTAGGGGGAGGGGGAGGGGGATAGGGGGAGGGGGTAAGGGGGAAGGGAGGGATAATGGAGTACGGGGTAGAGTAGGGGGTAGGGGAGGGGGTAAGGGGTAGGGGAGGGGGTAAGGGGTAGGGGAGGGGGTAAGGGGGAGGGGAGGGGGTAGGGGAGGGGGTAAGGGGAGGGGGTAAGGGGTAGGGGAGGGAGTAAGGAATAGGGGAGGGGGTAAGGGGTAGGAGAGGGGGCAAGGGGTAGGGGAGGGAGTAAGGGGTAAGGGGAAGGGGTAGGGGAGGGGGTAAGGGGTAGGGGAGGGGGTAAGGGGGAGGGGGTAAGGGGTAGGGGAGGGGGTAAGGGGAGGGGGTAAAAGGAGGGGGTGAAATGAGGGGGTAAGGGGTAGGGAGGGGGTAAGGGGTAGGGGAGGGGTTAAGGGGAGGGGGTAAGGGGTAGGGGAGGGGGTAAGGGGAGGGGGTAAGGGGTAAGGGAGAGGGGGTAGGGGGTAATGGGGAGAGGAAGGGGGAGGGGGTAAGGGGTAGGGGGTAGGGGAGGGGGTAAGGGGGAGGGGAGGGGGTAGGGGGAAAGGGGTAGGGGAGAGGGGGTAAGGGGTAGGGGAGAGGGGGTAAGGGGTAGGGGAGAGGGTGTTATGGGTAGGGGTAAGGGGAAGGGGTAGGGGAGGGGGTAAGGGGTAGGGGAGGGGTAAGGGGGAGGGGTAAGGGGGAGGGGGTAAGGGGTAGGGGAGGGGGTAAGGGGAGGGGGTAAAAGGAGGGGGTGAAAGAAGGGGGTAAGGGGTAGGGTAGGGGGTAAGGGGTAGGGGAGTGGGTAAGGGGATGGGGTAAGGGGTAGGGGAGGGGGTAAGGGGAGGGGGTAAGGGGTAGGGGAGAGGGGGTAGGGGGTAATGGGGAGGGGAAGGTGGAGGGGGTAAGGGGTAAGGGGTAGGGAGTAGGGGAGGGGGTATGGGGAAAGGGGTAGGGGAGAGGGGGTAAGGGGTAGGGGAGAGGGGGTAAGGGGTAGGGGAGAGGGTGTTAGGTGAAGAGGTGAGGGGGGTAAGGGGTAGGGGAGAGGGGGTAAGGGGTAGGGGAGTGGGTAAGGGGGAGGGGGAGAGGGTTAGGGGGAGGGGTTTAGGGGGAGGGGGAGGGGGATAGGGGGAGGGGGTAAGGGGGAAGGGAGGGGTAATGGAGTACGGGGTAGAGGAGGGGGTAGGGGAGGGGGTAAGGGGTAGGGGAGGGGGTAAGGGGTAGGGGAGGGCGTAAGGGGTAGGGGAGGGGGTTAGGGGAGAGGGTAAGGGGAGGAGGTAAGGGGTAGGGGAGGGGGTACGGGGGAGGGGGTACGGGGAGGGGGTAAGGGGTAGGGGGTACGGGGGAGGGGAGGGGGTAAGGGGGAGGGGAGGGGGTAAGGGGGAGGGGGTAAGAGGGAGGGGAGGGGGTAAGGGGAGGGGAGGGGGTAAGGGGAGGGGAGGGGGTAAGGGGGAGGGGGTTGAACGAGAAGTAATTTATGGACCCACCGACCCTCTTAACTAAACAAAGACAGTGAGATGTAAATAATAGGCGTGAGCTGCTGTCACCAGATCGAGGAACACCAACAACACAACACACGGGGGTCGGGGGGAGGGAAAGGTGTGAACTCGTGGCAATGTCAACAAGAGGGGTGCTAAATTGGGGTGTGATGGGTGGCCCTAAAAAGGGCCGTGGTGGGTGTGGCCGAGACTGGATCCTCTAACCTCCGAAGCCGTACAGTGTGCGGCCCTGGCGCTTGAGGGCGTAGACGACGTCCATGGCGGTGACGGTCTTCCTCTTGGCGTGCTCGGTGTAGGTGACAGCGTCACGGATGACGTTCTCTAGGAACACCTTGAGGACACCTCGGGTTTCCTCATAGATGAGCCCGGAGATGCGCTTGACACCTCCTCGCCGGGCCAGTCGGCGAATGGCAGGTTTGTGATACCCTGGATGTTATCGCGCAGGACTTTGCGGTGACGCTTAGCGCTTCCTTTGTCGAGTCCCTTGCCGCCTTTACCTCTACCAGACATGTTTGCGATGCAGCGTTCAGTGTTATGAATGAAAAATCGCCGCCTCGAGTCGGGCTATTTATGCTTTTCCAGTGGTGGCGGCCATGTTGTTCACGCAATATGGCGGACAGGCGAGTGACGATTGGTTGGCCACCTGTCGAGAGAAGCCGAGAGACGATTGGTTGGCGCCAGGAGTGAGCGTTCAATCGGATTCTCGTACTGGTCTGCGAGCCACGAGGACTATGCGTGATCAACACTACCAAGGGACAGAAAGGAGGGAGTTAAAATCCTGATCTAGGCGTTTCAAAGGCAGGGGAAGCTTCTGAGAGTACAAATATTTTTGATGAATCCCTTTATAAATGAAAGAAGGTCGTGGCCTTCGGGTTTAAAAAAGAAGGGGGTGTGGGGGTCCCTAATCATGTGTGGGGCCTGCCTGTGTGGGTTGGACGGATGGGTCTTAATGTGGGTGTGACTTGAGTACTGGCACTGGACTACAGGAGGGGAGTCATGAATCGCGCACCATATACCCAAAAAAACGACTCTGTAACCCGGAGACGGCCCGGTTGCCGGCGGAATGAGGAGGAAAAGAACCAGCACCTAAAACCCGAGTGTTTCTGTGTGTGGACATGACTGGAGGAATGGAAGTGGCCAGTCTGCAACGAAATGATGACAGGGGGAGGACTGTTAGGTACCCAATTTTCCACCGAGAGGCCCAGTAAAAGAAGCCCAGCCCAGTTAGTCTAGCCAGCCCTTTTCCCCGACTTGTAATAAATACACGTGTCAGTTAGCAGGTGAAGAGTGTGAGTGAGCGAGTGCTGTTTGTGTTTGTAGAGACCAGAACTCGGGTGTGCAATCATCATCAGGTGCTAACCGGGGTCTATTTGGGGGTGGTCCTAAAATGGACCGTTATGAGGACTGGCTGTTGGGGTACTTAAGCTCGCTCTCCTCGGATACGTCTGGCCAGCTGGATGTCCTTGGGCATGATGGTGACAAGCTTGGCGTGGATAGCGCACAAGTTAGTGTCCTCGAAGAGACCCACCAGGTAGGCTTCGCTGGCCTCTTGCAAGGCCATGGTTTTTCACCGTCTGTTTTTGTTCATTTTAATCTACAGATTTGAGCAGAAAACGACGCTATGCCACCCAAAGTCAGCAGCAAATGGGCCAAGAAGGCCGGCAAAGCCAAGGCAGTGAGGACCGGAGACCAGAAAAAGAAGAGGAGGAGAAAGGAAAGCTACAGCATCTACATTTACAAAGTGTTGAAGCAAGTGCACCCAGACACCGGCATTTCTAGCAAGGCCATGTCCATCATGAACTCCTTCGTCAACGACATCTTTGAGAGGATTTCAGCCGAAGCCAGCCGCCTGGCCCACTACAACAAGCGCAGCACCATCACCTCCAGAGAGATCCAGACCGCTGTCCGTCTCCTTCTGCCCGGTGAGCTGGCCAAGCACGCTGTCAGATAAGTCACCAAGGCCGTCACCAAATACACTACTTCCAAGTAGACGACACCCCCCTCCTTCTATACATACGGCCCTTTTCAGGGGAGGGGGTAAGGGGAATAGGGTAAGGGGGAGGGGGTAAGAGGGAGGGGATAATGGGTAGGGGAGAGGGGGTAAGGGGTAGGGAAGAGGGGGTAGGGGGTAGGGGAGAGAGTTAAGGGGTAGGGGAGGGGGTAAAGGGGAGGGGAGGGGGTAAGGGGGAGGGGGTACGGGGAAGGGGAGGGGGTAAGGGGGAGGGGGTAAGGGGGAGGGAGTAAGGGGAGGGGAGGGGGTAAGGGGGAGGGGGTAAGGGGAGGGGGTACAGGGGAGGGGTACGGGTGAGGGGTACCGGGGAGGGGTACGGGGGAGGGGGTAAGGGGGAGGGGGTAAGGGGTAGGGGAGGGGTAGGGGAGGGGGTAACGGGTAGGGGGTAAGTGGTAGGTGAGGGGGTAAGGGGTAGGGGAGGGGTTAGGGGAGGGGGTTCGCGGAGGGGATAAGGTGTAGGGGAGGGGGTAAGGGGGATGGGGTAAGGGGATGGGGAGGGGTAGGGGAGGGGGTAAGGGGTAGGGGAGAGGGGGTAAGGGGTAGGGGAGGGTGTAAGGGGAGAAGGGGTAGGGGAGGGGGTAAGGGGGAGGGGTTACGGGGGAGGGGTACGGGGGAGGGGTACGGGGGAGGGGTACGAGGGAGGGGGTAAGGGGGAGGAGAGGGGGTAGGGGAGGGGGTAACGGGTAGGGGGTAAGTGGAAGTTGAGGGGGTAAGGGGTAGGGGAGGGGTTAGGGGAGGGGGTTAGGGGAGGGGGTAAGGGGTAGGGGAGGGGGTAAGGGGGATGGGGTAAGGGGAGGGGGAGGGGTAGGGGAGGGGGTAAGGGGTAGGGGAGGGGTAAGGGGTAAGGTAGGGGGTAAGGTGTAGGGGAGGGGGTAAGGGGGTAAGGGGGAGGGGGTAAGGGGAGGGGGTACAGGGGAGGGGTACGGGTGAGGGGTACCGGGGAGGGGTACGGGGGAGGGGGTAAGGGGGAGGGGGTAAGGGGTAGGGGAGGGGTAGGGGAGGGGGTAACGGGTAGGGGGTAAGTGGTAGGTGAGGGGGTAAGGGGTAGGGGAGGGGTTAGGGGAGGGGGTTCGGGGAGGAGATAAGGTGTAGGGGAGGGGGTAAGGGGGATGGGGTAAGGGGAGGGGGAGGGGTAGGGGAGGGGGTAAGGGGTAGGGGAGAGGGGGTAAGGGGTAGGGGAGGGTGTAAGGGGAGAAGGGGTAGGGGAGGGGGTAAGGGGGAGGGGGTACGGGGGAGGGGTACGGGGGAGGGGTACGGGGGAGGGGTACGAGGGAGGGGGTAAGGGGGAGGAGAGGGGGTAGGGGAGGGGGTAACGGGTAGGGGGTAAGTGGAAGTTGAGGGGGTAAGGGGTAGGGGAGGGGTTAGGGGAGGGGGTTAGGGGAGGGGGTAAGGGGTAGGGGAGGGGGTAAGGGGGATGGGGTAAGGGGAGGGGGAGGGGTAGGGGAGGGGGTAAGGGGTAGGGGAGGGGTAAGGGGTAAGGTAGGGGGTAAGGGGTAGGGGAGGGGTAAGGGGTAGGGGAGGGGGTAAGGGGTAGGGGAGGTGGTAAGGGGTAGGGAGGGGGTAAGGGGTAGGGGATGGGGTAAGGGGTAGGGGAGGGGGTAAGGGGAGGGGGTAAGTGTAGGGGAGGGGGTAAGGGGTAGGGGAGGGAGTAAGGGGTAGGGGAGGGGGTAAGGGGTAGGGGAGGGGGTAAGGGGTAGGGGAGAGGGGGTAGGGGGTAATAGGGAGGGGTAGGGGAGGGGATAAGGGAGGGGGTAAGGGGTAGGAGAGGGAGTAAGGGGTAGGGGAGGGGTAGGGGGTAATGGGGAGGGGTAGGGGGAGGGGGTAAAGGAGGGGGTAAGGGGTAGGAAAGGGGGTAAGGGGTAGGGGAGGGGGTAAGGGGTAGGGGAGAGGGGGTAAAGGGTAGGGGAGAGGGGGTAAGGGGTAGGGGAGAGGGTGTTAGGGGTATGGGAGAGGGGGTAAGAAGTAGGGGAGAGGGGGTAAGGGGTAGGGGAGGGGGTAAGGGGTAGGGGAGGGGGTAAGGGGTAGGGGATAAGGGGGAGGGGGTAAGGGTAAGGGTTTAAGGGGGAGGGAGAGGGGTTAGGGGGAGGGGGTAAGGGGGAGGGGGTAACGGGGAGGGGAGGGGTAAGGGGAGGGGAGGGGGTAAAGGGGAGGGGGTAAGGGGGAGGGGGTAAGGGGGAGGGGGTAAGGGGGAGGGGGTAAGGGGGAGGGGGTAAGGGGGAGGGGGTAAGGGGGGGGGGGTAGGGGGGAGGTGATAAGGTTAAGGGGGAGGGGGTAAGGGGTAAGGGGTAAGGGGTAGGGGAGGGGGTAAGGGGTAGGGGAGGGGGGAGGGGGTAAGGGGGAGAGAGGAGGAGGGGGATAAGAGGTGATGGGGGTGTAAGAGGGAAGAGGGGAAGGGAAAGAGGAGTTGAAAGTGGAAGAAGAAGGGATCGATTAGAAGAAGCAGGGAAGTAGGAGGAAGAAGAAAGATACCATTACGCAATAATGCAATTGCTGTAGAAATCTCACTAAACTTCACATTGTATTTACAGGACACCACTTATCCTCAAGAGTTGTTTGTGCTCCGTTCATTGATTGCCAGGGTGAATTCAATCTTGGCCAGATACTCGCCAGTTCACATTGTACAAAGATGCATATGAGGACATATTATTCATAAAAAGTAAAACAATCTTGAACTCTCTCTATCTCTCTCTTACACACTCTCTCACATACTCTCACATGCACACTCTGTCTCACACTCTCTGACACACACATTCTCTCTCTTACACACACACTCTTTTCTTCTCTCTGTCTCTTGTTTAAGAATGTGATAAAAATACATAATACAAAGGTGGGGAAAAACAAGGTAAAGACAGTCCCATAGCTCATACTGTCATTGGGTTGTGAAGTGTTAGGCCATCAGATACTTTAGGCCATGAGACATGGGGGTCAGGTGACCTTTCAGTTACCTTTTCTTCACATAAAATTCCCAGAAAACCCAAAAAATTGTCCCATGTTGTTAGGCTGGGTTGAGCAGAGCCATACTGGTTGTATAAATCTATCCAGCTTCTGGTGCGGATTGAACACAGATCACTTTCTTGGCAAGCAAGTAACCACTACACTAACCACTAAGGGGGAGGGGAGGGGGTAAGGGGTAGGGGAGGGGGTAAGGGGTAGGGGAGGGGGTAAGAGGTAGGGGAGGGAGTAAGGGGTAGGCGAGGGGGTAAGGGGTAGGGGAGGGGGTAAGGGGTAGGGGAGGGGGTAAGGGGTAGGGGAGGGGGTAAGGGGTAGGGGATGGGGTAAGGGGTAGGGGAGGGGGTAAGGGGAGGGGGTAAAGGGTAGGGGAGGGGGTAAGGGGTAAGGGGTAGGGGAGGGGGTAAGGGGTAGGGGAGGGGGAGGGGGTAAAGGGATGGAGTAAGGGGTTGGGGAGGTAGTAAGGGGTAAGGGGTAGGGGAGGGGGTAAGGGGTAGGGGAGGGGGTAAGGGGTAGGGGAGGGGGTAAGGGCTCTGAGAGGGGGTAAGGGCTCGGGGAGGGGGTAAGGGGTAGGGGAGGGGGTAAGAGAGAGGGGGTAAGGGGTAGGGAAGGGGGTAAGGGGTAGGTGAGGGGGTACGGGGGAGGGGTACGGGGGAGGGGTAAGGGGGAGGGGGTAAGTTGAGGAAGTAAGGGGTAGGGGAGGGGTAAGGGGTAGGGGAGTGGGTAAGTGGTAGGGGAGGGGGTAAGGTGTAGGGGAGTGGGTAAGGGGTAGGGGAGGGGGTAAGGTGTAGGGGAGGGGGTAAGGGGTAGGGGAGTGGGTAAGGGGTAGGGGAGGGGGTAAGGTGTAGGGGAGGGAGTAAGGGGTAGGGGAGGGGGTAAGGTGTAGGGGAGGGGTAAGAGGAGGGGGTAAGGGGTAGGGGAGGGGGTAAGGGGGAGGGGGTAAGGGGGAGGGGGTAAGGGGGAGGGGGTAAGGGGGAGGGGGTAAGGGGGAGGGGGTAAGTGGAGGGGGTAAGGGGGCGGGGGTAAGGGGTAGGGGAGGGGGTAAGGGGGAGGGGGGTAAGGGGGAGAAAGGGGGAGGGGGGTAAGAGGTGATGGGGGTGTAAGAGGGAAGAGGGGAAGGGAAAGAAGAGTTGAAAGTGGAAGAAGAAGGGATCGATTCGAAGAAGAAGGGAAGTAGGAGGAAGAAGAAAGATACCATTACGCAATAATGCAATTGCTGTAGAAATCTTACTAAACTTCACATTGTATTTACAGGACACCACTTATCCTCAAGAGTTGTTTGTGCTCCGTTCATTGATTGCCAGGGTGAATTCAATCTTGGCCAGACACTCGCCAGTTCACATTGTACAAAGATGCATATGAGGACATATTATTCATAAAAAGTAAAACAATCTCGCTCTCTCTCTATCTCTCTCTTACACACTCTCACATACTCTCACATGCACACTCTGTCTCACACTCTCTGACACACACATTCTCTCTCTTACACACATACTCTTTTCCTCTCTCTGTCTCTTGTTTAAGAATGTGATAAAAATACATAATACAAAGGTGGGGAAAAACAAGGTAAAGACAGTCCCATAGCTCATACTGTCATTGGGTTGTGAAGTGTTAGGCCATCAGATACTTTAGGCCATGAGACATGGGGGTCAGTTGACCTTTCAGTTACCTTTTCTTCACATAAAATTCCCAGAAAACCCAAAAAATTGTCCCATGTTGTTAGGCTGGGTTGAGCAGAGCCATACTGGTTGTATAAATCTATCCAGCCTCTGGTGCGGATTGAACACAGATCACTTTCTTGGCAAGCAAGTAACCACTACACTAACCACTAAGGGGTAGGGGACGGGGTAAGGGGTAGGGGAGGGGGTAAGGGGTAGGGGGTAAGGGGGAGGGGGTAAGGGGGAGGGGGTAAGGGGGAGGGGGTAAGGGGGAGGGGGTAAGGGGGAGGGGGTAAGGGGGAGGGGGTAAGGGGTAGGGGAGGGGGTAAGGGGTAGGGGATGGGGTAAGTTGTAGGGGAGGGGGTAAGGGGTAGGGGAGGGGGTAAGGGGAGGAGGTTAGGCGGAGGGGGTAAGGGGGAGGGGATAAGGTTAAGGGGGAGGGGGTAAGGGGGAGGGGTTAAGGGGTAAGGGGAAGGGGAGGGGTAAGGGGTAGGGGAGGGGGTAGGGGGTAAGGGGGAGGGGGAGAGAGGGGGAGGGGGGTAAGAGGTGATGGGGGTGTAAGAGGGAAGAGGGGAAGGGAAAGAGGAGTTGAAAGTGGAAGAAGAAGGGATCGATTCGAAGAAGAAGGGAAGTAGGAGGAAGAAGAAAGATACCATTACGCAATAATGCAATTGCTGTAGAAATCTCACTAAACTTCACATTTTATTTACAGGACACCACTTATCCTCAAGAGTTGTTTGTGCTCCGTTCATTGATTGCCAGGGTGAATTCAATCTTGGCCAGACACTCGCCAGTTCACATTGTACAAGGATGCATATGAGGACATATTATTCATAAAAAGTAAAACAATCTCGCTCTCTCTCTATCTCTCTCTTACACACTCTCTCACATACTCTCACATGCACACTCTGTCTCACACTCTCTGACACACACATTCTCTCTCTTACACACACTCTCTTTTCCTCTCTCTGTCTCTTGTTTAAGAATGTGATAAAAATACATAATACAAAGGTGGGGAAAAACAAGGTAAAGACAGTCCCATAGCTCATACTGTCATTGGGTTGTGAAGTGTTAGGCCATCAGATACTTTAGGCCATGAGACATGGTGGTCAGGTGACCTTTCAGTTACCTTTTCTTCACATAAAATTCCCAGAAAACCCAAAAAATTGTCCCATGTTGTTAGGCTGGGTTGAGCAGAGCCATACTGGTTGTATAAATCTATCCAGCCTCTGGTGTGGATTGAAAACAGATCACTTTCTTGGCAAGCAAGTAACCACTACACTAACCACTAAGGGGTAGGGGAGGGGGTAAGGGGTAGGGGAGGGGGTAAGGGGTAGGGGAGGGGGTAGGGGAGGGATAAGGGGAGGGGGTAAGGGGTAGGGGAGGGAGTAAGGGATAGGGGAGGGGGTAAGGGGTAGGAGAGGGGGCAAGGGGTAGGGGAGGGAGTAAGGGGTAAGGGGAAGGGGTAGGGGAGGGGGTAAGGGGTAGGGGAGGGGGTAAGGGGGAGAGGGTGAGAGGGAGGGGGTAAGGGGTAGGGGAGGGGGTAAGGGGAGGGGGTAAAAGGAGGGGGTGAAAGGAGGGGGTAAGGGGTAGGGGAGGGGGTAAGGGGTAGAGGAGGGGTTAAGGGGAGGGGGTAAGGGGTAGGGGAGGGGGTAAGGGGAGGGGGTAAGGGGTAAGGGAGAGGGGGTAGGGGTAATGGGGAGGGGAAGGGGGAGGGGGTAAGGGGTAGGGGTAGGGGAGGGGGTAAGGGGTAGGGGAGGGGTATGGGGAAAGGGGTAGGGGAGAGGGGGTAAGGGGTAGGGGATAGGGGGTAAGGGGTAGGGGAGAGGGTGTTATGGGTAGGGGTAAGGGGAAGGGGTAGGGGAGGGGGTAAGGGGTAGGGGAGGGGGTAAGGGGAGGGATGAGGGGGAGGGGGTAATGGGTAGGGGAGGGGGTAAGGTAAGGGGGTGAAAGAAGGGGGTAAGGGGTAGGGGAGGGGGTAAGGGGTAGGGGAGTGGTAAAGGGGAGGGGGTAAGGGGTAGGGGAGGGGTAAGGGGAGGGGGTAAGGGGTAGGGGAGAGGGGGTAGGGGGTAATGGGGAGGAGAAGGTGGAGGGGGTAAGGGGTAGGGGGTAGGGGAGGGGGTATGGGGAAAGGGGTAGGGGAGAGGGGGTAAGGGATAGGGGAGAGGGGGTAAGGGGTAGGGGAGAGGGTGTTAGGGGTAGAGGTGAGGGGGGTAAGGGGTAGGGGAGAGGGGGTAAGGGGTAGGGGAGTGGGTAAGGGGGAGGGGGAGGGGGTTAGGGGGAGGGGGTGAGGGGGAGGGGGAGGGGGATAGGGGGAGGGGGTAAGGGGGAAGGGAGGGGGTAATGGGGTACGGGGTAGAGGAGGGGGTAGGGGAGGGGGTAAGGGGTAAGGGAGGGCGTAAGGGGTAGGGGAGGGGGTTAGGGGAGGGGGTAAGGGGAGGAGGTAAGGGGTAGGGGAGGGGGTAAGGTTGAGGGGGTACGGGGGAGGGGGTACGGGGGAGGGGAGGGGGTAAGGGGGAGGGGAGGGGGTAAGGGGGAGGGTGGAAGAGGGAGGGGAGGGGGTAAGGGGAGGGGAGGGGGTAAGGGGAGGGGAGGGGGTAAGGGGAGGGGGTAAGGGGGAGGGTAAGGGGAGGGGGTAAGGGGGAGGGAGTAAGGGGGAGGGGGAGAGAGGGGGAGGGGGGTAAGAGGTGATGGGGGTGTAAGAGGGAAGAGGGGAAGGGAAAGAGGAGTTGAAAGTGGAAGAAGAAGGGATCGATTAGAAGAAGAAGGGAAGTAGGAGGAAGAAGAAAGATACCATTACGCAATAATGCAATTGCTGTAGAAATCTCACTAAACTTCACATTGTATTTTGTGGCATACCGCAGCCAACATTATTCATTCATCAACTCATGCCGCAAAAAGAGGAAACAACATTGAAAGAAATTGACTTCACAAACGCAATTGGAGATTGGGACTTAAAACTTAACATCAAAACTGGAACTGAACAAGTGACAAATGACGTGGATTCTTGGAAAGATTTCATCAGACCAAGCTCAGAAAACCATTGGATAGGAAAATCACATGACCGCCTTCGCGCCAGTGCATAATTAACATATATTACTATTTCATCAGAAATGTTAATAAGCCCGCACTTTTGTCTGAACTCGCTCCATGGACGGATGTGAGAAGAATGTGTGACCAAAAATTCAATGGGCAAGGCAAAAGTCTGGATCCGAGGTACGTTTGTTAGCCCTTGATTAGACTAAGAACCCGATGTATCAAGTACCAAGTAAAGTAAACCCATGTTTGTTATGTCAATTGAAATGTATGATTATTAATTAAAACCTCTGAAATGTAAAAATGCTCGACTGCAGATTCTAACGACGCAAAGCCATTCCCGGGCAGAATATTCTCTTCGATGAAACTACAATCTCTGATATTCTTAGAGATAATTATTAACTTTAAGAAGTGCATTCCACTACTATATTCTATTCTAAACAACTGTGAGAAGTGATGATTCGAAAGCAATCTTGTGCATTTCACCAGAAACATTGTTAAAGATGCACCACTATCTACAGCTGAAAAGACAGTTCGTGTACTAGAATAAGTGCCTTGTTCTAAAACAGACTTATCTATGCCTATTTACAATCTAGAAAGCTGAAAGTGAAATCAATCTTTCCTTTCTCCTTTATCTATAGAATTAATAGGGTTTGGCGAAATAAATATTTATATTTATGTCAAATTTAATTAGATAAGGGCACACATGAACTGCCACACATGAGAAAGTTGTGCTTCGCGGAACACCATCACGCGAAGTGAGCTTAACTCATTACTCAACATAACTTAAAACACAACACCACTCCACACCACTCATCACCACACAACCCAACACTCAACATCACAACAACAACAGGTAATGGAAGAGAGTTATTAGACACAAGAAGAAGAAGTAGTTAATTGGGAAAACACAGAGAATTATTTATACACATTGTAAACACCATTTAGTGGAAGAAATGTTCTAAATGTATGTCATTTATTTACATGCATCTTGACATATTCTCACTCTTGTCAATGTCTTACTGTACACGTTCACTGACCCCGGTCAAATGAGAATTTACATACAGCAGGAACAAGTTGATACAAGGCGTACACCGTGTGATAATCTCTGACCACCCCAACTTAACCCAACACTAGCTCAGAGAGAAAAGGAGGGGAGGGGAACTAGTTCCTACTTCAGGAATTTAGATTTCTTCCGACCTACTTCTTATTTATTGTATTGGTAGGAATGTATATATTTATGCGAATATTCATCAGTGATCTTGGTGGCTACATACCAACAACCACCCAACACATCAGCAAATTAACCACCTAAATCAGACCTGAGGGAGGGAAGCCGAGAGAAAGAGATGAACCACAAGTGAGAGGGAGGATGACTTCGCTATGAGCAGAGCATGGGGAGGCCTTCAGAGGAGCTATACGGGCAGACCTGAAGTGGATCCATCAGTCAATGGACCCTGGCTTACCTAATCCTCCAGTCACCAGGTTACTTTTCTCATAGGTTGAATACACACCCAATTTCAGGAAAACTACTGACATTATATGGTTGAGACAACACTATCATACTTAATATGTACAACATCAAAATGTTTACTATGTTTTCACACTTGTTGACATCTCATATATTGATGCTTATTATTGATTGTCTGGGACAATGGTCCAATGTGCAACTGTTCTATTACTTTGTGTAAATCACAATAGAGATGTATGTACTGACCAGAAGGCTCAGGCCAGTCAATAAATGATTAACATGAATTGACCTTCTGTTAATTTGTCAAGTTCAAACCTATCTGTGTCAACAACTTCTTTGTACATCATGTTGTCAAAATCTAATGTGATTGATTATGTGTTTGATTGTTTACAGATAAATTAACTCATAATGACTTACTGAATGGGGAAATAAAAAGACTCTAGATCTATCAACTGCTCAACATCCATGTTTTCTTCATCTAAATCAGGCTGAGAAAATTCTCCAGACTTTCCTCAGATTTGATAAACAATAAGGGGGCTCCAGAGCTATCAGAATCATTGGAGAAGGGGCAGATTCCCAGTTAGTAAATTACCATTCTTACCAGGGCCATAATCTATATCTCCTAGACAATACTTAATAGAACGAGGCCTGCAGATAACTCAAGGTTCATATTCTGGGGTTATTGAAGATAGAAGAGGATGGGGCTCTACATCTTTTATTAGAGATGGGGCATGCACTACAGTGATCTCCCACTCCCTTCAAAAATATATGACATATTGTGGGCTAAGTCCTGGATGGTTCCCATATATTAACCTTTAAACAATCACCTAAAAATACATGAACACAGTTATCTTTAGATTATTAACACAGTTATTTTCTAGAATGTTTAACAAGATACCATGTGGGGTATTGATTGACAGCCACATGATATGAATGACATTTATAGATAAATAAGAGTAGGTGACTGATTTTACTCCTGGAGAAGGGGGCCATGTTCAAATAGGCTTATACTTCAGAGAGAGTTGCTCCGGGTGAAATATATAGTGTGTATCTACTCTACCAACACTACTTCTCTTTCAGAGAAGGTGTTCCTTTACTGTGGAGTCTGAACTTAACAGCATTTCATCAACCACCGGAAAATCTTATCCGTTGGGAAAACTCTGTCTAATTTCAGATTCTTTTCTTTACTAGGAATTAATTGTGGTTACTTCAGTGCCTGCTGCCTTTGGCTTTTCCAGCATTGACAGACAGACATAACATAGGGTGTTTTTAATATTGCACACATGCTCTGTTGTATCTTTGCAGATCAGGGACTGACAAACTTACGCGGATCAGACTAACTGCAATTATATTGATAGGCAGAGCAAAGCAATAAATTATAGACATGGCGGAAACTGCAAAGTTTAGAGCCCAAATAACAGAAACAGGTAGGGAGTGCGGGTTGGATGGCCTTGAGCTAGCTAACTATGTTTCGGATGCATTTGACAAAAGGGAAAGACTGCAGGCTGAATTGACTCTCAAAGAAAAACAGTTTCAAGCAGAATTGGAGGAGAAAGAGAAACGACTACAGGCTGAAATGGAAGATAAGGAGAGAGAGCGTCAACACCAACTGGAGTTGATGAGAATGGAGATTGAAGTGGAGATCCGGAGGATAGAGAAAGGGAGTGGACCTACACCCTCAACCTCATCAGGATCGCCAGTGACAGAACCACCTCACGTCTCTCAACTTAATTCAGGAGCTATGTCATTTCCTCTGGACCCCTTTAATGAACAGACTGACCACATCGAAGGATTTTTATCACGCTTCGAGGCAATGGCTGTCAGCTGTGGGCTTGAAGAAAGTAGATGGGCGACGAAGTTGGCGCAGGCCTTAAGATCCACGGCGTATGAAGTGTTCTCAAGACTCACTAGAGAGGAACAACAGAACTACACAACACTCAAGACGGCACTCTTGAGCCGATTCGAAGTGGACGCCGAATCTTATAAACTCAGGTTCAAAGCCGCAAGGAAGGAACCGGGTGAGAGCTACGCACAACTAGTGGAAAGACTGAAGTCATACATACAAAGATGGACTTGCTTGGGAGTATTTGAGGAAAATTATGAAGGACTCCGTGAAATGATTATCATTGATCAGATCAAGGGGAAAATGCAGAACGAAATGAAGGCATTCCTAACCCAAAACGGGGCTGACCGCCTGGAAACTATAATCATCCTGGCAGAGAGATTTGAGAAATCTCAAAAGGAGATGGGAGGAAAGGGACGTTCGAACAACACCCCCTCTCAAAACAAAACTCCACAGCCAAAAGAGGGTTAAAACACTGTAGCCACCGGGAAAAAGGGGAAATCCCCGAAAAACACTCAACACTCAGTCCAAACAGCGCCGAGGGAGGACAAACCATTCTGTACCCATTGCAAAATTAGGGGTCACACATTTCAGAATTGCAGAAAGAAGCCACCTCCACACACAGCGGCATGTTTGGCCAACCGAAAAGAGAAAAAAGTGAGCACTGGTGAAACGTCCAAACAGACACCTCATCAAGACACCTCATCTCGTATTCCGGTTGTGGAATCCATCTTACTAAATGGATTCAAAACGACCTGTTTATATGATACTGGATTATCATATGACTGTGTTGTCTCATCATCCTTAGTTCACCCCGAACAGGTGACAGAGGAAATAGTGGAATTACAGAGACCACTGAAGAGTTCAACAAATATGTCTCTTCCAGTGGCAAAAGTGAACATAGCCTCGCGGTATGTCACTGGGACGATCAAGGCAGCAATCTTGGACGATCCGATATATCCTGTAATCCTCGGCCGTAGATTTATCGTTCTAGGAGAACCTGTTCAACCTGTGGCGATGGCGACCATGACCACTCGATCACAGGCAACAAAAACTCCAGAAACAACTACGCCAATCCCTCGAACGGAGGAACTGAAGAGGGCACAAGAAGCCGACAGCACCTTGGAACCCTGCTTCAGAAAACTGCCAAAATCACATTTACCTCTACGTAAAGGTGATCTGTTCATGAAGTCAGCACTTCTTTACAGAAAAGCAGGACGAGCTGGACAAGAGTTTAATCAACTTGTTGTACCAACTCAATACAGGACTCAGATCTTAGAAATGGGTCACAGTCTACCATTCAGTGGGCACATGGGTATCAACGCTACTACACAGCGGATTACCACTCACTACTTTTGGCCAGGGATGAATTCAGACATACAACGGTTTGTAAAATCATGCCCACAGTGTCAGAAAGTATCACCAAAACACCGGACACCACCGGCAATGTTAGGTGAATCGCCAATCACTGGAATTCCATTTGAGAAAGTGGCAGTAGACATAATCGGACCTCTCTCAGCAACGAATAGGCGAAACCGATTCATATTAACGCTTGTGGACACAACAACCATGTGGGCCGAAGCAGTTCCTATGCCCAGCTGTGACTCCAAACACGTCGCTGATGCATTATTAGGAATATTCACACGTCTAGGATTCCCACAAAGGATCTTGACGGACAACGGTTCACAGTTTCGTGGTAAGCTCATGGAAGAGAACTTCAGACTTTTTCATGCATGCCATATCTTCAGTTCACCATATCACCCTCAGTCAAATGGACTTGTGGAAAGGTGGAACGGGACATTGATTAGTATCCTGCGCAAAATTGCCCAGGAGAAGACAGAGGATTGGGACTTGTATTTACCCGCAGCTTTATTCGCTTACAGGGAAGTACCCCATCACTCAACAGGTTTTGCTCCAGCCACACTGTTGTTTGGACGACCAATCAAAGGACCCCTTGAGGCGTTACTGCGAACATGGACTGATAATACTACAGATGATACAGTCGTGACTGCATCTACATATGTTGCCGAGTTGAAAAATCGTTTACAACACAGTTGGAAACAAGCGAATGTCAATCTACGTCAAGCCAGACGAAGAATTGCTCGTAACTTCAACCGCAAGGCAAAGGATAGAGAGTTAGAGGTAGGAGAGAAGGTGATGTTGCTGCTTCCAACCAGTCAGAATAAGCTGCAAATAGGATGGAGAGGACCTTATGTAGTGACGGAGAAGATCTCACGTACCAACTACAGAATTTCAGTCAAAGGCAAGATGAAAGTATTTCACATAAACCTCTTGAAGAAATATCATGAAAGACCCTCAACCACCGAACCTGCACATCTGATGGCCATGAGTGTGGCTACTGAAGTCGAAGAAGGATCAACAATGGGAGTCGAGTGCCAACTGCAAGCCAAAGAGACCTTTAAGGATGTGGAAATCAATCCCAACTTAACAAAGGATCAGCAAAAGCAGATTAGGGAACTTATGGCAAAATATGCAGAAGTACTTACTGATAAGCCAGGAAGAACTGATTTGGAGGAATTTGACATGAAGTTGAATGACACAGTGCCTGTGCGAGTCAAGACTTACCCAGTTCCTTATGCAAAGCAAAAGACTTTAGAGGAAGAAATACAACAGCTGCTCACCGCAGGAATAATCTCACCATCTGAATCACCTTACAGTGCTAGCGTCGTATTATTGAGAAAGCCAAGTGGAGAACATAGATTGTGCATCGATTATCGACAGCTCAATGCTATAACTGAATTCCAAGCAGAACCTCTGCCTGATCAGAATAAACTCTTCACAGCACTCAACCGAGCTAAGTACTTTACTAGGATTGATCTCAGTAAGGGATATTACCAGATTCCTGTAAAACCGGAAGTTAGACCATGGTTAGCTTTCAGCACGCCTGGAGGACACTATGAGTTCAACGTTCTTCCATTCGGATTAAGTAATGCTCCCAGCGTCTTTACACGTATGATGAGAAAATTACTTGACCCACTACAGCATCCAGACATCAGTCACTTCATGGATGACATCCTGATCGCAACTGAAACATTTGAAGAGCATGTAGAAACCCTGCATCTTTTGTTCAGGCGCCTCAGAGAAACTGGATTGACGGCTAGACCAAAGAAGTGTCAGATAGGCTTCCAAGAATTGGACTTTCTAGGTCATAAGATATCTCATGGACTGATAACTCCACAAGAGGGAAATGTGGACAAACTCCAGAGAGCACCTCGTCCAAAAACAAAGAAGGATGTAAGATCATTTGTATCCTTATGTGGATTCTATCAAAAATACATCAAGGACTTCAATACTCTGTCAGCACCTTTAACGGATCTCACCAAAAAGGGGAAACCAGAGAAAGTCACTTGGTCAGCTGACTGTGAGAGAGCTTTCACAGCATTAAAGCAGGCATTAACTGCTCATCCAGTCTTACATCTACCAGACCTCGACCAACCATTCGTGCTGCGCACCGATGCCAGTAACATAGGAATTGGGGCAACGCTGTTGCAGAGAAAGGGAGATGTACCATCAGAGCTATTCCCTGTAGCCTATGCTAGCAGGAAATTGAATGCAGCAGAGAGAAATTACAGTACTATCGAGAGAGAATGTCTTGCGCTCGTATGGAGTGTACAGAAATTTCAAGCATACCTATATGGCAGACACTTCACAGTGCAATGTGACCATCAACCACTCATGTTTCTCGCAGCATCTAAGACTCTGAATGCCCGACTTATGAGGTGGTCGCTGCTTCTTCAACCTTACTCGTTCCAGGTTGAGTATGTTCCTGGGAAAATGAATGTGGGAGCGGACTTCCTGAGTCGACACCCAGTGCCTGATGAACCAGGTCAATCAGATGCAGAAGAGAATACAAGGGAGGAAAAATGGGAACAACTTGATAACTGAAAATGTTGGAAACATAGTTCCATACCATAGAACAATCTGGAGTGGGGCCATGTGGCATACCGCAGCCAACATTATTCATTCATCAACTCATGCCGCAAAAAGAGGAAACAACATTGAAAGAAATTGACTTCACAAACGCAATTGGAGATTGGGACTTAAAACTTAACATCAAAACTGGAACTGAACAAGTGACAAATGACGTGGATTCTTGGAAAGATTTCATCAGACCAAGCTCAGAAAACCATTGGATAGGAAAATCACATGACCGCCTTCGCGCCAGTGCATAATTAACATATATTACTATTTCATCAGAAATGTTAATAAGCCCGCACTTTTGTCTGAACTCGCTCCATGGACGGATGTGAGAAGAATGTGTGACCAAAAATTCAATGGGCAAGGCAAAAGTCTGGATCCGAGGTACGTTTGTTAGCCCTTGATTAGACTAAGAACCCGATGTATCAAGTACCAAGTAAAGTAAACCCATGTTTGTTATGTCAATTGAAATGTATGATTATTAATGAAAACCTCTGAAATGTAAAAATGCTCGACTGCAGATTCTAACGACGCAAAGCCATTCCCGGGCAGAATATTCTCTTCGATGAAACTACAATCTCTGATATTCTTAGAGATAATTATTAACTTTAAGAAGTGCATTCCACTACTATATTCTATTCTAAACAACTGTGAGAAGTGATGATTCGAAAGCAATCTTGTGCATTTCACCAGAAACATTGTTAAAGATGCACCACTATCTACAGCTGAAAAGACAGTTCGTGTACTAGAATAAGTGCCTTGTTCTAAAACAGACTTATCTATGCCTATTTACAATCTAGAAAGCTGAAAGTGAAATCAATCTTTCCTTTCTCCTTTATCTATAGAATTAATAGGGTTTGGCGAAATAAATATTTATATTTATGTCAAATTTAATTAGATAAGGGCACACATGAACTGCCACACATGAGAAAGTTGTGCTTCGCGGAACACCATCACGCGAAGTGAGCTTAACTCATTACTCAACATGACTTAAAACACAACACCACTCCACACCACTCATCACCACACAACCCAACACTCAACATCACAACAACAACAGGTAATGGAAGAGAGTTATTAGACACAAGAAGAAGAAGTAGTTAATTGGGAAAACACAGAGAATTATTTATACACATTGTAAACACCATTTAGTGGAAGAAATGTTCTAAATGTATGTCATTTATTTACATGCATCTTGACATATTCTCACTCTTGTCAATGTCTTACTGTACACGTTCACTGACCCCGGTCAAATGAGAATTTACATACAGCAGGAACAAGTTGATACAAGGCGTACACCGTGTGATAATCTCTGACCACCCCAACTTAACCCAACACTAGCTCAGAGAGAAAAGGAGGGGAGGGGAACTAGTTCCTACTTCAGGAATTTAGATTTCTTCCGACCTACTTCTTATTTATTGTATTGGTAGGAATGTATATATTTATGCGAATATTCATCAGTGATCTTGGTGGCTACATACCAACAACCACCCAACACATCAGCAAATTAACCACCTAAATCAGACCTGAGGGAGGGAAGCCGAGAGAAAGAGATGAACCACAAGTGAGAGGGAGGATGACTTCGCTATGAGCAGAGCATGGGGAGGCCTTCAGAGGAGCTATACGGGCAGACCTGAAGTGGATCCATCAGTCAATGGACCCTGGCTTACCTAATCCTCCAGTCACCAGGTTACTTTTCTCATAGGTTGAATACACACCCAATTTCAGGAAAACTACTGACATTATATGGTTGAGACAACACTATCATACTTAATATGTACCACATCAAAATGTTTACTATGTTTTCACACTTGTTGACATCTCATATATTGATGCTTATTATTGATTGTCTGGGACAATGGTCCAATGTGCAACTGTTCTATTACTTTGTGTAAATCACAATAGAGATGTATGTACTGACCAGAAGGCTCAGGCCAGTCAATAAATGATTAACATGAATTGACCTTCTGTTAATTTGTCAAGTTCAAACCTATCTGTGTCAACAACTTCTTTGTACATCATGTTGTCAAAATCTAATGTGATTGATTATGTGTTTGATTGTTTACAGATAAATTAACTCATAATGACTTACTGAATGGGGAAATAAAAAGACTCTAGATCTATCAACTGCTCAACATCCATGTTTTCTTCATCTAAATCAGGCTGAGAAAATTCTCCAGACTTTCCTCAGATTTGATAAACAATAAGGGGGCTCCAGAGCTATCAGAATCATTAGAGAAGGGGCAGATTCCCAGTTAGTAAATTACCATTCTTACCAGGGCCATAATCTATATCTCCTAGACAATACTTAATAGAACGAGGCCTGCAGATAACTCAAGGTTCATATTCTGGGGTTATTGAAGATAGAAGAGGATGGGGCTCTACATCTTTTATTAGAGATGGGGCATGCACTACAGTGATCTCCCACTCCCTTCAAAAATATATGACATATTTACAGGACACCACTTATCCTCAAGAGTTGTTTGTGCTCCGTTCATTGATTGCCAGGGTGAATTCAATCTTAGCCAGACACTCGCCAGTTCACATTGTACAAAGATGCATATGAGGTCATATTATTCATAAAAAGTAAAACAATCTCGCTCTCTCTCTATCTCTCTCTTACACACTCTCTCACATACTCTCACATGCACACTCTGTCTCACACTCTCTGACACACACATTCTCTCTCTTACACACACTCTTTTCCTCTCTCTGTCTCTTGTTTAAGAATGTGATAAAAATACATAATACAAAGGTGGGGAAAAACAAGGTAAAGACAGTCCCATAGCTCATACTGTCATTGGGTTGTGAAGTGTTAGGCCATCAGATACTTTAGGCCATGAGACATGGGGGTCAGGTGACCTTTCAGTTACTTTTTCTTCACATAAAATTCCCAGAAAACCCAAAAAATTGTCCCATGTTGTTAGGCTGGGTTGAGCAGAGCCATACTGGTTGTATAAATCTATCCAGCCTCTGGTGCGGAATGAACACAGATCACTTTCTTGGCAAGCAAGTAACCACTAAATAACCACTAAGGGGTAGGGGAGGAGGTAATGGGTAGGGGAGGGGGTAAGGGGTAGTGGAGGGGGTAAGGGGTAAGGGGTAGGGGAGGGGGTAAGGGGTAGGGGAGGGGGTAAGGGGTAGGGGAGGGGGTAAGGGGAGGGTAAGGGGGAGGGAGTAAGGGGGAGGGGGTAAGGGGAGGGGGTAAGGGGGATGGGGTAAGGGGTAAGGGGGAGAGGGTAAGGGGTAGGGGAGGGGTAAGGGGAGGGGGTAAGGGGGAGGGGGTGAGGGGAGGGGTAAGGGGGAGGGGGAGGGAGAGAGGGGGAGGGGGAGAGAGGGGGAGGGGGGTAAGAGGTGATGGGGGTGTAAGAGGGAAGAGGGGAAGGGAAAGAGGAGTTGAAAGTGGAAGAAGAAGGGATCGATTCGAAGAAGAAGGGAAGTAGGAGGAAGAAGAAAGATACCATTATGCAATAATGCAATTGCTGTAGAAATCTCACTAAACTTCACATTGTATTTACAGGACACCACTTATCCCCAAGAGTTGTTTGTGCTCCGTTCATTGATTGCCAGGGTGAATTCAATCTTGGCCAGACACTCGCCAGTTCACATTGTACAAAGATGCATATGAGGACATATTATTCATAAAAAGTAAAACAATCTCGCTCTCTCTCTCTATCTCTCTCTTACACACTCTCTCACATACTCTCACATGCACACTCTGTCTCACACTCTCTGACACACACATTCTCTCTCTTACACACACACTCTTTTCCTCTCTCTCTCTCTGTCTCTTGTTTAAGAATGTGATAAAAATACATAATACAAAGGTGGGGAAAAACAAGGTAAAGACAGTCTCATAGCTCATACTGTCATTGGGTTGTGAAGTGTTAGGCCATCAGATACTTTAGGCCATGAGACATGGGGGTCAGGTGACCTTTCAGTTACCTTTTCTTCACATAAAATTCCCAGAAACCCAAAAAATTTTCCCATGTTGTTAGGCTGGGTTGAGCAGAGCCATACTGGTTGTATAAATCTATCCAGAATATGGTGCGGATTGAACACAGATCACTTTCTTGGCAAGCAAGTAACCACTACACTAACCACTAAGGGGTAGGGGAGGGGGTAAGGGGTAGGGTAGGGGGTAGGGGAGGGAGTAAGGGGTAGGGGAGGGAGTAAGGGGTAGGGGAGGGGGTAAGGGGTAGGGGAGGGGGTAAGGGGTAGTGGTAAGGGGTAGGGGATGGGGTAAGGGGAGGGGGTAAGGGGTAGGGGAGGGGGTAAGGGGTAGGGGAGGGGTAAGGGGTAGGGGAGGGGGTAAGGGGAGGGGAGGGGGTAAGGGGAGGAGTATGGGGAGGGGTAAGGGGGAGGGGGTAAAGGGAAGGGGAGGGGGTAAGGGGAAGGGGAGGGGGTAAGGGGGAGGGGGTAAGGGGGAGGTGAGGGGGTAAGGGGTAGGGGGTAAGGGGAGGGGGTAAGGGGTAGGGGAGGGGGTAGGGGAGGGGAGGGGAGGGGGTAAGAGGAGGGGGTAAGGGGTAGGGGGTAAGGGGGAAGGGGTAAGGGGAGGGGAGGGGGTAAGGGGTAAGGGAGGGGGTAAGGGGTAGGGGAGGGGGTAAGGGGTAGTGGTAAGGGGAAAGGGGTAGGGGAGGGGGTAAGGGGTAGGGGAGGGGGTAAGGGGTAGGGGAGGGGATAAGGGGAGGAGTATGGGGAGGGATAAGGGGGAGGGGGTAAGGGGAGGGGGTAAGGGGGAGGTGAGGGGGTAAGGGGAGGGGGTAAGGGGTAGGGGAGGGGGTAGGGGAGGGGAGGGGGTAAGGGGAAGGGGGTAAGGGGAGGGGGTAAGGTGTAGGGGTAAGGGGGAGGGGGTAAGGGGGAGGGGGTAAGGGGGAGGAGAGGGGTAAGGGGTAAGGGAGGGGGAGGGGGTAAGGATGAGGGGGGAGAGGGGGAGGTGGGGTAAGAGGTGATGGGGGTGTAAGAGGGAAGAGGGGAAGGGAAAGAGGAGTTGAAAGTGGAAGAAGAAGGGATCGATTAGAATAAGAAGGGAAGTAGGAGGAAGAAGAAAGATACCATTACGCAATAATGCAATTGCTGTAGAAATCTCACTAAACTTCACATTGTATTTACAGGACACCACTTATCCTCAAGAGTTGTTTGTGCTCCGTTCATTGATTGCCAGGGAGAATTCAATCTTAGCCAGACACTCGCCAGTTCACATTGTACAAAGATGCATATGAGGTCATATTATTAATAAAAAGTAAATCAATCTCGCTCTCTCTCTATCTCTCTCTTACACACTCTCTCACATACTCTCACATGCACACTCTGTCTCACACTCTCTGACACACACACATTCTCTCTTTTACACACACACTCTTTTCCTCTCTCTGTCTCTTGTTTAAGAATGTGATAAAAATACATAATACAAAGGTGGGGAAAAACAAGGTAAAGACAGTCCCATAGCTCATACTGTCATTGGGTTGTGAAGTGTTAGGCCATCAGATACTTTAGGCCATGAGACATGGGGGTCAGGTGACCTTTCAGTTACCTTTTCTTCACATAAAATTCCCAGAAAACCCAAAAAATTGTCCCATGTTGTTAGGCTGGGTTGAGCAGAGCCATACTGGTTGTATAAATCTATCCAGAAATGGTGGTCAAAAGTGGCCACAGATAGAAGGAACACTCCTTCACATAAAAGCAGTCCATGGTGTCAGCATGTCAGTAAGGTACACACTGGTGACAACCTATTTATTTACTGAATGCACAAGAGATAAGGCGAGAGGCGATTGGTTGTCGGGAAGCAGTAAGCGCCCAACCCAATTCTAGTACTGTTGTGCACTGCACGAGGGCTATGCGAGATCGCCACTCCCAACGGACAGAAGGGAGCATGTTAAACTCCGGATCTGGGCGTTTCGGAGGCAGAGGAAGTTTCTGAGAGTACAAATATTTTTGGAGATTCTTGGAGAATCCCTTTATAAATGAAAGTAGGTCGTGACCTTCGGACTTAAAAAAAAAAAAAAAAAAAAAAAAAAAAACACCTGGGGTGCTTGCCTATATGTGGGGCCTGTATCGGTTGGGTTGATGGGTCTTGGAGTGGGTGTGACTTGAGTACTGGTACTGGAATACAGGAGGAGAGTTATCAAGCTGTGAATTGCACACCATATACCCGAAACACCGACTCCATAACCCTGAGACGGCCCAATTGCCGGCGGAATGAAAAGGAAAAGAACCAGTGCCTAAAAACCGCGTGTTCTGTGTCTGGGCGCGACTGGAGGAATGGTGGCAGTGTCCAGTATGCAAGAAAAGTATGACAGGGGGAGGACTGCTAGGTACTCAATTTCTCACCGAGAGACCCAGTAAAACAAGCTCAGTTGAAAAAGCCCCGTAAAGCCAGGCGAGTTTGTCTAGCCAGCCCAATTCCCCGACTTGTAATATTTGTAATAGAATAGTGTGAGTGCTGTTTGTGCGTGTAGAGACCAGAACTCGGGCGGTCAACCATCATCAGATGCTAACCGGGGTTTGTTGGTGTGGTCCTCTTGATGCACAAGAGTTCGCTATCTGTCTTGTCTGTCTTTTCTTTTTGTGCGTGAGACTGAACACTTGCGGGTTTGTCCGGAGGGCTATGGTTCTTAGAAACCCAGGGTCTCACTTAAAACAGAAAATTTCAAGGGGTGACAATTAAAACATAAGAAGGCCAGCAACACGTGTTGTGTTGTTGTGGCGGGTTTCACTGGGAGACTGAAAATCTGTAGATTTGTCCGGAGGTCTACAGTGCTAGTAGACAGGCGGGTACCAAAACAACAAAATTGTACAGGGCTAAAAACACAAGACACAACAAAAATTAAATTAAAATGTCTACAACACGTGGTGTTCCCAAGCGGTCACCCATCTAAGTAGTAACCACGCCCGACGTTACTTGACTTCGGTGATCGGACGAGAACCGGTATTTTCAACGTGGTATGGCCGTAGACGATGACTGGTGCCGCTTTGTTGTTTATATACCTGATTAGGGGAGAAGGGGCTGAACGACTACTTGGACACTTCTCTCTGAGGTCCGCGCAATACTATAAAGGCATCGTGGGGATGCCAATAAAATGGTGGTCAAAAGTGGCCACAAATAGAAGGAACACTCCTTCACATAAAAGCAGTCCATGGTGTCAGCATTTCAGTAAGGTACACACTGGTGACAACCTATTTATTTACTGAATGCACAAGAGATAAGGCGAGAGGCGATTGGTTGTCGGGAAGCAGTAAGCGCCCAACCCAATTCTAGTACTGTTGTGCACTGCACGAAGGCTATGCGTGATCGCCACTCCCAACGGACAGAAGGGAGCGCGTTAAACTCCGGATCTGGGCGTTTCGGAGGCAGGGGAAGTTTCTGAGAGTACAAATATTTTTGGAGATTCTTGGAGAATCCCTTTATAAATGAAAGTAGGTCGTGACCTTCAGACTTAAAAAAAAAAAAACCTGGGGTGCTTGCCTAAATGTGGGGCCTGTATCGGTTGGGTTGATGGGTCTTGGAATGGGTGTGACTTGAGTACTGGTACTGGAATACAGGAGGAGAGTTATCAAGCTGTGAATTGCACACCATATACCCGAAACACCGACTCCACAACCCTGAGACGGCCCAATTGCCGATGGAATGAGGAGGAAAAGAACCAGTGCCTAAAAACCGCGTGTTCTGTGTCTGGGCGCGACTGGAAAAAGGGTGGCAGTGTCCAGTATGCAAGAAAAGTATGACAGGGGGAGGACTGCTAGGTACTCAATTTCTCACCGAGAGACCCAGTAAAACAAGCTCAATTGAAAAAGCCCGGTAAAGCTAGGCCAGTTTGTCTAGCCAGCCCAATTCCCCGACTTGTAATATTTGTAATAGAATAGTGTGAGTGCTGTTTGTGCGTGTAGAGACCAGAACTCGGGCGGTCAACCATCATCAGATGCTAACCGGGGTTTGTTGGTGTGATCCTCTTGATGCACAAGAGTTCGCTATCTGTCTTGTCTGTCTTTTCTTTTTGTGCGTGAGACTGAACACTTGCGGGTTTGTCCGGAGGGCTATGGTTCTTAGAAACCCAGGGTCTCACTTAAAACAGAAAATTTCAAGGGGTGACAATTAAAACATAAGAAGGCCAGCAACACGTGTTGTGTTGTTGTGGCGGGTTTCACTGGGAGACTGAAAATCTGTAGATTTGTCCGGAGGTCTACAGTGCTAGTAGACAGGCGGGTACCAAAACAACAAAATTTTACAGGGCTAAAAACACAAGACACAACAAAAATAAAATAAAAATGTCTACAACACGTGGTGTTCCCAAGCGGTCACCCATCTAAGTAGTAACCACGCCCGACGTTACTTGACTTCGGTGATCGGACGAGAACCGGTATTTTCAACGTGGTATGGTCGTAGACGATGACTGGTGCCGCTTTGTTGTTTATATACCTGATTAGGGGAGAAGGGGCTGAACGACTACTTGGACACTTCTCTCTGAGGTCCGCGCAATACTATAAAGGCATCGTGGGGATGCCAATAAAATGGTGGTCAAAAGTGGCCACAGATAGAAGGAACACTCCTTCACATAAAAGCAGTCCATGGTGTCAGCATGTCAGTAAGGTAGACACTGGTGACAACCTATTTATTTACTGAATGCACAAGAGATAAGGCGAGAGGCGATTGGTTGTCGAGAAGCAGTAAGCGCCCAACCCAATTCTAGTACTGTTGTGCACTGCACGAAGGCTATGCGTGATCGCCACTCCCAACGGACAGAAGGGAGCGCGTTAAACTCCGGATCTGGCCGTTTCGGAGGCAGGGGAAGTTTCTGAGAGTACAAATGTTTTTGGAGATTCTTGGAGAATCCCTTTATACATGAAAGTAGGTCGTGACCTTCGGACTTAAAAAAAAAAAAAAAAAAACCTGGGGTGCTTGCCTAAATGTGGGGCCTGTATCGGTTGGGTTGATGGGTTTTGGAATGGGTGTGACTTGAGTACTGGTACTGGAATACAGGAGGAGAGTTATCAAGCTGTGAATTGCACACCATATACCCGAAACACCGACTCCACAACCCTGAGACGGCCCAATTGCCGATGGAATGAGGAGGAAAAGAACCAGTGCCTAAAAACCGCGTGTTCTGTGTCTGGGCGCGACTGGAGGAATGGTGGCAGTGTCCAGTATGCAAGAAAAGTATGACAGGGGGAGGACTGCTAGGTACTCAATTTCTCACCGAGAGACCCAGTAAAACAAGCTCAGTTGAAAAAGCCCCGTAAAGCCAGGCCAGTTTGTCTAGCCAGCCCAATTCCCCGACTTGTAATATTTGTAATAGAATAGTGTGAGTGCTGTTTGTGCGTGTAGAGACCAGAACTCGGGCGGTCAACCATCATCAGATGCTAACCGGGGTTTGTTGGTGTGTTCCTCTTGATGCACAAGAGTTCGCTATCTGTCTTGTCTGTCTTTTCTTTTTGTGCGTGAGACTGAACACTTGCGGGTTTGTCCGGAGGGCTATGGTTCTTAGAAACCCAGGGTCTCACTTAAAACACAAAATTTCAAGGGGTGACAATTAAAACATAAGAAGGCCAGCAACACGTGTTGTGTTGTTGTGGCGGGTTTCACTGGGAGACTGAAAATCTGTAGATTTGTCCGGAGGTCTACATTTGCTAGTAGACAGGCGGGTACCAAAACAACAAAATTGTACAGGGCTAAAAACACAAGACACAACAAAAATAAAATAAAAATGTCTACAACACGTGGTGTTCCCAAGCGGTCACCCATCTAAATAGTAACCACGCCCGACGTTACTTGACTTCGGTGATCGGACGAGAACCGGTATTTTCATCGTGGTATGGCCGTAGACGATGACTGGTGCCGCTTTGTTGTTTATATACCTGATTAGGGGAGAAGGGGCTGAACGACTACTTGGAAACTTCTCTCTGAGGTCCGCGCAATACTATAAAGGCATCGTGGGGATGCCAATAAAATGGTGGTCAAAAGTGGCCACAGATAGAAGGAACACTCCTTCACATAAAAGCAGTCCATGGTGTCAGCATGTCAGTAAGGTACACACTGGTGACAACCTATTTATTTACTGAATGCACAAGAGATAAGGCGAGAGGCGATTGGTTGTCGGGAAGCAGTAAGCGCCCAACCCAATTCTAGTACTGTTGTGCACTGCACGAAGGCTATGCGTGATCGCCACTCCCAACGGACAGAAGGGATCGCGTTAAACTCCGGATCTGGGCGTTTCGGAGGCAGGGGAAGTTTCTGAGAGTACAAATGTTTTTGGAGATTCTTGGAGAATCCCTTTATAAATGAAAGTAGGTCGTGACCTTCGGACTTAAAAAAAAAAAAAAAAAAAAAACCTGGGGTGCTTGCCTATGTGTGGGGCCTGTATCGGTTGGGTTGATGGGTCTTGGAGTGGGTGTGACTTGAGTACTGGTACTGGAATACAGGAGGAGAGTTATCAAGCTGTGAATTGCACACCATATACCCGAAACACCGACTCCATAACCCTGAGACGGCCCAATTGCCGATGGAATGAGGAGGAAAAGAACCAGTGCCTAAAAACCGCGTGTTCTGTGTCTTGGCGCGACTGGAGGAATGGTGGCAGTGTCCAGTATGCAAGAAAAGTATGACAGGGGGAGAACTGCTAGGTACTCAATTTCTCACCGAGAGACCCAGTAAAACAAGCTCAGTTAAAAAAGCCCCGTAAAGCCAGGCCAGTTTGTCTAGCCAGCCCAATTCCCCGACTTGTAATATTTGTAATAGAATAGTGTGAGTGCTGTTTGTGCGTGTAGAGACCAGAACTCGGGCGGTCAACCATCATCAGATGCTAACCGGGGTTTGTTGGTGTGGTCCTCTTGATGCACAAGAGTTCGCTATCTGTCTTGTCTGTCGTTTCTTTTTGTGCGTGAGACTGAACACTTGCGGGTTTGTCCGGAGGGCTATGGTTCTTAGAAACCCAGGGTCTCACTTAAAACACAAAATTTCAAGGGGTGACGATTAAAACATAAGAAGGCCAGCAACACGTGTTGTGTTGTTGTGGCGGGTTTCTCTGGGAGACTGAAAATCTGTAGATTTGTCCGGAGGTCTACAGTGCTAGTAGACAGGCGGGTACCAAAACAACAAAATTGTACAGGGCTAAAAACACAAGACACAACAAAAATAAAATTAAAATGTCTACAACACGTGGTGTTCCCAAGCGGTCACCCATCTAAGTAGTAACCACGCCCGACGTTACTTGACTTCGGTGATCGGACGAGAACCGGTATTTTCAACGTGGTATGGCCGTAGACGATGACTGGTGCCGCTTTGTTGTTTATATACCTGATTAGGGGAGAAGGGGCTGAACGACTACTTGGACACTTCTCTCTGAGGTCCGCGTAATACTATAAAGGCATCGTGGTGATGCCAATAAAATGGTGGTCAAAAGTGGCCACAGATAGAATGAACACTCCTTCACATAAAAGCAGTCCATGGTTTCAGCATGTCAGTAAGGTACACACTGGTGACAACCTATTTATTTACTGAATGCACAAGAGATAAGGCGAGAGGCGATTGGTTGTCGGGAAGCAGCAAGCGCCCAACCCAATTCTAGTACTGTTGTGCACTGCACGAAGGCTATGCGTGATCGCCACTCCCAACGGACAGAAGGGATCGCGTTAAACTCCGGATCTGGGGGTTTCGGAGGCAGGGGAAGTTTCTGAGAGTACAAATGTTTTTGGAGATTCTTGGAGAATCCCTTTATAAATGAAAGTAGGTCGTGACCTTCGGACTTAAAAAAAAAAAAAAAAAAACCTGGGGTGCTTGCCTATGTGTGGGGCCTGTATCGGTTGGGTTGATGGGTCTTGGAGTGGGTGTGACTTGAGTACTGGTACTGGAATACAGGAGGAGAGTTATCAAGCTGTGAATTGCACACCATATACCCGAAACACCGACTCCATAACCCTGAGACGGCCCAATTGCCGATGGAATGAGGAGGAAAAGAACCAGTGCCTAAAAACCGCGTGTTCTGTGTCTTGGCGCGACTGGAGGAATGGTGGCAGTGTCCAGTATGCAAGAAAAGTATGACAGGGGGAGAACTGCTAGGTACTCAATTTCTCACCGAGAGACCCAGTAAAACAAGCTCAGTTAAAAAAGCCCCGTAAAGCCAGGCCAGTTTGTCTAGCCAGCCCAATTCCCCGACTTGTAATATTTGTAATAGAATAGTGTGAGTGCTGTTTGTGTGTGTAGAGACCAGAACTCGGGCGGTCAACCATCATCAGATGCTAACCGGGGTTTGTTGGTGTGGTCCTCTTGATGCACAAGAGTTCGCTATCTGTCTTGTCTGTCGTTTCTTTATGTGCGTGAGACTGAACACTTGCGGGTTTGTCCGGAGGGCTATGGTTCTTAGAATTCCAGGGTCTCACTTAAAACACAAAATTTCAAGGGGTGACGATTAAAACATAAGAAGGCCAGCAACACGTGTTGTGTTGTTGTGGCGGGTTTCACTGGGAGACTGAAAATCTGTAGATTTGTCCGGAGGTCTACAGTGCTAGTAGACAGGCGGGTACCAAAACAACAAAATTGTACAGGGCTAAAAACACAAGACACAACAAAAATAAAATAAAAATGTCTACAACACGTGGTGTTCCCAAGCGGTCACCCATCTAAGTAGTAACCACGCCCGACGTTACTTGACTTCGGTGATCGGACGAGAACCGGTATTTTCAACGTGGTATGGCCGTAGACGATGACTGGTGCCGCTTTGTTGTTTATATACCTGATTAGGGGAGAAGGGGCTGAACGACTACTTGGACACTTCTCTCTGAGGTCCGCGTAATACTATAAAGGCATCGTGGTGATGCCAATAAAATGGTGGTCAAAAGTGGCCACAGATAGAATGAACACTCCTTCACATAAAAGCAGTCCATGGTTTCAGCATGTCAGTAAGGTACACACTGGTGACAACCTATTTATTTACTGAATGCACAAGAGATAAGGCGAGAGGCGATTGGTTGTCGGGAAGCAGCAAGCGCCCAACCCAATTCTAGTACTGTTGTGCACTGCACGAAGGCTATGCGTGATCGCCACTCCCAACGGACAGAAGGGATCGCGTTAAACTCCGGATCTGGGGGTTTCGGAGGCAGGGGAAGTTTCTGAGAGTACAAATGTTTTTGGAGATTCTTGGAGAATCCCTTTATAAATGAAAGTAGGTCGTGACCTTCGGACTTAAAAAAAAAAAAAAAAAAAACCTGGGGTGCTTGCCTATGTGTGGGGCCTGTATCGGTTGGGTTGATGGGTCTTGGAGTGGGTGTGACTTGAGTACTGGTATTGGAATACAGGAGGAGAGTTATCAAGCTGTGAATTGCACACCATATACCCGAAACACCGACTCCATAACCCTGAGACGGCCCAATTGCCGATGGAATGAGGAGGAAAAGAACCAGTGCCTAAAAACCGCGTGTTCTGTGTCTTGGCGCGACTGGAGGAATGGTGGCAGTGTCCAGTATGCAAGAAAAGTATGACAGGGGGAGAACTGCTAGGTACTCAATTTCTCACCGAGAGACCCAGTAAAACAAGCTCAGTTAAAAAAGCCCCGTAAAGCCAGGCCAGTTTGTCTAGCCAGCCCAATTCCCCGACTTGTAATATTTGTAATAGAATAGTGTGAGTGCTGTTTGTGTGTGTAGAGACCAGAACTCGGGCGGTCAACCATCATCAGATGCTAACCGGGGTTTGTTGGTGTGGTCCTCTTGATGCACAAGAGTTCGCTATCTGTCTTGTCTGTCGTTTCTTTATGTGCGTGAGACTGAACACTTGCGGGTTTGTCCGGAGGGCTATGGTTCTTAGAATTCCAGGGTCTCACTTAAAACACAAAATTTCAAGGGGTGACGATTAAAACATAAGAAGGCCAGCAACACGTGTTGTGTTGTTGTGGCG
Source organism: Cepaea hortensis (assembly GCA_963921405.1). Lineage (NCBI taxonomy): Eukaryota > Metazoa > Mollusca > Gastropoda > Stylommatophora > Helicidae > Cepaea > Cepaea hortensis. The sequence goes on from OY992877.1 coordinate 221,612,128, forward strand.
GGTTTCACTGGGAGACTGAAAATCTGTAGATTTGTCCGGAGGTCTACAGTGCTAGTAGACAGGCGGGTACCAAAACAACAAAATTGTACAGGGCTAAAAACACAAGACACAACAAAAATAAAATAAAAATGTCTACAACACGTGGTGTTCCCAAGCGGTCACCCATCTAAGTAGTAACCACGCCCGACGTTACTTGACTTCGGTGATCGGACGAGAACCGGTATTTTCAACGTGGTATGGTCGTAGACGATGACTGGTGCCGCTTTGTTGTTTATATACCCGATTAGGGGAGAAGGGGCTGAACAACTACTTGGACACTTCTCTCTGAGGTCCGCGCAATACTATAAAGGCATCGTGGGGATGCCAATAAAATGGTGGTCAAAAGTGGCCACAGATAGAAGGAACACTCCTTCACATAAAAGCAGTCCATGGTGTCAGCATGTCAGTAAGGTACACACTGGTGACAACCTATTTATTTACTGAATGCACAAGAGATAAGGCGAGAGGCGATTGGTTGTCGAGAAGCAGTTAGCGCCCAACCCAATTCTAGTACTGTTGTGCACTGCACGAAGGCTATGCGTGATCGCCACTCCCAACGGACAGAAGGGAGCGCGTTAAACTCCGGATCTGGCCGTTTCGGAGGCAGGGGAAGTTTCTGAGAGTACAAATATTTTTGGAGATTCTTGGAGAATCCCTTTATACATGAAAGTAGGTCGTGACCTTCGGACTTAAAAAAAAAAAAAAAAAAAAAAAAAAAACCTGGGGTGCTTGCCTAAATGTGGGGCCTGTATCGGTTGGGTTGATGGGTCTTGGAATGGGTGTGACTTGAGTACTGGTACTGGAATACAGGAGGAGAGTTATCAAGCTGTGAATTGCACACCATATACCCGAAACACCGACTCCATAACCCTGAGACGGCCCAATTGCCGATGGAATGAGGAGGAAAAGAACCAGTGCCTAAAAACCGCGTGTTCTGTGTCTTGGCGCGACTGGAGGAATGGTGGCAGTGTCCAGTATGCAAGAAAAGTATGACAGGGGGAGAACTGCTAGGTACTCAATTTCTCACCGAGAGACCCAGTAAAACAAGCTCAGTTGAAAAAGCCCCGTAAAGCCAGGCCAGTTTGTCTAGCCAGCCCAATTCCCCGACTTGTAATATTTGTAAGAGAATAGTGTGAGTGCTGTTTGTGCGTGTAGAGACCAGAACTCGGGCGGTCAAACATCATCAGATGCTAACTGGGGTTTGTTGGTGTGGTCCTCTTGATGCACAAGAGTTCGCTATCTGTCTTGTCTGTCGTTTCTTTTTGTACGTGAGACTGAACACTTGCGGGTTTGTCCGGAGGGCTATGGTTCTTAGAAACCCAGGGTCTCACTTAAAACACAAAATTTCAAGGGGTGACAATTAAAACATAAGAAGGCCAGCAACACGTGTTGTGTTGTTGTGGCGGGTTTCACTGGGAGACTGAAAATCTGTAGATTTGTCCGGAGGTCTACATTTGCTAGTAGACAGGCGGGTACCAAAACAACAAAATTGTACAGGGCTAAAAACACAAGACACAACAAAAATAAAATAAAAATGTCTACAACACGTGGTGTTCCCAAGCGGTCACCCATCTAAGTAGTAACCACGCACGACGTTACTTGACTTCGGTGATCGGACGAGAACCGGTATTTTCAACGTGGTATGGCCGTAGACGATGACTGGTGCCGCTTTGTTGTTTATATACCTGATTAGGGGAGAAGGGGCTGAACGACTACTTGGACACTTCTCTCTGAGGTCCGCGTAATACTATAAGGCATCGTGGGGATGCCAATAAAATGGTGGTCAAAAGTGGCCACAGATAGAAGGAACACTCCTTCACATAAAAGCAGTCCATGGTGTCAGCATGTCAGTAAGGTACACACTGGTGACAACCTATTTATTTACTGAATGCACAAGAGATAAGGCGAGAGGCGATTGGTTGTCGGGAAGCAGTAAGCGCCCAACCCAATTCTAGTACTGTTGTGCACTGCACGAAGGCTATGCGTGATCGCCACTCCCAACGGACAGAACGGATCGCGTTAAACTACGGATCTGGGGGTTTCGGAGGCAGGGGAAGTTTCTGAGAGTACAAATGTTTTTGGAGATTCTTGGAGAATCCCTTTATAAATGAAAGTAGGTCGTGACCTTCGGACTTAAAAAAAAAAAAAAAAAAAACCTGGGGTGCTTGCCTATGTGTGCGGCCTGTATCGGTTGGGTTGATGGGTCTTGGAGTGGGTGTGACTTGAGTACTGGTACTGGAATACAGGAGGAGAGTTATCAAGCTGTGAATTGCACACCATATACCCGAAACACCGACTCCATAACCCTGAGACGGCCCAATTGCCGATGGAATGAGGAGGAAAAGAACCAGTGCCTAAAAACCGCGTGTTCTGTGTCTTGGCGCGACTGGAGGAATGGTGGCAGTGTCCAGTATGCAAGAAAAGTATGACAGGGGGAGAACTGCTAGGTACTCAATTTCTCACCGAGAGACCCAGTAAAACAAGCTCAGTTGAAAAAGCCCCGTAAAGCCAGGCCAGTTTGTCTAGCCAGCCCAATTCCCCGACTTGTAATATTTGTAAGAGAATAGTGTGAGTGCTGTTTGTGCGTGTAGAGACCAGAACTCGGGCGGTCAAACATCATCAGATGCTAACTGGGGTTTGTTGGTGTGGTCCTCTTGATGCACAAGAGTTCGCTATCTGTCTTGTCTGTCGTTTCTTTTTGTACGTGAGACTGAACACTTGCGGGTTTGTCCGGAGGGCTATGGTTCTTAGAATTCCAGGGTCTCACTTAAAACACAAAATTTCAAGGGGTGACAATTAAAACATAAGAAGGCCAGCAACACGTGTTGTGTTGTTGTGGCGGGTTTCACTGGGAGACTGAAAATCTGTAGATTTGTCCGGAGGTCTACATTTGCTAGTAGACAGGCGGGTACCAAAACAACAAAATTGTACAGGGCTAAAAACACAAGACACAACAAAAATAAAATAAAAATGTCTACAACACGTGGTGTTCCCAAGCGGTCTCCCATCTAAGTAGTAACCACGCCCGACGTTACTTGACTTCGGTGATCGGACGAGAACCGGTATTTTCAACGTGGTATGGCCGTAGACGATGACTGGTGCCGCTTTGTTGTTTATATACCTGATTAGGGGAGAAGGGGCTGAACGACTACTTGGACACTTCTCTCTGAGGTCCGCGTAATACTATAAGGCATCGTGGGGATGCCAATAAAATGGTGGTCAAAAGTGGCCACAGATTGAAGGAACACTCCTTCACATAAAAGCAGTCCATGGTGTCAGCATGTCAGTAAGGTACACACTGGTGACAACCTATTTATTTACTGAATGCACAAGATATAACGCGAGAGGCGATTGGTTGTCGGGAAGCAGTAAGCGCCCAACCCAATTCTAGTACAGTTGTGCACTGCACGAAGGCTATGCGTGATCGCCACTCCCAACGGACAGAAGGGATCGCGTTAAACTCCGGATCTGGGGGTTTCGGAGGCAGGGGAAGTTTCTGAGAGTACAAATGTTTTTGGAGATTCTTGGAGAATCCCTTTATAAATGAAAGTAGGTCGTGACCTTCGGACTTAAAAAAAAAAAAAAAAAACCTGGGGTGCTTGCCTATGTGTGGGGCCTGTATCGGTTGGGTTGATGGGTCTTGGAGTGGGTGTGACTTGAGTACTGGTACTGGAATACAGGAGGAGAGTTATCAAGCTGTGAATTGCACACCATATACCCGAAACACCGACTCCATAACCCTGAGACGGCCCAATTGCCGATGGAATGAGGAGGAAAAGAACCAGTGCCTAAAAACCGCGTGTTCTGTGTCTTGGCGCGACTGGAGGAATGGTGGCAGTGTCCAGTATGCAAGAAAAGTATGACAGGGGGAGAACTGCTAGGTACTCAATTTCTCACCGAGAGACCCAGTAAAACAAGCTCAGTTAAAAAAGCCCCGTAAAGTAAGGCCAGTTTGTCTAGCCAGCCCAATTCCCCGACTTGTAATATTTGTAATAGAATAGTGTGAGTGCTGTTTTTGCGTGTAGAGACCAGAACTCGGGCGGTCAACCATCATCAGATGCTAACCGGGGTTTGTTGGTGTGGTCCTCTTGATGCACAAGAGTTCGCTATCTGTCTTGTCTGTCGTTTCTTTTTGTGCGTGAGACTGAACTCTTGCGGGTTTGTCCGGAGGGCTATGGTTCTTAGAAACCCAGGGTCTCACTTAAAACACAAAATTTCAAGGGGTGACGATTAAAACATAAGAAGGCCAGCAACACGTGTTGTGTTGTTGTGGCGGGTTTCACTGGGAGACTGAAAATCTGTAGATTTGTCCGGAGGTCTACAGTGCTAGTAGACAGGCGGGTACCAAAACAACAAAATTGTACAGGGCTATAAACACAAGACACAACAAAAATAAAATAAAAATGTCTACAACACGTGGTGTTCCCAAGCGGTCACCCATCTAAGTAGTAACCACGCCCGACGTTACTTGACTTCGGTGATCGGACGAGAACCGGTATTTTCAACGTGGTATGGCCGTAGACGATGACTGGTGCCGCTTTGTTGTTTATATACCTGATTAGGGGAGAAGGGGCTGAACGACTACTTGGACACTTCTCTCTGAGGTCCGCGCAATACTATAAAGGCATCGTGGGGATGCCAATAAAATGGTGGTCAAAAGTGGCCACAGATAGAAGGAACACTCCTTCACATAAAAGCAGTCCATGGTGTCAGCATGTCAGTAAGGTACACACTGGTGACAACCTATTTATTTACTGAATGCACAAGAGATAAGGCGAGAGGCGATTGGTTGTCAGGAAGCAGTAAGCGCCCAACCAAATTCTAGTACTGTTGTGCACTGCACGAAGGCTATGCGTGATCGCCACTCCCAACGGACAGAAGGGAGCGCGTTAAACTCCGGATCTGGGCATTTCGGAGGCAGGGGAAGTTTCTGAGAGTACAAATGTTTTTGGAGATTCTTGGAGAATCCCTTTATAAATGAAAGTAGGTCGTGACCTTCGGACTTTAAAAAAAAAAAAAAACCTGGGGTGCTTGCCTATGTGTGGGGCCTGTATCGGTTGGGTTGATGGGTCTTGGAGTGGGTGTGACTTGAGTACTGGTACTGGAATACAGGAGGAGAGTTATCAAGCTGTGAATTGCACACCATATACCCGAAACACCGACTCCATAACCCTGAGACGGCCCAATTGCCGATGGAATGAGGAGGAAAAGAACCAGTGCCTAAAAACCGCGTGTTCTGTGTCTGGGCGCGACTGGAGGAATGGTGGCAGTGTCCAGTATGCAAGAAAAGTATGACAGGGGGAGGACTGCTAGGTACTCAATTTCTCACCGAGAGACCCAGTAAAACAAGCTCAATTGAAAAAGCCCCGTAAAGCCAGGCCAGTTTGTCTAGCCAGCCCAATTCCCCGACTTGTAATATTTGTAATAGAATAGTGTGAGTGCTGTTTGTGCGTGTAGAGACCAGAACTCGGGCAGTCAACCATCATCAGATGCCAACCGGGGTTTGTTGGTGTGGTCATCTTGATGCACAAGAGTTCGCTATCTGTCTTGTCTGTCTTTTCTTTTTGTGCGTGAGCCTGAACACTTGCGGGTTTGTCCGGAGGGCTATGGTTCTTAGAAACCCAGGGTCTCACTTAAAACACTAAATTTCAAGGGGTGACAATTAAAACATAAGAAGGCCAGCAACACGTGTTGTGTTGTTGTGGCGGGTTTCACTGGGAGACTGAAAATCTGTAGATTTGTCCGGAGGTCTACAGTGCTAGTAGACAGGCGGGTACCAAAACAACAAAATTGTACAGGGCTAAAAACACAAGACACAACAAAAATAAAATAAAAATGTCTACAACACGTGGTGTTCCCAAGCGGTCACCCATCTAAGTAGTAACCACGCCCGACGTTACTTGACTTCGGTGATCGGACGAGAACCGATATTTTCAACGTGGTATGGTCGTAGACGATGACTGGTGCCGCTTTGTTGTTTATATACCTGATTAGGGGAGAAGGGGCTGAACGACTACTTGGACACTTCTCTCTGAGGTCCGCGCAATACTATAAAGGCATCGTGGGGATGCCAATAAAATGGTGGTCAAAAGTGGCCACAGATAGAAGGAACACTCCTTCACATAAAAGCAGTCCATGGTGTCAGCATGTCAGTAAGGTAGACACTGGTGACAAGCTATTTATTTACTGAATGCACAAGAGATAAGGCGAGAGGCGATTGGTTGTCGAGAAGCAGTAAGCGCCCAACCCAATTCTAGTACTGTTGTGCACTGCACGAAGGCTATGCGTGATCGCCACTCCCAACGGACAGAAGGGAGCGCGTTAAACTCCGGATCTGGCCGTTTCGGAGGCAGGGGAAGTTTCTGAGAGCACAAATATTTTTGGAGATTCTTGGAGAATCCCTTTATACATGAAAGTAGGTCGTGACCTTCGGACTTAAAAGAAAAAAAAAAAAAAAAAAAAAACCTGGGGTGCTTGCCTAAATGTGGGGCCTGTATCGGTTGGGTTGATGGGTCTTGGAGTGGGTGTGACTTGAGTACTGGTACTGGAATACAGGAGGAGAGTTATCAAGCTGTGAATTGCACACCATATACCCGAAACACCGACTCCACAACCCTGAGACGGCCCAATTGCCGATAGAATGAGGAGGAAAAGAACCAGTGCCTAAAAACCGCGTGTTCTGTGTCTGGGCGCGACTGGAGGAATGGTGGCAGTGTCCAGTATGCAAGAAAAGTATGACAGGGGGAGAACTGCTAGGTACTCAATTTCTCACCGAGAGACCCAGTAAAACAAGCTCAGTTAAAAAAGCCCCGTAAAGCCAGGCCAGTTTGTCTAGCCAGCCCAATTCCCCGACTTGTAATATTTGTAATAGAATAGTGTGAGTGCTGTTTGTGCGTGTAGAGACCAGAACTCGGGCGGTCAACCATCATCAGATGCTAACCGGGGTTTGTTGGTGTGGTCCTCTTGATGCACAAGAGTTCGCTATCTGTCTTGTCTGTCGTTTCTTTTTGTGCGTGAGACTGAACTCTTGCGGGTTTGTCCGGAGGGCTATGGTTCTTAGAAACCCAGGGTCTCACTTAAAACACAAAATTTCAAGGGGTGACGATTAAAACATAAGAAGGCCAGCAACACGTGTTGTGTTGTTGTGGCGGGTTTCACTGGGAGACTGAAAATCTGTAGATTTGTCCGGAGGTCTACAGTGCTAGTAGACAGGCGGGTACCAAAACAACAAAATTGTACAGGGCTAAAAACACAAGACACAACAAAAATAAAATAAAAATGTCTACAACACGTGGTGTTCCCAAGCGGTCACCCATCTAAGTAGTAACCACGCCCGACGTTACTTGACTTCGGTGATCGGACGAGAACCGGTATTTTCAACGTGGTATGGCCGTAGACGATGACTGGTGCCGCTTTGTTGTTTATATACCTGATTAGGGGAGAAGGGGCTGAACGACTACTTGGACACTTCTCTCTGAGGTCCGCGCAATACTATAAAGGCATCGTGGGGATGCCAATAAAATGGTGGTCAAAAGTGGCCACAGATAGAAGGAACACTCCTTCACATAAAAGCAGTCCATGGTGTCAGCATGTCAGTAAGGTACACACTGGTGACAACCTATTTATTTACTGAATGCACAAGAGATAAGGCGAGAGGCGATTGGTTGTCAGGAAGCAGTAAGCGCCCAACCAAATTCTAGTACTGTTGTGCACTGCACGAAGGCTATGCGTGATCGCCACTCCCAACGGACAGAAGGGAGCGCGTTAAACTCCGGATCTGGGCATTTCGGAGGCAGGGGAAGTTTCTGAGAGTACAAATGTTTTTGGAGATTCTTGGAGAATCCCTTTATAAATGAAAGTAGGTCGTGACCTTCGGACTTAAAAGAAAAAAAAAAAAAAAAAAAAAACAAACCTGGGGTGCTTGCCTAAATGTGGGGCCTGTATCGGTTGGGTTGATGGGTCTTGGAGTGGGTGTGACTTGAGTACTGGTACTGGAATACAGGAGGAGAGTTATCAAGCTGTGAATTGCACACCATATACCCGAAACACCGACTCCACAACCCTGAGACGGCCCAATTGCCGATAGAATGAGGAGGAAAAGAACCAGTGCCTAAAAACCGCGTGTTCTGTGTCTGGGCGCGACTGGAGGAATGGTGGCAGTGTCCAGTATGCAAGAAAAGTATGACAGGGGGAGAACTGCTAGGTACTCAATTTCTCACCGAGAGACCCAGTAAAACAAGCTCAGTTAAAAAAGCCCCGTAAAGCCAGGCCAGTTTGTCTAGCCAGCCCAATTCCCCGACTTGTAATATTTGTAATAGAATAGTGTGAGTGCTGTTTGTGCGTGTAGAGACCAGAACTCGGGCGGTCAACCATCATCAGATGCTAACCGGGGTTTGTTGGTGTGGTCCTCTTGATGCACAAGAGTTCGCTATCTGTCTTGTCTGTCGTTTCTTTTTGTGCGTGAGACTGAACTCTTGCGGGTTTGTCCGGAGGGCTATGGTTCTTAGAAACCCAGGGTCTCACTTAAAACACAAAATTTCAAGGGGTGACGATTAAAACATAAGAAGGCCAGCAACACGTGTTGTGTTGTTGTGGCGGGTTTCACTGGGAGACTGAAAATCTGTAGATTTGTCCGGAGGTCTACAGTGCTAGTAGACAGGCGGGTACCAAAACAACAAAATTGTACAGGGCTAAAAACACAAGACACAACAAAAATAAAATAAAAATGTCTACAACACGTGGTGTTCCCAAGCGGTCACCCATCTAAGTAGTAACCACGCCCGACGTTACTTGACTTCGGTGATCGGACGAGAACCGGTATTTTCAACGTGGTATGGCCGTAGACGATGACTGGTGCCGCTTTGTTGTTTATATACCTGATTAGGGGAGAAGGGGCTGAACGACTACTTGGACACTTCTCTCTGAGGTCCGCGCAATACTATAAAGGCATCGTGGGGATGCCAATAAAATGGTGGTCAAAAGTGGCCACAGATAGAAGGAACACTCCTTCACATAAAAGCAGTCCATGGTGTCAGCATGTCAGTAAGGTACACACTGGTGACAACCTATTTATTTACTGAATGCACAAGAGATAAGGCGAGAGGCGATTGGTTGTCAGGAAGCAGTAAGCGCCCAACCAAATTCTAGTACTGTTGTGCACTGCACGAAGGCTATGCGTGATCGCCACTCCCAACGGACAGAAGGGAGCGCGTTAAACTCCGGATCTGGGCATTTCGGAGGCAGGGGAAGTTTCTGAGAGTACAAATGTTTTTGGAGATTCTTGGAGAATCCCTTTATAAATGAAAGTAGGTCGTGACCTTCGGACTTTAAAAAAAAAAAAAAAAAAAAAAACCTGGGGTGCTTGCCTATGTGTGGGGCCTGTATCGGTTGGGTTGATGGGTCTTGGAGTGGGTGTGACTTGAGTACTGGTACTGGAATACAGGAGGAGAGTTATCAAGCTGTGAATTGCACACCATATACCCGAAACACCGACTCCATAACCCTGAGACGGCCCAATTGCCGATGGAATGAGGAGGAAAAGAACCAGTGCCTAAAAACCGCGTGTTCTGTGTCTGGGCGCGACTGGGGGAATGGTGGCAGTGTCCAGTATGCAAGAAAAGTATGACAGGGGGAGGACTGCTAGGTACTCAATTTCTCACCGAGAGACCCAGTAAAACAAGCTCAATTGAAAAAGCCCCGTAAAGCCAGGCCAGTTTGTCTAGCCAGCCCAATTCCCCGACTTGTAATATTTGTAATAGAATAGTGTGAGTGCTGTTTGTGCGTGTAGAGACCAGAACTCGGGCAGTCAACCATCATCAGATGCCAACCGGGGTTTGTTGGTGTGGTCATCTTGATGCACAAGAGTTCGCTATCTGTCTTGTCTGTCTTTTCTTTTTGTGCGTGAGCCTGAACACTTGCGGGTTTGTCCGGAGGGCTATGGTTCTTAGAAACCCAGGGTCTCACTTAAAACACAAAATTTCAAGGGGTGACAATTAAAACATAAGAAGGCCAGCAACACGTGTTGTGTTGTTGTGGCGGGTTTCACTGGGAGACTGAAAATCTGTAGATTTGTCCGGAGGTCTACAGTGCTAGTAGACAGGCGGGTACCAAAACAACAAAATTGTACAGGGCTAAAAACACAAGACACAACAAAAATAAAATAAAAATGTCTACAACACGTGGTGTTCCCAAGCGGTCACCAATCTAAGTAGTAACCACGCCCGACGTTACTTGACTTCGGTGATCGGACGAGAACCGGTATTTTCAACGTGGTATGGTCGTAGACGATGACTGGTGCCGCTTTGTTGTTTATATACCTGATTAGGGGAGAAGGGGCTGAACGACTACTTGGACACTTCTCTCTGAGGTCCGCGCAATACTATAAAGGCATCGTGGGGATGCCAATAAAATGGTGGTCAAAAGTGGCCACAGATAGAAGGAACACTCCTTCACATAAAAGCAGTCCATGGTGTCAGCATGTCAGTAAGGTAGACACTGGTGACAAGCTATTTATTTACTGAATGCACAAGAGATAAGGCGAGAGGCGATTGGTTGTCGAGAAGCAGTAAGCGCCCAACCCAATTCTAGTACTGTTGTGCACTGCACGAAGGCTATGCGTGATCGCCACTCCCAACGGACAGAAGGGAGCGCGTTAAACTCCGGATCTGGCCGTTTCGGAGGCAGGGGAAGTTTCTGAGAGCACAAATATTTTTGGAGATTCTTGGAGAATCCCTTTATACATGAAAGTAGGTCGTGACCTTCGGACTTAAAAAAAAAAAAAAAAAAAAACCTGGGGTACTTGCCTAAATGTGGGGCCTGTATCGGTTGGGTTGATGGGTCTTGGAGTGGGTGTGACTTGAGTACTGGTACTGGAATACAGGAGGAGAGTTATCAAGCTGTGAATTGCACACCATATACCCGAAACACCGACTCCACAACCCTGAGACGGCCCAATTGCCGATGGAATGAGGAGGAAAAGAACCAGTGCCTAAAAACCGCGTGTTCTGTGTCTGGGCGCGACTGGAGGAATGGTGGCAGTGTCCAGTATGCAAGAAAAGTATGACAGGGGGAGAACTGCTAGGTACTCAATTTCTCACCGAGAGACCCAGTAAAACAAGCTCAGTTAAAAAAAGCCCCGTAAAGCCAGGCCAGTTTGTCTAGCCAGCCCAATTCCCCGACTTGTAATATTTGTAATAGAAGAGTGTGAGTGCTGTTTGTGCGTGTAGAGACCAGAACTCGGGCGGTCAACCATCATCAGATGCTAACCGGGGTTTGTTGGTGTGGTCCTCTTGATGCACAAGAGTTCGCTATCTGTCTTGTCTGTCGTTTCTTTTTGTGCGTGAGACTGAACTCTTGCGGGTTTGTCCGGAGGGCTATGGTTCTTAGAAACCCAGGGTCTCACTTAAAACACAAAATTTCAAGGGGTGACGATTAAAACATAAGAAGGCCAGCAACACGTGTTGTGTTGTTGTGGCGGGTTTCACTGGGAGACTGAAAATCTGTAGATTTGTCCGGAGGTCTACAGTGCTAGTAGACAGGCGGGTACCAAAACAACAAAATTGTACAGGGCTAAAAACACAAGACACAACAAAAATAAAATAAAAATGTCTACAACACGTGGTGTTCCCAAGCGGTCACCCATCTAAGTAGTAACCACGCCCGACGTTACTTGACTTCGGTGATCGGACGAGAACCGGTATTTTCAACGTGGTATGGCCGTAGACGATGACTGGTGCCGCTTTGTTGTTTATATACCTGATTAGGGGAGAAGGGGCTGAACGACTACTTGGACACTTCTCTCTGAGGTCCGCGCAATACTATAAAGGCATCGTGGGGATGCCAATAAAATGGTGGTCAAAAGTGGTCACAGATAGAAGGAACACTCCTTCACATAAAAGCAGTCCATGGTGTCAGCATGTCAGTAAGGTACACACTGGTGACAACCTATTTATTTACTGAATGCACAAGAGATAAGGCGAGAGGCGATTGGTTGTCGGGAAGCAGCAAGCGCCCAACCCAATTCTAGTACTGTTGTGCACTGCACGAAGGCTATGCGTGATCGCCACTCCCAACGGACAGAAGGGATCGCGTTAAACTCCGGATCTGGGGGTTTCGGAGGCAGGGGAAGTTTCTGAGAGTACAAATGTTTTTGGAGATTCTTGGAGAATCCCTTTATAAATGAAAGTAGGTCGTGACCTTCGGACTTAAAAAAAAAAAAAAAACCTGGGGTGCTTGCCTATGTGTGGGGCCTGTATCGGTTGGGTTGATGGGTCTTGGAGTGGGTGTGACTTGAGTACTGGTACTGGAATACAGGAGGAGAGTTATCAAGCTGTGAATTGCACACCATATACCCGAAACACCGACTCCATAACCCTGAGACGGCCCAATTGCCGATGGAATGAGGAGGAAAAGAACCAGTGCCTAAAAACCGCGTGTTCTGTGTCTTGGCGCGACTGGAGGAATGGTGGCAGTGTCCAGTATGCAAGAAAAGTATGACAGGGGGAGAACTGCTAGGTACTCAATTTCTCACCGAGAGACCCAGTAAAACAAGCTCAGTTAAAAAAGCCCCGTAAAGCCAGGCCAGTTTGTCTAGCCAGCCCAATTCCCCGAGTTGTAATATTTGTAATAGAATAGTGTGAGTGCTGTTTGTGTGTGTAGAGACCAGAACTCGGGCGGTCAACCATCATCAGATGCTAACCGGGGTTTGTTGGTGTGGTCCTCTTGATGCACAAGAGTTCGCTATCTGTCTTGTCTGTCGTTTCTTTTTGTGCGTGAGACTGAACACTTGCGGGTTTGTCCGGAGGGCTATGGTTCTTAGAAACCCAGGGTCTCACTTAAAACACAAAATTTCAAGGGGTGACGATTAAAACATAAGAAGGCCAGCAACACGTGTTGTGTTGTTGTGGCGGGTTTCACTGGGAGACTGAAAATCTGTAGATTTGTCCGGAGGTCTACAGTGCTAGTAGACAGGCGGGTACCAAAACAACAAAATTGTACAGGGCTAAAAACACAAGACACAACAAAAATAAAATAAAAATGTCTACAACACGTGGTGTTCCCAAGCGGTCACCCATCTAAGTAGTAACCACGCCCGACGTTACTTGACTTCGGTGATCGGACGAGAACCGGTATTTTCAACGTGGTATGGTCGTAGACGATGACTGGTGCCGCTTTGTTGTTTATATACCCGATTAGGGGAGAAGGGGCTGAACAACTACTTGGACACTTCTCTCTGAGGTCCGCACAATACTATAAAGGCATCGTGGGGATGCCAATAAAATGGTGGTCAAAAGTGGCCACAGATAGAAGGAACACTCCTTCACATAAAAGCAGTCCATGGTGTCAGCATGTCAGTAAGGTACACACTGGTGACAACCTATTTATTTACTGAATGCACAAGAGATAAGGCGAGAGGCGATTGGTTGTCGAGAAGCAGTTAGCGCCCAACCCAATTCTAGTACTGTTGTGCACTGCACGAAGGCTATGCGTGATCGCCACTCCCAACGGACAGAAGGGAGCGCGTTAAACTCCGGATCTGGCCGTTTCGGAGGCAGGGGAAGTTTCTGAGAGTACAAATATTTTTGGAGATTCTTGGAGAATCCCTTTATACATGAAAGTAGGTCGTGACCTTCGGACTTAAAAAAAAAAAAAAAAAAAAACCTGGGGTGCTTGCCTAAATGTGGGGCCTGTATCGGTTGGGTTGATGGGTCTTGGAATGGGTGTGACTTGAGTACTGGTACTGGAATACAGGAGGAGAGTTATCAAGCTGTGAATTGCACACCATATACTCGAAACACCGACTCCACAACCCTGAGAAGGCCCAATTGCCGATGGAATGAGGAGGAAAAGAACCAGTGCCTAAAAACCGCGTGTTCTGTTTCTGGGCGCGACTGGAGGAATGGTGGCAGTGTCCAGTATGCAAGAAATGTATGACAGGGGGAGGACTGCTAGGTACTCAATTTCTCACCGAGAGACCCAGTAAAACAAGCTCAGTTGAAAAAGCCCCGTAAAGCCAGGCCAGTTTGTCTAGCCAGCCCAATTCCCCGACTTGTAATATTTGTAAGAGAATAGTGTGAGTGCTGTTTGTGCGTGTAGAGACCAGAACTCGGGCGGTCAAACATCATCAGATGCTAACTGGGGTTTGTTGGTGTGGTCCTCTTGATGCACAAGAGTTCGCTATCTGTCTTGTCTGTCTTTTCTTTTTGTACGTGAGACTGAACACTTGCGGGTTTGTCCGGACGGCTATGGTTCTTAGAAACCCAGGGTCTCACTTAAAACACAAAATTTCAAGGGGTGACAATTAAAACATAAGAAGGCCAGCAACACGTGTTGTGTTGTTGTGGCGGGTTTCACTGGGAGACTGAAAATCTGTAGATTTGTCCGGAGGTCTACATTTGCTAGTAGACAGGCGGGTACCAAAACAACAAAATTGTACAGGGCTAAAAACACAAGACACAACAAAAATAAAATAAAAATGTCTACAACACGTGGTGTTCCCAAGCGGTCACCCATCTAAGTAGTAACCACGCCCGACGTTACTTGACTTCGGTGATCGGACGAGAACCGGTATTTTCAACGTGGTATGGCCGTAGACGATGACTGGTGCCGCTTTGTTGTTTATATACCTGATTAGGGGAGAAGGGGCTGAACGACTACTTGGACACTTCTCTCTGAGGTCCGCGTAATACTATAAAGGCATCGTGGGGATGCCAATAAAATGGTGGTCAAAAGTGGCCACAGATAGAAGGAACACTCCTTCACATAAAAGCAGTCCATGGTGTCAGCATGTCAGTAAGGTACACACTGGTGACAACCTATTTATTTACTGAATGCACAAGAGATAAGGCGAGAGGCGATTGGTTGTCGGGAAGCAGTAAGCGCCCAACCCAATTCTAGTACTGTTGTGCACTGCACGAAGGCTATGCGTGATCGCCACTCCCAACGGACAGAAGGGATCGCGTTAAACTCCGGATCTGGGCGTTTCGGAGGCAGGGGAAGTTTCTGAGAGTACAAATGTTTTTGGAGATTCTTGGAGAATCCCTTTATAAATGAAAGTAGGTCGTGACCTTCGGACTTAAAAAAAAAAAAAAAAAAAAAAAAAAAAAACCTGGGGTGCTTGCCTATGTGTGGGGCCTGTATCGGTTGGGTTGATGGGTCTTGGAGTGGGTGTGACTTGAGTACTGGTACTGGAATACAGGAGGAGAGTTATCAAGCTGTGAATTGCACACCATATACCCGAAACACCGACTCCATAACCCTGAGACGGCCCAATTGCCGATGGAATGAGGAGGAATAGAACCAGTGCCTAAAAACCGCGTGTTCTGTGTCTGGGCGCGACTGGGGGAATGGTGACAGTGTCCAGTATGCAAGAAAAGTATGACAGGGGGAGGACTGCTAGGTACTCAATTTCTCACCGAGAGACCCAGTAAAACAAGCTCAATTGAAAAAGCCCCGTAAAGCCAGGCCAGTTTGTCTAGCCAGCCCAATTCCCCGACTTGTAATATTTGTAATAGAATAGTGTGAGTGCTGTTTGTGCGTGTAGAGACCAGAACTCGGGCAGTCAACCATCATCAGATGCCAACCGGGGTTTGTTGGTGTGGTCATCTTGATGCACAAGAGTTCGCTATCTGTCTTGTCTGTCTTTTCTTTTTGTGCGTGAGCCTGAACACTTGCGGGTTTGTCCGGAGGGCTATGGTTCTTAGAAACCCAGGGTCTCACTTAAAACACAAAATTTCAAGGGGTGACAATTAAAACATAAGAAGGCCAGCAACACGTGTTGTGTTGTTGTGGCGGGTTTCACTGGGAGACTGAAAATCTGTAGATTTGTCCGGAGGTCTACAGTGCTAGTAGACAGGCGGGTACCAAAACAACAAAATTGTACAGGGCTAAAAACACAAGACACAACAAAAATAAAATAAAAATGTCTACAACACGTGGTGTTCCCAAGCGGTCACCCATCTAAGTAGTAACCACGCCCGACGTTACTTGACTTCGGTGATCGGACGAGAACCGGTATTTTCAACGTGGTATGGTCGTAGACGATGACTGGTGCCGCTTTGTTGTTTATATACCTGATTAGGGGAGAAGGGGCTGAACGACTACTTGGACACTTCTCTCTGAGGTCCGCGCAATACTATAAAGGCATCGTGGGGATGCCAATAAAATGGTGGTCAAAAGTGGCTACAGATAGAAGGAACACTCCTTCACATAAAAGCAGTCCATGGTGTCAGCATGTCAGTAAGGTAGACACTGGTGACAATCTATTTATTTACTGAATGCACAAGAGATAAGGCGAGAGGCGATTGGTTGTCGAGAAGCAGTAAGCGCCCAACCCAATTCTAGTACTGTTGTGCACTGCAAGAAGGCTATGCGTGATCGCCACTCCCAACGGACAGAAGGGAGCGCGTTAAACTCCGGATCTGGCCGTTTCGGAGGCAGGGGAAGTTTCTGAGAGCACAAATATTTTTGGAGATTCTTGGAGAATCCCTTTATACATGAAAGTAGGTCGTGACCTTCGGACTTAAAAAAAAAAAAAAAAAAAAAAAAAAAACCTGGGGTGCTTGCCTAAATGTGGGGCCTGTATCGGTTGGGTTGATGGGTCTTGGAGTGGGTGT
Organism: Cepaea hortensis; assembly: GCA_963921405.1. Lineage (NCBI taxonomy): Eukaryota > Metazoa > Mollusca > Gastropoda > Stylommatophora > Helicidae > Cepaea > Cepaea hortensis. The sequence goes on from OY992877.1 coordinate 221,628,780, forward strand.
GACTTGAGTACTGGTACTGGAATACAGGAGGAGAGTTATCAAGCTGTGAATTGCACACCATATACCCGAAACACCGACTCCATAACCCTGAGACGGCCCAATTGCCGATGGAATGAGGAGGAAAAGAACCAGTGCCTAAAAACCGCGTGTTCTGTGTCTTGGCGCGACTGGAGGAATGGTGGCAGTGTCCAGTATGCAAGAAAAGTATGACAGGGGGAGAACTGCTAGGTACTCAATTTCTCACCGAGAGACCCAGTAAAACAAGCTCAGTTAAAAAAGCCCCGTAAAGCCAGGCCAGTTTGTCTAGCCAGCCCAATTCTCCGACTTGTAATATTTGTAATAGAATAGTGTGAGTGCTGTTTGTGCGTGTAGAGACCAGAACTTGGGCGGTCAACCATCATCAGATGCTAACCGGGGTTTGTTGGTGTGGTCCTCTTGATGCACAAGAGTTCGCTATCTGTCTTGTCTGTCGTTTCTTTTTGTGCGTGAGACTGAACACTTGCGGGTTTGTCCGGAGGGCTATGGTTCTTAGAAACCCAGGGTCTCACTTAAAACACAAAATTTCAAGGGGTGGCGATTAAAACATAAGAAGGCCAGCAACACGTGTTGTGTTGTTGTGGCGGGTTTCACTGGGAGACTGAAAATCTGTAGATTTGTCCGGAGGTCTACAGTGCTAGTAGACAGGCGGGTACCAAAACAACAAAATTGTACAGGGCTAAAAACACAAGACACAACAAAAATAAAATAAAAATGTCTACAACACGTGGTGTTCCCAAGCGGTCACCCATCTAAGTAGTAACCACGCCCGACGTTACTTGACTTCGGTGATCGGACGAGAACCGGTATTTTCAACGTGGTATGGTCGTAGACGATGACTGGTGCCGCTTTGTTGTTTATATACCTGATTAGGGGTGAAGGGGCTGAACGACTACATGGACACTTCTCTCTGAGGTCCGCGCAATACTATAACGGCATCGTGGGGATGCCAATAAAATGGTGGTCAAAAGTGGCCACAGATAGAAGGAACACTCCTTCACATAAAAGCAGTCCATGGTGTCAGCATGTCAGTAAGGTACACACTGGTGACAACCTATTTATTTACTGAATGCACAAGAGATAAGGCGAGAGGCGATTGGTTGTCGAGAAGCAGTAAGCGCCCAACCCAATTCTAGTACTGTTGTGCGCTGCACGAAGGTTATGCGTGATCGCCACTCCCAACGGACAGAAGGGAGCGCGTTAAACTCCGGATCTGGCCGTTTCGGAGGCAGGGGAAGTTTCTGAGAGTACAAATATTTTTGGAGATTCTTGGAGAATCCCTTTATACATGAAAGTAGGTCTTGACCTTCGGACTTAAAAAAAAAAAAAAAAAAAAAAAAAAAAAAAAAAAAAAAATGGGGTGCTTGCCTATGTGTGGGGCCTGTATCGGTTGGGTTGAGGGGTCTTGGAGTGGGTGTGACTTGAGTACTGGTACTGGAATACAGGAGGAGAGTTATCAAGCTGTGAATTGCACACCATATACCCGAAACACCGACTCCACAACCCTGAGACGGCCCAATTGCCGATGGAATGAGGAGGAAAAAAACCAGTGCCTAAAAACCGCGTGTTCTGTGTCTGGGCGCGACTGGAGGAATGGTGGCAGTGTCCAGTATGCAAGAAAAGTATGACAGGGGGAGGACTGCTAGATACTCAATTTCTCACCGAGAGACCCAGTAAAACAAGCTCAGTTGAAAAAGCCCCGTAAAGCCAGGCCAGTTTGTCTAGCCAGCCCAATTCCCCTACTTGTAATATTTGTAATAGAATAGTGTGAGTGCTGTTTGTGCGTGTAGAGACCAGAACTCGGGCGGTCAACCATCATCAGATGCTAACCGGGGTTTGTTGGTGTGGTCCTCTTGATGCACAAGAGTTCGCTATCTGTCTTGTCTGTCTTTTCTTTTTGTGCGTGAGACTGAACACTTGCGGGTTTGTCCGGAGGGCTATGGTTCTTAGAAACCCAGGGTCTCACTTAAAACACAAAATTTCAAGAGGTGACAATTAACACATAAGAAGGCCAGCAACACGTGTTGTGTTGTTGTGGCGGGTTTCACTGGGAGACTGAAAATCTGTAGATTTGTCCGGAGGTCTACAGTGCTAGTAGACAGGCGGGTACCAAAACAACAAAATTTACAGGGCTAAAAACACAAGACACAACAAAAATAAAATAAAAATGTCTACAACACGTGGTGTTCCCAAGCGGTCACCCATCTAAGTAGTAACCACGCCCGACGTTACTTGACTTCGGTGATCGGACGAGAACCGGTATTTTCAACGTGGCATGGCCGTAGACGATGACTGGTGCCGCTTTGTTGTTTATATACCTGATTAGGGGAGAAGGGGCTGAACGACTACTTGGACACTTCTCTCTGAGGTCCGCGCAATACTATAACGGCATCGTGGGGATGCCAATAAAATGGTGGTCAAAAGTGGCCACAGATAGAAGGAACACTCCTTCACATAAAAGCAGTCCATGGTGTCAGCATGTCAGTAAGGTACACACTGGTGACAACCTATTTATTTACTGAATGCACAAGAGATAAGGCGAGAGGCGATTGGTTGTCGGGAAGCAATAAGCGCCCAACCCAATTCTAGTACTGTTGTGCACTGCACGAAGGCTATGCGTGATCGCCACTCCCAACGGACAGAAGGGAGCGCGTTAAACTCCGGATCTTGACGTTTCGGAGGCAGGGGAAGTTTCTGAGAGTACAAATATTTTTGGAGATTCTTGGAGAATCCCTTTATAAATAAAAGTAGGTCGTGACCTTCGGACTTAACCAAAAAAAAAAAAAAAAACCTGGGGTGCTTGCCTATGTGTGGGGCCTGTATCGGTTGGGTTGATGGGTCTTGGAGTGGGTGTGACTTGAGTACTGGTACTGGAATACAGGAGGAGAGTTATCAAGCTGTGAATTGCACACCATATACCCGAAACACCGACTCCATAACCCTGAGACGGCCCAATTGCCGGCGGAATGAGGAGGAAAAGAACCAGTGCCTAAAAACCGCGTGTTCTGTGTCTGGGCGCGACTGGAGGAATTGTGGCAGTGTCCAGTATGCAAGAAAAGTATGACAGGGGGAGGACTGCTAGGTACTCAATTTCTCACCGAGAGACCCAGTAAAACAAGCTCAGTTGAAAAAGCCCCGTAAAGCCAGGCCAGTTTGTCTAGCCAGCCCAATTCCCCGACTTGTAATATTTGTAATAGAATAGTGTGAGTGCTGTTTGTGCGTGTAGAGACCAGAACTCGGGCGGTCAACCATCATCAGATGCTAACCGGGGTTTGTTGGTGTGGTCCTCTTGATGCACAAGAGTTCGCTATCTGTCTTGTCTGTCTTTTCTTTTTGTGCGTGAGACTGAACACTTGCGGGTTTGTCCGGAGGGCTATGGTTCTTAGAAACCCAGGGTCTCACTTAAAACACAAAATTTCAAGAGGTGACAATTAACACATAAGAAGGCCAGCAACACGTGTTGTGTTGTTGTGGCGGGTTTCACTGGGAGACTGAAAATCTGTAGATTTGTCCGGAGGTCTACAGTGCTAGTAGACAGGCGGGTACCAAAACAACAAATATGTACAGGGCTAAAAACACAAGACACAACAAAAATAAAATAAAAATGTCTACAACACGTGGTGTTCCCAAGCGGTCACCCATCTAAGTAGTAACCACGCCCGACGTTACTTGACTTCTGTGATCGGACGAGAACCGGTATTTTCAACGTGGCATGGCCGTAGACGATGACTGGTGCCGCTTTGTTGTTTATATACCTGATTAGGGGTGAAGGGGCTGATCGACTACATGGACACTTCTCTCTGAGGTCCGCGCAATACTATAACGGCATCGTGAGGATGCCAATAAAATGGTGGTCAAAAGTGGCCACAGATAGAAGGAACACTCCTTCACATAAAAGCAGTCCATGGTGTCAGCATGTCAGTAAGGTACACACTGGTGACAACCTATTTATTTACTGAATGCACAAGAGATAAGGCGAGAGGCGATTGGTTGTCGAGAAGCAGTAAGCGCCCAACCCAATTCTAGTACTGTTGTGCGCTGCACGAAGGTTATGCGTGATCGCCACTCCCAACGGACAGAAGGGAGCGCGTTAAACTCCGGATCTGGCCGTTTCGGAGGCAGGGGAAGTTTCTGAGAGTACAAATATTTTTGGAGATTCTTGGAGAATCCCTTTATACATGAAAGTAGGTCTTGACCTTCGGACTTAAAAAAAAAAAAAAAAAAAAAAAAAACCTGGGGTGCTTGCCTATGTGTGGGGCCTGTATCGGTTGGGTTGATGGGTCTTGGAGTGGGTGTGACTTGAGTACTGGTACTGGAATACAGGAGGAGAGTTATCAAGCTGTGAATTGCACACCATATACCCGAAACACCGACTCCACAACCCTGAGACGGCCCAATTGCCGATGGAATGAGGAGGAAAAGAACCAGTGCCTAAAAACCGCGTGTTCTGTGTCTGGGCGCGACTGGAGGAATGGTGGCAGTGTCCAGTATGCAAGAAAAGTATGACAGGGGGAGGACTGCTAGGTAATCAATTTCTCACCGAGAGACCCAGTAAAACAAGCTCAGTTGAAAAAGCCCCGTAAATCCAGGCCAGTTTGTCTAGCCAGCCCAATTCCCCGACTTGTAATATTTGTAATAGAATAGTGTGAGTGCTGTTTGTGCGTGTAGAGACCAGAACTCGGGCGGTCAACCATCATCAGATGCTAACCGGGGTTTGTTGGTGTGGTCCTCTTGATGCACAAGAGTTCGCTATCTGTCTTGTCTGTCTTTTCTTTTTGTGCGTGAGACTGAACACTTGCGGGTTTGTCCGGAGGGCTATGGTTCTTAGAAACCCAGGGTCTCACTTAAAATACAAAATTTCAAGGGGTGACATTTAAAACATAAGAAGGCCAGCAACACGTGTTGTGTTGTTGTGGCGGGTTTCACTGGGAGACTGAAAATCTGTAGATTTGTTCGGAGGTCTACAGTGCTAGTAGACAGGCGGGTACCAAAACAACAAAATTTTACAGGGCTAAAAACACAAGACACAACAAAAATAAAATAAAAATGTCTACAACACGTGGTGTTCCCAAGCGGTCACCCATCTAAGTAGTAACCACGCCCGACGTTACTTGACTTCGGTGATCGGACGAGAACCGGTATTTTCAACGTGGTATGGTCGTAGACGATGACTGGTGCCGCTTTGTTGTTTATATACCTGATTAGGGGTGAAGGGGCTGAACGACTACATGGACACTTCTCTCTGAGGTCCGCGCAATACTATAACGGCATCGTGGGGATGCCAATAAAATGGTGGTCAAAAGTGGCCACAGATAGAAGGAACACTCCTTCACATAAAAGCAGTCCATGGTGTCAGCATGTCAGTAAGGTACACACTGGTGACAACCTATTTATTTACTGAATGCACAAGAGATAAGGCGAGAGGCGATTGGTTGTCGAGAAGCAGTAAGCGCCCAACCCAATTCTAGTACTGTTGTGCACTGCACGAAGGTTATGCGTGATCGCCACTCCCAACGGACAGAAGGGAGCGCGTTAAACTCCGGATCTTGGCGTTTCGGAGGCAGGGGAAGTTTCTGAGAGTACAAATATTTTTGGAGATTCTTGGAGAATCCCTTTATAAATAAAAGTAGGTCGTGACCTTCGGACTTAACAAAAAAAAAAAAAAACCTGGGGTGCTTGCCTATGTGTGGGGCCTGTATCGGTTGGGTTGATGGGTCTTGGAGTGGGTGTGACTTGAGTACTGGTACTGGAATACAGGAGGAGAGTTATCAAGCTGTGAATTGCACACCATATACCCGAAACACCGACTCCATAACCCTGAGACGGCCCAATTGCCGGCGGAATGAGGAGGAAAAGAACCAGTGCCTAAAAACCGCGTGTTCTGTGTCTGGGCGCGACTGGAGGAATTGTGGCAGTGTCCAGTATGCAAGAAAAGTATGACAGGGGGAGGACTGCTAGGTACTCAATTTCTCACCGAGAGACCCAGTAAAACAAGCTCAGTTGAAAAAGCCCCGTAAAGCCAGGCCAGTTTGTCTAGCCAGCCCAATTCCCCGACTTGTAATATTTGTAATAGAATAGTGTGAGTGCTGTTTGTGCGTGTAGAGACCAGAACTCGGGCGGTCAACCATCATCAGATGCTAACCGGGGTTTGTTGGTGTGGTCCTCTTGATGCACAAGAGTTCGCTATCTGTCTTGTCTGTCTTTTCTTTTTGTGCGTGAGACTGAACACTTGCGGGTTTGTCCGGAGGGCTATGGTTCTTAGAAACCCAGGGTCTAACTTAAAACACAAAATTTCAAGGGGTGACAATTAAAACATAAGAAGGCCAGCAACACGTGTTGTGTTGTTGTGGCGGGTTTCACTGGGAGACTGAAAATCTGTAGATTTGTCCGGAGGTCTACAGTGCTAGTAGACAGGCGGGTACCAAAACAACAAAATTGTACAGGGCTAAAAACATAAGACACAACAAAAATAAAATAATAATGTCTACAACACGTGGTGTTCCAAAGCGGTCACCCATCTAAGTAGTAACCACGCCCGACGTTACTTGACTTCGGTGATCGGACGAGAACCGGTATTTTCAACGTGGTATGGTCGTAGACGATGACTGGTGCCGCTTTATTGTTTATATACCTGATTAGGGGTGAAGGGGCTGAACGACTACATGGACACTTCTCTCTGAGGTCCACGCAATACTATAAAGGCATCGTGGGGATGCCAATAAAATGGTGGTCAAAAGTGGCCACAGATAGAAGGAACACTCCTTCACATAAAAGCAGTCCAAGGTGTCAGCATGTCAGTAAGGTACACACTGGTGACAACCTATTTATTTACTGAATGCACAAGAGATAAGGCGAGAGGCGATTGGTTGTCGAGAAGCAGTAAGCGCCCAACCCAATTCTAGTACTGTTGTGCACTGCACGAAGGCTATGCGTGATCGCCACTCCCAACAGACAGAAGGGAGCGCGTTAAACTCCGGATCTGGCCGTTTCGGAGGCAGGGGAAGTTTCTGAGAGTACAAATATTTTTGGAGATTCTTGGAGAATCCCTTTATACATGAAAGTAGGTCGTGACCTTCGGACTTTAAAAAAAAAAAACCTGGGGTGCTTGCCTATGTGTGGGGCCTGTATCGGTTGGGTTGATGGGTCTTGGAGTGGGTGTGACTTGAGTACTGGTACTGGAATACAGGAGGAGAGTTATCAAGCTGTGAATTGCACACCATATACCCGAAACACCGACTCCATAACCCTGAGACGGCCCAATTGCCGATGGAATGAGGAGGAAAAGAACCAGTGCCTAAAAACCGCGTGTTCTGTGTCTGGGCGCGACTGGAGGAATGGTGGCAGTTTCCAGTATGCAAGAAAAGTATGACAGGGGGAGGACTGCTAGGTACTCAATTTCTCATCGAGAGACCCAGTAAAACAAGCTCAGTTGAAAAAGCCCCGTAAAGCCAGGCCAGTTTGTCTAGCCAGCCCAATTCCCCGACTTGTAATATTTGTAATAGAATAGTGTGAGTGCTGTTTGTGCGTGTAGAGACCAGAACTCGGGCGGTCAACCATCATCAGATGCTAACCGGGGTTGTTGGTGTGGTCCTCTTGATGCACAAGAGTTCGCTATCTGTCTTGTCTGTCTTTTCTTTTTGTGCGTGAGACTGAACACTTGCGGGTTTGTCCGGAGGGCTATGGTTCTTAGAAACCCAGGGTCTCACTTAAAACACAAAATTTGCCAATAAAATGGTGGTCAAAAGTGGCCACAGATAGAAGGAACACTCCTTCACATAAAAGCAGTCCATGGTGTCAGCATGTCAGTAAGGTACACACTGGTGACAACCTGTTTATTTACTGAATGCACAAGAGATAAGGCGAGAGGCGATTGGTTGTCTGGAAGCAGTAAGCGCCCAACCCAATTCTAGTACTGTTGTGCACTGCACGAGGGCTATGCGTGATCGCCACTCCCAACGGACAGTACTGAGCGCATTAAACTCCGGATCTGGGCGTTTTGGAGGCAGGGGAAGTTTCTGAGAGTACAAATATTTTTGGAGATTCTTGGAGAATCCCTTTATAAATGAAAGTCCGTTGGGAGTGGCGATCACGGATAGCCCTCGTGGAGTGCACAACAGTACTAGAATTGGGTTGGGCGCTTACTGCTTGCCGACAACCAATCGCCTCTCGCCTTATCTCTTGTGCATTCAGTAAATAAATATGTTGTCACCAGTGTGTACCTTACTGACATGCTGACACCATGGACTGCTTTTATGTGAAGGAGTGTTCCTTCTCTCTGTGGCCACTTTTGACCACCATTTTATTGGCATCCCCACGATGCCTTTATAGTATTGCGCGGACCTCAGAGAGAAGTGTCCAAGTAGTCGTTCAGCCCCTTCTCCCCTAATCAGGTAGATAAAAACAAAGCGGCACCATTCATCGTCTACGGCAATACCACGTTGAAAATACCGGTTCTCGTCCGACCCCCGAAGTCAAGTAACGTCGGGCGTGGTTACTACTTAGATGGGTGACCGCTTGGGAACACCACGTGTTGTAGACATTTTCATTTTATTTTTGTTGTGTCTTGTGTTTTTAGCCCTATACAATTTTGTTGTTTTGGTACCCGCCTGTCTACTAGCACTGTAGACCTCCGGACAAATCTACAGATTTTCAGTCTCCCAGTGAAACCCGCCACAACAACACAACACGTGTTGCTGGCCTTCTTATGTTTTAATTGTCACCCCTTGAAATTTTGTGTTTTAAGTGAGACCCTGGGTTTCTAAGAACCATAGCCCTCCGGACAAACCCGCAAGTGTTCAGTCTCACACACAAAAAGACAGACAAGACAGATAGCGAATTTTTGTGCATCAAGAGGACCACACCAACAAACCCCGGTTGGCATCTGATGATGGTTGACTGCCCGAGTTCTGGTCTCTACACGCACAAACAGCACACACTATTCTATTACAAATATTACAAGTCGAGGAATTGGGCTGGCTAGACAAACTGGCCTGGCTTTACGGGGCTTTTTCAACTGAGCTTGTTTTACTGGGTCTCTCGGTGAGAAATTGAGTACCTAGCAGTCCTCCCCCTGTCATACTTTTCTTGCATACTGGACACTGCCAACATTCCTCCAGTCGCGCCCAGACACAGAACACGCGGTTTTTAGACACTGGTTCTTTTCCTCCTCATTCCGACGGAAATTGGGCCGTCTCAGGGTTATGGAGTCGGTGTTTCGGGTATATGGTGCGCAATTCACAGCTTGATAACTCTCCTCCTGTATTTCAGTACCAGTACTCAAGTCACACCCACTCCAAGACCCATCAACGCAACCGATACAGGCCCCACACATAGGCAAGAACCCCAGGTTTGTTTGTTTTTTTAAGTCCGAAGGTCACGACCTACTTTCATTTATAAAGGGATTCTCCAAGAATCTTCAAAAATATTTGTACTCTCAGAAACTTCCCCTGCCTCCGAAACGCCCAGATCCGGAGTTTAACGCGCTCCCTTCTGTCCGTTGGGAGTGGCGATCACGCATAGCCCTCGTGCAGTGCACAACAGTACTAGAATTGGGTTGGGCGCTTACTGCTTCCCGACAACCAATCGCCTCTCGCCTTATCTCTTGTGCATTCAGTAAATAAATATGTTGTCACCAGTGTGTACCTTACTGACATGCTGACACCATGGACTGCTTTTATGTGAAGGAGTGTTCCTTCTCTCTGTGGCCACTTTTGACCACCATTTTATTGGCATCCCCACGATGCCTTTATAGTATTGCGCGGACCTCAGAGAGAAGTGTCCAAGTAGTCGTTCAGCCCCTTCTCCCCTAATCAGGTATATAAAAACAAAGCGGCACCATTCATCGTCTACGGCAATACCACGTTGAAAATACCGGTTCTCGTCTGACCCCCGAAGTCAAGTAACGTCGGGCGTGGTTACTACTTAGATGGGTGACCGCTTGGGAACACCACGTGTTGTAGACATTTTCATTTTATTTTTGTTGTGTCTTGTGTTTTTAGCCCTATACAATTTTGTTGTTTTGGTACCCGCCTGTCTACTAGCACTGTAGACCTCCGGACAAATCTACAGATTTTCAGTCTCCCAGTGAAACCCGCCACAACAACACAACACGTGTTGCTGCCCTTCTTATGTTTTAATTGTCACTCCTTGAAATTTTGTGTTTTAAGTGAGACCCTGGGTTTCTAAGAACCATAGCCCTCCGGACAAACCCGCAAGTGTTCAGTCTCACGCACAAAAAGACAGACAAGACAGATAGCGAACTCTTGTGCATCAAGAGGACCACACCAACAAACCCCGGTTGGCATCTGATGATGGTTGACTGCCCGAGTTCTGGTCTCTACACGCACAAACAGCACTCATACTATTCTATTACAAATATTACAAGTCGGAGAATTGGGCTGGCTAGACAAACTGGCCTGGCTTTACGGGGCTTTTACAACTGAGCTGGTTTTACTGGGTCTCTCGGTGAGAAATTGAGTACCTAGCAGTCCTCCCCCTGTCATACTTTTCTTGCATACTGGACACTGCCACCATTCCTCCAGTCGCGCCCAGACACAGAACACGCGGTTTTTAGGCACTGGTTCTTTTTCTCCTTATTCCGCCGGCAATTGGGCCGTCTCATGGTTATGGAGTCGGTGTTTCGGGTATATGGTGCGCAATTCACAGCTTGATAACTCTCCTCCTGTATTCCAGTACCAGTACTCAAGTCACACCCACTCCAAGACCCATCAACGCAACCGATACAGGCCCCACACATAGGCAAGCACCCCAGGTTTTTTTTTTTTTTTTTTTTTTTAAGTCCGAAGGTCACGACCTACTTTCATTTATAAAGGGATTCTCCAAGAATCTCCAAAAATATTTGTACTCTCAGAAACTTCCCCTGCCTCCGAAACGCCCAGATCCGGAGTTTAACGCGCTCCCTTCTGTCCGTTGGGAGTGGCGATCACGCATAGCCCTCTTGCAGTGCACAACAGTACTAGAATTGGGTTGGGCGCTTACTGCTTCCCGACAACCAATCGCCTCTCGCCTTATCTCTTGTGCATTCAGTAAATAAATATGTTGTCACCAGTGTGTACCTTACTGACATGCTGACACCATGGACTGCTTTTATGTGAAGGAGTGTTCCTTCTCTCTGTGGCCACTTTTGACCACCATTTTATTGGCATCCCCACGATGCCTTTATAGTATTGCGCGGACCTCAGAGAGAAGTGTCCAAGTAGTCGTTCAGCCCCTTCTCCCCTAATCAGGTATATAAAAACAAAGCGGCACCATTCATCGTCTACGGCAATACCACGTTGAAAATACCGATTCTCGTCCGACCCCCGAAGTCAAGTAACGTCGGGCGTGGTTACTACTTAGATGGGTGACCGCTTGGGAACACCACGTGTTGTAGACATTTTCATTTTATTTTTGTTGTGTCTTGTGTTTTTAGCCCTATACAATTTTGTTGTTTTGGTACCCGCCTGTCTACTAGCACTGTAGACCTCCGGACAAATCTACAGATTTTCAGTCTCCCAGTGAAACCCGCTACAACAACACAACACGTGTTGCTGGCCTTCTTATGTTTTAATTGTCACTCCTTGAAATTTTGTGTTTTAAGTGAGACCCTGGGTTTCTAAGAACCATAGCCCTCCGGACAAACCCGCAAGTGTTCAGTCTCACGAACAAAAAGACAGACAAGACAGATAGCGAACTCTTGTGCATCAAGAGGACCACATCAACAAACCCCGGTTGGCATCTGATGATGGTTGACTGCCCGAGTTCTGGTCTCTACACGCACAAACAGCACTCACACTATTCTATTACAAATATTACAAGTCGGGGAATTGGGCTGGCTAGACAAACTGGCCTGGCTTTACGGGGCTTTTTCAACTGAGCTTGTTTTACTGGGTCTCTCGGTGAGAAATTGAGTACCTAGCAGTCCTCCCCCTGTCATACTTTTCTTGCATACTGGACACTGCCACCATTCCTCCAGTCGCGCCCAGACACAGAACACGCGGTTTTTAGGCACTGGTTCTTTTTCTCCTTATTCCGCCGGCAATTGGGCCGTCTCAGGGTTATGGAGTCGGTGTTTCGGGTATATGGTGCGCAATTCACAGCTTGATAACTCTCCTCCTGTATTCCAGTACCAGTACTCAAGTCACACCCACTCCAAGACCCATCAACGCAACCGATACAGGCCCCACACATAGGCAAGCACCCCAGGTTTTTTTTTTTTTTTTTTTTTTTAAAGTCCGAAGGACACGACCTACTTTCATTTATAAAGGGATTCTCCAAGAATCTCCAAAAATATTTGTACTCTCAGAAACTTCCCCTGCCTCCGAAACGCCCAGATCCGGAGTTTAACGCGCTCCCTTCTGTCCGTTGGGAGTGGCGATCACGCATAGCCCTCGTGCAGTGCACAACAGTACTAGAATTGGGTTGGGCGCTTACTGCTTCCCGACAACCAATCGCCTCTCGCCTTATCTCTTGTGCATTCAGTAAATAAATATGTTGTCACCAGTGTGTACCTTACTGACATGCTGACACCATGGACTGCTTTTATGTGAAGGAGTGTTCCTTCTCTCTGTGGCCACTTTTGACCACCATTTTATTGGCATCCCCACGATGCCTTTATAGTATTGCGCGGACCTCAGAGAGAAGTGTCCAAGTAGTCGTTCAGCCCCTTCTCCCCTAATCAGGTATATAAAAACAAAGCGGCACCATTCATCGTCTACGGCAATACCACGTTGAAAATACCGGTTCTCGTCCGACCCCCGAAGTCAAGTAACGTCGGGCGTGGTTACTACTTAGATGGGTGACCGCTTGGGAACACCACGTGTTGTAGACATTTTCATTTTATTTTTGTTGTGTCTTGTGTTTTTAGCCCTATACAATTTTGTTGTTTTGGTACCCGCCTGTCTACTAGCACTGTAGACCTCCGGACAAATCTACAGATTTTCAGTCTCCCAGTGAAACCCGCCACAACAACACAACACGTGTTGCTGGCCTTCTTATGTTTTAATTGTCACTCCTTGAAATTTTGTGTTTTAAGTGAGACCCTGGGTTTCTAAGAACCATAGCCCTCCGGACAAACCCGCAAGTGTTCAGTCTCACGCACAAAAAGACAGACAAGACAGATAGCGAACTCTTGTGCATCAAGAGGACCACATCAACAAACCCCGGTTGGCATCTGATGATGGTTGACTGCCCGAGTTCTGGTCTCTACACGCACAAACAGCACTCACACTATTCTATTACAAATATTACAAGTCGGGGAATTGGGCTGGCTAGACAAACTGGCCTGGCTTTACGGGGCTTTTTCAACTGAGCTTGTTTTACTGGGTCTCTCGGTGAGAAATTGAGTACCTAGCAGTCCTCCCCCTGTCATACTTTTCTTGCATACTGGACACTGCCACCATTCCTCCAGTCGCGCCCAGACACAGAACACGCGGTTTTTAGGCACTGGTTCTTTTTCTCCTTATTCCGCCGGCAATTGGGCCGTCTCAGGGTTATGGAGTCGGTGTTTCGGGTATATGGTGCGCAATTCACAGCTTGATAACTCTCCTCCTGTATTCCAGTACCAGTACTCAAGTCACACCCACTCCAAGACCCATCAACGCAACCGATACAGGCCCCACACATAGGCAAGCACCCCAGGTTTTTTTTTTTTTTTTTTTTTTAAAGTCCGAAGGACACGACCTACTTTCATTTATAAAGGGATTCTCCAAGAATCTCCACAAATATTTGTACTCTCAGAAACTTCCCCTGCCTCCGAAACGCCCAGATCCGGAGTTTAACGCGCTCCCTTCTGTCCGTTGGGAGTGGCGATCACGCATAGCCCTCGTGCAGTGCACAACAGTACTAGAATTGGGTTGGGCGCTTACTGCTTCCCGACAACCAATCGCCTCTCGCCTTATCTCTTGTGCATTCAGTAAATAAATATGTTGTCACCAGTGTGTACCTTACTGACATGCTGACACCATGGACTGCTTTTATGTGAAGGAGTGTTCCTTCTCTCTGTGGCCACTTTTGACCACCATTTTATTGGCATCCCCACGATGCCTTTATAGTATTGCGCGGACCTCAGAGAGAAGTGTCCAAGTAGTCGTTCAGCCCCTTCTCCCCTAATCAGGTATATAAAAACAAAGCGGCACCATTCATCGTCTACGGCAATACCACGTTGAAAATACCGATTCTCGTCCGACCCCCGAAGTCAAGTAACGTCGGGCGTGGTTACTACTTAGATGGGTGACCGCTTGGGAACACCACGTGTTGTAGACATTTTCATTTTATTTTTGTTGTGTCTTGTGTTTTTAGCCCTATACAATTTTGTTGTTTTGGTACCCGCCTGTCTACTAGCACTGTAGACCTCCGGACAAATCTACAGATTTTCAGTCTCCCAGTGAAACCCGCCACAACAACACAACACGTGTTGCTGGCCTTCTTATGTTTTAATTGTCACTCCTTGAAATTTTGTGTTTTAAGTGAGACCCTGGGTTTCTAAGAACCATAGCCCTCCGGACAAAAGCGCAAGTGTTCAGTCTCACGAACAAAAAGACAGACAAGACAGATAGCGAACTCTTGTGCATCAAGAGGACCACATCAACAAACCCCGGTTGGCATCTGATGATGGTTGACTGCCCGAGTTCTGGTCTCTACACGCACAAACAGCACTCACACTATTCTATTACAAATATTACAAGTCGGGGAATTGGGCTGGCTAGACAAACTGGCCTGGCTTTACGGGGCTTTTTCAACTGAGCTTGTTTTACTGGGTCTCTCGGTGAGAAATTGAGTACCTAGCAGTCCTCCCCCTGTCATACTTTTCTTGCATACTGGACACTGCCACCATTCCTCCAGTCGCGCCCAGACACAGAACACGCGGTTTTTAGGCACTGGTTCTTTTTCTCCTTATTCCGCCGGCAATTGGGCCGTCTCATGGTTATGGAGTCGGTGTTTCGGGTATATGGTGCGCAATTCACAGCTAGATAACTCTCCTCCTGTATTCCAGTACCAGTACTCAAGTCACACACACTCCAAGACCCATCAACGCAACCGATACAGGCCCCACACATAGGCAAGAACCCCAGGTTTTTTTTTTGTTTTTTTTTTAAATTCCGAAGGTCACGACCTACTTTCATTTATAAAGGGATTCTCCAAGAATCTCCAAAAATATTTGTACTCTCAGAAACTTCCCCTGCCTCCGAAACGCCCAGATCCGGAGTTTAACGCGCTCCCTTCTGTCCGTTGGGAGTGGCGATCACGCATAGCCCTCTTGCAGTGCACACCAGTACTAGAATTGGGTTGGGCGCTTACTGCTTCCCGACAACCAATCGCCTCTCGCCTTATCTCTTGTGCATTCAGTAAATAAATATGTTGTCACCAGTGTGTACCTTACTGACATGCTGACACCATGGACTGCTTTTATGTGAAGGAGTGTTCCTTCTCTCTGTGGCCACTTTTGACCACCATTTTATTGGCATCCCCACGATGCCTTTATAGTATTGCGCGGACCTCAGAGAGAAGTGTCCAAGTAGTCGTTCAGCCCCTTCTCCCCTAATCAGGTATATAAAAACAAAGCGGCACCATTCATCGTCTACGGCAATACCACGTTGAAAATACCGATTCTCGTCCGACCCCCGAAGTCAAGTAACGTCGGGCGTGGTTACTACTTAGATGGGTGACCGCTTGGGAACACCACGTGTTGTAGACATTTTCATTTTATTTTTGTTGTGTCTTGTGTTTTTAGCCCTATACAATTTTGTTGTTTTGGTACCCGCCTGTCTACTAGCACTGTAGACCTCCGGACAAATCTACAGATTTTCAGTCTCCCAGTGAAACCCGCCACAACAACACAACACGTGTTGCTGGCCTTCTTATGTTTTAATTGTCACTCCTTGAAATTTTGTGTTTTAAGTGAGACCCTGGGTTTCTAAGAACCATAGCCCTCCGGACAAACCCGCAAGTGTTTAGTCTCACGCACAAAAAGACAGACAAGACAGATAGCGAACTCTTGTGCATCAAGAGGACCACATCAACAAACCCCGGTTGGCATCTGATGATGGTTGACTGCCCGAGTTCTGGTCTCTACACGCACAAACAGCACTCACACTATTCTATTACAAATATTACAAGTCGGGGAATTGGGCTGGCTAGACAAACTGGCCTGGCTTTACGGGGCTTTTTCAACTGAGCTTGTTTTACTGGGTCTCTCGGTGAGAAATTGAGTACCTAGCAGTCCTCCCCCTGTCATACTTTTCTTGCATACTGGACACTGCCACCATTCCTCCAGTCGCGCCCAGACACAGAACACGCGGTTTTTAGGCACTGGTTCTTTTTCTCCTTATTCCGCCGGCAATTGGGCCGTCTCAGGGTTATGGAGTCGGTGTTTCGGGTATATGGTGCGCAATTCACAGCTTGATAACTCTCCTCCTGTATTCCAGTACCAGTACTCAAGTCACACCCACTCCAAGACCCATCAACGCAACCGATACAGGCCCCACACATAGGCAAGCACCCCAGGTTTTTTTTTTTTTTTTTTTTTTAAAGTCCGAAGGACACGACCTACTTTCATTTATAAAGGGATTCTCCAAGAATCTCCAAAAATATTTGTACTCTCAGAAACTTCCCCTGCCTCCGAAACGCCCAGATCCGGAGTTTAACGCGCTCCCTTCTGTCCGTTGGGAGTGGCGATCACGCATAGCCCTCGTGCAGTGCACAACAGTACTAGAATTGGGTTGGGCGCTTACTGCTTCCCGACAACCAATCGCCTCTCGCCTTATCTCTTGTGCATTCAGTAAATAAATATGTTGTCACCAGTGTGTACCTTACTGACATGCTGACACCATGGACTGCTTTTATGTGAAGGAGTGTTCCTTCTCTCTGTGGCCACTTTTGACCACCATTTTATTGACATCCCCACGATGCCTTTATAGTATTGCGCGGACCTCAGAGAGAAGTGTCCAAGTAGTCGTTCAGCCCCTTCTCCCCTAATCAGGTATATAAAAACAAAGCGGCACCATTCATCGTCTACGGCAATACCACGTTGAAAATACCGATTCTCGTCCGACCCCCGAAGTCAAGTAACGTCGGGCGTGGTTACTACTTAGATGGGTGACCGCTTGGGAACACCACGTGTTGTAGACATTTTCATTTTATTTTTGTTGTGTCTTGTGTTTTTAGCCCTATACAATTTTGTTGTTTTGGTACCCGCCTGTCTACTAGCACTGTAGACCTCCGGACAAATCTACAGATTTTCAGTCTCCCAGTGAAACCCGCCACAACAACACAACACGTGTTGCTGGCCTTCTTATGTTTTAATTGTCACTCCTTGAAATTTTGTGTTTTAAGTGAGACCCTGGGTTTCTAAGAACCATAGCCCTCCGGACAAACCCGCAAGTGTTCAGTCTCACGAACAAAAAGACAGACAAGACAGATAGCGAACTCTTGTGCATCAAGAGGACCACATCAACAAACCCCGGTTGGCATCTGATGATGGTTGACTGCCCGAGTTCTGGTCTCTACACGCACAAACAGCACTCACACTATTCTATTACAAATATTACAAGTCGGGGAATTGGGCTGGCTAGACAAACTGGCCTGGCTTTACGGGGCTTTTTCAACTGAGCTTGTTTTACTGGGTCTCTCGGTGAGAAATTGAGTACCTAGCAGTCCTCCCCCTGTCATACTTTTCTTGCATACTGGACACTGCCACCATTCCTCCAGTCGGGCCCAGACACAGAACACGCGGTTTTTAGGCACTGGTTCTTTTTCTCCTTATTCCGCCGGCAATTGGGCCGTCTCAGGGTTATGGAGTCGGTGTTTCGGGTATATGGTGCGCAATTCACAGCTTGATAACTCTCCTCCTGTATTCCAGTACCAGTACTCAAGTCACACCCACTCCAAGACCCATCAACGCAACCGATACAGGCCCCACACATAGGCAAGCACCCCAGGTTTTTTTTTTTTTTTTTTTTAAAGTCCGAAGGACACGACCTACTTTCATTTATAAAGGGATTCTCCAAGAATCTCCAAAAATATTTGTACTCTCAGAAACTTCCCCTGCCTCCGAAACGCCCAGATCCGGAGTTTAACGCGCTCCCTTCTGTCCGTTGGGAGTGGCGATCACGCATAGCCCTCGTGCAGTGCACAACAGTACTAGAATTGGGTTGGGCGCTTACTGCTTCCCGACAACCAATCGCCTCTCGCCTTATCTCTTGTGCATTCAGTAAATAAATATGTTGTCACCAGTGTGTACCTTACTGACATGCTGACACCATGGACTGCTTTTATGTGAAGGAGTGTTCCTTCTCTCTGTGGCCACTTTTGACCACCATTTTATTGGCATCCCCACGATGCCTTTATAGTATTGCGCGGACCTCAGAGAGAAGTGTCCAAGTAGTCGTTCAGCCCCTTCTCCCCTAATCAGGTATATAAAAACAAAGCGGCACCATTCATCGTCTACGGCAATACCACGTTGAAAATACCGGTTCTCGTCCGACCCCCGAAGTCAAGTAACGTCGGGCGTGGTTACTACTTAGATGGGTGACCGCTTGGGAACACCACGTGTTGTAGACATTTTCATTTTATTTTTGTTGTGTCTTGTGTTTTTAGCCCTATACAATTTTGTTGTTTTGGTACCCGCCTGTCTACTAGCACTGTAGACCTCCGGACAAATCTACAGATTTTCAGTCTCCCAGTGAAACCCGCCACAACAACACAACACGTGTTGCTGGCCTTCTTATGTTTTAATTGTCACTCCTTGAAATTTTGTGTTTTAAGTGAGACCCTGGGTTTCTAAGAACCATAGCCCTCCGGACAAACCCGCAAGTGTTCAGTCTCACGCACAAAAAGACAGACAAGACAGATAGCGAACTCTTGTGCATCAAGAGGACCACATCAACAAACCCCGGTTGGCATCTGATGATGGTTGACTGCCCGAGTTCTGGTCTCTACACGCACAAACAGCACTCACACTATTCTATTACAAATATTACAAGTCGGGGAATTGGGCTGGCTAGACAAACTGGCCTGGCTTTACGGGGCTTTTTCAACTGAGCTTGTTTTACTGGGTCTCTCGGTGAGAAATTGAGTACCTAGCAGTCCTCCCCCTGTCATACTTTTCTTGCATACTGGACACTGCCACCATTCCTCCAGTCGCGCCCAGACACAGAACACGCGGTTTTTAGGCACTGGTTCTTTTTCTCCTTATTCCGCCGGCAATTGGGCCGTCTCAGGGTTATGGAGTCGGTGTTTCGGGTATATGGTGCGCAATTCACAGCTTGATAACTCTCCTCCTGTATTCCAGTACCAGTACTCAAGTCACACCCACTCCAAGACCCATCAACGCAACCGATACAGGCCCCACACATAGGCAAGCACCCCAGGTTTTTTTTTTTTTTTTTAAGTCCGAAGGACACGACCTACTTTCATTTATAAAGGGATTCTCCAAGAATCTCCAAAAATATTTGTACTCTCAGAAACTTCCCCTGCCTCCGAAACGCCCAGATCCGGAGTTTAACGCGCTCCCTTCTGTCCGTTGGGAGTGGCGATCACGCATAGCCCTCGTATAGTGCACAACAGTACTAGAATTGGGTTGGGCGCTTACTGCTTCCCGACAACCAATCGCCTCTCGCCTTATCTCTTGTGCATTCAGTAAATAAATATGTTGTCACCAGTGTGTACCTTACTGACATGCTGACACCATGGACTGCTCTTATGTGAAGGAGTGTTCCTTCTCTCTGTGGCCACTTTTGACCACCATTTTATTGGCATCCCCACGATGCCTTTATAGTATTGCGCGGACCTCAGAGAGAAGTGTCCAAGTAGTCGTTCAGCCCCTTCTCCCCTAATCAGGTATATAAAAACAAAGCGGCACCATTCATCGTCTACGGCAATACCACGTTGAAAATACCGATTCTCGTCCGACCCCCGAAGTCAAGTAACGTCGGGCGTGGTTACTACTTAGATGGGTGACCGCTTGGGAACACCACGTGTTGTAGACATTTTCATTTTATTTTTGTTGTGTCTCGTGTTTTTAGCCCTATACAATTTTGTTGTTTTGGTACCCGCCTGTCTACTAGCACTGTAGACCTCCGGACAAATCTACAGATTTTCAGTCTCCCAGTGAAACCCGCCACAACAACACAACACGTGTTGCTGGCCTTCTTATGTTTTAATTGTCACTCCTTGAAATTTTGTGTTTTAAGTGAGACCCTGGGTTTCTAAGAACCATAGCCCTCCGGACAAACCCGCAAGTGTTCAGTCTCACGAACAAAAAGACAGACAAGACAGATAGCGAACTCTTGTGCATCAAGAGGACCACATCAACAAACCCCGGTTGGCATCTGATGATGGTTGACTGCCCGAGTTCTGGTCTCTACACGCACAAACAGCACTCACACTATTCTATTACAAATATTACAAGTCGGGGAATTGGGCTGGCTAGACAAACTGGCCTGGCTTTACGGGGCTTTTTCAACTGAGCTTGTTTTACTGGGTCTCTCGGTGAGAAATTGAGTACCTAGCAGTCCTCCCCCTGTCATACTTTTCTTGCATACTGGACACTGCCACCATTCCTCCAGTCGCGCCCAGACACAGAACACGCGGTTTTTAGGCACTGGTTCTTTTTCTCCTTATTCCGCCGGCAATTGGGCCGTCTCAGGGTTATGGAGTCGGTGTTTCGGGTATATGGTGCGCAATTCACAGCTTGATAACTCTCCTCCTGTATTCCAGTACCAGTACTCAAGTCACACCCACTCCAAGACCCATCAACGCAACCGATACAGGCCCCACACATAGGCAAGCACCCCAGGTTGTTTTTTTTTTTTTTTTTAAAGTCCGAAGGACACGACCTACTTTCATTTATAAAGGGATTCTCCAAGAATCTCCAAAAATATTTGTACTCTCAGAAACTTCCCCTGCCTCCGAAAAGCCCAGATCCGGAGTTTAACGCGCTCCCTTCTGTCCGTTGGGAGTGGCGATCACGCATAGCCCTCGTGCAGTGCACAACAGTACTAGAATTGGGTTGGGCGATTACTGCTTCCCGACAACCAATCGCCTCTCGCCTTATCTCTTGTGCATTCAGTAAATAAATAGGTTGTCACCAGTGTGTACCTTACTGACATGCTGACACCATGGACTGCTTTTGTGTGAAGGAGTGTTCCTTCTCTCTGTGGCCACTTTTGACCACCATTTTATTGGCATCCCCACCAAGCCTTTATAGTATTGCGCGGACCTCAGAGAGAAGTGTCCAAGTAGTCGTTCAGCCCCTTCTCCCCTAATCAGGTTTATAAAAACAAAGCGGTACCATTCATCGTCTACGGCAATACCACGTTGAAAATACCGGTTCTCGTCCGACCCCCGAAGTCAAGTAACGTCGGGCGTGGTTACTACTTAGATGGGTGACCGCTTGGGAACACCACGTATTGTAGACATTTTTATTTTATTTTTGTTGTGTCTTGTGTTTTTAGCCCTGTACAATTTTGTTGTTTTGGTACCCGCCTGTCTACTAGCACTGTAGACCTCCGGACAAATCTACAGATTTTCAGTCTCCCAGTGAAACCCGCTACAACAACACAACACGTGTTGCTGGCCTTCTTATGTTTTAATTGTCACCCCTTGAAATTTTGTGTTTTAAGTGAGACCCTGGGTTTCTAAGAACCATAGCCCTCCGGACAAACCCGCAAGTGTTCAGTCTCACACACAAAAAGACAGACAAGACAGATAGCGAACTTTTGTGCATCAAGAGGACCACACCAACAAACCCCGGGTTGCATCTGATGATGGTTGACTGCCCGAGTTCTGGTCTCTACACGCACAAACAGCACACACTATTCTATTACAAATATTACAAGTCGGGGAATTGGGCTGGCTAGACAAACTGGCCTGGCTTTACGGGGCTTTTTCAACTGAGCTTGTTTTACTGGGTCTCTCGGTGAGAAATTGAGTACCTAGCAGTCCTCCCAATGTCATACTTTTCTTGCATACTGGACACTGCCACCATTCCTCCAGTCGCGCCCAGACACAGAACACGCGGTTTTTAGGCACTGGTTCTTTTCCTCCTCATTCCGACGGAAATTGGGCCGTCTCAGGGTTATGGAGTCGGTGTTTCGGGTATATGGTGCGCAATTCACAGCTTGATAACTCTCCTCCTGTATTTCAGTACCAGTACTCAAGTCACACCCACTCCAAGACCCATCAACGCAACCGATACAGGCCCCACACATAGGCAAGAACCCCAGGTTTTTTTGTTTTTTTTTTAAAGTCCGAAGGTCACGACCTACTTTCATTTATAAAAGGATTCTCCAAGAATCTCCAAAAATATTTGTACTCTCAGAAACTTCCCCTGCCTCCGAAACGCCCAGATCCGGAGTTTAACGCGCTCCCTTCTGTCCGTTGGGAGTGGCGATCACGCATAGCCCTCTTGCAGTGCACAACAGTACTAGAATTGGGTTGGGCGCTTACTGCTTCCCGACAACCAATCGCCTCTCGCCTTATCTCTTGTGCATTCAGTAAATAAATATGTTGTCACCAGTGTGTACCTTACTGACATGCTGACACCATGGACTGCTTTTATGTGAAGGAGTGTTCCTTCTCTCTGTGGCCACTTTTGACCACCATTTTATTGGCATCCCCACGATGCCTTTATAGTATTGCGCGGACCTCAGAGAGAAGTGTCCAAGTAGTCGTTCAGCCCCTTCTTCCCTAATCAGGTATATAAAAACAAAGCGGCACCATTCATCTTCTACGGCAATACCACGTTGAAAATACCGATTCTCGTCCGACCCCCGAAGTCAAGTAACGTCGGGCGTGGTTACTACTTAGATGGGTGACCGCTTGGGAACACCACGTGTTGTAGACATTTTCATTTTATTTTTGTTGTGTCTTGTGTTTTTAGCCCTATACAATTTTGTTGTTTTGGTACCCGCCTGTCTACTAGCACTGTAGACCTCCGGACAAATCTACAGATTTTCAGTCTCCCAGTGAAACCCGCCACAACAACACAACACGTGTTGCTGGCCTTCTTATGTTTTAATTGTCACTCCTTGAAATTTTGTGTTTTAAGTGAGACCATTGGTTTCTAAGAACCATAGCCCTCCGGACAAACCCGCAAGTGTTCAGTCTCACGCACAAAAAGACAGACAAGACAGATAGCGAACTCTTGTGCATCAAGAGGACCACATCAACAAACCCCGGTTGGCATCTGATGATGGTTGACTGCCCGAGTTCTGGTCTCTACACGCACAAACAGCACTCACACTATTCTATTACAAATATTACAAGTCGGGGAATTGGGCTGGCTAGACAAACTGGCCTGGCTTTACGGGGCTTTTTCAACTAAGCTTGTTTTACTGGGTCTCTCGGTGAGAAATTGAGTACCTAGCAGTCCTCCCCCTGTCATACTTTTCTTGCATACTGGACACTGCCACCATTCCTCCAGTCGCGCCCAGACACAGAACACGCGGTTTTTAGGCACTGGTTCTTTTTCTCCTTATTCCGCCGGCAATTGGGCCGTCTCAGGGTTATGGAGTCGGTGTTTCGGGTATATGGTGCGCAATTCACAGCTTGATAACTCTCCTCCTGTATTCCAGTACCAGTACTCAAGTCACACCCACTCCAAGACCCATCAACGCAACCGATACAGGCCCCACACATAGGCAAGCACACCAGGTTTTTTTTTTTTTTAAATCCGAAGGTCACGACCTAATTTCATTTATAAAGGGATTCTCCAAGAATCTCCAAAAATATTTGTACTCTCAGAAACTTCCCCTGCCTCCGAAACGTCCAGATCCGGAGTTTAACGCGCTCCCTTCTGTCCGTTGGGAGTGGCGATCACGCATAGCCCTCGTGCAGTGCACAACAGTACTAGAATTGGGTTGGGCGATTACTGCTTCCCGACAACCAATCGCCTCTCGCCTTATCTCTTGTGCATTCAGTAAATAAATAGGTTGTCACCAGTGTGTACCTTACTGACATGCTGACACCATGGACTGCTTTTGTGTGAAGGAGTGTTCCTTCTCTTTGTGGCCACTTTTGACCACCATTTTATTGGCATCCCCACCAAGCCTTTATAGTATTGCGCGGACCTCAGAGAGAAGTGTCCAAGTAGTCGTTCAGCCCCTTCTCCCCTAATCAGGTATATAAAAACAAAGCGGCACCATTCATCGTCTACGGCAATACCACGTTGAAAATACCGGTTCTCGTCCGACCCCCGAAGTCAAGTAACGTCGGGCGTGGTTACTACTTAGATGGGTGACCGCTTGGGAACACCACGTGTTGTAGACATTTTCATTTTATTTTTGTTGTGTCTTGTGTTTTTAGCCCTATACAATTTTGTTGTTTTGGTACCCGCCTGTCTACTAGCACTGTAGACCTCCGGACAAATCTACAGATTTTCAGTCTCCCAGTGAAACCCGCCACAACAACACAACACGTGTTGCTGGCCTTCTTATGTTTTAATTGTCACCCCTTGAAATTTTGTGTTTTAAGTGAGACCCTGGGTTTCTAAGAACCATAGCCCTCCGGACAAACCCGCAAGTGTTCAGTCTCACACACAAAAAGACAGACAAGACAGATAGCGAACTTTTGTGCATCAAGAGGACCACACCAACAAACCCCGGTTGGCATCTGATGATGGTTGACTGCCCGAGTTCTGGTCTCTACACGCACAAACAGCACACACTATTCTATTACAAATATTACAAGTAGGGGAATTGGGCTGGCTAGACAAACTGGCCTGGCTTTACGGGGCTTTTTCAACTGAGCTTGTTTTACTGGGTCTCTCGGTGAGAAAATGAGTACCTAGCAGTCCTCCCCCTGTCATACTTTTCTTGCATACTGGACACTGCCACCATTCCTCCAGTCGCGCCCAGACACAGAACACGCGGTTTTTAGGCACTGGTTCTTTTCCTCCTCATTCCGACGGAAATTGGGCCGTCTCAGGGTTATGGAGTCGGTGTTTCGGGTATATGGTGCGCAATTCACAGCTTGATAACTCTCCTCCTGTATTCCAGTACCAGTACTCAAGTCACACCCACTCCAAGACCCATCAACGCAACCGATACAGGCCCCACACATAGGCAAGCACCCCAGGTTTTTTTTTTTTTTTTTTTTTAAAGTCCGAAGGTCACGACCTACTTTCATTTATAAAGGGATTCTCCAAGAATCTCCAAAAATATTTGTACTCTCAGAAACTTCCCCTGCCTCCGAAACGCCCAGATCCGGAGTTTAACGCGCTCCCTTCTGTCCGTTGGGAGTGGCGATCACGCATAGCCCTCGTGCAGTGCACAACAGTACTAGAATTGGGTTGGGCGATTACTGCTTCCCGACAACCAATCGCCTCTCGCCTTATCTCTTGTGCATTCAGTAAATAAATAGGTTGTCACCAGTGTGTACCTTACTGACATGCTGACACCATGGACTGCTTTTGTGTGAAGGAGTGTTCCTTCTCTCTGTGGCCACTTTTGACCACCATTTTATTGGCATCCCCACCAAGCCTTTATAGTATTGCGCGGACCTCAGAGAGAAGTGTCCAAGTAGTCGTTCAGCCCCTTCTCCCCTAATCAGGTATATAAAAACAAAGCGGCACCATTCATCGTCTACGGCAATACCACGTTGAAAATACCGGTTCTCGTCCGACCCCCGAAGTCAAGTAACGTCGGGCGTGGTTACTACTTAGATGGGTGACCGCTTGGGAACACCACGTGTTGTAGACATTTTCATTTTATTTTTGTTGTGTCTTGTGTTTTTAGCCCTATACAATTTTGTTGTTTTGGTACCCGCCTGTCTACTAGCACTGTAGACCTCCGGACAAATCTACAGATTTTCAGTCTCCCAGTGAAACCCGCCACAACAACACAACACGTGTTGCTGGCCTTCTTATATTTTAATTGTCACTCCTTGAAATTTTGTGTTTTAAGTGAGACCCTGGGTTTCTAAGAACCATAGCCCTCCGGACAAACCCGCAAGTGTTCAGTCTCACGCACAAAAAGACAGACAAGACAGATAGCGAACTCTTGTGCATCAAGAGGACCACATCAACAAACCCCGGTTGGCATCTGATGATGGTTGACTGCCCGAGTTCTGGTCTCTACACGCACAAACAGCACACACTATTCTATTACAAATATTACAAGTAGGGGAATTGGGCTGGCTAGACAAACTGGCCTGGCTTTACGGGGCTTTTTCAACTGAGCTTGTTTTACTGGGTCTCTCGGTGAGAAATTGAGTACCTAGCAGTCCTCCCCCTGTCATACTTTTCTTGCATACTGGACACTGCCACCATTCCTCCAGTCGCGCCCAGACACAGAACACGCGGTTTTTAGGCACTGGTTCTTTTTCTCCTTATTCCGCCGGCAATTGGGCCGTCTCAGGGTTATGGAGTCGGTGTTTCGGGTATATGGTGCGCAATTCACAGCTTGATAACTCTCCTCCTGTATTCCAGTACCAGTACTCAAGTCACACCCACTCCAAGACCCATCAACGCAACCGATACAGGCCCCACACATAGGCAAGCACCCCAGGTTTTTTTTTTTGTTTTTTTTTTAAAGTCCGAAGGACACGACCTAATTTCATTTATAAAGGGATTCTCCAAGAATCTCCAAAAATATTTGTACTCTCAGAAACTTCCCCTGCCTCCGAAACGCCCAGATCCGGAGTTTAACGCGCTCCCTTCTGTCCGTTGGGAGTGGCGATCACGCATAGCCCTCGTGCAGTGCACAACAGTACTAGAATTGGGTTGGGCGCTTACTGCTTCCCGACAACCAATCGCCTCTCGCCTTATCTCTTGTGCATTCAGTAAATAAATATGTTGTCACCAGTGTGTACCTTACTGACATGCTGACACCATGGACTGCTTTTATGTGAAGGAGTGTTCCTTCTCTCTGTGGCCACTTTTGACCACCATTTTATTGGCATCCCCACGATGCCTTTATAGTATTGCGCGGACCTCAGAGAGAAGTGTCCAAGTAGTCGTTCAGCCCCTTCTCCCCTAATCAGGTATATAAAAACAAAGCGGCACCATTCATCGTCTACGGCAATACCACGTTAAAAATACCGGTTCTCGTCCGACCCCCGAAGTCAAGTAACGTCGGGCGTGGTTACTACTTAGATGGGTGACCGCTTGGGAACACCACGTATTGTAGACATTTTTATTTTATTTTTGTTGTGTCTTGTGTTTTTAGCCCTGTACAATTTTGTTGTTTTGGTACCCGCCTGTCTACTAGCACTGTAGACCTCCGGACAAATCTACAGATTTTCAGTCTCCCAGTGAAACCCGCCACAACAACACAACACGTGTTGCTGGCCTTCTTATGTCTTAATTGTCACCCCTTGAAATTTTGTGTTTTAAGTGAGACCCTGGGTTTCTAAGAACCATAGCCCTCCGGACAAACCCGCAAGTGTTCAGTCTCACACACAAAAAGACAGACAAGACAGATAGCGAACTTTTGTGCATCAAGAGGACCACACCAACAAACCCCGGTTGGCATCTGATGATGGTTGACTGCCCGAGTTCTGGTCTCTACACGCACAAACAGCACACACTATTCTATTACAAATATTACAAGTAGGGGAATTGGGCTGGCTAGACAAACTGGCCTGGCTTTACGGGGCTTTTTCAACTGAGCTTGTTTTACTGGGTCTCTCGGTGAGAAATTGAGTACCTAGCAGTCCTCCCCCTGTCATACTTTTCTTGCATACTGGACACTGCCACCATTCCTCCAGTCGCGCCCAGACACAGAACACGCGGTTTTTAGGCACTGGTTCTTTTCCTCCTCATTCCGACGGAAATTGGGCCGTCTCAGGGTTATGGAGTCGGTGTTTCGGGTATATGGTGCGCAATTCACAGCTTGATAATTCTCCTCCTGTATTTCAGTACCAGTACTCAAGTCACACCCACTCCAAGACCCATCAACGCAACCGATACAGGCCCCACACATAGGCAAGAACCCCAGGGTTTTTTTTTGTTTTTTTTTAAGTCCGAAGGTCACGACCTACTTTCATTTATAAAGGGATTCTCCAAGAATCTTCAAAAATATTTGTACTCTCAGAAACTTCCCCTGCCTCCGAAACGCCCAGATCCGGAGTTTAACGCGCCCCCTTCTGTCCGTTGGGAGTGGCGATCACGCATAGCCCTCGTGCAGTGCACAACAGGACTAGAATTGGGTTGGGCGCTTACTGCTTCCCGACAACCAATCGCCTCTCGCCTTATCTCTTCTTCATTCAGTAAATAAATAGGTTGTCACCAGTGTGTACCTTACTGACATGCTGACTCCATGGACTGCTTTTATGTGAAGGAGTGTTCCTTCTCACTGTGGCCACTTTTGACCACCATTTTATTGGCATCCCCACGATGCCTTTATAGTATTGCGCGGACCTCAGAGAGAAGTGTCCAAGTAGTCGTTCAGCCCCTTCTCCCCTAATCAGGTATATAAAAACAAAGCGGCACCATTCATCGTCTACGGCAATACTACGTTGAAAATACCGGTTCTCGTCCGATCACCGAAGTCAAGTAACGTCGGGCGTGGTTACTACTTAGATGGGTGACCGCTTGGGAACACCACGTGTTGTAGACATTTTCATTTTATTTTTGTTGTGTCTTGTGTTTTTAGCCCTGTACAATTTTGTTGTTTTGGTACCCGCCTGTCTACTAGCACTGTAGACCTCCGGACAAATCTACAGGTATTCAGTCTCCCAGTGAAACCCGCCACAACAACAGAACACGTGTTACTGGCCTTCTTATGTTTTAATTGTCACCCCTTGAAATTTTGTGTTTTAAGTGAGACCCTGGGTTTCTAAGAACCATAGCCCTCCGGACAAACCCGCAAGTGTTCAGTCTCACACACAAAAAGACAGACAAGACAGATAGCGAACTCTTGTGCATCAAGAGGACCACACCAACAAACCCCGGTTGGCATCTGATGATGGTTGACTGCCCGAGTTCTGGTTTCTACACGCACAAACAGCACACACTATTCTATTACAAATATTACAAGTCGGGGAATTGGGCTGGCTAGACAAACTGGCCTGGCTTTACGAGGCTTTTTCAACTGAGCTTGTTTTACTGGGTCTCTTGGTGAGAAATTGAGTACCTAGCAGTCCTCCCCCTGTCATACTTTTCTTGCATACTGGACACTGCCACCATTCCTCCAGTCGCGCCCAGACAAAGAACACGCGGTTTTTAGGCACTGGTTCTTTTCCTCCTCATTCCGCCGGAAATTGGGCCGTCTCAGGGTTATGGAGTCGGTGTTTCGGGTATATGGTGCGCAATTCACAGCTTGATAACTCTCCTCCTGTATTCCAGTAAAAGTACTCAAGTCACACCCACTCCAAGACCCATCAACCCAACCGATACAGGCCCCACACATAGGCAAGCACCCCAGGTTTTTTTTTTTTTTTTTTTTAAGTCCGAAGGTCACGACCTACTTTCATTTATAAAGGGATTCTCCAAGAATCTCCAAAAATATTTGTACTCTCAGAAACTTCCCCTGCCTCCGAAACGCCCAGATCCGGAGTTTAACGCGCTCCCTTCTGTCCGTTGGGAGTGGCGATCACGCATAGCCCTCGTGCAGTGCACAACAGTACTAGAATTGGGTTGGGCGCTTACTGCTTCCCGACAACCAATCGCCTCTCGCCTTATCTCTTGTGCATTCAGTAAATAAATATGTTGTCACCAGTGTGTACCTTACTGACATGCTGACACCATGGACTGCTTTTATGTGAAGGAGTGTTCCTTCTCTCTGTGGCCACTTTTGACCACCATTTTATTGGCATCCCCACGATGCCTTTATAGTATTGCGCGGACCTCAGAGAGAAGTGTCCAAGTAGTCGTTCAGCCCCTTCTCCCCTAATCAGGTATATAAAAACAAAGCGGCACCATTCATCGTCTACGGCAATACCACGTTGAAAATACCGATTCTCGTCCGACCCCCGAAGTCAAGTAACGTCGGGCGTGGTTACTACTTAGATGGGTGACCGCTTGGGAACACCACGTGTTGTAGACATTTTCATTTTATTTTTGTTGTGTCTTGTGTTTTTAGCCCTATACAATTTTGTTGTTTTGGTACCCGCCTGTCTACTAGCACTGTAGACCTCCGGACAAATCTACAGATTTTCAGTCTCCCAGTGAAACCCGCCACAACAACACAACACGTGTTGCTGGCCTTCTTATGGTTTAATTGTCACTCCTTGAAATTTTGTGTTTTAAGTGAGACCCTGGGTTTCTAAGAACCATAGCCCTCCGGACAAACCCGCAAGTGTTCAGTCTCACGCACAAAAAGACAGACAAGACAGATAGCGAACTCTTGTGCATCAAGAGGACCACATCAACAAACCCCGGTTGGCATCTGATGATGGTTGACTGCCCGAGTTCTGGTCTCTACACGCACAAACAGCACTCACACTATTCTATTACAAATATTACAAGTCGGGGAATTGGGCTGGCTAGACAAACTGGCCTGGCTTTACGGGGCTTTTACAACTGAGCTTGTTTTACTGGGTCTCTCGGTGAGAAATTGAGTACCTAGCAGTCCTCCCCCTGTCATACTTTTCTTGCATACTGGACACTGCCACCATTCCGCCAGTCGCGCCCAGACACAGAACACGCGGTTTTTAGGCACTGGTTCTTTTTCTCCTTATTCCGCCGGCAATTGGGCCGTCTCATGGTTATGGAGTCGGTGTTTCGGGTATATGGTGCGCAATTCACAGCTTGATAACTCTCCTCCTGTATTCCAGTAACAGTACTCAAGTCACACCCACTCCAAGACCCATCAACGCAACCGATACAGGCCCCACACATAGGCAAGCACCCCAGGTTTTTTTTTTTTAAGTCCGAAGGTCACGACCTACTTTCATTTATAAAGGGATTCTTCAAGAAACTCCAAAAATATTTGTACTCTCAGAAACTTCCCCTGCCTCCGAAAAGCCCAGATCCGGAGTTTAACGCGCTCCCTTCTGTCCGTTGGGAGTGGCGATCACGCATAGCCCTCGTGCAGTGCACAACAGTACTAGAATTGGGTTGGGCGATTACTGCTTCCCGACAACCAATCGCCTCTCGCCTTATCTCTTGAGCATTCAGTAAATAAATAGGTTGTCACCAGTGTGTACCTTACTGACATGCTGACACCATGGACTGCTTTTATGTGAAGGAGTGTTCCTTCTCTCTGTGGCCACTTTTGACCACCATTTTATTGGCATCCCCACGATGCCTTTATAGTATTGCGCGGACCTCAGAGAGAAGTGTCCAAGTAGTCGTTCAGCCCCTTCTCCCCTAATCAGGTATATAAAAACAAAGCGGCACCATTCATCGTCTACGGCAATACTACGTTGAAAATACCGGTTCTCGTCCGATCACCGAAGTCAAGTAACGTCGGGCGTGGTTACTACTTAGATGGGTGACCGCTTGGGAACACCACGTGTTGTAGACATTTTCATTTTCTTTTTGTTGTGTCTTGTGTTTTTAGACCTGTACAATTTTGTTGTTTTGGTACCCGCCTGTCTACTAGCACTGTAGACCTCCGGACAAATCTACAGGTATTCAGTCTCCCAGTGAAACCCGCCACAACAACAGAACACGTGTTACTGGCCTTCTTATGTTTTAATTGTCACCCCTTGAAATTTTGTGTTTTAAGTGAGACCCTGGGTTTCTAAGAACCATAGCCCTCCGGACAAACCCGCAAGTGTTCAGTCTCACACACAAAAAGACAGACAAGACAGATAGCGAACTCTTGTGCATCAAGAGGACCACACCAACAAACCCCGGTTGGCATCTGATGATGGTTGACTGCCCGAGTTCTGGTTTCTACACGCACAAACAGCACACACTATTCTATTACAAATATTACAAGTCGGGGAATTGGGCTGGCTAGACAAACTGGCCTGGCTTTACGAGGCTTTTTCAACTGAGCTTGTTTTACTGGGTCTCTCGGTGAGAAATTGAGTACCTAGCAGTCCTCCCCCTGTCATACTTTTCTTGCATACTGGACACTGCCACCATTCCTCCAGTCGCGCCCAGACAAAGAACACGCGGTTTTTAGGCACTGGTTCTTTTCCTCCTCATTCCGCCGGAAATTGGGCCGTCTCAGGGTTATGGAGTCGGTGTTTCGGGTATATGGTGCGCAATTCACAGCTTGATAACTCTCCTCCTGTATTCCAGTAAAAGTACTCAAGTCACACCCACTCCAAGACCCATCAACCCAACCGATACAGGCCCCACACATAGGCAAGCACCCCAGGTTTTTTTTTTTTTTTTTAAGTCCGAAGGTCACGACCTACTTTCATTTATAAAGGGATTCTCCAAGAATCTCCAAAAATATTTGTACTCTCAGAAACTTCCCCTGCCTCCGAAACGCCCAGATCCGGAGTTTAACGCGCTCCCTTCTGTCCGTTGGGAGTGGCGATCACGCATAGCCCTCGTGCAGTGCACAACAGTACTAGAATTGGGTTGGGCGCTTACTGCTTCCCGACAACCAATCGCCTCTCGCCTTATCTCTTGTGCATTCAGTAAATAAATATGTTGTCACCAGTGTGTACCTTACTGACATGCTGACACCATGGACTGCTTTTATGTGAAGGAGTGTTCCTTCTCTCTGTGGCCACTTTTGACCACCATTTTATTGGCATCCCCACGATGCCTTTATAGTATTGCGCGGACCTCAGAGAGAAGTGTCCAAGTAGTCGTTCAGCGCCTTCTCCCCTAATCAGGTATATAAAAACAAAGCGGCACCATTCATCGTCTACGGCAATACCACGTTGAAAATACCGATTCTCGTCCGACCCCCGAAGTCAAGTAACGTCGGGCGTGGTTACTGCTTAGATGGGTGACCGCTTGGGAACACCACGTGTTGTAGACATTTTCATTTTATTTTTGTTGTGTCTTGTGTTTTTAGCCCTATACAATTTTGTTGTTTTGGTACCCGCCTGTCTACTAGCACTGTAGACCTCCGGACAAATCTACAGATTTTCAGTCTCCCAGTGACACCCGCCACAACAACACAACACGTGTTGCTGGCCTTCTTATGGTTTAATTGTCACTCCTTGAAATTTTGTGTTTTAAGTGAGACCCTGGGTTTCTAAGAACCATAGCCCTCCGGACAAACCCGCAAGTGTTCAGTCTCACGCACAAAAAGACAGACAAGACAGATAGCGAACTCTTGTGCATCAAGAGGACCACATCAACAAACCCCGGTTGGCATCTGATGATGGTTGACTGCCCGAGTTCTGGTCTCTACACGCACAAACAGCACTCACACTATTCTATTACAAATATTACAAGTCGGGGAATTGGGCTGGCTAGACAAACTGGCCTGGCTTTACGGGGCTTTTACAACTGAGCTTGTTTTACTGGGTCTCTCGGTGAGAAATTGAGTACCTAGCAGTCCTCCCCCTGTCATACTTTTCTTGCATACTGGACACTGCCACCATTCCGCCAGTCGCGCCCAGACACAGAACACGCGGTTTTTAGGCACTGGTTCTTTTTCTCCTTATTCCGCCGGCAATTGGGCCGTCTCATGGTTATGGAGTCGGTGTTTCGGGTATATGGTGCGCAATTCACAGCTTGATAACTCTCCTCCTGTATTCCAGTAACAGTACTCAAGTCACACCCACTCCAAGACCCATCAACGCAACCGATACAGGCCCCACACATAGGCAAGCACCCCAGGTTTTTTGTTTTTTTTAAGTCCGAAGGTCACGACCTACTTTCATTTATAAAGGGATTCTTCAAGAAACTCCAAAAATATTTGTACTCTCAGAAACTTCCCCTGCCTCCGAAAAGCCCAGATCCGGAGTTTAACGCGCTCCCTTCTGTCCGTTGGGAGTGGCGATCACGCATAGCCCTCGTGCAGTGCACAACAGTACTAGAATTGGGTTGGGCGATTACTGCTTCCCGACAACCAATCGCCTCTCGCCTTATCTCTTGAGCATTCAGTAAATAAATAGGTTGTCACCAGTGTGTACCTTACTGACATGCTGACACCATGGACTGCTTTTATGTGAAGGAGTGTTCCTTCTCTCTGTGGCCACTTTTGACCACCATTTTATTGGCATCCCCACCAAGCCTTTATAGTATTGCGCGGACCTCAGAGAGAAGTGTCCAAGTAGTCGTTCAGCCCCTTCTCCCCTAATCAGGTATATAAAAACAAAACGGCACCATTCATCGTCTACGGCAATA
Source organism: Cepaea hortensis (assembly GCA_963921405.1). NCBI lineage: Eukaryota > Metazoa > Mollusca > Gastropoda > Stylommatophora > Helicidae > Cepaea > Cepaea hortensis. Next base: position 221,662,966 of record OY992877.1, read on the forward strand.
CCACGTTGAAAATACCGGTTCTCGTCCGACCCCCGAAGTCAAGTAACGTCGGGCGTGGTTACTACTTAGATGGGTGACCGCTTGGGAACACCACGTGTTGTAGACATTTTTATTTTATTTTTGTTGTGTCTTGTGTTTTTAGCCCTGTACAATTTTGTTGTTTTGGTACCCGCCTGTCTACTAGCACTGTAGACCTGTGGACAAATCTACAGATTTTCAGTCTCCCAGTGAAACCCGCCACAACAACACAACACGTGTTGCTGGCCTTCTTATGTCTTAATTGTCACCCCTTGAAATTTTGTGTTTTAAGTGAGACCCTGGGTTTCTAAGAACCATAGCCCTCCGGACAAACCCGCAAGTGTTCAGTCTCACACACAAAAAGACAGACAAGACAGATAGCGAACTTTTGTGCATCAAGAGGACCACACCAACAAACCCCGGTTGGCATCTGATGATGGTTGACTGCCCGAGTTCTGGTCTCTCCACGCACAAACAGCACACACTATTCTATTACAAATATTACAAGTAGGGGAATTGGGCTGGCTAGACAAACTGGCCTGTCTTTACCGGGCTTTTTCAACTGAGCTTGTTTTACTGGGTCTCTCGGTGAGAAATTGAGTACCTAGCAGTCCTCCCCCTGTCATACTTTTCTTGCATACTGGACACTGCCACCATTCCTCCAGTCGCGCCCAGACACAGAACACGCGGTTTTTAGGCACTGGTTCTTTTTCTCCTTATTCCGCCGGCAATTGGGCCGTCTCAGGGTTATGGAGTCGGTGTTTCGGGTATATGGTGCGCAATTCACAGCTTGATAACTCTCCTCCTGTATTCCAGTACCAGTACTCAAGTCACACCCACTCCAAGACCCATCAACGCAACCGATACAGGCCCCACACATAGGCAAGCACCCCAGTTTTTTTTTTTTTTTTTAAGTCCGAAGGTCACGACCTACTTTCATTTATAAAGGGATTCTCCAAGAATCTCCAAAAATATTTGTACTCTCAGAAACTTCCCCTGCCTCCGAAACGCCCAGATCCGGAGTTTAACGCGATCCCTTCTGTCCGTTGGGAGTGGCGATCACGCATAGCCCTCGTGCAGTGCACAACAGTACTAGAATTGGGTTGGGCGCTTACTGCTTCCCGACAACCAATCGCCTCTCGCCTTATCTCTTGTTCATTCAGTAAATAAATAGGTTGTCACCAGTGTGTACCTTACTGACATGCTGACACCATGGACTGCTTTTATGTGAAGGAGTGTTCCTTCTCTCTGTGGCCACTTTTGACCACCATTTTATTGGCATCCCCACGATGCCTTTATAGTATTGCGCGGACCTCAGAGAGAAGTGTCCAAGTAGTCGTTCAGCCCCTTCTCCCCTAATCAGGTATATAAAAACAAAGCGGCACCATTCATCGTCTACGGCAATACTACGTTGAAAATACCGGTTCTCGTCCGATCACCGAAGTCAAGTAACGTCGGGCGTGGTTACTACTTAGATGGGTGACCGCTTGGGAACACCACGTGTTGTAGACATTTTCATTTTATTTTTGTTGTGTCTTGTGTTTTTAGCCCTGTACAATTTTGTTGTTTTGGTACCCGCCTGTCTACTAGCACTGTAGACCTCCGGACAAATCTACAGGTATTCAGTCTCCCAGTGAAACCCGCCACAACAACAGAACACGTGTTACTGGCCTTCTTATGTTTTAATTGTCACCCCTTGAAATTTTGTGTTTTAAGTGAGACCCTGGGTTTCTAAGAACCATAGCCCTCCGGACAAACCCGCAAGTGTTCAGTCTCACACACAAAAAGACAGACAAGACAGATAGCGAACTCTTGTGCATCAAGAGGACCACACCAACAAACCCCGGTTGGCATCTGATGATGGTTGACTGCCCGAGTTCTGGTTTCTACACGCACAAACAGCACACACTATTCTATTACAAATATTACAAGTCGGGGAATTGGGCTGGCTAGACAAACTGGCCTGGCTTTACGGGGCTTTTTCAACTGAGCTTGTTTTACTGGGTCTCTCGGTGAGAAATTGAGTACCTAGCAGTCCTCCCCCTGTCATACTTTTCTTGCATACTGGACACTGCCACCATTCCTCCAGTCGCGCCCAGACAAAGAACACGCGGTTTTTAGGCACTGGTTCTTTTCCTCCTCATTCCGCCGGAAATTAGGCCGTCTCAGGGTTATGGAGTCGGTGTTTCGGGTATATGGTGCGCAATTCACAGCTTGATAACTCTCCTCCTGTATTCCAGTAAAAGTACTCAAGTCACACAGACTCCAAGACCCATCAACCCAACCGATACAGGCCCCACACATAGGCAAGCACCCCAGGTTTTTTTTTTTTTTTTTTTTAAGTCCGAAGGTCACGACCTACTTTCATTTATAAAGGGATTCTCCAAGAATCTCCAAAAATATTTGTACTCTCAGAAACTTCCCCTGCCTCCGAAACGCCCAGATCCGGAGTTTAACGCGCTCCCTTCTGTCCGTTGGGAGTGGCGATCACGCATAGCCCTCGTGCAGTGCACAACAGTACTAGAATTGGGTTGGGCGCTTACTGCTTCCCGACAACCAATCGCCTCTCGCCTTATCTCTTGTTCATTCAGTAAATAAATAGGTTGTCACCAGTGTGTACCTTACTGACATGCTGACACCATGGACTGCTTTTATGTGAAGGAGTGTTCCTTCTCTCTGTGGCCACTTTTGACCACCATTTTATTGGCATCCCCACGATGCCTTTATAGTATTGCGCGGACCTCAGAGAGAAGTGTCCAAGTAGTCGTTCAGCCCCTTCTCCCCTAATCAGGTATATAAAAACAAAGCGGCACCATTCATCGTCTACGGCAATACTACGTTGAAAATACCGGTTCTCGTCCGATCACCGAAGTCAAGTAACGTCGGGCGTGGTTACTACTTAGATGGGTGACCGCTTGGGAACACCACGTGTTGTAGACATTTTCATTTTATTTTTGTTGTGTCTTGTGTTTTTAACCCTGTACAATTTTGTTGTTTTGGTACCCGCCTGTCTACTAGCACTGTAGACCTCCGGACAAATCTACAGGTATTCAGTCTCCCAGTGAAACCCGCCACAACAACACAACACGTGTTGCTGGCCTTCTTATGTTTTAATTGTCACCCCTTGAAATTTTGTGTTTTAAGTGAGACCCTGGGTTTCTAAGAACCATAGCCCTCCGGACAAACCCGCAAGTGTTCAGTCACACACACAAAAAGACAGACAAGACAGATAGCGAACTCTTGTGCATCAAGAGGACCACACCAACAAACCCCGGTTGGCATCTGATGATGGTTGACTGCCCGAGTTCTGGTCTCTACACGCACAAACAGCACACACTATTCTATTACAAATATTACAAGTCGGGGAATTGGGCTGGCTAGACAAACTGGCCTGGCTTTACGGGGCTTTTTCAACTGAGCTTGTTTTACTGGGTCTCTCGGTGAGAAATTGAGTACCTAGCAGTCCTCCCCCTGTCATACTTTTCTTGCATACTGGACACTGCCACCATTCCTCCAGTCGCGCCCGGACACAGAACACGCGGTTTTTAGGCACTGGTTCTTTTCCTCCTCATTCCGACGGAAATTGGGCCGTCTCAGGGTTATGGAGTCGGTGTTTCGGGTATATGGTGCGCAATTCACAGCTTGATAACTCTCCTCCTGTATTCCAGTACCAGTACTCAAGTCACACCCACTCCAAGACCCATCAACGCAACCGATACAGGCCCCACACATAGGCAAGAACCCCAGGTTTTTTTTTTTTTTTTTAAAGTCCGAAGGTCACAACCTACTTTCATTTATAAAGGGAGTCTCCAAGAATCTCCAAAAATATTTGTACTCTCAGAAACTTCCCCAGCCTCCGAAACGCCCAGATCCGGAGTTTAACGCGCTCCCTTCTGCCCGTTGGGAGTGGCGATCACGCATAGCCCTCGTGCAGTGCACAACAGTACTAGAATTGGGTTGGGCGCTTACAGCTTCCCGACAACCAATCGCCTCTCGCCTTATCTCTTGTGCATTCAGTAAATAAATATGTTGTCACCAGTGTGTACCTTACTGACATGCTGACACCATGGACTGCTTTTATGTGAAGGAGTGTTCCTTCTCTCTGTGGCCACTTTTGACCACCATTTTATTGGCATCCCCACGATGCCTTTATAGTATTGCGCGGACCTCAGAGAGAAGTGTCCAAGTAGTCGTTCAGCCCCTTCTCCCCTAATCAGGTATATAAAAACAAAGCGGCACCATTCATCGTCTACGGCAATACCACGTTGAAAATACCGGTTCTCGTCCGACCCCCGAAGTCAAGTAACGTCGGGCGTGGTTACTACTTAGATGGGTGACCGCTTGGGAACACCACGTGTTGTAGACATTTTCATTTTATTTTTGTTGTGTCTTGTGTTTTTAACCCTGTACAATTTTGTTGTTTTGGTACCCGCCTGTCTACTAGCACTGTAGACCTCCGGACAAATCTACAGGTATTCAGTCTCCCAGTGAAACCCGCCACAACAACAGAACACGTGTTGCTGGCCTTCTTATGTTTTAATTGTCACCCCTTGAAATTTTGTGTTTTAAGTGAGACCCTGGGTTTCTAAGAACCATAGCCCTCCGGACAAACCCGCAAGTGTTCAGTCACACACACAAAAAGACAGACAAGACAGATAGCGAACTCTTGTGCATCAAGAGGACCACACCAACAAACCCCGGTTGGCATCTGATGATGGTTGACTGCCCGAGTTCTGGTCTCTACACGCACAAACAGCACACACTATTCTATTACAAATATTACAAGTCGGGGAATTGGGCTGGCTAGACAAACTGGCCTGGCTTTACAGGGCTTTTTCAACTGAGCTTGTTTTACTGGGTCTCTCGGTGAGAAATTGAGTACCTAGCAGTCCTCCCCCTGTCATACTTTTCTTGCATACTGGACACTGCCACCATTCCTCCAGTCGCGCCCGGACACAGAACACGCGGTTTTTAGTTTAGGCACTGGTTCTTTTCCTCCTCATTCCGACGGAAATTGGGCCGTCTCAGGGTTATGGAGTCGGTGTTTCGGGTATATGGTGCGCAATTCACAGCTTGATAACTCTCCTCCTGTATTCCAGTACCAGTACTCAAGTCACACCCACTCCAAGACCCATCAACGCAACCGATACAGGCCCCACACATAGGCAAGAACCCCAGGTTTTTTTTTTTTTTTTTAAAGTCCGAAGGTCACAACCTACTTTCATTTATAAAGGGAGTCTCCAAGAATCTCCAAAAATATTTGTACTCTCAGAAACTTCCCCAGCCTCCGAAACGCCCAGATCCGGAGTTTAACGCGCTCCCTTCTGTCCGTTGGGAGTGGCGATCACGCATAGCCCTCGTGCAGTGCACAACAGTACTAGAATTGGGTTGGGCGCTTACAGCTTCCCGACAACCAATCGCCTCTCGCCTTATCTCTTGTGCATTCAGTAAATAAATAGGTTGTCACCAGTGTGTACCTTACTGACATGCTGACACCATGGACTGCTTTTATGTGAAGGAGTGTTCCTTCTCTCTGTGGCCACTTTTGACCACCATTTTATTGGCATCCCCAACAAGCCTTTATAGTATTGCGCGGACCTCAGAGAGAAGTGTCCAAGTAGTCGTTCAGCCCCTTCTCCCCTAATCAGGTATATAAAAACAAAGCGGCACCATTCATCGTCTACGGCAATACCACGTTGAAAATACTGGTTCTCGTCCGACCCCCGAAGTCAAGTAACGTCGGGCGTGGTTACTACCTAGATGGGTGACCGCTTGGGAACACCACGTGTTGTAGACATTTTCATTTTATTTTTGTTGTGTCTTGTGTTTATAGCCCTATACAATTTTGTTGTTTTGGTACCCGCCTGTCTACTAGCACTGTAGACCTCCGGACAAATCTGCAGGTTTTCAGTCTCCCAGTGAAACCCGCCACAACAACACAACACGTGTTGCTGACCTTCTTATGTTTTAATTGTCACCCCTTGAAATGTTGTGTTTTAAGTGAGACCCTGGGTTTCTAAGAACCATAGCCCTCCGGACAAACCCGCAAGTGTTCAGTCTCACGCACAAAAAGACAGACAAGACAGATAGCGAGGGTAAAGGGTAAGGGGGAGGGGATAAGGGGGAGGGGCTAAGGGGGAGGGGGTAAGGGTAGGGGGTAAGGGTAGGGGGTAAGGGGTAGGGGAGGGAGTAAGGGGTAGGGGAGGGGGTGAGGGGTAGGGGAGGGGGTAAGGGTAGGGGAGGGGGTAAGGGGTAGGGGAGGGGGTAAGGGGTAGGGGAGGGGGTAAGGGGTAAGGGAGGGGTAAGGGGGAGGGGGTAAGGGGTAGGGGAGAGGGGGTAAGGGGTAGGGGAGAGGGGGTAAGGAGTAGGGGAGAGGGGGTAAGGGGTAGAGGAGGGGGTAAGGGGTAGAGGAGGGGGTAAGGGGTAGGGGAGGGGGTACGGGGGAGGGGGTACGGGGGAGGGGGTAAGGGATAGGGGAGGGGGTAAGAGGTAGGGGAGGGGGTAAGGGGTAGGGGAGGGGGCAAGGGGTAGGAGAGAGGGTAAGGGGTAGGGGAGAGGGGGTAAGGGGTAGGGGAGAGGGGGTAAGGGGTAGCGGAGAGGGGGTAAGGGGTAGGGGAGAGGGGGTAAGGGGTAGGGGAGGGGTAAGAGGGAGGGGAGAGGGGGTAAGGGGTAGGGGAGAGGGGGTAAGGGGTAGGGGAGGGTGTAAGAGGGAGGGGGTACGGGGGAGGGGAGGGGGTTGGGAGGGGGATGGCAGGGGAGGGGGTAAGGGGGAGGGGGTAAGGGGGAGGGGATAAGGGGGAGGGGGTAATGGGGAGGGGGTAAGGGGTAGGGGAGGGGGTAAGGGGGAGGGGAGGGGGTAAGGGGGAGGGGGTGTAAGAGGGAAGAGGGGAAGGGAAAGAGGAGTTGAAAGTGGAAGAAGAAGGGATCGATTAGAAGAAGAATGGAATTAGGAGGAAGAAGAAAGATACCATTACGCAATAATGCAATTGCTGTAGAAATCTCACTAAACTTCACATTGTATTTACAGGACACCACTTATCCTCAAGAGTTGTTTGTGCTCCGTTCATTGATTGCCAGGGTGAATTCAATCTTGGCCAGACACTCGCCAGTTCACATTGTACAAAGATGCATATGAGGACATATTATTCATAAAAAGGAAAACAATCTCGCTCTCTCTCTCTCTATCTCTCTTACACACTCTGTCACATACTCTCACATGCACACTCTGTCTCACACTCTCTGACACACACATTCTCTCTCTTACACACACACTCTTTTCCTCTCTCTGTCTCTTGTTTAAGAATGTGATAAAAATACATAATACAAAGGTGGGGAAAAACAAGGTAAAGACAGTCCCATAGCTCATACTGTCATTGGGTTGTGAAGTGTTAGGCCATCAGATACTTAAGGCCATGAGACATGGGGGTCAGGTGACCTTTCAGTTACCTTTTCTTCACATAAAATTCCCAGAAAACCCCAAAAATTGTCCCATGTTGTTAGGCTGGGTTGAGCAGAGCCATACTGGTTGTATAAATCTATCCAGCCTCTGGTGCGGATTGAACACAGATCACTTTCTTGGCAAGCAAGTAACCACTACACTAACCACTAAGGGGTAGGGGAGTGGGTAAGGGGTAGGGGAGGGGGTAAGGGGTAGGGGAGGGGATAAGGGGTAGGGGAGGGGAGGAGGTAAGGGGTAGGGGAGGGGGTAAGGGGTAGGGGAGGGGGTAAGGGGTAGGGGAGGGGGTAAGGGGTAGGGGAGGGGGTAAGGGGTAGGGGTGGGGGTAAGGGGTAGGGGAGGGGGTAAGGGGTAGGGGTGGGGGTAAGGGGTAGGGGAGGGGGTAAGGGGTAGGGAGGGGGGTAAGGGGTAGGGGAGAGGTGGTAAGGGGTAGGGGAGAGGGGGTAAGGGGTAGGGGAGAGGGGGTAAGGGGTGGGGAGAGGGAGTAAGGGGTAGGGGAGGGGGTAAGGGGTAGGGGAGGGGGTAAGAGGGAGGGGGTACGGGGGAGTAGAGGGGGAGTGGGGGTAAGGGGGAGGGGGTAAGGGGGAGGGGATAAGGGGGAGGGGGTAAGGGGGGGGGGGGTAAGGGGGAGGGGGTAAGGGGTAAGGGGGAGGGGGTAAGGGGTAAGGGAGGGGGTAATGGGGAGGGGAGGGGTAAGGGGGAGGGGGGTGTAAGAGGGAAGAGGGGAAGGGAAAGAGGAGTTGAAAGTGGAAGAAGAAGGGATCGATTAGAAGAAGAAGGGATGTAGGATGAAGAAGAAAGATACCATTACGCAATAATGCAATTGCTGTAGAAATCTCACTAAACTTCACATTGTATTTACAGGACACCACTTATCCTCAAGAGTTGTTTGTGCTCCGTTCATTGATTGCCAGGGTGAATTCAATCTTGGCCAGAGACTCGCCAGTTCACATTGTACAAAGATGCATATGAGGACATATTATTCATAAAAAGGAAAACAATCTCGCTCTCTCTCTCTATCTCTCTTACACACTCTGTCACATACTCTCACATGCACACTCTGTCTCACACTCTCTGACACACACATTCTCTCTCTTACATACACACTCTTTTCCTCTCTCTGTCTCTTGTTTAAGACTGTGATAAAAATACATAATACAAAGGTGGGGAAAAACAAGGTAAAGACAGTCCTATAGCTCATACTGTCATTGGGTTGTGAAGTGTTAGGCCATCAGATACTTTAGGCCTTGAGACATGGGGGTCAGGTGACCTTTCAGTTACCTTTTCTTCACATAAAATTCCCAGAAAACCCCAAAAATTGTCCCATGTTGTTAGGCTGGGTTGAGCAGAGCCATACTGGTTGTATAAATCTATCCAGCCTCTGGTGCGGATTGAACACAGATCACTTTCTTGGCAAGCAAGTAACCACTACACAAACCACTAAGGGGTAGGGGAGGGGGTAAGGGGTAGGGGAGGGGGTAAGGGGTAGGGGAGGGGATAAGGGGTAGGGGAGGGGAGGAGGTAAGGGGTAGGGGAGGGGGTAAGGGGTAGGGGAGGGGGTAAGAGGGAGGGGGTACGGGGGAGTTGAGGGGGAGGGGGGGTAAGGGGGAGGGGGTAAGGGGGAGGGGATAAGGGGGAGGGGGTAAGGGGGGGGGGTAAGAGGGAGGGGTAAGGGGTAAGGGGGAGGGGGTAAGGGGTAAGGGAGGGGGTAAGGGGGAGGGGAGGGGGTAAGGGGGAGGGGGGTGTAAGAGGGAAGAGGGGAAGGGAAAGAGGAGTTGAAAGTGGAAGAAGAAGGGATCGATTAGAAGAAGAAGGGAAGTAGGATGAAGAAGAAAGATACCATTACGCAATAATGCAATTGCTGTAGAAATCTCACTAAACTTCACATTGTATTTACAGGACACCACTTATCCTCAAGAGTTGTTTGTGCTCCGTTCATTGATTGCCAGGGTGAATTCAATCTTGGCCAGAAACTCGCCAGTTCACATTGTACAAAGATGCATATGAGGACATATTATTCGTAAAAAGTAAAACAATCTTGCTCTCTCTCTATCTCTCTCTTACACACTCTCTCACATACTCTCACATGCACACTCTGTCTCACACTCTCTGACACACACATTCTCTCTCTTACACACACACACACACACACTCTTTTCCTCTCTGTGTCTCTTGTTTAAGAATGTGATAAAAATACATAATACAAAGGTGGGGAAAAACAAGGTAAAGACATTCCCATAGCTCATACTGTCATTGGGTTGTGAAGTGTTAGGCAATCAGATAATTTAGGCCATGAGACATGGGGGTCAGGTGACCTTTCAGTTACCTTTTCTTCACATAAAATTCCCAGAAAACTCAAAAAATTGTCCCATGTTGTTAGGCTGGGTTGAGCAGAGCCATACTGGTTGTATAAATCTATCCAGCCTCTGGTGCGGATTGAACACAGATCACTTTCTTGGCAAGCAAGTAAACACTACACTAACCACTAAGGGGTAGGGGAGGGGGTAAGGGGTAGGAGAGGGGGTAAGAAGTATGGGAGGGGGTAAGGGGTAGGGGAGGGGGTAAGGGGTAGGGGAGGGGATAAGGGGTAGTGGAGAGGGGGTAAGGGGTAGGGGAGAGGGGGTAAGGGGTAGGGGAGGGGGTAAGGGGTAGTGAAAGGGGTAAGGGGAGGGGGTAAGGGGTAGGGGAGGGAGTAAGGGGAACGCTAGGGGTTAAGGGGGAGGGGGTACGAGGGAGGGGTAAGGGGGAGGGGTAAGGGGGAGGAGTAAGGAGGAGGGGTAAGGGGGAGGGGTAAGGGGGAGGGTTAAGGGGGAGGTTTAAGGGGAGGGGAAGGGGGCGGGGTGGGGAGGGGATAAGGGGGCGGGGGTAAGGGGGAGGTGAGGGGGTAAGGGGGAGGAAAGGGGGTAAGGGGGAGGGGGTAAGGGGGAGGGGAGGGGGTAAGGGGGAGGGGGAGAGAGGGGGAGGGGGAGAGAGGAGGAGGGGGAGAGAGGGGAGGGGGGGGGTAAGAGGTGATGGGTGTGTAAGAGGGAAGAGGGGAAGGGAAAGAGGAGTTGAAAGTGGAAGAAGAAGGGATCGATTAGGAGAAGAAGGGAATTAGGAGGAAGAAGAAAGATACCATTACGCAATTACGTGCGGATTGAACACAGATCACTTTCTTGGCAAGGAGTAAACACTACACTAACCACTAAGGGGTAGGGGAGGGGGTAAGGGGTAGGGGAGGGGGTAAGAAGTATGGGAGGGGGTAAGGGGTAGGGGAGGGAGTAAGGGGTAGGGGAGGGGATAAGGGGTAGTGGAGAGGGGGTAAGGGGTAGGGGAGAGGGGGTAAGGGTAGGGGAGGGGGTAAGGGGTAGTGGAAGGGGTAAGGGGAGGGGTAAGGGGTAGGGGAGGGAGTAAGGGGTACGGGAGGGGGTAAGGGGGAGGGGGTACGGGGGAGGGGGTACGGGGGAGGGGTAAGGGGGAGGGGTAAGGGGGAGGGGTAAGGGGGAGGGGTAAGGGGGAGGGTTAAGGGGAGGGGTAAGGGGAGGGGAAGGGGGAAGGGTGGGGAGGGGGTAAGGGGGCGGGGGTAAGGGGGGGGGAGAGGGGGTAAGGGAGAGGGGAGGGGGTAAGGGGGAGGGGGTAAGGGGGAGGGGGTAATGGGGAGGGGAGGGGGTAAGGGGGGGGTAATGGGGAGGGGGAGAGAGGGGGAGGGGGAGAGAGGGGGAGGGGGGTAAGAGGTGATGGGGGTGTAAGAGGGAAGAGGGAAAGGGAAAGAGGAGTTGAAAGTGGAAGAAGAAGGGATCGATTAGGAGAAGAAGGGAATTAGGAGGAAGAAGAAAGATACCATTACGCAATAATGCAATTGCTGTAGAAATCTCACTAAACTTCACATTGTATTTACAGGACACCACTTATCCTCAAGAGTTGTTTGTGCTCCGTTCATTGATTGCCAGGGTGAATTCAATCTTGGCCAGACACTCGCCAGTACAAATTGTACAAAGATGCATATGAGGACATATTATTCATAAAAAGTAAAACAATCTCGCTCTCTCTCTATCTCTCTCTTACACACTCTCTCACATACTCTCACATGCACACTCTGTCTCACACTCTCTGACACACACATTCTCTCTCTTACACACACACACTCTTTTCCTCTCTCTGTCTCTTGTTTAAGAATGTGATAAAAATACATAATACAAAGGTGGGGAAAAACAAGGTAAAGACAGTCCCATAGCTCATACTGTCATTGGGTTGTGAAGTGTTAGGCCATCAGATACTTTAGGCCATGAGACATGGGGGTCAGGTGACCTTTCAGTTACTTTTTCTTCACATAAAATTCCCAGAAAACCCAAAAAATTGTCCCATGTTGTTAGGCTGGGTTGAGCAGAGCCATACTGGTTGTATAAATCTATCCAGCCTCTGGTGCGGATTGAACACAGATCAATTTCTTGGCAAGCAAGTAACCACTACACTAACCACTAAGGGGTAATGGAGGGGTAAGGGGTAGGGGAGGGGGTAAGGGGTAAGGGAGGGGTAAGGGTTAGGGGAGGGGGTAAGGGGTAGGGTAAGGGGGAGGGGTGGGGGTAAGGGCTAGGGGAGGGGGTAAGGGGGAGGGGGTAAGGGGGAGGGAGTAAGGGGTAGGGGAGAGGGGGTAAGGGGTAGGGGAGAGGGGGTAAGTGGTAGGGGAGAGGGGGTAGGGGAGGGAGTAAGGGGGAGGGGAGGGGGTAAAGGGGAGGGGTAAGGGGGAGAGAAGGGGTAAGGGGGAGGGGGTAAGGGGGAGGGGGTAAGGGGGAGTGGGTAAGGGGGAGGGGGTAAGGGGGAGGGGGTAAGGGGGAGGGGATAAGGGGAGGGGGTAAGGGTGAGGGGGTAAAGGGGAGGTGGTAAGGGGAGGGGGTAAGGGGTAGGGGAGGGAGTAAGGGGTAGGGGAGGGGGTAAGGGGGAGGGGAGGGGTAAGGGGTAGGTGAGGGGGTAAGGGGTAGGGGAGAGGGGGTAAGGGGTAGGGGAGAGGGGGTAAGGGGTAGGGGAGAGGGGCTAAGGGGTAGAGGAGGGGTAAGGGGTAGGGGAGGGGTTAAGGGGTAGGGGAGGGGGTACGGGGAGGGGGTAAGAGGTAGGGGAGGGGGTAAGGGGTAAGGGAGGGGGTAAGGGGTAGGGGAGGGGGTAAGGGGTAGGGGAGGGGGTAAGGGTAGGGGGTAAGGAGTAGGGGAGGGAGTAAGGGGTAGGGGAGGGGGTAAGGGGTAGGGGAGGGGGTAAGGGGTAGGGGAGTGGGTAGGGAAGGGGTAGAGGAGGGGGTAAGGGGTAGGGGAGAATGGGTAAGGGAGAGGGGGTAAGGGGTAGGGGAGAGGGGGTAAGGGGTAGGGGAGAGGGGGTAAAGGGTATGGGAGAGGGGGTAAGGGGTAGGGGAGAGGTGGTAAGGGGTAAAGGAGGGTGTAAGGGGGAGGGGGTACGGGGGAGGGGAGGGGGTAAGGGGGAGGGGGTGTAAGAGGGAAGAGGGGAAGGGAAAGAGGAGTTGAAAGTGGAAGGAGAAGGGATCGATTAGAAGAAGAAGGGAAGTAGGAGGAAGAAGAAAGATACCATTACGCAATAATGCAATTGCTGTAGAAATCTCACTAAACTTTACATTGTATTTACAGGACACCACTTATCCTCAAGAGTTGTTTGTGCTCCGTTCATTGATTGCCAGGGTGAATTCAATCTTGGCAAGACACTCGCCAGTTCACATTGTACAAAGATGCATATGAGGACATATTATTCGTAAAAAGTAAAACAATCTCGCTCTCTCTCTATCTCTCTCTTACACACTCTCTCACATACTCTCACATGCACACTCTGTCTCACACTCTCTGACACACACATTCTCTCTCTTACACACACACACTCTTTTCCTCTCTCTGTCTCTTGTTTAAGAATGTGATAAAAATACATAATACAAAGGTGGGGAAAAACAAGGTAAAGACAGTCCCATAGCTCATACTGTCATTGGGTTATGAAGTGTTAGGCCATCAGATACTTTAGGCCATGAGACATGGGGGTCAGGTGACCTTTCAGTTACCTTAAAATTCCCAGAAAACCCAAAAAATTGTCCCATGTTGTTAGGCTGGGTTGAGCAGAGCCATACTGGTTGTATAAATCTATCCAGCCTCTGGTGCAGATTGAACACAGATCACTTTCTTGGCAAGCAAGTAACCACTACACTAACCACTAAGGGGTAATGGAGGGGTAAGGGGTAGGGGAGGGGGTAAGGGGTAGGGGAGGGGGTAAGGGGTAGGTGAGGGGGTAAGGGATAGGGTAAGGTGTAGGGGGAGGGGGTAAGGGCTAGGGGAGGGAGTAAGGGGGAGGGGGTAAGGGGAAGGGGGTAAGGGGAAGGGGGTAAGGGGGGAGGGGGTAAGGTCGAGGGGGTAAGGGGATAAGGGGTAGGGGAGAGGGGGTAGGGGATAGGGGAGAGAGGGTAAGGGGTAGGGTAGGGGGTAAGGGGGAGGGGTACGGGGGAGGCGAGGGGGTAAGGGGGAGGGTGTAAGGGGGAGGGGGTAAAGGGAGGGGAGGGGGTAAGGGGAGAGGGTACGGGGGAGGGGAGGGGGTAAGGGGTACTTTAGGCCATGAGACATGGGGGTCAGGCGACCTTTCAGTTACCTTTTCTTCACATAAAATTCTCAGAAAACCCAAAAAATTGTCCCATGTTGTTAGGCTGGGTTGAGCAGAGCCATACTGGTTGTATAAATCTATCCAGCCTCTGGTGCGGATTGAACACAGATCACTTTCTTGGCAAGCAAGTAACCACTACACTAACCACTAAGGGGTAATGGAGGGGTAAGGGGTAGGGGAGGGTGTAAGGGGTAGGGGAGGGGGTAAGGGGTAGGGGAGGGGGTAAGGGGTAGGGGAGGGGGTAAGGGGTAGGGGAGGGGTAAGTGGTAGGGGAGGGGGTAAGGGGAGGGGTGGGGGGAGGTAAGGAGGAGGGGGTAAGGGGATGGGGTAAGGGGAGGGGGTAATGGGAAGGGGGTAAAAGGAGGGGGTAAAGGGAGGGGTAAGGGGGAGGGGGTAAGGGGTAGGGGAGAGGGGATAAGATGTAGGGGAGAGGGGTAAGGGGTAGGGGAGAGGGGGTAAAGGGTATGGGAGAGATGGTAAGGGGTAGGGGAGAGGTGGTAAGGGGTAAAGGAGGGTGTAAGGGGGAGGGGGTACGGGGGAGGGGAGAGGGTAAGGGGGAGCGGGGTGTAAGAGGAAGAGGGGAAAGGGAAAGAGGAGTTGAAAGTGGAAGGAGAAGGGATCGATTAGAAGAAGAAGGGAAGTAGGAGGAAGAAGAAAGATACCATTACGCAATAATGCAATTGCTGTAGAAATCTCACTAAACTTCACATTGTATTTACAAGGACACCACTTGTCCTCAAGAGTTGTTTGTGCTCCGTTCATTGATTGACAGGGTGAATTCAATCTTGGCAAGACACTCGCCAGTTCACATTGTACAAAGATGCATATGAGGACATATTATTCGTAAAAAGTAAAACAATCTCGCTCTCTCTCTATCTCTCTCTTACACACTCTCTCACATACTCTCACATGCACACTCTGTCTCACACTCTCTGACACACACATTCTCTCTCTTACACACACACACTCTTTTCCTCTCTCTGTCTCTTGTTTAAGAATGTGATAAAAATACATAATACAAAGGTAGGGAAAAACAAGGTAAAGACAGTCCCATAGCTCATACTGTCATTGGGTTGTGAAGTGTTAGGCCATCAGATACTTTAGGCCATGAGACATGGGGGTCAGGTGACCTTTCAGTTACCTTTTCTTCAATAAAATTCCCAGAAAACCCAAAAAATTGTCCCATGTTGTTAGGCTGGGTTGAGCAGAGCCATACTGGTTGTATAAATCTATCCAGCCTCTGGTGCAGATTGAACACAGATCACTTTCTTGGCAAGCAAGTAACCACTACACTAACCACTAAGGGGTAATGGAGGGGTAAGGGGTAGGGGAGGGGGTAAGGGGTAGGGGAGGGGGTAAGGGGTATGGGAGGGGGTAAGGGATAGGGGGAGGAGGTAAGGGGTAGGGGTAAGGGGTAGGGGAGGGGGTAAGGGCTAGGGGAGGGAGTAAGGGGGAGGGAGTAAGTGGAAGGGGGTAAGGGTGAGGGGATAAGGGAGAGGGGGTAAGGGGGAGGGGGTAAGGGGATAAGGGGTAGGGGAGAGGGGGTAGGGGTAGGGGAGAGGGGGTAAGGGGTAGGGTAGGGGTAAGGGGGAGGGGGTACGGGGGAGGGGAGGGGGTAAGGGGGAGGGGGTAAGGGGGAGGGGGTAAAGGGAGGGGAGGGGGTAAGGGGAGGGGGTACGGGGGAGGGGGAGGGGGTAAGGGTACTTTAGGCCATGAGACATGGGGGTAAGGCGACCTTTCAGTTACCTTTTCTTCACATAAAAGTCTCAGAAAACCACAAAAATTGTCTCATGTTGTTAGGCTGGGTTGAGCAGAGCCATACTGGTTGTATAAATCTATCCAGCCTTTGGTGCGGATTGAACACAGATCACTTTCTTGGCAAGCAAGTAACCACTACACTAACCACTAAGATGTAATGGAGGGGTAAGGGGTAGGGGAGGGTGTAAGGGGTAGGGGAGGGGTAAGGGGTAGGGGAGGGGTAAGGGGTAGGGGAGGGGGTAAGGGGTAGGGGAGGGGTAAGGGGTAGGGGAGGGGTAAGGGGGAGGGGGTAAGGAGGAGGGGGTAAGGGTAGGGGGTAAGGGGAGGGGGTAAGGGGGAGGGGGTAAGGGGAGGGGGTAAGGGGTAGGGGGTAAGGGGTAGGGGAGAGGGGGTCAGGGGGTAGAGGAGAGGGGGTAAGGGGTAGGGAGAGGGGGTAAGGGGTAGGGGAGGGGTAAGGGGGAGAGGAGGGGGTAAGGGGGAGGGGGTACGGGGGAGGGGAGGGGGTAATGGGGAGGGGGTAAGGGGGAGGGGGTAAGGGGGAGGGGATAAGGGGGGGGGTAAGGGGGAGGGGGTAAGGGGAGGGGGTAAGGGTAGGGGGTAAGGGGTAGGGGAGGGAGTAAGGGGTAGGGGAGGGAATAAGGGGTAGGGGAGGGGGTAAGGGGTAGGGGAGGGTGTAAGGGGTAGGGGAGAGGGGGTAAGGGGTAGGGGAGAGGGGTTAATGGGTAGAGGCGGGGGTAGGTGTAGGGGAGTGGTTAAGGGGTAGAGGAGGGGTTAAGGGGTAGGGGAGGGGGTACGGGGGAGGGTGTAAGGGGTAGGGGAGGGGGTAAGGGGTAGGGGAGGGGGTAACGGGTAGGGGAGGGGGTAAGGGGTAGGGGAGGGGGTAAGGGGTATGGGAGGGAGTAAGGGGTAGGGGAGGGGTAAGGGATAGGGGAGGGGTAAGGGGTAGGGTAGGGGAAGGGGTAGAGGAGGGATAAGGGGTAGGGGAGAGTGGGTAAAGGAGATAGGGGTAAGGGTAGGGGAGAGGGGGTAAGGGGTAGGGGAGAGGGGGTAAGAGGTAGGGGAGAGGGGGTAAGGGGTAGGGGAGAGGGGGTAAGGGGTAGGGAAGGGGGTAAGGGGTAGGGGCGGGGGTAAGGGGGAGGGGTACCGGGGGAGGGGAGGGGGTACGGGGGGGGGTGTAAGAGGGAAGAGGGAAGGGAAAGAGGAGTTGAAAGTGGAGAAGAAGGGATCGTTAGAAGAAGAAGGGAAGTAGTAGGAGGAAGAAGAAAGATACCATTACGCAATAATGCAATTGCTGTAGAAATCTCACTAAACTTCACATTGTATTTACAGGACACCACTTATCCTCAAGAGTTGTTTGTGCTCCGTTCATTGATTGCCAGGGTGAATTCAATCTTGGCCAGACACTCGCCAGTTCACATTGTACAAAGATGCATATGAGGACATATTATTCGGAAAAAGTAAAACAATCTCGCTCTCTCTCTATCTCTCTCTTACACACTCTCTCACATACTCTCACATGCACACTCTGTCTCACACTCTCTGACACACACATTCTCTCTCTTACACACACACACTCTTTTCCTCTCTCTGTCTCTTGTTTAAGAATGTGATAAAAATACATAATACAAAGGTGGGGAAAAACAAGGTAAAGACAGTCCCATAGCTCATACTGTCATTGGGTTGTGAAGTGTTAGGCCATCAGATACTTTAGGCCATGAGACATGGGGGTCAGGTGACCTTTCAGTTACCTTTTCTTCACATAAAATTCCCAGAAAACCCAAAAAATTGTCTCATGTTGTTAGGCTGGGTTGAGCAGAGCCATACTGGTTGTATAAATTTATCCAGCCTCTGGTGCGGATTGAACACAGATCACTTTCTTGGCAAGCAAGTAACCACTACACTAACAACTAAGGGGTAGGGGAGGGGGTAAGGGGTAGGGGAGAGGGTAAGGGGTAGGGGAGGGGGTAAGGGGTAAGGGAGGGGGTAAGAGGTAGGGGAGGGGGTAAAGGGTAGGGGAGGGGTAAGGGGAGGGGCTAAAAGGAGGGGGTGAAAGGAGGGGGTAAGGGTAGGGGAGGGTAAGGGATAGGGCGGGGGGGGGGGGGGGTAAGGGGAGGGGGTAAGGGGTAGGGGAGGGGGTAAGGGGAGGGGGTAACCGGTAGGGGAGAGGGGGTAGGGGGTAATGGGGAGGGGGAGGGGGAGGGGTAAGGGGTAGGGGAGGGGGTAGGGGGAAAGGGGTAGGGGAGAGGGGGTAAGGGGTAGGGGAGAGGGGGTAAGGGGTAGGGGAGAGGGTGTTAGGGGTAGGGGAGAGGGGGTTAGGGGTAGGGGAGAAAGGGTAAGGGGTAGGGGAGGGGGTAAGGGGTAGGGGGTAAGGGGTAGGGGGTAAGGGGGAGGGGGTGGAGGGGGTAGGGGGAGGGGGTAAGGGGGAGGGGAGGGGGTAATGGGGTAAGGGGTAGAGGGGGTAGGGGAGGAAGTAATGGGTAGGGGAGGGGGTAAGGGGTAGGGGAGGGGGTAAGGGGTAGGCGGTAAGGGGAGGGGAGGGGGTAAGGGGAGGGGACGGGGTAAGGGGAGGGGGTAAGGGGGAGGGGTAAGGGGGAGGGGGTAGGGGGAAGGGTAAGGGGTAGGGGGTAAGGGGGAGGGGGTAAGGGGGAGGGGGAGATAGGGGGAGGGGGGTAAGAGGTGATGGGGGTGTAAGAGGGAAGAGGGGAAGGGAAAGAGGAGTTGAAAGTGGAAGGAGAAGGGATCGATTAGAAGAAGAAGGAAGTAGGAGGAAGAAGAAAGATACCATTACGCAATAATGCAATTGCTGTAGAAATCTCACTAAACTTCACATTGTATTTACAGGACACCACTTATCCTCAAGAGTTGTTTGTGCTCCGTTCATTGATTGCCAGGGTGAATTCAATCTTGGCCAGACACTCGCCAGTTCACATTGTACAAAGATGCATATGAGGACATATTATTCGTAAAAAGTAAAACAATCTCGCTCTCTCTCTATCTCTCTCTTACACACTCTCTCACATACTCTCACATGCACACTCTGTCTCACACTCTCTGACACACACATTCTCTCTCTTACACACACACACACTCTTTTCCTCTCTCTGTCTCTTGTTTAAGAATGTGATAAAAATACATAATACAAAGGTGGGGAAAAACAAGGTAAAGACAGTCCCATAGCTCATACTGTCATTGGGTTGTGAAGTGTTAGGCCATCAGATACTTTAGGCCATGAGACATGGGGGTCAGGTGACCTTTCAGTTACCTTTTCTTCACATAAAATTCCCAGAAAACCCAAAAAATTGTCCCATGTTGTTAGGCTGGGTTGAGCAGAGCCATACTGGTTGTATAAATTTATCCAGCCTCTGGTGCGGATTGAACACAGATCACTTTCTTGGCAAGCAAGTAACCACTACACTAACAACTAAGGGGTAGGGGAGGGGGTAAGGGGTAGGGGAGGGGGTAAGGGGTAGGGGAGGGGTAAGCGAGAGGGGGTACGGGGGAGGGGAGGGGGTAAGGGGGAGGGGAGGGGGTAAGGGGGAGGGGGTAAGAGGGAGGGGAGGGGGTAAGGGGGAGGGGAGTGGGTAAAGGGTAGGGGAGGGGGTAAGGGGTAGGGGAGGGGGTAGGGAAGGGGTAGAGGAGGGGGTAAGGGGTAGGGGAGAGTGGGTAAGGGAGAGGGGGTAAGGGGTAGGGGAGAGGGGGTAAGGGGTAGGGGGAGAGGGGGTAAAAGGTATGGGAGAGGGGGTAAGGGGTAGGGGAGAGGTGGTAAGGGGTAAAGGAGGGTGTAAGGGGGAGGGGGTACGGGGGAGCGGAGGGGGTAAGGGGAGGGGGTGTAAGAGGGAAGAGGGGAAGGGAAAGAGGAGTTGAAAGTGGAAGGAGAAGGGATCGATTAGAAGAAGAAGGGAAGTAGGAGGAAGAAGAAAGATACCATTACGCAATATTGCAATTGCTGTAGAAATCTCACTAAACTTCACATTGTATTTACAGGACACCACTTATCCTCAAGAGTTGTTTGGGCTCCGTTCATTGATTGCCAGGGTGAATTCAATCTTGGCAAGACACTCGCCAGTTCACATTGTACAAAGATGCATATGAGGACATATTATTCGTAAAAAGTAAAACAATCTCGCTCTCTCTCTATCTCTCTCTTACACACTCTCTCACATACTCTCACATGCACACTCTGTCTCACACTCTCTGACACACACATTCTCTCTCTTACACACACACACTCTTTTCCTCTCTCTGTCTCTTGTTTAAGAATGTGATAAAAATACATAATACAAAGGTGGGGAAAAACAAGGTAAAGACAGTCCCATAGCTCATACTGTCATTGGGTTGTGAAGTGTTAGGCCATCAGATACTTTAGGCCATGAGACATGGGGGTCAGGTGACCTTTCAGTTACCTTTTCTTCACATAAAATTCCCAGAAAACCCAAAAAATTGTCCCATGTTGTTAGGTTGGGTTGAGCAGAGCCATACTGGTTGTATAAATCTATCCAGCCTCTGGTGCAGATTGAACACAGATCACTTTCTTGGCAAGCAAGTAACCACTACACTAACCACTAAGGGGTAATGGAGGGGTAAGGGGTAGGGGAGGGGGTAAGGGGTAGGGGAGAGGGTAAGGGGTAGGGGAGGGGGTAAGGGGGAGGGGGTAAGGGGAAGGGGGTAAGGGGGAGGGGGTAAGGGTGAGGGGGTAAGGTCGAGGGGGTAAGGGGATAAGGGGTAGGGGAGAGGGGGTAGGGGGTAGGGGAAGGGGAGATAGGGTAAGGGGTAGGGTAGGGGGTAAGGGGGAGGGGGTACGGGGGAGGCGAGGGGGTAAGGGGGAGGGGGTAAGGGGGAGGGGTAAAGGGAGGGGAGGGGTAAGGGGAGGGGGTACGGGGGAGGGGAGGGGGTAAGGGGTACTTTAGGCCATGAGACATGGGGGTCAGGCGACCTTTCAGTTACCTTTTCTTGACATAAAATTCTCAGAAAACCCAAAAAATTGTCCCATGTTGTTAGGCTTGGTTGAGCAGAGCCATACTGGTTGTATAAATCTATCCAGCCTCTGGTGCGGATTGAACACAGATCACTTTCTTGGCAAGCAAGTAACCACTACACTAACCACTAAGGGGTAATGGAGGGGTAAGGGGTAGGGGAGGGTGTAAGGGGTAAGGGAGAGGGTAAGGGGTAGGGGAGGGAGTAAGGGGTAGGGGAGGGGGTAAGGGGTATGGGAGGGGTAAGGGGTAGGGGAGGGGGTAAGGGGGAGGGGGTAAGGAGGAGGGGGTAAGGGGAGGGGGTAAGGGGAGGGGGTAAGAGGGAGGGGGTAAGGGGGAGGGGGTAAAGGGAGGGGGTAAGTGGGAGGGGGTAAGGGGTAGGGGAGAGGGGGTAAGAGGTAGGGGAGAGGGGGTAAGGGGTAGGGGAGAGGGGGTAAAGGGTATGGGAGAGAGGGTAAGGGGTAGGGGAGAGGTGGTAAGGGGTAAAGGAGGGTGTAAGGGGGAGGGGGTACGGGGGAGGGGAGGGGGTAAGGGGGAGGGGGGTGTAAGAGGGAAGAGGGGAAAGGAAAGAGGAGTTGAAAGTGGAAGGAGAAGGGATCGATTAGAAGAAGAAGGGAAGTAGGAGGAAGAAGAAAGATACCATTACGCAATAATGCAATTGCTGTAGAAATCTCACTAAACTTCACATTGTATTTACAGGACACCACTTATCCTCAAGAGTTGTTTGTGCTCCGTTCATTGATTGCCAGGGTGAATTCAATCTTGGCAAGACACTCGCCAGTTCACATTGTACAAAGATGCATATGAGGACATATTATTCGTAAAAAGTAAAACAATCTCGCTCTCTCTCTATCTCTCTCTTACACACTCTCTCACATACTCTCACATGCACACTCTGTCTCACACTCTCTGACACACACATTCTCTCTCTTACACACACACACTCTTTTCCTCTCTCTGTCTCTTGTTTAAGAATGTGATAAAAATACATAATACAAAGGTGGGGAAAAACAAGGTAAAGACAGTCCCATAGCTCATACTGTCATTGGGTTGTGAAGTGTTAGGCCATCAGATACTTTAGGCCATGAGACATGGGGGTCAGGTGACCTTTCAGTTACCTTTTCTTCACATAAAATTCCCAGAAAACCCAAAAAATTGTCCCATGTTGTTAGGCTGGGTTGAGCAGAGCCATACTGGTTGTATAAATCTATCCAGCCTCTGGTGCAGATTGAACACAGATCACTTTCTTGGCAAGCAAGTAACCACTACACTAACCACTAAGGGGTAATGGAGGGGTAAGGGGTAAGGGAGGGGGTAAGGGGTAGGGAAGGGGGTAAGGGGTATGGGAGGGGGTAAGGGGTAGGGGAGGGGGTAAGGGGTAGGGTAATTGGTAGGGGAGGGGGTAAGGGCTAGGGGAGGGAGTAAGGGGGAGGGGGTAAGTGGAAGGGGGTAAGGGGGAGGGGGTAAGGGGAGGGGGTAAGGGGGAGGGGGTAAGGGGATAAGGGGTAGGGGAGAGGGGGTAGGGGAGAGGAAGTAAGGGGTAGGGTAGGGGGTAAGGGGGAGGGGGTACGGGGGAGGGGATGGGGTAAGGGGGAGGGGGTAAGGGGGAGGGGGTAAAGGGAGGGGAGGGGGTAAGGGGAGGGGGTACGGGGAGGGGAGGGGGTAAGGGGTACTTTAGGCCATGAGACATGGGGGTCAGGCGACCTTTCAGTTACCTTTTCTTCACATAATATTCTCAGAAAACCCCAAAAATTGTCCCATGTTGTTAGGCTGGGTTGAGCAGAGCCATACTGGTTGTATAAATCTATCCAGCCTTTGGTGCGGATTGAACACAGATCACTTTCTTGGCAAGCAAGTAACCACTACACTAACCACTAAGAGGTAATGGAGGGGTAAGGGGTAGGGGAGGGGGTAAGGGGTAGGGGAGGGGGTAAGGGGTAGGGGAGGGGGTAAGGGGTAGGGGAGGGGGTAAGGGATATGGGAGGGGTAAGGGGTAGGGGAGGGGTAAGGGGGAGGGGGTAAGGAGGAGGGGGTAAGGGGAGGGGTAAGGGGAGGGGGTAAGGAGGAGGGGGTAAGGGGAGGGGGTAAGGTGTAAGGGGTAAGGGGTAGGGGAGAGGGGGTAAGGGGTAGGGGAGAGGGGGTAAGGGGTAGGGGAGGGGGTAAGGGGGAGAGGAGGGGGTAAGGGGTTGAGGGTACGGGGGAGGGGAGGGGGTAAGAGGGAGGGGGGAGGGGGTAAGGGGGAGGGGGTAAGGGGGAGGGGATAAGGGGGAGGGGGTAAGGGGGAGGGGGTAAGGGGGAGGGGGTAAGGGAAGGGGGTAAGGGTAGGGGGTAAGGGGTAGGGGAGGTAGTAAGGGGTAGGGGAGGGAGTAAGGGGTAGGCGAGGGGGTAAGGGGTAGGGGAGGGGGTAAGGGGTAGGGGAGAGGGGGTAAGGGGTAGGGGAGAGGGGTTAAGGGGTAGAGGAGGGGGTCGGGGTATGGGAGTGGTTAAGGGGTAGAGGAGGGGTTAAGGGGTAGGGGAGGGGGTACGGGGGAGGGGGTAAGGGGTAGGGGAGGGGGTAAGGGGTAGGGGAGGGGGTAACGGGTAGGGGAGGGGGTAAGGGGAGGGGGTAAGGGGAGGGGGTAAGGGGTATGGGAGGGAGTAAGGGGTAGGGGAGGGGTAAGGGATAGGGGAGGGGTAAGGGGTAGGGTAGGGGAAGGGGTAGAGGAGGGGTAAGGGGTAGGGGAGAGTGGGTAAAGGAGATAGGGTAAGGGGTAGGGGAGAGGGGGTAAGGGGTAGGGGAGAGGGGGTAAGAGGTAGGGGAGAGGGGGTAAGGGGTACGGGAGAGGGGGTAAGGGGTAGGGGAGAGGGGGTAAGGGGTAGGGGAGGGGTAAGGGGGAGGGGGTACGGGGGATGGGAGGGGGTAAGGGGGAGGGGGGTGTAAGAGGGAAGAGGGGAAGGGAAAGAGGAGTTGAAAGTGGAAGAAGAAGGGATCGATTAGAAGAAGAAGGGAAGTAGGAGGAAGAAGAAAGATACCATTACGCAATAATGCAATTGCTGTAGAAATCTCACTAAACTTCACATTGTATTTACAGGACACCACTTATCCTCAAGAGTTGTTTGGGCTCCGTTCATTGATTGGGGTAAGGGGTAGGGGAGGGGGTAGGGGGAAAGGGCTAGGGGAGAGGGGCTAAGGGGTAGGGGAGAGGGGGTAAGGGGTAGGGGAGAGGGTGTTAGGGGTAGGGGAGAGGGGGTTTAGGGGTAGGGGAGAGGGGGTAAGGGGTAGGGGAGGGGGTAAGGGGTAGGGGGTAAGGGGTAGGGGGTAAGGGGGAGGGGGTTAGGGGGAGGGGGTAAGGGGGAGGGGGTAGGGGGAGGGGAGGGGGTAATGGGGTAATGGGGTAGAGGGGGTAAGGGAGGAAGTAAGGGGTAGGGGAGGGGGTAAGGGGTAGGGGAGGGGGTAAGGGGTAGGGGAGGGGGTTAGGGGAGGGGGTAAGGGGAGGAGGTAAGGGGTAGGGGAGGGGTAAGGGGGAGGGAGTACGGGGGAGGGGAGGGGGTAAGGGGGAGGGGAGGGGGTAAGGGGGAGGGGGTAAGAGGGAGGGGAGGGGTAAGGGGGAGGGGAGGGGTAAGGGGAGGGGAGGGGTAAGGGGAGGGGGTAAGGGGGAGGGGGTAAGGGGGAGGGGGTAAGGGGGAGGGTAAGGGGGAGGGGGTAAGGGGGAGGGGGTAAGGGGGAGGGGGAGAGAGGGGGAGGGGGGTAAGAGGTGATGGGGGTGTAAGAGGGAAGAGGGGAAGGGGAAAGAGAAGTTGAAAGTGGAAGAAGAAGGGATCGATTAGAAGAAGAAGGGAAGTAGGAGGAAGAAGAAAGATACCATTACGCAATAATGCAATTGCTGTAGAAATCTCACTAAACTTCACATTGTATTTACAGGACACCACTTATCCTCAAGAGTTGTTTGTGCTCCGTTCATTGATTGCCAGGGTGAATTCAATCTTGGCCAGACACTCGCCAGTTCACATTGTACAAAGATGCATATGAGGACATATTATTCGTAAAAAGTAAAACAATCTCGCTCTCTCTCTATCTCTCTCTTACACACTCTCTCACATACTCTCACATGCACACTCTGTCTCACACTCTCTGACACACACATTCTCTCTCTTACACACACACACTCTTTTCCTCTCTCTGTCTCTTGTTTAAGAATGTGATAAAAATACATAATACAAAGGTGGGGAAAAACAAGGTAAAGACAGTCCCATAGCTCATACTGTCATTGGGTTGTGAAGTGTTAGGCCATCAGATACTTTAGGCCATGAGACATGGGGGTCAGGTGACCTTTCAGTTACCTTTTCTTCACATAAAATTCCCAGAAAACCCAAAAAATTGTCCCATGTTGTTAGGCTGGGTTGAGCAGAGCCATACTGGTTGTATAAATTTATCCAGCCTCTGGTGCGGATTGAACACAGATCACTTTCTTGGCAAGCAAGTAACCACTACACTAACAACTAAGGGGAAGGGGAGGGGGTAAGGGGTAGGGGAGAGGGTAAGGGGTAGGGGAGGGGGTAAGGGGTAAGGGAGGGGGTAAGGGGTAGGGGAGGGGGTAAAGGGTAGGGGAGGGGTAAGGGGAGGGGCTAAAAGGAGGGGGTGAAAAGAGGGGGTAAGGGGTAGGGGAGGGGTAAGAGGTAGGGGAGGGGGTAAGGGGAGGGGGTAAGGGATAGGGGAGGGGGTAAGGGGAGGGGGTAACAGGTAGGGGAGAGGGGGTAGGGGGTAATGGGGAGGGGGAGGGGGAGGGGGTAAGGGATAGGGGGTAAGGGGTAGGGTAGGGGGTAAGGGGTAGGGGAGGGGGGAGGGGGAGAGGGGCTAAGGGGTAGGGGAGAGGGGGTAAGGGGTAGGGGAGAGGGTGTTAGGGGTAGGGGAGAGGGGGTTTAGGGGTAGGGGAGAGGGGTTAAGGGGTAGGGGAGGGGTAAGGGGTAGGGGGTAAGGGGTAGGGGGTAAGGGGGAGGGGGTTAGGGGGAGGGGGTAAGGGGGAGGGGGTAGGGGGAGGGGAGGGGGTAATGGGGTAGAGGGGTAGAGGGGGTAAGGGAGGAAGTAAGGGGTAGGGGAGGGGGTAAGGGGTAGGGGAGGGGGTAAGGGGTAGGGGAGGGGGTTAGGGGAGGGGGTAAGGGGAGGGGGTAAGGAGAGGAGGTAAGGGGTAGGGGAGGGGTAAGGGGGAGGGAGTACGGGGGAGGGGAGGGGGTAAGGGGAGGGTAGGGGGTAAGGGGGAGGGGGTAAGAGGGAGGGGAGGGGTAAGGGGGAGGGGAGGGGGTAAGGGGAGGGGAGGGGTAAGGGGAGGGGGTAAGGGGGAGGGGGTAAGGGGGAGGGGGTAAGGGGGAGGGGGTAAGGGGGAGGGGGTAAGGGGGAGGGGGAGAGAGGGGGAGGGGGGTAAGAGGTGATGGGGGTGTAAGAGGGAAGAGGGGAAGGGAAAGAGAAGTTGAAAGTGGAAGAAGAAGGGATCGATTAGAAGAAGAAGGGAAGTAGGAGGAAGAAGAAAGATACCATTACGCAATAATGCAATTGCTGTAGAAATCTCACTAAACTTCACATTGTATTTACAGGACACCACTTATCCTCAAGAGTTGTTTGTGCTCCGTTCATTGATTGCCAGGGTGAATTCAATCTTGGCCAGACACTCGCCAGTTCACATTGTACAAAGATGCATATGAGGACATATTATTCGTAAAAAGTAAAACAATCTCGCTCTCTCTCTCTATCTCTCTCTTACACACTCTCTCACATACTCTCACATGCACACTCTGTCTCACACTCTCTGACACACACATTCTCTCTCTTACACACACACACTCTTTTCCTCTCTCTGTCTCTTGTTTAAGAATGTGATAAAAATACATAATACAAAGGTGGGGAAAAACAAGGTAAAGACAGTCCCATAGCTCATACTGTCATTGGGTTGTGAAGTGTTAGGCCATCAGATACTTTAGGCCATGAGACATGGGGGTCAGGTGACCTTTCAGTTACCTTTTCTTCACATAAAATTCCCAGAAAACCCAAAAAATTGTCCCATGTTGTTAGGCTGGGTTGAGCAGAGCCATACTGGTTGTATAAATTTATCCAGCCTCTGGTGCGGATTGAACACAGATCACTTTCTTGGCAAGCAAGTAACCACTACACTAACAACTAAGGGGTAGGGGAGGGGGTAAGGGGTAGGGGAGGGGGTAAGGGGTAGGGGAGGGGGTAAGGAGTAAGGGAGGGGGTAAGGGGTAGGGAAGGGGGTAAGGGGTAAGGGAGGGGGTAAGGGGAGGGGGTAAAATGAGGGGGTGAAAGGAGGGGGTAAGGGGTAGGGGAGGGGGTAAGGGGTAGGGGAGGGGGTAAGGGGAGGGGGTAAGGGGTAGGGGAGGTGGTAAGGGGTAGGGTAGAGGTGGTAGGGGTAATGGGGAGGGGGAGGGGAGCGGGTAAGGGGTAGGGGTAAGGGGTAGGGTAGGGGTAAGGGGTATGGGAGGGGGTAGGGGGAAAGTGGTAGGGGAGAGGGGGTAAGGGGTAGGGGAGAGGGGGTAAGGGGTAGAAGAGAGGGTGTTAGGGGTAGGGGAGAGGGGGGTAAGGGGTAGGGGAGAGGGGGTAAGGGGTAGGGGAGGGGGTAAGGGGTAGGGGAGGGGGTAAGGGGTAGGGGTAAGGGGTAGGGGGTAAGGGGAGGGGGTTAGGGGGAGGGGATAAGGGGGAGGGGAGGGGGTAATGGGGTAAGGGGTAGAGGAGGGGTAGGGGAGGGGGTAAGGGGTAGGGGAGGGAGTAAGGGGTATGGGGAGGGGGTAAGGGGTAGGGGAGGGGGTTAGGGGAGAGGGTTAGGGGAGGGGTAAGGGAAGGAGGTAAGGGGTAGGGGAGGGGTAAGGGGGAGGGGGTACGGGGGAGGGGAGGGGGTAAGGGGGAGGGGAGGGGGTAAGGGGGAGGGAGTAAGAGGGAGGGGAGGGGGTAAGGGGGAGGGGATGGGGTAAGGGGAGGATAGGGGTAAGGGGAGGGGGTAAGGGGGAGGGGGTAAGGGGGAGGGGGTAAGGGGGAGGGTAAGGGGGAGGGGGTAAGGGGGAGGGGGTAAGGGGGAGGGGGAGAGAGGGGGAGGGGGGGGGTAAGAGGTGATGGGGGTGTAAGAGGGAAGAGGGGAAGGGAAAGAGGAGTTGAAAGTGGAAGAAGAAGGGATCGATTAGAAGAAGAAGAGAAGTAGGAGGAAGAAGAAAGATACCATTACGCAATAATGCAATTGCTGTAGAAATCTCACTAAACTTCACATTGTATTTACAGGACACCACTTATCCTCAAGAGTTGTTTGGGCTCCGTTCATTGATTGGGGTAAGGGGTAGGGGAGGGGGTAGGGGGAAAGGGCTAGGGGAGAGGGGCTAAGGGTAGGGGAGAGGGGGTAAGGGGTAGGGGAGAGGGTGTTAGGGGTAGGGGAGAGGGGGTTTAGGGGTAGGGGAGAGGGGGTAAGGGGTAGGGGAGGGGGTAAGGGGTAGGGGGTAAGGGGTAGGGGGTAAGGGGGAGGGGGTTAGGGGGAGGGGGTAAGGGGGAGGGGGTAGGGGGAGGGGAGGGGGTAATGGGGTAAGGTGTAGAGGGGGTAAGGGAGGAAGTAAGGGGTAGGGGAGGGGGTAAGGGGTAGGGGAGGGGGTAAGGGGTAGGGGAGGGGGTTAAGGGAGGGGGTAAGGGGAGGAGGTAAGGGGTAGGGGAGGGGTAAGGGGGAGGGAGTACGGGGGAGGGGAGGGGGTAAGGGGGAGGGGAGGGGGTAAGGGGGAGGGGTAAGGGGGAGGGGAGGGGTAAGGGGGAGGGGAGGGGGTAAGGGGAGGGGAGGGGTAAGGGGAGGGGGTAAGGGGGAGGGGGTAAGGGGGAGGGGGTAAGGGGGAGGGTAAGGGGGAGGGGGTAAGGGGGAGGGGGTAAGGGGGAGGGGGAGAGAGGGGGAGGGGGGTAAGAGGTGATGGGGGTGTAAGAGGGAAGAGGGGAAGGGAAAGAGAAGTTGAAAGTGGAAGAAGAAGGGATCGACTAGAAGAAGAAGGGAAGTAGGAGGAAGAAGAAAGATACCATTACGCAATAATGCAATTGCTGTAGAAATCTCACTAAACTTCACATTGTATTTACAGGACACTGTCAGAGCCTAACATGGTATAGCTGTGCAGCAACATCGTTGCGACACCCGGCTGACAAGATTGTTACCTGACACGCGACCAGCGGTCAGGCTGACGACAGACGCACGCAGGACACGTGACACCACTAGAGGCAGTGGGCAGTTGGCGTGCTAAGGTCAGACCGAGCTGGGACTGGAGACCGGACGGACATGTGCGATGAGAGCAAGGCGTTTGTATGAATCTCCGTGATTGAAAGCCGAACGACTGATATCTTGAGCGTCAGACCTATGAGCTGTATTGTGGTTGTGAGCGTCGTGAGTTATATATTGTAGATTGCTGTAATTATCGTTCTGTATTTAATGTGGCAATAAATCCATAGAACTTGTGTTACTGTGTCTTACGTCGAATCACGTTATACTTGTACTGTCTCACACGTGTTAGCCAACGAGCCAATTATAAGACCCTGACATGTGTGGACGTGGGTTGCTCGTCCTTGTTTAAGAACCTAAGTAGATGTATTATGGCGGTTTGGGGCCAAAACAACCGGGGCACCACAGGAGCGCCAAAACAACAGCCCCCTAGGGATCCAACCCCCGGGGCCCCACCCCCCAGGGCCCCGGGGCGCCATCCTCCCGGAGCGCACGCATGGCGACCGAGCCGCCCGCCACGATATATTACTCAGACATATTTTGGAAAAGCTGTCATATCTCCCAACACAAGCCGGTGTGATATATAACTATAGCGCAAAAATCCCCCGGGGCGACCCCGAGTGCGAGCAACCATTTCTTTCTTTTTTGTCGTACATAGGCCTGCAAATATCGTAGGAGCCGACCGCACCGGGGGTCTAGGGGGCCCGTCGCAATGGGAAGTTGTTGCATCTAGGAAGGTTGCATCTGTCGCACTAGGGATTGTCGTCTCTGTACTCTCTATCGTAGTTGCCGCCCCTGTTGCCCCTGTGTACAAGGCTGTGTGCGCCTGGCTATCTGTCTGTGCCTGTCTGTGCGCGTCTGTGTGTCTGTCTGTCTGCCTGTCTAGCTTTCTGGCTGTGTGGGTGTCTGTCTGTCGGTCTGTCCGCCTGTCTGTCTGTCTGTCCGCCTGTCTGTCCGTCTGTCTGTCTGCCTGTCGGTCTGTCCGCATGTCTGTCTGTCTGTCCGCCTGTCTGTCTGTCTGCCTGTCTGTCTGTCGGTCCGCCTGTCGGTCTGTCCGCATGTCTGTCTGTCTGTCCGCCTGTCTGTCTGTCTGCCTGTCTGTCTGTCGGTCCGCCTGTCTGTCTGCCTGCCTGTCTGTCTGTCCGCCTGTCTGTCTGTCCGCCTACCTGTCTGTCTGTCCGCCTGTCTGTCTGCCTGCCTGTCTGTCGGTCTGTCCGCACCTGTCCGCCTGGGACGCTATCTGTCCGCCTGTCTGTCTGCCTGTCTGTCTACCTGTCCGCGCCTGTCCGCCTGTGCCTGTCTGTCTGTCTGCCTGTCCGTCTGGGTGTCCGCGCCTGTCTGTCCGCCTGTGTCCGCGCCTGTCTGTCGGTCTACCGCTGTCTGTCTGTCCGCCTGTCTGTCGCCGCCTGTCAGTCTGTCTGTGTGGGTGTCCGCGCCGCTGTCTGCCTGCCTGTCCGCGCCTGGGCCGCTGTCTATCCGCCTGGGACGCTATCTGTCCGCCTGTCTGTCTGCCTGTCTGTCTACCTGTCCGCGCCTGTCCGCCTGTGCCTGTCTGTCTGTCTGCCTGTCCGTCTGGGTGTCCGCGCCTGTCTGTCCGCCTGTGTCCGCGCCTGTCTGCCGGTCTGTCCGCCTGCCTGTCCGCGCCTGTGTGGGTGTCTGCGGCTGTCTGTCGGTCTACCGCTGTCTGTCTGTCCGCCTGTCTGTCGCCGCCTGTCCGTCTGTCTGTGTGGGTGTCCGCGCCGCTGTCTGCCTGCCTGTCCGCGCCTGGGCCGCTGTCTATCCGCCTGGGACGCTATCTGTCCGCCTGTCTGTCTGCCTGTCTGTCTACCTGTCCGCGCCTGTCCGCCTGTGCCTGTCCGCGCCTGTCTGTCTGTCCGTCTGGGTGTCCGCGCCTGTCTGTCCGCCTGTGTCCGCGCCTGTCTGTCGGTCTGTCTGCCTGTGCCTGCCTGCCTGTCTGTCCGCCTGTCTGCGGCTGTCTGTCTGTCCGCCTGTCTGTCTGCCTGTGTCCGCGCCTGCCTGTCGGCCGCTGTCTGCCTGTCTGGGTCGCTGTCTGTTCGCCTGTCTGTCGGTCTGTCCGCCTGTCTGTCTGCCTGTCTGTCTACCTGTCCGCGCCTGTCTGTCCGCCGCTGTCTGTCTGCCTGTGTCGCCGTCTGTCCGCCTGTCTGCGTGTGGGTATGTGTCTGTCCGCCTGTATGTCTGTCTGTCGGTCCGCCTGTCTGTCCACCCGTCTGCGTGTCCGCGCCTGTCTGTCCACCTGTATGTCTGTCTGTTTGCCTGTCTGTGTGCCTGCCTGTCTGTCCACCTGTCTGTCTGTGTGTCTGCGGCTGTCTGTCGGTCTGCCGGTCGCTGTCTGTCCGCCTGTCCGTCTGTGGGTGTCTGTCGGTCCGCGTGTGGGCCGCTATCTGTCCGCGCCTGTGCGACGGTCTGGGTCGCTGTCTGTCCGCCTGTCTGTCTGGGTTGCAGTCTATCCGTGTATGTTTGCCTGTGCTCCTGCGCCTCTGTACGCGTCTGTGCCCAGCTGTCTGCCTTTGTGCGTCCCTATGTGTGTGCACGGGTGTCGAGGCGTCTGTATGTGTGTGGCTGTTTGTGCACGGGTGTCGAGGCGTCTGTGCGTGTTGCCCCCTCTACGGCCGCCTCTGTTGTCTCCTCGATTGTCCCCTCTAGCACCTCCATTGCAACTTCTACACACCTTCTCTCGACCGTCTCCTATTTGGTGGGTTGGACAGCCACACAAGGTACGCATCGCAGGTGTATCGCCCACCTAGGAGGCACCCCAGGCGCCCGCCACTCTTGGAGACACCCTATTAGACATATGTGGTATACAGGTACGAATCGCTAGAACCATAGCACAAGCAACCATGTCTATACAAGCAACTTTCGAGAGTATGGGTCTCCGCGCCGAAAAGGCCGTAGCTCCCCACCTTCTCCTCGAAAACGCCTACGAGAGCAACCTCATACCCGACATTGCGAAAGTCGACTACTTGGAGGGCAACCTCGGTCGCACCCATCTCCAACCGCTCGATGGACTTCCAGTCTTTGTCGACGACCTCTATGTGTTCGGCTATCTACGGCGCGAAGACTGTGTGTCCAAGGGTGGAAGTATTTGCTGCACCTCGGGGGAGAACGGCAGCGCCAAGCTGGTAGTCGCAGACATCTCCGCCGCCGCCCGCAAAAGCTTGGGTACAGCCCCAGATGGCAACCCCCGCGGGCACATCCACACTGCCATCGCCCACACCGTTGGAACCCACAACACCACCGCTGGTGGAACAATCCGAGCCACCATCGCCAGGATAGAGAGCGATACCAACCGTAGAGCCCTACAGAAGTGGCAAGAGATATACCCCAACACGGTGCCCGTAGCCATATTTGTAGCCAAACTCGATGTGTCCGAAATTCCCATGGTCGAGCTACTGGCCGAATTGCCGAGCTTCGAACGCCAGCTACACATCCACGGCTATGGCCTCTATTGCATCGACTATACCCAGGATTTCTCTGGCGTTCTCGATCGCCAGGTGTTGGTGGAATACCTATGTGCGAACCACGACTTCCGCGAGCAGGGGAGCCTAGCCACAGCTATAGGAGAAGACAAGCCCACAATTCTCGACAATACCAACAGTGTAGGACGGCACGTATGTACCTGGGTCCAGAGCTGCGAGGGTGGGTACACGACCCGCACCAAGATATACAACAAGGTCGTCTCGAACTTCGAGGCTGGCGAAATCCGCGAATCGTTTGGTGGACACCTAGCAGACTATGCCGACTGCCCCAACCAACACCTCCGCCAAACATTCCAACATCCAGACACCCAAGCACGTGGTTGCACCCGTATCGAAGTGTCCCTATATGCCTGTCGCGGGCGCGCTCTGTCGGCAACAACTGCCACCGAAGTCCTGCAAGAAGCGCTAGCCTTGGTCTCGCCACCAACGGATGGATTGTTTGTTGTGCAACCACCAGCCAAACAATGGGAAAAACTTGCTGCATGTCTCGACCGCTGCTTGGTTCTGGCCAACCGACCACAGGGAGAAATCTATGTGGGGTGGTACGCCCACACCACCACCGGACGGCTATCGGGTGTTCGAATCCGCCCCACCCAAGAAAAGGTCGACAACGATGCAACCTGGGAGCGGGCGGTACTGTGGGCCGCAGCAGACTTTGGCTTTCGCGCTTGTCCAATCTTTCGGCTCGACATTCTAGAGGCCAAAGCCGAGACGGGTGTGGAGCTCGCGCCTCTCCGCTGCTATGCCAAGGACAAAGATGCAAAAACCATCCTAGCCGCCAGCAAGAGACCAACTGCGCTCCACCCCAACGGCCCGACACTCCAGACCATATTTCCAGAGACCCCAACCGTTTCCTGGACCTGGAGGAGCAAGAAGTGCCATGCAATTGGTGTGGAGGTATCCTCCTACGATCTGGAGGAGGTACCCCAAATCGCCCAAGAACGTGTTGTCTCGCTCCTTTCGACCAGAGCCCGCGAAGACCGTCTCCTACAAATCCAAGATGCAGCAGCAGCCGAAGCCTGGCGCCATCGCATGTGGGAGGAGCAGGAGGCGGAAGTACAGAGACGAGCCACAGAACTCGAACGACTGCGCCAATATGCAACGGCTAGCAAGATATACAAAGAAAGGAAGCAGCATATATACGAGGAGGTGGTATTGGGACTGCAAGGAGGCACAGAGAAACTGTCCGCGATGGTGGGTCGTCTGGAAATCCTCGGATATAGGCGACAGGGACAAACACTCCCCAGAGTAGTTGTGTGCAAAGATGGGGAAACTACACCCAGCGCTGTATGGGCCACCAGAGGGTTGGAGAAACTTCTCGCCGCAACCGAAAATTGTTTCGAGCGTCGTATAGACTGCTACAACCGCACAACTTTCTGGCTCCCAGCCGGAGCGAAGGGGATCTCCAAGCTGGAAATCGATGTACATCCAGCCAGTACCTTCTACAACGAAGAAAGTCGAGAGATACACTGGAACAAAATCCAAGTCGTCCGCACCCCAAAACCCGAACAGCTAGCACTCCTCCAACAGATAGCGAGTGTAGCCGACGAACAGGCACCACGCCTACAAGAGCTCCAGGCCACACTCGCACAGGTCCCCCCACCCAAGGCAAAGGATACATCGAAGACTACAGATCTTCCAGCTGGTGTGTATCTGTGTTGGCGGTATTCCGTGGGGACTTTCCAAGGCACACAACGCATAGTCCTGTTTCTTTCCCCAACCAACGCAGAAGGCGAGCCATCTACAGACGTAGAAACCCCTGTGTATGGGCACTTTCTCGCCGCAGAGGTTGCCAGACTCGGTGGACCCACCGAGCTCGAGAAAATGCAATCCCCCATGTTCTGCCGCCTCGGCGATATTCGAACCACACCACAGAAAAAGAAGGCTCGCCTGGTCGTGCTAGCAGCCATTTGCAAATAGAATACCTCGAGTGGCATGCCTAGGAGGCCACAAACCCTCCAGGGATACAAAACACATAGCCACCACCACAACCCACAACATACAGCTCTGCATACTCTGGGGAGACCCACGCCGCTGCCGTCTCGCGCGAAATATGGCCCAAGATAGTAGCCGGGCCCTTCCACTCGGCAGCCTGCCGTTCGAGCTCCCCAAGATCTACAAACTCGTGCTTCTCTGCCCGGCTATCGTATTCGGCCTGGGCAACACGAAATTGTTCGTACACAAAGTGGGGGGTACACCCTCCTCGTACAAAGTCCATCTCGAAAACAGCTGTAGGGGTTTGCCGTGTGCACGGCTTTCTTTTCCAACTCTACACCTCGAAATGGAAAACTAGTAGGTCTACACAGCACCACAAAGGCTACCAACGAAGATGGAGAGTCCGCAACTGTCGTGCAAATTCCATGTCGCAACCAACCGTAGGGGTTCGCCGCGTGCACTGCTTTCTTTTCCAACTCTGCACATCGAAATGGAAAACTAGTAGGTCTACACAGCGCCACAAATGCCTCCAACGAAGATGGAGAGTCTGCAACAGTCGTAGAACAACAGTATGGGGGTGGGCAGAATTCGTGCAATGGAACGTGCCGTGCAGACTCCATTGTATATCTTGGAAGGCTCGAATCTATATGCTAGCCGCGGTGGTTCGATAGGCACTACCACATAGGATCTAGATAGCTGCCACATAGCAGCCTAGCACCTAGGCTCGAATCTATATGATAGCCGAGGTGGTTCGATAGGCTCTACCACATAGGATCTAGATAGCTACCACATAGCTGCCTAGCACATAGGCTGGTGCTAGACAACTGCTTGGCTTGTTCTAGGCTGGTGCTAGACAACTGCTTGGCTTGTGCTAGGTTGGTGGTAGACAACTGCTTGGTTTGTGCTAGGCTGGTGCTAGACAACTGCTTGGCTTGTGCTAGGCTGGTGCTAGACAACTGCTTGGCTTGTGCTAGGCTGGTGCTAGACAACTGCTTGGCTTGTGCTAGGCTGGTGCTAGACAACTGCTTGCCTTGTGCTAGGCTGGTGGTAGACAACTGCTTGGCTAGTGCTAGGCTGGTGCTAGACAACTGCTTGGCTTGTGCTAGGCTGGTGCTAGACATATGCTTGCCTTGTGCTAGGCTGGTGGTAGACAACTGCTTGGCTAGTGCTAGGCTGGTGCCAGACAATTGCTTGGCTTGTGCTAGGCTGGTGCTAGACATATGCTAGCAGGTGCTAGGCAGCTATGTGGTAGCTATCTAGATCCTATGTGGTAGAGCCTATCGAACCACCTCGGCTATCATATAGATTCGAGCCTAGGTGCTAGGCTGCTATGTGGCAGCTATCTAGATCCTATGTGGTAGTGCCTATCGAACCACCGCGGCTAGCATATAGATTCGAGCCTTCCAAGATATACAATGGAGTCTGCACGGCACGTTCCATTGCACGAATTCTGCCCACCCCCATACTGTTGTTCTACGACTGTTGCAGACTCTCCATCTTCGTTGGAGGCATTTGTGGCGCTGTGTAGACCTACTAGTTTTCCATTTCGATGTGCAGAGTTGGAAAAGAAAGCAGTGCACGCGGCGAACCCCTACGGTTGGTTGCGACATGGAATTTGCACGACAGTTGCGGACTCTCCATCTTCGTTGGTAGCCTTTGTGGTGCTGTGTAGACCTACTAGTTTTCCATTTCGAGGTGTAGAGTTGGAAAAGAAAGCCGTGCACACGGCAAACCCCTACAGCTGTTTTCGAGATGGACTTTGTACGAGGAGGGTGTACCCCCCACTTTGTGTACGAACAATTTCGTGTTGCCCAGGCCGAATACGATAGCCGGGCAGAGAAGCACGAGTTTGTAGATCTTGGGGAGCTCGAACGGCAGGCTGCCGAGTGGAAGGGCCCGGCTACTATCTTGGGCCATATTTCGCGCGAGACGGCAGCGGCGTGGGTCTCCCCAGAGTATGCAGAGCTGTATGTTGTGGGTTGTGGTGGTGGCTATGTGTTTTGTATCCCTGGAGGGTTTGTGGCCTCCTAGGCATGCCACTCGAGGTATTCTATTTGCAAATGGCTGCTAGCACGACCAGGCGAGCCTTCTTTTTCTGTGGTGTGGTTCGAATATCGCCGAGGCGGCAGAACATGGGGGATTGCATTTTCTCGAGCTCGGTGGGTCCACCGAGTCTGGCAACCTCTGCGGCGAGAAAGTGCCCATACACAGGGGTTTCTACGTCTGTAGATGGCTCGCCTTCTGCGTTGGTTGGGGAAAGAAACAGGACTATGCGTTGTGTGCCTTGGAAAGTCCCCACGGAATACCGCCAACACAGATACACACCAGCTGGAAGATCTGTAGTCTTCGATGTATCCTTTGCCTTGGGTGGGGGGACCTGTGCGAGTGTGGCCTGGAGCTCTTGTAGGCGTGGTGCCTGTTCGTCGGCTACACTCGCTATCTGTTGGAGGAGTGCTAGCTGTTCGGGTTTTGGGGTGCGGACGACTTGGATTTTGTTCCAGTGTATCTCTCGACTTTCTTCGTTGTAGAAGGTACTGGCTGGATGTACATCGATTTCCAGCTTGGAGATCCCCTTCGCTCCGGCTGGGAGCCAGAAAGTTGTGCGGTTGTAGCAGTCTATACGACGCTCGAAACAATTTTCGGTTGCGGCGAGAAGTTTCTCCAACCCTCTGGTGGCCCATACAGCGCTGGGTGTAGTTTCCCCATCTTTGCACACAACTACTCTGGGGAGTGTTTGTCCCTGTCGCCTATATCCGAGGATTTCCAGACGACCCACCATCGCGGACAGTTTCTCTGTGCCTCCTTGCAGTCCCAATACCACCTCCTCGTATATATGCTGCTTCCTTTCTTTGTATATCTTGCTAGCCGTTGCATATTGGCGCAGTCGTTCGAGTTCTGTGGCTCGTCTCTGTACTTCCGCCTCCTGCTCCTCCCACATGCGATGGCGCCAGGCTTCGGCTGCTGCTGCATCTTGGATTTGTAGGAGACGGTCTTCGCGGGCTCTGGTCGAAAGGAGCGAGACAACACGTTCTTGGGCGATTTGGGGTACCTCCTCCAGATCGTAGGAGGATACCTCCACACCAATTGCATGGCACTTCTTGCTCCTCCAGGTCCAGGAAACGGTTGGGGTCTCTGGAAATATGGTCTGGAGTGTCGGGCCGTTGGGGTGGAGCGCAGTTGGTCTCTTGCTGGCGGCTAGGATGGTTTTTGCATCTTTGTCCTTGGCATAGCAGCGGAGAGGCGCGAGCTCCACACCCGTCTCGGCTTTGGCCTCTAGAATGTCGAGCCGAAAGATTGGACAAGCGCGAAAGCCAAAGTCTGCTGCGGCCCACAGTACCGCCCGCTCCCAGGTTGCATCGTTGTCGACCTTTTCTTGGGTGGGGCGGATTCGAACACCCGATAGCCGTCCGGTGGTGGTGTGGGCGTACCACCCCACATAGATTTCTCCCTGTGGTCGGTTGGCCAGAACCAAGCAGCGGTCGAGACATGCAGCAAGTTTTTCCCATTGTTTGGCTGGTGGTTGCACAACAAACAATCCATCCGTTGGTGGCGAGACCAAGGCTAGCGCTTCTTGCAGGACTTCGGTGGCAGTTGTTGCCGACAGAGCGCGCCCGCGACAGGCATATAGGGACACTTCGATACGGGTGCAACCACGTGCTTGGGTGTCTGGATGTTGGAATGTTTGGCGGAGGTGTTGGTTGGGGCAGTCGGCATAGTCTGCTAGGTGTCCACCAAACGATTCGCGGATTTCGCCAGCCTCGAAGTTCGAGACGACCTTGTTGTATATCTTGGTGCGGGTCGTGTACCCACCCTCGCAGCTCTGGACCCAGGTACATACGTGCCGTCCTACACTGTTGGTATTGTCGAGAATTGTGGGCTTGTCTTCTCCTATAGCTGTGGCTAGGCTCCCCTGCTCGCGGAAGTCGTGGTTCGCACATAGGTATTCCACCAACACCTGGCGATCGAGAACGCCAGAGAAATCCTGGGTATAGTCGATGCAATAGAGGCCATAGCCGTGGATGTGTAGCTGGCGTTCGAAGCTCGGCAATTCGGCCAGTAGCTCGACCATGGGAATTTCGGACACATCGAGTTTGGCTACAAATATGGCTACGGGCACCGTGTTGGGGTATATCTCTTGCCACTTCTGTAGGGCTCTACGGTTGGTATCGCTCTCTATCCTGGCGATGGTGGCTCGGATTGTTCCACCAGCGGTGGTGTTGTGGGTTCCAACGGTGTGGGCGATGGCAGTGTGGATGTGCCCGCGGGGGTTGCCATCTGGGGCTGTACCCAAGCTTTTGCGGGCGGCGGCGGAGATGTCTGCGACTACCAGCTTGGCGCTGCCGTTCTCCCCCGAGGTGCAGCAAATACTTCCACCCTTGGACACACAGTCTTCGCGCCGTAGATAGCCGAACACATAGAGGTCGTCGACAAAGACTGGAAGTCCATCGAGCGGTTGGAGATGGGTGCGACCGAGGTTGCCCTCCAAGTAGTCGACTTTCGCAATGTCGGGTATGAGGTTGCTCTCGTAGGCGTT
The DNA here is from genome assembly GCA_963921405.1 of Cepaea hortensis. Lineage (NCBI taxonomy): Eukaryota > Metazoa > Mollusca > Gastropoda > Stylommatophora > Helicidae > Cepaea > Cepaea hortensis. The sequence continues at coordinate 221,701,974 of OY992877.1, forward strand.
TTCGAGGAGAAGGTGGGGAGCTACGGCCTTTTCGGCGCGGAGACCCATACTCTCGAAAGTTGCTTGTATAGACATGGTTGCTTGTGCTATGGTTCTAGCGATTCGTACCTGTATACCACATATGTCTAATAGGGTGTCTCCAAGAGTGGCGGGCGCCTGGGGTGCCTCCTAGGTGGGCGATACACCTGCGATGCGTACCTTGTGTGGCTGTCCAACCCACCAAATAGGAGACGGTCGAGAGAAGGTGTGTAGAAGTTGCAATGGAGGTGCTAGAGGGGACAATCGAGGAGACAACAGAGGCGGCCGTAGAGGGGGCAACACGCACAGACGCCTCGACACCCGTGCACAAACAGCCACACACATACAGACGCCTCGACACCCGTGCACACACATAGGGACGCACAAAGGCAGACAGCTGGGCACAGACGCGTACAGAGGCGCAGGAGCACAGGCAAACATACACGGATAGACTGCAACCCAGACAGACAGGCGGACAGACAGCGACCCAGACCGTCGCACAGGCGCGGACAGATAGCGGCCCACACGCGGACCGACAGACACCCACAGACGGACAGGCGGACAGACAGCGACCGGCAGACCGACAGACAGCCGCAGACACACAGACAGACAGGTGGACAGACAGGCAGGCACACAGACAGGCAAACAGACAGACATACAGGTGGACAGACAGGCGCGGACACGCAGACGGGTGGACAGACAGGCGGACCGACAGACAGACATACAGGCGGACAGACACATACCCACACGCAGACAGGCGGACAGACGGCGACACAGGCAGACAGACAGCGGCGGACAGACAGGCGCGGACAGGTAGACAGACAGGCAGACAGACAGGCGGACAGACCGACAGACAGGCGAACAGACAGCGACCCAGACAGGCAGACAGCGGCCGACAGGCAGGCGCGGACACAGGCAGACAGACAGGCGGACAGACAGACAGCCGCAGACAGGCGGACAGACAGGCAGGCAGGCACAGGCAGACAGACCGACAGACAGGCGCGGACACAGGCGGACAGACAGGCGCGGACACCCAGACGGACAGACAGACAGGCGCGGACAGGCACAGGCGGACAGGCGCGGACAGGTAGACAGACAGGCAGACAGACAGGCGGACAGATAGCGTCCCAGGCGGATAGACAGCGGCCCAGGCGCGGACAGGCAGGCAGACAGCGGCGCGGACACCCACACAGACAGACGGACAGGCGGCGACAGACAGGCGGACAGACAGACAGCGGTAGACCGACAGACAGCCGCAGACACCCACACAGGCGCGGACAGGCAGGCGGACAGACCGGCAGACAGGCGCGGACACAGGCGGACAGACAGGCGCGGACACCCAGACGGACAGGCAGACAGACAGACAGGCACAGGCGGACAGGCGCGGACAGGTAGACAGACAGGCAGACAGACAGGCGGACAGATAGCGTCCCAGGCGGATAGACAGCGGCCCAGGCGCGGACAGGCAGGCAGACAGCGGCGCGGACACCCACACAGACAGACTGACAGGCGGCGACAGACAGGCGGACAGACAGACAGCGGTAGACCGACAGACAGGCGCGGACACAGGCGGACAGACAGGCGCGGACACCCAGACGGACAGGCAGACAGACAGACAGGCACAGGCGGACAGGCGCGGACAGGTAGACAGACAGGCAGACAGACAGGCGGACAGATAGCGTCCCAGGCGGACAGGTGCGGACAGACCGACAGACAGGCAGGCAGACAGACAGGCGGACAGACAGACAGGTAGGCGGACAGACAGACAGGCGGACAGACAGACAGGCAGGCAGACAGACAGGCGGACCGACAGACAGACAGGCAGACAGACAGACAGGCGGACAGACAGACAGACATGCGGACAGACCGACAGGCGGACCGACAGACAGACAGGCAGACAGACAGACAGGCGGACAGACAGACAGACATGCGGACAGACCGACAGGCAGACAGACAGACGGACAGACAGGCGGACAGACAGACAGACAGGCGGACAGACCGACAGACAGACACCCACACAGCCAGAAAGCTAGACAGGCAGACAGACAGACACACAGACGCGCACAGACAGGCACAGACAGATAGCCAGGCGCACACAGCCTTGTACACAGGGGCAACAGGGGCGGCAACTACGATAGAGAGTACAGAGACGACAATCCCTAGTGCGACAGATGCAACCTTCCTAGATGCAACAACTTCCCATTGCGACGGGCCCCCTAGACCCCCGGTGCGGTCGGCTCCTACGATATTTGCAGGCCTATGTACGACAAAAAAGAAAGAAATGGTTGCTCGCACTCGGGGTCGCCCCGGGGGATTTTTGCGCTATAGTTAGCACTGCATGGACTTTGCAGTAGTCCCTCATACAACTCCGATTGCAGGGCTCTGTGGAACGTAGCCGTAGCCACTTACAACTGTTCTTCGCGGTGCGCATCTTGGTATGTCTGTAGATGATACACTCTAAATCGATGGCTCGGTCGCCATGCGTGCGCTCCGGGATACAGAGGACGGCCCGGTCGGGCGGTCGCGCCCCGGGGCCCTGGGGGGTGGGGCCCCCTGGGGTTGGGTCCCTAGGGGGCATTCTTTTGGCGCTCCTGTAGTGCCCCGACCCTTTTGGTCCCCGGGGGCTTTCTTTTGGCGCTCCTGTAGTGCCCCGACCTTTTTGGCCCCAAACCCCCAATTGACATCTACTACCTAATATATGTAGACGTGTGTTGCTCGTCTTTCGTATTTAAAACTATAATTCTTGAACTTGTGAAATTTGTCAAGGTTATAGCTATGTAAATGTGATCGTGAAAGTCTCAGTATGATCCATTATTACATTGTTTAAATATCTATAAAACCATTAGTAAATGTGCAGTACATGTTGTTTGATCCTGTAAACGTGTAAAACATTTGTGATTTGTGAAACTTGTCACCGTTTGACCTTGTCGACATTGCTATTTTGTCGCCATTTTGACCTTGTCGCCATCTTGTAAACTTGATGTCTATGTCCTTACTGAATGTCATCTTGATGTAAGTGATGTGTCATCAATGTTATTGATTGTTCAAATACAGATAGATTGTCTTTGTGCATTGAGTTTGTGGAACGCAAAGAGTTTTGGAAAGAGTATAACTTCTGTTGAAACTGTTGACGACAAATTTACGACATACAATTACACTCGACGCCATCCAAACCTAGTCAACACTTAGTGACTTGCAGGCACACACCAACAAATAGACGCTAACTTATTTTCTTCCAAAAATAAAGCAGGGTTTTCCGTACCATCCATAACCTTGCCGTAGAGGTCATTAGTGGTTCCGAAGTAACGATCCTACAGTTTTCTAGCCCGAGTGTCCAACCATTCTTCACCGTATCCAGGGCACTTGAGTATATTTTTCTATACTTTAACTTTACGTATGCAATAGTAGGCACGCATCGTATAGTAAAATAAATTGTAAATTGTTTATTACTAACCATTTATAACATATTTTGTGTGGTTGATTTTCATTGACGTATTTTCTCCATCATGTCGTCACTATTTGATTTCATCGATATGGGTATTAAATTACATCTAACAGGTGATGATTTAACAAAATGGAGCGAAGACAAATACGCTGAATACCTGCTGGTACAGGAGAAAAATAATGAACGCGATGAAAGAGCAGCAGAAAGAGCTCTAAAACAGGCAGAGATTGAAAAAGCTGCCAAGCAAATAGAGGCAGAGACAGCCTTGAAACAGGCAGAGATTGAGACAGCCTTAAAACAGGCAGAGATTGAAACAGCCTTGAAACAGGCAGAGATTGAAAAAGCTGCCAAGCAAATAGAGGCAGAAACAGCTCTAAAGCAAGCTGAGATAGACAGTGAACTTAAGAAAGCAGAAATAGCAGCTCAGAGTAAGAAAGAAGAACTAGAGTTACAGTTGAAAATGAAACAACTTGATACTGAGACTGCGATGAATAAAGAATCAAAGAAATCTGAAAGACTGGAAAAAGAAAACCAGTATAAGAAGTATCAAGGTATCGTACGTAACTATACCTCGGGTGACTGCATAGCAGCCTTTACTCAAAATTTTGAGACTTTAATGGAACATTATCAAGTTCCACTTTCTGAATGGAATATTCTTTATATGAGGAGTCTATCTGGGGAACCTCTTAAAGTCATTGAAACCATCCCCAAAGACCTAAGGAAAGAGTACCATTATATTAAATCTAAGATAATGGCACATTTCATGTTAGACGAGGCAGGTTACAGAGAACAATTCAGTAAATTGAGTCCAAAATCAACTCAAACGTTCTCTGACTACCTCTGTTTAGTCCGAGATGTTTTCAGCAAATGGACTTCAGCAGCCAAAATTAATAAAAGTTATGATAGATTAGAAGATCTCATCATTCGAGATAAAATCATTTCTTCTATCCCATCATCGTTTTCTAAGTTCTTACAGGAGAATGAATGCACAAGTGTGGAAGAAATTGAAAGACGTGGGTCGGCCTATTACACGGCCAACAAACAATGCTTTGCCACTGAAGCTACTGACAGTAACTGGGTAGCAGCAGCCAACTATGAGAAAAACTATAGTAGGCAAAAACCAAACAGGCCTACCTCTGAAAAATTTAGACAGTGCAGATTTTGTAAATTTTCTCACCATTTGAACGAGATGTGCGATCAAAACCCAGGATACCAGACATACTTGAAAAATATAGTAAACAGTCAAGACAGAGAACGTAAATTGTTCAAAAATAAACGTAAATGTTTTCTCTGCAAGGCTTTCGGGCACCATCGCATGGATTGTAGAGGCAGGCATATGACCAACAAAGCCAATGCCGCCTTGTTCGATAGCTCAGCGTCAGAAGACGAAAATCCAGAGAAAAATCCTGTCAATGCAGCACAGGCTTGTGATGTATTTAATGCTAACAAATGCACTGTCTGTAACACCTTCTATGAAGATGGTATCTTAACATGCGGGCACGCCATCCCTATTGCCAGTGAGGAAGCTAACTTGGTAATAGACTCAAAAGGCAGATTAGACATCCATCACGGGTATGTTAATGGCAAGTTTGCTACAGTACTTCGCGACACCGGAAGTACACTTATTGGCCTGAAAACAACATTCATAACGCCTACAGACTATACAGGCAGACACATCACATGTAGAACATTTTCAGGCAATATTGAAAAATATCCATTAGCATGGGCATACATTGAAACACCATTCCTCACCGGGAAAGTAAAGGTCGCGGCACTTACAAACCCAGTGTGCGATATAATCATAGGAAATTTACCTGAGGTGAATGACAAACCTCATAATCATGACATAACATCACTATGTATTGATGATAACACATCACCACCAAATGTCATCACTGAAAATGTCATATCACCTATTGAATGTATGTTAGCTAATGCAGCACTAAGTTCTCATCACATCATTGACGATATCATTCCATCATCATCTGATGTCATTGAGTGTGTGAACGCAGTAACAAGAGCTACTGCTAGAGTGCAAGATGAAAGTAACCAAACTGAGGCTATACAAATGCTTAGCCCAGAATTACCACCTAGTGACTCTATGAAGGAAACATTCATAACAGCTCAAAAAGCTGATCCTTCACTGTCAAAGTACTTTGACCTGATCGGCAAAAAGGCAAGAGTAACCAAAAATGCGAAGTGGCATTTTGCTTTACACAATGATATACTCACCAGGTACTACACCAGAGGTGACATTACAACAAAGCAAACTGTTTTGCCAACTACTTATCGCAAGCAAGCTTTACATCTTGCTCACGATATACCTTTTGCAGGTCATATGGCATATGTTAAAACCAGGTCAAGACTTTTGACACAGTTTCATTGGCCAAAATTTTGCAATGACATAAGAACATATTGCAGAAGTTGTGATACATGCCAGAAACTAGTAAAAAAAGGTAAACACCCACAGGCAAAGTTACAAGTCACTGACTTAGCCAGTCGACCCTTTGAAAAATTATCAGTTGACATTGTGGGCCCTCTTAGTCATACAACTACTAGAGGGAATAAATATATTCTAACTTTTGTTGATCAATGTAGTAGATGGCCAGAAGCGATCCCGCTAAAGAACATTACTGCCAACGACATCATGGAAGTGTTCTTCCATATTTTCTCCCGAATTGGATTTCCAGATACTATCCAGTCTGATAGAGGCACTCAGTTTATTGCCGCATCCACCCAAGCTTTCACTAAAATGTTAGGAGTGAAGCAAGTTTTCAATACCCCCTATCATCCTCACTCTAGCGGGATTATAGAAAAGCTTAATGGGGACCTGAAGCACATGCTTGCCAAAGTAACTCAAGATCACCCCAACAACTGGGATGTATACTTACCAGCTGTCCTTTTTGCTTATCGCGAGGTACCACATTCTAGTACCGGTTTCTCTCCTTTTGAACTAATCTATGGTGCCAAACCACGAGGCCCATTAACAATTTATCACCAAATGTTAACTGATTCTACTCCAATACTGAAACCCATATCATCATTTGTGTATGTAACATCATTGCGTGAAAGGATTATTAAATCATGTGAAATTGCTAAAAATGCACTTAAACTATCTGGTGCTACTTACAGACAGTACGCAGACAAAAGTAACAGGACTATAACATTGACACCTGGACAGGACGTTCTACTACTACTACCTAGTGACAGAGATCTACTGACTGATTCTTGGCAGGGACCTTTTAAAGTGACAAGACAAATCTCACCTGTAGACTACGAAATCCTAATAAAAAACAAACACAAAATATTTCACATAAATATGCTAAGACCATACCACAACAGAGACAACGAACAAGACGATACAACAGCTTGCACCGTGATAATAGATCACGAAGATGACGATTCTAGCGACGAGATTCCAACACCTACATTAGACACGACAAACTGCTTCAATGAGATCAAGATCAATCCAAACTTAAGTCAAGCAGAAACAAACAGTTGCAAACAGTTGATACAACAATACAACACCATCTTTTCAGACAACCCAGGACAAACAGAATTAGTACAGCATCACATCACACTCACATCAAACACACCAATAAGATGTAGACCATACACAATACCATTACACTACAAGGAACAGTTACATCAAGAAATTATCAACTTAGAAAAAAACAACATCATCAGACGATCCTTATCAGACTTCTCTTCACCCATGGTCATTGTACGCAAAAAGGACAAGACAATACGACTTTGCATCGACTACAGAAAACTAAACAAAATAACTGTTTTAGATCTTGAACCAATGGCAAACACTGACGATCTTCTGACAGAACTGACTGACGCTAAGTTCTTTACGACGCTTGACATGTCTAAAGGTTATTGGCAGATAGCTGTACATGAAGACAGCAGACATCTAACAGCTTTTGCCACGCCTTGGGGACTGTACGAATTGTGCAAACTTCCATTTGGGCTAGTCAATGCCCCAGCCACATTCGTACGCATGACACGACTCCTCCTATCTGACATTCCTAATATCATTTGCTATATTGACGACATCTGTGTCCATACAGAGACAATGACGGAACATATAAAGACACTAGAACAGACACTAGAACGTATCAGACAGCACGGACTGACAGTGAAGCCTTCAAAGGTGAACATGGCTTACCAAGAGATATCATTTTTGGGGTACAGAATATCCAATGGCTTTGTCATGACAGACAACAAAATTGTCTCCAAAATTCTGAAACTGTCACTCCCGACTAATAAGAAACAACTCCGGAGTTTGTTGGGACTGATCAATTATTACAGGCAATTCATTCCTGATTTTTCAGAACTGACCGAGGTTTTTTCTAACTTACTAACCAAGGATAAGCCTGAAAAAGTTGTACACGATGAATGCCTACGAAATGCATTTCATAAAGTTTTGACATACTTTTCTGATAAGAATTCGAATAATCTCATCCTTAAATTGCCCAACATTCGTTTACCTTTCAGATTGAGAACAGATGCTAGCTCCGTTGCGATTGGGGCAGTCCTATTGCAGGAATACAACAACGTCCTGCATCCCATTTGTTTCATATCAAGAAAACTAAGGCCTAGAGAACGGGCTTGGTCCATTCCGCAATTAGAGGCACTTGCCTTAGTAGAAAGTGTGACGAAACTATCCAGATATCTTCTAGGACGTCACTTTATCATCGAAACTGACAACAGTCCATTACGGTATATAAATGCCGGAGTACCATCCAACAATATGATTGCTCGCTGGTCCTTGAAGCTTCAAAATTACAGTTTCGAGGTTCGTCACATTTCTGGCAGAATCAATACAATTGCCGATCTTTTGTCCCGTTGTCCAACCGACCCAGTAAGCAATGTCTGAGTGCAGAGTGTACAAATACACTCAGAACAACACAGCCACCAATGAGTGAATGTTTTCTATTCACCTACTGTGTAAGGTCTATAATTGTAATTGTGATACGGTTAAAAAACCGACATGTATAATATACTTATTTTAATCAAGCCATGTAATGAGTGTAGTATAATTGTGTAGTGTGTGTTAGAAAGAGAACATTATTAATTGTAAATATACACCAAGAACAGTGTCACAGACGCTTAACCACTTACCAGAAGCGAACTTTACCATTCAACAGTGACAGCTGTGAGTGACTTTCTTCACCGTGATATTTTAACGACGTGTGCAAATGTGGACTGAACAATGACTTCTACACCACCTCTGCAGCGAATTTAATCCAAAATGTTCGACAATTGAACATCGGAAATAAGAACATTCAATCTTTATCCAAAAGTTGTGAACACATCGGAAATAAGAACATTCCATCATAATCCGATAGTTGTGATACTAGAACATCAAACACGAACTTTGAGAACATTTAACTATCCGTTACAAAATAAAACGGGAGCATTTGTGTTCAAACCGTGTAACAGCAACTAAATTTTGCGTTTCGTGTGTACTTCCTGTGTAATTTAAAAAGTATAGCAAAATTAGCAGACGATATACTATTATTCAAAAACTTATGACGATTGTAAAATCCTTTTGAATTTATAAAATATAATACACCAATTGGGTACTTATTTAAATTGATTAGTGTAATCTTAGAATCATATCTTGATTAATGTATTCATATTACCGACTTTTTCTCGTTAATATGAAGAAACGTCAAGCAATGACGCTAAGAAATTAAATAATTATTGTCATTTATTGAATTTCTTGATTGTCAAAATTACTTCCCTTGCATTTACGAATTACACCAAGGGCCATAATTTGAAACATATTCATTGATGTGTATTGTATAAATAGACATTTTGTTGCTCAAATGGTTAACACACCGGGTAGGCGTCCACCAAGCATGGCAGATAGCTGCCAACATTGCAAACCAACATAAGAGCTCCTGGCCAAATGAGGTCAGAGTTTGAGTGTTTAATGCGACTTATGTAAAGTCGTATTTCAGTCTGGCTAGATGGCTGTTGCAAAACAACCATATTATTACGTTTTTTTCAAATTGCTGCGAAGTAGATGCGTGAAGCTGGTAACTACTGATCTGACTGGGTATTATTGCAATGGAAGTAACCAGCCATCAGGGGGATGAAACCTAAGTTGTGTTAAAAGTTGTACTTCATTTGTCATTTCAATGCAACTTACATTTTTTGTATATATTTCCATGCCATATATGTATTTGCATGCATAACACTGGGAAAGAGTAGTCTCTGACATGAAGTTAACACTACCCCAGTATATACATACGTCATGAATGAAAGATGACATCTTTCATTGAGGTACCCGGGGAGAATGTCAGAGCCTAACATGGTATAGCTGTGCAGCAACATCGTTGCGACACCCGGCTGACAAGATTGTTACCTGACACGCGACCAGCGGTCAGGCTGACGACAGACGCACGCAGGACACGTGACACCACTAGAGGCAGTGGGCAGTTGGCGTGCTAAGGTCAGACCGAGCTGGGACTGGAGACCGGACGGACATGTGCGATGAGAGCAAGGCGTTTGTATGAATCTCCGTGATTGAAAGCCGAACGACTGATATCTTGAGCGTCAGACCTATGAGCTGTATTGTGGTTGTGAGCGTCGTGAGTTATATATTGTAGATTGCTGTAATTATCGTTCTGTATTTAATGTGGCAATAAATCCATAGAACTTGTGTTACTGTGTCTTACGTCGAATCACGTTATACTTGTACTGTCTCACACGTGTTAGCCAACGAGCCAATTATAAGACCCTGACAGACACCACTTATCCTCAAGAGTTGTTTGTGCTCCGTTCATTGATTGCCAGGGTGAATTCAATCTTGGCCAGACACTCGCCAGTTCACATTGTACAAAGATGCATATGAGGACATATTATTCGTAAAAAGTAAAACAATCTCGCTCTCTCTCTATCTCTCTCTTACACACTCTCTCACATACTCTCACATGCACACTCTGTCTCACACTCTCTGACACACACATTCTCTCTCTTACACACACACTCTTTTCCTCTCTCTGTCTCTTGTTTAAGAATGTGATAAAAATACATAATACAAAGGTGGGGAAAAACAAGGTAAAGACAGTCCCATAGCTCATACTGTCATTGGGTTGTGAAGTGTTAGGCCATCAGATACTTTAGGCCATGAGACATGGGGGTCAGGTGACCTTTCAGTTACCTTTTCTTCACATAAAATTCCCAGTAAACCCAAAAAATTGTCCCATGTTGTTAGGCTGGGTTGAGCAGAGCCATACTGGTTGTATAAATTTATCCAGCCTCTGGTGCGGATTGAACACAGATCACTTTCTTGGCAAGCAAGTAACCACTACACTAACAACTAAGGGGTAGGGGAGGGGGTAAGGGGTAGGGGAGGGGGTAAGGGGTAGGGGAGGGGGTAAGGGGTAAGGGAGGGGGTAAGGGGTAGGGAAGGGGGTAAGGGGTAAGGGAGGGGGTAAGGGGAGGGGGTAAAATGAGGGGGTGAAAGGAGGGGGTAAGGGGTAGGGGAGGGGGTAAGGGGTAGGGGAGGGGGTAAGGGGAGGGGGTAAGGGGTAGGGGAGGGGGTAAGGGGTAGGGGAGAGGTGGTAGGGGTAATGGGGAGGGGGAGGGGGAGCGGGTAAGGGGTAGGGGGTAAGGGGTAGGGTAGGGGTAAGGGGTAGGGGAGGGGGGAGGGGGAAAGTGGTAAGGGAGAGGGGGTAAGGGGTAGGGGAGAGGGGGTAAGGGGTAGGAGAGAGGGTGTTAGGGGTAGGGGAGAGGGGGTAAGGGGTAGGGGAGAGGGGGTAAGGGGTATGGGAGGGGGTAAGGGGTAGGGGAGGGGGTAAGGGGTAGGGGTAAGGGGTAGGGGGTAAGGGGGAGGGGGTTAGGGGGAGGGGATAAGGGGGAGGGGAGGGGGTAATGGGGAAAGGGGTAGAGGAGGGGTAGGGGAGGGGGTAAGGGGTAGGGGAGGGGGTAAGGGGTAGGGGAGGGGGTAAGGGGTAGGGGAGGGGGTAAGGGGTAGGGGAGGGGGTTAGGGGAGAGGGTTAGGGGAGGGGTAAGGGGAGGAGGTAAGGGGTAGGGGAGGGGTAAGGGGGAGGGGGTACGGGGGAGGGGAGGGGGTAAGGGGGAGTGGAGGGGGTAAGGGGAAGGGAGTAAGAGGGAGGGGAGGGGGTAAGGGGGAGGGGATGGGGTAAGGGGAGGATAGGGGTAAGGGGAGGGGGTAAGGGGGAGGGGGTAAGGGGGAGGGGGTAAGGGGGAGGGGGTAAGGGGGAGGGGGTAAGGGGGAGGGGGTAAGGGGGAGGGGGAGAGAGGGGGAGGGGGGGTAAGAGGTGATGGGGGTGTAAGAGGGAAGAGGGGAAGGGAAAGAGGAGTTGAAAGTGGAAGAAGAAGGGATCGATTAGAAGAAGAAGGGAAGTAGGAGGAAGAAGAAAGATACCATTACGCAATAATGCAATTGCTGTAGAAATCTCACTAAACTTCACATTGTATTTACAGGACACCACTTATCCTCAAGAGTTGTTTGTGCTCCGTTCATTGATTGCCAGGGTGAATTCAATCTTGGCCAGACACTCGCCAGTTCACATTGTACAAAGATGCATATGAGGACATATTATTCGTAAAAAGTAAAACAATCTCGCTCTCTCTCTATCTCTCTCTTACACACTCTCTCACATACTCTCACATGCACACTCTGTCTCACACTCTCTGACACACACATTCTCTCTCTTACACACACACTCTTTTCCTCTCTCTGTCTCTTGTTTAAGAATGTGATAAAAATACATAATACAAAGGTGGGGAAAAACAAGGTAAAGACAGTCCCATAGCTCATACTGTCATTGGGTTGTGAAGTGTTAGGCCATCAGATACTTTAGGCCATGAGACATGGGGGTCAGGTGACCTTTCAGTTACCTTTTCTTCACATAAAATTCCCAGAAAACCCAAAAAATTGTCCCATGTTGTTAGGCTGGGTTGAGCAGAGCCATACTGGTTGTATAAATTTATCCAGCCTCTGGTGCGGATTGAACACAGATAACTTTCTTGGCAAGCAAGTAACCACTACACTAACAACTAAGGGGTAGGGGAGGGGGTAAGGGGTAGGGGAGGGGGTAAGAGGTAGGGGAGGGGGTAAAAGGTAAGGGAGGGGGTAAGGGGTAGGGGAGGGGGTAAGGGGTAAGGGAGGGGGTAAGGGGAGGGGGTAAAATGAGGGGGTGAAAGGAGGGGGTAAGGGGTAGGGGAGGGGGTAAGGGGTAGGGGAGGGGTAAGGGGAGGGGGTAAGGGGTAGGGGAGGGGGTAAGGGGTAGGGGAGAGGGGGTAGGGGGTAATGGGGAGGGGGAGGGGGAGCGGGTAAGGGGTAGGGGTAAGGGGTTGGGGAGGGGGTAGGGGGAAAGTGGTAGGGAAGAGGGGGTAAGGGTGAGGGGAGAGGGGGTAAGGGGTAGAAGAGAGGGTGTTAGGGGTAGGGGAGAGGGGGTAAGGGGTAGGGGAGGGGGTAAGGGGTAGGGGAGCGGGTAAGGGGTAGGGGTAAGGGGTAAGGGGTAGGGGGTAAGGGGGAGGGGGGAGGGGGAGGGGGTAAGGGGGAGGGGAGAGGGTAATGGGGTAAGGGGTAGAGGAGGGGTAGGGGAGGGGGTAAGGGGTAGGGGTAAGGGGTTGGGGAGGGGGTAGGGGGAAAGTGGTAGGGAAGAGGGGGTAAGGGTGAGGGGAGAGGGGGTAAGGGGTAGAAGAGAGGGTGTTAGGGGTAGGGGAGAGGGGGTAAGGGGTAGGGGAGGGGGTAAGGGGTAGGGGAGCGGGTAAGGGGTAGGGGTAAGGGGTAAGGGGTAGGGGGTAAGGGGGAGGGGGGAGGGGGAGGGGGTAAGGGGGAGGGGAGAGGGTAATGGGGTAAGGGGTAGAGGAGGGGTAGGGGAGGGGGTAAGGGCTAGGGGAGGGGGTAAGGGGTAGGGGAGGGGGTAAGGGGTAAGGGAGGGTGTTAGGGGAGAAGGTTAGGGAAGGGGTAAGGGGAGGAGGTAAGGATTAGGGGAGGGGTGAGGGGGAGGGGGTACGGGGGAGGGGAGGGGGTAAGGGGGAGGGGGTAAGCTGGAGGGAGTAAGAGGGAGGGGAGGGGGTAAGGGGGAGGGGATGGGGTAAGGGGAGGGGAGGGGTAAGGGGAGGGGGTAAGGGGGAGGGGGTAAGGGGGAGGGGGTAAGGGGGAGGGTAAGGGGGAGGGGGTAATGGGGAGGGGGTAAGGGGGAGGGGGAGAGAGGGGGAGGGGGGGGTAAGAGGTGATGGGGGTGTAAGAGGGAAGAGGGGAAGGGAAAGAGGAGTTGAAAGTGGAAGAAGAAGGGATCGATTAGAAGAAGAAGGGAAGTAGGAGGAAGAAGAAAGATACCATTACGCAATAATGCAATTGCTGTAGAAATCTCACTAAACTTCACATTGTATTTACAGGACACCACTTATCCTCAAGAGTTGTTTGTGCTCCGTTCATTGATTGCCAGGGTGAATTCAATCTTGGCCAGACACTCGCCAGTTCACATTGTACAAAGATGCATATGAGGACATATTATTCGTAAAAAGTAAAACAATCTCGCTCTCTCTCTATCTCTCTCTTACACACTCTCTCACATACTCTCACATGCACACTCTGTCTCACACTCTCTGACACACACATTCTCTCTCTTACACACACACACTCTTTTCCTCTCTCTGTCTCTTGTTTAAGAATGTGATAAAAATACATAATACAAAGGTGGGGAAAAACAAGGTAAAGACAGTCCCATAGCTCATACTGTCATTGGGTTGTGAAGTGTTAGGCCATCAGATACTTTAGGCCATGAGACATGGGGGTCAGGTGACCTTTCAGTTAGCTTTTCTTCACATAAAATTCCCAGAAGACCCAAAAAATTGTCCCATGTTGTTAGGCTGGGTTGAGCAGAGCCATACTGGTTGTATAAATTTATCCAGCCTCTGGTGCGGATTGAACACAGATCACTTTCTTGGCAAGAAAGTAACAACTACATTAACAACTAAGGGGTAGGGGAGGGGGTAAGGGGTAGGGGAGGGGGTAAGGGGTAGGGGAGGGGGTAAGGGGTAGGGGAGGAGGTAAGGTGTAGCGGAGGGGGTAAGGGGTAGGGGAGGGGGTAAGGGGTAGGGGAGGTGGTAAGGGGTAGGGGAGGGGGTAAGGGGAGGGGGTAAGTGTAGGGGAGGGGGTAAGTGTAGGGGAGGGAGTAAGGGGTAGGGGAGGGGGTAAGGGGTAGGGGAGGGGTAAGGGGTAGGGAAGGGAGTAAGGGGTAGGGGAGGGGGTAAGGGGTAGGGGAGGGGGTAAGGGGAGGGGGTAAAAGGAGAGGGGAAAAGGAGGGGGTAAGGGGTAGGAGAGGGGGTAAGGGATAGGGGAGGGGGTAAGGGGAGGGGGTATGGGGTAGAGGAGGGTGTAAGGGGTAGGGGAGAGGGGGTAGGGGTTAATGGGGAGGGGTAGGGGGAGGGGGTAATGGAGGGGGTAAGGGGTAGAAGAGGGGGTAAGGGGTAGGGGAGGGGGTAGGGGGAAAGGGGTAGGGGAGAGTGGGTAAGGGGTAGGGGACAGAGGGTAAGGGGTAGGGGAGAGGGTGTTAGGGGTAGGGGAGAGGGGGGTAGGGGTAGGGGAGTGGGGGTAAGGGGTAGGTGAGGGTTTAAGGTGTAGGGGAGGGGGTAAGGGGTAGGGGGTAAGGGGGAGGGGGTTAGGGGGAGGGGGTAAGGGGGAGGGGGAGGGGGTTAGGGGGAGGGGGTAAGGGGGAGGTGGTAAGGGGGAGGAGGTAAGGGGGAGGGGAGGGGGTAAGGGGAGGAAACGGGGGAGGGGAGGGGGTAAGGGGGAGGGGAGGGGGTAAGGGGAGGGGGTAAGAGGGAGGGGAGGGGGTAAGGGGAGGGGAGGGGTAAGGGGAGGGGAGGGGGTAAGGGGAGGGGAGGGGGTAAGGGGGAGGGGGTAAGGGGGAGGGGGTTGAACGAGAAGTAATTTATGGACCCACCGACCCCCTTAACTAAACAAAGACAGTGAGATGTAAATAATAGGCGTGAGCTGCTGTCACCAGATCGAGGAACACCAACAACACAACACACGGGGGTCGGGGGGAGGGAAAAGGTGTGAACTCGTGGCAATGTCAACAAGAGGGGTGCTAAATTGGGGTGTGATGGGTGGCCCTAAAAAGGGCCGTGGTGGGTGTGGCCGAGACTGGATCCTCTAACCTCCGAAGCCGTACAGTGTGCGGCCCTGGCGCTTGAGGGCGTAGACGACGTACATGGCGGTGACGGTCTTCCTCTTGGCGTGCTCTGTGTAGGTGACACCGTCACAGATGACGTTCTCTAGGAACACCTTGAGGACACCTCGGGTTTCCTCATAGATGAGCCCGGAGATGCGCTTGACACCTCCTCACCTGGCCAGTCGGCGAATGGCAGGTTTGGTGATACCCTGGATGTTATCGCGCAGGACTTTGCGGTGACGCTTAGCGCCTCCTTTGCCGAGTCCCTCGCCGCCTTTACCTCTACCAGACATGTTTGCGATGCAGCGTTCAGTGTTATGAATGAAAAATCGCCGCCTCGAGTCGGGCTATTTATGCTTTTCCTCAGGTGGCGGCCATGTTGTTCACGCAATATGGCGGACAGGCGAGAGACGATTGGTTGGCCACCGGTCGAGAGAAGCCGAGAGACGATTGGTTGGCGCCAGGAGTGAGCGTTCAATCGGATTCTCGTACTGGTCTGCGAGCCACGAGGACTATGCGTGATCAACACTACCAAGGGACAGAAAGGAGCGCGTTAAAATCCGGATCTAGGCGTTTCAAAGGCAGGGGAAGCTTCTGAGAGTACAAATATTTTTGATGAATCCCTTTATAAATGAAAGTAGGTCGTGGCCTTCGGGCTTTAAAAAAAAAAAAAAAAAAGGGGGTCCCTAATCATGTGTGGGGCCTGCCTGTGTGGGTTGGACGGATGGGTCTTAATGTGGGTGTGACTTGAGTACTGGCACTGGACTACAGGAGGGGAGTCATGAATCGCGCACCATATACCCAAGAAAACGACTCTGTAACCCGGAGATGGCCCGGTTGCCGGCGGAATGAGGAGGAAAAGAACCAGCACCTAAAACCCGAGTGTTTCAGTGTGTTGGCATGACTGGAGGAATGGAAGTGTCCAGTCTGAAACGAAATGATGACAGGGGGAGGACTGTTAGGTACCCAATTTTCCACCGAGAGGCCCAGTAAAAGAAGCCCAGCCCAGTTTGTCTAGCCAGCCCTTTTCCCCGACTTGTAATAAATACACGTGTCAGTTAGCAGGTGAAGAGTGTGAGTGAGCGAGTGCTGTTTGTGTTTGTAGAGACCAGAACTCGGGTGTGCAATCATCATCAGGTGCTAACCGGGGTCTATTTGGGGGTGGTCCTAAAAAGGACCGTTATGAGGACTGGCTGTTGGGGTACTTAAGCTCGCTCTCCTCGGATACGTCTGGCCAGCTGGATGTCCTTGGGCATGATGGTGACACGCTTGGCGTGGATAGCGCACAAGTTAGTGTCCTCGAAGAGACCCACCAGGTAGGCTTCGCTGGCCTCTTGCAGGGCCATGGTTTTTCACCGTCTGTTTTTGTTAATTTTAATCTACAGATTTGAGCAGAAAACGACGCTATGCCACCCACAGTCAGCAGCAAAGGGGCCAAGAAGGCCGGCAAAGCCAAGGCAGTGAGGACCGGAGACAAGAAAAAGAAGAGGAGGAGAAAGGAAAGCTACAGCATCTACATTTACAAAGTGTTGAAGCAAGTGCACCCAGACACCGTCATTTCTAGCAAGGCCATGTCCATCATGAACTCCTTCGTCAACGACATCTTTGAGAGGATTTTATCGAAGCCAGCCGCCTGGCCCACTACAACAAGCGCAGCACCATTACATCCAGAGAGATCCAGACCGCTGTCCGTCTCCTCCTGCCCGGTGAGCTGGCCAAGCACGCTGTCAGTGAAGGCACCAAGGCCGTCACCAAATACACTACTTTCAAGTAGACGACACCCCCCTCCTTCTATACATACGGCCCTTTTCAGGGCCCCTGACCATTTACCAGTTCAGCAATTTTCCTGAATGCACAAGAGTTCGCTATCTGTCTTTGTGTGTGTGAGAATGAGCACTTGCGGGTTTATCCGGAGGGCTGCGGTTCTTAGAAACCCAGGAACTTAAAACAGACGCCAATAAAATGTCAGTTAATTAAAACTGAAGAAGGCCAGCAACACGTGATGTTCTGGCGGGTTTCACATGGAGACTGAGCACCTATAGATTTGTCCGGAGGGCTACAATGCTAGGAAACGGGCGGGCGCAGCAGACACCTGAAAATATAAGAATAAAAAATTAAACAATTATTGTACAGGGCAGTAAAAGAGACCAAATTAAGCAGAAACCAAAAAAAAAAAAAATTTGTCTACAACACGTGGTGTTCCCAAGCGGTCACCCATCTAAGTACTAACCACGCCCGACGTTGCTTGACTTCGGTGATCGGACGAGAACCGGTATTTTCAACGTGGTATGGCCGTAGACGATGAATGGTGCCGCTTTGTTGTATATATACCTGAAGAGGGGAGAAGGGGCTGAACGACTACTTGGACACTTCTCTTTGAGGTCCGCGCGATAACTATATTAGTATCGTGCGGTGCCAATAAATCGGTGGTCAACCTGTGTCCACCTCAACTGATATTGACTTAAGAGAGAAGTAACAAAATACATCACCTCAAAGTAGGCCTGATGCCCAAAACACCCCCGCCCCAACCACGGGCCTTTTCAGGGCCGGAGGAGGGGAAAGGGGTTGAACGAGAAGTAATTTATGGACCCACCGACCCCCTTAACTAGCAAAGACAGTGAGATGTAAATAATAGGCGTGAGCTGCTGTCACCAGATCGAGGAACACCAACAACACAACACACGGGGG
Source organism: Cepaea hortensis (assembly GCA_963921405.1). Taxonomy (NCBI): domain Eukaryota; kingdom Metazoa; phylum Mollusca; class Gastropoda; order Stylommatophora; family Helicidae; genus Cepaea; species Cepaea hortensis. The sequence continues at coordinate 221,720,298 of OY992877.1, forward strand.
TCGGGGGGAGGGAAAAGGTGTGAACTCGTGGCAATGTCAACAAGAGGGGTGCTAAATTGGGGTGTGATGGGTGGCCCTAAAAAGGGCCGTGGTGGGTGTGGCCGAGACTGAATCCTCTAACCTCCGAAGCCGTACAGTGTGCGGCTCTGGCGATTGAGGGCGTAGACGACGTCCATGGCGGTGACGGTCTTCCTCTTGGCGTGCTCGGTGTAGGTGACAGCGTCACGGATGACGTTCTCTAGGAACACCTTGAGGACACCTCGGGTTTCCTCATAGATGAGCCCGGAGATGCGCTTGACACCTCCTCGCCGGGCCAGTCGGCGAATGGCAGGTTTGGTGATACCCTGGATGTTATCGCGCAGGACTTTGCGGTGACGCTTAGCGCCTCCTTTGCCGAGTCCCTTGCCGCCTTTACCTCTACCAGACATGTTTGCGATGCAGCGTTCAGTGTTATGAATGAAAAATCGCCGCCTCGAGTCGGGCTATTTATGCTTTTCCAGTGGTGGCGGCCATGTTGTTCACGCAATATGGCGGACAGGCGAGTGACGATTGGTTGGCCACCGGTCGAGAGAAGCCGAGAGACGATTGGTTGGCGCCAGGAGTGAGCGTTCAATCGGATTCTCGTACTGGTCTGCGAGCCACGAGGACTATGCGTGATCAACACTACCAAGGGACAGAAAGGAGCGCGTTAAAATCCGGATCTAGGCGTTTCAAAGGCAGGGGAAGCTTCTGAGAGTACAAATATTTTTGATGAATCCCTTTATAAATGAAAGTAGGTCGTGGCCTTCGGGTTTAAACAAAAAGGGGGGGGGGGTCCCTAATCATGTGTGGGGCCTGCCTGTGTGGGTTGGACGGATGGGTCTTAATGTGGGTGTGACTTGAGTACTGGCACTGGACTACAGGAAGGGAGTCATGAATCGCGCACCATATACCCAAGAAAACGACTCTATAACCCGGAGATGGCCCGGTTGCCGGCTGAATGAGGAGGAAAAGAACCAGCACCTAAAACCCGAGTGTTTCTGTGTGTGGGCATGACTGGAGGAATGGAAGTCGCCAGTCTGCAACGAAATGATGACAGGGGGAGGACTGTTAGGTACCCAATTTTCCACCGAGAGGCCCAGTAAAAGAAGCCCAGCCCAGTTTGTCTAGCCAGCCCTTTTCCCCGACTTGTAATAAATACACGTGTCAGTTAGCAGGTGAAGAGTGTGAGTGAGCGAGTGCTGTTTGTGTTTGTAGAGACCAGAACTCGGGTGTGCAATCATCATCAGGTGCTAACCGGGGTCTATTTGGTGGTGGTCCTAAAAAGGACCGTTATGAGGACTGGCTGTTGGGGTACTTAAGCTCGCTCTCCTCGGATACGTCTGGCCAGCTGGATGTCCTTGGGCATGATGGTGACACGCTTGGCGTGGATAGCGCACAAGTTAGTGTCCTCGAAGAGACCCACCAGGTAGGCTTCGCTGGCCTCTTGCAGGGCCATGATTTTTCACCGTCTGTTTTTGTTCATTTTAATCTACAGATTTGAGCAGAAAACGACGCTATGCCACCCAAAGTCAGCAGCAAAGGGGCCAAGAAGGCCGGCAAAGCCAAGGCAGTCAGGACCGGAGAAAGAAAAAGAAGAGGAGGAGAAAGGAAAGCTACAGCATCTACATTTACAAAGTGTTGAAGCAAGTGCACCCAGACACCGGCATTTCTAGCAAGGCCATGTCCATCATGAACTCCTTCGTCAACGACATCTTTGAGAGGATTTCAGCCGAAGCCAGCCGCCTGGCCCACTACAACAAGCGCAGAACAATCACCTCCAGAGAGATCCAGACCGCTGTCCGTCTCCTCCTGCCCGGTGAGCTGGCCAAGCACGCTGTCAGTGAAGGCACCAAGGCCGTCACCAAATACACTACTTCCAAGTAAACGACACCCCACTCCTTCGATACATACGGCCCTTTTCAGGGCCCCTGACCATTTACCAGTTCAGCAATTTTCCTGAATGCACAAGAGTTCGCTATCTGTCTTTGTGTGTGTGTGAGAATGAGCACTTGCGGGTTTGTCCGGAGGGCTGCGGTTCTTAGAAGCATAGGAACTTAAAACAGACGCCAATAAAATGTCAGTTAATTAAAACTTAAGAAGGCCAGCAACACGTGATGTTCTGGCGGGTTTCACATGGAGACTGAGCACCTGTAGATTTGTCCGGAGGGCTACAATGCTAGGAAACGGGCGGGCGCAGCGGACACCTGAAAATAAAAGAATAAAAAATAAAACACTTATTGTACAGGGCAGTAAAAGAGACCAAAATAAGCAGAAATAAAAAAAAAAAAAAAAAAAAAAAAATTGTCTACAACACATGGTGTTCCCAAGCGGTCATCCATCTAAGTACTAACCACGCCCGACGTTGCTTGACTTCGGTGATCGGACGAGAACCGGTATTTTCAAAGTGGTATGGCCGTAGACGATGAATGGTGCCGCTTTGTTGTATATATACCTGGAGAGGGGAGAAGGGGCTGAACGACTACTTGGACACTTCTTTGAGGTCCCCGCGATAACTATATTAGTATCGTGCGGTGCCAATAAATCGGTGGTCAACCTGTGTCCACCTCAACTGATATTGACTTAAGAGAGGAAGTAACAAAATACACCACCTCAAAGTAGGCCTGATGCCCAAAACACCCCCGCCCCAACCACGGCCTTTTCAGGGCCGGAGGAGGGGAAAGGGGTTGAACGAAAAGTAATTTATGGACCCACCGACCCCCTTAACTAAACAAAGACAGTGAGATGTAAATAATAGGCGTGAGCTGCTGTCACCAGATCGAGGAACACCAACAACACAACACACGGGGGTCGGGGGGAGGGAAAGGTGTGAACTCGTGGCAATGTCAACAAGAGGGGTGCTAAAATTGGGGTGTGATGGGTGGCCCTAAAAAGGGCCGTGGTGGGTGTGGCCGAAACTGGATCCTCTAACCTCCGAAGCCGTACAGTGTGCGGCCCTGGGCGCTTGAGGGCGTAGACGACGTCCATGGCGGTGACGGTCTTCCTCTTGGCGTGCTCGGTGTAGGTGACAGCGTCATGGATGACGTTCTCTAGGAACACCTTGAGGACACCTCGGGTTTCCTCATAGATGCGCCCGGAGATGCGCTTGACACCTCCTCACCGGGCCAGTCGGCGAATGGCAGGTTTGGTGATACCCTGGATGTTATCGCGCAGGACTTTTGCGGTGACGCTTAGCGCCTCCTTTGCCGAGTCCCTTGCTGCCTTTACCTCTACCAGACATTTTTGCGATGCAGCGTTTCAGTGTTATGAATGAAAAATGCCGCCTCGAGTCGGGCTATTTATGCTTTTCCAGTGGCGGCCATGTGTTCACGCAATATGGCTGACAGGCGAGAGACGAGTTGGTTGGCAACCGGTCGAGAGAAGCCGAGAGACGATTGGTTTGGCGCCAGGAGTGAGCGTTCAATCGGATTCTCGTACTGGTCTGCGAGCCACGAGACTATGCGTGATCAACACTAGTCATGCCCACACCAGAAACACTCGGGTCTTAGGTGCTGGTTCTTTTCCTCCTCATTCCGCCGGCAACCGGACCGTCTCCGGGTTACAGAGTCGTTTTTGGGGGTATATGGTGCGCGGTTCATGACTCCCCTCCTGTAGTCCAGTGCCAGTACTCAAGTCACACCCACATTAAGACCCATCCGTCCAACCCACACAGACAGGCCCCACACATGATTTAGGGACCCCCTTTTTTTTTTTTTTTTAAAGCCGAGGCCACGACCTACTTTCATTTATAAATGGATTCATCAAAAATATTGTACTCTCAGAAGCTTCCCCTGCATTTGAAACGCCTAGATCCGGATTTTAACGCGTTCCTTTCTGTCCCTTGGTAGTGTTGATCACGCATAGTCCTCGTGGCTCGGAGACCAGTACGAGAATCCGATTGAACGCTCACTCCTGGCGTCAACCAATCGTCCTCTCGGCTTCTCTCGACCGGTGGCCAACCAATCGTCACTCGCCTGTCCGCCATATGCGTGAACAACATGGCCGCTACCACTGGAAAAGCATAAATAGCCGACTCGAGGCGGCGATTTTTCATTCATAACACTGAACGCTGCATCGCAAACATGTCTGGTAGAGGTAAAGGCGGCAAGGGACTCGGCAAAGGAGGCGCTAAGCGTCACCGCAAAGTCCTGCGCGATAACATCCAGGGTATCACCAACCTGCCATTCGCCGACTTGGCCCGGTGGGGAGGTGTCAAGCGCATCTCCGGGCTCATCTATGAGGAAACCCGAGGTGTCCTCAAGGTGTTCCTAGAGAACGTCATCCGTGACGCTGTCACCTACACCGAGCACGCCAAGAGGAAGACCGTCACCGCCATGTACGTCGTCTACGCCCTCAAGCGCCAGGGGCCGCACACTGTACGGTTTCGGAGGTTAGAGGATCCAGTCTCGGCCACACCCACCACGCCCTTTTTAGGGAAACCCATCACACCCAATTTAGCACCCTCTTGTTGACATTGCCACGAGTTCACACCTTTTCCCTCCCCCGACCCCCGTGTGTTGTGTGTTGGTGTTCCTCGATCTGGTGACAGCAGCTCACGCCTATTATTTACATCTCACCGTCTTTGTTTAGTTAAGGGGGTCGGTGGGTCCATAAATTACTTCTCGTTCAACCCCCTCCCCCCTTACCCCCTCCCCCTTACCCCCTCCCCCTCCCTTACCCCCTCCCCTCCCCTAACCCTCTC